>CM037033.1:85612438-88100187 GCA_020882235.1 Schizaphis graminum | reverse complement strand
TGAGCATACATAATTAACAATATCAACATAAAGGAATATCACAAACTTTATAGAATATTCAATATTATTTAATATTAATTTGTGTATGAACTTAAATATTGATATGAAATAACAATAATAATCGTTGTTCCTATTCTATGTGGGATATAGATAGAGAAAACAAATATAGGCGTAATTCGCATTAACACGTGTTAAAAAAAAAAATCGAAAAATTTGAATGTGGTAAAGTACATTTTGTTCTTTTATAGCAGAGTTCATCAAACAAACTTATTTATATGAAATAATTGTATTTAACTTTTTCGAACCTCTCATAAAAAAATTCAGTGTGTATAAGTAAAAAATTATATTTAATACATTAATACACTATGGAATATGGTCAATCTAATGGTTTTAGTTTTAGAATAATGAAATTATTAAATTTGGCTAATTTTTCAAACTGATATTTTAAAATAGTATATCTGTCTAAAATGTCAACAGATAACATTATTTAAATTAACAATATAAACACAATTTAATGACAATTAAAATACCATAATGGTACTCCATCACTGTTTACACAAGCAATTTAGTCATAATATATTATTGTTATAAAAAAGGACATGGTCCTTAATCGGATGTCTCTTGGTATATCTCGTAATTGAATAGGTCACGATAATGATTGTTGACTAATAGCTGATAATGAGTTCAATTTTAATTGAGTGATAACTGTTGAATAAAAAAAATAATAAACTCTAAGCGAAAATGTACTTTCAACCTACGTTTATGTTATAAACTTATAAAGGATATTACATCAATATTTATATTGCTATTAGTTGCTACTATAGTAAATATTTTAAAAATTTTATACTGTCAACTGTCAAGTTAATAATAATATACGTAGCGGAAAGAAAAGTCTCTGCATGGACAATTTTTTTAGAATAACAATAAAATTACGTTTAAATAATATATTATATTAACATTAGAAATTAAAATAAGTTTCTAGGGTTACCTACGCAAGAACAGCTAATGAGAAATCTTTTATAAATCTTTTTTTTTTGCTCAAAAACCAAAATATTAAATCATACGTGCATAAATCGAGAATAATTAAAAAAATTGGACATTTCAAATAACATGAAAATATAATATAAATTACTCATCATTAAATTACAATAAAACGTAAAAAACGAATATTATATTATACCTAGCTTAACTTAAAAAAAAAAAGTAATGCAATATAGAAGTAGGTATATTAATATTATTTATTAACAGTTTATATTTTAAACGTATAAATACATAATAATTTAATAAATATCCAACGGTTAGGTATATTGTCAATAGGTAGTATAGAAGAACGAGCTCCCCTGATATCCAATGTTGATATTGTTACATGTAACAATGTGTTGTGTGCACACAAACCTAAAGTTTATTTACGAAATAACCTATACCTACTTATTGAATTTCTATTCATGTGGTGGACTACAATAAATACACGAGTGTGTCCTATTCATACAGAGGTACGGTACAGTGTCGGAGCAAGCGTCGGGGCGAGCGGGGCACGTGCCCCGGGCCCCGCGATTTTGGGGCCCCGTTATTTATAGTGCTCCCATATTAATTTAACAAAAAAAAAATAAAAATTTAATTAATTTTTGATCATGGGTTTTAGTATTACCCAACAAATACTAACAACATAATACCCAATATATCCAAGTATCACAGTAAATTTAAGTTGATTTCTAAATTCTATTTTCTATACCAGATTATTTTCGTTGGATACGTTGAAAATATAATGTTTATTAAAACTAAAATTCTAACTAAAACGTTTTTATCGTCATTATTGGTTTATTGCATTTGATGTAGCCAATAATATGTATATGTAAATAGTAATACTAATATATACATACCTACTTTCTACAAAAGATATAAATAAATTAATAAATTTATGTACAGATTTGGAAATACGTTTGTCAGAATATGATAAAAAATATTTAAATGGTTATGATTTATATGAGGTAATATTTATTTTCCGCCATTTAATTGATAAAAATACTACACCATTTCAAGCACAGATCACTATCAGAAAAAAAAAACGAACGCATTTCCCAACTTGAATATTGCTTTACGATTTATGTTGACAATTCCGGTTATATCTGCAGTTGGAGCAGAGAAAACATTCTCAAAATTAAAACATATTTACGGAGTACCATGTCACAACAAAGACTTACTGGACTTGCTACAATTTGTATAGAAATAGAACAACTAAATTATGAAGATAATAATAAATAATTTTGCATCCAAAAAACTAAAAAGCTAAAAAAATTAAAGAATTATAACTGACAATAATTTACAAAATTAACAAAGTATTATGTCTTAAAAATAAATAGCCAATTTGTAAATCTAGTTTAAAAAAAATTTAGATGGTAAAAACATTTATTTAAATCAAGTGGCTGATTTGATTTTTACAATTTTTTTAAATATCAACATTATAATTTCAAAAAATATAATTTTTTTTAAAGTATTTTATATGAACGTTTTTAAAATAGGTGCATGTTAAAATCTAACTATTAGATTCTGAACGGAGTGATGAATGTATTGATTTTACAATGATGTGTGTTTTTTTTTTTTTTTTTTTTTTTTTTTTTGTGTCTGTCGACAACATTTGGGGCAGTAAAAATGCTTCGATTTTTTACTTCAGCCCCTCTTTGAAAAGGAAATCGGATCTAGTTGGTACTTTGGGGGGTCAAAAGTTAAAAGTTTTCAATATTTTTTAAATGAGTCGGGAAAAACCTTAAAAAAATGACGGAAAAACGGGAATTTTTACGCAAAACCAGTTTTCGCCCAAATCGAATTTTTTATTTTGCTATAACTCAAAAACGAATAGATGTAAATACTTGAAATTTTCAACAAATGTTTATATTAGAGTTTTCCATACACAGTTAAATTTTCAAAGAATTTTGACTTTTTTTGAGCTATTTATAGACAATTGAAATTTTTAATTTTTTTTAGTATTTTTTTTTTAAAATAACGATAAAAATTTTTTGGCCGGCCAGAAAATCTTGAAAATTTAATACAAGGTTTCTCATAAGTTGTTCTTAAAGTGATAAAAAAAAATCCGAAATCGTTAGTCACAATTTTTTTTTATAAGTGCTTAAAGTTCGAATTTATACGAAATATGTCAAAATTGCGAAAATTGGCAAGTAATTTTGTGGTTGAAAAATCGTAAAATATTTTTCTTTTATAACTAAGTTTTGAAAATTTATTACAAGGTTCTCCATACATTTTTCTTCAATTATCTGTAATAAAAACTCTACCGGATTCAGACAAAATTTTTTTATGAGTGTTTGAAATTTAAATTTTTACAAAACCGCGTTAAATAACAGTTTAGCCTTAAACGATTTTTGATATTTGTTATTATTCGAACAGTATAAGTCGTAAATACTTGAAAATTTTACCAGTTATTTAGATTGCCATTTTCTTTACGTGATTTGATTTTCAAAACATTTTGACTTTTTTTGAGCTATTTATAGACAATTGAAATTTTCAATTTTTTTTTATTTTTTTTTTATAAATGTTGATAAAAAAAATTTAGCTGGGACAAATTACTTGAAAATTTAATTGAAGGGTCCACATAACTTGTTATAACTCTGATTCAAAAATTATAAAAATACATAGGCACAATTTTTTTTTATTAGCATTTGAAGTTCAAATATTGACAAAAATTCGTCAAAATCATGAATATTTTCACTATTTGGTAGTTAAAAATTTATAAATATTTTTCTATCAAAAGCTAAGAATTGAAAATTTAATACTATGCTGTCCCTAAGTTAAGCTTAGAATAATTATAAAAAAGTTTGAGGATTATTCAATTAAAAAAATTTTACAAGTGTTTAAAGTTTTAATTTTAATTTGAAATCAAAAATAAACGTGTAAAATAACGTTTTACTAATAAATAATTTTCGATTTTAATATAATATATCCTAGACTGACAAATCATCTCCGTTCAGAATCGTTTTTCGTATACAATGATACCTATCATTGCATTCAAATTTAACCTACCTTAGTCCGAGTCCACCCCACCCCCTAATGTACAGCAGAGCGATACTCACTTACCCGCTTTTTTTTTTAAATTAGATTCACAAATTGGCAATTCTAAATTCTTAGAAATATTTTAGTTTTTTATTTTCAGTATTAAAAAATAAAAAATGTAAACTAAAGATGTGTAAAAATGCGCAAGTGCCAGAATTTTTTTAAAAATATTGATTAGAACAAATGTTATTTCATTTGTCAGATCTCCGTGGGACATCCCGTATATATATATACATTATAAAATATATAATTTAGTATATACATATACATATACATATATATGACCTGTGCATCCCGAAAAGTTTCACACTAAGAATTGTTCTGTTTCTATGTCGATTGACTAAGTACCTAAATATCAAGACAGGCGAGAAGGTAACTTACAATTTTTTATAAATATTTCTACGATGTTAGAGTTATTGGTCGTTAAAGTCCATTATAAAACCATGCTGCATCATCGCTTGTGTAAGACGCATATGAAATGCGTACCCAAGCGAGATAAACGTGTTACTTTGTAGTTTGTACCCAACGGTCAAAGTTTGATACGGTACGCAACGGTCGCCGGTACAAACTACAAAGTACAGGCACCGCAACGATCGGTCTGCGCCTAACCAACCGCCGCCACACCGACGACTACCCCACGCCGCAAAGGCGCAGGTTGAGACTGGAAGACAATTCTGTCCGGTCGAGTACCGGCCGCTGGACGTCTCGTTCTCTTGCGCGAACCGTCTTACCTACAACGGCGACAACGTATCATAGTCGAAAGGCCGCGTAAAGCATCATTTGACAGCTAGTGAAAATGTTGATCTTTTATCCTGACCATCTCACCTAATATCTACCACCGTAGCCGTGTCAAGTTAATAGTAATTAATAGAGTTAATGTAAATAATTCCTTAAAAGACCACGAAAAGAAAAAATACAGCAAATTAAAAAAAAAAATTCTCGATTAAAGAAAAAAAGTCCAAACTAAACTTGTCAACGAATTTTCGTAAGCGAGTTATAGCAATTTGAAGTTGTTGCGTGACGTCATAGAATCTATTCTCGCGGCGACTCCAGTTTAATACCACATATATATTACGCCACTGTAACGTATCGCACGATAGTGAAAAAGAATAATTAATACGTGGTCTATGGGCTATTTATTTTTTTTATATTAAAACGAGAAAAGAATAATATTTAATATATGGCGATTGGCAAGGAAAGCCACACGGCGTGAATACTGTGTCTGAAATGATGGTCATACCATATATTCAATAATAATACGGGCATGGCCGTTTTCGACCAAAAACGTACACTTCCCTTTTGGGCCAATTCACTTTTCGACCAAATTTAAAAAAGACCGATTCCCCTTTCGGCCAAAACAAAAATTATAAACATAATAATACTTATCTATAATTTTTGTAAAATTATAGAAATTATATAATTATATAATTTTGAAAATGATTAAAAATATATGTTGCCTAAAATGTAAAATAAAATATAGAAAATTATTTAAAATATAAGCACCAAAAGTACCAACTAGATTCGATTTCCTTTTCAAAGAGGGGCTGAAGTCAAAAATCAAACCATTTTTACTGCTCCAAATGTTGTCGTCAGACACAAAAAAAAAATAAAAAAAAAGCGGGTAAGTGAGTATCGCTCTGCTGTACATTAGGTGGTGGGATGGACCTCGGACTAGGGAAGGTTAAATTTGAATGCAATGATAGGTATCATTGTATACGAAAAACGATTCTGAACGGAGATGATTTGTCAGTCTAGGACAGGCATGTCAAACACGCGGCCCGCGGGCCGCATGTGGCCCGTAGCTCATTTTTTTGTGGCCCGTGGCTACCAATATTAATGGAAAAAAAAAAAATTAATGTCGTGTAACGATTATTTTAGATTCTTAGAGAGTGGTTTATTTGGTATACATTATTATACTGTCTTATCTTCTGATAAACCATAATCGAATAAGGATTATTGATGGTTTTATATATATTTATATCTATATAGATTATAGAATAAAGATTAATAATTTATATCGTCAGTTTGCGACACGCGTGTTAGTCGTTTGATAAACACCGTGTGAAATTTTGTTACGTGTATTCCTCTGTAAATTTAATAGTTAAAAATTCGCTAAATTTTTATGTGCGGCCCAAATAGTAAACTTTTCAATATATTTGGCCCTTCTGATACTTTGAGTTTGTCATGCCTGGTCTAGGATATATTATGAAAAAATCGAAAAAAATTTATTAGTTAAAAGTTATTTTACACGTGTATTTTTGATTTCAAATTAAAATTAAAACTTTAAACACACGTAAAATTTTTTAAATTCAACAATCCTCAAACTTTTTTATAATTATTCTAAGCTTAACTTATGGACAGCATAGTCTTAAATTTTCAATTCTTAGCTTTAGATAGAAAAATATTTATAAATTTTTAACTACCAAATAGTGAAAAATTTTCATGATTTTGACGAATTTTTGTCAATAATTGAATTTCAAATGCTAATAAACAAAAATTGTGCATATGTATTTTTATAATTTTTGAATCAGAGTTAGAACAAGTTATGTGGACCCTTCAATTAAATTTTCAAGTAATTTGTCCCAGCTAAATTCTTTTTATCAACATTTATAAAAAAAAAATAAAAAAAAAATGAAAATTTCAATTGTCTATAAATAGCTCAAAAAAAGTCAAAATATTTTGAAAATCTAAGCGCGTAAAGAAAATGGCAATCTTAATAACTTGTGAAATTTTCAAGTATCTACGACTTATACTATTTGAATAATAACAAATATCAAAAATCGTTTGAGGCTAGACCGTTATTTAACGCGGTTTTGTAAACATTTAAATTTCAAACACACATAAAAAATTTTTGTCTGAATCCGGTCGAGTTTTTTTTACAGATATTTGAAGAAAAACTTATGGAGAACCTTGTACCAAATTTTCAAAACTTAGTTATAAAAAAAAAAAATTTTACGATTTTTCAACCACAAAATTACTTGCCAATTTTCGCAATTTTGACATATTTCGTATAAATTCGAACTTTAAGCACTTATAAAAAAAAATTGTGACTAACGATCTCGAATTTTTTTTTATCACTTTAAGAACAACTTATGAGAAACCTTGTATTAGATTTTCAAGATTTTCTGGTTGGCCAAAAAATTTTTATCGTTATTTAAAAAAGCGGGTAAGTGAGTATCGCTCTGCTGTACATTAGGGGGTGGGATGGACCTCGGACTAGGGTAGGTTAAGTTTGAATGCAATGATAGGTATCATTGTATACGAAAAACGATTCTGAACGGAGATGATTTGTCAGTCTAGGATATGTTAATATATTATATTAAAATATTGTCATATATTCTATTTTGAAACAAATTCAAACATTTAAGTAAAAGTTTTAAGATCTTACGTTTGATAATGTTTTAAAAATAACAAAAATCGAAAATTATTTATTAGTAAAACGTTATTTTACACGTGTATTTTTGATTTCAAATTAAAATTAAAACTTTAAACACTCGTAAAATTTTTTAAATTTAATGAACATCAAACTTTTTATAATTATTCTAAGCTTAACTTATGGACAGCATAGTATTAAATTTTCAATTCTTAGCTTTTGATAGAAAAATATTTATAAATTTTTAACTACCAAATAGTGAAAAATATTCATGATTTTGACGAATTTTTGTCAATATTTGAACTTCAAATGCTAATAAAAAAAAATTGTGCCTATGTATTTTTATAATTTTTGAATCAGAGTTATAACAAGTTATGTGGACCCTTCAATTAAATTTTCAAGTAATTTGTCCCAGCTAAATTTTTTTTATCAACATTTATAAAAAAAAAATAAAAAAAAATTGAAAATTTCAATTGTCTATAAATAGCTCAAAAAAAGTCAAAATGTTTTGAAAATCAAATCACGTAAAGAAAATGGCAATCTAAATAACTGGTAAAATTTTCAAGTATTTACGACTTATACTGTTCGAATAATAACAAATATCAAAAATCGTTTAAGGCTAAACTGTTATTTAACGCGGTTTTGTAAAAATTTAAATTTCAAACACTCATAAAAAAATTTTGTCTGAATCCGGTAGAGTTTTTATTACAGATAATTGAAGAAAAATGTATGGAGAACCTTGTAATAAATTTTCAAAACTTAGTTATAAAAGAAAAAAATTTTACGATTTTTCAACCACAAAATTACTTGCCAATTTTCGCAATTTTTACATATTTCGTATAAATTCGAACTTTAAGCACTCATAAAAAAAAATTGTGACTAACGATTTCGGATTTTTTTGTTATAACTTTAAGAACAACTTATAAGAAACCTTGTATTAAATTTTTTGAAAACTGTTGGAAAATGTTTACTTTTCACCTCTATAATGCACCAAGGATATCCACTTTGCCATCGGAAACCACCCCCAAAGTTTGAAATCGAAGCATTATTTCGACTAGTTATGCTGTACACAGACAAAAAAAAAAAAAAAAAAAAAAAAAAAAAAAAAAAAAAAAAAAAAAAAAAAAAAAAAAAAAACACACACATCATTGTAAAATCAATACATTCATCACTCCGTTCAGAATCTAAAAAAGTACTTAGAAAAATTGAAAATTTCAATTGTCTATAAATAGCTCAAAAAAAGTCAAATTTCCTCGGAAATTTAACTGTGTACGGAAAACGCTAACATAAACATTTGGTGAAAATTTCAAGTATTTACATCGATTAGTTTTTGAGTTAGAGCAAAATAAAAAATTCGATTTTGTCGAAAACGGTTTTGCGTAAAAATTCCCGTTTTTCTGTTATTTTTTTTTTGTTTTTCTCGATTTTTTTGAAAACTGTTGGAGAATGTTTACTTTTCACCTCTATAATGCACCAAGGATATCCACTTTGCCATCGGAAACCATCCCCAAAGTTTGAAATTGAAGCATTATTTCGACTAGTTATGGTGTACACAGACACAAAAAAAACAAAAAAAAAAAAAAAAACACACATCATTGTAAAATCAATACATTCATCACTCCGTTTAGAATCAATTTTTTATCGTTATTCTAAAAAAAAATACTAAAAAAATTAAAAATTTCAATTGTCTGTTATAAATTCTTTGAAAATTTAACTGTGTATGGAGAACGCTTATATAAACATTTGGTGAAAATGTCAAGTATTTATATCTATTAGTTTTTGAGTTATATAGCAAAATAAAAAATTCGATTTTGTCGAAAACTGGTTTTGCGTAAAAAATCCCGATTTTCCGTCATTTTTTTAGAGTTTTTCCCGACTCATTTAAAAAATATTGAAAACTTTTAACTTTTGACCCCCAAAGTACCAACTAGATTTGATTTCCTTTTCAAAGAGGGGCTAAAGTCAAAAATCAAACCATTTTTACTGCTCCAAATGTTTTCGTCAGACACAAAACTAAAAAAATAAAAAAAAAAAACGCACATCATTGTAAAATCAATACATTCATCACTCCGTTTAGAATTTAATATAGAATAACATTGTCGTATATAGTAGACAGTCGTCAAAATATTATTTAATATATGTAATAGAGGTGGGAACATTTTTAATTGTAAACCATTGACATAGGTCAGTGAAGCATATGTGCTGAGACAGCGATAAGATTACTATATAACACCGCCGTACGCGCAGGCACGGCAGTTCCGTTGTCGCTGAGTGAATCGGCGAGGACGTAGGTACGGTACTCTGGTTGCGCGTGCGAAACGTCAATCATAGTACGGGCTAAGCGATCCGAATTCGCTAAGTATTTTTATTTGTGTTTGTTATTTAAATATAATAAAAGTGTTTCCGGCCTGAAAACCCGAGTTGAGTATTATTTCAAAGTCT
Source organism: Schizaphis graminum (assembly GCA_020882235.1). Taxonomy (NCBI): domain Eukaryota; kingdom Metazoa; phylum Arthropoda; class Insecta; order Hemiptera; family Aphididae; genus Schizaphis; species Schizaphis graminum. The sequence continues at coordinate 88,090,310 of CM037033.1, read as the reverse complement.
TTCTTCGTTCTTACCTTTAATATTGGAACAGTGCTCAGACCCACACACCTTAATAGTCAATGAGGTTTTATTACAAAACTGAATAGTGCTCCGATTGTGGCGTCCTAATAGTCATTCCAATTTAGGAAACGAACAGAGAACGACTAAAACGTACACTATCGTATCTCAAAGGTTAACAGTGCTAATCTGAATTTATTCTAGAGAGTATAGACAGTCATTAACCTAGAGTGTGCGAGGGTAAGGTATACAGTTGGTTTACCACGTATTATCTAATACGGGTGATACCACATCATTTAATAAAATATACACAAAATTGGAGAAAGAATTTCTATTTTAATGAATAATAAACATATACTTTTATTACCTTACAGATATGTTAACACTATCTATAAAAACAAGATATAGATTATAGATCAATATAATGGGGAAACTTATATCATATATAAAGGTAAAAAAAGTTCTTGATAATGAAAAATCAATCCATTTGATAGAATTTGAATAACTTACTAACAAATTTTTGTCAATAAATTAAATTAATTAAAATTGTAAATGGATCTATCTATCTAGAACATTATATACATAATGAAAACCAAAATATGTCTATTGGACTTTATGATTTTTCATTTTCCAGTTCTAATAATCTAATCCAAATTGAAAAAGATTGCCAAATCACAATTAACAATAACATAATTAATATCAATCATGGTCAATATACTAAAGAACAACTAAATAATAAATTAATCGGTCCTTAGTTATGTCTTTTTTTGATAAAAAGGTTAAAATTGAATCCCCATGTTGCTATAATCTAAATGAAAACTTAAAAAAATATCTGGGCTTTAAAGATATAGAATTTATAAGAACAAGTAACAAAAGAGTGATTTACTATCCTCTTAGTGATGAATATTAAATAAATATTGAACAGGAGTGTGAATTTAAAATTGAGGAAACATATAAATACCTATTGGAATATATTCTATAAATGAAATTCAAAATTAATTAAACCCTGATAAAAATGTATGTAATAGGTACTAAACTTGCATTAATTAATAATCTCCTAAAAATATCAACTAATTATGAGTATACTTTTGATGCTTATCTAACAGAACGTTTAGGGGTTCCATTATTATATTTTATAACAGATTACAAAACTGAATATCCATTGTGTAACTGGTACAATTATGCTAAAGTTTTACACTCAAAGTTTCTTAAAAGATATAAATGGTATTATTGAAACAAAAATGCCAAAACTGTAATAACAAAACAAAATTATACGATTGATCTACTACCATCGAGTATAAAAATATCACAAACAAATAACTATATAACAATTACATCTAAGGATTATTATTTATTGGATGAAATTCTAAGACTTAGTTAAGGATTTGATGATAAATATCAATAAGCATATTGGATCGGATATTATACTTGGCCAATATTTAGTAAATAAACTTTTGGAAATACATTGTGACATAATTGAAAAATCTCTTTCTAACCATAAAATTGAACAATATCTACATAGAGATGACGATATCTTATCTGTAATTAAGTGTGATATAGAAGGACAATATATAGCTAATGATATTAAATATATTCTTTTATAAATGTAATAGATTTTAATAATATTAAATTATTTATCACTGATCAAGATGGTAATGAAAAAAAAAAAAATGGTTTTGTTGCTTACTTAATTCTAAAGCTATAAATATAGTACTCTCCAAGGATTTCCTACACACTCTACACCTTTTTTGATTTCTGCTAAATTCATCAATTATCCTATACTGAATACTCTCGACAATGATTACAAAAATAAACATCTTGTACTTTTAGCGACTGTAATAATACTTCGTTGTTATTCATCTTCTCATAAAGGTTGATAAATTTGGTATTTCGATTCATTATTTTATATATACTTATAAAATTTTTTAATTACATATAGAAATTTTTAATTTCATCATAATATCTACTAATTATACCTGCAAGTATGTTTATATAAGTATATTTATAAATTAGCATATTTAAATAGAAAAGTATTTAGAAAAAAATTTGTTAGTATATAGAAAAAGTTACAATTATTATACAAAAGTCAGTTTTTGTTTACTAACTTTAAAATTGCTTCTGGGTACAATTGGACCAATTGAATATTTCTATTACCTTTATTAGCAATGTTTTCATTATTAAGCGGAATTGTAGACATTTTTGAAAAATCTTATAAGCTTAATGAAAGAATTATAGAATACAGAATTTGTTATAAATTTTATAATCAATTAATATTGTTGTATAAATCTAACAAAATAATTGAGGATAGTATATGTTTAAAAGAAGCAGAAATTAAAGAAACTATTAACTTTTTCCCTAAAGAAAAATACTTAAAACAGGCACAACTTAACGGTTACAAGTATACAATATAGTTAAAAATTATATAAATTTAATTCTTATAAATTGAAAATGTATATTGTGTTAAATGTAAACAAAAAACATATAATATTAACCCACATATAAGTATCACTAAAAATAATATAAAAAGATTGTCTGCAAAATGTAAAAATGAAATTCTTTAAAAAGCTGCCTTATAAAAAAATAATATAGAACTAATTTCTAAATTAATATGAATAAAAAATATCTGTGTTGTACAGGCGTCTAAAAAAAAAAAATATATATAAAAGAGTGTGAGAGGTGGCCACCGTTGAATGTCTGTACAACTCAGATATTTTGAAATTTTTTTAAAAATGCTATATAATTATGTAATTTATATCTATTAATAACGCGTTCGTTTTTTTTGCACGCGTCATTAATATCACAAATATATTTGGACACCCGTCAATAATAGATATAAAATGCACAATTAAAATCGTGACCGGTTATTTCGGTCGAATTATACGACCGCGTTAAAATTAGACTTGTAATAAATTCTTATAAATTCAAGATCCTTATTTAATTTTAATTTTGTAAAATTTACTAGAACAACATACAATAAATTTAATTCAAAAAAAATTTAATTTCAATAATAAGTTATAATCAATAATTATCTTTAAGTTTATCATTTAATTAATTAATTTTCTAATATTTATTAAGAATAATAAGAAAAATACTTGATAAAATCATAAAGTGTACTAAACGTACCCACTATCTACTATTACCTAATAATTGGATACTTAGCTACATAGTAAAAATTAAGAATTATATATATAAATATAAAAATTGATCAGACTAATCTACTAATAAGAAATCGGAATACAAGTTGTGTTACATCTACATAATATACACTAATTACAAATTTAAGTAAATAATATAACTATAAAATAATAGTGCTAACCAGTAGTAGTATTAAGTAAAAAAACTACTTATAAATTATAATATATTATTTAGGTATATACATTTATTTTAACCACTTACTTTTCTATCTTGAATTTTTGTTTTTTTATTGATTTGGACAAAAAAATTGGTAATAGTTTGTGAATTCCGTTTGTTAGAAGACATAATTATAGAATTAAAAGTTTAATAAATAAATACCACAATTTTACATGATTATTCAAATGCGATATTGTGATGTCATTGTTAGTAAAATTAAAAACCAAGTGAACAACAAGTCAATATTATTAAAGACTATCATAATATATGCAGTTTACACAAACACAATACATACCCATAATAATGACCACAGATAAAGAAATTAATAATAATATCATTATAGTGACTAAAATGAGTGTTTTTATAGACGCATGCAGCGTGGAATTGCCATTCTTTCGTGACTGTAGCGCAAACATCAGTACAGACGGTTCTCAAAATAGAAATTTAATATTTAATATATTGGCATAATCAAGGTCCATGAAACATAAATTATAAAATAATAGAGAAGGAATTTTTACTTTTTTTATTTATTTAAAAAATCCAATTTTAATAAAATTCTCAGGTGGTGTATTTGCACCACTTGCCCCACCCCCCCGCTCCGGTCGTGCCTGTTGCCATGTAATACGTTCCATTACACACGATTGCTGATAATCTAGCTTCAGCATCATGATCTCAACATTCTTCCATTGTATCACATAGAGCTATTAAACCCTAATAATAATTTAAAGAATGTCATATATTAATAGATGCAATATTTTGAAAAGTTTTTGTAATGATTTCTTACTGGATGTGATTTCCAACTATCTTTAAAAGCGGGTCTCAGTTTTTTATGTACTCTTTTTATGCCTCCGGGCGTGCCTGTTGCCATGTAATACGTTCCATTACACACGATGCTGATAATCTAGCTTCAGCATCATGATCCCAACATTCTTCCATTGTATCACATAGAGCTATTAAACCCTAATAATAATTTAAAGAATGTCATATATTAATAGATGCAATATTTTTTAAATGTTTTTGTAATGATTTCTTACTGGATGTGATTTCCAACTATCTTTAATAGCGGGTCTCAGTTTTTTATGTACTACACATTCTTGAATATCCTCCAATGATGGATGTTGTCCAACTTCTTCTTCAAAAGGTAACCTGTAATCTGGTATAGGTCCTTGTTGTGCTGTACATCTAGTTACTAATTCCCATAATACTAATCCACATGCATACATGTCAATTTTTAAAAATGCATCTCTTGAAAAATTGATCGCTCCTTCAAGAATTTCTGGTGCCATATATCTTCTTGTGCCAACCTATATAATTAATAAAAGGTATCTTATCTTTTATTATTCAAGGTAATAAATAATAAGTATTTACCTGACCGTGTGTATCACCACACGATTTTCCAGGTTGAAAAACTAAAGCAAGACCAAAATCAGCAATACACGCAGTTAAATCATGTTTTAAAAGAACATTGTTGCTTTTAAAATCTCTATGGGCAATGGCTGGTTTATATTGATCTGAACGCTCTGATGGTATTTCTTCATGTAAATGCATCAAACCTCTGAAACAAAATAGTAATAAAAAAAACTGAAGATATTAAATAAACTGTTCAATATTTTTACCTTGCCATAGATTGAGCAATATGACAGAGCTGATCCCAAGTTAATATATTAGATTTTAAGTAGTCACATAATGATCCATAATCATGGTAAGCAGTAATCAACCAATATTCATTCTTGGCACCTTCAATAACACTAGCATGCTTTTCAGCCCCAATGAAAGATAGCATATTGTCATGTTGCATGTGTGGTAATTGATAAATGTCTTGTTCTACTAACCATGAGTTTTTATCCTTAAATAAAAATAATAATATATATTTACATGTATACATATATAGAAATATAAATTGTTACTTGAGGAGGGAATATCTTAACAGCTACAGTATCTTTCTTATGAAGAGCTTTCCATACTGCACCATAACGACCCCTTGACTTTACTTCAACTAATTGTATTGGACGATTGCTGAGTATAGGAGAACAATTCCCTAAGTGAGAGCTATCATTTGATGGAACCTAAATAAACAGGGAATAATTTGTTATAACAAAAAATTAAGCAAAAATAAATCAAAAAATTTATGTAATGTATATCATTAACTTAACTCACCCACTAAAGATTTAAATTCCAAAGTAAAAATAAAAAAGAAAAAAAAACAATTGTAAATTACAATATATTTTTTTATTATGAATGAATTGAGGAATAGGAATAATTATACAAAAGGTATAAATGGATTGATTATTGAATAATTAATACAATGTTAATAATGAAATATTCTTAAGTTTGAAAACAATTTTTATTTTTAGAGATGAATTCTAATGAATAATATATTGATTTTACAATGTTGTTTTTTTTTGTGAATTGGACTTAATTGGTATGGGAGGGGGAAAAAAAAAATTAAAAATTCCCAGTAATGATTTTTTTTTTTAAATCGTGAAAAACAAAAGTAAAAAATTGAAATTACAATACAAATCAAATTTTTGACCAAATCACTATCGATTACAAAAACAAAAAACCTATAGATACTAAAAATGTTCAACAAATAATTAATTATCATATTTTTTTTTTTTCTAAAATTATTGATAAAACATTCGCAGGGTCAAAATTCTTAAAAATTGAATACAAGATTTGGATAACTTGTTGTTATAACAATATGTATAAAAATACATAATCACAATTTATTTTAATATGTTTAAAATAAGAATTTTGATGAAATTTGTTAGAATTTCAAAAAATTGATTTTTGTAGTTGGAAATTCATAAAAACCGTTATTCTTAGTTTTAAAAACTTAATACAAGATTTCTCATAAGTAGTTAATACTGAAACTATACTATCTAATTAATATACAAGTGCAAATATTTTTTATAAATATTTTAAGTTCAATTTGGACAAAATTAATTATTTAAAAAGAAATAATAATATTGACTTATTTTTATACTGCACATTTGATTAAATATAATAGTATTTTAATTTTTTTTATTTGAAGCATTTTAGCAAAAATGTAGTAATTTATTAGGAAATAAATTATTACAAAAGAAAATAAAGAATTTAATTATAATTTATTTACTTACATGAGAATATTGAGGTATTTTTCTTCGTTTATTAACCCAATAAACAAATAAAAACATACTTGCGACAGCTACCAAAGGTATTGTAGAAAACACTATAGTATGTATTAATTCATTATCATCACGTATTGGTTTTGCAGCTAAGATAGAAAAATGTATTTATTATTAAATTGTTTGATTAATTTTGTATGTTTATTATATATTTACATGTTGTTTCTATTCGAGGAGTTGTTGGATTAGGATCCCATAGAATTTCAGAATTACAATAATCTCCTTCACAACAACAAAACATTAAGCCATTTGGTTTGATTTCTTCTTTTTTGTCTTTGCATTTGTTTTGACCCTGGCATTCGACATCATTTAAAAAACAACCCTAAAAATTGTTATTAAAATAAAAATATGGTAAACTAAAACAATTCCATAAGAATCAAGTTATATTACCTTAAACTTAATTTCTAATTTATTTGTCTTAGTATCATTTGTCCAAACAGCATAACAATACGATGGCTTATCATTTTTTCCGGCTTTACAATTCTGGATAGCACTTGTACAACTTTTTTCATTTTGAGAATTGTCACAAGCAGTTTGGTTGTAATAATGGCATTTAGTTTCGTCATATTTTTTGCGACTAGCACTATTACATATAGTAACGAGGAATAAAACACTACATATCCATATTGTAATCTCCATATTCTGAAACACATAAATAAAAGATTTAATAAATTAAAGATATAATTTTTAGTTTAAACTAAACATATATTTGTATAAATAATAATATTATTACAGATGTCTTGTCTATCTGAATTTCACTAGGTTGGTCATCTAGATCTATATACCAAAAATAATATTTATATTCTATTTAATAGGTACCAGTAAGCAATCTATGAATAAAGATTTTATTTAATCAGGATGGTGTCCAGTCCCTTCAAGTCTGAATTAACAAGACCACTATAACTGTGAAAAAATGAACTATTTTTTTTTTTTTTTATATAGATAACAAATTTGTATTTTCATTAACAATGAATTATATTATATTGATGAATTCAAGTACTGTCATTTTTTAAAAATATGGCTTCTACCTACATTAGTATAAAAGTTGTATTAATATATTAAACTATATTAATTATTCAAAATAATATTACCTTTATTGTATTTGCATTACATGGGTTGACTCAAATAACAAGGAATGAATATAATTAGATTTATTTAACAAGGAATGAGTATATACATTGAAACTTGGAAAAATTATAAGAAAAATGAATAAAGGGTTTTTAAAAAAATCCATGGAAGAATGTAATATTTGAAAACTGGCTAAGGAACTAGTTAGCCTAAGAGGAATTAAGAAATGTATAGTTGAAGTAACTCTGAAGTTATTTTATTTTAAATGAGATTAGTGATAAAAGTCTATTTGGCATCTTGAACTTACCACATTAGCTAATTGTAAACATACCGCTTTTCTAGTTTTTAGATATAATTACTATGTGGAAAAATTTATTCACCTTACCTACTCTCTAAAACTATATCCAAAGTCTTTATGTTTCTTGAAATACAATTCCGTTTATGCATTCTACCTCTGTAATAAGTTATGTTTTAAATGAACCACTCTTTCACTCTATTTATATTATATATATATATACACATGGTTACACGGGTTTTAATACAGTTCTGAAAGTCTGCATTGATATAAATTGTTGGTTGGAACAGTTTTGATTAAGTCTAAATTCAGCTTCTTTCATCAGATTGGTATCAAGCATGATAAAATTAATCCAAATGTACTCTTTTAAAGTTATTAATTTAAGTACCTATACAACATACTCTTTCTAGTTTCTGTACAAACGTGATTTGGAATATAATTTATTTTTATTCATCAATTATGCCTTTAAATTGTTTTGTGATAGGGTGTAACTCTGGGTTACCCAAACAAAATCAAATTTATAAAGAGCAGGGAATAAAACTGCCTTTGATATTTCATCCACCTGAGGTAGATATTTCTTAAACTAATTAATAATTACCTACCTATTAATTCTTATATTTTTATTACCTATGAACCTATAGGTTTTATAACCTATTTACTAAAAAAACAATTTATTAAATAATACAAATAATAGTACCAGTATACTGTAAACAATTTGGTTTAACTACCTTCTTTAAGCAAAGTTTGAGTTGAAGCCTTGAAGGTAGCAAGTTATTTCTTTTAGAGATCACGCACTATTTAAAAATTACAAAAATAACAAAAATACAATATACTATAATAGTAATAATTACAAAAATATAAATTAGATACTTAAGTTTAAAATTTAGGTATAAAAAGATTCAATAAAGGTTTATTTATATTAATATTATTATATTTACTATGAGATACTTCTTAAAATTATTATTAGATAATTAAAATGTGTATGCCTTAAATAGTCTACAAATTTCTGACCAATACCTTTTTTATTATAATTGACGCTTAGATTATATCTTATATATTCACGTTTACTTAAATTTGTATTAAATTTTGAATAATTTTTTAGTGTAAAGAATTTGGAACATTTCTTGTATAGGGTAAATACCTAATTCATTACTTTTTAGAACATGATTGATTAAGATATTATATGAATTACAAGTACTATAAACACATATAATAAGTTTTAAGTTACACTATTTAAAATGAAAAATATTAATTATACTAGGATGAAGTCCATAGCTTTTGTAATTCCTAAATATACTAAATACTAAAATACCTTGCATGTGGGCAAAAATTAAACTCAGATAACATGAAAAAACTAAGGACGCAATTAGGATTATACTTATTTCCCTAAATATCTTTGGGACACAGCTGCTAGTGTGCGGCCATACTTGGCACCCACATGTCTGCATAATGTAGATGATCAGATAATAATGATACGTTTGGGCGGCAGGACGTTTAAATAGGCCATCAACTTACTATTCATAAACCAATTTTCTGAAAAATTCTGAACGGAAGTCTAATAAAAACATATCTACATATTACTATCATTATATTTATAGCTATTACCATGGGTTAAAAATATTATAAATATAGATTATAAATTATATAATTTATTATAATAAAGATAATAGTTAAATATATAATATGTATATGTATAAAATATTGTAAAACTGTATTTTAGACAGAGTGAGACCATGGGCAGAGAAATTACTGGGAGATTATCAAGCAGGTTTTAGGAAAAATAGATTGACGATTGACCAAATATTCATATTAAGATTAATACAACAAAAGATGAGGGAATTTAATAAAGAAGTGCACATGATATTTATTGATTTTAAAAAGGTCTACGACTGCATTCATCGTGAATCTTCAATGTCTATACTAGAGCAATATGGTCTCCCACTAAAATTAGTCAATCTCATAAAGGCAAGCGCCATGAATACGGAAATAAAAGTACAGGTAGGAAACTCCTTATCAACAGCAGCCCAAGTAAAAACAGCATTAAGACAAGGAGACGCATTATCACCCATTTTATTCAACTTAGCACTGGAAAAAGTGGTACAAAACACTAGTTTTGAACATGGTGGTGTACAAATTGGTGAGACAAAGATAAGTCTTCTGACATATGCGGATGATTTAGTGCTGTTAGCAGAAAATAAAGACGAGCTCATCGAACAAACTCAAGAATTATTTGAGGCAGCAAAAAGAGTTGGAGAAATAAACAAAGTACACGATAGCTCAAAGGTCGGTGTTGCCGGAGGATGTACACACTCATCTGGAAGTGGGGGCATATAAATTTAACAGAATACAGAAGTTCCAGTACCTAGGTACACTTATAACTCAGAATAATGAAATACAAGAGGAGATAAAAGCTAGAATACATGCAGGCAATAGATGCTATTTTGGATTGAACAAGCTGTTTAAATCCAGAATACTGTCTAAGAACCTAAAGATACAACTGTACAGAACACTTATTCGACCAGTGGTGATGTATGGATGCGAAACTTGGACGCTTCATAAGATACAGCAGGATAACATCTTAGTATTTGAACGAAAAGTTCTGAGGAGAGTGGAGGAGAATCAGGCATAATGTGCAAATTAGAGAGCTATATCAGAAACCAAACATAGTCGACGATATTAGAAAGAGGCGGCTCTTTTAGGCTGGTCTCGCATGGCGTAAAGAAAGAGCCCTTGTACATAAGGTACTATGTGGCTCTCCAAAAGGCGTAAGACCACTTGGTAGACCAAGGTTGAGGTGGGAAGACCAGGTGTCAAATGAGGTGGAGCGGGCTGAACCGAATGCTGATTGGAGAATCCTAGCAGAGGATAGAGAGAGATGCCATGGTGTATGTTTGTCAGTTTGGTCTTGAAGGCCGTCAACTACGAAGAAGAAGAAGAATAGATAAATATATTCTAAAATATCTTAGGTAGATCTTAGCCCCCTTCGAATTTACATCTATGCAGCTAAGGCCTAGGCAAGGTATAATATTATTAAATTATAAAAATCAAGTTGTTCAAAATAAAAGTACAATTTTGTGTACGTATAAAACTATAAATGAGCTTGTACATTGTTTGCCAACCTTTAAAAATTAAAATCGCTAATGATTGATTCTGATTGTATACTTTTGTCGCTTTTACTGTTATAATCTAATAATGGAGGCAACAGCAAGCTAGTAGTATAGCTTCTGATAGGATGTATGATTTAACTTGTTTCCGTCAAGAATAATATGCAAATAAGTCAGACAAGGAGTATTTTAATTTATAATATGAGTGATTATTTAAAAAAAAAAAAACAAAGAATTACATATTAATTTATAAAAACAAAAACCCCATAAACATAGTCTAAAAAAAATAAAACAATGACCGAAAAATACAGTAAATTTCTTAGTAAAAAAAGTTTGTTTAATAATTAATCTCCACAACAAATATTTATATAATTATTTTGTTTTGACGAAATACTAACATTTATAAATAAAATACAAGTACATTAATATTTAATATTTGAATTTGAATTTAAACTCTTGACCTTTTTTAATCAACATGAAGGTAAATACTAAAACACATTAAGCTATTATTATTATGTTGTAAATATTTTTTAATTTTAATTTTATTCAATGATATCACATTTAAATATGACCTTTACATATACTATCATATTTATATTTGGTTGCATAAGATTAAATCTTTTTAATTTTTCAATTTTTTTTTTTTTTGAAATACAAATTTGTTTTCAGTTATAATTTGTCATTAGACTAATAAAATAATAATTTATTGCCTATAATTAAAGACTAGGTTATATACAATTCACTTAATTATCTAATAGTTAATTAAAAGTAAACTCAAAACACACATAAATTACAAACAAATATGCGATAATAACACCTAATAATAATATTAATAATTAGAATTTTTAGTAATTTTTTCACAACAAAAACAATATAGATGACTCCTATAAAAAAACAAGCGTAGAGTACCATCTTAAGAATAAGCAACGTTAAGATATTGAAAATAGATTAACACTAATGTTAGATGTGTATTCACAGATATAACAGATACTTACGTTGTTACACTTTTTAGTTTCGGTTGTATTAGCACTACGTTGAATGGCAGGCTGTCGGCAATAGAATTGCGAATACAAATTGGATATCAGATACGTTAAGAAATAATGAGTACGACCAATTTAGACTAATTAGCCGACGAGAAACTCAAAAGGCGGTGTGCTTTTATAATGCCGGGAATAACGTTAACTAGAGAACTAGTAAGAGCGACTGCGACATACCGACATTCACTCCGCATTCCGCAACACGAAATCAGTATCACAGAATATTATTCTGTTTCAGTATTAATATTTAATATAACAACTACAACTAAGTCACGAGACACTACACAGACCAGTCCACACTAGACGGTAGATACACGAGCCAACAAATGCACGAACTAAGACATACAGGACTGGACACGAGATGAATATTGTGGTTATGAAATGTTGTACAACAGGCGGTGATCGGGGGGGGGATACTTTCCTTTTAGCATTACTAACGCCGTCTTAGTGGATACTTTTGGAACTAGATGACATTATTATCATAGATAGTTCCATAGACTGCCACACGCAGGTGTCAACTGCAAACGCCGTATCCGAGTTCTCAAAACTCGTGATATGATTAAAATTATATTAATTAATATAATTTTATAATATATAATTGTGTGTGCCCATGGTTGGGTTAGGTTTAACGCATCGATAAGTTTATTCGTCTCCCTGTGCTGAGGGTTTGAGTCAAAAAGTTGTTTTATTATTATTATTTCTCAGGCCTAGTTAAACACCGTCGTGGTACGATGGCTACCTTCCTACTATTGTTTGGTAATATGTTTATTCCTACGTACTGTTATTAAAATATATAGGTGATTGTTATCTTAATAATTAGGCCTACACTGTACTACCCCCTTTATGTATTATATTATTGGTATAGGACATCAGAGCACGTAGCAAAACTAATATTTACGCCAAAATTACCCGAAAATCATACGAATGAATCTCTATTATACTTCGCCGATATGCTATTAAAACAAATAAATAAACCGAATAACATACCTTTTACGATGAAAACGTCGATGACGAACAAAAATGAAGTACAAGTGTCGAAAAGTGCGACTCGAAAACGACTGACGGGTGAAGACGAAACGCAAGTCGTAGAGCTCAGTGCTGGATTGCTGGATGGAACTGGTCTGCACTCAGTGCACTCTGCAGGAATTCGTAATACGGGAAGGGACGTCGAGCGTATTTAGCGCTCGACATGAGCAGCGGAGACGATTGCAACTCTATGGTTCGGAAGTGGGCACGGCCCGCGGGGACGGTCCGACGTTGATTCATAGAATACAGTTTATAATATTAATTACTATTATCAATATTATATACGTTTTGTTATTTTTTGGTGCTCATGCTGTGAAATGTATACGAAACCCATTCCGCCATGTCGTGGTACTTTAGACCTATTATAATTCCGCAGCAGAAATATAAAATGAGCATGTGCAGTTGACTCGAGAGGATGTACTGACACTATAATTTGTTTTCTTTCTCTAGCCAATACGCAATACCTATAAACAAAATGCATCAACGCAAAACCATTGTTTATATTTTTGAATAATATTGGTAGCAAATTACTTGTAAAAATTACAATATAATATATTATAATACGTATTAGGTATGTATATAGTTAAAAAAAAAAAATGTATATCCTGTGTCAGGGTACGCATAGTTTCTTTTACGTGTCATCACCGCAGTTCAGTGTTTATCCACAGTATAATATGTTGTAAAACCACAGTATAATATGCTATTATAGGAGGTAGTTTAAAATATATAGTGTCATTCGATGGCCTACAGAGTTGTGTTCAATTGTACAGTTGTTTTTTTCATTTTAATAATTAACTATGAAGTGTTATACATTTTATAAGTATAATTTTATAATTTGCTCTTTTATGAACATTTAAATTATTTGATTATTATTATTGTTGCTATCGTCGTTTTCGGATAATTACAATAATTATTAATTTATAATATTATGCTGTTTACATACCTAATATTATTTCATGTTTGTATTTTTATAATTTTAGTTAAGGTTAGTCGTACTGAATTCAAACTACGTGTTTTCGAACATTATGACAATATTATGGACGTTTAAAATGTTTATTCTGTACAAACTATAATACTGAAACTCTAGTGAATGGGTCAATTCAACATTTCAACACCATTGGCGCCGGCGGGCTGCAACCTACACCATCGCCTGACATGATTAATGGTTTTTGGGTTCAGAATTGAGATGATAAAATATTCCGTATACGTGCTTCCTTGTAAAACTACAGTATATTATTGTAAGAGAGTTGAATAGTGTCATTCGATGGCCTACAGAGTCGTATTCTATTGTATCCACGGTTATTTTTTTTCATTTATACAATATAAAAGTGTACAATTCAATAACTATAGTGATCGCTCTGAAGAAGAATACAGGTCGATTTCTCGGTACTCGTATACTATTGTTGTATTGTATAATTTTTGATTTTATTTCCACAAATCGTCGATTGAATTGAATAAAAACTTGGGATCTCAATCTGCTATATAGAATAGATTTAGAGTGTACGTATTCAGTAGAGCCTGAAATATTTACAACTTATACCCGTGTAGAAGATATATTTGGTCACGTACCAACCACTCATGTCACTCAGATAATAATAGTTTCACAAAAAGCTATGAATTGTAAATTTGTTTAGCATTTATCTAAAACACAGGCCGTAGTTGGAATTTCCCCTGCTGGGCACCGCTACTGACACTATTTTCTCAACGCACAGGTATACAACACCTTAATGCCCTGCCGCAGAGAGTGTCACTGCCGTATATTATAATAAGATATTGTACTAATGTACTATTATACTACTATAATATGTTATAGTATATAATATATTTACAGGATGTCCCGTGAGGATTTATCCATTGCGATATCTCCTGAAATAATTGAGCTATTATAAATTAGGTCTTTTATAATAAGTTTCAGAAGGATTATTTAGGTATTTTAGTATTTTGGTAAGAAAGATAAAAAATATATTTTTATTTAATTATTTTCAATAAAATTATCGTAAAGTTAATTTTTCTGAAAATATTGACGTTTCAACATTTTAATTACATATTAATTTACTGATTTTTAATATTTTTCTAGTTTCGAGAAAAATTGTGAATTACCGCGTTCGCCGGCTGTGCTAGTACGCGGGCCACATGTTTGATATACTGAAATGATACTTAATACGATAGTGGATTAAATAATTCACAGTTTTTTTTTCGAAAGTAGAAAAAATATTGAAAATTAGGAGATTGATCAAATTAAAAAAAGTTGAAACGTCAACATTTTCAAAAAATTGACTCTAAAAAATTGCTATTTTCAAGTTTTTTTGGAAATAATTTATATTTTTTATATTTTATACTTATAAATTATGATCTTTATATGTATAAAAGAACAGGCCATTTTTATGTACCCATTTTGTGACGAAACTTTTTTCCAATTTTATTTCACAGAGTTGTTCCTAATACCTGTGTGAGTGTTGCCACGTCGCCCGATTTTCAAAATTTTGATTTTAAAGGGTTGAAATCGGTGGAAATACATTTTTACGTGTAATTTGTATATCTATATTAATTTAATAATAACAATAGCAGTCACCCAATAACAGGAATACGGTACGGCACGGCGCGGCGTGCCGCGAGGGTTTCCACTTTCCAGCTATCTACAACCTGACCTTTTTTATGTGTGTGTATTTTATCGGCGTGTATATATGAATTGTTCTGATGCGTAAAACACCGGTCACCGATTAGCTCAATTATATAAATCAGTGGTTCTTAACGGGGGCGGTACCGCCCCCTTGGGGGCATTTCGATTTCTCTGGGGGGGCGATAGTTTTGAAGGGGGCGTTGAGGGAGTGGTGAACTTTTTCAAACGAAATAAAGAAATCGGTTGGACATTTGCAACAAAGGTGATCTACGTTTAGCTTTGACCAATATCGAACCAGATATCGCCACATTAGCAGCTACTCATCAGGCTCAGAGCAGTCATTGATGATAGGTATAATTTTTATATTTTATAATTTTTTTTTTCACAAATAAGTAAATCTTTTTGTATAGTAAAGTAAAATTGTTTTGCTAATTTGTATACAATATAACCATTACTATCTAAAAATAAGAGTTTTTAATTTAATTAATAATGTTATAATATACTCGTACTGATGAATAAATAAATAAATATACCTATATATAGGTACATATTATATGTATATTTATAAGAAAAAAATTTGGTTTTACATGATGGAGGGGGGGGGCGTTAGCAGTTAGTTATTGCAATAAAGGGGGCGCTGAACTAAAAAAGGTTAAGAACCACTGATATAAATTATAAAATATATGTTTTTCGTCTTTAAAACTCAACAATGTGTGTTGATTTAAGAATATTATTTTGAGAAAGCAAAAACTGCACATGGGCGAAGCCGGGTAATTCAGCTATATAATATATATGTATTTTAATATTATAGGCTATAGCTACAGCGATTATATTATGAATTCATGAATCTGTGAGGGATTATTAAATTAGAAATAAACTAATGATGGTAACAGATATTTATAATTTTAATATATCTGGTAATTATATGAGTGTATAATATTAGATATTTGTATGTAGATATAAGTTGTAGGTACATAAAAAGATACGAGTGTTCGAACGCGGATCTATTATTGCATTATTGAAACTCCCAATTCCCCCCAGATCATGCAACGGGTGGCGAATCTTCTTCGGCCGGTTTTACCCCCTCCCTCTTCGAAGTTCGCCATCGTACCGTCTGCCGTGAGTGCTAATTTTTATATATGCTGTGCCGCCAGCCTTTACATATTATATGACACTTTTTTCTTGGCGTTTGAGCCCGACGCACCGTTGCGTCCGCTCGCCGCCTCGTGCCGTGTTGTGCGGCCAAACCGCGTGTGCGGTCAACGTGTGGTCCGTAATTATTATTCGCGCCGGCTTTGGGCTTTTGCTCTCCG
Organism: Schizaphis graminum; assembly: GCA_020882235.1. Taxonomy (NCBI): domain Eukaryota; kingdom Metazoa; phylum Arthropoda; class Insecta; order Hemiptera; family Aphididae; genus Schizaphis; species Schizaphis graminum. Next base: position 88,073,332 of record CM037033.1, on the reverse strand, counting down.
GCGTCTGGCCCGGCGCATATTTTTTGTATGATCGTGTGTGTCCGATTTGTTTACGGTTTTTGTGCCACGTGCCTTTTCTTTATTATTATTATTATACGCAAGTTCGCGTCGTAAAGTTACGGTCGTCGATTTTATTTTATTATTGCGTTGGCTCTACGCGGTGTACGTGTGTGCCCGGTTGGCTGTCCACTGCCCAGTGACACCAAAAACCACGTGAATATTGTTATTACACATTATCGCGTCATTAGTTAGTGGTTACTTATTTTATAATATTATATTTGCTACATCGTCCATTCATACTCCATCAAAACATTCATACCAGTGAATTTGCCAGCTTGGATCGTGGGATCGCACCGCCACCGGAATCAGGTCATTTATTGTAAAATTCATATTTTGATGTTATTTATTATTATTATTTATATATTATTATTGAAGACACACAGTTAATGTATTAGCATAATTATTTATTATTTGTTATTGCCTATTGGTCTAATATATCTATTTGTGGTGTTGTATATACTCGTATTATATTAAATTACGTGCCATTGTGTTATATATATACCGGGTAACTTTTCCCGTTTCCAACACTTCGCGAGTCGTGTCCGATAACCACGAATTTCCAAAAGTAGGATCGGACACGGCGCCAACATTTGGTAGCAGAGCGTGGTTTCCGACCTCAGTGGGGGTTCAGTAGCGGTGTGTTGGTTGTGTTTTGCCCTGGTATTTTGGTGCAGAGTACAGTGCTTGGGTGGTCACCGGACTTGGACATTTATTTTCTATAGGCGTATTGGTTGACCGGCTTTTCCTGTGATTATTATTATTACTATTATTATAAGTATTGTTAAATTAAATTAATTTAATGTGTGATGCGCGCATAGTGCCGATAGTATAAAGCTTATATAGGTATTATTAACGTTAAGTTAACCGCGTTGGTGTTGCTATCATTTATATTAACGTTATAGGTAATTCTAGTCACTATCTTGATATCGTCGATATATCTAACTATACCTAATTAGTCGTGTCGGCTGCGGCATTGATATCTCCGATATATCAATTATTGCACTAACATTGTAGGTTCGCTATACGTAATTGCGCCCATCGTTGAAGTGATATCGCCGATATATCATTATTATTATTTATTATTCGCGCTGGTCGTTGTGAAATATTTTATGTTATTTTTATTGTTAAATATTTATATAACATTTTTTGGTAATGTCCGTTCACTCCGGTTGTTTATACCGTGTTGTGATTTAGTTCGTAAGAACATTTATTCGTTTGTAGTCTTCCATAGAAGCGTAGGGTGGTGTCCGCTACCATGGCCGAAGATGAAGAGCGTCTCCGTCGTCTTACGAGATTATTAAAATTGAATACTATAAAGCGCGCTACTGTGATTGCGCAAATTCGAAGCACACATGATGTGGCATTACGTGTCGGTACCGATAATAGCTTAGTTCCCCTGTACTCCTTTTACGTGGCTGACCTAGACTCTTTGTGGCACGAGTTCAAGTCTTTTGATCTGGCCGTTTTGAACTGTTTGTTTGAGCTTAACAGGGCGGACGAGTATTCGCTAGACTTACATTCTTCCATGCGCAAACTTGTCGACATGTCCAAAACCGTTTGGACACAAATATGCCATATGAGCGCGGAGCGTATTATTAAAGCACATCCGACGACTTTTGAGTCAATTCCGCGAACGTCGAAGACTGTCCGCGGAAAATGTTTTATTTTTCCTAGTGGACGTTTTTCGGAAGTGTTACTGACCCGTCCGTCTGCGTCCGATATAAATTCAGTCGTGTCCCGCCCAACCGTCACATCATCGTTGAATCGTGATTACGATATGTCAAATTGTAATTTGTTGACGTTCAAGTCACCATTGGCCAAGTTGGTTTCTACGCTCGGGCCCGTAATAAGATCGCCGAATTTCGTAAGGCCGTGTATTTATGATTTGTTTAGAAACGGGCCGCTCCCTCCCGATATTATCTGTGCAGTCCGCGCTGCCAGCGGAGCTCAGAAGTGGTCATTGAACTTTGTTAAAAGTCCGGCCGTGTTAAAGCGCGTAGTTGCGCCGCCGCCGCCTGTGTTCCCACTCCACCCCGCGGTATGCCGTAAGTCTACAATGTGCGTACAAAATCCGGAACGCTATCGCGATGCGTATCCGTCGTTATCGGTACATTATTTACCTGCGCGTCGCCGTCTTCAATACGTGGGATCGCCGTCGTCATTACGTCAATGGGCAGGCGTGACAAGTATCGTGGTTTGGGCAATAGGCCTTCACAAATCAGTTAAAAAATACATGTTCAATCGCGGGTATCAGATTCGCACATTGTTAATGACCGGTTTCTTTGGTCGGTATATTAAATCGTCGAACGCCGATAGGGCGTTGCGTGGCATAATGCCCATTATTCCAGCCCGACTCCTCTTATACTGGTGTAACACACATGGAGCGAACGGCGATCCGTCGGAATGGGACGACTCATCTCCGTCGCTATCCTTATGTGATTTATCCAAATTTCTGTCGTCATGTATCACGCGTATTATTGATATGACCAATCAATTGTCTACGCGCACTTGTAATATTGACCACATGTTGCAATTGTTGCATACTGTGGTTCATATGCGTCGTAAGAGTGCCACTTGTGGTCAGCGTATCTGTGACCCGTTGGTCCTTGTTGTTAGTCGCGGAGCTTGGGTATCGTATGTACCTCCAAGTAATTTGTTTCCTTATATAGTTTTCGACGGAGGCGGTCGACCGCGGCGCTTAGTCAGGTCTAAGCGCAAACGTACCATTTCCGTAACGTCGATCTCTGGCGTCTCACAGCACCTCGGTCGCCGATTGCACCGATTGTTGTGCTCCACCAATCCGTGTGTCAGTACCACAATGCGTTTCGTATCGTCGTCAGGACAGGGGACAAACCAGTTACCTATGTACGAATTGCGGCTAATAATTGTCCGTCAAAATGTAATGAGTGATGTAATATGTCCATGGTGGCATTATTACCCACCAATAATATGAAAATAATTTAATATCATTGTCGCGTCCTTTTGTGTCACCGGTAAGCATTGTGCTCCTTGACAAGACGCGTCCGGCTCACCAACCCAACCACCTGTTAATTATTTTATTGTATTGCACGTTATTAAACTATGTATAGACATATCGCTACTGGTTGAGTGTTGGAACGGGGGGAGTCCTCATGTATAAAGCCGAAATATAATTTGATCGGTATTATTATTTTGTAATTTATATTATTTTGTTCAAGCGGCACTATTGTTTTTATGTCCGTGATTGTGTACATTATTTTGATATCGTCTTCGTCTTGTTTGACTATGTTTCACTATAAATTATGTTTATTTTATTTTTACAAAATTATTAATTATTTTTTATAGTTCCTTTGCGAATTTCATTTTTTTTTCGTACGGGCATACGTCCTTTATATATGTTTTTGTATGTTTACAATTATTTATTACATGCATCATATTCTGTTCATTGGATTGTTTTTCTATTATATATGTGTTTAATGATTTTTTTCTCCTTATAAAAAAAATAATGTGAGCCATTGGCACTACAATTTGTAATAGGTTGTGAGACCGGCAGCTATCGACGTCGCACTTCCATCTTATTAATTGGACTTCCGATCCGGTTCTCACGTCAACGCAAGTGATGCAAAGCATCACGAGGGGAGGATGTTCGAACGCGGATCTATTATTGCATTATTGAAACTCCCAATTCCCCCCAGATCATGCAACGGGTGGCGAATCTTCTTCGGCCGGTTTTACCCCCTCCCTCTTCGAAGTTCGCCATCGTACCGTCTGCCGTGAGTGCTAATTTTTATATATGCTGTGCCGCCAGCCTTTACATATTATATGACACTTTTTTCTTGGCGTTTGAGCCCGACGCACCGTTGCGTCCGCTCGCCGCCTCGTGCCGTGTTGTGCGGCCAAACCGCGTGTGCGGTCAACGTGTGGTCCGTAATTATTATTCGCGCCGGCTTTGGGCTTTTGCTCTCCGGCGTCTGGCCCGGCGCATATTTTTTGTATGATCGTGTGTGTCCGATTTGTTTACGGTTTTTGTGCCACGTGCCTTTTCTTTATTATTATTATTATACGCAAGTTCGCGTCGTAAAGTTACGGTCGTCGATTTTATTTTATTATTGCGTTGGCTCTACGCGGTGTACGTGTGTGCCCGGTTGGCTGTCCACTGCCCAGTGACACCAAAAACCACGTGAATATTGTTATTACACATTATCGCGTCATTAGTTAGTGGTTACTTATTTTATAATATTATATTTGCTACATCGTCCATTCATACTCCATCAAAACATTCATACCAGCAGTGGCGCACAGTCATGTTTTAAAAACCCTTCTATAATTCTCATTAACCCACCCACCCACCCAAAAGTTAGGTATAAAAGTACAAAATAAAATTTAAGATGGTATGGCAACTTTTCCTTGTTATCAAGAGCAACATTATAACAACTGTTATGATCAACCAACATATTAAGTTATTTTAGGTTTTCCCCAAACATACTTCATGGACTGCGGAGCTTTTTATGAATTAGAATAAAATTACCTCATTATTCATGTTCATACTTCCATATTGTATATATTATATCAGCCATCTCCTTAAAACTAAACATTTTTTTTTTGGGTTCCATAAGCATATAATACTTCAAAAAGTGCTAATATCAACTTGTATAATGTATTTGTAATGTCATTACTATAAATGCACAAATTATAAAATAAAAAACAAACACCACAGTGATTTAATCTAGATTTACTAAGTAACAGCAGAATATAATTAATAATTTTAAATTACTTTTTGTTTGTATAAATGTTATATAATATAAAACATAAAAAAGATACCAAACTCATTGACAAAATAGATATAAATAAATAAGTATAATATAATAAATTAATCAAAACCAAATTAAATAGTTAATAGCTTAAGCAATCCTGGGTTTTTTGAAGAAAATATATTTAAAATTTTATCATAATCTATATCAATATCATTTTCACAAGAAATTTTCATCAAATTTTCTAATCGTTCTCCGGCCATGGTTGAACGCAGTCTGTTTTTTATTATTTTAAGCTTAGAAAAACTACGTTCAGTAGTTGCACTACCAACTGGTAATGTTAATGCAATTTTTACCATTATATATAAGTTTGGAAATACATCTTGAAGTTTATTTTTCCAAAATATGCTGAAAATAATAAAATAGCAAATAGTAGATTAGAAATATAATGTTAACATTGGACATTAGTTGGCAAAAAAAAAAAATCTAGATTTATAACTATTTTCTATTTTTATTTTTAATTAATCTTCAAGAAGATAATTTACCACAATGGTTCTACTGAACATGTTCCTACAACCCTACCAAATAATAATAATAAAAAAGATGTTTAATAATTAAAGAAATTATTATTATATACATATATAAGTCATAAAATATACCGTTTAACTATGACCGTAAAATTTATTAAATTCAAAATTATTAAACAAATATATTACTTGAAAATATTTCCTAGGCTGGCATGATTCATTGATTCATTTTGAGTACTTCCATGATTATATCTTTCTTCTTCTTCACTAGATATGGTACTATTTTCTGAATCTGACTCAGAGGCATGTAAGAATGTTGGTAATGCCATATTTTTTAGAAAATGTGGAAGATTTTCAGCAAATTGTATGTACTCACTTCTGAGCATTTTTTCATCAATAAAATAACCATAAATTTGAGAAAAAGATGAAAATGAATCCAATGGAACTGTTGAAGAATTTAAACGAGTTTCATCCAATCTCTTTATAGAAAGGAGAGAAAAATCTTTTAAAAGACCAATTGTTTGGCCTTTACAATTATTATTGTCTCCCATAAATCGTTTTTTAATTTGTATTATTATACAGTCCAAGGCACCATAAAATGTTTCAACTTTTAATTTTTGTAAAGCATTTGATATTGGGCTATCATCAACCTTTTCCCCCGGCATCCTTTTACGTTTTTTAATACGTTTTTCTTGAAGTGGAACAAATTCAATGTTACAATTTTGAGCAGTATATTCGTGAGATTTAGAAATTAAACTATTAAATACATCTTCCCTGCGAAGATTTTGAAGATGACTTAGTTTTTCAGTTATCATTGATAGTGCAGCAAGTAAATCAAAATCAGGACTTTGTAAAAAATTTGATAAAGGTTCAATAATTTCTAAAATTTTTTTATAAATAAATGCTGAGTAAATAAATCGATTTGAAGTAAAGTAGGCATATAAACCACTTGCTTCTGATCCAGTTCTCCTATCAGATGGTCCTTCACTTAATTGTATAACATTCAATGTTTTAAGTAAAGCATTTAAAGTGTCAATAACTGTATCTAATGCATACTTATGAGACATCCACCGAGTTGTCCCAACTTTTTTAACTCGACGAACTTGTTTTTTAGGATAGAATTCATTTTGTTTTTCAACAAATATTGCTGCTCGCTTTTTACTAGATGAAATAAAGTCATATAATTTTTCCAGATTTCCAAATAAATCCATTGAATTTATATCAATGCTAACAGCATCAGTAACAACTAAATTAAGTCTATGACTCCAACACCAAATAAATGTTGCACGAGGATTTTCTGATTGAATAAGAGTTTGTAATCCATTATATTGGCCACTCATGTTAGCTGCGCCATCATATGATTGGCCAACCAACCATGTTTTCCAGTCTAAGTTATTTTCAACACATACACTTTTAAATAATTCACATAAATCAAAAGCTGTTGTTTTTGGAGATTCTTTTAAAGCAACAAGTCTTTCATGAACTTTATAGTTGACTTGCGATTCTTTTTCATCAACATAGCGAATTACAAAAGATACTTGTTCTTTATGTGAAATGTCAAAGGATGTGTCTATAGATACACAAAAAAATCTCGATTCTCTCACAGAGTTAGAAATTTGGAGAGATATGTAATTACTGAGAGAGTCAATAAGCATATTCTGTTTACGCCATGATATAAATGATTGTTTTGGACGTTTTCCCATGTTGGATAATTGAGTAATATATGAAGCCATTGGAGGACTATATTTTGACAAAAGTATACACAAATCTTTAAAATTACCTTGTATTCGTTGTGAATTAGATTCTCGATGACCTCGAAAAGCTAAGGAATGTCTTCCGAGGTATAAAGTTATGTCTATTAATTCCTTCACAATTTCTCTATTCATAATTACTTCTTCTCTATGTAATGTATGCAAGGCTGGTAATATTTTTAAACTCGACTGTCTAATCTTACGTTGAAGTGAAGAATGCACATGTACAGAACTAGATTCATGGGACATTATACTAAAATGTCCAGTAGACCAAGTATTAAAACCAATTGATGTCCATGCCGCCTTTGGTGCTTGTTGAACAACTCCTTTTCCAGCAAATAATAAACAATCCAAGCAATATATTTTGTCATTAGATATTGAATATGATAACCAAATTCTATTTGCAACTGAACCATCACCAAACTTTCTTAAATACCACGATGGATGAAATTTTCGACCAAACTTATTAGAAGGAAATTCTTTATTTGGTAAAAGATTAGCTGTAGGTTGACATGGTCCCATTTCTATTATTTTGTCAACCATCTCATAAGTAAAGGATTTAATTTTACATAGTTTAGCCGGATCATTGTCTAATGGTAAAGTCACTGTACTATCTTTTAAGCCTGAAACATTAAAATTAATAAAAATATAAAACTGTTATATTACATTAAACATATAATAGGAGTCAGATATTTATAAAAATATTACAATTAATAAAGTAAAAATAATGAATACCTTTTAGTTCAGTTTCAATATGAATAATAGGAGTATTAATTTGACTGGAACTGGCATTACATTGAATTGTGTTTGCTATAAAACAAATATAAAAGTAAATACATAAAAAATTAATACCTAATTTAAATTTAAAAATAATGAATACCTACCTTCTAGTTCAGTTTCACTATGAATAATAGGAGTATTAATTTGACTGGAACTGGCATTACATTGAATTGTGTTTGCTATAAAACAAATATTAAAGTAAATACATAAAAAATTAATACCTAATTTAAATTTAAAAATAATGAATACCTACCTTCTAGTTCAGTTTCACTATGAATAATAGGAGTATTAATTTGACTGGAACTGGCATTACATTGAATTGTGTTTGCTATAAAACAAATATTAAAGTAAATATATAAAAAATTAATACCTAATTTAAATTTAAAAATAATGAATACCTACCTTCTAGTTCAGTTTCACTATGAATAATAGGAGTATTAATTTGACTGGAACTGGCATTACATTGAATTGTGTTTGCTATAAAACAAATATAAAAGTAATTACATAAAAAATTAATACCTAATTTAAATTTAAAAATAATGAATACCTACCTTTTAGTTCAGTTTCAATATGACTAATAGGAGTATTATTTTTACTGGAACTGGCACTACATTGAATTTTGTTTTCTATAAAACAAATATAAAAGTAAATACATAAAAAAATTAATACCTAATTTAAATTTAAAAATAATGAATACCTACCTTTTAGTTCAGTTTCAATATGACTAATAGGAGTATTATTTTTACTGGAACTGGCACTACATTGAATTGTGTTTGCTATAAAACAAATATTAAAGTAAATACATAAAAAATTAATACCTAATTTAAATTTAAAAATAATGAATACCTACCTTCTAGTTCAGTTTCACTATGAATAATAGGAGTATTAATTTGACTGGAACTGGCATTACATTGAATTGTGTTTGCTATAAAACAAATATAAAAGTAAATACATAAAAAATTAATACCTAATTTAAATTTAAAAATAATGAATACCTACCTTTTAGTTCAGTTTCAATATGACTAATAGGAGTATTATTTTGACTGGAACTGGCACTACATTGAATTTTGTTTTCTATAAAACAAATATAAAAGTAAATACATAAAAAAATTAATACCTAATTTAAATTTAAAAATAATGAATACCTACCTTCTAGTTTATTTTCGATAGGATGTATATTACTTTGCCAGGAATTGGAAACTTGAGTTGTATTATCCATGACACCAAAAAATCGAGAAATACTATTATTCAAGCTTAATTTTCTTGTCTTACACGAATTAAAATGTCGTGTCCAATTTGTTTTATTGAGTCCTTCTCGTCGTTTACCACACATACAAACTTTTTCTGAGTTCATACTTTATATTTTTTTATGAAATTTTCAATAGTATAATAGTAGTTAAAAATAATTTACAATTGAAAAACACAAGCCACAATACTGTTGAATGACGCAAATACAATAAATAATACAATTACACGATATTTCACGTTTGCAACAAAAAATAAAATGATTTTTCTCACACGAAAATACGAGTCAATAAGTATACTGTACATAACTATAACTGCAATAGAGTAATAACTAAGTAATAGTAATTGTCAACGGCCAACTCAATAGGCAAAAAAGAATCACACATAATGTTATCAAAATTCACAAATATTATTTTAGTAGGCTGTGACCGTGCAAGACCCGATACGATTTATTGCGGTCTTCGGGTATTTACGTTTATAAATAAATATCTACATTTTAATTTCTTATAAAACTTCTAGTCTCGTTGGGAATCAGATAAGATAGGTACTATTAAATATTTTATAATAGATATCACTACTTCTTCACTGTCTAAATCGTATATTATTCATATAATCATATAATATACTAAGGGCCGGGCCACACATAGCGGTTGAGCCGCAGCGGTTGTACCGCGAGCGGATAAACCGCCAGGCTGCCGTACACATATACGCGGTCGAACCGCGCGCGGTTATACCAAAATATTGGGCGATTGAAAAATTATTTTATTTTAAAACCTAGTGCCCTGAGTGTCTTTAACGTGAAAGGTTGGTGTACAGTAGAAAATATTAGCTATCCGTATAAAATGGAATTAAACCACGATCGGCTAGTTCAGGTTTTATGTGTGGCAGAAGCACTAGGTGTGTTAAACGATCCTGTGCAAAGGCCAAGTAGAAAATACTGGGTTCACCCAATAAATGATGATAGGGAAACAAGTGGACGCTTTTTTAAGTTTTATAATGACATAAGATTATATCCTGAAAAGTTTTTTAATTATTACCGAATGTCAATTAAAACATTTGATGAGTTACTACAAAAAGTGCGTGGCCACATATCAAAAAGATCTACACATTGGCGGAATCCTGCAGAGGAAAGATTAACCATAACACTCAGGTAAGTTACTTTTATAAATTAGATACAAAATATTATTATATTTATTTATTATATATAAATATTAATTAAATTAATAAAAATAAAAATAACATTATAATAATATTATGATGATAGATACTGCTAACTATTAAGTAAAAATTTAAGTTAAAAAAAACATCTTGACCTTATTCTATACTTAAAACTATACTAAAAACATAATTCAATTTTGATTGTTTTGAGAATAATTTTGACTATGTTGGTAATTTAAATGATCGTAATTTTGTTGTGGAAAAGTGAACTGTGATGTATTAGGATCAGTAGGAGCGCTTTGTGAAGGATAAAAAGATTGTGTAACTGCAGAAGAATTATAATATTGACCAAGAGAATTATATGGATTTGTTGTTATAGGATTAGCTTGAATAGTTTGAGATGCAGCCTGAATATTACTATTTACCTCGAGATTTTTAAAATACTGTAATACATACAACTGAAAATCTAATTTCTGTACATTGTTTAAATTTTTTACATATGGTAAAAAAGAATTCAGCATAATTTTATCTGGATCTACATTTTCTGTTCTATGTAAAAACTGAAGCAGTTCTTGTTGAAAAGAATCATTAGATTTTTTTTTCTTGTTTTGGTTAGAATGATTCGATAGTTGTTTATACACGTGTAAAATAACGTTTTACTACTAAATAATTTTCGATTTTTGTATTTTTTTAAAAATTACCAAATGTAGGATCTTGAAACTTTTACTTAAATGTTTGAATTTGTTTCAAAATAGAATATATGACAATATTTAAATATAATATAATATCCTAGACTGACAAATCATCTCCGTTCAGAATCGTTTTTCGTATACAATGATACCTATCATTGCATTCAAATTTAACTTACCCTAGTCTGAGGTCCACCCCACCCCCTAATGTACAGCAGAGCGATACTCACTTACCCGCTTTTTATAAGTGCTTTTTTCGAAATTTACCAACATTTTGAAAACTATGATTAAAAATTCAAAAAATTATTTCTATATCTAATATTAAGATTAAATTAGTATTCCTTATAAGTTTTTCTATTTTAAACTAAAAAGTCATATATTTATTTTTTATGAGCGTTTTGGGATAACATTTATTAACTGGCCATTTAATTATGTTATATGTTAAATTATATATTATAATACAATACTATAATAATAAATCTATTATATTATATAATTGTAATAAACTAATAACTATATGTAATTTAATTATTTTTATACTAGGTATCTATCAACTGGTATGACGTTTACTGCGTTACATTTTGAATTTAAAATAGGCAAAAGTACTGTCGGTGAAATAGTACGTGAAACTTGTGTAGTAATATGGAACGTGTTGCGAAACGAAGAAATGCCTGAACCCACTACTGAACATTGGTTGGAAATATCAAATACATTTTATTTAAAAACCAACTTTCCCAACTGTCTTGGTGCTGTAGATGGGAAACACATTCGTATTCAAAATCCAAAAAACACAGGTTCACTGTTTTTTAACTACAAAAAATATTTTTCAATAATTTTAATGGCAGTAGTTGATGCCAATTTGAGTTTTGTTTACATCGATGTAGGATCTTACGGCAAAGAATCAGATTCTAATATTTTTAAGCAAAGTTCTTTTGGGAAAAAGTTGTATTCGAATGCCTTAAATATTCCTGATCCTAAAAGTTTTCCTAGTTCTCATTGTTCTCAAGGTTCACCACAACCTTATGTTTTTGTTGGTGATGAGGCATTTGCTCTTCACGCAAATCTATTAAGACCGTATCCTCAACGAGGGCTTAACGACAAACGAAGAATATTTAATTATCGTTTGTCCAGAGCTAGACGTACGGTAGAATGTGCTTTTGGAGTACTTGCTAACAAATGGCGAGTATTTCATACTACTATTTTAGTAAGTCCCGAATTTGTCGACGATATAATTAAATCCTGCTGTATTTTACATAATTTTGTCCGAAAAAGAGATGGATATAATTATGAAGATATGGAAAGTGAATGCCACTTAGATGACATCGAGGTAATAGGAACGGGTTCTCGGACCAATGGAATTGAAGTAAGAGAAGCCTTTGCAGAATATTTTATAAATGAAGGTGCCGTACCATTTCAAAATCGTGTTCTTTAATGAAGTACAATATAGTTGGTATTTTTATTTACATACAATTCATTTTAATGTTGGTTGTTCATTATTACTTTTATTTTTATTTTTACGTATAATTTACAATTTTGAATACCTAAGTATTAAGTATTAATTTATTATTATTACTAAATATTTGAATTACCTACTCAATATTCGTTATGTATTATATATAATTAATTAAATTTCCGAAATATTTTAATTATTTATCATTATAATAAGTACCATACGATGAAAAATATTATAAATATTAATACATTTATTCATGTATATTATTTTTTATTTTAGTAATAATAGTTGTTGACTGTTGTAGGTTGTAGTTAAATATAATAATAAAATACACATTAATAAATAAGGCAAGAACGCATGCAATATGCAGGTTGGTAATAATTTGTGGAACATCTATGTAAAACACTAAAATAAACTTATTAATATAATAATTACCATTTTCGTTTTTTTGGGCATTTGATAGTTCACACCAGTTTCCAGTGTACATGGATTCTGCTATATTACGCCAACATGTATTTTTTACATTCCTGTCCATGTAATCTTGGCTCGATATATCCCATATGCAAGGATTACTTTCGATTAACGAAATAAATTTTTCGGTGTCGAACATTTTAAAAGTGTTAAATAGCTGATGTTAAAGTGTTAAATAACTATTTCACTATGTAGTGTTTAAAACTCTCAAAACCACTAACATACACTACGCACAAGTGATGATGAATGAAAATAACCAAGTCAATTTACCAAATATGACGATGTAAAAATAAAATTCGTATAAATCCATATCCAATATAAATATTATTTATTAAATAAGTAATAACTTATATTTCATAGAATTATATTTCAAATAATATAAATAACTAACAAAATTATACTCATGGATAACATAGGTAATATAAATATGTACTATTAAGGGCTTATATATTAATACGTTATATTATATTATATTTATTTATATAACATAATGTAGATACTTATAAATTTATATTATAATAATTAAAAGTAATTGTACCAATTTAGTTGAAATGATCTTAACTTTATAATGTGAGGCATTTTTACATTTTATTATATTACCTATACCGGCTATACCTACTTACCTTAACTATAACTACCTACCTATTTCTATACCTACGCTGTTCCAAAAGAGAAGACACCAGATTTGCATGTATATTTTATAAATCTCAGTAGAATTTATTTGATTAAAATTAAAATTATATTTTAAACATCAGTTTTTTACAAATAAAAAACCGTGTTCTTTTATGATTCAAAGTTACAAAATTGAAAATAAGATGAAAGTTACTAAAAACTTTAAGCCCCACTATTGGAATTCTTCTTTTTTATACATATGATCTTTGAAAAAATAAACCGCGAACCGCGGTTATGTGTAATGTGTGAACAGACTAATTCAAAACAACGTGTTTTGATCATTTGGGCGGTCGGACCGTACGCGGGTCAACCGCGACATGACGCGGTCGATTTTTCAACCGCGACAATTTCCGCGGTTCAACCGCGTATGTGTGCACGCGTATCAGGCGGTTGCATTTAAAATCAAAAAATTTGAAATTGTTGGGTGGTACAACCGCTGCGGCTCAACCGCTATGTGTGGCCCGGCCCTAAATAGTATTAGAGTATAATAATTAATGTATAAAATATTATTTTGTACATTATACATTTATACGTCAACGTCATATAACTATTATTATACTTATTATTTAAATACTTAACATAATATACAATGTATTGACGTGTTGCAGTTCATGTTATTTATTGTACTACGAATATTATGGCATACATGATGTATCCAGAATTCCAGATCACATGATTTAACAATTTAAGATTTTATAAATTTTATGTATTATATTATATTCATACACCCACCCCCAATGTTAAGTCTTGCAGTCGAAAGACATGGGTATATGATAGGGCGCCACTGCATACCAGTGAATTTGCCAGCTTGGATCGTGGGATCGCACCGCCACCGGAATCAGGTCATTTATTGTAAAATTCATATTTTGATGTTATTTATTATTATTATTTATATATTATTATTGTTACCATGTTTCGGGGCCCCGTGTTAGTCTAATGTTATATTTATACGTGGCACTTTTGCGACAGTATCGTGTTATAATTATATATATAATATTGAAGACACACAGTTAATGTATTAGCATAATTATTTATTATTTGTTATTGCCTATTGGTCTAATATATCTATTTGTGGTGTTGTATATACTCGTATTATATTAAATTACGTGCCATTGTGTTATATATATACCGGGTAACTTTTCCCGTTTCCAACACTTCGCGAGTCGTGTCCGATAACCACGAATTTCCAAAAGTAGGATCGGACACGGCGCCAACAACGAGGATGCTGCACTCGCATAGTCGCATGTGTAATGACGTGTTATCTCAGTCTTACACAATTACACAAGTATGACGCGCGACGTAGACAATACTCGTTTACACAGTCTGAGTAGATCTCGCTCAATTTTGGTTCTAGAGTAAGTAGGTATAGCATAATTCTGTTTGAATTATAACTCACGAAGGAAAAGACTACAAGTATTTCGTATTTTAATTTAATTTAATGTTTTGGTAAAAAAGTTAATACCTAGAATATTTTTTTATTAAATTATTTTCATAAAAATCGAAGATAACCATTATGTAGAGTTTATTTTTCTGAATTTATTATTTTCATTAACATCACGATTTTATTATTTTTTCTAGTTTTGAGAAAAATTGTGAATTATTTAATATCATGCAAACGTCAGTGTTATCAAGCATGTGGACTGCGGCCATATAAGTGTTTTACAGTTCTAACCAAAAACTAAATTTGTTTCGTAATATAACAACTTTGAATGTGTTATTTTTATTTTGTAATTTTTGTGTAAAATCCATTTTATTGCATTTTTTAAGGTCATTTTTACGTAATATTACAAATATAATATTATAATTTATAATTAACATTTTTTTTTCATAATTTAATTTTAAAATTGAAGTTTAGAAAGCCCATTAGAACTCACCCCAATAGTATCAATAACAGTTTCCTAATACATTCTAAAATTTCATTCAATATTTAATATTTATATAAATGCTTCCATTGTTTCTCGGGAAACAATTTAGGTATCTTAACTTGTTTAAACTTAAAAATTGATCTTTTATAAGTAACTTGGGTAATGTAACTGTTCGTAATGCAGCGACGTTATTTACGGACCCGGGCATAACGTACGGTATACAAACAGCGATAAGACTCGCCACTGCCGCCTCCGCAACCGGTCCCGATCAGTGTGCTTTTCGGATCGAGCGCCGACGCTGAGCTATAGCGTGAACGTGCGCCGTGTATCGCGGCCGTCTTTTACTATTTTGTATTACGTTGTGAGTTATACCTACAGTTTGTGGTTCACGCATGGTTAAATCCCGTCAGTGCCAATTTGGATTACTGTGTGCGTGTCCGGTCTTCGTATACATTTTGTATAAGCCTGGACGTATGACATAACGTTGTGCGGACGTTCGAGAATAAAACGGCCTTCAAACCAAGGACGCGCCCGCCGCCCGGCTAATTATACGGAAGCCGCCGCCGAATTATTTGTGGACACTGCCGCCGCCGCCACCACACGTAATCACGTTCCAGCCGGTATCGTTACACACTTTTTATTATTGTTATCATATTGATATAGGTACCATTATTGTTATTATTATTATAGTACGCCGAGATGGAGAGACGTCTTCGCCGGTACTCTTTATATATTGTAAATACCGCCAATATGTATCATATTTTGTTATATTTATCCGGGTAGATTTTTATGATAGTGTACCTCGTACATTGAGTGTCACCTATTTCCCCTAAAGTTGTGTCGCCCGATTCGCTGGGCTGACCGCCGGTACCGTAGGAACCCGACGGTGCCAACACATTGGTAGCAGAGCGTGGTTAATCTACAGTTAAAGTTACCACAGTAACCGCAGTTGGTTAGCGTTTTGGGTGTCTTATTTTACGATTATCTAAATTCGTATTGGGTGCTGGTGTGACATTTTGATTGGTTCTGGGCCACAGTACGGCGTACGGCGTAAGGTGGATTGTAAAATACGGCTAATCTACGCACTTGATTCACTGTAACTTATTCTGAGTGCCTAGTACTGTTATTCTGGTGATCTAGTCGTATTTATTATCGTTATCATTATATGTCAGTACATAACTACATAATTACGTACATAACTGTCAACAATCACCGCACGAAACGTGAGGATAATTGGTACGACGAACCACAGAAATATTTTACAATTTATTATTGGTTGTTAGTACATCACTATGCGTCACCGGTAGTTACGTTAGTAGTTCTTTTGTTTTGTTGTATCTTAGTTAAGTTGTCATACAACTGCGAATATTATAGTAATTGTTTGGTCCACAATCGTATTTTGTTACCTGAGCGAAAATGCCGGAGTCAGATAAGGAGGTTAAGCTTCGCGAATTCCGGATGTTACAACGGGCCAAAACCGCTGCGTTATTAAGTCGTGAGAGTACGGTGAATCGTATTAAGGCTATAGCTGAGTAAGCGTCCTGTGTGAAAGACACACCCGAGTTGAAAGCCAAGTTGCTGACGGCATCTGGGGATTTAGATTCCCTATGGACCACTTTTACCCAAAATAATGAAGCCGTCCTGAATGCTCTACTTGACTTAGAGTTATCCAATGAATTCCCTACTACACTCGAGACAGAGATCCGTGCATTGTACATCGATGCCGTCGCTGTAGTAGAAGAATTCGCGCCCCTACCTAGGAGCGAGACTCCATCTCACGACAGCGGTAGTATAGCTGCATCAGGTCATTCACTCCAGCCAGGTCACGTCACTGGGTCATCTCGGCTCCCAGAGATACCATTGCCGTCGTTTAGCGGCGAGTTGTGTGGATGGCCGGTTTTCCGTGACCGTTTTACTGTTCTAGTTGCGCACCAGGAAGGCTCGTCGAATGTCCAACGTTTTTATTATTTGCTTGGCTGCCTTAGCGGGGACGCGCTAAGCGCTATTAGTTCCATTGCAGTGTCTAATGACACGTACGACCTTGCGTGGGATACGCTGGTCGATCGTTTTGACAAACCTAGGAAATTAGCATCATCGATTATCGACAAACTTATTTCAGCTCCTATACAGTCCCAGGAATCTCTGGGTGGGTTGAAAGAGTTCCTTGTGTTATTTTCCGATCAAGTGTCCATGCTACACACATTGGGGGTCCCGGACCTCGGTGAATTTGTATTATTTTCTCTGGCTGCCCGTTGTTTGCTGTATTCATCGAGGAAGGGATTCGAAGCTGTCAACAAACACAATTTTCCATCTATTAGCAATGTAGTCGGCTACATTAAAGACCGGGTGGCCCTCCTAGAGGCCGCAAGTTTCTCGAAAAGTTCGGTTGTCCCTCCACCATCCCACGATCGTACTAAGTTCACGGCGTCACATAATGCTGGTCGGAAACCGAAAATCGTGCTCTTGACCTCTAAACAAACAAGTAACGCTCTAACAACATGTTTGTTCTGTTCTAGTGACCATGTCACTACCTCTTGCAATGCTTTTTCTAAGTTATCAGTGGGTGAACGCGTGTTAGCTGCGCGCGACAAACGACTGTGCTTCCGCTGTCTCAACTCGACCCATTGGTCGAATAAATGCAGAGTTAGTAAACCTTGTGGCCAGTGCCATGGTCGTGACACGGTACGCAACGGTCGCCGGTATAAAGTACAGGCACCGTAGTGACCGGTCTATGCCTTATCAACCACCACCACGGGCTACGACGACACGACACCGTCGACTCTCCCCTCGCGCCGCAAAAGCACAGGGCGGGACGGGAAGACAAGTCGGTCCGGACGAGTACCGGCCGCCGGCCGTCTCGCTCTCTTGCGTGAACCGTCTTACCGACAACGGTGACAACATCGCCTAGTCGTAAGACCGCGTAGAGCATAATTGTGTATTCTCTTTTATATCGTCAACACCTGACATAGTGACATTCGACAACTAGCTATTGTGTACCGTTGTTTATCATCAATAAAAATACACCGTACAAATAGTGAAATTCGTGTTGTTCTTTTATACTGACCGGCTCACCGCGGACTCAGCGAGTACCTACCGCCGTAGCCGTGTCAGTCGTCACCACACTTTACTCCATAAAGATGCTGATATGGACCCACAACCAGTCGCGTCAACAAGTGCTTGTCAGTCAGTTCCGCGAAACAACTGATGGTGCTCCTGGGGACCGCTGTGGTCCACGTGCGCGACCGGTATGGGTGCATGCAACCTGTGCGCGCCTTAATTGATTCAGCGTCGCAGATAAGTGTTCTATCCACCCCATGTGTCGAGTGTTTAGGATTGAAACGTGTTAAATGGACCGCCCCATTGACAGGTTTGTCTGGTATTGCAGTTCCCCATGTCGAAGGTAGGGTGGAGTGTTTCATTACGCCCCGATATAATGACGATTGTCCTATCGAGTTATCGGCATGGGTCTTACCTAAAATAACTAGTGATATGCCATCACACTGATTGCCACGGAACGTGGTGGAGAAGTTCTCGCATCTGGCATTGGCTGATCCACGTTTCGATAGTCCTGCGTCGGTCGAGCTGCTCTTAGGGGCTGACGTATTCTCTCGAATTTTAGATGGAAAACGCGTCCTAGTGGACCGCTCGTTACCTGCAGCCTACGGATCAATCTTTGGGTGGATCATTATTAGTTCTGTCCCCGAGGGGGGATCCGACACATATCGATTACACACGGCTGTCGCCCTTTCTGTTTCACTCGAGGACATAGTACAACGGTTTTGGCAAGTGGAAGAACCCGATAAAGCCCCTGCCACGTTCCACGACGAAGGCCAGTGTGAGGCTATCTATAACGCCGAGCGTTATCGTGACATTACTGGTCGATATGTAGTTCCAATGCCGTTCAAGTCTCATCACCGCGAAGAAGCTTTTCCTGGGTCATGTCAAATCGCTATACGCCGGTTCCAGAACCTTGAACGGAAGCTCCAGGCTGATGAAGTGTTATGCGCCGCATACAAACAATT
Organism: Schizaphis graminum; assembly: GCA_020882235.1. Lineage (NCBI taxonomy): Eukaryota > Metazoa > Arthropoda > Insecta > Hemiptera > Aphididae > Schizaphis > Schizaphis graminum. The sequence continues at coordinate 88,053,909 of CM037033.1, read as the reverse complement.
TATGTCTGAATATGAGTTGTTGAGACACAATATGACGTTAGCCGCTGAAGTAGATGCGTATTATATACCCCATCACCCGGTGTTCAATGCAGTGAGCAAAATACGTGTGGTATTTGACGCCTCCGCCAAGGCTAACTCCCAACTATCGCTAAACCAATGCCTACATACCGGGCCGAAGTTGCAGTTAGATATCCTAGACATTCTTACTCGTTTCCGTATTCATAAATTTGTTTTTACTGCCGATGTATGTAAGATGTACAGGCAAATCCTCGTGCGCCCGGAATATCGCCGCTTTCAACATGTATTTTGGCGAACTTCACCATTGGAGGAATTAAAAGAATACCAACTTAACACCGTCACCTATGGAGTCAATTGTGCACCTTTCCTGGCATTACACGTGTTGAAGGATATCGCTGACAATGATTGCAATGACTCCTCGGAAGTCAGAGACGGATTACGGTATCAAACTTAAGTGGACGACATTTGTCTGGGGGCTGACACTGAGGCATTATTGGTGAAAATACAGTCGGAGTTGATAAACGTTCTGGGTCGGTCTGCACTGGAGCTGAAAAAATGGTCAAGCAACTCAGTTCGCTTAATGGCAGACATTGCTGTAAACGACCGAGCCTGTGACCTGGTTAACTTCGATGATAAAGAAGGAGGCATGGTTAAGGTTCTAGGTCTCCGTTGGGATCCGGTCAAAGACTTTTTTGGTTTTGACATCCAGCCAGTAACCAAAGTCGTCACTAAACGATCAGTGTTATCAACGATTGCCACAATCTTCGACCCGATCGGATTCCTTGCCCCGGTGATCTTCCATGCAAAACACATTATGCAGCAGATTTGGAAAGCTGAACTGGGATGGAATGATCCTTTACCAACGGATATAGTTCAAACATGGAGGCTTTTTCTCGACGACCTCTCAGTACTATCACGGATTGAGATTCCCCGCTTTCTATCAACATCTCTCAAGGCTAAAGTGCAATTATGTGGATTTTGCGACGCCTCGGAGAACGGTTACGCCGCTGTAGTTTACTTGCGAGTGACGTCGGCGTCGGGTCAAGTCGTCGTCCATCTTTTCGGATACAAAACCAAGATGGCCCCTATGAAAACCAGCACCATCCCACGGTTGGAGCTTTGTGCTGCTGTGCTGTTGGCTCGCTGGTTGACTCGTCTTTTAAAAGTTTTTGGGGACCGGCTCATCGTCGATGGGATTTTTGCATGGTCAGACTCACAGATAGTGCTATCATGGCTGATTAATCCTCACACATGTTTCAAGGTTTTCGTATCGAATCGAGTTTACTTGGTCCGTCAATTAGCCCCGTCCTGCCAATGGGGGTACGTCCGGTCGGCTGACAATCCCGCAGACTGTGCGTCAAGAGGTTTGTTGCCCTCAGACTTGGTTAAGCACGTGTTATATTGGTCAGGCCCTGTCTTTCTCATGGACCCTGTCGCAACTTGGAACATGTCGGTTGCTTTGATGGCCATTGAACAATTACCGGAGGCAAAAACCATTTCGTTATCCGTACAAATCGAACCTGTGGTATAGTGGTGTAGCCGATTTTCCTCATATCACAACATGATCAGAGTTGTTGCCTGGATACGTCGTTTGTTTGGGCGAGCTCGAAAACAGAGGTATACACAAGAGTATTTGACCCGCGAAGAACTCAACGAATCGCTGTTAGCTCTTGTCAAACAATCTCAAACATGCTGGTTGTCAAACCTCCACGCAGACCTATCACGCGGCCACTCTGCACGGCGGTCATTAGCTGGTTTACGACCCTTCGTGGATACACGAAACATTACCTGTGTTGGGGGTAGGTTGAGACATTCTGATCTGACAGGCGCCGAAAAACAACCAATTTTGTTGGCCAAGGAATCTCACCTATCGTTATTAATTGCGCGACATTGGCATCTAGTGACATGTCACTCAGGACCTCGCGTCATGACTTCGTTGATCACACGACAGTTTTGGATAATATCAGTGCGGTCGGTAATCCGCCGTGTCATCGGTCAATGTACCATATGTGTCCAGAGCCCTTGCCCGAAGTCCAAACCCTATGATGGCGGACTTGCCAATCTCTCGCGTTCAGATGTGTCGCCCGTTCGCGCGCGTTGGCATTGACTACGCTGGACCACTGCCCATGCGTGAGTGCCGTCTACGTAAGGCCCGGCAATACAAAATTTACGTGGCAGTGTTCGTGTGTATGGCCACCAAGGCAGTTCATTTGGAAGTCGTATCCGAATTATCCACTAATGCTTTCTTGGCCGCCGTCGATCGATTTGTCGCACGCCGAGGGCTTCCTAATGATATATTTTCTGATTGTGGCACAAATTTCGTTAGAGTAGCAAAATACCTCCGCGCCTTGGTTAACGATCCTACTGTACGGCATGCGTTGACATCCCATGCCTCCTGCGTTTGGCACTTCAACCCACCGAGTGCACCCCACTTCGGTGGCCTATGGGAGGCAGCAGTGCGATCGTTTAAGACACTCTTAACACGATTCGTTGGCGTCCACACTTTTAGTTGGGAAGAGATGACCACGGTACTGACGTACTGTGTCGCATCGAAGCCGTGTTGAACTCACGGCCGTTAACCCCGATGTCATCATCGCCAATGGATGTGGACTACCTGACGCCGGGACACTTCCTGATTGGTCAACCCTTATTAGATATTCCGGAGGCCTCAATACCTGATATTGGTACCAACGTAGTAAACAGATGGAAGTTACTATATCAGTACCACCAAGCCTTCTGGCGCCGATGGTCCACTGAGTATCTGAGCTCACTGCAGGTTCGAGCCAAGTGGACAAAGGATGCGCCCAACCTTCAACGTGGTGACATGGTAGTGGTGAAAGATCAAAGCCCACCCATGACTTGGCGAATGGGACGCATTCTAGACGTGATCCCCGGTCATGACGGTGTAGTCCGAGTAGTAAAGCTGAGCACCGCTACGGGGGAGCTCACTAGACCGGTCGTCAAACTTGTAAAACTACCTCTGGACTTGTAGACCATAGGCAACATCCCGCTTTCTTCGGTCGGAATCCCAGAATGTCACATTTAGCCCTTTTATGTTTTTGTTTTACTGGCATTAAGCCTGTTCGATTATTACCTAAACGTTCACCAGGAGTCGGGTGACGAGACGTCCAACCGAAAATACAAAGAGGTGTTATAAATTATTGTACTTGGTTACTACGTTTGTTTTTTTGCCGAACACCTCGGTTGCTTGCATTATACAAAAAAAACCTCTTATTGCCTCTATTGCCGTTTATGTAACAACATTAACACAAATATATTAGTTATTTTATTTTGTATTGTATGTATTTTATAGTTTTATAGTTGTGTATATGCCTTGTGCACGGCGAAAGGTCCCTTGTATCTCAACTGCAGGGGGGTCTTGACGGCGTCGATTCGGACGAAAACGTGACTTACCGAGTAAAGCTCGACGGGTACGAAAACGGCGCGCTGCGTATGATGATTCGTACCTGGACTAAAACGTAGTTGACCCATGGATTCACGTAACCTTGCGACCAGCTCCGGTGGTTGAGGCTCTGCCGGTGCGGGGTGAAAATACTCGCCTGGGAGTCGGAGTGTTACGCCATAAACTAGCTCGGCCGGTGTTTGCTTGATGCCGGCCTTGATAGTGTTGCGGAGCGCGAGAAGCACGACGGGCAGTTTAGTGGTCCAGTGCGGCGATTCGTGCGCGGTTAGCGCGGCCTTGAGCGTTCGGTGAAAACGTTCGACCATGCCGTTCGCCTGAGGGTGATAGGGTGACATCCTGATATGTTGAATGCCAAACGTGGACATGAGCGATCGGAAAACTTCGGACTCGAACTGTTGGCCTTGGTCGGTTGATATAACGTCAGGAACGCCGAAACGCGCTACCCAGTTGTTAACTAGTCGGGCGACCGCGTGAGCGCACATGTTGTCGATTGGCCACGCATCGGGCCAACGAGTGAAACGATCGACGACGGTGAGGAGGTATTTGTGTCCGTCAGAAGGCGGGAGAGGCCCGACCAAATCGAGGTGTATGTGACCGAAACGTCGCTCGGGCGGAGCGAACGGCGTGAATGAGGACGATGTGTGCCTTTGTACTTTGGCTCGTTGACATGCTTCGCAGCACCGCACCCATTTCGAAATTTCCCGATCCATGTCGGGCCAGACATACCGCGCTTTGATGAGACGTAATGTGGCGCGCCGTGAGCTTGGCCGTGAAGCGCGTCGAAAACACGGCGAAGATGTATTGCCGGTACGAACATGCGCGCGTTGCCTGTCGAAAAATCGGAGTACAGAACGCCGTCCGGCGAAGTGAGCGGTTGCAATTTTAACGAACTCGGTTGTTTGCCCGCGATGATGTCCTGTAGCTGCGGGTCGTTAGATTGGTCGATGGCCCACTGTGCGAGTGAGGGTAGCGCTGAGTTTTCCGCGATTTCGAGCCTCGAGGGTGCGTCGGGGACAACGTTGTCTTTGCCTTGTACGTGTTCGACGTTGTTAAAATATTGCGAGAGAAAAGAAATTTGACGAACCTGTCTGTCGATGATTTTCTCGGTCTTCAGCGTGAACATGTAGATGAGCGGCTTGTGGTCGGTGCGTAATGTCGTAAGGCGTCCTTCGATGAAGTGCTGCGTGCCCGCGTAGGCGGCTAATAGTTCTCTGTCATACGTGCTGTATTTTTGTTCGGTGGGTAATAACTTTTTGGAGAAAAAACCTAGTGGTTGCCAGATGTCGTTGACCTTTTGTTCGAGGACGGCACCTACGGCGATATTCGATGCGTCCGTGTTGAGTCGTAACGGTGCGTCGGGGACAATATGTGCGAGCTGTGCGGTGTCGGCGAGTGCTCGTCGACAAGCGTCGAAACTCGATGACGCGGCTTCCGACCACTGTAGAGGGCCGTCTTGTTTTTTAATGGCCGCGGTCATGTCGTAGAGCGGGGCTTGCGTCTCGGCAGCGTTGGGTATGAAACGATGGTAAAAATTTAGTGACCCGAGAAATCGTTGTAGCTGTTTCTTCTTGGTTTCCGGTCTTGTCCACTCGCGAATGATCGCGACGCGTTCCGCGCTCGGGCGGCATGAGTCCTTGTCGACGACGTGACCGAGAAAAGCCATGGTATCGGTGGCAAAAACGCACTTATAGATATAAATATATCTTCTACACGAGTATAAGTTGTAAATATTTCAGGCTCTACTGAATACGTACACTCTAAATCTATTCTATACAGCAGATTGAGATCCCAAGTTTTTATTCAATTCAATCGACGATTTGTGGAAATAAAATCAAAAATTATACAATATAACAATAGTATACGAGTACTGAGAAATCGACCTGTGTTGACCTTCTTCAGAGTGGTCACTATAGTTATTGAATTGTACACTTTTATATTGTATAAATGAAATAAAATAACCGTGGATACAATACAATACGACTCTGTAGGCCATCGAATGACACTATTTAATTATAGAATACAGGGATTCCAGCACTGCTTTTAAACTCTCTCTTACAATAATATACTGTAGTTTTACAATAAAGCACGTATACGGAATATTTTATCATCTCAATTCTGAACCCAAAAACCATTAATCATGTCAGGCGATGGTGTAGGTTGCAGCCCGCCGGCGCCAATGGTGTTGAAATGTTGAATTGACCCATTCACTAGAGTTTCAGTATTATAGTTTGTACAGAATAAACATTTTAAACGTCCATAATATTGTCATAATGTTCGAAAACACGTAGTTTGAATTCAGTACGACTAACCTTAACTAAAATTATAAAAATACAAACATGAAATAATATTAGGTATGTAAACAGCATAATATTATAAATTAATAATTATTGTAATTATCCGAAAACGACGATAGCAACAATAATAATAATCAAATAATTTAAATGTTCATAAAAGAGCAAATTATAAAATTATACTTATAAAATGTATAACACTTCATAGTTTATTATTAAAATGAAAAAAAACAACTGTACAATTGAATACGACTCTGTAGGCCATCGAATGACGAATGACACTATATATGAAGTCAGGGATTAACTTTCTAGAACTGTACCTAACGCAGTGACGCTTTTAAACTACCTCCTATAATAGCATATTATACTGTGGTTTTACAACATCATTTACTGTGGATAAACACTGAACTGCGGTGATGACACGTAAAAGAAACTATGCGTGCCCTGACAAAGGATATACATTTTTTTTTTTTTAACTATATACATACCTAATACGTATTATATATTATATTGTAATTTTTACAAGTAATTTGCTACCAACCCACACAGCAAATTCATATTTAAAATAAATTAAAACAAAGTTATAAAAAAAATAATAATGTTCCAAAAAATGTTTGAATAAAGTTAGTCATAGATTAAATAATATTAATATAACATTATCCTACAATTATTTGGCCACAGATTTAATGTTTATTTTAACTTAGTTTTATAACATTACACATAATGTTTGTAAAATGTTATACTAAAGAGTATTAAATATTTTTTTTAATTTACTTTTATTGCTTTCTCATACATAATAATATATTACCTAGTACCTACGTAGAATATATAATTACATTAGAACATATTAAGTACCTAAGTGTAATACCTCCCCTTCAACTTAACAAAAAAAATTTTTCAATATGGTTATGAAAACATTACCTACTTTGAAAATGTTTTACACATAGCCCTCTTCCCTGAAATTGATTTCCATATATTAATTGTCTGTGCACCATAATTGAATTTATAATAATTATGATACCTGCACTAATGCATAAATTACAAAAATCATTAGCCAAAGAAATAATTGACACATCATTATACAATGAACCTTTTTTTTTATTTAAGTAAAAATTATTTACAAATTAAAAATTATAATATAATAAAATAATATAATCATATATTATTATAGGTAATATAAACAATACAAATTAAACTGAATTCATTTTCAAGATGAATCGAAACTCACTAGGTATTTTTTTTATTTGAGGAATAATTAATAATTACTTTTGAATAAAAAAAAAATTAACATGGTTATATAATAGAAAAAAATAAAAACTAAAGAAAATTATGTTTGAGATGTTTGGAGAGTCACTTGTTTTTTAGTCTTATCTTTAATTTGAAATAGGGCATGTTTTTTTTATTTAATTAAAAATTATTTACAAATTAAAAATTATAATACAATGAAATAATATAATTAGAAATTATTATAGGTAATATAAACAATACAAAATAAACTGAATTAATTTTCAAGATGAATCGAAACTCACTAGGTATTATTTTTATTCGGGGAATAATTAATAATTACTTTTGAATAAAATAAAAATTAACATGATTATATAATAGAAAAAAATAAAAAATAAAGAAAATTATGTTTGAGATGTTTGGAGAGTCACTTGTTTTTTAGTCTTATCTTTAATTCGAAATGGAGCATGTGAAAGCCAGGTTCCAAGAGATATATCAATTTCTTTTTCTGTGTTCATTTTATACTTGATATGAGCTCTGAAATGAAAAAATATATTTAAAATATGCTGCAATATAATAGATTGGACTGTAGCCATGTAGTGAGGCTTTGTCTCTCATAGACATAGTCGTTACTCCCTACAAAGTATTAAATGAAGAATGTAGCGGTATGTTATGGTTAAATAGGTATGCATTTTATTTCCCCCCTAAAATTTGATTTGTCTCACCTGAAGATTTGGTCTAGCTATGAGTTTAGTAATATAAATACAAATTAAATTATCATCCCAATGAGAAGCCAAAAGACAAAACTCAGTCATAATATCAATTTTAACAGTAATAAATAAAATATTTTTACCAATAATAACACGGTAGATCAGCAGTTTAGAAAATGGTGATTTCTTCTTGAACCCATATAATGAATATTTTGTCAAAATTTGGTCATCAAATACTCTAGCCATTATTCTTCGTACACTGTTTCCCAAATCTTTATTCCCAACTAATAACGACAACTTACTAACCTAAAAACAATAATATTTCTTTTTGTAGTTACACATTGTATATTATAAATCATAATAATATTATACTTACCAGTGACATTCTGAAATCAGTGTCTTGAATTTATTTTCAATAGCTAAGAGTTCGTGATCATTAGTTACTGGCAAAAATGATTCAATGTCAAAAATATCTGCAGATAGAGGAGTATATAATGATTTTGTTTGGATATTATCCATTAAAACTTGTACATTTGCTTGAGTTATTTGATTAACATTAATTAAACCACTAATATCATATTTTATATGAGTTAATGTGTTTATCACAAAAGTTTGAAAATCTGAAAAATATATTTAGGTACCTAGTCAAATTCTACATATTCCAATTATAACAGTTCATTTCATTTTTTAGTAAAACAATTTAAAAGTCACCTGATATGGACATGTTAATACAGCGATTATCACCTGCAGTACTTGGATTTACATTTTCAACTGTAGGAACTTAAAAAATAGTAATAAAACATAAAAAATCTATTTTAAATTGAATTTGTATTTTATATAGGTAATAAATACCTGACTTGTTTCTTTTAGTTTCATCAATAAATAGCTTTTTCTTTACAAGCACACTGTCATTTGTATTACTACAGGAAGAAATATCATATTTTTCAACTGACCATTTACCAATGGGTGAATCAATTATATGCACAATGTTACTGGTTTTCAATTGATTCTTAACAGGAGTAAGCTTAGGAGTAAATTATAACAATTCTTTTAACTCATCAACATCTAAAATTAAAAAATAGGGTTAACAGTAAATATTAAATGCAATTACTTATATTATGGTGATAATAAATCTATAATAAAAAGTACTTTGTAATTCATTCCAATTAATTTTGTTATTAAAACAAAATGTAGGATCTTTAGAAGTATCATCATTATCGTCGCCACTACTAGAATCAGAAATTCTTGTCATTTCATTGGATGGAACCTTAACTTTGTTATTAAAAACTTCTAAGTAAAAACAAATGTATATATTAGATAACTATATTTATATTAAAATTAAAATTTATATTATCTAACATATTCAAATTATAACACAATAAATAATGAAAAATCCAAAAGGGAAACTATTACAACCAGTATATTATTGATATAAAAATCAATACTTTAGAAAGTAGAATTAATAATTAAGTAAAGGTACCCAGGTAAAATGTTTATATCTATATAGATAATAAATTAGTTTGGATTTTAAATTTATATGAGTATACATTTTTTATTAGATAAAAATACCTTTAACAGGGTTATAACGAGGTGGAAAACTGTCACTTAGATGAGGTTTAAATAATTGATCATTGGCCTTTTTTTTTATATTTTAATACATTTGATGGTGATAAACTTGGACATTTGATCTTCCTTTTATGTTTCATATTACTAATTTCTTCTTCAGTACTTGAAAATTCTGACTGATATGTAGCTTTAGTTAATTTATTTCTAGCTTCAAGAAAAAAAACTGTAAAATATTTAAAATATACAAATTGTATTATTGAAAAATAAATTAAATTTTATATTTTACTAGATAGGTAAAACATACCATATGTTTTATTTCCAAGTTTTCAGGCTGGATAAAATATAAAATCATCAGGATTGGGTTTTATTTGTTTTTCTATGTATTTTTTTACATACTTTGAATTTTTAGGCCATGCACAAGTATTTTTGCGTACCCAACTTGAAGGTACAGCTTCTACACTGTTATCATTTTTAAATAATACAATATCCCAACCAGCCATCTGTAATTGTAGTGTTAATATAACAATAAATATTTTAAATTATACAATAATCAATATTATCGTATATAAATTTACATAGGTAGGTACATATTTAGTATATACATAATATAATCAAATAAATAATACAAAATAAATAGTTAAAATATAATTTTAATTCTGATCAGTGTGTATGATTGGCATAGCAATCAATTTTGTATTATGTAGGAATACCATCATTTTTTTTTTATTTGAGACACTGGCCAATACTTAATTCTTTTAGATATGTTTTTTATTTCAAATATGTATAATATTGATGAATTTATAGGTTCATCAAATAACGGATTTAATTGATTAAAATATTTTCCAATTAGTAATACATTTCCCATGTCATTCTGTACAATATTTAAACATTTTACAATTTCATTATTTGTAGTAAGAAAATAACTGTCTTTTTCTTTTTAGATTCTGAACGGAGTGAAGAATGTATTGATTTTACAATGATGTGTGTTTTTTTTTTTTTTTTTTTTTTAGTTTTGTGTCTGACGACAACATTTGGAGCAGTAAAAATGCTTCGATTTTGGACTTCTGCCCCTCTTTGAAAAGGAAATCGAATCTAGTTGGTACTTTGGGGGGTCAAAAGTTAAAAATTTTCAATATTTTTTAAATGAGTCGGGAAAAACCCTAAAAAAATGACGGAAAATCGGGATTTTTTACGCAAAATCAGTTTTCGAAAAAATCGAATTTTTTATTTTGCTATAACTCAAAAACAAATAGATGTAAATACTTGAAATTTTCATCAAATGTTTATATTAGCGTTCTCCATACACAGTTAAATTTTCAAAGAATTTAGATTTTTTTTGTGCTATTTATAGACAATTGAAATTTTTAATTTTTTTTAGTATTTTTTTTTAAAATAACGATAAAAATTTTTTGGCCGGCCAGAAAATCTTAAAAATTTAATACAAGATTTCTTATAAGTTGTTCTTAAAGTGATAAAAAAAAATCCGAAATCGTTAGTCACAATTTTTTTTTATAAGTGCTTAAAGTTCGAATTTATACGAAATATGTCAAAATTGCGAAAATTGGCAAGTAATTTTGTGGTTGAAAATTCGTAAAATTTTTTTCTTTTATAACTAAGATTTGAAAATTTGGTACAAGGTTCTCCATAAAATTTTCTTCAACTATCTGCAAAAAAAACTCTACCGGACTAAAACAAAAAATTTTTATGAGTGATTGAAATTAAAATTTTTACAAAACCGCGTTAAATAACGGTTTAGCCTCAAACGATTTTTGATATTTGTTGTTATTCAAACAGTATAAGTCGTAAATACTTGAAAATTTTACCAGTTATTTAGATTGCCATTTTCTTTACGTGATTTTATTTTCAAAACATTTTGACTTTTTTTGAGCTATTTATAGACAATTGAAATTTTTAATTTTTTTTAGTATTTTTTTTTAAAATAACGATAAAAATTTTTTGGCCGGCCAGAAAATCTTAAAAATTTAATGCGAGGTTTCTTATGAGTTGTTCTTAAAGTGATAAAAAAAAATCCGAAATCGTTAGTCACAATTTTTTTTTATAAGTGCTTAAAGTTCGAATTTATACGAAATATGTCAAAATTGCGAAAATTTGCAAGTAATTTTGTGGTTGAAAAATCGTAAAATTTTTTTCTTTTACAACTAAGTTTTGAAAATTTGGTACAAGGTTCTCCATACATTTTTCTTCAAATATCTGTAAAAAAAACTCAACCGGATTCAGACAAAAAATTTTTATGAGTGTTTGAAATTTAAATTTTTACAATACCGCGTTAAATAACGGTTTAGCCTCAAACGATTTTTGATATTTGTTGTTATTCAAACAGTATAAGTCGTAAATACTTGAAAATTTTACCAGTTATTTAGATTGCCATTTTCTTTACGTGATTTGATTTTCAAAACATTTTGACTTTTTTTGAGCTATTTATAGACAATTGAAATTTAAAATTTTTTTAAATTTTTTTTTTATAAATGTTGATAAAAAAAAATTAGCTGGGACAAATTACTTGAAAATTTAATTGAAGGGTCCACATAACTTGTTCTAACTCTGATTCAAAAATTATAAAAATACATAGGCACAATTTTTTTTTATTAGCATTTGAAGTTCAAATATTGACAAAAATTCGTCAAAATCATGAATATTTTTCACTATTTGGTAGTTAAAAATTTATAAATATTTTTCTATCAAAAGCTAAGAATTGAAAATTTAATACTATGCTGTCCATAAGTTAAGCTTAGAATAATTATAAAAAAGTTTGAGGATTGTTCAATTTAAAAAATTTTACGAGTGTTTAAAGTTTTAATTTTAATTTGAAATCAAAAATACATGTGTAAAATAACTTTTTACTAATAAATAATTTTCGATTTTTGTTATTTTTAAAAAATTACTAAACGTAAGATCTTGAAACTTTTACTTAAATGTTTGAATAAGTTTCAAAGTAGAATATATTACAATATTTAAGTATTCTATATCCTAGACTGACAAATCATCTCCGTTCAGAATCGTTTTTCGTATACAATGATACCTATTATTGCATTCAAATTTAACCTTCCCTAGTCCGAGGTCCATCCCACCCCCTAATGTACAGCAGAGCGATACTCACTTACCCGCTTTTTTAATTTTAATGATATGTTTTTAAATAAAAATGTATGATATTGAGATCCAGATATGTTTTTAATGAGTGGGCCATTTGTATGTGCATTTTTTAATATTGGCTGATCTAATGAAACATCTATATGACTATAATTTACTTGTTTTGAATTATATTTTTCATAATAATGGTTAATAACTTGTTCTAAAGGTTTTTCGCTTTTTCTCAAAAATAATTTAAGTTCCTTCATGTAATTTTCAAAACAGAAGGCAGAACAATTGTCTAATGACCCATAATTTTGATAATCATCACTAAGGTGTTATAAATTATGGATGTTATGTGATATATTATGTACACCATAAATTTTTTGAAAACTTCTTACAAAAAATTTAAGTAATTCCCTTGCATAATTCAAAAGATGATTATTATTCGGACTGAGAAGAATTATCATGGCAATGTTTAATGCCATAAAATTTGTATAGCATTCATCCGTTATTATATTTTTTTAAACTATAGGCCCAGTATAGAGTAGAAATAAACGAAACTACGTTGCTTTCCATCTGCGCATTTCAAAAATACTTCTAGACTTTCTAGCAAAATCTGTGGTAATATAAGAATTTAAATTTAATAAATTTGATGAAAGCTCATGAGTTTTTCTAGATCTTACACGGACATTTAACGGACCTTTACTAAACCAAAGAAACATAAGCTTCTTAGTAACACCGAGACATACAAGATGCATATAATCAATGCTAAACATATTAACAGAATTAAATCCATCAATTTGTGTTAAAATGGAAATTTGATTTGAAATATGATAATCTTCGTCAAACATTTGAAGATAGCATTCATGTGTTCTTTTTGATGACTGATTTTCTAAATAAGGAAATGCAACTCTATTATTAATGTACTCCCCTTCAATGGTGCATCGAGCACATGAAGAAAAGCCTGCATGGCTTTTAACTTTTAATATATAAGATTTTGCTGGTGCATCACAGGTAAATAATTTTATTGAAACTTTAATATTAGTTTTGTTTAAAATTATACCATTAGTTAGAAGATTATTGGCATCTTGAACAAAATCTGATCATGAAATCGTTGCTGTCATAAAGGTTTTTCAGTTCCATAGTACAAGCCAACAAGGAAAACAATTTTCTTTGGAATATTTATTATGTATGCAAGAATAGGCCAAAATTGAGCCCCGCTACTTTTAGACAACGGTAACCCATCAATACCTATAGCAATTTCAATGCTACATGAATAAATAGGTGCATATTTCATAATTCCAAATTTCAAACCAAAGTGGTAGTAAATTCCAGGTTGTACTGTTCTGATTTCTTTTGATTTTTGAGATGGGGTACCTAATAGTGTATGACTATCAAGTGGAAGATCAGTGGTCTTAATATTTTTATGTTGCTTCATTAGTTTTAACAATTTATCTAAAGTGACATGAGGAACATTGCACTTAACAGCCCAAATACTTAATTCCTCCCTGAATGAATGGGTATTTTGACTATTTTCCAAAGATACTGCAGATATATTATTTATTTGGTGATTTATTGATTCATTTGAAGATGTATGAGTATTTTGAGGAGCATAGTTTGTTACTTGCCGAATAGAATTAAAATGTTGATTGTTAGATAATAATTGTAAAGTTAATAAATTGTCTGTGTCAGAAGAAGGCTCGGAAGAAGGTATCTGAAGGGATTCTGAATTAGTAGAATAACTGTTGTTATCATTTGCCATTAAATTTGTGTCAACATTGGTATTGGAATAAATATTATATATTGTTCTCAATTCTTCTCGAGTCTTTCGTCGTTTAGAACGATTACTTTTAATCATATTTTTGGTATTTATAATATTGTTCTATCAAAATTGACATAATATAATAATAATATATTAGTAAACTAATTAATCAGAACTAAAAATATTAAAAATGTGTATTTTAATTAGTTACTTATATTATATAATTATCAAGCACATTCCAGAAAAAGTCCATGTTGTTTATCCCCCTATGTATTTAAAATACTCATACACATAATCAATACTAAATATTTATTAGGTATATGGGTAGAGACTGGAGAGAATAAAAAAAATCATTTAAATAGGTACCTACCTTGTAAAATTAAATATTGTATCATATTATATGCCTTTACAAATAATTATATGCATATTTTTAATTATCTTAAGTTAATTTATTATTTATTAGTTTATTATTATATTTTACTTATACCATATATTAACCTCCTCATTATTCCCCTAATAAGTATTAAGTACATATACATATTGCACATTTTTAATCTATCTATCATGGCATCTAAAACCTAGATATGCCAGAAAACTTTAAAATCTCAATTATAATGTCAATGGTCAATACACAAAAAAGGTAATAAAAGTAACATTAAAATGATTTTTTCAATTTCACAAATATCTAACAATTCAAAATTCTTTGAAAAAATTAATAAAAAAGAACTAGTCATTACCTTGAAAATTATAATATCTATTACTTAATTTGGTTTAAGGCTTGGTAAAAGCACAGAACAATAATTGCACAATAGGTACCTATATCAAGCTATTTTTATAACTCATTTGAAAATGAAATGATATAGATGTTGTCTTTTTGGATCTAGCTTGCATTTAATACAGTAGATAATAAAATACCACTATATAATTTTAACAAAAAAGTTTATAATAAAGAAATAGCTTATATTTAATTAGAATCATAGTAAGAAAACGTTTAAATTAATAATGAATTAAGATTTTTTAAATACCTAATATAAATATATTATTTTATATATATAATAAATAAATTTATTTATGAAAGATTAATTAACTATAATTGTTTAATTATATTTTAACATAATTTTAACACGAATAGGTAATTACACCACAAAAAATTGTGAAATCAAGGGCCTCCCCCTAGTGGTGGGCAAAACGGGTCTTTTAAACGATTCGGTTCGTTTGGATCGGGTCAATCATATGACCCGTTCATATGATTCGTTCATTTCGTTCATTCCGTTCATTTGAACGATAAACCGCGCGAACGAATTATATCTACTGATAACCGAATCTTTGATACCATTCCAAAAATAATAGATAGGGGGCTTAGACAATTTCAAATTTGAAAAAGTTAACAGTTACTATTGATTTATCAAAATATAGTATATAATATTATTAAGTATGTCAATATGATTTGTAATAAAAAACAATAAAAGCAACTAAATTACAATTAATTGTGTATATACTTTTTTGGAGACAAAAAAACCAAAATATAAATTATATAGTATCTATATGAGCTAAAATCACATAACATAATTGTTATCATAGATCATACCACCGCCAAATTTTAAATATATTGCATTATATTAAAGTATAAACTTTTTTTCAAATTTTTAGATACATGTTTGAATATTGTGTTATTATTATTGTAGAACAAGAGATTATTTATTATTATAATTTTATTGTATTACTTTATTAAACAGTCATTTGTTATTTTATATTCATAATTGTATGCATTAATTATATTCTTGTTATACAGTTCATAACAATGCATTTGTGAATTATTTTATATTAACGGTGTTAATATCCTATAACTCCTATAAACTGACAGTCTAATAATCTAATCTATAAAAATATAGTCCAATGACCTCAAATTTATCAAGATTCCCAGATCATTATTCAATCTAAATGTAAGATAAATATTATAATATAATAAATATTGACAAAATAATTTGTCAAGATAGTGCTGACTGTGGTCTGTGACTTTACTGCAGTGTTTTCTTGACTCTTCTTGACTCTTGAGCAAAGTTATACTTACCAAGTTCTTAAGTACTTATATGATAGTCTTAATAGTTGATTTATTTTTATTTAACTTTTATTTTATGTATTTTGGTTTTTTTTTCATTGGTTTTTTTTTCCGGGATTCGAACAAATAATACGGTAAGTTTTAAATCAAAATATTTAATTTTGTTATTGACAAAATAATATATAATAGGTACCTATTTATTTAAAACACATTGAACATTTTTATAATTATTAAAAAAGATACTATGGATAATTTGGTTGCTAAGAAGCGCAGTAATGTCTGGAATCATTACACACTTATAGCAGTAAACGTTGCGAAATGTAATTACTGCAATGAAAAAAAAAGTTTTGCAGGAGGATCAACGGGAAATCTACTGAGGCATATAAAGACAAAACATGTCACAGTACCATTACAAAGACAAATACATGTAATAAAAATAAATAAATAATTATTGATATAAAAATGTATATACTATATGAGAAATCAAATAACTATGTTTGGTTTACATATTTACATAATTTGCATGTTGAAATTTCTTAACATTTTTCATACAGTATATTATATTGAGTAACTTTCTAGTTTCTTTATTTTATGATAATTTTAGCAACTTAATCTAATACATTCTGTAATATTAAAATATTTAATTAGGAGCAGCAATTAAATACTGAAAATATAGATGACCCACAACCATCAACCACTTCTTGCTCTCAACCAAATTCATCATCCTCGTTAGTAATTCAGCCTGTAAAAAATTTAAATACTCAACTGTCCATCTCAAATTTTATTAATCGACCTCTACCTTTAAATAAATCAAAAGCTATCGATCAGCAGTTAATTAAAATGATAGTGAAAGAATACCATCCTTTCAGTATCGTTGAGGATAAAGAATTTCGAAAATTAATAAATATGTTGTCACCTAGACCTAACTATATAATTCCATCGAGAAAAACCGTTTCAAATAGTTTATTGCCTCAAATGTACCAGTTAGCAGCTCAAAACGTAAAGCGCCAACTAGAGAATGTATCAGCAATATGTTTGACAACCGATGGATGGACATCTATAACCAATCAAAGTTTTGTGGCGGTTGACGCGGCTACGGCGGTGATTTTAGCTGAGGACTCCGCGGTGGGCCGGTCAATGAGTGGTGTTGAACGGTAACGACACAAGGGTAATAAGGAGAAAAAAACACAAGGTCAAACACCGATATGAGCGTATACTGTATAGTGTTTATTTATACATAAACGTTACACAATAAACAATGTATAATTCGAGTGTGGCGAGAAATGACACAGACGAATGACGAACGCCGATAATAATATTGTGACGACCAATGTCGATAGATCACACCGCGTAATGTGTCTTGTGGGTGATGACGATCACCGATGAAAACTTTTACTTACAAAAAGATAATTTGCAAAACAAAAAAAAAAATGAACAAGAGAAAAAAACGTGGGTTGTGGGTGATGACATATAATGTTGACGGTAGCGTTAAAAACAATTTCGGCACGTTTTTTTCTTACGACGGTTGTTACGAGAAAAATCGAAAACAGAACTAATTATGTATCAACGGCCGGTACTCGTCCGGCGCGACTTGTCTTCCCGTCCCGCCTAGCCTTTGTGGCATGGAGGGAGAGTCGACTGTGTCGCGTCGTTGTTCCCCGTGGTGGTGGTTGATAAAGTCGCAGACCGGTCGCCACGGTGCCTGTACTTTGTACCGGCGACTGTTGCGTACCGTGTCATACTCCCCCCCCCCCAAACCACCGCACGGGGTACACTTGTACTGGTGTCCAGTGGTGGCGTAGCTTGCACTACCTCTTGCTGTGGCTTGAGGTAGGCTCGCCTTGGCTGTGACAACCCTTATGGTTGGTTTGGAGACCCTGCCGGAGTGAAAAATGGTTTGTCATATTCCATCTCCGACAGCCCGTCCAGCAATGAACCTGGCGCAGCTAGCCAGGCGTCCTCGGAGGGTGTCTCCGGTCGGGCGGCTTGGTTTTGTTGCGCCTGGTTGGAGGTCGTCGCCGGCTCCTAGGGTGTCTCGCCCTTGGTCGCCGGTGCGTCCACCTCCATCGCTGTCGACGATGTGGATTCGGACGGTGGTTGGCTGGTGACCTCAGGATCAGGTTCAGGCCCGGGTGTCTTGGCTAGCCGGTGTTGTTGGCTTGCCGTGAGCTCCCTGGCCTGTCTCTTTTCCTTTAGTTTTTGGAATTTCTTCCGTTGCCGTGCCCGTTGTGCCTCCGTCCTCACCTTTACCGTCGGGGTGACAGTGGTCTCTGACGTACCGGGTACCGGTGCCGGTCCCCGGCTCGTCCCGGGACCGGTGCCCCGAACCGCTACCACCGTGACCGTCGTTTGTGTCGCCGACCTTGGCGTCGTCGGTTTTGACGGCCTCGGCGCCTGCAGCTGTGACGGCCTCTGAGTTGCCACTCGTGTCGGTCTTGCTGGTGTGGGCGGTGTTGTTCCGGTCGGCTGCACCCGTGTGGACCTTGGTTGTTGTTGAAGAGTCCGTTGGATGTCCACCGTCCGGTCGTCCCAGCCCCGCCGATAGATGGCCGCTCGTACCGGGTCCTGTAATAGGTGGCGTGTGGTCATCCTGTTGACCTGGGCGACTGTCGTTGGCTGGTCCGCCTCCACCAGTCCGAGCCGTGCGATGAGGTCGGCCACCTGTTGCCACTTCTCCCCGTTTTGGCTGTTCATGTTGTCTGTAAACATTGTCAATGTGGAGAGAAGAGAAATAAAAGAAATGAGGGGAAAAAAAAAAAATTATATATATATATCTA
The DNA here is from genome assembly GCA_020882235.1 of Schizaphis graminum. Lineage (NCBI taxonomy): Eukaryota > Metazoa > Arthropoda > Insecta > Hemiptera > Aphididae > Schizaphis > Schizaphis graminum. Next base: position 88,034,988 of record CM037033.1, on the reverse strand, counting down.
TAATACCCAAAGTGATTGGTATTGGTGTGATGACGTAATAACAGAATTTTTATTAAATAATTTATTTTAGTTTTGTCCCGTTGGTGCGCGTTTTAGGCAAGACACATGTATTTTTCGCGGTGGCTGCTGGTCGGTTAGGAAGACTCCTTTTCCGACTTGCTTCGCCAACCCTACCGGTCCCCACCATTTCGGTGCGAAACCGGCATGAAAATTACAATGTGGTTTTGATAGGTGGTGTGCTTTGTAGTATACTACGTCGCCCTTGCTGAACTTCACCGGTGTCCCGGTGTTCGCGCTCGGTTCTACCTCAACCTTTTTTCCCAAAACTTGTTGTTCACGCACTACCCTCTCTTCCTGTGTTTTCCCGATACTGACCGGTGTTGAACTTGACAGTGCCCAATCTCCGGGTCTCTTGCATTCCCTGCCGAGAACGAGGACCGCAGGTGGGTAGCCTGTCTGTTCGTTACACCTGTTCCGTATCGAGAATAGAATTGCGGGTAGTTTCGTGTCCCATGATTTGTGGTTGCCGTCGACAAGCTGTGCGCGCAACCCTTTTTTCAAATCTTGATTTCGGCGTTCTACTGGGTTGGCCCTCGGATGGTAAATCGGAGTTGTCCAACCCTGTGTTCCCCAACGTTTCAACGCGCTTATCATGTCGTTCGACACGAATTGGGGGCCGTTGTCGCTGAGACACACGCGTGGGTAACCGAAACGTGAGAAGAACTCGCGTTCTAGTGTTTCGATTATTGTTTTAGATGTTGCTGTTCCTAGGGGGTAAGCCTCGGTCCACCTACTAAAACAGTCGGTTGCCACCAGTATGTATGACTTTCCCTTACCGGAACGTGGGTATGGTCCCATCAAATCGATACTGATGACTTCCCATGGTTGTCGGGGGGTTCTAGGTTGTATCGGATCGTTTGGACGCGAGTTAAGTGGTTTCGTGCACGCGCAAACGTGACACGCACCGACGTATACCTTCACGTCCTTTTTTTGACCTTTCCAATAGTATCGTTGTCGAACCGCCCTATATGTCTCTTTCCAACCCGGATGGTTAGATAAGTGTCGTCGTGACACTTCCATATCACATGTTGTGCTTTGGACTTTGGTATCACGATGGGTGCGTTAGGGCCAATGTTTGCGTGCAAGATTCCGTCAGAAATGACATATGTGTCGTTTTCCGTTTTAGTGTTCCGTGTGTTTCGCGCTGGGCCGTCTAACGTGTAACCGGCAACTATCTCCGCAATCGTAGCGTCCTCGGACTGCCACTTTTTGAGCGTGGTTGCGGTGAGTGATGTGTCGTCCCTAACGTGGTTGTCGTGTATAGAAAAGATGTGGTCCTTTTCGAAGTCATAATTGGTCGTCGGCGGTGTGGGTGGGCCTATCAATTTTTCCTCGAGCAGGTCTTCGTCTATAGGGGTTCCTGGTACCGGATCCCGGGATAGCAAATCGGGTGCTTCGTTTTGTTTTCCCGGGACGTGTACCGTACTAAAATCTAAATTAGCGAGTTGTAGTGACCAACGTGTTAGTTTAGAATTTTTGTCTTTAGCCCTGTGTAACCACGTTAGTGCCGAATTGTCGGTTAGGAGTTCGAAACGGTGGATCTCTAGGTATGGCCGAAATTTCTCAGTCGCCCAGATTATAGCTAGGCACTCGCGTTCGACCGCGGCGTACCGTGTTTGTGTCTCACTAAACTTTTTGCTTGCATAGGACACTATGCGTCTTTCCTCCGGGCTGTCACCTCGTTGGAAAAGAACTGCACCGGCTCCAATCTCGCTTGCATCAGTTTGTAGACAAAACGGTTTACTATAATCGGGTGGTGATAATTTCGGGAATGTGACTAGCGCGTTCTTAATTGACGTAAACGCGCGTTGTTCTACATCGGTCCACTTTCACCTAACTCCCTGTTTCAATAAATTTGTTAGGGGCGCTATGGTGTCCGCGTAATTATCTACGAATTGGTTATACCAGTTGCACACCCCCAAAAATTTCCTTACGTCCTTAACCTTTTTTGGAACTGGAAAATTGTCTATACAAACCAATTTTTCCGGTTGTTTTTGTATACCTTCCGAGTCTACTATGTGCCCCAAAAATGAAATTTCGCGCAGTCCGATTTTACATTTTTTTGTGTTGCACGTTAATCCGAACCGTTTGAGCCACTCGAGAACCTTATCTAAGTGGGCCTGGTGTTCGTACTCGTTCCTTGAAAATATAACTATATCGTCTAGGTATACTTGTACAAACTCGTCCTGGTACCCTCTCATGACTTCGTTCATGAGCCTCACGAACGTCATGGGACTATTTTTTAGACCGAAAGGGAGGACTCTAAATTGGAATAGACCTCTACGTGTCCGAAAAGCCGTGTATTTTCGTGCCTTTTCGTGGAGTGGTACTTGCCAGTACCCGCTCCGCAAATCGAGTACACTGAAAATTTTTGCACCCCGCATTTGCCTAATCATTTTGTTTAAATCAGGCATAGGGTATGCATCGGATTCCGTCACGTCGTTAAGCCGCCTGTAGTCGACACAGAGACGGAAAGAACCGTCTTTTTTCTTAGTCAAAACTACTGGTGCGGCCCACGGTGAGGTGCTTGGTTCCACGAGCCCTTGGAGTTCCATATCGCGCACCATACTGTCAATAGTGGTTTGTTTCTGTTGTGGGTATGGGTATGGTTTTAGCGCGATCGGGGTCGGGTCTTTGAGCAAAATTTCATGTTCAATTAATTTGGTACGTCCTACTTTTTCACTGAACACTACCGCGTATTTGTTTAATACTTTGGTGAGTTTCGCGCGAGTTTCGGTGTCGTTTCCAAATTCTAATTGAGATAAGTCGGGACTAGTGATGGGTGGTTGTGACTTCCCTTTCCAGCATGTCGACGTACGAATTTGCCTACCCATGTGTATTGTGCACGCGGCGTAATCCCAGGAGACTTCGTTATCTACGAGAAAGTCGTGTCCCAGTAGCGCGTCGCAATACAAGTTGTCTAAAATAGTTGCTTCGAATTTGATATTGAGCGCCCCTATTTTAGCTTCGAATGTGGAAGTGCCACTGGTTGACGCAGTGTGACCATCCACCATTCGGACTGTGTTTGTTTGCCCGTAAGTGTGTGATACACCGTGTTTACGGGCTACGGTTGGGCTTACATACGATTTTTGTGCCTGCGAATCTAATAAGGCAGTTACGAAGCTTGACGGAAATTCGAGTTCGACCGCGGGGGTCGGAATTTTGTCCGGGCGTGATTGCGTGCCGTTATTATTTGCATTGTCATCGGTAGTGCGGGACAACTGGTTCTTAACCGCGACAGAGATCGTTTGGTCGTCGGTGTTACCCGTCATTACCGCACTGTCCCTATCGGTTGTCACTGTGCCTATCCGATGCTCTACTTGCGCAGACTGACCTAATGTGGGGGTGTGTGTAGCGTGTGTGCTTGTGTCCCCGCCACCCGTGTGGGTGGACACCCGTGTAACTGTTGCCTTTGTCCCTACACCTGTGGCTCCCCCATGAGCCGGTTGTGGTTGAACACGCATGTCACAGGTGAGGTGTGCGTGTTCGGTGGTGGGGTGGTGTAGGTTGGGGGTCTGTAACTGGGTGTCAATAGGTGGTGTGACGGAAAAAATGTTCGTAGTTGACTGTTCGTTAAAATGAACTGCCGAACTACGTGGCTTTCGATTGCGCATTTTTTTTCCGTCCGTACTGCCGAACGTTGTAGTTGGTGTGTGGGTGGGTGGTGATGAGTCGGCGGGAAAGACTAGTCCCCGTCGACTCCCCCTCCGTTTCCCGACCTAGTCGGTTTGTGTGGGCACTCACTGTGCCAATGGAGTTCCCCACAATACCTGCACGGTCGTGACGGTTTCGGTTCTGATGGTGTTACCGAAACTTTTTTCCTAACCGGAAGTAGTTTTTGTGGTGGCTCCCAACCTTTTTTGGGTCTGGGGGTCCATTGTGTGGTGGTGGGGTTGGTTGTGGTCGTCACCGGATCCAAAACGCCTGCGATGCGTCGCAGCTCGCTGAACGTCAGTGGACGGTGTAGACGTATGTGTGTACGGAATTTGTCGCGCGTTAACCCGGCGATAATACCTACCAGTTCCGGTTCGGATAGGCCAGTATTTACGCGGCGTGCGAGCTGGTTTTTAATCAGTACAAATTCCGTTAACGACTGCGTTGGCGTTTGTCGTGTAGACACGATGTCGGCGCGTAATTGAGATTGAATCTCGGAGTTATCGAAATTTTCAAAAAATTCGACTCGAAATTCTTCCTAGGATAGGTCTAGTACTTTGATAGACGTGTACCAAGTACCTGCCGTTCCTTTTAATTGCGGTTCGACCGCCCTGCACCAACCCGCGGGGTGTATACGCGCTTGTGTCAAAATTGATTCGGTATTTTGTATATACCTAACAGGGTCCTCAGCCCTTGTTCCTGAGAACTCGGGTAATGAGGACCTCGCCGCTCGTAGGTCGTCGTATGGTATAAGCACCGATCGTTCTTGCGCGCGTGTATTGTATGGCGCGTAATGTTGCGCGCCGGTGGTGTGACCCGTTTGGTTGTCGTATATGCCGCGCGTGAAAAACGGTCTGTCGTTTCCGTCGGCGATGTGGTTTGCGCTCTGTTGAGCGCTGCCTCTGGCGTGCACATTCGACGCACCCGACTGGTAATCCTCGTGTATACGAGCAGTTACTTGTACGGGTGACGGGTGTGTTTCAAACCGCGTGGCTGTGTTGCCGAGTGGCTGCTGTGCGATTGTTGATCGCGATTCCAGTAGGAACCGCGACAAACTCGCTTCCAGTGCCATCAAACGTGCCTCGAATGACGTTTCGTCCTTCGTTTTCGGCAGCGTTTGTTTCAACATGTGTAACTGTTCCGCTGCGGTTTGGAAAACGTTGTTCGCCGAATTGTGTGCGGACTCGACCTGTTGACTGAGGTGTTGTGGCTCGCTCAGTTCTGGTTGTCCGCCCGTGTGTGTTTGCACGGCCGTATGGCCCGCAATGCTACCCACGGTCGGCCGTCCGTCGAACTGGCTTGCCACTGTCCCTATCAGTGTTGATGTGGCGTACGGCCGCTCCTCCGTACTGCTCGTTGATCCCGTGATCAACGGCTGCACAAACGAAAATCGCGCGTTCGCTGGGTCTTGTCCACATCCCCGAATGTTTTCCTTAAGCCTAATCATAAGATCTGGCTTCGACCCAGATATGCTGATACCTCGGGCCGTGCACTCGCTACGTAACTCTGTTGTCGTCAACTCTTGTAAAGTTTTACCAGTCATTTTGTATTACTACTTTTGACAGTTGTAATCTAAATGTGGTCGATACACTGTTGAGAGTTCAAGCCGTGTAGCGCGAGTTCTGAAGGAAAACTTCGGTGGAGATACGTAATTTTCTCGCGGCGTTACGGAAATACGTATATTTGTTTTTATAATGTGTTTGCCGATATGGATCAGCTGGCGGCGGCGGCGCGTCTCCAAGTATAGCGTTACTAGGTCAACGGCCTCGGCGGCGGCGGTGAACCTGTTTGTCTCGGCGGCACACGGCGGCTGCTCAAGTAAGAACGGCGGCGCGCAGTGGCGGCTGACAACGGTGGTGTGCGGCGGCGGCGGCTTACGACGACGACAGCAATACCGGTTTGGGTATTCTTACCCGTACGCTGCGGCCCAGCTATCCAGCACTATGCTCTACGACTTGCGTTCGTCTTCACAGTTCACCCATCAGTCGTTTTCGAGTCGCACTTTTCGACACTCGTACTTCATTTTTGTTCGTCATCGAAGTTTTCATCGTAAAAGGTATGTTATTCGGTTTATTTATTTGTTTTAATAGCATATTGGCGAAGTATAATAGAGATTCATTCGTATGATTTTCGGGTAATTTTGGCGTAAATATTAGTTTTGCTACGTGCTCTGATGTCCTATACCAATAATATATTACATTAAGGGGGTAATACAGTGTAGGCCTAATTATTAAGATATCAATCACCTATATATTTTAATAACAGTACGTAGGAATAAACATATTACCAAACAATATGAGGTAGGTAGCCATCGTACCACGACGGTGTTTAACTAGGCCTGAGAAATAATAATAATAAAACAACTTTTTGACTCAAATCCTCAGCACAGGGAGACGAATAAACTTATCGATGCGTTAAACCTAACCCAACCATGGGCACACACAATTATATATTATATATAATTTTAATCATATCACGAGTTCTGAGAACTCGAATACAGCGTTTGCAGTTGACACCTGCGTGTGGCAGACCGGCAGACGGCACTACGGCAGTCTATGGAACTATCTATGATGATAATGTCATCTAGTTCCAAAAGTATCCACAAAGACGGCGCTAGTAATGCTAAATGGAAAGCACGATGTAGAGAATCTCTACATCGTGATGGAAAGTATCCCCCCCCCCCCCCCCGATCACCGCCTGTTGTACAACATTTCATAACCTCAATATTCATCTCGTATTCTCGTGTCCAGTCCTGTAAATCTTACTGATCAGTGATCTTAGTCCGTGCTTTGTAGGCTCGTGTATCTACCGTCGAGTGTGGACTGGTCTGTGTAGTGTCTCGTTACTTAGTTGTAGTTGTGATATTAAATATTAATACTGACACAGAATAATATTCTGTGATACTGATTTCGTGTTGCGGAATGCGGAGTGAATGTCGGTATGTCGCAGTCGCTCTTATTAGTTCTCTAGTTAACGTTATTCCCGGCATTATAAAAGCACACCGCCTTTTGAGTTTCTCGTCGGCTAATTTGTTTAAATTGGTCGTATTCATTATTTCTTAACGTTTCTGATATCCAATTTGTATTCGCAATTCTATTGCCGACAGCCTGCCATTCAATGTAGTGCCAATACAACCGAAACTAAAAAGTGTAACAACGTAAGTATCTGTTATATCTGTGAATACACATCTAACATTAGTGTTAATCTATTTTCAATATCTTAACGTTGCTTATTCTTAAGATGGTTCTCTACGCTTGTCTTTTTTTATAGGAGTCGTCCATATTGTTTTTATTGTGAAAAATTTACTAAAAATTCTTGTTATTAATATTATTATTATTATTATCGCATATTTGTTTGTAATTTATGTGTGTTTTGAGTTTACTTTTAATTAACTTTTTTAATATGTGTTAATACGTCTCATGCAGTGTATGATGCCGACTCAGCTGAGCGCTTGTAATCGACGACATGCAATAAGATCGTCATAATTCCATTGTATATAATCTCAGTGAGTAACAACTTATTATCCAAATTCCAGTGTCTAGGTATAAGCAATATAATACTTAATTTACTTAAAATATATTCCAACCAATTATGAATAGAACATTTCCGTGTATTACAATCTTATTTCTACAATATTATATCGTAGTATTGTTTAAATTCTCCTATTAAAGTTTTCAATTTCAATCAAATATTGCATGCATATTATGATATTATCAAAATATATTTTTTTCCATAAAATCTGTTTATTTCTCACTTTTATATATCAACAAAATAATACTGATATTGTTTGACTTTATTATAATATTAAATTCATGTACTAAAAGTTGCATAATATAATGGTTACTAGGTAATAGATTTTATCTTATTCATTTAACTGAAACTTAAATTTTTCTTGTATATCTGAGTCTTTACTTACCTAAGCTAAATCAACCACTTATGTATTGAAATTTGACTTGAAATTAATTTGATCAATCTTTATTTTTATTTTTTTAATTGTAACTGAATTATTTTTAAGACCTTATCATAACTATTACCTATATAAGACTGTGAGTGTACCTAGTACCTACCTAAGTCTATAGTAAAAAGTGTCTTTCATGTTATGTTCTCAAGTTTATATATTTATTAGTTACGTAGAATACTTATTGTTAATTGTTTCCAACAAAACTTCAAAAGCAATAATTTATTTAGAAATTTAAATGTTTTAAATTTACAGTCTATGTATTTTAAGCTTTATTAAAGTAGGTAGGTTATCTATATCTAGTAATAGGTATACCTATCCATAAAATAAATATATTTTTTTTCTGAAACTAGAAAACAAAAAGGGATTCTAGTCTATTTAATTACAATTCAAAGGGAAACTATTAAATACACAAAAAAGAAAATTAATAACTATTAAAGACTGTGAAACTAGTTTTAGATAATTAAGTGAATTGTATATAACCTAGTCTTTAATTATAGGCAATAAATTATTATTTTATTAGTCTAATGACAAATTATAACTGAAAACAAATTTGTATTTCAAAAAAAAAAAAAATTGAAAAATTAAGAAGATTTAATCTTATGCAACCAAATATAAATATGATAGTATATGTAAAGGTCATATTTAAATGTGATATCATTGAATAAAATCAAAATTAAAAAATATTTACAACATAATAATAATAGCTTAATGTGTTTTAGTATTTACCTTCATGTTGATTAAAAAAGGTCAAGAGTTTAAATTCAAATTCAAATATTAAATATTAATGTACTTGTATTTTATTTATAAATGTTAGTATTTCGTCAAAACAAAATAATTATATAAATATTTGTTGTGGAGATTAATTATTAAACAAACTTTTTTTACTAAGAAATTTACTGTATTTTTCGGTCATTGTTTTATTTTTTTTAGACTATGTTTATGGGGTTTTTGTTTTTATAAATTAATATGTAATTCTTTGTTTTTTTTTTTTTAAATAATCACTCATATTATAAATTAAAATACTCCTTGTCTGACTTATTTGCATATTATTCTTGACGGAAACAAGTTAAATCATACATCCTATCAGAAGCTATACTACTAGCTTGCTGTTGCCTCCATTATTAGATTATAACAGTAAAAGCGACAAAAGTATACAATCAGAATCAATCATTAGCGATTTTAATTTTTAAAGGTTGGCAAACAATGTACAAGCTCATTTATAGTTTTATACGTACACAAAATTGTACTTTTATTTTGAACAACTTGATTTTTATAATTTAATAATATTATACCTTGCCTAGGCCTTAGCTGCATAGATGTAAATTCGAAGGGGGCTAAGATCTACCTAAGATATTTTAGAATATATTTATCTATTCTTCTTCTTCTTCGTAGTTGACGGCCTTCAAGACCAAACTGACAAACATACACCATGGCATCTCTCTCTATCCTCTGCTAGGATTCTCCAATCAGAATTCGGTTCAGCCCGCTCCACCTCATTTGACACCTGGTCTTCCCACCTCAACCTTGGTCTACCAAGTGGTCTTACGCCTTTTGGAGAGCCACATAGTACCTTATGTACAAGGGCTCTTTCTTTACGCCATGCGAGACCAGCCTAAAAGAGCCGCCTCTTTCTAATATCGTCGACTATGTTTGGTTTCTGATATAGCTCTCTAATTTGCACATTATGCCTGATTCTCCTCCACTCTCCTCAGAACTTTTCGTTCAAATACTAAGATGTTATCCTGCTGTATCTTATGAAGCGTCCAAGTTTCGCATCCATACATCACCACTGGTCGAATAAGTGTTCTGTACAGTTGTATCTTTAGGTTCTTAGACAGTATTCTGGATTTAAACAGCTTGTTCAATCCAAAATAGCATCTATTGCCTGCATGTATTCTAGCTTTTATCTCCTCTTGTATTTCATTATTCTGAGTTATAAGTGTACCTAGGTACTGGAACTTCTGTATTCTGTTAAATTTATATGCCCCCACTTCCAGATGAGTGTGTACATCCTCCGGCAACACCGACCTTTGAGCTATCGTGTACTTTGTTTATTTCTCCAACTCTTTTTGCTGCCTCAAATAGTTCTTGAGTTTGTTCGATGAGCTCGTCTTTATTTTCTGCTAACAGCACTAAATCATCCGCGTATGTCAGAAGACTTATCTTTGTCTCACCAATTTGTACACCACCATGTTCAAAACTAGTGTTTTGTACCACTTTTTCCAGTGCTAAGTTGAATAAAATGGGTGATAATGCGTCTCCTTGTCTTAATGCTGTTTTTACTTGGGCTGCTGTTGATAAGGAGTTTCCTACCTGTACTTTTATTTCCGTATTCATGGCGCTTGCCTTTATGAGATTGACTAATTTTAGTGGGAGACCATATTGCTCTAGTATAGACATTGAAGATTCACGATGAATGCAGTCGTAGACCTTTTTAAAATCAATAAATATCATGTGCACTTCTTTATTAAATTCCCTCATCTTTTGTTGTATTAATCTTAATATGAATATTTGGTCAATCGTCAATCTATTTTTCCTAAAACCTGCTTGATAATCTCCCAGTAATTTCTCTGCCCATGGTCTCACTCTGTCTAAAATACAGTTTTACAATATTTTATACATATACATATTATATATTTAACTATTATCTTTATTATAATAAATTATATAATTTATAATCTATATTTATAATATTTTTAACCCATGGTAATAGCTATAAATATAATGATAGTAATATGTAGATATGTTTTTATTAGACTTCCGTTCAGAATTTTTCAGAAAATTGGTTTATGAATAGTAAGTTGATGGCCTATTTAAACGTCCTGCCGCCCAAATGTATCATTATTATCTGATCATCTACATTATGCAGACATGTGGGTGCCAAGTATGGCCGCACACTAGCTGTGTCCCAAAGATATTTAGGGAAATAAGTATAATCCTAATTGCGTCCTTAGTTTTTTCATGTTATCTGAGTTTAATTTTTGCCCACATGCAAGGTATTTTAGTATTTAGTATATTTAGGAATTACAAAAGCTATGGACTTCATCCTAGTATAATTAATATTTTTCATTTTAAATAGTGTAACTTAAAACTTATTATATGTGTTTATAGTACTTGTAATTCATATAATATCTTAATCAATCATGTTCTAAAAAGTAATGAATTAGGTATTTACCCTATACAAGAAATGTTCCAAATTCTTTACACTAAAAAATTATTCAAAATTTAATACAAATTTAAGTAAACGTGAATATATAAGATATAATCTAAGCGTCAATTATAATAAAAAAGGTATTGGTCAGAAATTTGTAGACTATTTAAGGCATACACATTTTAATTATCTAATAATAATTTTAAGAAGTATCTCATAGTAAATATAATAATATTAATATAAATAAACCTTTATTGAATCTTTTTATACCTAAATTTTAAACTTAAGTATCTAATTTATATTTTTGTAATTATTACTATTATAGTATATTGTATTTTTGTTATTTTTGTAATTTTTAAATAGTGCGTGATCTCTAAAAGAAATAACTTGCTACCTTCAAGGCTTCAACTCAAACTTTGCTTAAAGAAGGTAGTTAAACCAAATTGTTTACAGTATACTGGTACTATTATTTGTATTATTTAATAAATTGTTTTTTTAGTAAATAGGTTATAAAACCTATAGGTTCATAGGTAATAAAAATATAAGAATTAATAGGTAGGTAATTATTAATTAGTTTAAGAAATATCTACCTCAGGTGGATGAAATATCAAAGGCAGTTTTATTCCCTGCTCTTTATAAATTTGATTTTGTTTGGGTAACCCAGAGTTACACCCTATCACAAAACAATTTAAAGGCATAATTGATGAATAAAAATAAATTTTATTCCAAATCACGTTTGTACAGAAACTAGAAAGAGTATGTTGTATAGGTACTTAAATTAATAACTTTAAAAGAGTACATTTGGATTAATTTTATCATGCTTGATACCAATCTGATGAAAGAAGCTGAATTTAGACTTAACCAAAACTGTTCCAACCAACAATTTATATCAATGCAGACTTTCAGAACTGTATTAAAACCCGTGTAACCATGTATATATATATATATATATAATATAAATAGAGTGAAAGAGTGGTTCATAACTTATTACAGAGGTAGAAAGCAAAAACGGAATTGTGTTTCAAGAAACATAAGGACTTTGGATATAGTTTTAGAGAGTAGGTAAGGTGAATAAATTTTTCCACATAGTAATTATATCTAAAAACTAGAAAAGCAGTATGTTTACAATTAGCTAATGTGGTAAGTTCAAGATGCCAAATAGACTTTTATCACTAATATCATTTAAAATAAAATAACTTCAGAGTTACTTTCAACTATAAATTTCTTAATTCCTCTTAGGCTAACTAGTTCCTTAGCCAGTTTTCAAATATTACATTCTTCCATGGATTTTTTTAAAAACCCTTTATTCATTTTTCTTATAATTTTTCCAAGTTTCAATGTATATACTCATTCCTTGTTAAATAAATCTAATTATATTCATTCCTTGTCATTTGAGTCAACCCAAGTAATGCAAATACAATAAAGGTAATATTATTTTGAATAATTAATATAGTTTTATATATTAATACAACTTTTATGCCTATGTAGGTAAAAGCCATATTTTTAAAAAATGACAGTACTTGCATTCATCAATATAATATAATTCATTGTTAATAAAAATACAAATTTGTTATCTATAAAAAAAAAAAAAAAAAAAAAAAATAGTTCATTTTTTCACAATTATAGTGGTCTTGTTAATTCAGACTTGAAGAGACTGGACACCATCCTGATTAAATAAAATCTTAATTCATAGATTGCTTACTGGTACCTATTAAATAGAATATAAATATTATTTTTGGTATATAGATCTAGATGACCAACCTAATGAAATTTAGATAGGCAAGACATCTGTGATCATATTATTATTTATACAAATATATGTTTAGTTTAAACTAAAAATTATATCTTTAATTTATTAAATCTTTTATTTGTGTGTTTCAGAATATGGAGATTACAATATGGATATGTAGTGTTTTATTCCTCGTTACTATATTATGTAATAGTGCTGGTCGCAAAAAATATGACGAAACTAAATGCCATTATTACAACCAAACTGCTTGTGACAATTCTCAAAATGAAAAAAGTTGTACAAGTGCTATCCAGAACTGTAAAGCCGGAAAAAATGATAAGCCATCGTATTGGTATGCTGTTTGGACAAATGATACTAAGACAAATAAATTAGAAATTAAGTTTAAGGTAATATAACTTGATTCTTATGGAATTGTTTTAGTTTACCATATTTTTATTTTAATAACAATTTTTAGGGTTGTTTTTCAAATGATGTCGAATGCCAGGGTCAAAACCAATGCAAAGACAAAAAAGAAGAAATCAAACCAAATGGCTTAATGTTTTGTTGTTGTGAAGGAGATTATTGTAATTCTGAAATTCTATGGGATCCTAATCCAACAACTCCTCGAATAGAAACAACATGTAAATATATAATCAACATACAACATTAATCAAACAATTTAATAATAAATATATTTTTCTATCTTAGCTGCAAAACCAATACGTGATGATAATGAATTAATACATACTATAGTGTTTTCTACAATACCGTTGGTAGCTGTCGCAAGTATGTTTTTATTTGTTTATTGGGTTAATAAACGAAGAAAAATACCTCAATATTCTCATGTAAGTAAATAAATTATAATTAAATTCTTTATTTTCTTTTGTAATAATTTATTACCTAATAAATTACTACATTTTTGCTAAAACGGTTTAAATAAAAAAAATTAAAATACTATTATATTTAATCAAATGTGCAGTATAAAAATAAGTCAATATTATTATTTCTTTTTAAATAATTAATTTTGTCCAAATTGAACTTAAAATATTTTAAAAAAATATTCGCCCTTGATATTAATTGGATATTATAGTTTCAGTATTAACTACTTATGAGAAATCTTGTATTAAGTTTTTAAAACTAAGAATAACGGTTTTTATGAATTTCCATCGACAAAAATCAATTTTTTGAAATTTTAACAAATTTCATCAAAATTCTTATTTTAAACATATTAAAATAAATTGTGATTATGTATTTTTATACATATTGTTATAACAACAAGTTATCCAAATCTTGTATTCAATTTTTAAGAATTTTGACCCTGCGAATGTTTCATCAATAATTTTAGAAAAAAAAAAATATGATATAATATAAATAAAATAAATATAATTAAAATCTTTAGTGGGTGAGTTAAGCTAATGATTTACATTACATAAATTGTTTGATTTATTTTTGCTTAATTTTTTGTTATAACAAATTATTCCCTGTTTATTTAGGTTTCATCACATGATAGCTCTCACTTAGGGAATTGTTCTCCTATACTCAGCAATCGTCCAACACAATTAGTTGAAGTAAAGGCAAGGGGTCGTTATGGTGCAGTATGGAAAGCTCTTCATAAGAAAGATACTGTAGCTGTTAAGATATTCCCTCCTCAAGTAACAATTTATATTTCTATATATGTATATATGTAAATATATATTATTATTTTTATTTAAGGATAAAAACTCATGGTTAGTAGAACAAGACATTTATCAATTACCACACATGCAACATGACAATATGCTATCTTTCATTGGGGCTGAAAAGCATGCTAGTGTTATTGAAGGTGCCAAGAATGAATATTGGTTGATTACTGCTTACCATGATTATGGATCATTATGTGACTGCTTAAAATCTAATATATTAACTTGGGATCAGCTCTGTCATATTGCTCAATCTATGGCAAGGTAAAAATATTGAACAGTTTATTTAATATCTTCAGTTTTTTTAATTACTATTTTGTTTCAGAGGTTTGATGCATTTACATGAAGAAATACCATCAGAGCGTTCAGATCAATATAAACCAGCCATTGCCCATAGAGATTTTAAAAGCAACAATGTTCTTTTAAAACATGATTTAACTGCGTGTATTGCTGATTTTGGTCTTGCTTTAGTTTTTCAACCTGGAAAATCGTGTGGTGATACACACGGTCAGGTAAATACTTATTATTTATTACCTTGAATAATAAAAGATAAGATACCTTTTATTAATTATATAGGTTGGCACAAGAAGATATATGATGGCACCAGAAGTTCTTGAAGGAGCAATCAATTTTTCAAGAGATGCATTTTTAAAAATTGACATGTATGCATGTGGATTAGTATTATGGGAATTAGCAACTAGATGTACAGCACAACAAGGACCTATACCAGATTACAGGTTACCTTTTGAAGAAGAAGTTGGACAACATCCATCATTGGAGGATATTCAAGAATGTGTAGTACATAAAAAACTAAGACCCGCTTTTAAAGATAGTTGGAAATCACGTCCAGTAAGAAATCATTACAAAAACATTTAAAAAATATTGCATCTATAAATATATGACATTCTTTAAATTATTATTAGGGTTTAATAGCTCTATGTGATACAATGGAAGAATGTTGGGATCATGATGCTGAAGCTAGATTATCAGCATCGTGTGTAATGGAACGTATTACATGGCAACAGGCACGCCCGGAGGCATAAAAAGAGTACATAAAAAACTGAGACCTTTATTTATTAACTATATACTACTATAAATTTATTTATTAAATAAAATCTTTATTCATAGATTGCTTACTGGTACCTATTAAATAGAATATAAATATTATTTTTGGTATATAGATCTAGATGACCAACCTAGTGAAATTTAGATAGGCAAGACATCTGTGATCATATTATTATTTATACAAATATATGTTTAGTTTAAACTAAAAATTATATCTTTAATTTATTAAATCTTTTATTTGTGTGTTTCAGAATATGGAGATTACAATATGGATATGTAGTGTTTTATTCCTCGTTACTATATTATGTAATAGTGCTGGTCGCAAAAAATATGACGAAACTAAATGCCATTATTACAACCAAACTGCTTGTGACAATTCTCAAAATGAAAAAAGTTGTACAAGTGCCATCCAGAACTGTAAAGCCGGAAAAAATGATAAGCCATCGTATTGTTATGCTGTTTGGACAAATGATACTAAGACAAATAAATTAGAAATTAAGTTTAAGGTAATATAACTTGATTCTTATGGAATTGTTTTAGTTTACCATATTTTTATTTTAATAACAATTTTTAGGGTTGTTTTTCAAATGATGTCGAACGCCAGGGTCAAAACCAATGCAAAGACAAAAAAGAAGAAATCAAACCAAATGGCTTAATGTTTTGTTGTTGTGAAGGAGATTATTGTAATTCTGAAATTCTATGGGATCCTAATCCAACAACTCCTCGAATAGAAACAACATGTAAATATATAATCAACATACAACATTAATCAAACAATTTAATAATAAATATATTTTTCTATCTTAGCTGCAAAACCAATACGTGATGATAATGAATTAATACATACTATAGTGTTTTCTACAATACCGTTGGTAGCTGTCGCAAGTATGTTTTTATTTGTTTATTGGGTTAATAAACGAAGAAAAATACCTCAATATTCTCATGTAAGTAAATAAATTATAATTAAATTCTTTATTTTCTTTTGTAATAATTTATTACCTAATAAATTACTACATTTTTGCTAAAACGGTTTAAATAAAAAAAATTAAAATACTATTATATTTAATCAAATGTGCAGTATAAAAATAAGTCAATATTATTATTTCTTTTTAAATAATTAATTTTGTCCAAATTGAACTTAAAATATTTTAAAAAAATATTCGCCCTTGTATATTAATTGGATATTATAGTCTCAGTATTAACTACTTATGAGAAATCTTGTATTAAGTTTTTAAAACTAAGAATAACGGTTTTTATGAATTTCCATCGACAAAAATCAATTTTTTGAAATTTTAACAAATTTCATCAAAATTCTTATTTTAAACATATTAAAATAAATTGTGATTATGTATTTTTATACATATTGTTATAACAACAAGTTATCCAAATCTTGTATTCAATTTTTAAGAATTTTGACCCTGCGAATGTTTCATCAATAATTTTAGAAAAAAAAAAATATGATAATTATTTGTTGAAAATTTTTAGTGTCTATAGTTTTTTAGTTTTTGTTATCGATATTGATTTGGTCAAAAATTGGATTTGTATTGTTATTTCAATTTTTTACTTTTGTTTTTCCCAATTTAAAAAAAAAAAAACAACATTGTAAAATCAATATATTATTCATTAGAATTCATCTCTAAAAATAAAAATTGTTTTCAAACTTAAGAATATTTCATTATTAACATTGTATTAATCATTCAATAATCAATCCATTTATACCTTTTGTATAATTATTCCTATTCCTCAATTCATGCATAATAAAAAAATATATTGTAATTTACAATTGTTTTTTTTTTCTTTTTTATCTTTACTTTGGAATTAAAATCTTTAGTGGGTGAGTTAAGCTAATGATTTACATTACATAAATTGTTTGATTTATTTTTGCTTAATTTTTTGTTATAACAAATTATTCCCTGTTTATTTAGGTTTCATCACATGATAGCTCTCACTTAGGGAATTGTTCTCCTATACTCAGCAATCGTCCAACACAATTAGTTGAAGTAAAGGCAAGGGGTCGTTATGGTGCAGTATGGAAAGCTCTTCATAAGAAAGATACTGTAGCTGTTAAGATATTCCCTCCTCAAGTAACAATTTATATTTCTATATATGTATATATGTAAATATATATTATTATTTTTATTTAAGGATAAAAACTCATGGTTAGTAGAACAAGACATTTATCAATTACCACACATGCAACATGACAATATGCTATCTTTCATTGGGGCTGAAAAGCATGCTAGTGTTATTGAAGGTGCCAAGAATGAATATTGGTTGATTACTGCTTACCATGATTATGGATCATTATGTGACTGCTTAAAATCTAATATATTAACTTGGGATCAGCTCTGTCATATTGCTCAATCTATGGCAAGGTAAAAATATTGAACAGTTTATTTAATATCTTCAGTTTTTTTAATTACTATTTTGTTTCAGAGGTTTGATGCATTTACATGAAGAAATACCATCAGAGCGTTCAGATCAATATAAACCAGCCATTGCCCATAGAGATTTTAAAAGCAACAATGTTCTTTTAAAACATGATTTAACTGCGTGTATTGCTGATTTTGGTCTTGCTTTAGTTTTTCAACCTGGAAAATCGTGTGGTGATACACACGGTCAGGTAAATACTTATTATTTATTACCTTGAATAATAAAAGATAAGATACCTTTTATTAATTATATAGGTTGGCACAAGAAGATATATGATGGCACCAGAAGTTCTTGAAGGAGCAATCAATTTTTCAAGAGATACATTTTTAAAAATTGACATGTATGCATGTGGATTAGTATTATGGGAATTAGCAACTAGATGTACAGCACAACAAGGACCTATACCAGATTACAGGTTACCTTTTGAAGAAGAAGTTGGACAACATCCATCATTGGAGGATATTCAAGAATGTGTAGTACATAAAAAACTAAGACCCGCTTTTAAAGATAGTTGGAAATCACGTCCAGTAAGAAATCATTACAAAAACATTTAAAAAATATTGCATCTATAAATATATGACATTCTTTAAATTATTATTAGGGTTTAATAGCTCTATGTGATACAATGGAAGAATGTTGGGATCATGATGCTGAAGCTAGATTATCAGCATCGTGTGTAATGGAACGTATTACATGGCAACAGGCACGCCCGGAGGCATAAAAAGAGTACATAAAAAACTGAGACCTTTATTTATTAACTATATACTACTATAAATTTATTTATTAAATAAAATCTTTATTCATAGATTGCTTACTGGTACCTATTAAATAGAATATAAATATTATTTTTGGTATATAGATCTAGATGACCAACCTAGTGAAATTTAGATAGGCAAGACATCTGTGATCATATTATTATTTATACAAATATATGTTTAGTTTAAACTAAAAATTATATCTTTAATTTATTAAATCTTTTATTTGTGTGTTTCAGAATATGGAGATTACAATATGGATATGTAGTGTTTTATTCCTCGTTACTATATTATGTAATAGTGCTGGTCGCAAAAAATATGACGAAACTAAATGCCATTATTACAACCAAACTGCTTGTGACAATTCTCAAAATGAAAAAAGTTGTACAAGTGCCATCCAGAACTGTAAAGCCGGAAAAAATGATAAGCCATCGTATTGTTATGCTGTTTGGACAAATGATACTAAGACAAATAAATTAGAAATTAAGTTTAAGGTAATATAACTTGATTCTTATGGAATTGTTTTAGTTTACCATATTTTTATTTTAATAACAATTTTTAGGGTTGTTTTTCAAATGATGTCGAACGCCAGGGTCAAAACCAATGCAAAGACAAAAAAGAAGAAATCAAACCAAATGGCTTAATGTTTTGTTGTTGTGAAGGAGATTATTGTAATTCTGAAATTCTATGGGATCCTAATCCAACAACTCCTCGAATAGAAACAACATGTAAATATATAATCAACATACAACATTAATCAAACAATTTAATAATAAATATATTTTTCTATCTTAGCTGCAAAACCAATACGTGATGATAATGAATTAATACATACTATAGTGTTTTCTACAATACCGTTGGTAGCTGTCGCAAGTATGTTTTTATTTGTTTATTGGGTTAATAAACGAAGAAAAATACCTCAATATTCTCATGTAAGTAAATAAATTATAATTAAATTCTTTATTTTCTTTTGTAATAATTTATTACCTAATAAATTACTACATTTTTGCTAAAACGGTTTAAATAAAAAAAATTAAAATACTATTATATTTAATCAAATGTGCAGTATAAAAATAAGTCAATATTATTATTTCTTTTTAAATAATTAATTTTGTCCAAATTGAACTTAAAATATTTTAAAAAAATATTCGCCCTTGTATATTAATTGGATATTATAGTCTCAGTATTAACTACTTATGAGAAATCTTGTATTAAGTTTTTAAAACTAAGAATAACGGTTTTTATGAATTTCCATCGACAAAAATCAATTTTTTGAAATTTTAACAAATTTCATCAAAATTCTTATTTTAAACATATTAAAATAAATTGTGATTATGTATTTTTATACATATTGTTATAACAACAAGTTATCCAAATCTTGTATTCAATTTTTAAGAATTTTGACCCTGCGAATGTTTCATCAATAATTTTAGAAAAAAAAAAATATGATAATTATTTGTTGAAAATTTTTAGTGTCTATAGTTTTTTAGTTTTTGTTATCGATATTGATTTGGTCAAAAATTGGATTTGTATTGTTATTTCAATTTTTTACTTTTGTTTTTCCCAATTTAAAAAAAAAAAAAACAACATTGTAAAATCAATATATTATTCATTAGAATTCATCTCTAAAAATAAAAATTGTTTTCAAACTTAAGAATATTTCATTATTAACATTGTATTAATCATTCAATAATCAATCCATTTATACCTTTTGTATAATTATTCCTATTCCTCAATTCATGCATAATAAAAAAATATATTGTAATTTACAATTGTTTTTTTTTTCTTTTTTATCTTTACTTTGGAATTAAAATCTTTAGTGGGTGAGTTAAGCTAATGATTTACATTACATAAATTGTTTGATTTATTTTTGCTTAATTTTTTGTTATAACAAATTATTCCCTGTTTATTTAGGTTTCATCACATGATAGCTCTCACTTAGGGAATTGTTCTCCTATACTCAGCAATCGTCCAACACAATTAGTTGAAGTAAAGGCAAGGGGTCGTTATGGTGCAGTATGGAAAGCTCTTCATAAGAAAGATACTGTAGCTGTTAAGATATTCCCTCCTCAAGTAACAATTTATATTTCTATATATGTATATATGTAAATATATATTATTATTTTTATTTAAGGATAAAAACTCATGGTTAGTAGAACAAGACATTTATCAATTACCACACATGCAACATGACAATATGCTATCTTTCATTGGGGCTGAAAAGCATGCTAGTGTTATTGAAGGTGCCAAGAATGAATATTGGTTGATTACTGCTTACCATGATTATGGATCATTATGTGACTGCTTAAAATCTAATATATTAACTTGGGATCAGCTCTGTCATATTGCTCAATCTATGGCAAGGTAAAAATATTGAACAGTTTATTTAATATCTTCAGTTTTTTTAATTACTATTTTGTTTCAGAGGTTTGATGCATTTACATGAAGAAATACCATCAGAGCGTTCAGATCAATATAAACCAGCCATTGCCCATAGAGATTTTAAAAGCAACAATGTTCTTTTAAAACATGATTTAACTGCGTGTATTGCTGATTTTGGTCTTGCTTTAGTTTTTCAACCTGGAAAATCGTGTGGTGATACACACGGTCAGGTAAATACTTATTATTTATTACCTTGAATAATAAAAGATAAGATACCTTTTATTAATTATATAGGTTGGCACAAGAAGATATATGATGGCACCAGAAGTTCTTGAAGGAGCAATCAATTTTTCAAGAGATGCATTTTTAAAAATTGACATGTATGCATGTGGATTAGTATTATGGGAATTAGCAACTAGATGTACAGCACAACAAGGACCTATACCAGATTACAGGTTACCTTTTGAAGAAGAAGTTGGACAACATCCATCATTGGAGGATATTCAAGAATGTGTAGTACATAAAAAACTAAGACCCGCTTTTAAAGATAGTTGGAAATCACGTCCAGTAAGAAATCATTACAAAAACATTTAAAAAATATTGCATCTATAAATATATGACATTCTTTAAATTATTATTAGGGTTTAATAGCTCTATGTGATACAATGGAAGAATGTTGGGATCATGATGCTGAAGCTAGATTATCAGCATCGTGTGTAATGGAACGTATTACATGGCAACAGGCACGCCCGGAGGCATAAAAAGAGTACATAAAAAACTGAGACCTTTATTTATTAACTATATACTACTATAAATTTATTTATTAAATAAAATCTTTATTCATAGATTGCTTACTGGTACCTATTAAATAGAATATAAATATTATTTTTGGTATATAGATCTAGATGACCAACCTAGTGAAATTTAGATAGGCAAGACATCTGTGATCATATTATTATTTATACAAATATATGTTTAGTTTAAACTAAAAATTATATCTTTAATTTATTAAATCTTTTATTTGTGTGTTTCAGAATATGGAGATTACAATATGGATATGTAGTGTTTTATTCCTCGTTACTATATTATGTAATAGTGCTGGTCGCAAAAAATATGACGAAACTAAATGCCATTATTACAACCAAACTGCTTGTGACAATTCTCAAAATGAAAAAAGTTGTACAAGTGCCATCCAGAACTGTAAAGCCGGAAAAAATGATAAGCCATCGTATTGTTATGCTGTTTGGACAAATGATACTAAGACAAATAAATTAGAAATTAAGTTTAAGGTAATATAACTTGATTCTTATGGAACTGTTTTAGTTTACCATATTTTTATTTTAATAACAATTTTTAGGGTTGTTTTTCAAATGATGTCGAACGCCAGGGTCAAAACCAATGCAAAGACAAAAAAGAAGAAATCAAACCAAATGGCTTAATGTTTTGTTGTTGTGAAGGAGATTATTGTAATTCTGAAATTCTATGGGATCCTAATCCAACAACTCCTCGAATAGAAACAACATG
Source organism: Schizaphis graminum (assembly GCA_020882235.1). Lineage (NCBI taxonomy): Eukaryota > Metazoa > Arthropoda > Insecta > Hemiptera > Aphididae > Schizaphis > Schizaphis graminum. The sequence continues at coordinate 88,012,595 of CM037033.1, read as the reverse complement.
TAAATATATAATCAACATACAACATTAATCAAACAATTTAATAATAAATATATTTTTCTATCTTAGCTGCAAAACCAATACGTGATGATAATGAATTAATACATACTATAGTGTTTTCTACAATACCGTTGGTAGCTGTCGCAAGTATGTTTTTATTTGTTTATTGGGTTAATAAACGAAGAAAAATACCTCAATATTCTCATGTAAGTAAATAAATTATAATTAAATTCTTTATTTTCTTTTGTAATAATTTATTACCTAATAAATTACTACATTTTTGCTAAAACGGTTTAAATAAAAAAAATTAAAATACTATTATATTTAATCAAATGTGCAGTATAAAAATAAGTCAATATTATTATTTCTTTTTAAATAATTAATTTTGTCCAAATTGAACTTAAAATATTTTAAAAAAATATTCGCCCTTGTATATTAATTGGATATTATAGTTTCAGTATTAACTACTTATGAGAAATCTTGTATTAAGTTTTTAAAACTAAGAATAACGGTTTTTATGAATTTCCATCGACAAAAATCAATTTTTTGAAATTTTAACAAATTTCATCAAAATTCTTATTTTAAACATATTAAAATAAATTGTGATTATGTATTTTTATACATATTGTTATAACAACAAGTTATCCAAATCTTGTATTCAATTTTTAAGAATTTTGACCCTGCGAATGTTTCATCAATAATTTTAGAAAAAAAAAAATATGATATAATATAAATAAAATAAATATAATTAAAATCTTTAGTGGGTGAGTTAAGCTAATGATTTACATTACATAAATTGTTTGATTTATTTTTGCTTAATTTTTTGTTATAACAAATTATTCCCTGTTTATTTAGGTTTCATCACATGATAGCTCTCACTTAGGGAATTGTTCTCCTATACTCAGCAATCGTCCAACACAATTAGTTGAAGTAAAGGCAAGGGGTCGTTATGGTGCAGTATGGAAAGCTCTTCATAAGAAAGATACTGTAGCTGTTAAGATATTCCCTCCTCAAGTAACAATTTATATTTCTATATATGTATATATGTAAATATATATTATTATTTTTATTTAAGGATAAAAACTCATGGTTAGTAGAACAAGACATTTATCAATTACCACACATGCAACATGACAATATGCTATCTTTCATTGGGGCTGAAAAGCATGCTAGTGTTATTGAAGGTGCCAAGAATGAATATTGGTTGATTACTGCTTACCATGATTATGGATCATTATGTGACTGCTTAAAATCTAATATATTAACTTGGGATCAGCTCTGTCATATTGCTCAATCTATGGCAAGGTAAAAATATTGAACAGTTTATTTAATATCTTCAGTTTTTTTAATTACTATTTTGTTTCAGAGGTTTGATGCATTTACATGAAGAAATACCATCAGAGCGTTCAGATCAATATAAACCAGCCATTGCCCATAGAGATTTTAAAAGCAACAATGTTCTTTTAAAACATGATTTAACTGCGTGTATTGCTGATTTTGGTCTTGCTTTAGTTTTTCAACCTGGAAAATCGTGTGGTGATACACACGGTCAGGTAAATACTTATTATTTATTACCTTGAATAATAAAAGATAAGATACCTTTTATTAATTATATAGGTTGGCACAAGAAGATATATGATGGCACCAGAAGTTCTTGAAGGAGCAATCAATTTTTCAAGAGATGCATTTTTAAAAATTGACATGTATGCATGTGGATTAGTATTATGGGAATTAGCAACTAGATGTACAGCACAACAAGGACCTATACCAGATTACAGGTTACCTTTTGAAGAAGAAGTTGGACAACATCCATCATTGGAGGATATTCAAGAATGTGTAGTACATAAAAAACTAAGACCCGCTTTTAAAGATAGTTGGAAATCACGTCCAGTAAGAAATCATTACAAAAACATTTAAAAAATATTGCATCTATAAATATATGACATTCTTTAAATTATTATTAGGGTTTAATAGCTCTATGTGATACAATGGAAGAATGTTGGGATCATGATGCTGAAGCTAGATTATCAGCATCGTGTGTAATGGAACGTATTACATGGCAACAGGCACGCCCGGAGGCATAAAAAGAGTACATAAAAAACTGAGACCTTTATTTATTAACTATATACTACTATAAATTTATTTATTAAATAAAATCTTTATTCATAGATTGCTTACTGGTACCTATTAAATAGAATATAAATATTATTTTTGGTATATAGATCTAGATGACCAACCTAGTGAAATTTAGATAGGCAAGACATCTGTGATCATATTATTATTTATACAAATATATGTTTAGTTTAAACTAAAAATTATATCTTTAATTTATTAAATCTTTTATTTGTGTGTTTCAGAATATGGAGATTACAATATGGATATGTAGTGTTTTATTCCTCGTTACTATATTATGTAATAGTGCTGGTCGCAAAAAATATGACGAAACTAAATGCCATTATTACAACCAAACTGCTTGTGACAATTCTCAAAATGAAAAAAGTTGTACAAGTGCCATCCAGAACTGTAAAGCCGGAAAAAATGATAAGCCATCGTATTGTTATGCTGTTTGGACAAATGATACTAAGACAAATAAATTAGAAATTAAGTTTAAGGTAATATAACTTGATTCTTATGGAACTGTTTTAGTTTACCATATTTTTATTTTAATAACAATTTTTAGGGTTGTTTTTCAAATGATGTCGAACGCCAGGGTCAAAACCAATGCAAAGACAAAAAAGAAGAAATCAAACCAAATGGCTTAATGTTTTGTTGTTGTGAAGGAGATTATTGTAATTCTGAAATTCTATGGGATCCTAATCCAACAACTCCTCGAATAGAAACAACATGTAAATATATAATCAACATACAACATTAATCAAACAATTTAATAATAAATATATTTTTCTATCTTAGCTGCAAAACCAATACGTGATGATAATGAATTAATACATACTATAGTGTTTTCTACAATACCGTTGGTAGCTGTCGCAAGTATGTTTTTATTTGTTTATTGGGTTAATAAACGAAGAAAAATACCTCAATATTCTCATGTAAGTAAATAAATTATAATTAAATTCTTTATTTTCTTTTGTAATAATTTATTACCTAATAAATTACTACATTTTTGCTAAAACGGTTTAAATAAAAAAAATTAAAATACTATTATATTTAATCAAATGTGCAGTATAAAAATAAGTCAATATTATTATTTCTTTTTAAATAATTAATTTTGTCCAAATTGAACTTAAAATATTTTAAAAAAATATTCGCCCTTGTATATTAATTGGATATTATAGTTTCAGTATTAACTACTTATGAGAAATCTTGTATTAAGTTTTTAAAACTAAGAATAACGGTTTTTATGAATTTCCATCGACAAAAATCAATTTTTTGAAATTTTAACAAATTTCATCAAAATTCTTATTTTAAACATATTAAAATAAATTGTGATTATGTATTTTTATACATATTGTTATAACAACAAGTTATCCAAATCTTGTATTCAATTTTTAAGAATTTTGACCCTGCGAATGTTTCATCAATAATTTTAGAAAAAAAAAAATATGATATAATATAAATAAAATAAATATAATTAAAATCTTTAGTGGGTGAGTTAAGCTAATGATTTACATTACATAAATTGTTTGATTTATTTTTGCTTAATTTTTTGTTATAACAAATTATTCCCTGTTTATTTAGGTTTCATCACATGATAGCTCTCACTTAGGGAATTGTTCTCCTATACTCAGCAATCGTCCAACACAATTAGTTGAAGTAAAGGCAAGGGGTCGTTATGGTGCAGTATGGAAAGCTCTTCATAAGAAAGATACTGTAGCTGTTAAGATATTCCCTCCTCAAGTAACAATTTATATTTCTATATATGTATATATGTAAATATATATTATTATTTTTATTTAAGGATAAAAACTCATGGTTAGTAGAACAAGACATTTATCAATTACCACACATGCAACATGACAATATGCTATCTTTCATTGGGGCTGAAAAGCATGCTAGTGTTATTGAAGGTGCCAAGAATGAATATTGGTTGATTACTGCTTACCATGATTATGGATCATTATGTGACTGCTTAAAATCTAATATATTAACTTGGGATCAGCTCTGTCATATTGCTCAATCTATGGCAAGGTAAAAATATTGAACAGTTTATTTAATATCTTCAGTTTTTTTAATTACTATTTTGTTTCAGAGGTTTGATGCATTTACATGAAGAAATACCATCAGAGCGTTCAGATCAATATAAACCAGCCATTGCCCATAGAGATTTTAAAAGCAACAATGTTCTTTTAAAACATGATTTAACTGCGTGTATTGCTGATTTTGGTCTTGCTTTAGTTTTTCAACCTGGAAAATCGTGTGGTGATACACACGGTCAGGTAAATACTTATTATTTATTACCTTGAATAATAAAAGATAAGATACCTTTTATTAATTATATAGGTTGGCACAAGAAGATATATGATGGCACCAGAAGTTCTTGAAGGAGCAATCAATTTTTCAAGAGATGCATTTTTAAAAATTGACATGTATGCATGTGGATTAGTATTATGGGAATTAGCAACTAGATGTACAGCACAACAAGGACCTATACCAGATTACAGGTTACCTTTTGAAGAAGAAGTTGGACAACATCCATCATTGGAGGATATTCAAGAATGTGTAGTACATAAAAAACTAAGACCCGCTTTTAAAGATAGTTGGAAATCACGTCCAGTAAGAAATCATTACAAAAACATTTAAAAAATATTGCATCTATAAATATATGACATTCTTTAAATTATTATTAGGGTTTAATAGCTCTATGTGATACAATGGAAGAATGTTGGGATCATGATGCTGAAGCTAGATTATCAGCATCGTGTGTAATGGAACGTATTACATGGCAACAGGCACGCCCGGAGGCATAAAAAGAGTACATAAAAAACTGAGACCTTTATTTATTAACTATATACTACTATAAATTTATTTATTAAATAAAATCTTTATTCATAGATTGCTTACTGGTACCTATTAAATAGAATATAAATATTATTTTTGGTATATAGATCTAGATGACCAACCTAGTGAAATTTAGATAGGCAAGACATCTGTGATCATATTATTATTTATACAAATATATGTTTAGTTTAAACTAAAAATTATATCTTTAATTTATTAAATCTTTTATTTGTGTGTTTCAGAATATGGAGATTACAATATGGATATGTAGTGTTTTATTCCTCGTTACTATATTATGTAATAGTGCTGGTCGCAAAAAATATGACGAAACTAAATGCCATTATTACAACCAAACTGCTTGTGACAATTCTCAAAATGAAAAAAGTTGTACAAGTGCCATCCAGAACTGTAAAGCCGGAAAAAATGATAAGCCATCGTATTGTTATGCTGTTTGGACAAATGATACTAAGACAAATAAATTAGAAATTAAGTTTAAGGTAATATAACTTGATTCTTATGGAATTGTTTTAGTTTACCATATTTTTATTTTAATAACAATTTTTAGGGTTGTTTTTCAAATGATGTCGAACGCCAGGGTCAAAACCAATGCAAAGACAAAAAAGAAGAAATCAAACCAAATGGCTTAATGTTTTGTTGTTGTGAAGGAGATTATTGTAATTCTGAAATTCTATGGGATCCTAATCCAACAACTCCTCGAATAGAAACAACATGTAAATATATAATCAACATACAACATTAATCAAACAATTTAATAATAAATATATTTTTCTATCTTAGCTGCAAAACCAATACGTGATGATAATGAATTAATACATACTATAGTGTTTTCTACAATACCGTTGGTAGCTGTCGCAAGTATGTTTTTATTTGTTTATTGGGTTAATAAACGAAGAAAAATACCTCAATATTCTCATGTAAGTAAATAAATTATAATTAAATTCTTTATTTTCTTTTGTAATAATTTATTACCTAATAAATTACTACATTTTTGCTAAAACGGTTTAAATAAAAAAAATTAAAATACTATTATATTTAATCAAATGTGCAGTATAAAAATAAGTCAATATTATTATTTCTTTTTAAATAATTAATTTTGTCCAAATTGAACTTAAAATATTTTAAAAAAATATTCGCCCTTGTATATTAATTGGATATTATAGTTTCAGTATTAACTACTTATGAGAAATCTTGTATTAAGTTTTTAAAACTAAGAATAACGGTTTTTATGAATTTCCATCGACAAAAATCAATTTTTTGAAATTTTAACAAATTTCATCAAAATTCTTATTTTAAACATATTAAAATAAATTGTGATTATGTATTTTTATACATATTGTTATAACAACAAGTTATCCAAATCTTGTATTCAATTTTTAAGAATTTTGACCCTGCGAATGTTTCATCAATAATTTTAGAAAAAAAAAAATATGATATAATATAAATAAAATAAATATAATTAAAATCTTTAGTGGGTGAGTTAAGCTAATGATTTACATTACATAAATTGTTTGATTTATTTTTGCTTAATTTTTTGTTATAACAAATTATTCCCTGTTTATTTAGGTTTCATCACATGATAGCTCTCACTTAGGGAATTGTTCTCCTATACTCAGCAATCGTCCAACACAATTAGTTGAAGTAAAGGCAAGGGGTCGTTATGGTGCAGTATGGAAAGCTCTTCATAAGAAAGATACTGTAGCTGTTAAGATATTCCCTCCTCAAGTAACAATTTATATTTCTATATATGTATATATGTAAATATATATTATTATTTTTATTTAAGGATAAAAACTCATGGTTAGTAGAACAAGACATTTATCAATTACCACACATGCAACATGACAATATGCTATCTTTCATTGGGGCTGAAAAGCATGCTAGTGTTATTGAAGGTGCCAAGAATGAATATTGGTTGATTACTGCTTACCATGATTATGGATCATTATGTGACTGCTTAAAATCTAATATATTAACTTGGGATCAGCTCTGTCATATTGCTCAATCTATGGCAAGGTAAAAATATTGAACAGTTTATTTAATATCTTCAGTTTTTTTAATTACTATTTTGTTTCAGAGGTTTGATGCATTTACATGAAGAAATACCATCAGAGCGTTCAGATCAATATAAACCAGCCATTGCCCATAGAGATTTTAAAAGCAACAATGTTCTTTTAAAACATGATTTAACTGCGTGTATTGCTGATTTTGGTCTTGCTTTAGTTTTTCAACCTGGAAAATCGTGTGGTGATACACACGGTCAGGTAAATACTTATTATTTATTACCTTGAATAATAAAAGATAAGATACCTTTTATTAATTATATAGGTTGGCACAAGAAGATATATGATGGCACCAGAAGTTCTTGAAGGAGCAATCAATTTTTCAAGAGATGCATTTTTAAAAATTGACATGTATGCATGTGGATTAGTATTATGGGAATTAGCAACTAGATGTACAGCACAACAAGGACCTATACCAGATTACAGGTTACCTTTTGAAGAAGAAGTTGGACAACATCCATCATTGGAGGATATTCAAGAATGTGTAGTACATAAAAAACTAAGACCCGCTTTTAAAGATAGTTGGAAATCACGTCCAGTAAGAAATCATTACAAAAACATTTAAAAAATATTGCATCTATAAATATATGACATTCTTTAAATTATTATTAGGGTTTAATAGCTCTATGTGATACAATGGAAGAATGTTGGGATCATGATGCTGAAGCTAGATTATCAGCATCGTGTGTAATGGAACGTATTACATGGCAACAGGCACGCCCGGAGGCATAAAAAGAGTACATAAAAAACTGAGACCTTTATTTATTAACTATATACTACTATAAATTTATTTATTAAATAAAATCTTTATTCATAGATTGCTTACTGGTACCTATTAAATAGAATATAAATATTATTTTTGGTATATAGATCTAGATGACCAACCTAGTGAAATTTAGATAGGCAAGACATCTGTGATCATATTATTATTTATACAAATATATGTTTAGTTTAAACTAAAAATTATATCTTTAATTTATTAAATCTTTTATTTGTGTGTTTCAGAATATGGAGATTACAATATGGATATGTAGTGTTTTATTCCTCGTTACTATATTATGTAATAGTGCTGGTCGCAAAAAATATGACGAAACTAAATGCCATTATTACAACCAAACTGCTTGTGACAATTCTCAAAATGAAAAAAGTTGTACAAGTGCCATCCAGAACTGTAAAGCCGGAAAAAATAATAAGCCATCGTATTGTTATGCTGTTTGGACAAATGATACTAAGACAAATAAATTAGAAATTAAGTTTAAGGTAATATAACTTGATTCTTATGGAATTGTTTTAGTTTACCATATTTTTATTTTAATAACAATTTTTAGGGTTGTTTTTCAAATGATGTCGAACGCCAGGGTCAAAACCAATGCAAAGACAAAAAAGAAGAAATCAAACCAAATGGCTTAATGTTTTGTTGTTGTGAAGGAGATTATTGTAATTCTGAAATTCTATGGGATCCTAATCCAACAACTCCTCGAATAGAAACAACATGTAAATATATAATCAACATACAACATTAATCAAACAATTTAATAATAAATATATTTTTCTATCTTAGCTGCAAAACCAATACGTGATGATAATGAATTAATACATACTATAGTGTTTTCTACAATACCGTTGGTAGCTGTCGCAAGTATGTTTTTATTTGTTTATTGGGTTAATAAACGAAGAAAAATACCTCAATATTCTCATGTAAGTAAATAAATTATAATTAAATTCTTTATTTTCTTTTGTAATAATTTATTACCTAATAAATTACTACATTTTTGCTAAAACGGTTTAAATAAAAAAAATTAAAATACTATTATATTTAATCAAATGTGCAGTATAAAAATAAGTCAATATTATTATTTCTTTTTAAATAATTAATTTTGTCCAAATTGAACTTAAAATATTTTAAAAAAATATTCGCCCTTGTATATTAATTGGATATTATAGTTTCAGTATTAACTACTTATGAGAAATCTTGTATTAAGTTTTTAAAACTAAGAATAACGGTTTTTATGAATTTCCATCGACAAAAATCAATTTTTTGAAATTTTAACAAATTTCATCAAAATTCTTATTTTAAACATATTAAAATAAATTGTGATTATGTATTTTTATACATATTGTTATAACAACAAGTTATCCAAATCTTGTATTCAATTTTTAAGAATTTTGACCCTGCGAATGTTTCATCAATAATTTTAGAAAAAAAAAAATATGATATAATATAAATAAAATAAATATAATTAAAATCTTTAGTGGGTGAGTTAAGCTAATGATTTACATTACATAAATTGTTTGATTTATTTTTGCTTAATTTTTTGTTATAACAAATTATTCCCTGTTTATTTAGGTTTCATCACATGATAGCTCTCACTTAGGGAATTGTTCTCCTATACTCAGCAATCGTCCAACACAATTAGTTGAAGTAAAGGCAAGGGGTCGTTATGGTGCAGTATGGAAAGCTCTTCATAAGAAAGATACTGTAGCTGTTAAGATATTCCCTCCTCAAGTAACAATTTATATTTCTATATATGTATATATGTAAATATATATTATTATTTTTATTTAAGGATAAAAACTCATGGTTAGTAGAACAAGACATTTATCAATTACCACACATGCAACATGACAATATGCTATCTTTCATTGGGGCTGAAAAGCATGCTAGTGTTATTGAAGGTGCCAAGAATGAATATTGGTTGATTACTGCTTACCATGATTATGGATCATTATGTGACTGCTTAAAATCTAATATATTAACTTGGGATCAGCTCTGTCATATTGCTCAATCTATGGCAAGGTAAAAATATTGAACAGTTTATTTAATATCTTCAGTTTTTTTAATTACTATTTTGTTTCAGAGGTTTGATGCATTTACATGAAGAAATACCATCAGAGCGTTCAGATCAATATAAACCAGCCATTGCCCATAGAGATTTTAAAAGCAACAATGTTCTTTTAAAACATGATTTAACTGCGTGTATTGCTGATTTTGGTCTTGCTTTAGTTTTTCAACCTGGAAAATCGTGTGGTGATACACACGGTCAGGTAAATACTTATTATTTATTACCTTGAATAATAAAAGATAAGATACCTTTTATTAATTATATAGGTTGGCACAAGAAGATATATGATGGCACCAGAAGTTCTTGAAGGAGCAATCAATTTTTCAAGAGATGCATTTTTAAAAATTGACATGTATGCATGTGGATTAGTATTATGGGAATTAGCAACTAGATGTACAGCACAACAAGGACCTATACCAGATTACAGGTTACCTTTTGAAGAAGAAGTTGGACAACATCCATCATTGGAGGATATTCAAGAATGTGTAGTACATAAAAAACTAAGACCCGCTTTTAAAGATAGTTGGAAATCACGTCCAGTAAGAAATCATTACAAAAACATTTAAAAAATATTGCATCTATAAATATATGACATTCTTTAAATTATTATTAGGGTTTAATAGCTCTATGTGATACAATGGAAGAATGTTGGGATCATGATGCTGAAGCTAGATTATCAGCATCGTGTGTAATGGAACGTATTACATGGCAACAGGCACGCCCGGAGGCATAAAAAGAGTACATAAAAAGCTGAGACCTGCTTTTAAAGATAGTTGGAAATCACATCCAGTAAGAAATCATTACTAAAACATTTAAAAATTATTGCATCTATTAATATATTACATTCTTTATATTATTATTAGGGTTTAATAGCTCTATGTGATACAATGGAAGAATGTTGGGATCATGATGCTGAAGCTAGATTATCAGAATCGTGTGTAATGGAATGTATTACATGGCAACAGGCATGCCCGGAGGGGGGGCAGTTGGTGCAAATACACCACCTGAGAATTTTATTAAAATTGGATTTTTCAAATAAATAAAAAAAGTAAAAATTCCTTCTCTATAATTTTATAATTTATGTTCCATGGACCTTGATTATGCCAATATATTAAATATTAAATTTCTATTTTGAGAACCGTCGCGCGTCGTCTGTACTGACGTTTGCGCTACAGTCATGAAAGAATGGCAATTCCAGGCTGCATGCGTCTATAAAAACACTCATTTTAGTTACTATAATGATATTATTATCATATTATAGTATGTTTTTTAGTGTTTATGAAGTATCAGCTTAAATGGACTACATGGAAGTTAATAATGGTAAATAAGAATCATTTAATTAATGTAATGGTGTGGGTTTCATGACACTAACAATTTGTTAGACTTCTTTTAAGTAACTACCAATTACATTCAATAATCATTACCTGTACATTGCATAAATCCATTATTATTATCATTATCTACTTATACTTTCCTCAAGTGTTATGAATGCCAATTCCTGTCTCAGAAAGCCTTGAGTGATATGCTGTACTGCCATCTAAAAAAAGAAGTAATCGGTTAAATATAAATAATCGTTGGAGAATAACTTGAAAATTCAATGTTTTAAAAGCAGTTATAAGTATGAATTTTTAATAACAGTCAAAATTATCATATAATAGCATGTTTTTTTAGTGTTTATGAGGTATCAGTTAAAATGAAATAAATATGGAAGTTAATAATAGTAGATAAGATTTACTTAATGTAATGCTTTGGAGTTTATGACACTAACTCGAGAATTGAGTGCTTTATAAGCAATTAAAAATATGAATTTGTAATTATGGTCAAATTTATCATATAACCACCATGTTTTATAGTGTATTTAAAGTATGAGGTGAAATGAAACATATGAAATATAGTAATAGTATATTAGAATCATTTTCTTAATATAGAAATTCTGGGTTTCATAATACTAATATTTTGTTACATTACTATTAATTTTCTATCAATAATCTTTTCATACATACATTGCATAAAACCATTATTATTATCAGTTATATCTTCTAGTCCATTTTCCACGTAGGAAGTTAATACAGTCTCAAATGATAGATATGTGAATTCATGTCTGTGCATGCCTTGAGTGATCTGCTGTACTTCTATGAAAAAAACGTAGTCAGTTTCATATGTATAATAGTTGCAGGATAAAATTTCCCTACTAATCACCATAAGGAGAAAGAAAATCTCTGTATGACAACTAGTACGAGGAAAACACTGAATAATTCGGAAACAAAGACTATTAGACAAACTTCATGCTTTATACAAAAACAAAATATTTGAAAACGATTTACAGTTGAAACCTTTATACAAACACGAATGCAAAACCGTAAAAATATATGAACCATAAACATATAACAGATGATAAGAAATGGTAATTATAATAAACCATAGAAAATAGTACAGATCTACCAGAATTTTTTGTTGAATTTGAATATAAAATATGTGGTGTAACTAAAGAATACACTTGTACAATAACTAAAATTCGCTCCTTTTCAATATGAAAAAAATTTATGAATTTGTATTATTCGTCAAAAATCAAAATTAACTTATCAAATCATGTTTTATAGTTTTTAATTAAGTAAATCTATCAGGTTAAATGAAACATATGAAAGTTAAAAATGATAAATTAGAATCATTTTCTTAACCTATTAGTCAAAGTTCAAGACACATGTGTAATTGATGTCGGGCGTAAAATATAAACGAATCGGTTTATAATATCAAAAATCTTTGCTAAATGAACAACAAATCGTTTAACACACTCAAAAGCTTAGTAAAAATATTAAATAATGACGCGACCTGGTCCCCACCAGTGCGGCGAACGGCACAATCGGCACATAACCAGACACCAACAAACTTCTTTTACTCTTTGTCAGTCTAGGTCGTCGTCCTCAGAACACTGCTCACGCCCTCTGTCGGTGTTTACATTTATGAATTGAGAGTTGTTTTATAAATATGAATTTGTAATTTTTGTCAAGATTATCATATTAAAGCAGGTTTTTTTTTGTTTTTGAAGTATCATCAGTAATTATATATTTATAAGTATAAAAGTATTTCAAATACATTAGTATTCAATACCATAAAAAAATATTTGAATACTACCCAAATACAAGAAATAAAAAAAGTATTTAAATAATGTATTCAATATACTTATATTTAAAAAAGTATTTTAATACCATTATTCAAATAATTTTACTCAAATACTTTAAGTACACATCTGCGGCCAACAATTACATTATTAAAATAGAAATTGATTTTTAAAACATATAAGTACCTACTTATTTAATTTAAAATTTAATAGGTGAATATAAAGAATGTGGTCAAGAAAGATTTTTACTTTACGATAACGGCCCAAATACCTCCAGTGAAAGAATTATTATGTTTGCCACCAATATAGGATACAAAATACGGTTCGGATAAAATATTTTTCTCCATTTATATTTTCGTAAACTATATTTTTCAGACACTTTACGGTTCGAATGAAATATTTTCTGCTTTATTATTTTCGATGACAATATTTTTCGGCTAAAATATGCTTCTGGAATTATATTTTTCGTATCAAATTTAGTTCTAACAAAAATACAAAATACTTTTCTCAAAATATATTTTTCGGCAAAAATACTGTTAGGACGAAATATTTTCGGAAATTTAACGCGCTCCCGATTATTGTAACGGTCAAAATTCGATCGGTAATTTATTATATAATATTAAACGATAGCGCTCTCTGTCCCACGGACACACCCGATGGGATCACCCGAGTTGCGTCCGGTAAAAAAGGTATACACGAATTGCGTCCCAAAAAATGCAGGAAGCAATTCGTGTATTTAAATCAGGGGTTCTTAAATCTTAAACAACAAACAAAAATAAATAACAATTATAAATATTGAATATAATATAAGTCAATAAAAACATTGTTTATCAAATAAAATAAAAAATTAAATAAACGTTAAATCACTTAAATCCTATCAAAATTAATATACCTAGTCCACAATATAATAAATAAGTTATATATTATATTAATATTCTACGTATACAGTCAAACAGTTACATATCACACATTTTTTTGTATTGTATTGAATACCTACCGACTTGATATTATCTTTATTTCGATAAGATACCATTATTACTATATACTATACTAATAATTGGATTTTTTGGCTGGAGATATTATAGTAATAACTTATCTATACAACTGTTGAGTATCGACTTTAGCTAAAATAGTTGTATAAATGAATAAATTCAACAAAGTTGAAAGAATCCCAAAAATTGCACTTAAAACTTTTAGATTTGAATTTCTACTTACATAAAACGTATTTTTAACTTTATTATTAATTAAATAACTATTAAAAATATACCTCGGAGAACCCCTGAAAACGAAATAAAAATTCTACTACCTATCCGATATAGTGGGACGCAATTCGTGTAAACCTTTTTAACGGGACGCACCCGATGCTGCCACCTGAAGTAATTAAAATATTATAATCGGCGCACACACACACTATCTCCGCTACCTAGTACCCGTGGTGAGAGTTAATCGGCCGGCATTGCATTGTTATCATAAACCTATATAGGTAGAACGAGTATCAGCAAATTAAAATAATTACCGATCATAAAATATTAAAATTTCGCGTGAGATGTGCGACACGTCCGACGCATATGTTAGTTTTCTTTTGCCTCTTTGCCGGACAATAATATGCCCGAGTAAGAATACCACCTCACCCAGGACGTCCTAGTGACGATGCCTCGAACCGCATGCGAAATTGGGTAACAAATTGATTTTATTATTATAATACACCTTGGCCGGTATTTGTTTTTATTATTATTATTGTTATTAGTGTTATTAGGGGTATAACACTCATGATGTGTTTTTGTGAATATAGTATATACATTTATACTTATTAATTATTATTATTAGTAATAATTTATTACTCACGCCGGTAACCGCTTGTCAGAGCCGTGCTATACTGTATAGCGATTTAAATTATATTATTATTATTGTATGTTTTTTCTCACTTAGGTGACCTTTTCTTTTAAGACCAAGATTTTATGCCACATGGCTTTTCTTGGTCATAACTTTATTATTAATATCATGTTTCTTATTTTAAATAAAACATAAATTTACAATTATCTCACCCCCAAATCTGATGTCAATTATTATTTTAAACGAATTCCTTATCATTTATACAAAAATCCCGTATGCTCCGATTTTCGAATCTCGGCTACGGGTTGGCGATCTTAAAGTTAAGTTCCGTCAACATACGCTCCGCACCGAACCTGGGTGGGCCATCATGTGAGACGTTATATTATCCTTACTAGCTGAGTCAGATCAAACCCGGCTCAAGTGCTTAAACTCACCTAGGCAAACTTGTCAAGAACCCTGAAAAAATAACGGAAAAACGGGAATTTTTACGCATAACCACTTTTCGACAAAATCGATTTTTTGTTTTTGCTGTAACTCAAAAACAAATCATTGTAAATACTTGAAATTTTAACCAAATGTTTATATTATGGTTATCTATTTACAACGTGCGTTATGCCGTTCCCGTTTTTTTTTATAGATTTTTTATTCAATTAGGATTTTTTATGATAAAACACACACTATTGTCATTAAATATGTTTCTAAGCTTACCATTATACAAATTAATACAATTAATTGAATACTTGTAATAAAATACGTGTTAAAGTATTTTTTAAGTATTCTGAATATTTTTTAAAAGTATTTTTAACAAATATAATACTAATAATAATAATACTTCATAATATAGTATATTCGTGTATATTATGTATAAGTTTCATAGAATATAATTTATATAATAATTGTAATTAATAAACCAAATAAGTTATTTGGTAATAGGACATGTATCAGCCATGTTATAGTATTTTTCAATTTGCATAAATCAAAGGTAAATAGTAACATATTAGGTAAGTATCTATACTGATAATATAAAAATTTAAAAAATATACATTGTATTCAAATGCTTTGTGAGTATTCGTAAAATACATTTTTTCTATAGTATTTTAAAATATTTTAATATGTACTTATTAGTTATTTATTCGAATACTAGTATTAGTATCTTAATACTTTTTAAAAATAAAATTTATTAAAAAGTTTTTATAGGTATACTAGGTACTTACAAAAAAAAAAAGTTAGCAGATATACTTAGCAGATTTTCTGTAGATCGGAAGTCTTAAATATTACGGTTATAATATGACATATTCGTTCAAAAATGCGCATCATGTTTAATATATTAGCTCTATTCTTAAATCCAATTTGTTTTCAAATTATTATTATTATTACTTTATAAACACATTAAAAATATGTTCGTGGTATAACCCGTGTAGAGGGACACACGCTTCAAGTTACGTCTCTTGTATGCGCTTGTCGAATCTATGTTTGCACCTTTAAAGCTGGAATGACTCAAAGATTAAAAAATTTAGTTAAAATGTATGATTACAATTTATTAATGCTTAAAAAAAGTGTTAGGTAAAGTAATTTTAAATAGTATACACAAGTAGTTCACAAGAAACTTCTTTGTTTTCTTTAACTGGAATGGGCTTTTTCTTGAGGTCGTCAAACAATTGCCAATTCTTTGTTCCCCTAATTGCATAATATGCATTGTAATGCCCGGATACGTCCTTAATTCTGAGTGTGCCGGTTGAAAACTGATAACTCCTCTTAATTCATACGTAACGTAGTTGTCTACCAAGAGTTTTGGGATATCAAAGAGTCTCATTTTGACTTGTGCTGTAGTTTCCGAACTACAATTGTTGGAAAACACTCCATATCTTGAAAAAGTGTCCATCACTGAACTAAATACTAATATTTAGTTCAGTGGTGTCCATATATGTTTTATTGTACTATTTAAAAAAATGACTATGACATTATTACACTAATACTCAATGCTCGGGACTTATTGTAGTTTGCATGTTTTCTAACATGCATTTAAAGCATAGCTTGATGATATAGAATCCGTTTCATAATACCATTATTTATTTATTTATTTATTTATTTATTTATACAGTATTTATTTTTTTTTAATGTTTAATATATTTAACTATTTTTCAATTGTTAGTGCATATTTTGTTATATTCTCATTTTAAGCGTATATTTTACTTATATTTTTAATCTAGAGTTAAGTTTTTCTTAAAATTGGTAAAAAAATGAATACAATTATGTAGGACGTAGGTATTAGGTATACAAATAAGTATACGGTTATGTACCTACTGTCTTTTTTTCGCCTGCGGGACATTTATAGGTGAAATACGAAACGTCGATACACTTTTATTAATTTTAATTTGACAATGTTGTATTAGCTAGTACAACTATTAATTTTGGTAATAATCGGTACTTTTTAAATGAATTATATAAAAATAATTAAAAAATTCGTTAGTTAAATTTTCGTTTTTTTTTTAGGAAAACTTAAAGTGAAGTTTGAATATACAAATATAAATTTACATCGATTTTATAAATACATTTAATTTGTATACAACTTACGTAATTATATATTTTATAAAAAATTAATAATATTACTAAGAAAAATATTTTTCTGATATATGGCATATTTTAAAAGCATATTTATATGTGATTGTGCATATTTTATTTAAGGCTATATTTAGTGATTTTTTTATATCATAAATAAATGCACATTTTAAGGTTTTTAAAAGTTTATCGCCTTAATCAATAAGAATTTATTGGTTATTTTAGTTAAAATACTTATACCTTCCCAATAAAAAACATCGATAAATAAATGCATATCAGATATGTCTGGCATAATTTCTTTAAATCCCTCACAAACATTTCCAGATTCCATAAAGTAGCATGATGAATGTACAGGTTGAAGACAATTGTTAAGAAAATCTTGCAAGTTCTTTATTTTTCCGTTTTCTAGCTGTCTGGTATGATAAGTAAGTCTTTACTTTCAAAAAGTTCACCGTTACTTTACAGTAACATAACAGAACATATAGTTTTTTCCGTTAGACTCGGGAACTCTTTAGACATTGAATCGACTATGTTAGTAATAGTGGTATCACATTTAACTAACATTGTACCATATTCCAACTGCTGTAGGTACTTTTAACTTTTGAAATCACTACATTACATTATTATAATATTTTAATACAATTTATACAATATATTAATAATATTATAATATAAACTATTGGTGTGATAACAATTAATATTGCAATTTTTTTTGTTTTAGATCAAAATGTTTTATAACATTGTCAATGAATTACCTGTATAGGCTATATAACATCTATTATTTTATTTATGTAGACAATTATTCATTGGTTATTTATACCATTTACTTGTCGAAGTTGGCTGTGTATTGCAATGAAAATGTGACAGAACACTCAAAACTTGTTAAAATACAACACTGATAGGTACATATATAAATATCCCACGGAAAAATACTTCTTTCTAATTACTAGAAGACGAATTGAAATTTTACCAAAATGTCAAAAAACGTTGATCCACTAATCAAACATTGATCAAAATATATTGTTTATTACCTATTGAGCAAATTGTATTTTCCCGATATTGTTGATAGCATATTTTTGGGTTTCAAATTCTTAAATTGATATTTTTCAAGATTGTTGGCAATTTTTGAATTTTCTTTATACGTACCTATTTACTAAATGTGATACAGCTAAAATAAGTATGTATACTCTTCTGATCTAATTTTCTAATTTTATAGACTATTGTTAATAATAATTTTCAGGTATATATTAAATTGGTATAAAATGAATTAATGGTAAATATTAATTTGAATAAATAATTAATTAATGACGAGATGTCAAGGCCGAATGATTGTTTGGTATTACAAATTAGATAATTAAACTAGTTAGTCATTTGAAGACTGATTGTAACAAAAAGCCTAACTTACTTAGCTATTTAATGATCATACTCGTAATTCCTTTTAGAAAATATTTAAGAAGTGTTAAAATAAATAATTTCTTATTTTATATTTTCACATGGTCCATAATGTGATTTATATTATGTTGATTGTCGTTTTTACAATTTTAATAACATATAAATAATGATAGTTTATATTTAATTTGGAGTAATTTAAATCTATACTTAATAGGTATTATTAAGGAGACGTCGTGTGTTGTATAGCTAAAACCATACCAAACTATAAGTTCAGTAATTCCAATTTTTGTTTTTAAGAAAAATAATAGAGTGTAATAACCCATTATCAAACTTAAAAATAAGTACATTGTCTGTGTTCTCTCATCGATTTTTTAGGATACTTTAATTTTTGAGTGATTTATAAGCATTTTAAAACGTTAATATTTTACACATTCATAACTTGTTTAAAAATTAAAATATTGTAAAATACCGACGAGAAAACACAGATAATATTCTTACCTTAAACTTTGATAATAGGTCATTTTATTCCAATGCCTATACTTAACCTAAATACACAAAATTGGAAATGTTGAATGTATATTTTGATATAGTGTGTGTAAGCGCTAAACTGGATGGGCTAACCGAAGGACCACTCGGTAACGTCCGAGAGCGATTTCAATCTATCTCGTTTTAAGGGGCGTGGATAGGCAACTAAAATTGTGAGCGCCGGACAATATTATACCTATGCAATATAATTAGCACCTATGAGAACGCCGACGAGGAAAGGAAATGGAGTTCGCGGGAATGAGGAGGCATCAGTTTAATTATGGGGAGGGACTCTGTGGTCGAGTCTATATGGTGCAATGACAACAGAGTGTACAGATTGGAGGGACACAACTTAAAATTAGCCTTAATCTACGGAAGTCCGGGTACGATGTTGATCAGCGGAGAAGGCGGACGGATTGTTGAACTCGAAGACCTGGGCGGCCTCTCACACAACGTCCCGGTTGCTGGCGGACTTATGCGGTGACACTCCTGGGCGGCCTCTCACACAACGTATTAGTTGCTGGCGGAGAGAGGTGTCGTGGTATGAGATCTGTTTTATTTGATCTTCACAATGAAGAAGTCTCAAAAAATACAATAATACGTGAGGCGATCACGACATAACAATAATATTAATAGGCGTACAAGTTATTGCGCTCAATGCGACTTATAACAATAGTGTAAAACCAATAAAAAAAAGAAAACGTTTGACACTCCGCTGCAATAGCAAGAGCGAGAGAGTGTATATAAAAAATCACGTATGAAATACAGTAATAATAATGGAAAAAAAAAAAAAGGGCGTTGGCCGCAGAATAATAATAACAATAATTTTACAAGAGATATGAAAAAAAAAACAACAACGAAAAATGATAATAAACTTATATGGCAAAGATCGACCAATAATTAATTAATATAATAGGAAAAACAAAGAGAATAAATAAT
This sequence comes from Schizaphis graminum, assembly GCA_020882235.1. Lineage (NCBI taxonomy): Eukaryota > Metazoa > Arthropoda > Insecta > Hemiptera > Aphididae > Schizaphis > Schizaphis graminum. Next base: position 87,992,349 of record CM037033.1, on the reverse strand, counting down.
ATACAATTTACATAGATAGTATTATAATACTATAATAATTAAACAATTTAATAACATAAAGGACGGAGTGGAGTGCGGGGGAGATGGGAGAGAAGTGGACAGACAGATAAGATGTTCCTCGTCGCCGCGCTCTGTGCTCATTAGCATATCGCGATAAAATATTCTCAGCGCAAACAGTGTGCATTAATAAGACAAAGAAAACACGTGAATTTTAATATAATATTGTATAGGCATATATATATATATATATTTATATATGTATAAGAGTATATACGTACGTAGATGCGCGTGTGCGTATACATGTGTGCATATGTGTGTGTATGGGTGTGTATGTTCATGTGCGTATCTGCGTATTGTGTGTGCGTGTAGCTATATAAGTTTTTTTTATATTATATCCAAAGGACTAGTGTGTAAAATATTGGAATGTGTTGACTAGGGCAAAATGAGTGTGAGAACACTTAGTTTCCCACGATGGTCTACGTGACCAAAAAGGGCTAGATCAGCATTTCCATGAGGCCTCGGAGAGACCATGACGACGAGCCCTGGGTGGGTCAGTCAGTCGAGTCTGGTCAAGAGTGTGAGCAACAGCCGTGTTGTTCAGCAGAGCATCTTTTTAATTAGTCTTAGCAGAACCTCTTATAGTTTTAATAATCAGAGCCTCTCAGAATATTTTATAATTATTAATGTGCAAACATACAATTAATTAGTGTTAAATTCAATAAAATAGTAATATTATAAATCACACAATTCTCGTATTATTTATTTGACACCAATAACAAAACGTTTGAACGTGTTACGTCGGTGAACTACACTTCAATAAGAACGTGTATTATATTTATACATACCTATAATAAGGTATCTTTTATTACTATTGGAAATCGAGAAATATTATATTACAATGTTTTTTTTTCTTTGTTAGGTACTTATTGAGTAGTATTTTCTATACAATATTTTATACTATATCTTTAGCTCTTAATAATAAACTATAAAATGTAGTTATTTTAAACATCAGATGCTTTGAGAAATTCTTATTTAGACATTATTTTATTCTTTGTAAAATTTAGAAGATAGGTATATTATATTATATTGACTTACATGTTTTAAGGTCAATACTCAATTTAAGAATATTTATAATAAGTATATATTTTATTTATTTTTGTTTAAAATTACTAATTAAAATTTTTTATTTTATACGTATATCAGACTAGATCTTGTAGGTAATCGAAATATCAAATATCTTAAATTCCTTCAAATTTAAATTTACAAATCCATATATAATTTATTTATAATTAAGTTTCTCAATAAAACATTAAGTAAAAGTAATTACTAGTACCTTATTTTGTTTAAATTTTCTTAGTTAAACTATTTCAATATAAAAGTACATTATAAATAAGAGATATTCTAAAATAGTTGTATCCCTGATTTTTATCACCTGCAGTTGAATATTTAATTACATATTATTAATTTTAATCAGAATATCTTAAAAATAGACTGTTATATGCTTGTAAATATTTTCTAGACTAAAAAATATATTTGTCAATTTCTGTTTATAATTTTAATTTTTAATTTTTGTAATAGCCTAAATTTGTTTTTCAAATTTATCACTGACAAGTTATTGAGGCATACATAAAATGATGTCTGACTGTGATATAGAAACCAGTCCTCCTAAGATTTCTGGAAAAATAAATTTACAGGGAATAAATTATATTCAATCATATCGTAAAAATATAATATTCCCGGAATACAACAAAAAAGTTTACACAGAACTAGTAAATTTTATTTCTAGTAAACAAAAAACTGATTTACTACATTCTTCTCATTGTTGTGATTGTAAAATAGAAGAGTTATTATATGATGAGCTTGGATCCATTTTTTTAAAATTGTTTTGCAATTCATGGGGTTGAAAAGCAACCAAGTCAATCAGCGGACAACTACCTACTTCAATAAGAGTCCGGTAAGTAATTATACGTGGGTATACCAATAATTGCCCTAAAAAGTACCTGTTTTTAAACCATTTCCCCTCAAAACCTACAGTAAAATATACCAGTTACCTTAATTGTATAGCCCAAAATGAAATTTCACTGTAGATATTTAAACTTTAAAGGGCGAATATATTATGCTTTCATTATAGTTTTATTTAATGGTCTTAAATATTATAATGATGGACATATGACATACATTCATTAACATTTATTATTAAGTATTTCCAAAACTTATTTAAATTTTGATTAAAAATTAATAATACTTTTATAATTATTATTTTAATTAGTAATACTCCAATAAGTAAATCGAAACAATATGCGTTTTATAAGAATTAATTCTTATTACACGGAAACAATATTATATCAACGAAATTACGGCAGAAAACTGCTAGTTTTTAATAAATATGCGTGCTATAAAGTAATTGTAAATAATATTATATTAAAATAAATAGAATAATATATATACAAATCACCAAGGCTGGGCAAGTTAACGATTTTTTTTAACTCGTTAAGTTAAGTTAATATAAGAAAAAATAAGTTAAGTTAAGTTAAAAGTTAACTACAGTATTTTTTATAACTTCGTTAAGTTAATAATTAATGAATAAAAAAAATTAAATAAGTTAAAATTAACTTAATTAAAAATTTAATTATTTTTGAATCTATAAGAAAAATAGGTGAAATGAATGACAAATTTGGAATTTGGGTCAAGTTTAGATTTCTGGGCTCACGTGGACAACCATGTAGTATGCTTAGCAATATTTACTGAGGATTTAGGGTGAGCAGTTGATGATTTATCCAATTCACTCCCACCCATTAAAAAAAGGGGGGAAGTTAAAATAGTATAAATACACAAATGATACAAGTTCTACTATAAGGCATAAGCTGCTACACATAAATATTTGGGATATCCATATAAATTATACAGTATAATAGTATAAACATTAAACACAATCAGTAAAATAAGAGACAAAAGTATATTGTATTTGTATATGACATACATAAGCACATAATATAATTTATTGATAAATGGTAATATTATTATGTTTGAATAAATAAAATAATAATTTAAAATACAATTTGGAGCGTTAACAAATATTTTGAGAAATTATTTCTTCCCCATGAGTTATTTTAATAATTTCAGGTAATAAGTAATATTGTAATAACGTATTTCTCGGGATGTGTGGCGTATGAGTTAATGTCATTAGGTTGATTTATGCCTATATTTATATTTATGCCTTGGTTTACAAGAAAACTAATTGAGTACACGAATGTCGCGACCCGTATCGTGTATACAATTATATTATTATTTGTTAATTAAACAATTTCCCATTTATTTTCTATTATATCTAATATTTCTGAAGTCAACAAAATTATAAATGAATGGGTTGTATCAAATTTAAAATTTAACTTAATTTTAAGAAATCTGTGTATAATTAACTTGAAGTTAACACGTTAAATATGTAAAAAAATTAACGTATTAAGTTAAAATTTAGTTTCAAAAAAAAAGTAACGAGTTATTTAACTTAGTTAATATTAACTTAACGTTTTAACTTAATTTTAATTTTTAACTCGTTAATGCCCAGCCTTGCAAATCACCTCGTCAATATTATGTTTAAATAAATAATTAAAATTTTTAAAATCCCATTACATTTTTTTAGACAACTGCCGCAGCCATCACCATTTAATAAAAGTCATCCTTCCTCTTCGTAAAATCGTAGTAGTCTTAGTACGTGTCCATGTCAGACCGGACTGTGATAAAAGGTATAAAGAAAGAAAATTTGCACTGCCTGTGACAATGCTACACGTACACACACAGACACACAGGTAAAGACGTGTCAAACTGATGTTTTGGAAACCGTCTAGTGGTCAAGACTTGAGTTCATACGAGATAGATCATCAAGTTAGATAGTCGTCTAAATTAACGCTTATAACTAAAAACATTTCATTAGCTATTTTGATACAAAATATTATTTCTGGACCTCAAGCTGATCGGTGATTGTCGATAGAAAAAATGTAAGATATTGTTTTTTATTTCGATTACATAATTATGAATAAATAAATATTATATTATTTACAATATATTTTATCATGATATAATCATTACACATTTAAAAACCAATTCAATGGATATAATATTTTAATAACTCTACTCACAAGATAAATAGATAAATAAGGTTATCCGATTTACACAAGGTAATTAGAAATAAATGTAAATTACAAAATATGTGCAATGAATATAATATAAAATATATATAATACTAAAAATTCATATTCTAAAAAAAATTATTTTTTAATAATAATAAATTACAAAATAACGTTTAATAAATAACGAATTTTGTCCAAATTTTAACTTCAAATCTCTATAAAAAGAATTGCCAGTTCCGAGTTATATAGCTACAATAAAAACTTACGAGAAACCTTATATCACATTTTCACAATTTTTGACTTAGCAAAAATATTTTTTTAACAAAACAAATTGATTTTGTATTAAATTATTTGTAGATATACAAATTCAAATTTTTTCGTATTTTTTCTTTTGTTTATTTTACAAACCAGTCTTTATGTAAAATATAAAAATATTTTTTTTGTAAACATATACAAATAAAAAAAAAGTGGGCAAGTGGGTATCGCTTTGCTATAAAGTAGAGATGGAAAGTAGGTCACTAGTCACTATAATGGATGTGTTAAATTTGAATGCGATGACAGGTACCTATCATATTGTATACAAAAAACGATTATGAATGGAGATGATTTGTCAGTCAATGATAATTAATAGGATATATTATATTATTAGTTATTACCTATATTAAAATTTTAAATTATAATATATCATTATTTTACATGATTTCGAAAAAAATTTTCATTTCATACGCTCATAACATTTTTTCTATATTGACGCTGGAATTTTTTTTTACAGTTACTTGAAGGAAAACTTATGGATAACCTTGTATTAAATTTTAAAGATTTTTTGGAAAACTAAATTTTTTTTATCAGCATTTAAAAAAAAAAACTTAGAAAAATCGAAAAGTTCAATGGTTTATTAATAGTTTAAAAAAATTCTAAATATTTTGAAAATTTAATCGAAAATAGATAACACTAATCAACATTTGGTGAAAATTTCAAGTATTTACAACGATTCGTTTTCGAGTTACAGCAAAATGATTATTAGTGTAAGACGTAAATAGCTATTCATATAACAATAATCATAATATATACCCGTAAAATATAACATCGCGAGTTCGTAACGATATTCTAATAAACTATGAAAATAATTTTAATAATAATTAAAAATATATTTAATTGTTAATTTGTTAATGTACAATATGCTATATACTATAATATGTACCTATTTATTTTGTAAATATATTTGTACTTAAATTGTTAATTTCTGTACGGAGTGCGATCTCACCATCGCATATGTGCACGAGCCGCCACTGCTCACTGTTATATAGTTTTTTTTAACCTAGTTTTTAAATACTATTACTATACATAGTAACATCTATTAATATTACCTAGTGTATTAATTTATATTTTTCTTAAACGTTTAATACAAAACTGTTGTCTGTTGAGCGCTGACATCTTAGAATTTTTACATTAAGTACGCCTAATGCGATTTTAAATGCCTTGTACTTAAGAAATGTAAAATATTTGTAAAATATACTTATAAAAGCTAATCAGATACTAAAAAAAAACTGACGGCTACAAAAAAATAATAGAATCAAATTTCGGTTAATTTATTATTAATAATATATTATTTTAATTAATATATACAATATACATATTATTTTATTTTGACTAAGTCATCTTAATTTTGAATACAATAAAATCTGACAAAAAATTATCGCATAATTATATCTATTTTTACAATAATTTGCAACATCACAGTATTTTTTATTTGGAATCATGTAACATTCCGATAATATAAAAAATATTTTGTTTAAACAAAAATTTGAAGAACCATGTAAAGTTCATAATCCCGAGTCTGTACATGAATTTAGCACGATGATATTATGTCTTCATTATAACACTAGTATAGCGTTATAAATTAACGTACCTACTGCCGTATAGTAATATGGACGCACACACGACGGCCGCGCTACCAAAGGTTAAAATACGTTTTGGTCAACTTGTTACGACTGCGCCGCCACAATAGGCTAATTGTAATCATAATTCGTTACCAAATATTGTCCATGACATAGTATATACATTATACAATATACATAATATTATTGTAAGTCGAGTAAAAGTGTAAAATGTATTGTCAATATGCCTCAAAACTTTAAATTATAATAATAAATAATATATATGCTCAAAGAACTACAGAATATGTATTTGAGTCGTTCAAAAATACAATTTTGTTGAGCTACAAAATATATACTTAAGATTTAATAAAATTAAAAATTAATTTTTTTCGTTGTGTCTATAAATGCCCCAAGTATGGTCGTTTAGCTAAAGAACATCGGACTATAATGGATAATATAGAACAAATAAGCTATCACCGAAACCAAATATAAAAATTCTTAAATCAAAATACATACCGGGTGATCCATTTTAGGTGCGACACTCGTTATTTCAAAAACAATTAGGTAGGTAACGTTTTTGAAATGTTGAATATCAATATTTTTTGTAATATTATTTTAAATCGTTAAAATACAACTTTTCTTTTTTTTCGCATAAAAAATATATTTTTATCGTTATCATTTTTAAATTTATTTTATTGACAACATGCATTTATAATTCGTATTTCAAAACTAAATATTGTTTGGAACAACTCCATGTATCTTATAAAAATTGAGTTTTAAATGAAACGTTCGTAAATTAAAACTATAAACGTTGTTGACATGGGCATAACTTGGGCAATTTTTATAGGGGGGCAAACTTTATTTTACATAGGTATACCTAGGCACTTTTTTTAATTATTTTATTAATTTAAACCGCGGCAACTATGGCCATTGGCGATAAGGGTGAAAACGGTAGGGATGAAACGGGGGGGGGGGGTTAGCACGTATGTGTATGTGACATGTATGCCATGGCTTTTTCGCTAAAAATCCCAGATGGTCACCCATTCGGGAGCTAGCGACGCTGGACTTAGTTTAACACCGCAGCATTTGTTCTGTCTGCGGCCAACCCCTACGCCACACCATGGCACCGTATAGGTACTTATAGAGACTAAATAAGCGTCATACTATCCGCGCGTATTGGCAATGAACAATAACATTTTGATTTATCAATTATTAATATTTATTTTTATTTTTCTTAATCATTTAAAATATTATACTTTTTAGTTTTTTTGATAAAATTATTCCTTCTAAAATGTCTTTTAGACAATACTTTTCTAATTCCATAATTTACAAAATACCAAGGGGGGCATTGCCCCGTTACATTTTTAGAGAGGGGGCAGTTGCCCCCTCTCGCCCCCCCCCCAGTTTACGCCTATGGTTGTTGATGTTATTCAAAAGAGTAAAAAAATTTAAACAATAAAAAATGGCAATAAATACAATTTGTCTTAGCAAAAATGTAGTTTTGGAAGAATTTAAAATTATTTAAAATCCATGTTTTCAAAAATAATAGTTTCTTACATTAAATAGATCATAATATATACTGTGCATAGTTATTTTGAGAGAATATACTGAATATAATGATTTATTACTTGATATTGAACAAATACGTATTTTGTATATATATTATACTATTATATTATCTCCAATTTGAGACCTAAGACACAAATATATATTTATAATGATTGTAATAATAAAAAGAATTTATTTTATAAGAACATTTTTAAAACTACTTAATCCTAAATGTAAAATGTAAATGTTAAATTTAATGATAAATAAATAATAATTTATAAAGATATATTATATACCTATATCATTACATCTTACAAAGCATTTATGTATATGACCTTTGATAGTATATTATTTATCTATTTAATCTTAAATGTAAATATTGTAAATGTTAAATTAAATTATAAATAATTGGTACAGTCAAATTCTTAAATGTTAAAATAAATTACATATAATTAATTAATTAATAATGAATAATGATATATATCATATATATCATTACAATGTTATATTAAATTATATAAAATACTTATTTTGTATATATATTATATACTATATCTCCAATTTGAGACTTAAGACACAAATATATACAGGGTGATTGATTAAGCGTAAAACACTCATTATTTCAAAAAGTATTAACTTTTTTCAATTTTTTTTTTTCAAAATTTTTAGTTTTATGCTTTTCTAAAACTATGACACAATTTTTTTTTTCACTTTAATATTTAATATTTAATATTTAATAGTGAAATCACTATCAACTTTTGATTTTCAAATGGCAACCTATACTTAAAATGTTATAAAATAGAAGGGATATTTTTTTTATGAATTTTAACGTTTAAATTATTATTTTTCATTTAACCATTCGCGAGTTATAGCTGCTCAAAGTTGGGTGGTTTGAGGTTCTTAGGTGTTAGTCCCAAAGGTTATTACGGCTGTGAGACATTGATTAGAACACAATTATTATTTGCAAAGACCAGTAGTTCAAATTATAAATCGATATCGTTCGACCAAAGGGGTACTAATATCGTTATATGTAGTTTAATTTGTACCTCCTACTACCTACATGAATACAGAATACGAACTATGGACTATCGTGGACTATGGCACTGTATCCGTAATATCAAAAATTATGATTAATAATAAATCAGATGAAACAGATCTTATCATTTTAAATTTTTATTATCATGGTTTTATTATGGTAACAACATCATAATATGAAAATACTTCCTAAACCACTACACGTGACAAATGATAATACTTTAATCACAGATAAACTCATCGAACCAAACCGTTGGGTATTCCCAATAAAAATAGATAATACAAATGATTACTTTTCACTTTTCACTTTTCACTTTTCAGTGCTATACTGCTATGGCCTATGCTAATATGTAAAATAATGTCCTATAACTTTTAAACAAAAAAATATAAAATTCATTTGACATTTAGTTTAATAAGTTTAATTTAAGTCGTCTTTTCTGTTATTGAAAATTCAATTATTTTATTACTTTCATTGCTAACGTAAAGAGTAAACACGTCATACACGAACATTCATAATATAATTAAATATTGAAACATTAATCATTCTCTAATATAATGTTGTTAAATGAATAAAAATTATAATAAATATGATGGGTAATCATAAGTAGGTAATTTTTTTATGACGTATTTTGTTTAACTATTTATTTAAACCTAAGTTTCATTTAAATTGGTATTACGCATGTGAATACTACTTGACGAAATATCAGGAACTTGGAATAATTTATTGGTAAGTTTTACTCATTTTATAAAAAGCTTTTAAAATTATAGTAAATAATAATAATGTATTTAAAACATTTTAATTTCAGTTTTATCAGTTCTATACAATTTTTGTTCAAATGTATATCGATAGAAAATATTATAGATCTATTATGTATTAATGTATTATTCATAAGTCGATAATACATTGCTTGTTTTAAAATCAAGTTGCATTTTAACTATACAGCTATTGGTTTCAATTAATCCAGAATGTTTATTGCATATTAAAATTCTAAGATTATTACAAGCATGTACTAAGAATATTCTTGGACATATGACTTGAAGAATATACATATTATACTACAATTGTATTTAGAAAAATTGAGAACAATGTGAAAACTAAAATAATACTGTTAAAATACTATATTGGATTTTAGACATTTTAGTATTCCAACATATAACAACATCAATCATAGGTGTGTATAAATATTTTTTATTTGTAACATTATTCAATTTTACGAGGAAGTTATTAGGTTTTTATTATCTTTTTTGTAGATAATCTAGTTAATTTCAAAGAAGCGTAAAATAATCAAGTCTCCCCAACTACATTCCTGAGGAAAACTGTAACCTTTTTTTTTTTTTTTTTTTAAATATATTTGACTTTATTATGAAAAATTACAATCTATACATCGAGTACAATAAGTAATATAAATATTTTAAAGATAGTTCACAGGTTAAATTATATATATGAAGGGGAAATCACACATTTGTGACACCCCTGAATATTTTAAGTACTTAATCTTAAGTTATCAGGTCACGGCACCAGTTTCTTTTGAGGCGTCTAGCTGGGTTGCCGGGGAGTGTAAGTGAAGCTAATTCGTTTATCAGTTGATTAGGATTATCTCGTAGTTTGGAGTGGAAGCGCTTGTAGAAGATAAAACTGTAACCTATCAATAAATAATATGTAAAGAAAATTGTAAATGATAAAAAAATATTGTAAATGCTAGTATACTAAATTTTAATACTTCATATTATTATGTAGTTAAATTAAATATGGGGCAGCAACATGAATCATTAAAACTTATGTTTAATAAAAATAAAAATAAAAATAATTATAATAATATGTATAAATAGAGTAAATTAAATTATTAATGTTTTAAAAAAAAAAACCTATTACATATGTATATTATGATTATCACTAAGTACTTGTTTATATAATGTATACCCAATTTAAATATTAAATTAAATATTTTAGATTCTGAACGAAGTGAAGAATGTATTGATTTTACTATGATGTGTGTTTTTTTTTTTTTTTTGTGTTTGACGACAACATTTGGAGCAGTAATAATGCTCCGATTTTTGACTTCAGCCCCTATTTGAATAGGAAAATTCATCTAGTTGGTACTTTGGGGGGGGTCAAAAGTAAAATTTTCAAATAGTTTTCAATAAGGTAAGCGTAAAATAATTATTTTCCTACTATTTTATAACATTTTAAGTATAGGTTTCCATTTGAAAATCAAAAGTTGATAGTGATTTCACTATTAAATATTAAAGTGAAAAAAATAAAAACTTTACAAAGTTTTAGAAAAGCATAAAACTAAAAATTTTGAAAAAAAAAAATTGAAAAAAGTTAATACTTTTTGAAATAATGAGTGTTTTACGCTTAATCAATCACCCTGTATTTATAATTGTAATAATAAGAAGGATTTATTTTATAAAACATTTTTAAAACTATTTATTGATTATTGAAATTATTTTTAAAATATTATTTTTTTTAAATTTACAAATAGGTACATTTATATTTATTTTGTCTATTATATTATTTTAATAATATAGCTAAAGATACATCATATTAATTTAAATTTCTTAAGAATTTTAACTTAATTTTTATAATTTAAAAAAATATTTGTATTTAAACGTATTCGCGTATATTCATTACTCAATATAGTCATTATTAATTAGTCATTAATCAATAATCATGTTCAGTGGCGCAAATAGGGGGGGGGGCTTGGGGGGACTTAGTCCCCCTTAGTCCGTTACTATATGATAAGTGTCTGAGTTAACCAAAACAAGTTTTAGTGTAGAACATTTAATATTATTGAAGAGATAAAGGGTGAAATAATCTAGACAACACTATTGTCAATATAAGTTAATAAAACCACTTATCTACACCGTATTAATTGTAAATGCTATTATTAAAATTAATAAATTCATTTTTTTTTAATGAAAGGTTTATCTATTTGATAATGAATTTTACACCAAGTAGAAAAAATGTAGCTTATTTAGAACATAAAAAAGCCTCTTGCGATCATGATTTACAACTTTATCATGAAGTTCCTGATATCAATATTAATTTGGACGAGTTTGAAGAATGGGCAGTTGAAAGACTAAAAGGTAAGAAAAAAAAATTAGGTATAAAGTTAATAAAGTTAATATTTTTTTGTTTAGATGTTTAAAATACTAATTTATGTTTAATGAGCTATTTTCATTATTATGTTTAGTTTTACAAATATTGGAACAATTAAGTTTGAAAGGAAACACAAATAATTATGAGGATTTCACTAAAACCGTAGTTCAAGAAATAAAGAAAGAAGGATTAAAACACATGTATAAATTGGTATGTATTTTATACTTAGAAGGGAAAAATAATGAATTCTGACTAATTATTAAAATTATTATTTCTGAAGAAAATTTTTAAGTATTTTTTTTTAAAAATATAAGGATTTGATATTTTACATACTTTATGTTTGTGGTTTGAAAATTATTAATACCTTTTATTTGGTCTGTATTTCTATTAATCGTTTATTTTTAAAATTTGAAGATATGTATTATTGTATTATTTATATTTAAAGTCTAATGTAATCATAATTTTTTTTATATAGATAAATGGTGGCATTTATAAGGATTACAATGAAAACTGTGATGCGAGAAAGAGAGATCTATGTTCACATTTTATTCTCCGACTAATTTATTGTAAAAGTGATGAGTTACGGAAATGGTTCATCAACAGAGAAATAGAATTCTTCAAATTACGTTGGTCACTTCTTTCAAAAAGCGACAAACTAAAATTTCTATCAACCAACAACACTAATTATTCAGCAGTAAGTAATTAAAAAAAAAAATTAATTTTTTTTTGGAAAGAAAATGAAATAATTTAGTACAGTAATACTTCTGTTAACGGTCACCTCTAATAGACAGTCAAGTTTAGGTGATGGTAATTTTTTTTTGTTCTTCAACTGTTACGGGAAAAATACATTAATACCTCTATATAGCAGGCACTCTAAATAACGGTCAAATTATAAGATAAATTAATAGAAAAAATATATAAGTGCATGGTTTTGGCCCAAATTTTTTATGGTGGTTTATAATTATTTTATTGAACTTTTACAATAATACTATGAACATGCTGGATATGCTGAACAATTATTAGTTAATAGCTTGCCAACTTATATACAAGGTGATAGCAAGACTTTTTTTCGATCGACCAAAATTTGAACACTGTAAAAGACAGCAGTGATATGAAGTCATTCATTAGTAGGGATAATGACATAACCAAGGAAGCTTAAGAGACTAAAGTACCTGTGTGCAATGTTTTAAATTATTTAACGATTGTTAATCAAATAAAACAATGAGCTCTTTTTACTCTTCACAAAGGTGATGTAGATAGTTTTAATTACTAAGATAAGCAGAAATTCATTAAAAAAAAAAAATTGTTTTGATAATAAAAATTAAAAAATTTAGAACAAACTAATATTATTCAATATTTTTAGTTTTAATATACATAGTTCATACATATTCATATGTTTATAATATATACAGAATTACATTTTAAATTGTATATACATTTACCAAGTATGTAAACAAATAACTAGTCACAAATATATTTTTTATTACGTACATATTATTGTACACGTATTTGGTTTTTTTTTTATGTATTTTATATAGCAGTATCTGGAGTATTGCACTTGAATACTTCTATTAACAGTCACCTCTAAATAGTGGTTATTATTACAGATCCCCCTTGGTGACCGTTACATAGGAGTTTTACTGTATTCCTATAAAATAGACTATGAACAAACTTCAATATATTATATTATTATATGAATGCACCAAATTAAATGAATTAACTATGGTTTCCTATTTTATAATTGTGTAACCACTATTCAAACATCTGTTTAATTACATTATGTACTTATGTGAATTTAATATTACACAGTACGCACTATATTGAAATTTGTTTATAAAATAAAATAAATAAATTACCTATTAAATACTACATTAAATTCTGTAAACAGTTGTCTTGATTTTAGATTTATTGTTATTTACCTTTGTTTATATCATGTTATTTATAAATTATCTGTAGGTTAGCGAAGAAGAACATCAAATGATGGTTGATAGCATGGGCTCTTTTGCTACAACTGGAAACAATAATGAGTATTTTAAAGTTCGCTGGACACAAGTATTGGATTTAGTTCGTAATAGAAAAGTTTACCTTTGTGATGGATTTGCTTATGTCATACAAACTGATGTTATTTCCGGTGTTTGTAAAACATTTCGGTCAGAACTTTCTCAAGAATTAGTAGTGAGTTTTTATTTCAATTTAATACAATTTTATTTAGAAGACTTAGTAATTAGTTACTTTGATATTAACATTTTTAAGTAATTATTTATACAATGTTATATTAAATATATATTTTTAGAAATGTTTTCAAAAATTCAGTGTTATTAGTGAAGATGAACGATTTGGTGCTTTTATCAAATATTTACATCAATCCTACATGAGTAAAAATTACTCTGTTACAGAAAATATGTCTACTTTATCTATTAACACTATTGATCATGTAAGTATTATTTCAAATTAATTATTAAGTCATATGGTATTTGCATAATAATAATATTGAGTAATAGGTTTTATTTCATATTTCTCACTTAAGATAAAACAGTGATAGTATATAATTTTCATATTTTTTGTATTGTTACGTTTTGTAGATTGGTTATTTATTTTCATTATGGCGAACCCATTTTTTAATGTGGGCATGCAACAGACTCATAAGTTATGAAAGGTTTAATTTATACAAGCCGCAAATATTGATTAGCAATAAGATATAATTTATTTATATTCTAAATAGGTATAGTCTCAATTAGCTGATGTACAATATGATTATTTAATTGTGATCAATTGTATTACCAAATTATCATTTTATTGTTTCTGAGACTTACCTTGTAATGATAGTAACTAAAAAACAAACTTTAAAACATTGACCATCTTTATTCTTTGTTACTATATACTAGAGATCAGCGCGGGTCGTTTTATTTCGGCCCAATCTGGCCCAAAACTTTAACTTATAAACTGTCGCCGTCCAGGCCTGATCCGTATTTTTTTTTTAAGTCTAACCTGGTCAGGTCCGTTTGTAAATAAAAATATACATCAACTTTATTTCCTTTCAGTATAGTAGTACAGACTAGACAAAAACATTTAATTAAGACAATAAATATATTACAAAGAAAAATATATAAAAAGTATATTTTATTAAAATTGAAATATATTTTTAAAGCTGTCAATTTCTTATTAAACTAATATAATAATAGAATAGAATTAAAATAATAAACTTACAATAATTATATTTTCTTTTTGTAAAAATCATTTAAAAACAAAATGGAGTCTATAGTATCACCTTTGAGTCATGTTCTTCTTTCTTCAATAACTCTTCCTGATGTGCTGAAAGACCTCTCACTTGCAGCACTACTAGCAGGGATCGCTAAAATTCTTGATGCAAGTTTAGCCATTAGAGGAATTAAATTAATTAGTTTTATTTTTGACGAGCCCGGACCGATGAATAATATTACGATCCCGCCTATAACTAACTCGTAATATTTAAATTATGGCCTGGCCTGTGTTAATCTCTATTGTGTACCCGTGAGATTAATTCCAAACAAGGAAATACGAGAGGATTTTGATACTAATAGTATAAGACAAGACACTAAATTATGCTGAATATAATATAACATATATTTAAATTCAGTGTTTATATAATATATATTTTACTTTTCTGATGACCTAGTTGCAATATACATTAGAAGCAACTAAATGAGACTGGTTTTGACTTATGTAGTAGGCTAAAGGATTATCATTGTAAGTTTTGTAATTAATTAAAAATAATCATAGTTATATGATGAGACTGACAATATAAAACAATTGTAAGATGAAACTCACGTCTGGGTTATAATGGTGTGCAACACTAAATAATTTATATTTAAAATTATAAATTTTTGTGTTAATTATCGATACAATATTACAGATTTCAATGTTATATTTGTTTGTCATGCTATAAATTAAAAATTAATTTTAATTAGGACCTGAACATATTTTTTATTATTATTTAAATCTCTTACAGACAGTAAATAAAAAGACCCGTATTTTTTAATTTTTATTAAAAATTAAAATTGACCGAGTTATTGGACTTAAAACGTTAAGCGTACGTTCATAGTGGGCGTGGCCCACGCATGACGTCAATATCCAGTATAGCTTTACTGTAATGGTCGCGCTTATGAGAATCTTGTTGGACGTTGCGCCTCGGCGTTTACATCGCAGTTTAATTTCTTTCTTTAAATATTTTAATTGTTATTTTATATATTATATAATATTATAATTATAATTTTTATTTTAAGTTTTGATGTATATTATTATGCATAACACAAGTCAGGGAATTTACAAAGACATAGTTAATCGAGAAAATGTAATTTATTATGGTTATATTAAATATAATACATACCTATAGTTAAAATTAATATACCTACAAATTTATGAAATATGTAGGGTAGAATATGAGTTTCATTGCTTATAGAGTATCTATTAGATTCATAAGATTCATTATATATTATACAGTGTTTACACTATTGTTTGGTGTTTACATAATTTTTAAAAATCTAGAAATAGATTTCAGAAACATTTTATATTAAGATGTTTATTGTTTATTATTGGTTATAATTTATTATTATCTATTATTGAGCATAATTTTTATTAAAGAAATCATTCACTTACTAGTTACCAAAATAAAATACCTTTTATACAGTTATTATACTTGGTTTTATTTATTACATTATATATTACTGTTCAAAAATTAAAAATGACTAATAACTTCGTGAAAGCAACATCTGAAAATTTGCCTAAAGTAGATATGTTTGCTATTAATAACTATATTAGAACAAATGATTGTTTTAATGATCCTGAAGTGAGAGGTTGTAAAGCACAAAGGTAAGTTTTCATTTTTATGTTACATACTATCTATTTTAAGTCAGACAACATATATGGGTGTAGTTTCCTCTTAACTCTTAAGTAAAATATTATGTATTACTATGGTCTATAATACAGGTCTGCAAGAGAAAGTTATGGAGATAATGCTGTAGGATACATTGAGTTGCAACGTACTGGAGATTTATGTCTAGTGAAGGGGCAAATGTGTCCAGAACATAGAGTTCGTAACAAGAACTATCATGTGTTAGTAACAGTGGATAAATCTAAAGGGGAAGTTGTGGATATGCACTGCCAAGATTGTGCAGCTTCCTTAGGTGACATTATATTAAATATTTCTCCAATACCTTTTTTGTAAATTAACATTTTATAGGTGGTTGTAAATATAGTTTGGCATTTTTAATGTTTATACACCGAAAGAGTGAACAACATTCACCAACCGAAGTAGAGTGTTATTGGAAAAAATCAAGACTCTTAGGAGTTGGTACTTCATTACGATGTATAACCGCTAAATCATTGTCAAAAAAAAAAGTAGAAACTAGAATTCAACCTGAAAATTCTATACATTTTTTAAATAGCAAAATGACATTGGGTGCTGAAAATAATATTGAATGTCAAGTAGGAGCACATAAATATGGAGAAATAGAATGCCCACTTAAAGTCATGTCTATACATAGAGCTATTATTAAGTTCAACACACAATACTCCAGTAAGTAGTGAGATATACTTAGAAATAATAATAAAATCCTGTTCAAATTTACTTAAATCTATTTTATTTGTAGCTGGTACATGTAAACATTTTTTGATTTTCTGAAGAACGAAGGATCAAATTCACTTTATCAAGAAATAATAACCCAAACTAAAGATCAATCTAAAAATGCATTATGGTTTGAATTAAGATATGGTCGAATTACAGCTTCGAAAATATTTGAAGTATCCAAGTGCAAAACAGATGATGGGTCACTAGTTAAACAAATTGTAGGATGTGCCAAAGTAAAATTAACAAAAGCAATGGAACGTGGGACACTTTTAGAAGCACTTGTAAATAAACCATATATATTGTGCACTGCAATTACAGATAATTATATTGTATTCACAATAACTAATAATGTATATTGTTTAGGTTTTTAATGAAGTTAAAACAATGTATTGTGACATTAAAACAACAGGTTTAGCTATTCTTCAAGATTTCCCTATTTTTGGTGCTTCAGCAGATGGAATAGCTGCAGATTTTGTCCTGGAAATAAAATGTCCTATTAATCACAAAACAATGATTAATTACATTAAGAATGATATCATTCAACCCAAAGTTCTTTCTCAAATTCAAATCCAAATGCATAACAAAAGTAAGGGATTACTTGCTATTGCAGATCCAGATTTTAATATTAACAAGAAGCTTCAACTGAAATGGTTTGAATATGATTATGTTTATTGTGAAAAACTAATTAAAAAAAGTTCCTTGTTCTGAAAAAAAGTATATTTCCAAAATTATTGTAAATAAAACTACTATTATTATTACTATTATTTTATTTATTTATAAAACATTACTTTGGATATTTAATTATAATAAAAACAACACATTATTTTAAACATTTTAGTATAAAACTTTATATACAGAAATCTTTAATAAAAATGTAACAATGTACTTATTTGTAAACTTTTTTTTTTGCATAAAAAGAATATATAAAAAAGCAAGTAAGTGAGTATCGCTCTACTGTACATTAGGAGGTGGGGTGGACCTCAGACTAGGGTAGGTTAAATTTGAATGCAATGATAGGTATCATTGTATACGAAAAACGATTCTGAACGGAGATGATTTGTCAGTTTAGGATATATTATACTTAAATATTGTCATATTAGATTCTGAACGGAGTGAAGAATGTATTGCTTTTACAATGATGTGTGTTTTTTTTTTTGTGTCTGACGACAACATTTGGAGCAGTAATAATGCTCCGATTTTTGACTTCAGCCTCTCATTGAATAGGAAAATTCATCTAGTTGTCACTAACTTTGGGGGGTCAAAAGTAAACATTTTCAAATAGTTATCAAAAAAATCGAGAAAAACAAAAAAAAAGTAACAGAAAAACGGCAATTTTACAAAAACCACTTTTCGACAAAATCGATTTTTTGATTTTGCTGTAACTCAAAAACGAATTATTGTAAATACTCGAAATTTTCACCAAATGTTTATATTATGGTTATCTCTTTACAGTTAAATTTTCAAACTATTTTGACCATTTTTAAGCTGCTTGTAGACAATTGAAATTTTCGACTTTTCTAAGTTTTTTTTCTTAAAATGCCGATAAAATTTTTTTGGGTAGCCAGAAAATCTTGAAAATTTTATACAAGGTTTCTTATAAGTTGTTCTTAAAGTGATAAAAAAAAATCTGAAATCGTTAGTCACAATTTTTTTTATAAGTGCTTAAAGTTCGAATTATGTCAAAATTTAAATTAAATTTCATACGCTCATTATGCGTATGTTGGCCAAATACTTTTTTTTTATTAATAAACAGATACTATAAAGTAACTATAGTAACATAATATAGTAACTATACTATTTGTTTTAAAATAGAATATATGACAATATTTAAATATAATATATCCTAAACTGACAAATCATCTTCGTTCAGAATCGTTTTTCGTATACAATGATACCTATCATTGCATTCAAATTTAACCTACCATAGTCTGAGGTCCACCCCACCCTCTAATATACAGCACAGCGATACCCACTTACCCGCTTTTTTTTAATAGCGATAATAACGATAAAAATTTTTTGGCCGGCCAGAAAATCTTGAAAATTTAATGCAAGGTTTCTTATAAGTTTTTCTTAAAGTGATAAAAAAAAATCCGAAATCGTTAGTCACAATTTTTTTTATAAGTGCTTAAAGTTCGAATTTAAACGAAATATGTCAAAATTGCGAAAATTTGCAAGTAATTTAGTGGTTGAAAAATCGTAAAATTTTTTTCTTTTATAACTAAGTTTTGAAAATTTGATACAAGGTTCTCCATACATTTTTCTTCAATTTTCTGTAAAAAAAACTACCGGATTCAGACAAAAAAATTTTATGAGTGTTTGAAATTTAAATTTTTACAAAACCGCGTTAAATAAATAACGGTTTAGCCTCAAACGATTTTTGATATTTATCGTTATTCAAACAGTATACGTCGTAAATACTTGAAAATTTTACCAGTTATTTAGATTGCTATTTTATTTACGTGATTTGATTTTCAAAACATTTTGACTTTTTTTGAGCTATTTATAGACAATTGAAATTTTCAATTTTTTTTTTATTTTTTTTTATAAATGTTGTTAAAAAAAATTTAGCTGGGACAAATTACTTGAAAATTTAATTGAAGGGTCCACATAATTTGTTCTTACTCTCATTCAAAAATTATAAAAATACATAGGCACAATTTTTTTTTATTAGTATTTGAAGTTCAAATATTGACAAAAATTCGTCAAAATCATGAATATTTCTCACTATTTGGTAGTTAAAATATTATAAATATTTTACTATCAAAAGCTAAGAAATGAACATTTAATACTATGCTGTCCATAAGTTTAGCTTAGAATAATTTTAAAGAAGTTTGAGGTTTATTCCATTTAAAAAATTTTATGAGTTGTTAAGGTTTTAATTTTAATTTGAAATCAAAAATACACGTGTAAAATAACTTTTTACTAATAAATAATTTTCGATTTTTTTTATTTTTAAAAAATTACTTGACGTAAGATCTTGAAACTTTTACACTTAAATGTTTGAATTTGTTTCAAAATAGAATATTTGACAATATTTAAATATAATATATCTTAGACTGACAAATCATCTCCGTTCAGAATTGTTTTTTGTATACAATGATACCTATCATTGCATTCAAATTTAACCTTCCCTAGTCCGAGGTCCTTCCCACCCCCTAATGTACAGCAGAGCGATACTCACTTACCCGCTTTTTTATTTTGCTTTCTATACTCTGGCCCGCTATATTTTAAATTTCTAAAAATTGGCCCTATAGTAACTTTGAGTTGCCCATCCCTGTCCTAGATTTTACCGAGATCAATTGGTAAATGTCCAAAATTCGGACATTTACCAACAGTAGTCGGCGAAACCTAGGATTTACCGGTAAATTCTATGTTAACCGGTATTCGTACTTTAACCGTAACATATATACAGTATACACAATGTTTAGAAAGAAGTTAAATACAGAGTAATGTTTATCGTGCACCAGTCATGCTTACTTAATATTTTTTTTTTAAACTTGGTAGAATTTGCCTTAAAATAGTTAAAATTATAGGATGTTTTGTATTAAAATTAATAATAGAAAAATAGAAACTATTAGATAGTTCACAATGAAAAATAAAATCATGTTTATAGGTATATACATATTAAATACAACTATATAATTAATTTATGAGTTTAACACTTACTAATATTATATTTAGGTGTATTGTTCATAGCTGCTTCAACCAAATCCCGCTTTACTCTTTTTTTATATAATATTCTAGTTGGTAATGTGTTGGTAATTTGTTTACGGTCAGTCTGGCAGACAAACTTATGGGGAATAACATTTTGCTTTAGTTTGAGGTGTTTCACATCAGATGAGCCCATGATTTTAAGTCGAATATAGTTGACTAAATCATTTTCTAGCTATAATAATGAAAATCAAGTAACTAATGATATAAGTACTTGGCAATAATTTGTTAAATAAGTTGTATATAACTGTATTAAGAGGACGCCATACCTGCATGTGTTGTCTCTGTCTTACAAGTACGTAACATAGCAAATTTACGCTAAGCAGATCACGTTTAGCTCCGTCAATTTAAAAATTAGAGTGAATCGACCTATTACGAAACTTGATGGTAAGAAAATTATCTGTGTTTGTATGTTGGTTTTTTACGATAGTTCAATTTTTTAACAAGTTATGCGTAAATTAAAAATGCTCATAACTCACTTAAAAATTTAATAATTGTAAAAAACCAACATACAAACACAGATAATTATCTTCAGTGCCGGCCCTATGGGGGGGCAAGCGGTGCGACTGCACCGGGCCCCGCGTTTGTGCGAGGCCCCACAAATTATGTAATACAATTATCACTTAGGTTAGGTTGGGCCCCCGCAAAATTCTGCACCGGGCCCCGAAAACTATGGGGCCGGCACTGATTATCTTACCATCAAGTTTCATAATAGGTCGATTCACTCTAATTTTTAAATTGACGGAGCTAAACGTGATCTGCTTAGCGTAAATTTGCTATGTTACGTACTTGTAAGACAGAGACAATACATGCGGGTATGGCGTCCTCTTAAGTAAATTGTATTTTGACCATTGAGACTAAGAAAATTATGTACTAGGTGAATAGGTATAATACTTAATACAAGAAAATTGTTCTTAAAAAAATATATATTATAAGTTCATTAAGAATAAGTATGTACTTATATTAAAGTGATCTTCACAACAGTAATAATGATTATTAGTTCTTCCAATATCAGCTCGTCTAGCAACTGTACACCATAATATTCATTTTTTTTTTTTTTTATCTTTAGGCACTGATAGAAATAATTTGTCTGGTGTTTTAATAGAAGTACTTTCACATTTTGGTACATAACAATATTTATACGTACTTTTTTTTGCAAACATAGTGAATTATAAAGTTATAGATGAAAAGTTTAACGTAGAATAATACAAGACCACAGGCTGTAGATATACAGGCGACAGTGTGAAATAAAACCTATAGGTAGTAAATTAATAGTAATAAATAATTACATCATCAGTACACGATTGATAACATCATGTCATAACAAAAATATTAGTTTTTAATTTTAATTTTTCGTTTGAATATTATTTATTAATGTAAGTATTTAAGTATGTATGCAAGTATGTTTAGGTGTATTTTTAATTGGAAACAAATACCAATAAATGCTATCATATTATGAATAATCATATTCATAAAATAACTTGTATTTTGTAATAGCTTATAAATATTACCCTAGAATAATATTTCTCCGTGAACCATATAAACCCGTTTAATGAGACCATTGCCTGCGCGAAATATCATGGATTATGACGTCACGGCCAAAGCGCGGGAAAATTTACAGATTCAAAAATGCTATGCCCCGCCCTTGCCTTGATTCCGTAATAACTTTAGTACAACATTGTTTATCAATTTTTTTTCTTCACACATATATTTAATAACTAATCGTGAATAATTACCTTGCAAGTTTGATCAATATTTAAATTATGGTTCAGGTCCTAATTGTGTGCCAAAATAATTTATAATGCTTAAATCATGCTTACATTTTTATTATTATTTTATTGTTGAAATATCTGTTATTGGTTCTTGTATTAGAATGGAATTTAGTTTCAACAAAATATCTGTAGTTAATTAACTTTTCTTTTCAACTCTGCCCTTGTATCTTGTCCTCTGTTATTGATGAAGTTAAAATTTTTTTTTCTGTATAATAGTATTCTGATTCTGTTTTGAAAATAATACATTAAAAAAATGTTATATGAATATTATTTTTTAATATTGTGGCGGTCATCATTAACTCTTAATTTATATGAGTAAGTAATAACTAATAATTAGTGAAAATTCAAAATTAAACACATACATGGTAAAAATATTTTTCGGTATTAAATTTTTTTTTTTTAATACCATTTTTTAACTCGATGGTTACATTCATCATATACAGATTTTATACATTCATATACTTGGGTAATGGATTACAATAATATTATATATTTTGTTCTTTTAACATAAATTATATATATTAATTCATATTACTCATAAGTTGTACACAATGATGTAATTTTGGAATTATTAAAAATGGATATATTTATTATTTTTTTTTTTTTGGAAAAATGTCATTACAACATTTAAATTTATATCATACATTTTACATAATTATATATTAATATATTTGAATAATGGTTAACAATAATATCTTTGTAGTTTAAACATAAATGATATTTTTAATAAATATTTACTATTGCTAGTAATGTAAATATTATTAAAATAACTTACTGTATTTACATAAATTATTTTTGATTCTTGTTTCCTCACTAACCTGCAAGTGTGCTGTCAATTGTTATGATTATTTTATAATCAAATTTACTTATATTTACTTATATAATTTACTTATATTATCTATATGTCTCAGATCATCCTCCCTTTATATTTTATTACAGTTATAAGTTATAACATTATTATATACAATTGTATGTATTTTACATTATAGTTTATATTCTCTTCTGTATAATCTTGGGTTTGATATAATAATATTACTTTTTTCTAATATGTATTGTTAAATTTTATTTTTATACGCTTAATGTATTTAAAAAAATATATAGTATTGTGTTTGTGACGCTTATGGTGTACATAATATACTATACTAATTTCTATTTGATCATTTAAACCAATTTAGATTTATATCTGTAGTTTAGATCTTTTATATAAATGTTCTTTAAGGATTTGAATTCGATTTTAAAAGTTATACTTGTATTGATCTATTAATTATTTTGCTTGGTCCTGTAAATATGATATTATAATTAATTTTTCTTGCCTTATTGGATTGTTTTAAAAATTATGTTTAAATATATTAAAATATCAAATTTGTCTTCAGTAATTGTTCTGGGTATATGTAAATTAATAATTTCTTTAATAACAACTTACTACTTTTTTTTAGTCATCTAAATATTTGTGTTGTGTTAAATATCTGAGACAAATGTATAATAAAAATAAAAATATGGAGGTTAACAATATAAATAAAATATATTCGTATGACTGATTGTGTTTTTTTAAAAGAAAATTTTTACTATTTAAATCAAGTTTTCTAAAAAAAAAATAGTAGTTTAATATTTTTCCATTATATTGTGTGGTTGTATTCTTGACAAAAGACTCACATGGAAAAAACACCTCCAAACCAAACGACTAACCTTAAACAATCGCATGCGTATGCTTATACCACTGCTAATTAGGAATAAGTTCTCCACTCTAAACACCAAACTAATAATGTACAAATCGCTTCTCAAACCAATCTGGACGTATGGACTTCAACTGTGGGGTGCAGCAAAAAAATCCAACACTAATAGAATCCAAACGTTCCAAAACATATCATTCCGATGATTATCCAATGCTCCTCCCTATATTTCTAACCACGCTCTTTATAATGATCTTCATATAAAAACAATAGCCGAGGAGGCACGCATTTTTTACACACGATTTCATAAACGACTCCAAATTCTTCCTAACCCTCTCATAAAAGATCTTTCCATCCTTACTCTCCCAGGAATTCTTAATCGCCGATTAAAAAGGAAATGGTGCCATGACCTTTTACAAAACTTTAATTTCTAACCGTTAGACTCTAACGTATCTGGCAAAAAAAAAAATACTAATAATTATAATAACTAACTAATCAATAGCCAAGAGTCACTAATGGGTGGCTGCTTAATTCACAACTTTCATGTCTTTTTTACTTTCATCATATAAACTTGTGCAAAGCTGTATAGATTGTTTATGTCAAATAAAAAAAAAAAAAAATATTGTGTGGTTGTAAATAAAAAACATTTTCTATTTCTGGACTTCTGGTACAGTGTATCATAATAAACAAGGAAGTTTGATATTAATAAATAATAATATTAAACTCTTGTTACTGTTTTACTCTATTATACCGAATACAATTTAATATATTATATTGAAATAAAATGTTTATACAGGGTGATTTTTTATCAAACAACACTCATTATTTCCAAAAGTATTCATGTTTTTGAAAATATTTTTTTACATAGTTTCAAATTGTTAAAAAAACAACGTTTTTATAAAAAAATTATATTTTTAAATATTTTTTATCCTTATAATTTTTTAAGTTTTTACTTTTTTGAATGACAACATAGATTTTTAATTTCATATTCCAAAGCAGAATGATTTTCTGAGTATTTCAATACTTAAAAATCGAATTTAGGGCGAGTAGTTTATGAGTTATACGTATTTAAAGTTTAGTTGCGCGGAGTGGAGTGGTACAGGGTTACCCCGCAAAATGTTTGTCCACTACTCCGCTTGTCCAAACTTTAAATAAGTATAACTCATAAACTACTAACCCTAAATCCGATTTTTATGTATCAAAATACTCAAAAAATTATTCTGCTTTGGAATATGAAATTAAAAATCTATGTTGTCATTCAAAAAAGTAAAAAACTTAAAAAATTATAAGGATAAAAAATATTTAAAAATATAATTTTTTTATAAAAACGTTGTTTTTTTAACAATTTGAAACTATGTAAAAAAATATTTTTAAAAACATGAATACTTTTGGAAATAATGAGTGTTGTTTGATAAAAAAATCATCCTGTATAACCCCAATAACATATTTTATTTTACTGTTAACTTAGTAGTAATATATGGAGTGGACGATGAAACAAGACTAATTTCGGTGCACATATAATATGTAGTGAGCCAAAAGCTTATTAATACACATTTTGTTATTTTGTCAAAAATAGTTATGTCTATAAGGTGGGATTTTGTGGTATTACAGAACAAACTAAAAATGATACATGCATTTGTGTTATAATATATGTTTAATATTCATTAATTTAAAATAAATACTGTAAAAATATGTAATTATCCATTTTTTGTTTTTGTAATTTTAAAAATTAGTCTGCTAAGTCATTTCCTCTATGTATGAAACGGCTGCATGTAGTTTTGAGGAGTGAACATCATTTGAAACATCAAGCTCGCCAACAGTATGGCCTATTTTTAAAAGGAGCAGGATTACCGCTCGAACAAGCTTTGATATTATGGAGATCAGAATTTACTAAGAAAATGGATGCAGATAAAGTAAAGATGACTTAATTTGTATTTATTATTATTGTTAATTAATGTTTTTATGATTTTTTTAATTTAGTTTGATAAGCAATATAGTTATAATATAAGACATAATTATGGCAAAGAAGGAAAAAAAGTAAACTACACACCTTACAGTTGTATTAAAATAATTATGGGCGCAGTGGGTTTGGATGAATATCACGGTTGTCCATACAAACATACCAATAGTCAAGCTTTAAAACAATTACTTGAGACTTCTAATATTTCAACTCAAAGTATGAGTATTTGTAGTAATAATATAACTGCGAATTAATTTAAAAAAAGCGGGCAAGTGAGTATCGCTCTGCTGTACATTAGCGGGTGGGGTGGACCTCGGACTTGGGTAGGTTAAATTTGAATGCAATGATAGGTATCATTGTATACGAAAAACGATTCTGAACGGAGATGATTTGTCAGTCTAGGATATGTTAATATATTATATTTAAATATTGTCATATATTCTATTTTGAAACAATTCAAACATTTAAGTAAAAGTTTCAAGATCTTACGTCAAGTAATTTTTTAAAAATAACAAAAATCGAAATTTATTTATTAGTAAAACGTTATTTACACGTGTATTTTTGATTTCATATTAAAATTAAAACTTTAAACACTTGTAAAATTTTTTAAATTGAATAATCCTCAAACTTTTTTATAATTATTCTAAGCTTAACTCATGGACAGCATAGTATTAAATTTTCAATTCTTAGCTTTTGATAGTAAAATATTTATAAATTTTTAACTACCAAATAGTGAAAAATATTCATGATTTTGACGAATTTTTGTCAATATTTGAACTTCAAATGCTAATAAAAAAAAATTGTGCCTATGTATTTTTATAATTTTTGAATGGGAGTTAGAACAAGTTATGTGGACCCTTCAATTAAATTTTCAAGTAATTTGTCCCAGCTAAATTTTTTTTATCAACATTTATAAAAAAAAAATAAAAAAAAATTGAAAATTTCAATTGTCTATAAATAGCTCAAAAAAAGTCAAAATATTTTGAAACTCAAATCACGTAAAGAAAATGGCAATCTAAATAACTGGTAAAAATTTCAAGTGTTTACGACTTATACTGTTTGAATAACAACAAATATCAAAAATCGTTTGAGGCTAAACCGTTATTTAACGCGGTTTTGTAAAAATTTAAATTTCAAACACACATAAAAAATTTTTGTCTGAATCCGGTCGAGTTTTTTTTTACAGATAATTGAAAAAAAATTTATGGAAAACCTTGTACCAAATTTTCAAAACTTAGTTATAAAAGAAAAAAATTTTAGGATTTTTCAACCACAAAATTACTTGCCAATTTTCGCAATTTTGACATATTTCGTATAAATTCGAACTTTAAGCACTTATAAAAAAAAATTGTGACTAACGATTTCGGATTTTTTTTTATCACTTTAAGAACAACTTATAAGAAACCTTGTATTAAATTTTCAAGATTTTCTGGCCGGCCAAAAAATTTTATCGTTATTTTAAAAAAAAATACTAAAAAAAATTAAAAATTTCAATTGTCTATAAATAGCTCAAAAAAAGTCAAAATTCTTTGAAAATTTAACTGTGTATGGAGAACGCTAATATAAACATTTGGTGAAAATTTCAAGTATTTAAATCGATTAGTTTTTGAGTTATAGCAAAATCAAAAATTCGATTTTGTCTAAAACTGGTTTTGCGTAAAAATTCCCGTTTTTCTGTCATTTTTTTTTTGTTTTTCTCGATTTTTTTGAAAACTGTTGGAAAATGTTTACTTTTCACCTCTATAATGCACCAAGGATATCCACTTTGCCATCGGAAACCACTCCCTAAGTTTGAAATCGAAGCATTATTTCGACTAGTTATGCTGTACACAGACACAAAAAAAAACAAAAAAAAAAAAAAAACACACATCATTGTAAAATCAATACATTCATCACTCCGTTCAGAATCTAAAACACACATCATTGTAAAATCAATACATTCATCACTCCGTTCAGAATCTAAAAAATAATTTAAAAACAAAAAAATATGGAGACCAAATTATAATTATAATTTGAGTTTAGTGTAGTATTATCAAGCTTTAAATACCAACACAAAGTGATATTTACAATTAAGCAAGCTCCACTAATATGACCAATATGGGCTATAATACTATTAAAACAGAAGAAGGTGGGCCGGACAATATACAAAATAATAATATTAAATAAATTTCATTCAAAATCAAAGTATGGATTTAGAACATGATATATCTTTCGGATCACTTCCCGTAAACATACCACTGCACCTATGTAGTATGTACCTACTAGGTATTAATATTATAAACTTAAGTATTTACTTACCAGAAAAACAATGTATTTATTAGATATATAAACGTGTATGAAAATAAGTCCCTTTCACATCGATTGCTAAAAACACACTAAATCAGAATTAGAAAGGAAGGTATAGAAAAAAAAGTATTTTGATATTTTGTTGCGCGTGTTAGCAATTACTAAGATAACGATTAAAATTTCAAAAGTCCAAAAGAAATGTATTTTTATATTTCGACGCGCGTGTCGCCAATTACTTAATATGACGGTTGAAATTTAAAAAGGCCAAAACATTAGATATAACAATGAATAGTATCTATGACTTAGACCCATATCGAACAGCATCGGTAGAAAACGGGTAAAATTATATAGCGAGTACAGGCAATAAATTACGATAATGATAATTAAAAAATAATATTAATAATAATAAATTGACAAGGATACTTGAGACATATATCAGTGGAGATAAACTTCCGATTTTGGCACATACGTTAAATTACGAAAATAATTGGACCATTCGATTTTCTACTTCGACTAGAAGAAGACACACGGCAACACAGATATTTAAAGTAAGTACAATAGGTATTGATGTAACTTTATATTAATATTTTATTTTTTAACTGGATAAGTAATGTTAACACACAAACAATTAGAATTTCTTTAAATGCATAATATAATAAATTGGCGATGTGTAAAAAATGTTTCATAAGATTTTCTGTCGTTAGTAATTCTTGAACAAATTTACATAGGAGTGACGTTTTATGAACCAGTTTAGGATTAAAATTATATTATATTATTATATTTTATATTATATTGAAGTTATAAAAAAAAAAATAATAGAGTAACATTTATTAAAAATAATATTTGTAAGTCATTATAATTTAAATTCCTAAATTAAATTGGAAAATACAAATGCTTTTAATAATTTCTGTGATTAAATGTGTTTGAAACCGTCATATACATATACCATGTTATATTTAAATCAAAGGTTCCCACCAACCTATGGTCCGCAGACCATACCTACAAAATTTAAACAAATATTTTATTTTAATTTTAATTTTATATTAATTAATATCTTTATAAATAAAGGAAACACAATCCCAAAAATCACGTTAACTTATTTTTTTATGATTTTAATCTACTTTTGATAAAAGTAATAATACAATATACATTTTTTTAATAATAATAATTTGTGTTAAATTGCTAATAAATGTAAAACTTTTACTTAAACTAACAATAATAAACATTATAATATGCCAGCTATAAAAAATTTCACTGTATTTTATTCATTCATAATCTAAATTATAAAAAAAAAACATGTGAAAAAATTAATTCTTGACAATGAGAAAAAATAAGGTATAAAGTTTATAATTCAGTAATTTTACAATAAACACTGTTATTTAAAATTGTCTAGATGGCATACAATATTGTTCACAACAATTATTATGAGATGGAGCCCCCCAAAACTACACCAGAGAGTAAGCAAGCCCAAAATTTAGTTATTTTTTTATAAATTGTGTTTTAATTTTTTTTTTTTTAGAAACTGTTAATAATAAAGGAAAAATAAAAGCAGTTGCTGTACAAGCAATAGAAAAAAAAAAAATTACAAACCAAGTATGTATAAGTGTACTAATACAGTGTTAAATTTAATGAATTTCTCATATCAAATTGATTAAAATTATTTTTAAGAATGCCATGTTTGCAAAAAAAAACATACAGGGCGCTGTCAAGCTGTCAAAACACCATTAAAGAAAAGTAAGTATATTTGGACAAATGTATTTTAATAATTAAATGTTTATCAAACTTAAAGAATAATGGCAATGTATATTATTTTAGAATGCCAAGTTTGCTTTAAAAAGCATTTCGGTGCTTGCTGGTGGCAAGGGCAGCCCAACGAAACTGTGGTTGGTGACTTGAGAGAAGTGTTGAATGAACGTAGACATAAAGTAAGTTTTCAGTACTTATCTATGTATATTATTTACAATTACACATATAACAAGGTGGTTTTATATTTTCTATAACTATCTAGTAAACAAATCTTTAAAGTTCAGAATCTAAAAGGTTAACAATGATATATCAGCATTCAGTGGCGTAGCCAGGATTTCTACAAGGGAGGGGGGCAAAAATAATACATTTAGACTTTAGTCATAACGATTAAACAGGATACCTAAGTTATTATTTATTTACATGAAATATTAATAAATGATAGATATAATATTTTACAAAAGAACAAATATCTAATTAGTAAGTTTTAACAATGTCGGTTTTGCATTCTCGGCTACCCTGAAATCGCTGGGGGCCACTGGACGTTTAATATATTAGGGGCCCATATCTAAATGGAAAAGAATATTAAGTTAACTCGCGACTCCAGACTCGGATTCCCATCGAATCAATTTGTAAATATTGAACCATTGATTACAAATACTAGTATTTAATATTATATTATTTATTTACTAGGTATAAAATAATATTATTAAAAGGTATTAAAAGTATTATTTTAAATTTGTATATTTTATTTAATTATTTAATGATAAAGAATTTTAATTTCATATTAAATGTACAAGGAAAATGCAATTATTATCTTTATTTTATATTATGATTATAAATATTATAAATGTAAGAAACCTTTTTTTGTTTTTTATAAGAGAGCCCTTGTAAATTACTACCGTGGTTGTGGCTTATAAAGGTTATAAAGTTATAGGTGTCTGCATAGAACAACAGTATCTGTAGAATATTTATAATCTTTTTAATGAAACAATCGTTTTTTTTTTTTTTTTAATTTAAACTCCAAACCAGTACATAGACAAAATAAATTAATTTACATATTATGTTTTATATATTATATGATACGGCCCCTGTGCCTCCCCCCCTAGATACGCCACTGTCAGCATTGATATTTATTTAAACATATGATAGTTAGTAAATTTAATAAATGTTGGTATTGGGAGAGACTTTTTTGGGGGCTTACATTCTAATCAAATCATCATAACTTTTTATCAACTACAATTTAAAAGATACTATTAATAGTTTATATTATAAATGTAGGTACTTAACATTTGCAGAAGCCTTGCATGAGTTGTAATATATTTTGAAAAAGTTACAACAGTCACTGATTTTATCTACAGCTTAAAGCTGAAAGTGTGCAAAACTCTTAGTCTTTTTATTATCATAGTTAATTAGTATTGTGTTTCTTATGTTAAAATGATTGTATATTGCTTTAAATTACAATTATTACAAATACTATTAAATTATGTTATAGGCGGCTACTCCACTCACCAACCTCATGGATGCCATGGTAATAAATTCGGGACCAGTAAGGGCCATAACGCCAACAAAAATTAATTAACAATTTAAAATAAAAATAAATATTTATAAAAATAAAACACTGTAAATGTTATTCATTTTAGTTTTTAAAATATATATTACTAGGTTCATAAAAAAAAACCCTAAAACAGATGCCAAATGTTACTATACCTGGTTAGGTTAGGATTGAGTTTTATTGTTTGTAGCAGGCGCATATATTTTTGCCAATATCACATTATGATTAATATCTGCTGCATAATATATATGTACATTAATGCAGCTTCGATCAACGTCATGGTTGTAGGACCTGAAAATGTAGGTGCATTTTGTAAAGTAACTCACTGTATACCACCATATCAAGAAAGTACTCACCGAAAATAGTAAAAGTGTTAGTAGGTACTACATTGAATAGTTGTAATGTCTAAATTTACATCGAGCCAACGCAGAGTCGCCCATAATCACAACAGTTTGCGTTGGATATTCATTGGAAATTTTTTGTAAGGTGTTGGTCCAAATGTTTTTCATTTCGAAGACATAACTTTAGTCGGGTTCACATGTCGTGTCACGTATTTTATATTTGATACACGAGTAAAAAAATATTGGTAACATGTCACCTACAAGTTGAATATATTCAACTCTCCACAACATAGTATAGGTAATATAGACCCGGATTAACGGTTTCAAAAAAAACTTACATCAGTCGCATGACGGGCCAATATTTTAATCACTTGGTTATTCGAACGAACAATTTAAACAATATTATGTAATAAAAAAAACTGCGACGTACACGTCATTAATTAATAATTATATAAAAAAAAAAATAGAGGTTCAACTCACGAGGTATTAGAAAACAATTACAATTCGGTAATATTAAATATAATATAGTATGCAAGAACTGGGTTTTAATTTTAAACTTTGATAGTTGATAAGATAGAAAAGAATAATGAATACCAATGTTCTTTTTCTAAAACATATTTATTTATATTTATATTTTAGCCATGGTTGAAACTAGAGTCTATAGTACATTCCTCCATATGATTATACAATATATTTTGTAATTAACGATTGCCGGCATAAACTAACTAGCTTGTTCTCTCGTTATCACTACCCACTATCAGGCATTACTCACAATATGGTTCCGGAGGGAAATTAAAGCGGCAATTCAAATATTCAGGATTATAACTATAATCGCGGATTTTTAGACAATGAGTAAAAAAAAAGCAAATTCAAACATTTAAATAAAAGTTTCAAGATCTTACGTTTAGTAATTTTTTAAAAATAACAAAAATCGAAAATTATTTATTAGTAAAACGTTATTTTACACGTGTATTTTTGATTTCAAATTAAAATTAAAACTTTAAACACTCGTACAATTTTTTAAATTGAATAATCCTCAATCTTTTTTATAATTATTCTAAGCTTAACTTATGGACAGCATAGCATTACATTTTCAATTCTTAGCTTTTGATAGTAAAATATTTATAAATTTTTAACTACCAAATAGTGAAAAATATTCATGATTTTGACGAATTTTTGTCAATATTTGAACTTCAAATGCTAATAAAAAAAAATTGTGCCTATGTATTTTTATAATTTTTGAATGAGAGTTAGAACAAGTTATGTGGACCCTTCAATTAAATTTTCAAGTAATTTGTCCCAGCTTAATTTTTTTTATCAACATTTATAAAAAAAAAATAAAAAAAAAATGAAAATTTCAATTGTCTATAAATAGCTCAAAAAAAGTCAAAATATTTTGAAAATCTAAGCACGTAAAGAAAATGGCAATCTAAATAACTGGTGAAATTTTCAAGTATCTACGACTTATACTATTTGAATAACAACAAATATCAAAAATCGTTTGAGGCTAAACCGTTATTTAACGCGGTTTTGTAAAAATTTAAATTTCAAACACTCATAAAAAATTTTTGTCTGAATCTGGTAGAGTTATTTTTACAGATAATTGAAGAAAAATGAATGGAGAACCTTGTACCAAATTTTCAAAACTTAGTTATAAAAGAAAAAATTTTACGATTTTTTAACCACAAAATTACTTGCCAATTTTCGCAATTTTGACATATTTCGTATAAATTCGAACTTTAAGCACTTATAAAAAAAAATCGTGACTAACGATTTCGGATTTTTTTTTATCACTTTAAGAACAACTTATAAGAAACCTTGCATTAAATTTTCAAGATTTTCTGGCCGGCCAAAAAAATTTTATCGTTATTTTAAAAAAAAATACTAAAAAAAATTAAAAATTTCAATTGTCTATAAATAGCTCAAAAAAAGTCAAAATTCTTTGAAAATTTAACTGTGTATGGAGAACGCTAATATAAACATTTGGTGAAAATTTCAAGTATTTACATCGATTAGTTTTTGAATTACAACCATATAAAAAAATCGATTTGGTCGAAAACTGTTTTTGCGTAAAAATTCCCGTTTTTCTGTCATTTTTTTTATGTTTTTCTCGATTTTTTTGAAAACTGTTGGAAAATGTTTACTTTTCACCTTTATAATGCACCAAGGATATCCACTTTGCCATCGGAAACTACCCCCAAAGTTTGAAATTGAAGCATTATTTCGACTAGTTATGCTGTACACAGACACAAAAAAAAAAAAAAAAAAAAAAAAAAAAAAAAAAAACACACATCATTGTAAAATCAATACATTCATCACTCCGTTCAGAATCTAAAAGATTATTACCTATTATTAACATTTTTGTATTAAGGTGTTCAAGAAATTTTAAATCTGTCTCAAAATGGACATTATCAAATCGCTTGTACAAAATATTTTGAGGCACATAATGGTGTATCGCCTTCTTGCACAGCTATTAATCATCCAAACCAATTCTTTGAAGAAAATCAAAAATTGAAAGGAATTAACAATAGATTTTACAATAATTGTAAGTTTTTTCATTTATTTAAATACATTTAAAGTTAATTCTAATATACATACTGCTATGTTAACAGCTCGTTTAAATGATTCATCAATGATAGATGACAATACAGAATTTGATTAAACAATGGAGTGGACATTTTTTACATCATTGGACTTCGATTCTGCTATTGAAGACTATGCTGAACGCTATATAAGAGAATAATTATAATAATTAAGATTAAGTATTTATAAAACCAGTGGTGTACTCATAAATAATCTTTGGGATATACTCTCCTTAATTCTAGCCATAATTCTAAGCCGGATATTGTCTGTTGCACCGCTGTATAAAATTATTAATTATAGTTAAGTTGTATTTTGCTAAATAAATAGAAAAATTACATTTGTATCCTGATAATATTTTTAATTCTTATTACACGATCCATTTAACTTTTAAAATATTAATACTTTGTTAAAATCAAAATTGTTCTATTGTTTTTTTTATTGTTAAGAAATGTTTATAACTTTTCTATACTTGTCAATATATATGTTTAAATTAACTAAAGAATAGACATACTGGTTCAATTCATTATACTTACTGATAAATTTAAAAAAAATATTTGTACCCTATTATAACAATAACCTAAAACTTTTATAGTTACTTTATTTTGAGCTTTGTCATTTTAAGCTACCTTACATAATTAAACATTTTATATAACAAAATGCACTGCTATTTCTAAAGTTTTTCAAAATTTGTAAAATATCATTCATTATTTTTAAATATTAAGATCTAATAGATTTAATTGCACACAATAAGTCATATTAATAGTATTTATGTTACATAAATAAATTATTTTAACTGGCTAGTAATCTATCAGATAAAGTTCTTTATTAAATGTAATACGATATGTTGTACAAATACTTATTTATAATAATATGGCTACATGGAACCAACGTCACAACCACCTCTCGATCCATACATATAATACATAGTTTTACGACATCTAAAAAAAAATCGGTTATCAGTTGAAATAATTTTATACCTGTGATTTGATATAGAACATAGGCATAGAAAATGTATGAGTAATAAGTATTTTTAATTTTACCATTTTGTACTGGTGGTGGTCGATTATTAACCGGTAAAGGAACTGCTGGCTCTGGCTCTGAAAACAATGTATAATTTATATATTAGAAACAATTTTTCCCTACTATTTAAATTAATTAATATTAAAATATTAACTTAATTAAATCATACCATTATCATTGTCTAATAACTGATAGAATTCTGCCCAAGCTTCTACCATGTTTGGTCGTACACCTCTCCCATTATTAGCAATTCGTCCTCGTGCTCTTCTCACTCGCCCACGTCCACAATTTTCTGCACATATTTGTTTAATAATTAATGAGATAACTTATTTTATAAAAATTATGTTCAATAAATATGTTTTGCATTAAGTAGTAATATAATAATATGTATGCATTTACCTATATGATAAGGTCGAGCAATTTCAACATTTCGTCTTCTACCTCGGCCACGATTGAGTCGTGGTCCACTCTGAGGACCTTCTATTAGTACCATCTCTGGTGATGGTGGACGGATCTCTGGAATTAATTGACGAACAGGCAGAGGCAAGACAGCAGGTGGCTGGACAATTGGAAGAGGTATAATAGGTAGTGGAGGGCGCATTGGGCCCAATATCAACGGCTGAATAACTGGCAGTGGCAATGGTCCAGGTAAAGGTTGCATATTAACATTATTTGCTGGTAATATAGCTTCTGAATAATAAAATTGAAGTATCATATTAAGCAACTATTGATCTCTTTTAATAACTAATATGTATTATGTTTATTTTATATATGACTTACGGTGTGCAAAATTGGGCTCCCCGATTTCATGCCTAAGTAGTTGTTGGGGGGGTATATGCAACATTTTGAATGAAATCCCTCAAGTCATACCTGCCATTTTGCACATTTACCCATGCATTTATAATTGTAATGCCAAATACATAACCAAAAATAATAAACCAAAAAAAATGTAAGTTTGTTATGCAGAAGTTAAGTCTAATGTACCTACATAAAATAAATATTATGACAAAAATGTTATTATATTTAAATATTTTAGCATATTATCTAAAATGATCAATGCCATACCCTTTGTCCATTGACTGCCATTCCAAAATCATTCGGGGCCCTCTCCTCGATTGTTCTCAAGTGATCTAAGAAATGTATGGAAAATATTTTATAGAACCTCTCAATTTCATAATACTTTGATTTTACCATGGGCGGATACAGAGATTCTAAACGGAGGGGGGGGCAATCTGGCTATATATATATATATAAATACACGAATAAAATTAATTAATAGGAATAGTGAAGCATATGAATTGTCTAATATTTAGTAGACATTAGTTGTGTACTGTGTGTCTGTGTGTCTATGTCAAACCGCCTCAAACCCCATAAATAATCATTTGTAGATAAAATGTTGCGCCTCGGATGCCGCGATCACTATTATAATAAAATAAAAATTGACAATTTTCAATGAAAAAATAATTAAATGTTCATGTTAAATACAATTACGAACCTCTCTCAATAACTTGCATGGACAAAATTTTAGTCACAATTACAAAATAGAATATTTAATTTTTTTTTTGTGAACGGGGGGGGGGGGAGGCAATTGCCCCTATTGCCCCCCCCCCCTTGTACCCGCCCTTGGATTTTACAAAATCATTACCATAGAATATATATAATTGTGGGTGTTGACCCATTAGCCTTAATAGGGATGCATGATATGACTCTATGTAGTTGTTGGTCCTGTGTTGGAGCCTACACACCGTGAATCTTGCTGGAGTCACGGTGTCTATCCAAAAACGCTCATAATATCTTATCAAATCATGTAATTTATTATCTAAGTTATATTCAGTAACTGAAAAAAAAATGAAATATATAATTATACAAATACCAACTTAGCACTTGGTTTAACACCATGATGAATTTACCTAGGTCTTGTACAACTCTAAATCAATTGAATAAGAATTGCCATGGTGGTGTTCTTCGGTGGCTGGTAAATGAGCTAAAGTCATTAACTAAAATAAAAAATTTTAAATGTCCAATTAATATTTAAAAACTGTATTTAACATTACAATCATTCATATTTATTAATATTTTGTTAATTTACATTAGCAACTTAAATTTATTTAATTCAATTAATTAAAATAAAAGAGAAACCAAATCAATTTTTAACAAAAATTTGATTTGTTAATAATATACATCCACAACATTCGTTATTCATAACAAACTCGATTATTCAGTGCACATGCAAATTTGCATTTTAATCAAAACCAAATTCATGCTAGTCCATATTTTTATTCCAGATTGTATTCTTTGATGATGGCGGTGTTAAATTGCTCATGTATTTTTACATTTTATAAAATATTTTCATTGTATTTAATTTAATACAAAATTATTTACCATTCTCAAAATTCTTCTTGCATTTTCATTTACTCTGCACAAGTTTACTAATTGATGGCTTCGCATATAGCGAATAATACTCTGAAAATAAACAATTCATAAAAATATTTTCTATTGTCCATACATGTCATTACATATTATAATATACATGTTTCTGAATATAAATGAAACCAGCATCCTGTATTGTTGGTTTCTGGAAGCACCCGGGTTATAGCATTTCTGAGACCTTGCTCAAAATCAGTTATGACCTGCAAATTTTCATAACTAATATTCAATCGCAGCTCATATCTCAAATATTGCAGAACCCGACAGTAGCTTTCTGTTTGGCGATCAACCAGTAGGGCATGCACAATTGGAATTGCCTAAAAATGAATAGATCATATTTTTAACATGGTATAAATCAAATTGTATTTAAAAAACTAACCACATTGTTTAAAATTATTTGGATTGTAAAAAATTGATTTAAGTCAGCCGGTTCTCTGGGTGTTATTTGGAATGTTCCGTCCATACAAATTGCTCTTATACTACGCAAATGTGGCTGCATGTTACGTATAAAAGCAGCATTAGTGAATACAATACCAACAAGATCTTCGGTTCCATCATCTCTCAGTATTTCTAAAGGTCCTTGATAAAATGGTTCCATTGACCCATTAATATATCGTTGTCTCGGATCCCATTCTTCGGAATTGAATGTTGCTATCCAATGAGACAGTGTTTCAGGAACAGGTGAGCTGTTCCTATGCCTAACCCACGCAATAGACCTCACTGCTGCTGGATGACCAACATTCATCGCCGCTTCTGGATATCTGTGTAATTATTCATTTTTATTACATACTTAATCATAAACAATATAAGTATATTTTGTTAAATGCTTACAGCCGTGCCTGCTGATCTACTATCATATGTGATGCAATGTTCTCCGTCAAACCCCTTTGTCTTATGTTATTCCTGAAAAGTCGTGTTTCCACTGCATGTCGGGGTGCAGGTTCGTGATTGTGAATGGATCCTGGAGATATTACAATAGCTGCTCCATCAACAGTTTCCATTTTGGCAGTTACTGGACATCCATACCGACGATTTTCACATCTCAAAAATCTAAATTTTAAGTTGTGCACATTGTATTAAAAATTAATCTTCATACTATAATATAAATGTTTAATAAAATAAATTAAATTAAATCCTAAAAACTAATATAAGACGCTTGACTATTTGTTATTTTATTTAAAAGTAATTAATTACTAGGTATTTATTTATAAAGTTGAGAACAAGCTTGGTATTTTTATCTTATTTTTAATATAAAAGTTATTGGTACCATGTACATTTTTTTACTATTTAATGTTATTTTTATTAAAGATATATTTATAATGTGTTTAAATGTTCTACAATAATTTAAAAAAATTTTAAATGTAAATTACTTATTCAAAATAAAAATAATAATGTTATTACTTATTAGCTTCATTGCTCTTAAAGTAAAACTAAACCATTTACTGGTTAAAGTTAAATAAAAGAATAAAACTTGAATTCTAAGACTCTACACAGAGGTGGATTTACCATTTTTCCATTTTTAGGCGTTACAACTGTAGCACAGTGGCAACTTGTATAATCAGCAAAAAAAAAAACTTATTACTAAAAAGTTGCCTAGGTTGCCATGAGTAAATCTGCACCTGGCTCAAGTTTTTTTATTTTCAGCTATTACTATTGTAATATTATATAAGTACTATTAAAGTATTTATTTAAGTTAATAAAATAAAACGTTTTAATATTATTTTATTTATATTACCTATAGAATGAATAACAAAACTTTTAAAATTTTAAATAATGAGTAATTTATTAATTTATTATTGCAGGTTAAAAAAAACGCTATAAATAACCATGTTTTTTTTTTTAAAGTACCTATTGAAAAATATTTTAATTTAAATTAATATTTTATATTTCTGAATATCATGACCAATTTA
Organism: Schizaphis graminum; assembly: GCA_020882235.1. Classification (NCBI taxonomy): domain Eukaryota; kingdom Metazoa; phylum Arthropoda; class Insecta; order Hemiptera; family Aphididae; genus Schizaphis; species Schizaphis graminum. The sequence goes on along the minus strand of CM037033.1, from coordinate 87,952,076 downwards.
ACAAATTAAACTTAAAGTTCACAAGTAAAAAAGTGTTTGAATTATAGAATTAAAAATTATGTTATGAAGTATTTTTGAAATAAAAAAATAAATATTGCGTATAATATCATAAAAATCTAAAATTTTTTATAAAAATATCAATATTTTAAAATACCAAAGTTAATATTGACAATATATACCTAGTGATTTTAGTTACCTACTGGGATTATGATTTTTATGATTCAGGACTAATTATACAAACCGATTATTTCTTCTTGTGGAATGCTGGTAATACACAAATCCCAATCCATCAATAAATACGGTTGATCGACCTCGGAGTCCTGGAATAGCAGTAGATAAAGGTTCCTGTGGTGGTTCAATTTCTGGGTCAACTGTAGGTTCTACCACGATTTCATTTACATTATTTATGATTTATGTATTCGAACAGAATTAGTATTTAGTAAATTTAAGAATTTTTTTTTTTTAATCCTTACAGTCAACTAGATCGTCTGGATCCATAATTAATTCTTTGAATTAAACAAATCAGTTCAAATATAACTATTTTTTTATTGTTTTACATAAGGTAGATCGTTATTTACTTAAATAGAATATTGATATTTAAAAAAATTGTAAAAATAATCATTCACTTGACTTAAATAAATATTTTTACAATTAAAATTTTTTTTAAATTAGATTCACAAATTGGCAATTCTAAATTCTAAATTCTTAGAAATTTTTTAGTTTTAGATTCTGAACGGAGTGATGAATGTATTGATTTAACAATGATATGTGTTTTTTTTTTGTTTTTTTTTTGTGTGTGTACAGTATAACTTATACTAGTCGAAATAATGCTTCAATTTCATACTTTGGGGGTGATTTCCGATGGCAAAGTGGATATCCTTGATGCATTATAGAGGTCAAAAGTAAACATTTTCCAACAGTTTTCAAATAAATCGAATTTTTTATTTTGCTATAACTCAAAAACTAATCGATGTAAACACTTGAAATTTTCACCAAATGTTTATATTAGTGTTCTCCAAACTCAGTTAAATTTTCAAAGAATTTTGACTTTTTTTGAGCTATTAATACACAATTGAAATTTTCAATTTTTCTAAGAATTTTTTTTTTAAATAACGATAAAAAATTTTTGGCCGACCAGAAAATCTTGAAAATTTAATACAAGGTTTCTTATAAGTTGTTCTTAAAGTGATAACAAAAAATCTGAAATCGTTAGTCACAATTTTTTTTTATAAGTGCTTAAAGTTTGAATTTATACGAAATATGTCAAAATTGCGAAAATTTGGAAGTAATATTGTGGATGAAAAATCGTAAAAATTTTTTCTTTTATAACTAAGTTTTGAAAATTTGGTACAAGGTTTTCCATAAATTTTTTTTTCAAATATCTGTGAAAAAAACTACCGGACTAAGACAAAAAATTTTTAGGAGTGTTTGAAATTTAAATTTTTACAAAACCGCGTTAAATAACGGTTTAGCCTCAAACGATTTTTGATATTTGTTGTTATTCAAATAGTTTTAAATCGTAAATACTTGAAAATTTTACCAGTTATTTAGATTGCCATTTTCTTTACGTGATTTGATTTTCAAAACATTTTGACTTTTTTTGAGCTATTTATAGACAATTGAAATTTTCAATTTTTTTTTATTTTTTTTTTATAAATGTTGATAAAAAAAATTTAACTGGGACAAATTACTTGAAAATTTAATAGAAGGGTCCACATAACTTCTAACTCTAACTCTCATTCAAAAATTATAAAAATACATTGGCACAATTTTTTTTTATTATCATTTAAAAATGTTCAAAGATTTTCAAAATTCATGAATATTTTTCACTATTTGGTAGTAAAAAATTTATAAATATTTTACTATCAAAAGCTAAGAATTGAAAATTTAATACTATGCTGTCCATAAGTTAAGCTTAAAATAATTAAAAAAAAATTTGAGGATTATTCAATTTAAAAAATTTTACGAGTGTTTAAAGTTTTAATTTTAATTTGAAATCAAAAATACACGTGTAAAATAACGTTTTACTTATAAATAATTTTCGATTTTTGTTATTTTTAAAAAATTACTAAACGTAAGATCTTGAAACTTTTACTTAAATGTTTGAATTTGTTTCAAAATAGAATATATGACAATATGTAAGTATAATATATCCTAGACTGACAAATCATCTCCGTTCAGAATCGTTTTTCGTATACAATGATACCTATCATTGCATTAAAATTTAACCTACCTTACCATGTTCCCAAGGTTTATAGATTATACAGGTTGCCTCATAGTCCCCTAAATATTTCGATCACCCCGCACCATTCCTTGTCTAGTGACGTCACCCGAAGTATAAAATTTACGGTGGCGTAAATATATTATGCTATTATTTTTTATTATACCTAACTGATTTACTGCTTATTATTAAATATAGATGTATTATTATTGAATAATGTATTTTATTACTTAATAATACGCTAAATGTGTAATTATTCAATATTTTTCGTTATTCTTTTGGACAAGTTTTAATAACACCCATATAATAATAATATTTAACTATTTTTTTAAATTTTACAAATCGTGTATAGACATCCAGTTATAGTTACATGAAATTATAAGAAGCTACTTCTGACACTCCTGTACTTAAATTTTTTTGTTGATCCAAAATTGTAATTTAACTGTTTTAACTGAACTAAAAAGTTTGACTATTATAGCTATTACTTAATAAAATAGAAATGTATATTATATAATGTGTGTAATTATTTTTTTGTTGATATTTAGAGTAGGTACATTATAGATTAATTCAAAGCTGTATCTGAGGGGGTCCAAGGGGAAACATTCAAGACAAATTATATAAGTTTTAGTGGTGGCTTAACTCAATGGACACTATATAAATATTTGACAACTATTGCTCACACAATAAAACTATTTTAATTATTTTTTTAACTTTTTTAAATTTTATTAATTGCATTACATTTGTAATGAATTTTTTGTAAAATTGAAAATGTTATTCAATATACAAAAATAAATCCATGTCTTTTTTACAGTTTTGTTTAACGTTTTTAAACGTTTTTGATTATTACGAATATTACGCTTTTGATCAAGGCTTTGAAAAATGTTATTTTTCTATATTGTTTCCAAATATTCAATTTTAATTTTATTTTTAGTATTAAAACTATAAGTCACTTGAAACATACATACCTAAACGTATAATTTTTTTTATGATTATAATGTTTATATGTTGTTAAAAAAGATGCTCTATAATTTTTTTTATGTTTATACATTGTTAATGCAAATGTTACAAAAATGTTTTCTATGTTAAACTACTTAATTTTATTAGAAAAAAAAAAAATTATGTTTCATTAACGAGAATGTAGGTATTTTATTTATTTTAGATTCTGAACGGAGTGATGAATGTATTGCTTTTACAATGATGTGTGTTTTTTTTTTTTTTTTTTTTTTTTTTTTTTTTTTTTTTTTTTTTTTTTTGTGTCTGACTCCAACATTTGGAGCAGTAATAATGCTCCGATTTTAGACTTCAGCCCCTCTTTGAATAGGAAATTGAATCTAGTTGGTACTTTAGGGGGGTCAAAATTAAAGTTTTCAAATAGTTTTCAAAAAAATCGAGAAAAACAAAAAAAAAATGACAGAAAAATGGAAATTTTACGGAAAAACCACTTTTCGACAAAATCGATTTTTTGATTTTGCTATAACTCAAAAACGAATTATTGTAAATACTTGAAATTTTCACCAAATGTTTATATTATGGTTATCTCTTTACAGTTAAATTTTCAAAATATTTTGACCATTTTTAAGCTACTAATAGACAATTGAAATTTTCGACTTTTCTAAGTTTTTTTTTCTTCAAATGCCGATAAAAATTTTTTGGGTGGCCAGAAAATCTTGAAAATTTAATACAAGGTTTCTTATAAGTTGTTCTTAAAGTGATAAAAAAAAATCAGAAATCGTTAGTCACAATTTTTTTTTATAAGTGTTTAAAGTTCGAATTTATACGAAATATGTCAAAATTTAAATTAAATTTCATACGCTCATAATGCGAATGTTGGCCATAGTAACCATAGTAACATAATATAAAAACTATACTATTTGTTTCAAAATAGAATATGTGACAATATTTAAATATAATATATCCTAGACTAACAAATCATCTCCGTTCAGAATCGTTTTTCGTATACAATGATACCTATCATTGCATTCAAATTTAACCTACCATAGTCCGAGGTCCATCCCACCCCTAATGTACAGCAAAGCGATACTCACTTACCCGCTTTTTTTTATTTAATATTTAGGTTACCTATTGACTTCTTTAAATTATCATATTTACTTATGTGTTTTTAAAACCCTTATTTGAGTTCCAAGTAGAATGCTCAAAAACATTAAAAAAACCTTACTGTTCCATGTCACCCGAAACTCAATGTGATGACTTAGATCATTCACTTTTTATATTTTTTTTAACCAAGTTATGGTTAAATTTCATTTTTTTTTTTATGCAAATACATGTACTTATTTTATTGAATATTTCAAGTCTTTATAGTCATTAAATTGTTAATTAAACCAAAAAACCTAAAGTCGATTTTTCCACAAATTGATTTATCGTATTAATGATATGTATATCATACTAAGTTCTTGATGTACGTGTAGGCTACATTAAACATTACACATCGTTAAATTACAATAAAACGTAAAAAACGAATATTATATTTATTTATATTATAGTTAAACTTAAAAAAAAATAAAAATAATGCAGTATAGCAGTATATTAATATTATTTATTATGGGGCCTGCCTAACAAACACGGTGAACAAAACAATTTTTGTACAATAAAGATTTACACATAATCTAGAGTATTATTGATATAAATTTGACATGGGTAAATTAACTATAGAATAAGGTACCTACCTTAGTTTTTAGTCAGGAACCAAAACTGAGAAAATCGGAATAAGTCTATAATAGAATAGTTTACAAAAAAATAAATAATTTCTCAATAGATATCTAGTTAAAAAGTTTTCAATTATTTATCTTCATTTATAGTCGATATACTTCAAGATCTTATCTTCTTACAAAACTAGTTAGATATTTATAGACTGGTTAAGGCTTAGTATCTATTTTTTTTTTCAAAAAATTTGTATGGAATACTTAAAGTATTTTAGAATTTAAATAAGACTATTTTTAGGGTACAAAGCATATGGTAGGATGAATTTATGATAATTATTATTATAGATAAAAAGGGACAATAATTACCTCGTATATTTTTTTGCTGCACTTTTGATAAATACAAATATTGTATCTTTCAACTTTTATCATATATTATAAAATAAATGTATAATTAAACATGGCGATATTTAACTAATTTGTTTGCATACCTATAAATAAACAGTACATTTTTGTTTTTAATAAGGTGCTATGGTACGCATTATATATATTGCACTTACTAATTAATACTTTCTCATAAATGATAAATGTACATATTTTAATGTTCATATGTAAATTATCAGACAGGAACAATAGGAGAATATACATATAAAAACCTTTATTTAGGAACATCAATTCTTTGTATTATGGATACAATTGAGTTACAATTTACAAACATACAACTGATTAACAAAAAATGTTTTTGTGTACAATTGATGATATTTTATATTTTTATTCTATTTTGTAAATGCGTGTGATGTAGGTATTCGTCTTACAAACGTACAACATACTATAATTATAAAATTATCATTATTCACTTCATATTTAAAATGTCTATTTAAGCTTCAAAATAATTAAATATTGCCAATTTCATAAATGTAATTATTTTTTGTATATTGTTAAAGAATAGTTATAAAAAAAAGTATTTTAAAATATCAATATATGACTTACATTTATGATATCTTCAGCAGTCTATTATTACTTCATTAAAATTATTTAACCGTTGCAAATCATCTCCATTAAAATCCTTATCATATTTCAGACTAGAGTGTCTGCACTTGTATACAGTATGCTGTATGCAAATGGTAATCGGTAAAACCGACAAAACGTTAGTTATGCCATTATGGTTAAGTTATTAAAATAATTGTCGTCATAAATAAAATTGTTTTTAAAATACATAGAAATTCGAAAACACTCTTTTTGAAATAAACTTTACATTTATATTATTTTTTTTAAATTTAAGTTACATATATATTTATGTTAGAAGTAAGGCTTCAACATCACAGGTCATTAGCCTAAAGTTATATTTGTATACCTACACAGTGATACACATGGGTTGCGATAAACCAAATTTTATCGTTAAAAATGTAATCGTATTTTATATTTAGGTATACCTACGCGTAGTTTTGATGAGCGAAGCCGCAATGATAATAATAATAATAAAGTGAACAGATACCTATTACTTATTGAATATAATAAAAGTTTAAATTATAACTTTGGATGATATGATAAAATTATGGATATAAACTATACGTTCTACTATATTTCAGTGGCGTGGCGTGGAGTCGACAGTGGTGTAAGCCAGTGGTTCTTAACGGGGGCGATACCACCCCCTTGGGGGCATTTCGGTCTCTCTGGGGGGTGATAGTTTTGAAGGGGGCATTGAGGGGGCGGTAAGCTTTTTCAAACTCTTTGTATAGTAAAGTATTAAATTGTTTTGTTAAGTGGTGTTAAATATAATCATAACTATCTAAAAATAAGAGTTTTTACTTTAATAGGTAGTTTAATTAATAATGTCATAATATACTGATGAATAAATAAATATACAAATATATATATATATATTTATAAGAAGAAAATTTGATTTTGCACGAGGGGGGCGTTAGCAATTAGTTATTACGATAAAGGGGGCGCTGAACTAAAAAAGGTTAAGAACCACTGGTGTAAGCAATCACCAAAAATTATCCCCACCTATACCTTAATTTTTTTCTTACCACCACTAAAAAGCAGCTTACAGTTTATAGTTTATACTACTGATTTTACCTTGCTATAATTAAATAATTGCATTGCATACTTACAAATTTTACCTCTAAAAATGTGTCTCAACAACTTTTGGTTATTATATAACAAAATTAGCAACAACATATATATTTTTAATACATTAGCAATTTATTTTTAAATATATTTAAATAACAAACGATACAATTTTTTTAAGTTATACATTCTAATGTAGGGATAATAGTTAATAAATAATAAAAATAAAGTCAAATAGTCATAATATAGACAATAGTGGCACTAGTGGCAGCATGGGACTGAGTGTCATACCATTATACCAACGCAATTGTCGCAATTGGTAAAAATAAAATAATGTGAAATATCGATTAAAATCACGATGGTTGCTGATTGGTCGTGTATCATATTATTTGAAAATCGCTTATATGTCATATAGTATACACCACCGCGTATACTATTCCGCATTTCCGCATGCTAATTCCAACACAAACACTTTATACTATAAACTGTATTAGTCTAATTTATAAAATAGGAAAGGGAATTGAAATCACTTAACACACACATCGCATTTGTCATGTTTATAGAAAATGCATAGTTGAGCTGAACGTGCGTGTGCGGACTGCGGAAGTTCAGGGGACATTTTACCGAGTATTCTTGGCTTGTACCGACGCGACGACCGAAAAGTTCAAAAACAACAAATAACGATGTTATTTTTAGACTAACAACAAATAACAATTTATAAATAATATAAAATTATAAAATCAATGAAAAAATATTATAATAATCAATAATATTATTTCACATTGATCATGGCTAAAATGTAATTTAATTTGGTCATTTAAAAATAATACACCCAATAACGTTTTACAATAAAAAGTGTAAGCTTACATTGCTTATATACTCGCCACGCCACTGCTATATTTTGTAAAACATTTGGTGTCAGTTACGTCTTGATCGTTCGACGTGAATACACAATAGTTTTCGAAAATTTAATTTTTTTTTATTAAATATAGAATTGGTTAAATTTAACAAAGGCGGCTTAAAAATTTGTTGAAATGGGTTAACGTACATAAATGAAACACCAGGTCCGAACGCGATTAACGTGGAAATTCACAAAGAAATGCTCTTTGAAATGTCGCGGCACAATGTACACAGCCTTGGAGAAATGTAATCTACAAATTGGAAAAGTTCATAGTCATATATGTATATGATTATAGCTGATACACACGAAGTAAATATTTTTTTATATTTCTACTGAAAATTGAAGAAAACATAACAAATTTAATTTATAATTATAAGTATTTTTATTTACATGCATATTGCATATTTTTAAATTGTTCACTAAGTGAAATATAGCTCAGGGCCTCCAAAAAATTATAGGCTTGCAGCTTTCCGGGTCATATCATCGGCCACTACTTTTAAAATGTTCAAAGAATAAAATATTTGCCTACCTATTGAAAAAATAAAATGGCATTCATATTATAAATATTGATATTATAATATATTTATTCAAGTATTCAATAATAGTATTATTATTATGATAAAAGTAGTTAATAAAATAATGTAATCGTCTTAATTTTAAAACTTTAATTTTGACATATTATTTATTTACAATTACCATAATAATTAGAATACAGTCTAATTATAGCTTAATGGACAATGGTACAACTAAAATTCGTAAGAGTATATTGTATTATAGTATAACGGAATCGCGGGAAATGGCCAAAAAATTAATTTTCAATATAAATAAATGTATTAATATATTTTACATATTTATTAAATAATACATATCTTTTTTAAATACACATAAGCTGAATTAATCTTAAAGTTCAACAACCTTGATAAGCATTTTGACATTTAATTTAATTTATATTGCTGATATCTTTGTATCAGTATAAAGTAAGCAAACTGAAGTTTTTTTAAACTAGTCAAAATGACAAAAGCGGGTAAGTGAGTATCGCTCTGCTGTACATTAGGGGGTGGGGTGGACCTCGGACTAGGGTAGGTTAAATTTGAATGCAATGATAGGTATCATTGTATACGAAAAACGATTCTGAACGGAGATGATTTGTCAGTCTAGGATATATTATATTTAAATATTGTCATATATTCTATTTTGAAACAAATAGTATAGTTACTATATTATGTTACTTTAGTTACTTTATAATATCTGTTTATTAATAAAAAAATTATTTGGTAACATACGCTTAATGAGAGTATGAAATTTAATTTAAATTTTGACATATTTCGTATAAATTTGAAATTTAAGCCCTTATAAAAAAAAATTGTGACTAACGATTTCGGATTTTTTTTTTATCACTTTAAGAACAACTTATAAGAAACCTTGTATTAAATTTTCAAGATTTTCTGGCTACCCAAAAAAATTTTATCGGCATTTTAAGAAAAAAAACTTAGAATAGTCGAAAATTTAAATTGTCTACAAGCAGCTTAAACTTTATTTAAGAGGACGCCATACCCGCATGTGTTGTCTCTGTCTTACTAACGTACATCATAACAAATTTTCGTTCAGTAGAATAAATTTTGTGACGTTAGCTTTAATATTAGAGCAAATTTACCTATTTTCAAATTTTAAGGTAAGAATATTATCTAGACAATGACATACGCTTTTGATGATATTATTATTTTAAAGTGAGTTACAGCTATGTAAAATATAACAACTTTAAAATGTTCATAACTCACTTTAAAATGATAATATCAATAAAAGCATATGTCATTGTCTAGATAATATTCTCACCTTTAAATTTGATAATAGGTAAATTTACTCTAATATTAAAACTAACGTCACAAAATGTATTCTACTGAACGAAAATTTGTTATGATGTACGTTAGTAAGACAGAGACAACACATGCGGGTATGGCGTCCTCTTAACTGTAAAGAGATAACCATAATATAAACATTTGGTGAAAATTTCAAGTATTTACGATGATTCGTTTTTGAGTTACAGCAAAATCAAAAAATCGAAAAGTGGTTTTTCGTAAAATTGCCATTTTTCTGTCATTTTTTTTTTTGTTTTTCTCGATTTTTTTGAAAACTATTTGAAAATTTTAATTTTGACCCCCCCTCCCAAAGTACCAACTAGATTCAATTACCTATTCAAAGAGGGGCTGAAGTCAAAAATCGGAGCATTATTACTGCTCCAAATGTTGTCGTCAGACACAAAAAAAAAAAAAAACACACATCATAGTAAAATCAATACATTGATCACTTCGTTCAGAATCTAAAATATATTAATAATCAGGAAATTAATGAAATTAAAAAAATGAAACGTCAATCAAATTTTGAATATTAAACAGTAAAAATGCCCAAACGTGCTGCACCGAATATTTTAAGAAAAATGAACTCTACAAAATAGCTATCTTCAATTAATCAAAAGCGGGTAAGTGAGTATCGCTCTGGCGCTCTGCTGTACATTAGGGGGTGAGGTGGACCTCGGACTAGGGTAGGTTAAATTTGAATGCAATGATAGGTATCATTGTATACGAAAAACGATTCTGAACGGAGATGATTTGTCAGTCTAGGATATATTACACTTAAATATTGTCATATATTCTATTTTGAAACAAATAGTATAGTTACTATATGTTACTATAGTTACTTTATAGTATCTGTTTATTAATAAAAAAAGTATTTGGCCAACATACGCATAATGAGCGTATGAAATTTAATTTAAATTTTGACATAATTCGAACTTTAAGCACTTATAAAAAAAATTGTGACTAACGATTTCGGATTTTTTTTTATCACTTTAAAAACAACTTATAAGAAACCTTGTATTAAATTTTCAAGATTTTCTGGCTACCCACAAAAATTTTATCGGCATTTTAAGAAAAAAAACTTAGAAAAGTCGAAAATTTCAATTGTCTACAAGCAGCTTAAAAATGGTCAAAATATTTTGAAAATTTAACTGTAAAGAGATAACCATAATATAAACATTTGGTGAAAATTTCAAGTATTTACAATAATTCGTTTTTGAGTTACAGCAAAATCAAAAAATCGATTTTGTCGAAAAGTGATTTTTCGTAAAGTTGCCGTTTTTCTGTCACTTTTTTTTTGTTTTTCTCGATTTTTTTGAAAACTATTTGAAAATTTTAATTTTGACTCCCCCAAAGTACCAACTAGATTCAATTTTCCTATTCAAAGAGGTGCTGAAGTCAAAAATCGGAGCATTATTACTGCTCCAAATGTTGTCGTCAGACACAAAAAAAAAAAACACACATCATTGTAAAATCAATACATTCATCACTTCGTTCAGAATCTAAAAAATATATATAATTAAATATTTAAATTGATAATACAACTCGTTCTTCTGGTAAATTATTTCTAAATAATTAACGTCGTTACAAAAAAATAAAATAGTAACGAAGTTATCATAACGTTACTGAAAGTTGTAACCACGTTACAGTAACGAGTAACGGACGTTATGTTACTACCCAACACTGCATATTATTACTTTATAAATTAATATGATAGACATTAGTACAAAATGATGTGATTTTAGAATTTATGTAATGATTATTCATTATTTTTATCAAAATATTACATTATTTTGTAGACCAACAATAAATTAATAATATTATGTTTATGTCTTGCCAAAAAATGGGACAAGATAATAATATCAAAACATTAAATTAGGTATTTAAATTGTGGACTATAATGCCATACTCAAATTACCAACAAGCCATAAAATATTAACTTTTACGTATTTATACGTTGGCGGACAAAACACTTTTTTTTACTAAATTCAAAATAAACAAAATACAGTTGTTTTATCTATTTATTATAATTATTATAATATAATTATAATATTTAATATTAGGTATAACAAAAATGTACATATTGATATTTTGTACAATAGGTAGTTATTAACTTTATTTAACAATTTAACAATGTTGATGTCGTTGAAGAAATAAAATATGACGTTTATTGCGAGCCACACTGAAACCCGTTCGCCAGCCGTACGAGCACGCCGCGGGCGGCGGGCCACATGTGTGATACAACCACTATGGCATTAGGTATCGTATTAAATAATTCGCAGTTTTTTTCGAAACTAGAAAAAATATTAAAAATCAGGAAATTGATGAAATTAAAATTTTAAAACGTCAATATTTTCAGAACAAAAAACTCTACAAAATGGGTATCTTCAATTTTTTTTTAAATAATTAAATAAAAAAATAAATTTTTTAACTTTTTTACCAAAATATAAAAATAAATTAAAACATGAAAAATTTGTAGTTCTTGTCTCTGTGAATCTTATTAAAAAACCAGAATTATGATATATCTATTATTTCAGGAGATATCGCAATGGGTAAATCCTGGCGGGACACCCTGTATAGTTGTATACCTAATTATTATTATATTATAATATATTATAATAATATTATATTCATTACATTATATAGTATATTGAATTTGAAGATATTGGAATGGAATTACTAGTAAGTACTACTACTACGACTACTACTAATGTTAGAATTATTTTCAATGTATGGGTGAAACCTATGGAATCGTTGACTAATTTGTAAGATTTTTTAGACATTTTAATTTAACTAATTATCGTAGTTACCAATGACGAAACATGTTAACTGTTGAAATTCCGTCCGCAATGAAATAAATATAAAATAATAATAACTGCTGTCTGCTAGTGTGTATAGGTACGAGTACAACTGTCAAATGATAAACGCCGAACGGTAACACATATCAGATTGGGTTATTTTTTCACGACTAAGTCGACTATTCCATAGCTCATAGGGTTTTTCCGAGGGTTTTTCAGACGATCCACAATCACTATAAATAAAAGTTAAATACCTATCATTAAGACTAGAAATATCTCTATAGTATTCACTCTCATGATACCTATAAATATATTATATAGTAAAATTTACTTACATAACAAGTACGTGCAAGCCACGATTATAAGCGTGGTGCAAGCGCAACATAATCACTAAGATAATGGTCAAATAACGGCCTGTTACGACGTTATCATATCGCGTTTGGTTATTACATCTATACAATTATTAAGAGGATATTCAGTGCATTGTTCGTTTTGTATTCAGAAATATTATCAAAATTTAACTTTATAATAGGTATATTTACTCTAGAACCAAAATTGAGCGAGTTCTACTCAGACTGCATAAATGCAGCGTTTTATCTATGTTGCGTATGGGCTAGAGAGAGAAAACAAACAGTGCGCTGACATCGTCTTAAGAGGATAATTATATTATCTATTATATTATAATATTATCGTGCTATTTCACTTATTGACAGATTAATAATTGGTCCACTTTATGTCTTTGATCGTGTATAAAATATTCTTTTAAAGCGTTCTTTTAAAATGTTGTTATTTATAAATCACTTGTAGGTTAGGTAGTTAGGTTTACAGTTACAAATTGTTAACCAATAATAGATGTTCATAGTTGTCTATATACAGTCTATTATACAATGAAGAAAAACACTCAACAATTCGCCACCCACAGCGAAAAGGGCAGTAACTCACTTTTTATCATTTTTCAGTAGAGCCGATCCAAGTTACCTACATAAATTCTAATTCTATTTTTAGTTTTTTTGTGTTATTTCAAAAATAATTGTCTACCTACAGTCTATTATAAAATGTCTAAAAATCTAAAATCATCTACTAATATACATATAAAATTATCGACACAGTGTTTTTCATAACGTCTAACTGACATTGTACAGTCGAGTCGTGATAACTCAAACCTCGATAACTCGAAAAACTTGACAATTTGATTTTTATTTTATTCCCCTAGAAATTCTCATAACACTCAATGTATTATAAGTCTTGTTAACTCGAATATAAAATTATAATGAATAGCTTAGTCGAAGTATATTATAATATATATAAGTGGTATCTGGGTATTTCATGATATTTTGTTTTATCTACTTTAAGATAAAATGAGTCGATAGAAACTGATTATTAGCGCATGCACAAAAAAATTAGAAGATTTTGTCAACAAACAGCCATAGACCCAAAAATTAATTACAAATTATTTATCTAATAAATTATACATAATATGTACATATACTTATAATACCATTTTATCTATTTTAGTAAAGTTTTTGTATAACATTTATTTACACATTTTTGTCATAAATTTTTATAATTTTTATATTTTATTATATTTCATCACATAACTCGAAGTTTTGATTTAATTTAGATAAATTCGAGTTAGGTGTCTCGAATAATACGTATCTCTAAAGGTATTTTTATCCCACTTCAACTTCGAGTTATCGCGACTCGACTGTATTAAAATATGTTATATACTTATATACCATCTCATTTGTATGTATAATATAGATTATAGACTGTAAAAGTTGTAGACGTCTGCGTAGACTGATAGACGTTTAATATATCTATAATAGATTATGTGTAGGGCGTGGATTTTTATGTAATAAAAAAGTCAAAATATGTATTAAAAATCATGAAATATTTAATAACAAAAAATGTTTTGATGTATTTATATGTTGAGTAATTAAAACCCTTTCCCGCCCAATTTTTTTTTTATACTATTAAAATAAATTATTTCTTAGCTATCAAATAATTAATAAAAAATAGAAAAAAAATAATTTCATAATTTTCTTTATTTTTCATAATTTCAGAACGTTGCAATCAAGCTACACAAAATAACACGTGCGCATTACTCTTAAAAGTTTCATTACAGAATTCTAAACGGTATTAAGCTACTTATACTTTCCAATTTATGTCAATAATAAATTTTTACCATCCCTTAATGAGGAAGTTGGTCAAATATATTATTTTTTAACGTTCTTAGAACGATGGTCATGTTCTTAAAGGTAGTTATAAATCTCAAGTCGTAGGGGGTCTTAAATGTGTTTTCCACAAACGCGTATCCCGATCGTCTTCAATTATTATTATGTGGGTATAGAATATTATAAACGTAAAAGACAATGTCTATAATATAGTGTCGTATTTTTAGATATTTTAGATTTCAGTTGGAAAATAATTGTTATTTTTCGACGCGCCGCTCAGTCAGGGCGGATATTATATAAGGATATATATTTATATTTTATATATATATGTAGGCAATTCTTTTCTCATCAAAGGCTACCGCTGATCTCTACTGCGCATTAAACCTTTTGTTTTATTATGTATTTATGTGAAGATTACAATTACCTCTGTATATAATATCCATACAGATATTGCTAAGGGTTTGACCTATTCACAGCAGTCTTGATATGTGTTTCGCTTGTTACAGGAATCCCGCACACAATGCTTGTGGTGTGGGATGGTGTTTGTCACAGTTGGCCCCGTGTGCCCTTGTTCAAAAGAAAAATAAATTTATGCGCTTATAATATACATATACATAAACAAAACTAATAATATCATCTACGATGCAGTTTTTTGTTAGAATCTCGAATTCCTATAGTTTATAATTTTATACTTTATCTTATACCGAATTTGAAAAAAATTGTATGTTAAGGCGTAAAGCATACGATTTGGAACAATTTTACTTTATATTTATCAAAAAACGAAAAAAATATATGAATCGAAAAATTATTAAAAAAGTGACAAAATGGTGCGATTCAAGCTATTAAACGTTATCGATAGTTTTTAATTATTCATGTACGAAATATGCACATATTCTAAATAGACAGCCGCACCCGCATGTGTTGTCTCCGTCTCACACACGTACAACATAGTATATTACACATTATAAAAAGTTTCAATAGTGTGCTATTCGTTTTGATATTAGAGGAAAAAAAATTAATCTATTTATTATAAAAATTTTAGGTAAGAACATTATCTGTATGATTTTCAATAAAACACCTACTTGGTCTAAATTGAAAGACGTAAGTTTAGATCCAACGTATTATTATAAATTATAATCGGTATTCGGTAAAGAAGATGGTCCTATACTCCCACAAATAAGTCGAAGATCAAGAACCATTGTAGATTGTATAATTAAAACAATGGTAATAATGATTAACAGAGAACTGCTTACTTCAGTATTAACTATTACCATTACTCATTACCAATACTATATATATATTATGTATACATATATGGTAATATTGGTGATAGAGGCATAGAGGATAGAGCTGATATATTGATATATTATAATATTTTTCAGTTTGCAAGTTACTATATATTTAATGTCAGATTTTGTACTGTAGAGTTTAGACTATATATAATTTACATTCACATCTCATATAACTATATCAATACTTAATATCTAACGATTTGTTGGTTGGTAGGGTATTTTAAATAATGTATAGATAGGAAGCCTACTGCCACCATTCCGATTTGTATACACAATACACATTGAAAATGTAATCACAATGTAAATATTATATTGAAATAACGAAAAGATAAATAGCTAGGTAGGTAGTATAAAAAAAAAATAAAAAAAAATAAGATTAATAATTACATAATGTTATAATTTTATACAGGGTGATTCTTTTATCATAAACCACTCATTATTTCAAAAATTATTTATGTTTTTGAAAATATTTTTTTATATTGTTTCAAGTTGTTAAAAAATCAACGTTTTTTAAAAAAAATTATTTTCTTAAATATTTTTCATCCTTAATTTTTTTTTTAAGTTGTTTACTTTATTGACAACATAGATTTAATTTCATATTCTGAAGCAGAATATTTTTCTGAGTATTTTGAATTTTGATACATTTTGGGCGAGTAGTTTATGAGTTATTAGTATTTAAAGTTTTTATGCGCGGAGTGGAGTGCTACTGGGCTACCACGCATAATGTTTGACCACTAAACCGCTTGTCAAAACTTTAAATACGTAGGTATAACTCATAAACTACACAACCTAACTTCAAATTGTATGTATTAAAATACTCAAAAAATTATTCTACTTTGGAATATGATATTAAAACTCTATATTGTCATTCAAAAAAGTAAAAACTTAAAAAATTTTTGAAAAATATAATATTTAATAAATAGGTATACATTGATTTTTTTAACAACTTGAAACTATGTAAAAAAAGTTTTCAAAAACATGAATACTTTTGGAAATAATAAGTAGTACCTACGTGATAAAGAATCACCTCGTATTGTTAAACATAGTATTATTAATTAAATGAAAAGTATATATTATTGCAATACTGTTGTGTGAACTGCTAAACTGCACAATAATAATAGTGCCTTAGTGCCTTATTAATAATGAATTATAAAATTATAAAAAAATATGAATTATATATTATATAATATATGCTTATCAATTATCTTTCTTTCAAGATTTGACGAACGGCAAACAATTAATAGAAACACTAGCCTTCGAAAAGTTTGTACATGGAAACATTACACTTAATTATCCTGAAATATCATTTCAAATGTATAATGACTTAACAAATAGACAGATTATAATATTTACAAAAGTATTAAATATAATCAAACTACAGGTCCACAAGTCAAACCATATGTAAACACGCGATCGGTTTATCTATAAATATGAGGCTGATTCAAATTGTCGTACAGTTATATACTCGTATAAGTTGAGGTTTCCCTGCAACGTCCAAACGCCGCGTCTGGATGTTGCGGGGAAACCGTACCTTAAGCTTTATGAACGTTTGCAAAAATGGCATTCAATTCAATATACAAATATCTGGACCAAAAGTGATTATGTATAATAAAACTATAGCAGAAATGTTTGTAGTTCAATTGAATAACAATGAAGGTCTCTTTTTGGTGTAAGACG
The DNA here is from genome assembly GCA_020882235.1 of Schizaphis graminum. NCBI lineage: Eukaryota > Metazoa > Arthropoda > Insecta > Hemiptera > Aphididae > Schizaphis > Schizaphis graminum. The sequence continues at coordinate 87,934,430 of CM037033.1, read as the reverse complement.
TAAGTTATTTAATATTTTACTATGCTTACGCATCACATATTATACAGTTCTTTACATAGGATTACAAAATATTATATACCTATTTTAGCATTTTAGTATTTATATGTTTTAATGTTTATGAAATCCATGTATACAGATCGACTGTTCTACCGACAAAGAGTATAGTTATCCAAAATTGAAAAAAAAAAACGTTTTAGAAATGGCTACTGTATTTAAAAAACATGATTTTGGACACACAGACGTCATGATGATTACAGACTATGGCTCGTACGAAGCACAAGTAGTTATTTTAACTGGGATTTTGATCGAAGCAACTATAGCTGCGTTGGACCACAGTTTCAGAAAAAGTAATATTAATGATTTGATTTCGTACATTATTATATAGTTTGACTTGTTTTGTTTTATTTATTATTAACGATGTTTTATAGGTGTCTTGATAGCGCTTATTGACGAGTCCAAACCAAGCGTAATATTTTGTAATACGCTTAGTATAAGTACAATAACAGATGTTTTAAATAATATTATGCATCAACGCCATCAACCGATATTGAAGATTTCTACCATGGTTCGCGACAGCTTTACTACCTATTCAAGTATCAAGGTTGCGGCGGAAGAAATTTTGTTTGTCCGTCCGATAAAAACAAAAAATCCAATTGGCCCGTGTCCTATTATATATTCGCGAGTGGTACTACAAGAACTTCGAAAGAAATTTATTTATCTGACGACGCTATGAAATCAGCTTTAATATCGTTCAAGCAGTGAGTATTTAAATTAAATTAGTCAGCCGACCAATGCACGAGTTTAAAAAAAAATATTGTTAAAATTTAACGCGGTTAAGTGATTTGGTATGGTTTTATTATGATATTAAATGTTTTAGGACCATTAATGGAAGAACCTATTGAAAACAAATTTATGATCACTACTATCCTTTATTTTGGTACACTGGAATTTTATTATTGATGCTCGGTATTCATTTTGGCAAGCTAAGACTATTTTTCTCGACAAAATCAACCACCGAACAAATACTTGGTTTAATAGACAAATTTAAAGTAAGCAGTAAACACTATTATTTTTTCTTACTATACCATAAATATTAAATAACTGCTTATATTTTTTAAGTTACAATAGATTTTGTATGTAAAATTAGGTTAGATAACGCTAAATCAAATACATACTATATATATACACGTATAATCTAATAGTGTGTTATAGAATACATGACACTTATTATACGATATGATTTAGCTATGTTTCTGTGTTATACAGCCAACATTTTTTATGACTGTTGTATCTGTAATCAATGAAAATATGTCCTGTCAGATGGCAAATGGCTACAAGTATATAATATCCAGAGTTTAACGACATGCATTTTTGGTGGGTCTCCGATGCGAGCTGATTTACAAAACACAGTGGTAAACAATTTACTGCGGGGAAAGATACCGATCAAACAAGAGGGTACGGTGCATCTGAACAGGTACCGTCAAAGACGGATCGAACGGGAGACCTGCAGCAGCTATTAGTATAAAAATTAAAGTTAATCGAATACAAAATTGTTTGTCATGGTTATTAATTAATAATTATATTTTAAATATCGTTTTTAGATCGTTAGCTTGGAAATTGTGTTGGCCCAAATACTGAAGCCGAAATTCGTATTAAATCGGTGTACAACATGGTGGGATATGTCAACGACATGAAAAAAACGATTTGTTCGTACAACGAAGACGGTTGGTTTGCTTATCTCTAATACATTTTAAAGTCTCTTCGTATACATCTTATTTTTAAAGTATTTTCTATGTTCTATGAGTCAATATAAACTTTTTACAAAATGAACATCTGCGATGTATTATGTTACTATTGCCTACGAGGGACCCACATTTGATAATGGTTTATTTTAATATTTTATTTTGTTTTGTTTTGTTATTATTTATTTTTTCTAATTCTAATGTATTAGTCAATAGCTATTATTTTTATTTAATTATTATCTTGGATATTTTTTTATATTATAATATACATTGTTACTGTACTGTTTATTCTAATTTAATATATGTTTAAAAAAGGGAAGCTGGAAGCCCGTATACATTAACTAAAATAATATTATTATATATTTTAAAAATAATTATTAATTAATATACTAAAAAATATATAAGGATACTACAAGATAGAAAAATATCAATTCCGATTTCACGCAATTGATATTATTTCAAATAAGATACATACTACGCTTATGTATCTGTCGTATAAATATGTATCAGTTTGATTTCTTACAAGTTCCGAAATATGAATAAAATTATCCTTAAATCGTCTTATTATAGTAAGTTACTTATTATGTATTATTTAATGGTATTATTTTTCAATTGATAGTCAAATCATACTGTGTAAATTACGTAAAGTAAGATACTGTAAGACTGTAAAGTTGTCCACGATGTTTCTTCTAACTATCTAACTGCATTATAAATCATTTACCTTTTTAATACTTATTATTATTATTATATACAAAAAATGATTGTAAGTAGAGATAGTTTATGAGCTTTTATCACACATTTTATAGTTATAAATTAAAATACAAAAAGATTTCATCAAAATATTAAAAAAATTATATTTTGTATAGAAAATGATAACATAAGCAATTGGTGAAAATTTCAATAATTTACGGTAATTAATTTTTGTATTACATCATAATGGCAAAAAAACGTTTAAAGCGAAAATTAGGGGCGAATATTCAATAGGTATAGTAAAGATACATCAAATCAAATGTTCATAAGAAATTAATTTTTTTTTCCAATGAATGATTATTAATAGAAGTTAAACAGTAAGACAAAAAAACGTATTGAAGTATTTATGATTAATTATCAATTGCACACAATCTCAAATTTTAAACTATTATATGTTTTTATAAAATTATAATCAGGTTAGTTGGAACTTAACATTTTTTAAATATATTTATTGATTTTATAACTAAATAAATTTCTATACTTATGAGAAACTTGAAAAATATTTTTTTGAAGATATTTTGTCCAGGTTAGGTTAGTTCTAAAAAAAAAATACTTTTAGAAGGTACAATAAAAAAAACTCATTTTTAAAAAAAAATCAAGTAGATATCCTTGTAAGGCGTGTATTATTATGCAATAAAATAGTCAAATTAGGTACCTATGTAAATATTTGTGATGATATTATTTTGACAATATATTATATATTAAAAATATGAAATATTTAACAAAAAATTGGTATTACATTAATTTATAATTATTAATTAGGTACCGCGTATAATAATGAATTAATAAAAAAGTTAATATTGTGTAAAAATATATTTTAAAAATGTTATGCAATATAATTGTATTCATCAGATACATTTGGACAGGCGCATATCTAGAGGGGGTACTAGGGTACTATAGCACCTTCCTTGGAATACTACTGCTTGGAAAATAAATACTATACACAACATATATTTTTCAGTAAGCTGGTCGCTGGGCAAATTTCTAAACAAAATTGTTATCAAAAAAACAATATATACTATCGCACATTAATTTTAAGGACTAAAAAAGGATTTTCCTTTAGAATAGGGTAGGTATACAGAATACGATAACTTAACCTTAGCAATCCCCCATAAAAAAATAAAAATCCTAGATCCACCACTACATTTGGATTTCACTCAAAATATCCTTTATCAATGAATATTTCAATAGCTGTTTTTATAAATGTGTCAGTGGGCAAACACAATTTTGACTGGAAAAATACTTGAAATATGATGGTTATTAAACATTAATTTATTATAAAACAGTAAACAATAGTTGCCGCTTATTGGATTCACTTTTAACTATGATGGTATTTGAGTTCAAAAAAACAAATAATTCGGATAGGTCCAAGAATTAGTAAAAATATAAACAATTATGCATTGTAATACATTGTAATACATAAATTAAATTTAGCTATGTACCTAATTATAAATCTTCATTATATTATGTTTTTATTTGAGAACATCTAATATAATATACTGTCGCCTATCATTCATGAAAAAATAAAACATGAAAATTAATAACAAAAAAATTAGAAGATGGTTTTTTTTTCAAAAATGTTGTTTCGTGAATAATGATTTAAAATTAAGTTACAATAAAATAAATATTAAAGAAATTAATAATTTTAAATGTGATAAGACATAGAAATAATAATAATCCACAAAATATTTATACAATAAAATTAGAAAAAGACTATGAAATTGTAATTGACTTCATGGACTAGTGTAGTGAGTCCAATTAACAAATATTTTTTATGCATTAGGTATATGTGTTATGTCTTATGTGTAAAACCAGCCTGTTTGAATCTGATAGTTTTATAAATCAAATCAGTGACGATTAGTATTCTATTCTAGTATTAACATTGATTTTAGAATATACTAAGTTATATATATACCTACATTATACAACTTGCAAACCTTCATTATTATAATTATTAATAACTTATTATAATTTATAATACAGTAGGTATAGAATTGAATTATTACTAATAACTTATTAGTTATTATACATATTTTGTATTGCATTAGGCATTAGAGATATACCTTTACATTTTTTTTAAAAAAACCATAGTAATATACCTTATGATATTAATTTTGTTGCATAATATCGATTTTTTTGATTTCTAATTTTTATTTAGATTACAAATTATTTTTTCAATTTTAGTTTTAATTTTAATTTTTTAAATATCACCTCGACATTTTTATGATTCTAATATTCCTATATTATTCTCAATTTTTTAAAATTTGGTTTAATCTTTAATAATAATATAAATTATATAACTATATATTGCTGAAGACATTTAAACAATTTTAATTTTAATTTATAGGTAATTTATTATTATGGGAAAATATAATTTTTCTAATATTGTTTACAAATTGTAGAACGTTTTTATACATATTATACAGAATGCCCGATGTATCATATTTGTTATACTTAAACTCAATACAATTCAAATTTCCAATGTGTAGATGTCAGAAACTCAGAACTTATGATACTTGAAGATTCTATATTACTGTTACTTGCTTTGCAGTATGATACGAAACCAGTGGCGGCTCGTAGTAGTTTAGCACAGGAGTGCGATGAAAAAATTAAAATGATAAAATAATAATACAAAACTTAACACATCGCGCGTCGTTGCCGTCCGATTTGTGCGACAAAATTTACCGCACATCATAAGATTGTATAGCCGCCGCGCCGTCGTGATGATATTAGTATTACTCATATATTAATATTATACCTATAGTTTATACCACGATGTAGAGAAGAGAAGGTGATAACACTCTGCTTGATCGGGAGAAAAAAAGTGGCTTATTTTTCGACGGCAATTTTGTAGTTTAAATAAAATCCACCGTGAGCACCACAAGCTTCGAAGGCCGGTTGTTATTCAATAATAGCATTATAACCACTATGCAGTTATGCATTATTTTCATTTTAAATCGTAATTTATAAATTAATTAATATTTTATTAGAAGAAAAATACCTGTGCGTGCCTATGCATTCAACTACCTATATAGAAGTTGACAGTTGGAAATTATAGCAATATATTATAATATTTAATTAGATTTAATCTATTCTGTGATACTTTTTACCTATACGCTATACATAGTTAATCTTATTAATTTATAAAATATCTGGTATAATTTGAATATACTATTCCCTTAAAAAAATATTAAGTTAAAATTATCACATTATACAATGATTTATTAAAAAAAAACTATGAACTATATCTGTATCTTCATAAAATTATAGGTACCTACTTAGTCCCTATTTAGTTAGTCATTTAGTTACCTGATAAATTATTTCATATAGCTGTTTTGATGGAACTAATAAATACCCATAACTCTTAATATTTATGAGTTATGTAATTTTTTAGCTTTACTTATAATATATTTGTTTTTAATTTAAATTTTATATTATTAATTTGTCTCAATTGTGTACAATGCTCATGTGTATAAAACATTTTTAAGTAAATGTTTATTTTCCATATAGTTATGAGTCTTGTGACTATATAAACTATATCCTAATTTGGGTAGTATTTTTTAAATTTTTTAATAATAATTATACAAATTTCAATAATAAACTAGATTTATTATCAACATAAACAAATGTGTTATTTAATTAAAATTATAATTATATCACAACCAGTTGATTGAAACATGAAACTTAAGCTTAAACATGTTATAGGAATATTATAATAAAGAAAAATTAGTATAATATTATAAATTTTTATAAAAATTTATTAACATGTACATAATAGTTATTATTATGTATAATAACTATATTTAATAATTTTTATTTTAAATTATAATACTTATTTAAAATAATAATATCAGTATCTTGAAAATAACTTAAAATTATTGCATGTACAAATAATTTATCATAGTATAAACAAAATTATTAGTACCACATAATAATATATTACTGTGGAACTATTTAGTAATTATCTACTTTAAATTTAAAAATTTTCATAAATTTTGTTTAGTCTATTGTGGTCTTATACCTTTGGTGCTCGAAATAATGTGATATTCTTTCCTTCACTAGCATCTCCCGTCTTACAGCCTGGCACAAAACATTTATTTGGCATTTTATAAATTAATTTACTATTAAACTTGGAAATATAGGAAAGCCTATATTGAGTCTTCCAGTAGTAAATAACTAATGTTTAAATGGACAGTCAGAGTTCTTACAATAATTCTATTAAATTTGGAACAATATTGGGAAGGGATTTCTATTTTAAATACTGTTTGTTATGACTTGAATCTGGAACTGGAAGTCTACTTCTATATATTTATTTTATTGAATTTGTACCTATATATAATATTTTTATTTATTTCAACTTGCATGTATCATATAATCATATTTCGTATGAATTATGAAATTTGATCAATAATACCATATCATATAGTTCATTTCACGATGTAGAGAAGATCTCATATACTTAATATTATAAATATTATAATATATTTATAATATTCTTTACATCGTGGTTCATTTTCAATACACTTTAATAGAAAATAATTAATGTAACCGGCCTTCGAATACTGTGGCGGTGCCCGGCGATATTCATGTTAACTAAAATAGTGCCGTCGAAAAATAAGCCACTTTTTTCACGGAGTGTTATCACCTACTCTTCTCTACATCGTGGTTTATACGGTAAACCGGTATTTTTATGTGCGATTCACAATGTCGCACAAGCTGCAGCGTTGCAATCGTTGCATAGGCCTATATTATAGCTATCCAGTATCCATATACCCGTATAATAATAACATCGCGAGTTCATAATGATATTCTTATAAACTATGAAAATAATTTTAATAATAATTAAAAATATATTTAATTGTTAATTTGTTAATGTATAATATACTATGTACTAAAATATGTACCTATTTATTTTGTAAATATATATGTACTATAAATTGTTAATTTCTGTAGGGAGTGCGACCGCACCATCGCACATATGCACGAGCCGCCACTGAACATTTCTATTGGCGATTTCGCGTTATGAGCAACGAGGTAACCGTTTGCGGTCGGCGAGAATAGTCGGATGGGCTGATTATTCTCACCGACCGCAGACGGTTACCTCGTTGCTTATAATGCGAAATCGCCAATATACGGAATAAAATATCTAGAATAATAATGGAAAAAATATTTTTCCAAGCATTGTAATTGTGAGTAAAAATACAATTTCTGTGCTCAAAATGATTGCTAATCGAACGCGCAGATAGTTTATCGTAACAGTTATTAGTGTAGAATTTCTAAGAAAACAAATTAGGAACTTACGAAGTACTTATTTATTACTTTAGTTATTACTTACCAATGATTATTATTATATTTATATTTTATATAATTTTATATGTACCTATATGTTCATTGTCGAACGTTAACTATTCGATTTAAATTTTTTCTTAAATTTCAAATTGATTTGTTTATAATAGGTGTGATTATTATTATTATATCTGAATATCTCTAAATAAAATTATCGATTTAAGTTTTTTTAATTTTAATATACATTTTAAACATCATTAACAAACAATTTTCAATTTCAATAAAAATTTTGAATATTATTTACAAACATTGTGTCATTTTTAACAAAAAATTAAGTAATATAAACTACCAAAACTTATACATATTACAGTCATATTACTAAAGTAATTTTAGGTTCCTTTGTAGAAATATTTTTAAATGTCAATATATTGTAATTGATAAGTATTTTTTTTCACGCACTAGGCTTTATCTTTTGTTTTTATTAAAATTGACTCAAACAATAAGTAAATATATAAGAAGTTATAATTTAATAATTACGTGTTTGACACGTATAGCGAAACTTTTGAAAAATTATCAAAAATAATTGAGTTATCGAAAATATTTTTTTATACAACACAACAATTTTCATTTTTAACTTTATTCATTTATTTGTTTATTTATTCCACGCATAATACATGATAGTATCAATGTATTATAAATGTTTAAAAAGTATTTTATAATAAAATAAAGAAATAGTAAAGATTAATAATAAAAGTAACACTATTTTCGGAAGAAATTAGATATTTTTGGTAATGTTTTAAGCCGAAATTCAACTCAAATGATTTCGATTTACTGGGATTTTCAAATTATCGAGAACATTTATCGCACATATTATCATTTATTGGCATGCAGGGGCCAAGGCATTCCTTCCAAAATTCGACTTATAGAGGTTCCACTATATATTATGACCAAAATCTCACAGTTTTTTCATAACCAAAGGTCTAAAAGCGGTATTTTTCAACCGGCTAGAACCACCTTAAGTTTTAATCCCCGCTATAGAAAACAGTCAAGTGTTCACTAACATTGACATCAAGTCTCAATAATATATAGGCAATAATCGTTATTGATAAATGATAATCAATATATATAAATATTATATATTAAATTATCTATTATCGTATGGCTTAATTTTTATTAGTACGGTTTTATTTTTATCCAGATGCGTTCACGCGAGTTTGAACTTTGAACACGACTATATCCCCGTGCCCAACCGTTTATCAGTATCGATATTATCGCAACGATCGTTAATTTAACGACTTCCCCCGGCCAGCACGACCGCAGTGTCGTCGTCGCTCACGGCTTTTGCATCTCGTGTTCTCGTTTGTCGTTCCCGGTCAGCCACTTGTCGTTGGTCTTTCGCTCATGCCGGTCATACGCGCCTGACACTTATAGTCGCCTTATTTACTCTTTCGCTGTTGCCATATTTGTTTTAACTTGCCGCCAGTGTACTTCGTGCCGTACGTCGAGTTTGTCACGCGAATCGATTATATCGGATTGTTTGGTATACCAGTTACCGATTAGGTACCTATACCGTTCGACATTCCGGCGTCTCCTCGCTGTCTTTCATTTCCCGGTCTTTGAGCACCAGTCACCAGTGCGTTACGAAATCACGTCTTTCACGTCATCTGTTATTATTGGCAACTTTTAATCCTCACCCGCGGCCAGGATCCAGACGTTGGCCGTTTTTTCATCGCTGCTCACCGAACGCGCGCCGTTGAGAACAGGTCATCATCGACCCGGCGTATTTTTGGACACTGCGGTAAGTCAACAACTCCTTTCGTTTCGTCACGTAAATTTATTATTATTATTTTTTATCATATTTGTATGTAAGTACGTAGATTCGGAGCGCACTATTTATTATAAATATATATACATGTATATTTATTGATTATTGGTGGTATACTTTTGTAACCACTTCCGAGTTAAATTTAGTCGTGTTACTAGGATCAACCTATAGGCTATAACTAGGAGACCAGTGAACCAACATATAATAACGTTATACTCAGCACTCATAGGATCCAAACAGAAACAGCGTAAATAAAAAAAAAACTTGAGTGGATACATACCCAGGCCCCCACATCATATTTTTGGCCCGGGTACACAAATAAATCCGGGCCTCTCTTAAATAACAATTTATTTTTCAACATGAATATACCTTAAATATTAGTTTTAAATATAAATTATAGGAGTAGGTAGGTATAATTAAAAAATAAAATATCAACAAATTTGTAGGTATGACGTGCCTATACGATACGCGGTTATAGTAGAAACTAAAATGGAACAAATTATCAGTTATTGTATAAATATAAATATTGCTTACAATTCGGATTATAAATTTTGTTCCTATCATAGTTATTTATAAATTAGTTATTAATTATTATGAATTCCGTAGACATAACCACTACTTTTGTGTGTCAATAAAGAATTATAGACATATTAATAAATATTAATAAATGTTTTAATATTTAATATGTCTATGTGTAGAAAAATAGAACAGAACTGCATGTTTACACAAAATAAATATACGACAATAATATAACATAACGATATAATATATAAAGGTATAAATCTACTTTAGCACCCCCTCGAAATTTTGGTTTTTTTTTTCGGAAACATATGTATTTTAACGTAATAAAAATGATGGTGCAAAAAGTTTTTTTCGGAAATCATTAGCTTTAAAGTTATAGCCACGTTAAGTTCACTATTTTCGGTATTCTGCGCATGCGCAAAACACGATTTTCGATGTTTTGCGTACGCATAGTGGCGATATAATAATATTATAAAACAGGTACAGGTTAAATAATAATATAATATGTAATAATACCTGTCTTAGCACTCGTACTTACACATATCAGCCGTCAAACCGGTGATTTAATAAAAATATATTCTACTGGGAATTTATAATAATATACAATATAATATTATAATTTATATATTTTGATATTATTTATAGGCATAAGTCTAGTTTAGCGGCCACGCGAATTTTTCGATTTTTTTTTTCGGAAACCTGTGTATTTCAACGAGTTTAAAATGAAGGTGTAAAAATAAATTTGCGGAAATCATTAGTTTTTTGAAGTTATAGATTTACGAAGTTCACGATTTTTGGTGTTTTACTCATGCGCGTGACGGGATATTTTTCGATTTGCGGAGTAGAGCGACGGCAGCGAGGAACGCAGCGAAGAGGGCCGCAAAACGTGCTATCACTGCACATATTATACGACATAACTTACCCTGTGATCTACTTGAAGTGGTGTTGCATAGCAAGTCGAGGGATATTTTCGATTTGCGGAGCGTAGCGACGGCGCCGAGGAGCGTAGCGACGAGTGCCGCTAACAAGGCATAACTACCCATACTATACGACATAACTTACCCTATGATCTACTTGAGGTTGTGTTGCATAGTAAGTCAAGGGATATTTTTTTGTTTTTTTTTTTTATATACATATACACTGAAAACCATATTATATTATAAGGATATATAAACGACCGGAGCCGGTAGACGAAGGGAGCCACTATACTTAATAATTTTGTTATTTAACTGTTGGCTCTGTTTTTACCTTGAAATTTAACTTAAAAATTTATTTTATAACTTTCAAAATAATGATTTGCGCAATTTTTTCGCACCATCGTTCTTCCTCGTTGAAATACATATGTTTCAATAAAAAAAAATAAAAGAAATCACTTGAGAGCTAAACTGTAATTGTTCCAAAAACAAATTACCTATTTAAAAAAAATTTGAAAAAATAAGGTCGCCGTTAAAGTAGTTTTGTTCCAGTACGAGTGCTACGACACATATTATTACGTATTATATTATTATTTAACCTGTATTTTGTAATATTATATCGCCACTATACGTGCGCAAAACATCGAAAATCGTGTTTTGCACATGCGCAGAATACCGAAAATCGTGAACTTAACGTGGCTATAACTTTAAAACTAATGATTTCCGAAAAAAACTTTTTGCACCATCATTTTTATAACGTTAAAATACATAGGTTTCCGAAAAAAAAAAAACCAAAATTTCGAGGGGGTGCTAAAGTAGATTTGTTCCTATATAAATATAAACTAACATTTATATCTAGACAACTAATCTATTTCTATATATCTATATATTATCTAGTAAACTAAATTATTACGAACAAAAATACAACGTATATACATTTATAAATAAACCAACTTTGGTTATTACTAGTAATGGAAAGAGACGGAAAAATTTCATAGGCGATCAATAGTTTTCAAGTTATTAATAGTGGTGTGATATTATAATATTTAGAATTTAAGCTATATATTTCCCATATGATTTTCGAGTTGATTAAAAAAATCCTAAAATAATTAATACTTGAATCTTGAAAAAAAAATTAAGTATTTAAAACATTTTTCTAATATATTTTGAAGTAATTATTATTAGCCCGGCACGGACGCCGGGCCCCAGTACCATGGGTCCTCCTGACCCCCCCCTTGTGGGGGCCCTGTACATACCTATAAAGTAAAACTAGTACCTATAAGCATGTTATAGATGTAATATACTTCCGTTTAAGATTTTTAAATCGAATACCTACAAACATATTAAATTATATTATAAAAAAAAAAAATTACGAAATTATTTGGTGAACAATGATTAGCTTTGTCAAAAGTAAATATTGTGCATGTCTTACATTTTTATTGAAAAATTTTATTTCATTCAAAAATCAATAACGGTTGATGATCGTCAAGAATAATTATATTCCATTTCTAATACAGAAATCGACACGTTAATTTTAGTAAAATAATGAATATATTAATAAATCAAATTAAGTACTTAAGTACTTCCAACCAAATATGCACTAGTTAAAATATGCATAAAAAATTAGCAAAAAAATGTTTGTTCTTTGAACATTTAATTAAAAAAATATATTTTAAAAATTACTGGACCCTACACTATACATACTTATTTACTTTTTCATTTTTTTTGTCACCTTCGTCATCGTGGTATACCTACGTATTTTATTTTCCTGAATATTAAGGTCATATTTGAGAAAATCTTTTGTACCATCAAGTATACCTATTATTTATTTTGTTTTAATTGAAATTAAAAAAAAAAAAACGTCGAAATATGCACTAAAAGATGAAATATGCAATTAAAATTGTTAAATAAGCAATTAAAATTAAAAAAATGTCGAAATATGCAAAAATATGCAATAAAAAAGTTTCATTTTAGATTCTGAACGGAGTGATGAATGTATTGATTTTACAATGATGTGTGTTATTTTTTTTTTGTTTTTTTTTTTGTGTCTGTCGACAACATTTGGGGCAGTAAAAATGCTTCGATTTTTGACTTCAGCCCCTCTTTGAAAAGGAAATCGAATCTAGTTGGTACTTTGGGGGGTCAAAAGTTAAAAATGTTCAATATTTTTTAAATGAGTCGGGAAAAAACACTAAAAAAATGACGGAAAAACGGAATTTTTTACGCAAAACCAGTTTTCGTCAAAATCGAATTTTTTATTTTGCTATAACTCAAAAACTAATCGATGTAAATACTTGAAATTTTCAACAAATGTTTATATTAGCGTTCTCCATACAAAGTTAAATTTTCAAAGAATTTTGACTTTTTTTAAACTATTTATAGACAATTGAAATTTTCAATTTTTCTAAGTATTTTTTTTTTAAATAACGATAAAAATTTTTTGGCCGACCAGAAAATCTTGAAAATTTAATACAAGGTTTCTTATGAGTTTTTCTTAAAGTGATAAAAAAAAAATCCGAAATCGTAAGTCACAATTTTTTTTTATAAGTGCTTAAAGTTCGAATTCATATGAAATAAGTCAAAATTGCGAAAATTGGCAAGTAATTTTGTGGTTGAAAAATCGTAAAATTTTTTTCTTTCATAACTAAGTTTTGAAAATTTGGTACAAGGTTCTTCATAAATTTTTCTTCAAATATCTGTGAAAAAAACTCTACCGGACTAAGACCAAAAATTTTTGGGAGTGTTTTAAATTTAAATTTTTACAAAACCGCGTTAAATAACGGTTTAGCCTCAAACGATGTTTGATATTTGTTGTTATTCAAACAGTATAAGTCGTAAATACTTGAAAATTTTACCAGTTATTTAGATTGCCATTTTCTTTACTTGATTTGATTTTCAAAAGATTTTGACTTTTTTTGAGCTATTGAAATAAAAAAAAATTACACAGATATTATATTATAAATCGTTAAAAACATAAACATAATCAATAGATAGGTAAGATCAGTATTGCTATGCTTTAAATCATATAAATATTAAATATATACAATAGCATACGATATTAAACAATCATTTAATTAAATTTTATCAGAAACAAATTGTACAGTGACAGTTTAAATGATCTGGTTCACTCCAGGACTACTATATTATATAGAAAGTTAGATATTATGCTTTTAATGAAATGGTTTTTTTTTTTAGATTCTGAACGAAGTGATGAATGTATTGCTTTTACTATGATGTGTGTTTTTTTTTTTTTTTTTTTTTTTTTTTTTTTTGTGTCTGACGACAACATTTGGAGCAGTAATAATGCTCCGATTTTTGACTTCAGCCCCTTTTTGAATAGGGAATTGAATCTAGTTGGTACTTTAGGGGGGTCAAAATTAAAATTTTCTAATAGTTTTCAAAAAAATCGAGAAAAACAAAAAAAAAATGACAGAAAAATGGAAATTTTACGGAAAAACAACTTTTCGACAAAATCGATTTTTTGATTTTGCCGTAACTCAAAAACGAATTATTGTAAATACTTGAAATTTTCACCAAATGTTTATATTATGGTTATCTCTTTACAGTTAATTTTTCAAAATATTTTGACCATTTTTAAGCTACTAATAGACAATTGAAATTTTCGACTTTTCTAAGTTTTTTTTTCTTCAAATGCCGATAAAAATTTTTTGGGTGGCCAGAAAATCTTGAAAATTTAATACAAGGTTTCTCATAAGTTGTTCTTAAAGTGATAAAAAAAAATCCGAAATCGTTAGTCACAATTTTTTTTTATAAGCGTTTAAAGTTCGAATTTATACGAAATATGTCAAAATTTAAATTAAATTTCATACGCTCATAATGCGAATGTTGGCCATAGTAACCATAGTAACATAATATAAAAACTATACTATTTGTTTCAAAATAGAATATTTGACAATATTTAAATATAATATATCCTAAACTGACAAATCATCTTCGTTCAGAATCGTTTTTCGTATACAATGATACCTATCATTGCATTCAAATTTAACCTTCCATAGTCTGAGGTCCACCCCACCCCCTAATATACAGCAGAGCGATACCCACTTACCCGCTTTTTTTTAATTGTCTAGAAAAATTGTAATGGTAATAATTGCTATTAATTGCTATTATAATAAGTTATATATTAAGCAGTATTTAAACTTTTAATACATTACCAAAGGAATTGGACAGCTAGTTCTAGGAATGTTAAAGCCCTTAATTACTGAATACCAAGCGTTTCCTGTAACCTTTTTCAAATTACTACATGCATTTTTTGATACATAAACCATTGAATTTGGTTTCCAACCACCAGTTAAACTCCAAGATGCAGCGTTTACATCAAGCTATTAAAAAAATAGTATATTTACTTAGAGTATATTAACAATCAAGTAGAAATTATTTTTTATACATCTCAGTTATTTAATCAAATAATTAGAGTGACTACAACTATTCTATTATTAAGATACTTTAGTAAACTGTATTAAAATATTTATATATTTCACGAAAAAAGAAAGTATTGTTTTAAATTCAATTGTGTCGATGTATGCTGTAATCAATAATTGTATGATTATTTAGCAACAACGGTAAATTATATTAGATTAATTAAATAATATTAAGGATCTAGTTAAGTAAGTATGTACTATTATTGTTAAATTTAATAATACATTTTTACTGTCAAACTAAGGTGCGTAACCTTGGCACCGCCACTTACTATATATAAATGACAATTTATGTCAAATTATGTAATATCATTTGTAATGATTTGTAACCACCGAAAAAAAATTTGTAACCCACCCACAACGGCTCAAAAAAAATTTTCAATGTGGCGGTGCCAGGGAAACGTTACCCCAGCACCGCCATAGTAGAAGTTCGACTTGCAGGTACCTGAAACCTAGTGGAAATTATGTAATATCATTTGTAATGATTTTTAACCACCGAAAAAAAATTTGTAACCCACCCACATTCATTTAAAAACAAATTTAGACCACCAAATCTGATATAAAATATGCCAAAATATACCATTTTCTTAAATATCTTCCCCATATTTCCATTTGACTAAGTGGTGCATGACAATTTTTTTCAATTTTCGATGATAATTACTAAGTAACGTTCTATTGTTTATCGTATTATTAACTTTTAGTAAAATAATGAATTATTTATACCTTTATATTATACATAGAGTATAATAATAATAATAATACTCTATGATATTATATTATATGTTTTTTATGTTTTAAGATTATATATTATAAATAATAATTAATAGCTAATCTTTATGTTAATTTATGCCATAATATAACACGATGAACATTTTTTACACTATATTTATTGTTAATACCTACATGTTTTATATTAAAAACGTACAAAATCCGTTCATAAAGTATAATAAACTTAAAAATAATTTTGAGTTTGTCAAAATACAGGGTGTCCCACTGAGATCTGACAAATGAAATAACTTTTGTTCTAATTAATATTTTTAAAAAAATTCTTTTAAATACAATTCATAGACAATTGCGCTAAATTATTATTATACAATTTTTATTTTTTATTTTTTAATACTGAAAAAATTTTTTAAAAATATTAATTAGAACAAAAGTCATTACAAATGATATTACATAATTTCCACTAGGTTTCAGGTACCTGCAAGTCGAACTTCTATTATGGCGGTGCTGGGGTAACGTTTCCCTGGCACCGCCACATTGAAAATTTTTTTTGAGCCGTTGTGGGTGGGTTATAAATTTTTTTTCGGTGGTTACAAATCATTACAAATGATATTACATAATTTCCACTAGGTTTCAGGTACCTGCAAGTCGAACTTCTACTATGGCGGTGCTGGGGTAACGTTTCCCTGGCACCGCCACATTGAAAATTTTTTTTGAGCCGTTGTGGGTGGGTTACAAATTTTTTTTCGGTGGTTACAAATCATTACAAATGATATTACATAATTTGACATAAATTGTCATTTATATATAGTAAGTGGCGGTGCCAAGGTTACGCACGTGTCAAACTATCGTCAAAAGATATCTACTATTTGATCATCAGGATACTTATTTATATACTGTTTATTATAAAAATGTATTCATTTCGTTAGAAAAAATAGATATTGTTTTATTGTATTGTATTGTGCCTATGATAATATTTATTTTATATACGATAATATTTTATGATTAATTCGTGATATCAGTCAATAAATTCAAATAAACAAAAGCGGGTAAGTGAGTATCGCTCTGCTGTACATTAGGGGGTGGGGTGGACCTCGGACTAAGGTAGGTTAAATTTGAATGCAATGATAGGTATCATTGTATACGAAAAACGATTCTGAACGGAGATGATTTGTCAGTCTGGGATATATTATATTTAAATATTGTCATATATTCTATTTTGAAACAAATTCAGAAATTCAAACATTTAAGTAAAAGCTTCAAGATCTTACGTTTGATAATTTTTTAAAAATAACAAAAATCGAAAATTATTTATTAGTAAAACGTAATTTTACACGTGTATGTTTGATTTGAAATTAAAATTAAAACTTTAAACACTCGTAAAATTTTTTAAATTGAATAATCCTCAAACTTTTTTATAATTATTCTAAGCTTAACTTATGGACAACATAGTATTAAATTTTCAAATCTTAGCTTTTGATAGTAAAATATTTATAATTTTTTAACTACCAAATAGTGAGAAATATTCATGATTTTGACGAATTTTTGTCAATATTTGAACTTCAAATGCTAATAAAAAAAAATTGTGCCTATGTATTTTTATAATTTTTGAATGGGAGTTAGAACAAGTTATGTGGACCCTTCAATTAAATTTTCAAGTAATTTGTCCCAGCTAAATTTTTTTTATCAACATTTATAAAAAAAAAAAATAAAAAAAAATTGAAAATTTCAATTGTCTATAAATAGCTCAAAAAAAGTCAAAATATTTTGAAAATCAAATCACGTAAAGAAAATGGCAATCTAAAAAACTGGTAAAATTTTCATGTATTTACGACTTATACTGTTTGAATAACAACAAATATCAAAAACCGTTTGAGGCTAAACCATTATTTAACGCGGTTTTGTAAAAATTTAAATTTCAAACACTCATAAAAAATTTTTGTCTGAATCCGGTCGAGTTTTTTTTACAGATAAATGAAGAAAAATTTATGGAGAACTTTGCACCAAATTTTCAAAACTTAGTTATAAAAGAAAAAAATTTTACGATTTTTCAACCACAAAATTACTTGCAAATTTTCGCAATTTTGACATATTTCGTATAAATTCGAACTTTAAGCACTTATAAAAAAAAATTGTGACTAACGATTTCGGATTTTTTTTTATCACTTTAAGAACAACTTATAAGAAACCTTGTATTAAATTTTCAAGATTTTCTAGCCGCCCACAAAATTTTTATCGTTATTTTAAAAAAAAATACTAAAAAAAATTAAAAATTTCAATTGCCTATAAATAGCTCAAAAAAAGTCAAAATTCTTTGAAAATTTAACTGTGTATGGAGAACGCTAACATAAACATTTGGTGAAAATTTCAAGTATTTATATCTAATAGTTTTTGAGTTATAGCAAAATAAAAAATTCGATTTGGTCGAAAACTGG
This sequence comes from Schizaphis graminum, assembly GCA_020882235.1. Classification (NCBI taxonomy): domain Eukaryota; kingdom Metazoa; phylum Arthropoda; class Insecta; order Hemiptera; family Aphididae; genus Schizaphis; species Schizaphis graminum. Next base: position 87,915,794 of record CM037033.1, on the reverse strand, counting down.
TTTTGCGTAAAAATTACCGTTTTTTCCGTCATTTTTTTAAGGTTTTTCCCGACTCACTTAAAAAATATTGAAAATTTTTAACTTTTGACCCCCCAAAGTACCAACTAGATCCGATTTCCTTTTCAAAGAGGGGCTGAAGTCAAAAATCGAAGAATTTTTACTGCCCCAAATGTTGTCGACAGACAAAAAAAAAAAAAAAAAAAAATACACACATCATTGTAAAATCAATACATTCATCACTCGGTTCAGAATCTAAAATATTAATCTAATAAAAAAATACCGATTTATTAAAAAATTTAAATTATGAACCAAAAACAGGTATAATCCGGGTCTAGGTATAATATATGAAAACAAAAATGTGCGTATGAAACTCCTTAAGCATGGATAAATAATTAATAATGTATTATTATTATTAATAATTTAATAGTTAAATCTATCATAATAATATAATTTTTATTTATTAATATTTTTTTTTAAGAAGTTTAATATTTCAATAAGGTTAAAAAATAATGCACAAGCATCTATAATAGTTATTATTTTTATTATTATATATGACTTACCGAGTCATTTGTCACAGGCATTTTTATTTTTTACTATGCATTACTTTTAAACATCGCTTCGTAAAATTCAACAAGCATTTGTGGATAGTGATTTCACATGAAGCTTGACTCGATTAGTCTAGATTCACCGTCCGACCACCTGACCTTATATGTTATATTATTGCCTTGGAAAAAATGTTCCGTGACAGCGTCTGGCTCGAGATCTCTGGGGAATCTGTTGTACATCGCACCATTTTGTGTGCGGTCATCGTTGCTGTGAACAGTAAAAATTGAACGTGGTTACTGGCTAGTTTTACATGCGTAATAAAGACGACGACGAGAAGGAAAAAACGAGCGCGCGCACCAGAACAGTCCCGGCGATCGGAAGCATATGGATCACACGCACTCGTTTCTTATTATCATAATATTTTGTTATCACCGTCATCGTTGTTATTAGTTATAATACACGTTATCGTTACCGTTATACTGTACCTTGTTCGTTGCCAATTGCGTCCTCGTATAGCGGTGTTCCTGCGTCCTCGTATAGCGGTGTTCCTGCGTCCTCGTATAGCGGTGTTCCTGCGTCCTCGTATAGCGGTGTTCCTGCGTCCTCGTATAGCCGTGTTCCTATTGCGTCCTCGTATAGCGAGGAATTATTTTTTTGTCACGCCTTCACCGAAAGTTTGGTTTTTGACCATGGTTGAAGCGTTCGAAAGCGTCCTTTTTTTTTTTTAATAATGTATTATTATTATTAATAATTTATAATAGTTAAATCTATAACATAGAAATCTATCATAATAATATAATTTTTATTTATTATTATTTATTTTTAGAAGTTTAATATTTCAATAAGGTTAAAAAATAATGCACAAGCATCTATAATAGTTATTATTTTTATATATGACTTACCGAGTCATTTGTCACAGGCATTTTTATTTTTTACTATGCATTACTTTTAAACATCGCTTCGTAAAATTCAACAAGCATTTGTGGATAGTGATTTCACATGAAGCTTGACTCGATTAGTCTAGATTCACCGTCCGACCACCTGACCTTATATGTTATATTATTGCCTTGGAAAAAATGTTCCGTGACAGCGTCTGGCTCGAGATCTCTGGGGAATCTGTTGTACATCGCACCATTTTGTGTGCGGTCATCGTTGCTGTGAACAGTAAAAATTGAACGTGGTTACTGGCTAGTTTTACATGCGTAATAAAGACGACGACGAGAAGGAAAAAACGAGCGCGCGCACCAGAACAGTCCCGGCGATCGGAAGCATATGGATCACACGCACTCGTTTCTTATTATCATAATATTTTGTTATCACCGTCATCGTTGTTATTAGTTATAATACACGTTATCGTTACCGTTATACTGTACCTTGTTCGTTGCCAATTGCGTCCTCGTATAGCGGTGTTCCTGCGTCCTCGTATAGCGGTGTTCCTGCGTCCTCGTATAGCGGTGTTCCTGCGTCCTCGTATAGCGGTGTTCCTGCGTCCTCGTATAGCCGTGTTCCTATTGCGTCCTCGTATAGCGAGGAATTATTTTTTTGTCACGCCTTCACCGAAAGTTTGGTTTTTGACCATGGTTGAAGCGTTCGAAAGCGTCCTTTTTTTTTTTTAATAATGTATTATTATTATTAATAATTTATAATAGTTAAATCTATAACATAGAAATCTATCATAATAATATAATTTTTATTTATTAATATTTTTTTTTAAGAAGTTTAATATTTCAATAAGGTTAAAAAATAATGCACAAGCATCTATAATAGTTATTATTTTTATTATTATATATGACTTACCGAGTCATTTGTCACAGGCATTTTTATTTTTTACTATGCATTACTTTTAAACATCGCTTCGTAAAATTCAACAAGCATTTGTGGATAGTGATTTCACATGAAGCTTGACTCGATTAGTCTAGATTCACCGTCCGACCACCTGACCTTATATGTTATATTATTGCCTTGGAAAAAATGTTCCGTGACAGCGTCTGGCTCGAGATCTCTGGGGAATCTGTTGTACATCGCACCATTTTGTGTGCGGTCATCGTTGCTGTGAACAGTAAAAATTGAACGTGGTTACTGGCTAGTTTTACATGCGTAATAAAGACGACGACGAGAAGGAAAAAACGAGCGCGCGCACCAGAACAGTCCCGGCGATCGGAAGCATATGGATCACACGCACTCGTTTCTTATTATCATAATATTTTGTTATCACCGTCATCGTTGTTATTAGTTATAATACACGTTATCGTTACCGTTATACTGTACCTTGTTCGTTGCCAATTGCGTCCTCGTATAGCGGTGTTCCTGCGTCCTCGTATAGCGGTGTTCCTGCGTCCTCGTATAGCGGTGTTCCTGCGTCCTCGTATAGCGGTGTTCCTGCGTCCTCGTATAGCCGTGTTCCTATTGCGTCCTCGTATAGCGAGGAATTATTTTTTTGTCACGCCTTCACCGAAAGTTTGGTTTTTGACCATGGTTGAAGCGTTCGAAAGCGTCCTTTTTTTTTTTTAATAATGTATTATTATTATTAATAATTTATAATAGTTAAATCTATAACATAGAAATCTATCATAATAATATAATTTTTATTTATTAATATTTTTTTTTAAGAAGTTTAATATTTCAATAAGGTTAAAAAATAATGCACAAGCATCTATAATAGTTATTATTTTTATTATTATATATGACTTACCGAGTCATTTGTCACAGGCATTTTTATTTTTTACTATGCATTACTTTTAAACATCGCTTCGTAAAATTCAACAAGCATTTGTGGATAGTGATTTCACATGAAGCTTGACTCGATTAGTCTAGATTCACCGTCCGACCACCTGACCTTATATGTTATATTATTGCCTTGGAAAAAATGTTCCGTGACAGCGTCTGGCTCGAGATCTCTGGGGAATCTGTTGTACATCGCACCATTTTGTGTGCGGTCATCGTTGCTGTGAACAGTAAAAATTGAACGTGGTTACTGGCTAGTTTTACATGCGTAATAAAGACGACGACGAGAAGGAAAAAACGAGCGCGCGCACCAGAACAGTCCCGGCGATCGGAAGCATATGGATCACACGCACTCGTTTCTTATTATCATAATATTTTGTTATCACCGTCATCGTTGTTATTAGTTATAATACACGTTATCGTTACCGTTATACTGTACCTTGTTCGTTGCCAATTGCGTCCTCGTATAGCGGTGTTCCTACGTCCTCGTATAGCGGTGTTCCTGCGTCCTCGTATAGCGGTGTTCCTGTGTCCTCGTATAGCGAGGAATTATTTTTTTGTCACGCCTTCACCGAAAGTTTGGTTTTTGACCATGGTTGAAGCGTTCGAAAGCGTCCTTTTTTTTTTTTAATAATGTATTATTATTATTAATAATTTATAATAGTTAAATCTATAACATAGAAATCTATCATAATAATATAATTTTTATTTATTATTATTTATTTTTAGAAGTTTAATATTTCAATAAGGTTAAAAAATAATGCACAAGCATCTATAATAGTTATTATTTTTATATATGACTTACCGAGTCATTTGTCACAGGCATTTTTATTTTTTACTATGCATTACTTTTAAACATCGCTTCGTAAAATTCAACAAGCATTTGTGGATAGTGATTTCACATGAAGCTTGACTCGATTAGTCTAGATTCACCGTCCGACCACCTGACCTTATATGTTATATTATTGCCTTGGAAAAAATGTTCCGTGACAGCGTCTGGCTCGAGATCTCTGGGGAATCTGTTGTACATCGCACCATTTTGTGTGCGGTCATCGTTGCTGTGAACAGTAAAAATTGAACGTGGTTACTGGCTAGTTTTACATGCGTAATAAAGACGACGACGAGAAGGAAAAAACGAGCGCGCGCACCAGAACAGTCCCGGCGATCGGAAGCATATGGATCACACGCACTCGTTTCTTATTATCATAATATTTTGTTATCACCGTCATCGTTGTTATTAGTTATAATACACGTTATCGTTACCGTTATACTGTACCTTGTTCGTTGCCAATTGCGTCCTCGTATAGCGGTGTTCCTGCGTCCTCGTATAGCGGTGTTCCTGCGTCCTCGTATAGCGGTGTTCCTGCGTCCTCGTATAGCGGTGTTCCTGCGTCCTCGTATAGCCGTGTTCCTATTGCGTCCTCGTATAGCGAGGAATTATTTTTTTGTCACGCCTTCACCGAAAGTTTGGTTTTTGACCATGGTTGAAGCGTTCGAAAGCGTCCTTTTTTTTTTTTAATAATGTATTATTATTATTAATAATTTATAATAGTTAAATCTATAACATAGAAATCTATCATAATAATATAATTTTTATTTATTAATATTTTTTTTTAAGAAGTTTAATATTTCAATAAGGTTAAAAAATAATGCACAAGCATCTATAATAGTTATTATTTTTATTATTATATATGACTTACCGAGTCATTTGTCACAGGCATTTTTATTTTTTACTATGCATTACTTTTAAACATCGCTTCGTAAAATTCAACAAGCATTTGTGGATAGTGATTTCACATGAAGCTTGACTCGATTAGTCTAGATTCATCGTCCGACCACCTGACCTTATATGTTATATTATTGCCTTGGAAAAAATGTTCCGTGACAGCGTCTGGCTCGAGATCTCTGGGGAATCTGTTGTACATCGCACCATTTTGTGTGCGGTCATCGTTGCTGTGAACAGTAAAAATTGAACGTGGTTACTGGCTAGTTTTACATGCGTAATAAAGACGACGACGAGAAGGAAAAAACGAGCGCGCGCACCAGAACAGTCCCGGCGATCGGAAGCATATGGATCACACGCACTCGTTTCTTATTATCATAATATTTTGTTATCACCGTCATCGTTGTTATTAGTTATAATACACGTTATCGTTACCGTTATACTGTACCTTGTTCGTTGCCAATTGCGTCCTCGTATAGCGGTGTTCCTGCGTCCTCGTATAGCGGTGTTCCTGCGTCCTTGTATAGCGGTGTTCCTGCGTCCTCGTATAGCCGTGTTTCTATTGCGTCCTCGTATAGCGAGGAATTATTTTTTTGTCACTCCTGCACCGAAAGTTTGATTTTCGACCATGGTTGAAGCGTTCGAAAGCGTCCTTTTTCCGTCCAGCGGGCGGAAAAGAGGAAATCCCCAAAAGTGCCGGGCGGAAAAGAGGAAATCCCCAAAAGTGCCGGGTGGAAAAGAAGAAATCCCCAAAAGTGCTGGCCGCCGGGCGCGTATCCCCTGCACAACCAGAAACTAAAATGTATACCTACCACGGTTCTTACAAAATATAAACTTTTGGTTACATCTTAAATGTATAGTATAACCTCCTTGCATGACGCATAAACATTTAAACATATTTAATTTGCACTGTTCCCAGATAAGTGCGTCGAACGATGCGTTAGTTTGTAGAACAGTCTATAATTGTTGCATAGATCCCTGCATAAACTTTTCCATGAACGCAGGGGCGTGACAAAAAATATGAAATGGCTCACTTCCCGCTCTTCACACAATATACTATTTCATTCATAAATGAATATATTATGCCTACGTGTCACGTACACTGCAATAAAATTATGTTTTCCGGACTTCCGCTCGTCGTATACTATTCGTTTAACACATACAATAATGACATCATTATTCTACAACTGCGTTTATACGTATTATACGATATAAATGTATATCAAATACATTAATACATCGTTTTGAATTGTCGTCGATCGATAATTATTTGTATACCTACTCTAATGTGTCGAAAACACATGATTTTTCTCTTTCATTTCGGTAGGCTCGAAAACTAAAATATTTAAAAACATCAGAGCGATCCGCGGTGTGGGGGGGGGGGCGTCTAACGCTATTAGAACCTTTAATGTGTTGAGAGGACGTTACACTCACATGTGCCATCTCCGGCCTATAAAATATAGACAACTAAGAAGACCTTGGCAAATTTTTATTCTGAAATGTTAATGTTGTGGTGTTCCCTATTAAATCGAATCGACTTGTAATGAAAGATTTATGCACAAGAATATTATCCGCTTTCTCTCGTTGATTTGTTATGACATTTTATGTTTTAAGCTAGTTATGAGTAATTATTTACAATATATTCATAATTCACTTAAAAATTAAAATATCTTAAAAAACCAACGATACATTTACGTTAATATTATATAAAATTGGAACTGCTGAACGTAAAATAATGTGTTAGTAAACTTTTGTTATCTCTCTCTGACCCGCGCCATAATATTATAAAACATTTAGGTACGGCAATACACATATAAACAGATACTTAATTATAACAGTAATAGGAGTTCTTACGCTTTATGTCAATCTTAATATTTTAGCATTGCTGTAGATTTTTATTCTGATAAATTGCTCTTGTGTAATCGATATAATATTGTTATAGTATTATTATATTACTAATAATTAGAAATTTGAATTATTCAAATAATTATAATAAGCAAAATATTACACTTGTATAGTTCTTTTTAAATTAAAATTCTATGTATTTTCAGTATTGCATCGTATAATGGATAAATATTTCATACATAAGCGGTTTAAATTATTTACTGCAACGACACAATTGAAGGTTGTTTAATATAAATAAACGCAGCTAAAATATAAAATGTTTATATATCCATAATTTGTTTGCATGCAATACATTTTACGTTTTATGTTACAATCGTTTGACAATTCCTGGTACATATACCGTGACGTGCCTGTTGGTTGTTATCGCCCGTCAAACGTCATGTTTCTATATAATAATATTATTACGTAGTCGCTCCAACTAATCAGAACTGGAAAAAATAAAATCGAAACGAATAAACGGCCTGATAGTTGATATACATAATATTTTCATAACAGGTATATATCAACACATTTAATTATACATATAACTCTTCGTATTTACAGCGGATTCGGAACCTTTTTATAATTTTCATCAACGCCTTTAAAAAAAAAAAAATTAAACATTCTCAACATAATTAATCAGCTTGGACTTTTACCTATTTTCAACAGATGTACACGAGTAATTCACAATTTGGTATTTTTGAAAATGTTAATAGATGGATTGATGAATATATAATAAATATTAATAATTGTTCAATTAAATTAATCAAATTATGATTGTATACCGAAATAGGCCTACTTATATTTAATTTAGAAAATATATTTGAATGCGTCATAAAAGCTACTTGAAAAATTACTTAAATTGTGAGTTTTTGAATTTAAAAATATTTATAATATTGAAAAGCAAAAATGTTTTTAAAATATCAGTTAAATTACGTAATAAATAGGTAGTATCAAACGGTTGATATTTAATAAATTAAAAAAAAAAAAAATAATTATTTATTTTCGTGTAGTGCCGTGATTGACATTTTATGCATGCATGGGGGCGTATAATGACCACATAACAATTACCTAGGTCGTACTAACTATTTATAGACAATTGAAATTTTCAATTTTTCTAAGTATTTTTTTTTAAATAACGATAAAAATTTTTTTGGCCGACCAGAAAATCTTGAAAATTTAATACAAGGTTTCTTATAAGTTGTTCTTAAAGTGATAAAAAAAAAATCCGAAATCGTTAGTCACAATTTTTTTTTATAAGTGCTTAAAGTTCGAATTTATACGACATATGTCAAAATTGCGAAAATTTGCAAGTAATTTTGTGGTTGAAAAATCGTAAAATTTTTTTCTTTTATAACTAAGTTTTGAAAATTTGGTACAAGGTTCTCCATACATTTTTCTTCAAATATCTGTAAAAAAAACTCTACCGGACCAAGTCAAAAAATTTTTAGGAGTGTTTGAAATTTAAATTTTTACAAAACCGCGTTAAATAACGGTTTAGCCTCAAACGATTTTTAATATTTGTTGTTATTCAAATAGTATAAGTCGTAAATACTTGAAAATTTTACCAGTTATTTAGATTGCCATTTTCTTTACTTGATTTGATTTTCAAAACATTTTGACTTTTTTTGAGCTATTGAAATAAAAAAAAATATTAATCTAATAAAAAAATACTGATTTATTAAAAAATTTAAATTATGAACCAAAAACAGGTATAATCCGGGTCTAGGTATAATATATGAAAATAAAAATGTGCGTATGAAACTCCTTAAGCATGGATAAATAATTAATAATGTATTATTATTATTAATAATTTAATATTTAAATCTATAACATAGAAATCTATCATAATAATATAATTTTTATTAATTATTATTTTTTTTTAAGAAGTTTAATATTTCAATAAGGTTAAAAAATAATGCACAAGCATCTATAATAGTTATTATTTTTATTATTATATATGACTTACCGAGTCATTTGTCATAGGCATTTTTATTTTTTACTATGCATTACTTTTAAACATCGCTTCGTAAAATTCAACAAGCATTTGTGGATAGTGATTTCGCATGAAGCTTGACTCGATTAGTCTAGATTCACCGTCCGACCACCTGACCTTATATGTTATATTATTGCCTTGGAAAAAATGTTCCGTGACAGCGTCTGGCTCGAGATCTCTGGGGAATCTGTTGTACATCGCACCATTTGTTTATGTGATTTGATTTTCAAAATATTTTGACTTTTTTTTGAGCTATTTATAGGCATTTGAAATAATCAATTTATTTTATAAATGTTGATAAAAAAAAATTAGCTTAGGTAAAATTAGGGTCCACATAACTTGTTCTAACTCACATTCAAAAATTATAAAAATACATAGGCACAATTTTTTTTATTAGCATTTCAAGTTCAAATATTGACAAAAATTCGTCAAAATCATTAATATTTTTCACTATTTGGTAGTTAAAAATTTATACCTCAAATTTAACCTGCCCTAGTCCGAGGTCCACCTCACCCCCTTATGTACAGCAGAGCGATACTCACTTACCCGCTTTTTAATAATTAAAATTTACTTATTTAATAAGTATTCTTATGTACTTAAGTATAAATTGTATATATTTTTCTTGTACCTACATCTTTTTCAAATTATACCTTTTTATCATATGTTGTGTATTTATAATTATATTATTGCTTGCAGAATGACAATTTCTCAGATATTAAAAAAAAATATATATATTATTTTTAAATAAATACGTATTATTATTAATTTTAACAGTGGCATAAGTAAATACTTCAAATTTATTTCTTATGCCTTAATAACCTTAATAAATCTAAGATAAATTAGTGTAAGAATCGCTCATATTTACAATAAACGCTTATTATCGAGTATTTATCTCGTCAAGGACTTGCTTAATAATTAACTATTAATATTTTATGGAATAATATAATCAGGTAGAAAATCATTTGCGTCTTCTATCGCTTCATAATGTGTTGGTGTTACACTACCTTGTTTCACGTGTTGTGAAATTAAAAAGAATTCGTACCTGCAATTGATTATACATTATAATATATAAACATTAAACTATAATTTCAAGCTTAAATCAACACTTACTGTAGAATATTGTACAACAAATAAAAATAATGTAATATATCTTATAATTTACATATAACTATAATAATATTAAAAAATATGGAGAAATTAGATTTATTTAGAATTTAGATACACCTTTAAAAAGACCTAATACATTTCAGTAATAAAATGCATATTGTATACAAAGCGCCGGGTATAAAAAATAAATAATAATAGGGTCCACCGAGGCACCAGCAAAGTTAAAATTTACACTACAATGTCTATGAGTGTAACTCCATCAAAGATAAATAAATTAATAATACATTTTTTTTTTTTGATATCCACTTGTGTAAATTGTTGTTACGGCCCCCGTTTGTGCCCCACAACATCATCATTAATTTGTTTTCTCTTTTTATCATCTATATAATTAATAAAGAAATAAAGATATTTTGTGTTTTCACGATGACGAGTGACGACTATCTGGTTCAGTTAAGCTCAAATGCACATATATTATATATTTTATAAAAAAGAATATTTCATTTGCATTGACTGGTTAGATTTTTAATATTTACATCCTTGAATAAGTTATTAATGGTTAAAAATAATGAAAACTATTTTAAATGCTTATATTAAGTGCTTATGTTTAAAATAACGTAAACATTAAAAATCTATCGAGACCATAAATTATTCAGGTACCTACCTATCACAGTACACTCATCTCCCCTAACCAAACTTTTAAATAGTTAGAAGTTATCAACTAACCGTCAGAAAAAATTATTTGTTTAAAAAAGGTTATTTCACTTCGACATGTAATCTTGTAAAAATAATATTTTCAAAAAATCATAGATTTTCAAATGATATATTATAATATTTTTTAAACATTATAATTTATAAGTGAGTTATAAGTATTCTTATGTACTTATATATAAATTGTACTTGATAATTAACCATTAATATTTTATGAACTAATATTTTTTAAAATTAGGTAGGTTCTTTAATTTTTACGGTGGTAACATTTAAAAATCTAAATCTTTGTTTGAAGTCCTTACAACAACGTGGTCCCCGTGGACACACTCCTTCTTTCCCTCCCTTTATTCAAGACTGGGTTTACGTAAGCATACTTGTTTGGGTCTATCACATCACTATCTACAATTGTTCCGATTCGAGGATTTTCGAAGCCTCTTATACCATGAACAAAAAACTTCGAATGATTATTTCTGGTAACTATAAGAAACGTAAATGGGACGGCATTTGTTCCATATACTCTTTGACAAGCAGCCTAGAAAAAAAAAATTAATTTCAATATTAACTATATTTTTTTTTTTTAATTTTTACCTGAACAAGTTTAACTTCTGTCATTTGGATATGCGACGATTGGTCTTCTGTAACGCCGTCTCTATATATAATAACAGAAGTAGGTAACGTACCATTTTTTAATCTATATTTTGACAAGGCCTCTAAAAATATAAAAATTATTTTTAATACAATATGTAAACCATGTAATTAATATACACTATTTCATTATTGTAGTTTTAATTTAATATTTAATATTTTTATATTGGTAAACTTATAGACTACAGAGTGTTATAATTACAGATTTTTTAATTATAATTCCGTGTTATATTAAAATGTGTGTCTTGTAGTTAAATAATAACTATTATATGAAAATACAACACAAATCCATTGTACTGATTAAAAAGGTTAGGTGTGCGCAACAGAATCTTATAAATTTAATGATTTCATATAATATTAAAAAATTTACCAGCTCTATCAATACATACTTTTCGTTTAATCGTCTCATAAATTAAACTATTCCAGGATGAAATTACACACAAAATAAATTGTAGTTGGAATTTATTAATAGCTTCATCTATATTGTTTATATAAGTACTCGACCTTTCGTTATTCATGGGGACTCTAAAAATTATACTCATGAGTATTCTAGTAAATATTTAATAAAATAAAAAATATTTACAAAACAGGTTTCGGTAGATTAAATGGCATCATATTTCTTGCCGCTTGTATAATTTTTTGCGTAAAAACATCAACGTCTTCACAGAAGTTCCTAGGAGTTAAAATTACACAATTCTTTACCACTGCAGAGGTAAATATTAGCACAGATTGTAATTTGTTTGTCCAATCTCTATCTTCCCCGCTAGTATACCTTGTTGAACGTCTTAGAATTTTTTGACGTCTCAAAATTCATCCAGAAATCTTCATAAGCTTCTTACTTAATGTCAGATTCTATTTATTCAGTTCTGCAATACACTAAATAACAGTAAAATAATTATATTCAGTTTTACTATAATTACAAAAAAAAATGATATTTTAAAATGAAAATAAAAAAAGTATAAAACACAAAAATAATGTTACTACAAATGACAGCTTGCTTAAAACTACATAAAATCTAAATATTTACGTTAGAATTTAAATAAAAATTCTCAGCAAAATTCGTTAGTCTTTCCATCCATTATCTAGGGTATAAACGATTGTGTAGGGCTATGTCTTTCATAAATGTGAAATTATTTTAAAAAAATATAAAAAATAAAAAAAATACACGCTAATTAAAATATAATTAGATTTAAACTTCATATTTAATTACCTCATGGAGTCAGTAATTCCAGTCATAACGCATAATTCTGGTATAAGATACAAAAATTTATCATAAACTCTAAATTGTTGTATCGAATTTTTATTTTTAGAAATTAATAATGGTTGATGACTATTAAAAATGTTCCTGTTCGATTTCTAATACAAAAATCAACACGCTAATTTTAATTTACAATAATGATAAATCAAATTCAGTACTTCTCTGTAGTATTGTCTGTATGTTATTACAATGGGCTGATCGTATTTGCAAAATTCTGAGTTGGGCCCAGCATTTTCATCTATGTCATCGATAACGTACGTCTTGTTGTTATAAATGGTCATAACTGTATTGCCAACAACGGAATTTTTAAAGGTAATCTAAATAATAAAATATATAAACCATAAAATTATTAATCAAAGATTAATTATACTTCTATCATGCAAAATTATATCAACCCACCATCCAATTATTGTTTCTGATTCTATCAACAGAAAACTGATTTAATAGATCCAATACTGTATCTTGACTTATGGCTTTTGTAGATAAATCAATACCTACGTAATAAAACATCATTTTCGTAACTATCAATCATTGCTTCATATCCTCTACAAAGTTGAAGCTTATATTGAACCATAACAATCTAAAAGTAAATTATTAAGTGTCAGAAAATAAAATAAACTAATAAAATATTAATAGAAATGAAAATATACTTTAGAATTTAAATCATAAAAGTTTTTCCCGATCGGTGTAAGTTGCAAAAGTTGAAGACATTTAGGCAGGAGTATATTTAAAGCTTGAATGCTGCATCTTCATCGACGTATTTGTTATTGAAATTATAGGAAAATAATTTACCAATAACTTAACTGACTTCCCAGAACATCCTAAAAAAAGTTTCATATTTATATAAATAAAGTAATAAATTTAAATATAAAACATGTTGTCATGTGGGTAATTAAGTCATATCAGATATGACTAAAAAATTAACTATTGGTTCACGTTCACGTATAAAATATATTTTTATTCTCATTAATCTCCAGTAACGAATTATTAAATCAATCAGAGTTTCATTTATTTTAAAATGATCATGATTTTATTATCTAGATTAGATTATTATATCAATTTTCTTTAAAGAATATTATTTAATTAATGATTTCGACTTTTGATTAATGCTCAATTAACTTATCCATTTTTTGGTATTTTTTTTTTTTATAGGTACAAAAATCGTACATATTTAACTATTTAAGTGAATAATAAAAAGTAAAAGATGTTAAATCGTTAAAATATGATCTTTGTTTACAATATTTAGTTTATTTTTAAGTAGAATATCTGATAAGCTACTATATTAAAATTCTTTACTTTATAAAATGTTTAAAGATATAACTGTATAATAAATTACATTATCTAGGTATTTAAAAATAAAAATAACAAATGTTATAAATTATATCTCACCCTGTTTTGGTTCGGGAAAAGGTGGAAACTGCATATTATTTGGAAACATGGCAATAGATGAGTAGGGCCCAGCATTTTCATCTATATCATCGATAACGTACGTCTTGTTATAAATGGTCATAACTATATTGCCCCCAATGCAGCTTTTAATGTTAATCTAAATAATAAAAAATATAAAACATAAATTTATTTAATAAAGATAAATTATATTTCTATCATGCAATATTATATCAACTCACCGTCTAATTTTTGTTTCTGATTCTATCAATAGCAAACTGATTTAATAGGTCCAATACTGTATCTTTTGTAAATAAATCAACACGTAATAAAATATCAGTTTCATAACTATTAATCATTGTTTAATAACCTCGACGAAGATGAAGTTTATATTGCATGCCAGATGTTCATCGAGTTCTACTTCATTTGTCAATTGTACTGTTATTGTTATATGTTGACCATCCAAATGACGTGAAGACATACGTTCAAAATTCTAAAGTTTATTGCTTAATATTTAATACGTAAATTAATTAATTTAGTAGATAATTAGTTAGTTCCGGTTAAAAAAATACCAAAATTTACACTGTTTAAATGGGAAACTTCTAGCTGTTTCGAAATAATATTCACGTCGTTCTTTTTTTTTACTTAGCTCGTTCCTCGACCGTGGTGCTAGATGCCGAACGACATAGAATTTTTACTTGTATCAAAATACGACCAGGAACAATAAGGAATAATAAGCTTACTACTTAATGTCAAATTTCAATTTTTTGAGTTCTAAAAAATTATACTCATAAGTTTTCAATAAAATAATGAAATAAATAATATTTACGTATAGTAGGTTTAGTTAGTATGAATTTAAAATTTATTTTAACAAACTTTATATTAATAAATTAATAGTTTGTTTGAAAGGCGTAAATAATATTGTAGTTAACAAAAAAAAAAAAAAAATCACATTTTGACAATAACAATTGTTTTAGAAAAAAAGTTCACAAATCCGATGTATTTGGAATAAAAAATCTGTAATTCAGTGAAATCTTGCCTTACTTATAATACTACGGGTAATTTTTTTTTTAAAAGAATGGAGTTAACAAAGTAAATTTACTTTTAAAATGTTAAGTAAAAACGTGTGTTTCTATTAATCATATTATTTAATTAGGTTTGACTTTTAATTTGTTACATTTTAGAATCAAGCAATATTTAAGTAATAGTAGATATAAAAAAAATATACTTAGAAAAGAATGAAGTGGAGAGGTAAGAGATACGTTTTATAAAGATTTTAGAGCTTATTTTTAAAAACGCAAATAATAATATGTCTTATGTTTTGAATGTGAGGATGTAATTAGTCAAAAAGTATTCGAGCTAGAATAGCTAGATACAAGAATACAATCATAATTATATTACGCACACGTAAATCATTAGTTACAAAAAATTTTCAATTGTTAAAATGTAAACATTTTCAGTTTTAAGTATCTGCGGATATTCACTAATCACTTTTTGTTTACAACAAAATATCAATATCAAAAATTATTTAAGGAATATTGGTGTTTTAGAATTAATTAAATTAAAAAAAAAAAACGATTTTTAAAAAACCAAAATCTACTTTAAGGATTTTTTCAATGCATTTTTAGGGTACTATAAAAGTAAATAATTTTGTTCAAACTTGAAGCAAAGTTTTTGAAATGTTTGAAATATATTTAGGTTATAGTCAATTTTTTTAAATAAAGATAAATATCGAACATAAATCAAATTAAGTATTTAAGTATTTTATGAGTATTCAAAATTTCCCCGAATTTCATGTAAATTGTTATTTAGAAAAAATAAAACTCTTTATGTAATTACATTATATTATAGTTTCAAAGTAATTATTAATTTAGATACAATATATAGAATAAAATATATAAACTTAACTTAAGATTAATTTACATCAAATTTATCAAAAAATTAACTTTTACAATGTTAACAATTAAATTCAGTGCAATTAGATAGTATAATATTCTTCAAAGAGGGTGATAGTAATAAATTTATATTAATTTGATTTACCTTCAGAAAAAGCTGTGGAGTACAGCTATTCATAGTTTTCTTATATTATTTTCGTCGATTTTTTACTACACGGTATATATATATGGTAAGTCTAAAGTTCCTTCTTTTATATCTTTATATTGATAATTCTATCCTAAAGTAACTAACTGACATACAAGACAATGAAAAAAAAAAATGTGAATATGTATTTTTGATATCTTATAATTGTAAAAAAACTTGTGAGGAATCATTTATGAAGTTTATTTTATCATAAACATAATTTTAATAATACACGTTGAATAAAAATATTAAAAATAAAAGTTATATGAAGTAATCGACTTATGCATTCAATATAAACACTACCTTAAAATACATGAATGAATAAATAAAAATATATGTTTGATAACCCCATAATATTCAATTGACAATTGTTTATTTTATCACAAACAAAAATTTAATAATACATTTATTTAATTAGTATACTTGTATTTAATGTATAAGAACATGTACATTATAATATACTATGTAAACTGTAAAGCTTAAAAATATAATTGAATGATGAAAAAGATCTTCTCTACATAATGGGCACTTATCTATTTGTTCTGCACATTTGCCACAGAAGTACACATGTTTACATGGTAAAAATACTGTTTTCATTCCTTCTTTATGACAAACTTTACAAAGCATTGGGTTCAATGTATTGTTAAGTACACATGTTTACATGTTAAAAATACTGTTGTCATTCCTTCTTTATGACAATCTTTACAAAGCATTGGGTTCAATGTATTGTTAGATGACGTTTTAGAACTGCTTGGTACCAGTTTGAGATATTTGTATCTTTTTAGATCCTTACATAAATAAACTCGCATTAATCTAAATGATAGATCTCTACATACAGCGCACCGTATGAATGTCAACGCACATTGAATGCAAGAAATGGTATGACCGCAAGGAATAATAGCAACTTGTATTTCCTGCTTACAGAAAATTTTGCATAACATACTATCTGGTAGAATTTCTGGGTCTAACTTTTGAAAATTATGCTCCTGAATTTTATTGTATGACAGTTTGGTAATTTGTATCCTGTTAAAATGCCTATTAAAACCAAAAAAAAACATTTAAAAATCATTTTAATGTTAAAAAATAATTACAAAACTAAATTTTTTATGGTATAATTATTACATAGTTATACTATTTTAAGAAATTCATTAATTTGTTAATTAATTAGAAAAATATTTTAATATTTAAATTGAAATTTATCAATATATGTATACTGTCAATTATGATTATCATTCATCTCTTTAAATTAAATTGGTTATAAACAAATATTGTGCTATTCCTTTCTTATTGTATTTTATTTTGTAAATTGATTTTTACTATATTTATGTTGATGCATTGATTCAGTCCATGATGTATGAACATAATTGGAAGCAGGTTAATGTACATATACATAGTATATCTATTTTTATATGTCCTGGTGAAATTTCAAAATGGTCTGTTTGATAAATCGCACACCTGAAAAAACCTGAATTTACACCCCTGAATTCAGAAATATAGTAAGAATTCTTAATGATATGTTCTATTTAATATACAACTAAATTAATTTTATAATGAGTTGACTTTATTGAAAATTATATTTTTAAACTAGCGGCATTGGTTTCAAATTTATTAAATTAAAAAAAAATATCTTACAAGTAAAATATAGCAATATTAAAAAAAAAAATTACTCACATTAATGAAAATTACATATTGCATATTTTTTCATACAAATAGTATATTTATAATAAAAGAAATAAGGTTTATATATTTTATAAAAAAACCTTGTATGTATTTAACACTACTTAAAATTTTATGTTAAATCGAGTGATTTTGGTTTCAAAATGATCAAATGAAAATTGATGTTTTACAAAAAAAAAAAAAAAAATAATAAATAATGCAATCTTTTGACATGCAAGTGGTATTTTTAATAAAGCACTATTATTTAACTACTTTTCAGGTAATACTATTAGTATTGCATTAAAGTTTTAACATGGTTTTTAAAAACGAAAAAAGTAATCAAAAAGTGTATTACTGTATTAAAATTAATGAAAATGACATGTTGAATTAAGTGGTTTTGTAATTTCAAATTGATCAAATGAAAAAATATATCTTAAAAGTAAAATATAGCAATATTAACACTTTGACTGCGGCATGAGTTGACCTGATCGATTCCTCTGTGCTGAACATTTTTCGTAATAATAGAAGGTAAGTAGGTATTACAGTACCGGATTGGAACACAGAAACTTACCGAGCACAATAATTTTACTGGCCCAATTAATTAGCTAAATATTTTAGCAAGAGGCCCATGTATCATAATAATCTTGCGGCCCACCGCGCTCAGCGCGGTAGCTCGCCGGTCCAATCAGGACCTGGGAGGTAATAAGTATAATAAAAATATGAAAAATATGATTTGTCGACGTCAGCAGTCAGTGTTAAAAAAAAAAAATTACTAACATTAATGAAAATGACATATTGCATATTTTTTCATACAAATAGTATATTTATAATAAAAGAAATAAGGTTTATATATTTTATAAAAAAACCTTGTATGTATTTAACACTACTTAAAATTTTATGTTAAATCGAGTGATTTTGGTTTCAAAATGATCAAATGAAAATTGATGTTTTACAAAAAAAAAAAAAAAAAATAATAAATAATGCAATCTTTTGACATGCAAGTGGTATTTTTAATAAAGCACTATTATTTAACTACTTTTCAGGTAATACTTAGTATTGCATTAAAGTTTTAACATGGTTTTTAAAAACGAAAAAATTAATCAAAAAGTGTATTACTGTATTAAAATTAATGAAAATGACATGTTGAATTAAGTGGTTTTGTAATTTCAAATTGATCAAATGAAAAAATATATCTTAAAAGTAAAATATAGCAATATTAACACTTTGACTGCGGCATGAATTGACCTGATCGATTCCTCTGTGCTGAACATTTTTCGTAATAATAGAAGGTAAGTAGGTATTACAGTACCGGATTGGAACACAGAAACTTACCGAGCACAATAATTTTACTGGCCCAATTAATTAGCTAAATATTTTAGCAAGAGGCCCATGTATCATAATAATCTTGCGGCCCACCGCGCTCAGCGCGGTAGCTCGCCGGTCCAATCAGGGCCTGGGAGGTAATAAGTATAATAAAAATATGAAAAATATGATTTGTCGACGTCAGCAGTCAGTGTTAAAAAAAAAAAATTACTAACATTAATGAAAATGACATATTGCATATTTTTTCATACAAATAGTATATTTGTAATAAAATAAATAAGGTTTATATATTTTACAAAAAAACCTTGTAGGTAGTTAACACTACTTAAAATGTTATGTTGAATCGAGTGGTTTTGGTTTCAAAACGATCAAATGAAAATTGAATGTTTTACAAAAAAATTAATAATGCAATCTTTTGACATCCAAGTGGTATTTATAATAAAACACTATTATATAACTAGTTGTTAGGTAGTACTTAATATTGCATTATAGTTTTAACATGATTTTTAAAAACGAAAAAGTTATCAAAAAATGTATTAAAATTAATGAAAATGACATGTTTAGGTTTTGATTTCAAATTGATCAAATGAATATTGAATGTTGAACTATAATATTAATGCAATCTTTTCACATACAAATATTATTTAATAATAAAATAATATTGTATTACTATTTGTTAGTATTACATCTAAATTTAAAGTTTTAACAATGTTTTCAAAATAAAAAAAAGTAATTACTAAAAAATGTATTAACATTAATGAAATTGACATGATTTTGTGGTTTCAAATTAATCAAATGGAAAAATAATATCTTATAGGTTAATAAAATAAACCAGTATGAAAAAAAAAATTATTAACATTAATGAATATGAGATATTGCATTTTTTTTATAAGAAAGTTATTAAAATGATAGAAAGAAGGTTTATTTTTTTTTTATAAAATAAACATTTTAATTGTTCAACCAATGCCGTTTAGTTTAAAAGTAAATATTGTGCATGTGATTAAGTCATTCTTACTGAATAATTGATATAGACTCTTCTTTTATCAAATGCAAATGATCAATGACGATATTATACGTATGTTGATAAATCATTGATTGGATGGTGTTAGCAACATTAGAATGATAAAATTTGACCAATTATTTTTGTCATTGCAATTTCAATATATTGAATACTTAACCAATCATTTAATACATTTTACAATCTAATTATTATAGTTAAAATTTAATATAAATTATATTTTGTTTTTAAATCTAGGTTATAACTCCTGAGTTTGAAATTATAACCCCCCCCCCCCCATATATATTACGTTAAAATGTGTGTCTTGTAGTTTAATAAAAATTATTATTTGATTGTGCAACACAAATCCATTTTATTGAATAAAATGTTAAGTTGGGTAGGTATTATGTTTTAGAAATTGTTAATATTTTCTATTATATATACCGAGCTAGAAATGTATGACAATTAGAAAATATATAAATACTTATTAATAGTTCAATTGCAAAATTAATAGAAACTTCCTCCATATTATTATAAGGTTTTATATTATTGTAATAGGTAGTAGGTACCTTGTATAATTATTATCCAAAGTTGATACTAAAGCATAGAATGATTTATTTTTTTCGTTGGACGTCTTCTTACGTATACACCCAACTATCATCACACCCTAAACCAGAGGTATTCAAACTGTGCGTCGCGGCTCCCGGGGGCGTCGCGGGGGTTGTCGAAGGGAGTCACGTCATATAATTGAAAACCAATAAATATTTTTGCGAAAAACGTATTATTCTTATCATTGATGCACACCGGTTGGGAAACGTTGAATTGTCTACTATAATCATTCACTAAATATATAGCTTTAATTTGTCGCGTAAGTGTCATTGTTTCCATAATGTTATTAAATTCATATAAACATTGATTTTTTTGTTATTTATAATTTGGGAGCCGTCAACATTTTGTGAAGACTCAAAGGAGCCTTGGGATGAAAAAGTTTGAATACCTCTGCCCTAAACCATGTTTAAGTACAATAAATAACAACTTAATTTTTACATCATAATAAATAACTAAACAATTTCAATACCTAAATAAAATACTTTAATTTCACTTTACTTTTTAAAAATAATTAATATTTTAGTTGTAGGTCATACATAAATATACATAAATTCATATTAAAAAATTGTTTTTGTAAAAATGTTATGATAAGATGTGTGTTGCAAAAGTCTATGACGTGGGCCGCGGGTCAATGGTTAATCCTCCACAATAGACTCCAATATACGTCCCACTGCAAAACATTGATAAAAAATATTAAAAATCTTCCACTTCATGAGTTTAGGAAGAATGGTTAGTGGAGGTTTTCGATCATTATTGATCGAAACTCTTTTGTTTCCATTTAAAGTCAATTTATTTTAATCAATCTAAGTCATTTAGTCATTAGTTGTCATAGATATCACACCATACATTGATTTAAATTTGAAGAAATATTACTTAGTATTAGTAGATACTTACGTAGTTCAAAATAGTATCCAAGGTAATCAATCTCTTCTATAGGATTTAGAACAGCTGAATCATATATATTGTTCTGTAATTTATAAAACATATTAATCTATTACCAAAAAAAAAAAATCAAGTCAATAATTTCAAAAGAAGTCACTCAAATATGAGTATTTTTCATTACAGTAGTTAGGATTGAATTTTACTATTATAAAATTTACTACTTTGGTCTTTTAAAAAAAAAAAACACATTACTAGTAAGTTATTATTCCAATTATCAATTTAAAGTTTAAGAATAAGTTGATAATTTTTTTTTTTAAATAAATGTCAAATTATTTTAATCTATCTGAGTATAAAAAAAAAATAGATAAAAATATATACCTATTTCTTTTCTTTTTTTTTTAACCCAATTTATATATTAAATAAGAGTCAAATATATTCGATAACCAAAGAATACAATGTTAACAACAATTTTGAAAATTTGTAGACTGATTTCAATGTGAGTATTTATTGTTTTATTGTGATACTTAAATAAATAATTATTAAAATTTTAATTTAATTGTAGGATTCATTAATTAATTCTAATTCTATCTAAATAATATCAAGCAACATTTATTATGATATTGATTTATATTTTAACAGAACATCTAGTATAATGTTTAACAATGATATTAAAGAAAACGTTTTAAAAATATATGGATACTACATTCGTTTACCAACTTGCAAGTACAAGCATGTTAGATTTATTGAATAGTTGATTTAAGTTCCAAATTAGAGATATCTAATGTTAAACATTATTCACAAGATCATTACAATTTTAAATTTAACTACAAATTACTTACTCTTCGGTTAAAGGACAACAAAAATTCATTTTTATATAATTTCTGGAACATTGTCTACTGCATCATTCTGTAGTTATACTCTTTCGTATTGAATGTGCACTACCTGTAAATACAGGTAAATCATTTATCATATTAAATATAGATATTTAATAAACCTATGTAAATAATACAATTTATGATGAGTTTACTTGATTATTGGATAGTAATATTTACACAATTCTTTAAATCACAGTTTATTATAAAATAATATAAATTTAATATATTTTATAACTAATAACAAAAATAAAAAATAATTATTAAATTAATATTTATCATTAAATAATAATAGATTCTATAGAGAAATTATATTAACCATTGATGTCATAGAAATCAGCCCCACATAAAATGTCTAGTTCTCTAGTCAAATGCTGTCCGCAAAACTGTTGCATCCGATTCATATAGTGCTCGTATGGTGAAGCGGATGCAAGGGTGTTCCCATAACAATTTTAAGATATCCGATTAGGATAATATAGTCATTACCATTAATGTCTTCATTTTTTATCTGAAACATAGAAAACATAATATGGATTATAAGTAGACATGTATAATAATCGAAGCATTTTTACTGCTCCAAATGTTGTCGTCAGACACAAAAAAAAAAAAAATTAAAAAAAAAAATAACACACATCATTGTAAAATCAATACATTCATCACTCCGTTCAGAATCTAAAAAATACTGGCCAACAAATATGATAAATAAAAAACAAAGTATAATCGTTTGTGATTTAATAATGATAATAAGTGTCTTTAGATTAAAAAGCTTACATTAGTATATTAATATTATTCTGTCTCAAATTTTAGGTCGATGACTATTACCCTGACTTTTATTTGTCTTATTGGGTACAATGTCAAGTTAACATTAAGAGGACGCCATACCCGCATGTGTAGTCTCTGTCTTATAAGTACGTAACATAGCAAATTTACGCTAAACAGATCACGTTTAGCTCCGTCAATTTAAAAATTAGAGTGAATCGACCTATTATGAAACTTGATGGTAAGATAATTATCTGTGTTTGTATGTTGGTTTTTTACAATTATTAAATTTTTAAATGAGTTATGAGCATTTTTAATTTACGCTATGTTATATACGCATAACTTGTTAAAAAATTGAACTATCGTAAAAAACCAACATACAAACACAGATAATTTTCTTACCATCAAGTTTCGTAATAGATCGATTCACTCTAATTTTTAAATTGACGGAGCTAAACGTGATCTGCTTAGCGTAAATTTGCTATGTTACGTACTTGTAAGACAGAGACAACACATGCGGGTATGGCGTCCTCTTAAAATTAATATGACACAATATATTACATTATTATAAAATATACAAAATGAAAATTCGATAAAAAATAATTAAGTAGTTGGTAACAATACATTATTTAGGATTTCATAATATGTGAACCTATTCCTTAATGGAGCGTCGTCTTGACTATAATTTAATGGTTTTCCGAGCAAAACATGTCTTGCATTTGTGCAGGTAAATATACCACAATCATAGGAATTGTTCTGCAATGCAGATTACCCATGGATTAATTTCCATTGAATATATTTTTTATCATTTGGCTTCTTAATTATATTATATGCGTCGTTCAAATAATCGAGTAATAAACATATTTCTGATTCATAAAAATTTACTTTTAGTCTATTGCTATCGTACAATGTTATGGTACCACAGTGAATGTCCAGTGAATATCTGCCAGGTTTGTGGGAATTATAATTTTTTTGCAATCAAATAAATTTTTTAATGTGCCTTTTATTGAATTGGTTGCTTTTTCAACCAATTGAATTGCAAAACAATTTTAAAAAAATGGACCCAAGCTCACTATTGATTGGTCTTTTAGACTTTTGACTAAAAGCGTAAAATAATGTTCAATCATACTATCATTCATCCATGTTCGTGGATTAAAAACATATAATAACTCTTCTATTTTACAATCACAACAATGAGAAGAATGTAGTAAATCAGTTTTTTGTTTATTAGAAATGAAATGTACTAGTTTTGTGTAAACTTTTTTGTTATATTCCGGGAATATTATATTTTTACGATATGATTGAATATAATTTATTCCCTGTAAATTGATTTTTTCAGAAATCTTAGGAGGATTGGTTTTTGTATCACAGTCGTCATCGCTGTCGAGGTTGATTGTTTATAAAATAATATTTTTATCTATATCTTGACTATCACTAAACATAAAAATAAAATATATGTAATAAGACTTGATTTTTCAAGGACTGCAAGTTTATAGCAAGCTAGGTAAAATTGATAAATGAGAAATTATGAAATAATTTTTGTAATTTTTGAATAAGTTAAAATAATTGTTGCGTTATTATTTTTTATTTTTATGCATGCCTCAATAAATTGTCAGTGATAAATTTGAAAAAAAAAATTAGGCTATTATACAAAAATTAAAAATTAAAATTATAAACAGAAATTTACAAATACATTTTTTAGCCTAGAAAATATTTACAAGCATATAACAGTCTGCTTTTAAGATATTCTGATTAAAATTAATAATAATTAAATATTCAACTAGTGGTAAAAATCAGGGCTACAACTATTTTAGAATATATCTTATTTACAATGTACTTTTACATTGAAATAGTTTAACTAAGAAAATTTAAACAAAATAAGATACTAGTAATTACTTTTACTTAATGTTTTATTGAGAAACTTAAATATAAATAAATTATATATGAATTTGTAAATCACTTACATTTAAATTTGAAGGAATTTAAAATATTTGATATTTCGATTACAAGGTCTAGTTTGATATACCTATAAAATAAAAATTTTAATTAGTAATTTTAAACAAAAATAAATAAAATACGTATAATATAGGTACTTATTATAAATATTCTTAAATTGAGTATCGACCTTAAAACATAAAAGTCAATATAATATAATATACCTATCTTCTAAATTTTTCAAAGAATAAAAAAATGTCTAAATAAGAATTTCTAAAAGCATCTGATGTTTAAAATAACTACATTTAATAGTTTATTATTAAGAGCTAAAGATAGTATGAGATATTGTATAGAAAATACTACTCAATAAGTAGGGTAGCGGGTAAGTAGGTATCGCTCTGCTGTATATTAGGGGGTGGGGTGGACCTCAGACTATGGTAGGTTAAATTTGAATGCAATGATAGGTATCATTGTATACGAAAAACGATTCTGAACGAAGATGATTTGTCAGTTTAGGATATATTATATTTAAATATTGTCAAATATTCTATTTTTGAAACAAATAGTATAGTTTTTATATGTTACTATGGTTACTATGGCCAACATTCGCATTATGAGCGTATGAAATTTAATTTAAATTTTGACATATTTCGTATAAATTCGAACTTTAAACACTTATAAAAAAAAATTGTGACTAACGATTTCGGATTTTTTTTTATCACTTTAAGAACAACTTATAAGAAACCTTGTATTAAATTTTCAAGATTTTCTGGCCACCCAAAAAATTTTTATCGGCATTTGAAGAAAAAAAAACTTAGAAAAGTCGAAAATTTCAATTGTCTATTAGTAGCTTAAAAATGGTCAAAATATTTTGAAAATTTAACTGTAAAGAGATAACCATAATATAAACATTTGGTGAAAATTTCAAGTATTTACAATAATTCGTTTTTGAGTTACAGCAAAATCAAAAAATCTATTTTGTCGAAAAGTGGTTTTTCCGTAAAATTTCCATTTTTCTGTCATTTTTTTTTTGTTTTTCTCGATTTTTTTGAAAACTATTAGAAAATTTTAATTTTGACCCCCCTAAAGTACCAACTAGATTCAATTCCCTATTCAAAGAGGGGCTGAAGTCAAAAATCGGAGCATTATTACTGCTCCAACTGTTGGAGTCAGACACAAAAAAAAAAAAAAAAAAAAAAAAAAAACACACATCATAGTAAAAGCAATACATTCATCACTTCGTTCAGAATCTAAAACATTGTAATATAATATTTCTCGATTTCCAATAGTAATTAAAGATACCTTATAGGTATGTATAAAAATAATACACGTTCTTATATTAAAATTCACGTGTTTTCTTTATCTTACTAATGCACACTATATCAAAATATACATTCAACATTTCCAATTTTGTGAATTGTAGGCATTGGAATAAAATGACCTATTATCAAAGTTTAAGGTAAGAATATTATCTGTGTTTTCTCGTCGGTATTTTAGATTCTGAACGAAGTGATGAATGTATTGCATAATAGTTTTCAAAAAAATCGAGAAAAACAAAAAAAAAATGACAGAAAAATGGAAATTTTACGGAAAAACCACTTTTCGACAAAATCGATTTTTTGATTTTGCTGTAACTCAAAAACGAATTATTGTAAATACTTGAAATTTTCACCAAATGTTTATATTATGGTTATCTCTTTACAGTTAATTTTTCAAAATATTTTGACCATTTTTAAGCTACTAATAGACAATTGAAATTTTCGACTTTTCTAAGTTTTTTTTTCTTCAAATGCCGATAAAAATTTTTTGGGTGGCCAGAAAATCTTGAAAATTTAATACAAGGTTTCTTATAAGTTGTTCTTAAAGTGATAAAAAAAAATCCGAAATCGTTAGTCACAATTTTTTTTTATAAGTGTTTAAAGTTCGAATTTATACGAAATATGTCAAAATTTAAATTAAATTTCATACGCTCATAATGCGAATGTTGGCCATAGTAACCATAGTAACATATAAAAACTATACTATTTGTTTCAAAATAGAATATTAATTGACAATATTTAAATATAATATATCCTAAACTGACAAATCATCTTCGTTCAGAATCGTTTTTCGTATACAATGATACCTATCATTGCATTCAAATTTAACCTACCATAGTCTGAGGTCCACCCCACCCCCTAATATACAGCAGAGCGATACCCACTTACCAACTTTTACAATATTTTGATTTTGAAGCTAGTTATGAATGTGTAAAATATTAATGTTTTAAAATTCTTATGAATCACTCAAAAATTAAAGTATCCTAAAAAATCGATGAGAGAACACAGAAAATTTACTTACTTTTAAGTTTGATAATAGGTTAATAAACTCTATTATTTTTGTTAAAAATAAAAAATTGGAATTACTGAACGTATAGTCTGGTATGGTTAGGTATCCACTAACACATTAGTATTTTGTCCATTATCGGATAATCCATCCCTAACTGGACTATCAATTGAAAGGTCTTAATCCACACTGCGTAGTAGCGTAGTATATGCCACCACAGTATGAAATCATAAGAATATATAATAATAATAAAAAATATTTCAAAATTTAATTTAATTGTTATAATTTTGAAAAAAAAAATTAAATTAAAAATAATTAAAATATAATATATGTTCTATGTCATGAATTAAACAATTTACTAATTACACCGTTTGCAACCATATTGGATAATCCCCATATAGAGGTTATCATCTGAATTTTGGTATTTTTTATAAAAAAAAATTCAAAATAACAAAAATACAATACCTATACAATATAATAAAAAGCAGACAGCAGCATGAACAAAGACGTTAAACACTGACGCCAAACGTATTTAAAATTTTTTATAAAATAATGCAAATATAAAATATAAATATATATTATAATTATTTATTTTATAGTTTCTTCTTTAGATAGTTCTATATTTGTTTAATTTATAGTATTTTTCTATTTATTCTAAATAAAAGAAGATTTATAATCGTGAATACAATGTACAATGCCAACAACTATTTTTTTTTAATACATAAATATATTAATTACCAAAATACCAACCATATGTTAACTAAGTTAAAATAACTGAAAATTATTTGAATAACTATATTTAAAAATTAGTCAAATATTTTTTTTATTTAAATAATCATAGGTAGTTGAAAATGTGTTAAATAAAATATTATCTAAATAAAACTTTATTTTAATAACGCCCTACACTGCTTATGACTTTGTTTGCTGACAATCAGTGAATAAATTTGCACAATGTATTATGTAATCAATTCCTAAGTGAATTCTCGATGAAATATATCCCATATACAAATAATTTTTAAATTAAAATATTTTGAGATAATTTAATCTTAAATTTAGTCAGTGGAACTATAAGTATTACAATATTGGAATAAAATACTTTTTAATAATATTTATACTTACAAGTTTTTCACAGTACGCATTCCTCATTTTTTGTAATTGGTTAATTTTTCTGATTTTGAATTGTATAATTATATTATCTTGTCCGAGAACATTTAAATTTATACGTTCAGAAGTTGCCTAAAAACAATAGGTAAACATTTTTAATTATAAATTGGGGTTTAAAAATTAACAAAATTACATTTTTATCAAAATAATTCATAATCAAACATCCTAATTTTGCATATGTATGAATCGGATGATTATGAACTAATAAAATCTATTTGTCGTCAAAAGCTAGTTGACTTATCGTGCTAAATAATAATAATCAATGTAAATGATAATAATTTTCAAACGTATACAGGTAGGTCGGTCGTTGATGATGGTTGTAAATTTCAATTCTACAGTTGACTATCGCCACTTTAATAAAGTTTATTAAGTTTAATTATGTTTATAGCCCTTAAAGTGGCACTTTTAGGGTTATAAACATAATGACTTTCAATAATACAAAACACCATGGTACTAGGTAATCATAATTTTTTTATACTATTAAACATATATGAAATAAACAAGCGTTCACAAGAATCAAATAGAATATGTTGACAAGTCGGGTAGAATCCAACGCCATGAAATACTAAATTTAAGACGGAAAATACATCGAGAATAACGATTGATGAAGTGGAAGGTAACAAAAAATCCGCTATTGGCGTGTGGAGGGCATAAACACATGTACGACGGTAAACAACAAATACGACCAGTCGTCTGGTCTTGTTATCCGACAGCATTACGAATAACGGCAAAATACGTGCTATTTTTTGGCGAATATTTGTAATTACTTATTAATGTCTTCTTCATGGTTAATTTGGCTAATTTTCAATTAAATAAAACGGTGAGGGCAACGATGAAATGTCGGTAATAAATTCGCCGATAAAAAGCAGACAGCAGCGTGAACAAAGACGTTAAACACTGACGCCAAACGTATTTAAATTTTTTTTTTAAATAATGCAAATATAAAATATAAATATATATTATAATTATTTATTTTATAGTTTCTTCTTTAGATAGTTCTATATTTGTTTAATTTATAGTATTTTTCTATTTATTCTAAATAAAAGAAGATTTATAATCGTGAATACAATGTACAATGCCAACAACTATTTTTTTTTAATACATAAATATATTAATTACCAAAATACCAACCATATGTTAACTAAGTTAAAATAACTGAAAATTATTTGAATAAAACGGTTTCTATGTCGATTGGAGCGATTTATGAACATTTATATAATATATATTATTATGCAAGTATATATATAAATATATAATATATAATAGCGTGATTTTAAGATTATTACACGGTTTTCGATCGAAATTCCAAATCGAATATCTCATCGTACCCTCTGGTCCTTGTAAATCATCAACTCTTTAATCCGACCGACAATGTACAAACATCAATCGTCCGTATAGTATCCAACATCACCACTCCTAAACCAACTATCCTCGTCTTACGAACAAATCGTTTATTTCATGTCTTTGACATATCCCACCATGTTGGACACCGATTTAATACGAATTTCGTCTTCGGTATTGGAACCAAGTTTGAAATAGAATTATTAATTAATAACCACGACGAATCATTTTTTTATTCGACTAACTTTAATTTTTATACCAGCTGCTGGTCTCCCGACAGATCCGTCTCTAACGGTACCTATACTCGAATCAGTCGAATCCATCGATCAAACCGCTATATAATACAGTGTTCAGATGCACCGTACACTTGTTTGATCGGTATCCTTCCCCGCAGTAAAATGTTTACCACTGTGTTTTGTAAATCAGCTCGCATCGGAGACCCACCACCAACTACGCATGTCGTTAAACTCTGGATATTATGTTTGTGGTCATTTACCATTTGACAGGACATCATTTCATCGATTGCAGCTACACCAGTCATCAAAAATGTTGGCTATATAACACAGAAACTTAGCTAAATCATATCGTATAATAAGTGTCAAGTATTCTATAACACACTATTAGATTATACGTGTATAATATATATAGTATGTATTTGATTTAGCGTTATCTAACCTAATTTTACATACAAAATATATTGTAACTTAAAAAATATAAGCGGTTATTTAATATTTATGGTATAGTAAGAATAAATAATAGTGTTTACTGCTTACTTTAAATTTGTCTATCGAACCGAGTATTTGTTCAGTGGTTGATTTTGTCGAGAAAAATAGTCTTATTGGTTTGCCAAAATGAATACCGAGCATCATTAATAAAATTTTCGTGTAAGTACCAAAATATAGGAGAAGTCATCATAAATTTGTTTTCAATAGGTTCTTCCATTAATGGTCCTAAAACATTTAATGTCATAATACAACTATGCCAAATCACTTAAGGGGCCTCGCTACTGCCGTCAATTTGAGCTCAAAAGACTTAAAGTTTTGACAAAATTAAAGTTAGTTTAAGATATCCGATTTTGATTTTGAAAAAAATTCTGAACTCGGCAGAAAATTGTCTATAGATCCTACGGGATTTTTTGTAAAAATTACATCTTATATGTTCTAATTAAGTGGTTATAAAAACTTGAAAATATGAATTTTTCAAATCATAATATTAAATTTAAAATTAAAATTAAAACCGCGGAATGTTCTGTATGATCTACAGACAATTTTCTGCTGAATTAGAATATTTTTTCAGAATTAAAATCAGACAGCGTCAATTAACTTTAATTTTGTGATTTGTCAAATCAATAAGTAAGTTGTAAAATTCGTATAACAAATTTTTATTGTTATCGAGTTATTGACATGTGCATGGGCGTACTCCCGCCAGTATCCGCATTGCATTTCACTTACACTAATAAGTCATAATCATTTACAACTAACACATAGATCTCAAGCGACTAAGACGAGATTATGAATTGTCTAAATGTTGTCCTTTAAATAATAATCGTAGCGAGGCCCCTTAACCACGTTAAAATTGAACAATATATATTTTTTTTTAACTCATGCATTGGTCGACTGACTTATTTAATTTAAATACTCACTGCTTGAACGATATTAAACCTGATTACATAGCGTCGTCAGATAAATAAATTCCTTTCGAAGTTCCTGTAGTACCACTTGAATATATAATATTGTTTTTATCAGACGGACAAACAAAATTTCTTCCGCCGCAACAATGATACTCGAATAAGTAGTAAAACCGTCCCGAACCATAGTA
The DNA here is from genome assembly GCA_020882235.1 of Schizaphis graminum. NCBI lineage: Eukaryota > Metazoa > Arthropoda > Insecta > Hemiptera > Aphididae > Schizaphis > Schizaphis graminum. The sequence goes on along the minus strand of CM037033.1, from coordinate 87,884,057 downwards.
GAAATTTTCAATATCGGTTGATGGCGTTGATGCATAATGTTATTTAAAACATCTGTTATTGTACTTATACTAAGCGTATTACAAAATATTACGCTTGGTTTGGATTCGTCAATAAGGGCTATCAAGACACCTATAAAACATCGTTAATAATAAATAAAACCAAACAAATCAAACTATATAATATTGTACGAAATCAAATCATTACTATTTGTTCGCGCCAACCAAATGGCTTATCGCTTATGCGCGACGATGACTCCGTCTTAATTACCTCCGTTCCTCTCCATACTCCACTCCGTCCTCTACGTTTTTAATTGTCAATTATGTTAATACTATTATACTATCGATATATTTATTCTCTTTGTTTTCCTATTATATTATTTAATTATTGGTCGGCTTTTTACCGCATATGTTTTATTATCACAATTTTTCATATCTTTTTTTCATATTACTGAATTTTTTTGTTATTGTTATTATTCTGCGGCCAACGCCCTTTTTTTTGTGTTGTATTGTTTCTTTTATATATCTTTTTTATACGGTCGCTCTTATAGCACCTCCTTCTTTTGTTGAGTCTACAAACTACTGTAAGATTATATCATCGTTACGTGTACCCTAAAATATTATTATATCTACTTTGTCGTTGTGTCTCGGTGTCATTGCGACGCGAACACTATTATAATATAATTATTGGACAATACACAAATTAAAATAAAACGAATACGTCTACAACAGTTGAGTGAGTTTTTTCTTATTATTTTATATGATTATTCTGGTCATTAAATTTGTGATTGAGAGCCGTTCAATCGTTGACATCAACTCACTCAACTGTAATTGCCTATCCTGAGACCACGTCGATATTGGATTTGCCTACTTTTTCGTCGTCATCCATGGTCGCTGTCTGTTCCGCGTAAGTCCGCCAGCACCCATTGTGGGTGTGTGAGAGGCCGCCCCGGTCGTCCAGTCGTACAGTCATCAGCCCACCAGTCACCAGTCCGCCAGCACCTGCCTTAGTTTTAAGTAGTTTTAAGTTGTCCCCTATTGGTAGTTCCCCCCTGTGGTTATTGCACCAGACCGAATCGACCACAGGGCCCCTTAGCCCCATTAAATAACTTGTATCATCCTTTTTCCCTTGTTTTATATATATATATCTCTTCCCGTTCCTCCGTTTCATCGTCGTGCGCAGAAATTGCCTATTCGCAATTTATAAGGCGTTAAAATATATTGGGTTGCCTACCTGCCCCTTAGTCGGCGTTTTTTGTTGTCGTTTATTTTAGACTTGGCCGTTTTTTTATTTTTGGCACTTCACTGTTCTCGGGCATTACCGAGTGGTCCTTCGGGAGCCCATAGTGTTGGGCGCATACATTTTTTGGTCCTTCGGGCCGGATAGTAACAACAAACCTTGACCGAATATACTACATGTTCAATACCTTTGTCTCACTAGTATGTTAGATTAAAATTAAATCTACACCACGATACTGTAACTATCTTAAAGTACTACTTACTAGTGTCATAGTAACATTTTGTTTCCGTTCGTCGAGCTACAACATTACTTCGATTTGATTATCTGTCATTATGGCTCCAGAATCTTCTATTACGTATGTCGATGCAAAAGCACGGGTCGTCCGTGCCATTGCTAAAATCACTTCGTTTGTCGTGGCAGCGGGCGAGTTTAAAGCCGATAAACATAATCCTGGTAAACGAGCTAAAATCTGTACCATGCTATTGGAGCTGAACGAAATTCGTCAGACAACAGAAGATGATATCCAAGTTATGGAAAATGCTGTTGGTAAAAGATTAGCCCCAGTTGAAGTTGTAGATAACTCAACAAGCCTTAAACTCTCTGCTGATTTTGACAATCTCTATTACGAGTTGGCTGCATTTGCGGATGTGTATAGTTTATCGTTGTCACCCATTATCGAAACGTCCAATTCTCGATCAGTGCAAAATCAGTCAGGTGGTTTTGGAAACTTGTCAAATTATCAACTTCCAAAACGAAAGTTTCCGACATTTTCTGGACTTATAACGGAATGGCAGGGTTTTGAAGATTTATTCACATCAATTCTATCTCATGCTCCAGATCTTCCTGACGTTGAGCGTTTTGAATATTTAAAGACCTCGCTAGAAGGTGAAGCTCTATCACTTATAGCCCATCTTCCTCTTACATCTGCAAATTATCCAAAAGCTTGGGACGTCCTACGTTCGCGGTACGGAAATAAGCGTGACTTAGCACGTATTCACTTGGACGCTCTGCTATCCCCACACACCGTCAAGTCAAATGATGCCTTGTCTATTAAAACTTTAATTACATCTATTCAAGAGCACACTGCTGCTTTGGATAATTTGGATTTTGTTACTCGGCAGTGGAGTCCGATATTGGTTCACATTTTTGAAAATCATCTTGACTATGATCTCCGAGCTCGTTGGGAGATAACTGTGGGAGACCGACATCAGCCATCTACAAATGATTTTCTTGAATTCCTGAAAAGTCATGTACGGTCAGCGGAAGCGCGTGCTGGGCAGTACTCGTCGACGTTAACTTCGCTCACGCCCCAACAGAAACCTCCTCAAAAAACATTTAGTTCAAAACCTCGTCACGCGATTGTATCGAAGGTTCTAGCGGCCACTACGAGCTCATTCAACGCGGTCACCTGTTCATTGTGCACCAAACCTCATATGGTTCGAAAATGCCCATCTTTTATTTCGAAATCGCCAAATGAGCGATTCCAGTTAGCTAAAACGCATCGGTTGTGCATAAACTGTCTTGGATCTGGACACTCCACCGCCACCTGTAGTTCGAAGTACAAATGCACCACCTGTGATCGGTCTCACCACAGCTTGTTGCATTTCAAATCCAAAGACGACTCGTCCACCTCCACCGCAGTTCTCACGGCTAGTGAAACTGAGGCTGGTCCTAGTGCCGCCTCGATGGTTGTTAGAGGACAGCCTCAGAGAATTGTATTGCTTTCTACTGTTTTACTTGATGTAGTTGCTGCTGACGGTACCCGTCACTCTATTAGAGCCTTGTTCGATAGTGGTGCTCAAGCGAGCTTTATCACTGAGCAAACTGCATGTGTGTTAATGCTTAGGCGACATCCTTCAACAGTTGCAATCACTACGTTCGCCAGTAATACATCGTCCCCGGTCCGTGGTCAAACCACCATTACGGTACTGCCACGTGGCCAGCAGTCTCCATCGTTTTGTGTGGATGCGTTCATCGTCCCACAAATTACAGGACCTACGCCTCAGACTCCCATTATGCCGGGACAATGGAGCCATATTACCAACCTACCTCTCGCTGATCCATTGTACCATCGTCCTCAATCAATCGATCTGTTGTTGGGTGCCGATATCTTGCCAATGCTATTTCTAAACGGCAAAGCCGCAGGCCAACCTGGTGAGCCCATCGCCCTCGAAACCGTGTTCGGTTGGATTCTGATGGGACCTGTCGACAACCGTTGTCAATCAACTGTCACTGCAATGTTTCTATCCATTTCTGAAAGTCTCGATTCGTCCATAAGGCGGTTTTGGGAACTCGAAGAGTTGCCTACTGTCCGCCATCTCAGTCCTGATGAACGTGCTGCAGAGGAACATTATAAAATCACCACCACTCGATTGAAGTCTGGAAGATTTATGGTCTCTCTTCCATTTCGGAAGGCATCACCTCTATTAGGTGATTCAAAATTTGCTGCCGTTCGTCGTTTCCAGGCGCTCGAAAACCGACTAAATCATGACCCACCACTTCAACGTCAGTACGCCGAATTCATGCAGGACTACCTGGACGCAGGTCACATGGAACTGATTCCACCCGAACAAGTCGGCAACGTTTTTCACTACTATATCCCGCATCATTGTGTACTTAGACCTGATAGCAGCACCACAAAACTTCGTGTCGTTTTCAATGCCTCCGCTCGCACAAGTGCCGGATATTCCTTGAACGACAGCATGTATACAGGTCCAAAACTTCAGCCTGACATTCAAGTTGTCCTTCTTCGTGCACGACTATGGAAATATGTCTTCATGACAGACATCAAACAGATGTACCGACAAATAATGGTACGGCCTGCTGATCGAGATTACCTGCGAATCCTCTGGAGATTTTCAAAAGATACCCCCGTGCAGGAATATCGTCTCTGTACGGTTACTTACGGCACATCAGCAGCGCCTTACCAAGCTCTTCGAACACTCCAGGAATTGGCCACCGTTGATGGAAAATTATTTCCAATTGCTGCGTCAATTCTCCTGAACGACACTTTCGTAGATGACATTCTCACTGGAGCTAACACCAAAAAGGATGTCCTTGAATACCAATCTCAACTGATAAACTTGTGTGCATTAGCAAAGTTTGAGCTGAGAAAATGGGCGAGTAATAACAGTGAAATTCTGCAAGCTGTTCCAACAGAATTTCAAGCAATGTCTCCAGCCATTCTGTACAACGACACTGATAATTTTGATTTAAAAATACTTGGATTAAAATGGGATCCAAGAGCTGACGTGTTTTCTTTTAACACTAAACCATCATCAACCGTCCCGACAAAACGATCAGTACTCTCCGACATTGCCAGAGTTTTCGATCCATTAGGATTGTTGTCTCCCATAACATTCTGGACCAAACACGTTATGCAACAGCTTTGGATAGCTGGGATCACGTGGGACGATAACATACCCACCGATATTGCTGTACTATGGACGCGATATCAATCAGAACTGAAGTCGATTGAGTCGATTTCCATTCCTCGTCGAATAACCTACGACAATACGATCAATGTGCAGCTTCACGCTTTCTCGGACAGCTCAGAAAAAGGATACGCAGCGGCCGTATACCTTCGAACAGAAACAGCGGTTTCGGCTCATTGTCACCTTGTTACCGGTAAATCCAAGGTAGCGCCGCTTAAACGGTCTACTATTCCCCGTCTTGAGCTGTGTGGAGCTGTTTTAGCTGCCAAACTCCTACGTTTCGTTATTGATACCTACTCAAAGAGTCTTCACATTGATACATTACACGCTTGGACGGATTCAACCACTGCGTTAGCATGGATACAATCGTCTCCACATCGTTGGGCTACGTTTGTTGCAAATCGAACTAGCCAGATTCATGAACTAACCTCCCCAGACATTTGGCACCATGTCCCCACACAGGACAATCCGGTTGACTGTGCCTCCCGTGGACTGTTTCCGTCGGAGCTGGTTACTCATCCACTGTGGTGGACAGGTCCTGCGTTCCTGTTAGCACCATCTGAAACTTGGCCATCTGCTGTACCTTGTTTAGATAAAACCAATGATCAAGTCTCCACTGAAGCTCGAAAGTGTACGGTCCTACTAACTATGAATATTTGTTCCATTACTGAAGTTCTCCATCGTTTCTCGTCGTTCAACAAAATTATTAATATTGTGGCATATTGTCTTCGTCTCTCTCCCTCACGCCCTTCTAAATTTACCCACATTGTTGATGCGAGTGAACGAGCGCGAGCTTTGTTGGCCTTAGTTTATTTCGTCCAACAAACATCATACTCCGATGACATTGCACTTTTAACTAAAGGATTGCGTTGCTCTCCTGCCATTCGAAAATTGGACCCGTTCATTGATGCGGATGGATTTCTGAGAGTGGGTGGGCGTCTCAACAATGCTGATCTTCCGTACGCTCATAAACATCCACTTCTATTACCATGCCATCATCGATTGACCTTGTTGCTCATTGATTATCATCACCAACGTTTGAAACATCCAGGATCTGTATCCCTTCAAGCAACGTTACAACGTGAATTTTGGATACCATCTGTACGAAAAATTATTCGATCTCGGATACGCCTATGCATCGCCTGTTACCGTACCAGGCCACGGTCAGTGCAACCGAAAATGGCCAATCTTCCGAGATACCGTGTCCAGCAAGTTAAACCATTCTCTATAACCGGTGTGGATTATGCTGGCCCTATTACTCTGAAAGAAGCACGTGGGCGTCGGTTAATCCCTAAAACAGCATATATTTGTCTGTTCGTCTGCACCACCACAAAAGCACTCCATTTAGAGCTCAGTTCGGATTTGTCCACAGAATGTTTCCTCATGGCTTTTACTCGATTTTCGGCAAGACGTGGACCAATCAAGGAAATGCACAGTGACTGCGGGACCAACTTTATTGGTGCATCACGCTTGTTGACTCCCCTTCAGGAACTTACGCATTCAAAACCTTTTCACGATAGTGTCCACATTCATCTGGCTAAACAGCAAATAACATGGCATTTTAATCCTCCAGCATCTCCTCATTTCGGGGGGTTGTGGGAAGCCGGAGTTAAATCCACGAAGTCATTAATCCTTCGATCCATCGGCTTACATAAATTGACTAGCGAAGAATTTATAACACTTCTTGCTCAAATTGAGGCAACATTAAACTCACGTCCCCTACGTGCACTTAGCAATGATCCAGATGACTTTGAAGCTTTGACGCCGAGTCATTTTTTGACTCTTGAACCGTCAACCTCACTTCCCGATCCAAACCTTGTCAATGAATCGATGTCAAAGTATCAACGATGGCGTCTCATAACCGATTTACATCGCCATTTTTGGACCAGATGGAAGAACGAATATCTCAGCAGCCTCCAACTTCGAAAAAAATGGTCAGAACCAGGTCAAGAACTCCATATTGGTGACCTTGTCCTCGTGAAGGAAGCGACCCATCCCCTTCGTTGGCGGACTGGAAGGATCCGAGAACTTCATCCGGGTTCTGATGGTATCTCTAGAGTAGCTACGCTAGACACTACATCCGGCCCGTTGAAACGCCCCGCAGTGAAACTCTGTCCACTACCGATTTCTTGAAGGGATTCCTTCAAGGTGGGCGGTGATGTTCGCGCCAACCAAATGGCTTATCGCTTATGCGCGACGATGACTCCGTCTTAATTACCTCCGTTCCTCTCCATACTCCACTCCGTCCTCTACGTTTTTAATTGTCAATTATGTTAATACTATTATACTATCGATATATTTATTCTCTTTGTTTTCCTATTATATTATTTAATTATTGGTCGGCTTTTTACCGCATATGTTTTATTATCACAATTTTTCATATCTTTTTTTCATATTACTGAATTTTTTTGTTATTGTTATTATTCTGCGGCCAACGCCCTTTTTTTTGTGTTGTATTGTTTCTTTTATATATCTTTTTTATACGGTCGCTCTTATAGCACCTCCTTCTTTTGTTGAGTCTACAAACTACTGTAAGATTATATCATCGTTACGTGTACCCTAAAATATTATTATATCTACTTTGTCGTTGTGTCTCGGTGTCATTGCGACGCGAACACTATTATAATATAATTATTGGACAATACACAAATTAAAATAAAACGAATACGTCTACAACAGTTGAGTGAGTTTTTTCTTATTATTTTATATGATTATTCTGGTCATTAAATTTGTGATTGAGAGCCGTTCAATCGTTGACATCAACTCACTCAACTGTAATTGCCTATCCTGAGACCACGTCGATATTGGATTTGCCTACTTTTTCGTCGTCATCCATGGTCGCTGTCTGTTCCGCGTAAGTCCGCCAGCACCCATTGTGGGTGTGTGAGAGGCCGCCCCGGTCGTCCAGTCGTACAGTCATCAGCCCACCAGTCACCAGTCCGCCAGCACCTGCCTTAGTTTTAAGTAGTTTTAAGTTGTCCCCTATTGGTAGTTCCCCCCTGTGGTTATTGCACCAGACCGAATCGACCACAGGGCCCCTTAGCCCCATTAAATAACTTGTATCATCCTTTTTCCCTTGTTTTATATATATATATCTCTTCCCGTTCCTCCGTTTCATCGTCGTGCGCAGAAATTGCCTATTCGCAATTTATAAGGCGTTAAAATATATTGGGTTGCCTACCTGCCCCTTAGTCGGCGTTTTTTGTTGTCGTTTATTTTAGACTTGGCCGTTTTTTTATTTTTGGCACTTCACTGTTCTCGGGCATTACCGAGTGGTCCTTCGGGAGCCCATAGTGTTGGGCGCATACACTATTACTTTTTCTTAAACTGTGATCCAACGAAGCTATAATATAGTTGCTCCGATCAAAATCCCAGCTAACATAACTACTTATGTCTTATTGCGTTTCGTACGAGTCATAGTCTGTAATCATCACGTAATCTGCGTGTCCAAAATCATGTTTTTTAAATTCAGTAGCCATTTCTAAAACGTATTTTTTCAATTTTGGATAACTGTACTCTTTTGGTAGAACAGTCGATCTGTATACATGGATTTGATAAACATTAAATCATATAAATACTAGAATACATAATAGGTATATATTATATTATAAACGTATGTAAAGAACTATATATGTGATGCGTAAGCATAGTAATGTATTAAATAACTTACACCAAAAACACCTACATTGTTATTCAATTGATCTACAAACATTCTGCTATTGTCTTATTATGCATAATCACTTTTGGTCCAGATATGTGTATATTGAATGCCATTTGTGCGAACTTTCAAAAAGCTTAAGGTACGGTTTCCCTGCAATGTTCAGACGCGTCGTTTGGGCGTTGCAGGGAAACCGTACCTTTACGAGTAACTGTACGAAAACTTGAAACAACCTCATATTTATAGACAAACTGATCGCGTGTTTACATAATATGTAAACATATTATTTTTTGACCTGTGGACCTGTAGTTTGATTATATTTAATACTTTTACAAATATTATAATCTGTTTATTTGTTAAGTAATTACACATTTGAAATTATATTTCAGGATAATTAAGTGTAATATTCCTATGTAAAAACTTTTCGAAGGCCAGTGTTTCTATTAATTGTTTGCCGTTCTTCAAATCTAGAAGTAAAAATAATTGATAAGCATATATAATATAAAGGGTTGGGCACTTTTCAATTACAGTAATTCAAATATAGTAATTCAATTACTTATGTAATTTGTAATTGGTAATAAATTATAAAAATATTTATGTAATTTGTAATTGGTAATTAATTATAAAAATATTTATGTAATTTGTAATTGGTAATTAATTATTAAATGCTGATGTAATTTGTAACTCGTTTCCGGTGGTCTGACGAACAATTCGAAAAACTTGTATTTTTAAAAGGTAACCAAAATTACGGAATTATCTAATTTTTCTATGTAGGTACCTATATTTTCCTAAATTTATTTTGTTTTTTTGATTTAATTTATTCACTTTTTTTCATATAATTATATTAATAACTAATATAATTGTAACAAAATCTTTAAATGTAATTGGTAATTGTAAGTAATTCAATTATGTAATTCGTAATTTGTAATTAAATGTTCTACAATCATGTAATTAGTTATTTGTAATTACTGGTATTTTGAGTAATTTGTATTTTATAATTAATTACCTACTTTTTTTTTTTGATAATTTTCCCATCCCTGATTATATATAGGTATATATATATTCACTATTAATAAAGGCACTAATGCACAATTATTATTGTGCAGTTCAGCAGTTGACACAACAGTACAATTTATACTTTTCATTTTTTCAATAATACTTTGTCTAACATACGAGGTGATTCTTTATTACGAATCACTCATTATTTCCAAAAGTATTCATGTTTTTGCAAACATTTTTTTACATAGTTTCAACTTTCAAGTTGCTAAAAAATCAACGTTTTTATTAAAAAATTATATTTTTAAATATTTTTTATTCTTATATTTTTTTTAAGTTTTTACTTTTTTTAATAACAACATAGAGACATAGAATTTTAATTTTATATCCCAAAGCAGAATAATTTTTTGAGTATTTTAATACATATAAATTGAATAGTAAGTTTATGAGTTATACGTCGTATTAACAGTTTAGACAAGCGACGAAGTGGACAAACATTATGCGTGGTAGCCCAGTAGCACTCCACTCCGCCCATAAAAACTTAAAATACTAATAACTTATAAACTACTCGCTCTAAATGTATCAAAATACTCAGAAAAATATTCTGCTTCGGAATATGAAGTTAAAACTCTATGTTGTCATTAAAAAAAGTAAACACCTTATAAAAAAATTAAGAATAAAAAATATTTAAAAATATAATTTTTTTAAAAAACGTTGATTTTTTAATAACTTGAAACAATGAAAAAAAAAATTTTCAAAAACATAAATAATTTTTGAAATAATGAGTGGCTTATGATAAAAGAATCAAGCCTGTATAAAATTATCACATTATGCAAATACTAACCTTATTTCATTTCGATTTTTTTTTATACTACCTACCTATTTATGTTTTCGATATTTCAATATAATATACACATTGTGATTACATTTTTAGTGTGTATTGTGTATACCAATCGGAATGTGTCGATTAGGTGACAATAGGCTGCCTATCTATACATTATTTAAAATACTCTACCATCCAACAAATCTTTAGATATTAAGTATTGATATAATCATATGAGAAGTGAATGTAAATTAAATATTAGTCTACACTCTACAGTACAAAATCCAACATTAAATATATAGAAACTTAAAAAATGAAAAATATTATGATAGATTAATATTTCAGCTCTATGCCTTTATCACCAATATTTCCATATATATATATACATACATTTTGTATATATATGTATTATATACATAATAAACATAGTAGGTAGTGGTAATGATTAATAGTTAATACTGAAGTAAGCAGTCCTCTGTTAATCATTATTACCATTGTTTTATACAATCTACAATGGTTCTTGATCTTTAACTTATTTGTGGGAGTATTGGACCGTCTTCTTTATCGAATACCCATTATAATTTATAATAATACGTTGGATCTAAACTTACGTCTTTCAATTTAGACCAAGCGGGTGTTTAATTGAAAATCATAAAACCTTATATATTTATTTTTTCTATATAAGGCTATACAGAATGATCGAATTTTTAATTTTACAAACTTTATATGAATTACAAAACGTATATACCGAACGATCCATTAAATAATTTACGAAACACAAATAAATTTCAACGAAATATTTTTTAAAAGGTATATTATAGGTCGTATATTACACATCATTATATAATATGATACAGAGGTATTTTGATGTACAATATTTTTATTTAATATTATATAATATTATTATTATTTATAGGTATATTTATAATTTTTTTTGAATAATTATTTTTAAAATGTATTAATAAACTCTTAAATACTAACGGTATATAGGACCATGAAACAAAAAAAAAATGACTGATTCAATTAATATAACCAACGGTGGTATTAAAATTTGTGTACGTCGATTTGTTGAGGCGCTAGAGCCCGAGAGAGATAGGCGCGTGACGTCATAAGATCACACGGCGCGGCGGCGGCGGCCTATACTTTTATAGTATTATACAAAAATCGCCGACACGGCCTAGGTTATTTATTTATATTTTTTGTTATATTTAACAAAAATTACAAATTAAGACAATAGTCATAATAATGTGGGTTTTAATACAATTTGGTGTACAATGGTCGTATTAAATTTAAATGTACATACCTAATTAATGTTTATTTCCTATAAGTATAATATTAGAATAGCTAATGAAATAATATTTTTTCGATATTTCACAATTTCACATAAATATATATTTAAAAAGCGGGTAAGTAGGTATCGCTCTGCTGTATATTAGGGGGTGGGGTGGACCTCAGACTATGGTAGGTTAAATTTGAATGCAATGATAGGTATCATTGTATACGAAAAACGATTCTGAACGAAGATGATTTGTCAGTTTAGGATATATTATATTTAAATATTGTCAAATATTCTATTTTGAAACAAATAGTATAGTTTTTATATGTTACTATGGTTACTATGGCCAACATTCGCATTATGAGCGTATGAAATTTAATTTAAATTTTGACATATTTCGTATAAATTCGAACTTTAAACACTTATAAAAAAAAATTGTGACTAACGATTTCAGATTTTTTTTTATCACTTTAAGAACAACTTATAAGAAATCTTGTATTAAATTTTTAAGATTTTCTGGCCGGCCAAAAAATTTTTATCGTTATTTTAAAAAAAAATACTAAAAAAAATTAAAAATTTCAATTGTCTATAAATAGCACAAAAAAAGTCTAAATTCTTTGAAAATTTAACTGTGTATGGAGAACGCTAATATAAACATTTGATGAAAATTTCAAGTATTTACAATGATTCGTTTTTGAGTTACAGCAAAATCAAAAAATCGAAAAGTGATTTTTCGTAAAATTGCCATTTTTCTGTCATTTTTTTTTTGTTTTTCTCGATTTTTTTGAAAACTATTAGAAAATTTTAATTTTGACCCCCCTAAAGTACCAACTAGATTCAATTCCCTATTCAAAGAGCGGCTGAAGTCAAAAATCGGAGCATTATTCCTGCTCCAAATGTTGGAGTCACACACAAAAAAAAAAAAAAAAAAAACACATCATAGTAAATGCAATACATTCATCACTTCGTTCAGAATCTAATATTATATTATATTATATTTATGAATAAATATTTATTATACTAAAAAATAAAAACAATTATGACTTATGAGTATTTTTATAATAAAACATTAAAAATGCATTAGATATACCAATTATTTTGGCTATATTAATATTTCTAAAAAAGCCGGTAAGTGAGTAACGCTCTGCTGTACATTAAGGGGTGGGGTGGACCTCGGACTATGGTAGGTTAAATTTGAATGCAATGATAGGTATCATTGTATACGAAAAACGATTCTGAACGGAGATGATTTGTCAGTCCAGGATATATTATATTTAAATATTATCATATATTCTATTTTGAAACTAATTCAAACATTTAAGTAAAAGTTTCAAGATCTTACGTTTAGAAATTTTTTAAAAATAACAAAAATCGAAAATTATTTATTAGTAAAACGTGATTTTACACGTCGTGTATTTTTGATTTCAAATTAAAATTAAAACTTTAAACACTCGTAAAATTTTTAAATTGAACAATCCTCAAATTTTTTCATAATTATTCTAAGCTAAACTTATGGACAGCATAGTATTAAATTTTCAATTCTTAGCTTTTGATAGAAAAATATTTATAAATTTTTAACTACCAAATAGTGAAAAATATTCATGATTTTGACGAATTTTTGTCAATATTTGAACTTCAAATGCTAATAAAAAAAAATTGTGCCTATGTATTTTTATAATTTTTGAATGAGAGTTAGAACAAGTTATGTAGACCCTTCAATTAAATTTTCAAGTAATTTGTCCCAGCTAAATTTTTTTTATCAATATTTATAAAAAAAAAATAAAAAAAAATTGAAAATTTTAATTGTCTATAAATAGCTCAAAAAAAATCAAAATGTTTTGAAAATCAAATCACGTAAAGAAAATGGCAATCTAAATAACTGGTAAAATTTTCAAGTATTTACGACTTATACTGTTTGAATAACAACAAATATCAAAAATCGTTTGAGGCTAAACCGTTATTTAACGCGGTTTCGTAAAAATTTAAATTTCAATCACTCATAAAATTTTTTTGTTTTAGTCCGGTAGAGTTTTTTTTGCAGATAGTTGAAGAAAATTTTATGGAGAACCTTGCACCAAATTTTCAAATCTTAGTTATAAAAGAAAAAATTTTTACGATTTTTTAACCACAAAATTACTTGCCAATTTTCGCAATTTTGACATATTTCGTATAAATTCGAACTTTAAGCACTTATAAAAAAAAATTGTGACTAACGATTTCGGATTTTTTTTTATAACTTTAAGAACAACTTATAAGAAACCTTGTATTAAATTTTCAAGATTTTCTGGCCGGCCAAAAAATTTTTATCGTTATTTTAAAAAAAAATACTTAAAAAAATTGAAAATTTCAACTGTCTATAAATAGCTCAAAAAAGTCAAAATTCTTTGAAAATTTAACTGTGTATGGAGAACGCTAATATAAATATTTTGTGAAAATTTCAAGTGTTTACATCGATTAGTTTTTGAGTTATAGCAAAATAAATAATTCGATTTTGTCGAAAACTGGTTTTGCGTAAAAATTCCCGTTTTTCTGTCATTTTTTTTTTGTTTTTCTCGATTTTTTTGAAAACTGTTGGAAAATGTTTACTTTTCACCTCTATAATGCACCAAGGATATCCACTTTGCCATCGGAAACCACCCCCAAAGTTTGAAATTGAAGCATTATTTCGACTAGTTATGCTGTACACAGACACAAAAAAAAAAAAAAAACAAAAAAAAAAAAAAAAAACACACATCATTGTAAAATCAATACATTCATCACTCCGTTCAGAATCTAAAAAACTAAGCTTATGTGATAATTTTTTACGTTGACGAACTCAGATACAATTTCATTCTACAATACTTATATTGAGGGACTGTCCTAATGTACCTACATTTTCCATTCATAACGCATGTAAAATAAAATATATCTTTATGACAACTCTGATTTGCTCATTTTATTCGTGTATACTGTATAGGATCGTAATTGAGTAAAATGCACAGTCCTCATATATAGTTAAAAATTAGATAAAAAAAATTAAAAATTAGTTACAAGTTTTATCGATGGTCTTAATACGGAAATCCAAACTTTTTGGTCTAAAAACAAATTATTATGAATTTATATGTAATTTGGTAATAGATATAAAAATAAATTGAATATCATTTGGGTACATTACTTATATTTTTAAAACAATTAAATAATCAAATTTATATTGTTGATTATGTATTTACGGAGCAAGCATTATGACTGACGATTGACGAATTCAATCAATAATATTCTAATATAGTATTGAGCTAATTTTGATTTTTGTTTAGAATACTAATTTTAAAATTGATAAATATTATATTTTATTTAACTGTTTGTAATGCCATTAATTTTAACAAAATATACAAAACAATTAGTACAAAGTACAATTAAATTGTTTATTAATTATTCTTTATGATTTTAGTTCGTAGACAATATATATTATACGTTTATACCAGAATGGCTAGTGACAAAGATTGTATTTCCCCTACTCAGTATTATTTAAATGGTAGTGAAATAAATGATTATTTGGATCTTATTAATAAGCGTAATTCAAATGTTTATATAATAACACAGATTTGTTTGCAAAGCTGTCACCAGAAAGATATGCTGTGTTAAAGCGGTGGACAAAGAAATTAGATTTATTTTCGAAGAAAAAAATATTAGTACCTATTAATTTAACTTCAATACGCCATTGGGTTTTAATATGTATGAACATAGAATCAAAACAAATGCAGTACTATGATAGCATACTATGGTATTTCTTTCCTAAAACAAGTGTTTGATTTTTTTGAGTTTTGTACATTTACATTGAAGAGGAACGCCATTAAATCCAAAAGATTGGTCTTTTATTAATGTAACCAACATTCTCAATCAAAAGAATAGTTATGATTGTGGTGTATTTCTTTGTACAAATGCGGAGTACTTATCTAGGGACGCCGTGTTTAACTTTTCACAAGAACACATGCTTTCATTTCGTCAACTGATCGCATATGAGTTAACGACGAAAAAATTAATTGATGTAAATGTAGAAGCTAATGATATTGATGCATTTATTGCGAGTATAATGAATAAATAATAAATAAATCTTTATACTAAAATCAATATAATATATTCAGTGATATTAAATTCGTAAAGTGGTCTAAACACTAATAAAATTAATCTGTTTTTATAAAAAAATTGAACATGGCAGAGCTCACTCTAAGTACCTCCGAAGTTACAGTACGCAGTACGCACAACCATATCATTCTTTTGACAAGGGACATAAAATCCATCTGATCCATCTAATCATTCTAAATTGTATTTAAATATACTATAAACATACTAAGATCCAATGGTTTTTGTTTTTTAAATTAATTACAAAAATGAGTTTTGTTTAAAATATAATATATATATTGTCCAACGTTTAACTGGCTTTCTTTTAGTGAAGTTCAAATAAAAAAAGTGTTGAATCATATAAAGTATTTGGAATATATGTGTTGTTATCAGATCCATATAATTATTTATAACATTAATATTTATCTAAAATAATTTTCCATAAATTATGCTAACACTGGAAAAACTAGCCATCATTTTCACAAACCAAATTTTTTATCAATGGTCATCAACACGGTAAGAATAATTTACATACTTTTTGAATATGGAATTCATTTGTTCGAATACATAATAATATTATTATTATTCACTTTCACTATTAAACTCGTTGCAGATGTTCCAGTCATTCTTTTAATTACTCCTACTTTTCATAGACTTAAGGAAATTACACTTTGTTTAATGCTTTTGCATCATTATTAAGTGGTTTGTAATGTTTTTCAGTTAATATTTTATATGATATATAAGACATCAATTAAGCATTTTAGATTCTGAACGGAGTGATGAATGTATTGATTTTACAATGATGTGTGTTTTTTTTTTATTTTTTTTTTTTTTTTTTTTATTTTTTATTTTTTTTTTTTTTTTTTGTGTCTGTCGACAACATTTGGGGCAGTAAAAATGCTTCGATTTTCAACTTCTGCCCCTCTTTGAAAAGGAAATCGGATCTAGTTGGTACTTTGGGGGGTCAAAAGTTAAAAATTTTCAATATTTTTTAAATGAGTCGGGAAAAACCTTAAAAAAATGACGGAAAAAAACGGGATTTTTTACGCACAACCAGTTTTCGTCAAAATCAAATTTTTATTTTCCTATAACTCAAAAACTACTTGATGTAAATACTTGAAATTTTCACAAAATGTTTATATTAGCGTTCTCAATACACAGTTCAATTTTTAAAGAATTTTGACTTTTTTTAAGCTATTTATAGGCAATTGTAATGTTTTTCAGTTAATATTTTATATGATATATAAGACATCAATTAAGCATTTTTTTTATTATTTTAGCTGGTATTTCTGCAATTGAATTGTATGTATTGAGTACTAAACTTGAAATACCAGACATGTATATTGCTACGATCACTACAGGACTATGAATCATAGAAAAACTTTGTTAAGAAAACTCACGAGATACATGGCAATCTTATTTAGCGAAGATTTTTGGTTGTGCGGTATTGTTAAGTGAACCACTTATTCGATTTCAATTATCCAAGCGTTTTCCATAAGAAGAATTAGGTAAACTATAACAAATTAAAATAAATAAGCCATTTTTTAATTCATCTTTTTGTTATTATAGTAATAATAACTTACTGGTGAAATTCATAAGCGAGATCGAAGGTTAATGGTACATTACTTGGTTCTCCAATATACCACGGTGTATAATATGACAATCTATAACATTGCCTATATTATATTTCATTCATCAGCAGTACTTATACATTTGTTTTAAGCTTATACATGTAACTTATTTTCAATTCAAATAGTTAACAATAAATAATTTTATTATTATTATTATTATTATTTACATACAAAATGTATGTAAATATTTTTTTGCGATTTTCTCAAGTACTATAATATTTTTATAGTTATAGTTATAGTTTATTTTTATAGTTATAGTCAGTTGAGTATCATCCATGTTTAATTATAATCGGTTATTCAATTTTTTTTTTTTAAGTATCAGAAATCAAGTCGAACCTAGTTTACAAAATTTGTTGTACAATTATAGGAAAAAATCGATTTATTTTAGAATTGTTTTTATTTTCAGAAACATTCTGTTAGATTATGTGAATAAAAATATTTGATTAAGCATTACATATAATTCAATTTCAATGACTTTTATTCTTACCTTATTGTCTACTACCTATATTTACATTTTTATATCAATAACAATATAAATATTTTTTTCACTCGAGATGAATTAAATAAAATTCATATTATATTGCTAATTGTTATCCTCGTTAGTATTATTATATCTATTTTTATAAATAATTCCAGACTGATTCCCTCTTGTAAAATTTGATCAATTCACTATTAAGGTTCATTAGACAAAGTGCCTATAAATATGAACTATTATTATTTAGCTTAAGTATATATTTTATTGTTTATTATTCTTTTTTTTTTTAATTAATTTAACTCATATAAATAATCAAATATTGTATGGAGTTACCATTTTATTTATGTATACTTAATTTAATTTTTTTTTCAGAATTATACTAGGTATTTTTATTTTCAAAAAGTTCCAAGACACAAGATTTATTAATTGTGAATCAGTTATTAAAAAAAAAAAAGATGCATGTACTTATATGTACAATCTTTTAGGATTAGTTTGGTTAGGACGTTAGGTTAGGTTAATACTTAATTCATTGTATTCCAGTGTTAGTATATATATATTAGATAAATTTTCAATTTTATTTTGTATACTGTATAAGTACTTATGTAGTAAATTATGTGTTTTATAATTTTAAGATTAAAAAGCGGGTAAGTGGGTATCGCTCTGCTGTATATTAGGGGGTGGGGTGGACCTCGGACTATGGTAGGTTAAATTTGAATGTAATGAAAGGTATCATTGTATACAAAAAACGATTCTGAACGAAGATGATTTTTCAGTTTAGGATATATTATATTTAAATATTTTCATATAGTCTATTTTGAAACGAATAGTATAGTTACTATATGTTACTATAGTTACTTTATAGTATCTGTTTATTAATAAAAAAAAGTATTTGGCTACATACGCATAATGAGAGTATGAAATTTAATTTAAATTTTGACATATTTCGTATAATTTCAAGTATTTACAATAATTCGTTTTTGAGTTACAGCAAAATCAAAAAATCGATTTTGTCGAAAAGGGGTTTTTCATAAAATTGCCGTTTTTCTGTCAGTTTTTTTTTTTGTTTTTCTCGATTTGTTTGAAAATGTTTACTTTTGACCCCCTAAAAGTACCAACTAGATGAATTTTCCTATACAAAGAGGGGCTAAAGTCAAAAATTGGAACATTATTATTGCTCCAAATGTTGTCGTCAAACACAAAAAAAAAAAACAAACATCATTGTAAAATCAATACATTCTTCACTCCGTTCAGAATCTAAAAAATTATTAAAAGTTCATTACCTTGTGAAAATTACATAATTCTATATCTTTTTATTTTTATAAACACATGATTATTTTTTTAGACATTTTAAGTTCAAATTTTGTCGAAACTACTTATATAAACAAAAAATAATTGTAATTATGTTTATTATTTTGTTATAATTTAAAAGACATTATGCGTCGTACCCAATTTAAACGTTTATGTAGCTATTTTATATTATTATGAATGTCACTATACCTATTTCTTATTCACATCACTTTTTTGATTTATTTTAAAAAATGTTAATATAATAATATTTTTTCTAATATGGTAATATTAATAATAATAATATATATTACAATTTGTTTTGTTATTTTATGGTATTTACCGATAGATATTATTAAATGTTGAGTCATGTAATTTAATATAATATGGAATTAATATAAATAATTGTATAATATTTAAAATACCTTTTAATAATATAAATGCGATATTTTTAGAAAAAATTATATTATTCTGCTATGATTCTAAAAGTAAAATCAATTAATTTAATAGCAATATCATATAAACATGTCACATGCTGATATAAGCTGTTAGACTGTCTCCTATCAGAATTTTTTTTCGTATACCTACAATGATATATCATTGAATTCAAATTTAACATGAGTACATATAAAAGTGACCCACTTGATAGGTATCGAATGTATAGCAAAGCGGTACCCACGTCTCATTTGGTGCACTTACTTAGCTTTTTAATCATTATTAAACAAATAATTAAACAGTTAAATTATAATAGCATTGATTAAACTAGATTAAATCAATAGTGTAAACTAAAAGGTCATAGCAATAGTTTGTTCAGCTGATAATTAATATAAATGAAAATTGATAATCTAAAAATCAGTTTTTAATAAATTTAATTAAAATATCGTTTTCCGTAAAACGCTTCATAAAAAATATTTGTTGGCGCCGTGTCCGATCCTACATTTGGAAATTCGCGTTTATCGGATACGACTCGCGAAGTGTTGGAAACTGGAATAGGTTACCCGGTGGCCGGTATATATATATATAATAAATAGCACGTAATTATATCTCAGGTGCATATGACATCGCAAATAGGTATATTAGACCAATAAAAAATAATAAATAATTACATTGAGACCTATTATAGGGCGCCCCGGGAATAATAATAAGCTAATAATACTAATAATACTCCGAACACCTTTATATGGGTGTCCAGTGACAGCTTGCGATGACAATAGTTATAATGGAATAATTCTAATACAAAGCAATATACATAAATAACAAAGAAAAGACGGCAAGTAGGCGACACAGACGGCGACACGTAGAAATCGCTCACAATATTGGGACTCGCACACGGGAAGGCGCAGTACAATAATATTTTAATAATTTAATGACCGTTATTGTAGCTCGAGATGTGAATAAAACACAGGACTGACGTACACGAAAATAAAACCGTTTGATACAAAAAGTGACCACAAGGTTTTTGAACAGCAGCACAAATTGACTTATTTCGATCTCCTTCAAAATATAATCATTATAGTTAATGAATTGTATACTTTTATATTTTATAAATGAAAATAAAAACTACGGATACAATAAAATATGAATTTGTAGGCTATCGAATAACACCATATAATACAGGAATGAACATTCCAGCACTGCTTTTGAATTATCTCCAACAATAATATACTGCAGTTTTACAATAAAACACGTACACGGACCATATTATCATCTCAATTCTGAACCTAAAAACGATTTATCATATCAGGCGAAGCGTAGGTCACTGCCCGCCGGCATCAATGGTATTGAATTGACCCATTCGCTAAAGAGTTTCAGTATTATAGTTTGTACAGAACAAACATTTTAAACGTCCATAATATTGTCATAATGCTAACTTAAATGATAAAAATACAAACATAAAATAATATTAGGTATATTAACAGCATATAAATTAATAATAATTGTAAACATCCGAAAACGACGATAGCTGCAACAATAACAATAATTAAATAATTTAAATGTTTATAAAATAGCAAATTTAATACTTAATTAAAATTTAAAACACTTCATAGTACCTATACTATTATTCAAATCCGGTACTCCTCGTCTGACATTGAAAATTTGCTCGGACTTTTTGTCCAATTCTTTTTAAAGCGGACTTTTTGTCCGCGATTGATTATAATGAGAGGGCCTTAAGAACTTTAGAAATTGTAAAAACAATTATAATAAATAATAGTTTATTTAACTATTTAAATTTTGAAAGGTATTGCACACAATTTATTTAAATCTCTATGTATAATATAGTTATATATAATTATTAATTATCATGATGATAATTATTTAAACAAATCTACGCATTAAACAATGATAAGTTCAGATTTATGGTACTTACTAATTAATTTAAAATTATAATTATTCTTCAATTTATATTACGAGCATTTATAAGCTACCGTGACTAATACTGATTATTAAGGTTCTTCGTATGTTTTCAGAATTCGTATAATATCGGTAGATCGACCATAGGCGGTAGGTATGTCTAAATTTTTATTTTACACTAATTATTGTATAATATAAATAGGTAATATTAGGAATCAGTAAAATCTACCACCGTCGATTCCTTTCAGAAAAGTCATTGGAACACGTATTTTTATAATTTATAAACGAAAAAATTCACTTAATAAAATACAATATGAATATGTGTGTCGAATAACTAAACACAAGCGGGATTAGCATTGTGACAGGAAAATAGTTACCCGTTCTAACTAATTACCTCCCCGTCGTCTTAAAATATACTGTAGTTGTACATAAAAAATGTGTACCTAATGGCTAATAGTATGTACAATTCTATTATATAAATTGAACTTCAAAACCATTAATTAAGACAGACCATATTATGGGCTCCGTATGTATCGGATGGCATACATTAAAAATAATGTGGATTTCTGACGACCACAGTCATATAGGTAACACACATGAACTTCTTAGTTCATGGTAACACTTAAAAATGCATAGATTGAATTCATTACGATCAGCTTTAACTAAAATTATAAATTACAAAATAAAATAATACTTATAAGTATATAATATAATATGTACAATGAATATCATGTTTATTATAGTTAACATTCGAAAATGACAATAGTAAAACCATTCATAGTAAATTAATAAGTTTTATAATTCAAGTTCTTAGGATAGAGCAAATTACTTTATACTATATTATTGAAATTTATTGTTTGGCTAACAGAAAAAACGAATAAAATTCAAATAAGTATAAAAATATAGTGGGGTAAGAATTTTAGAAATTGTACAAAAACGACGCGCAATCAAATTGTGAATATTTTTTATTTAGTGAGATATCAAATAAATTTATTATTAAATAATTTATTTATTAGTATTGACAGCATACTTTATTGTAGTGGTTGTAAAATTGTAGCATAATCTGGCATACATTGGAAAACAATCTGGTTAAATTTTATTACATATTTACATTATATAATACGATATGAGGTAAGATGCGCACATTATGATAAATTTATTTAACTTCAAAGGTTCTAAAAAATACATTAAAAATAATACATGAAATTGGGTGTAGCCTATTTGCACTTTACCTAAATTTGTGTTTAAAATATCGTCGACAATTTGGGTTTCGGCGACGTGGAGTCACGGTTGATTTATAGCCCAAATGTATCCACTTGATATTCAATGTTTCGATGTCAGTTAATATTTAAGATAAATTCAAAGAAAGTGTTTTAATAATATTTCTTCACGATCAATTATTATTTAATAAAATAAACAGATACATGTTTACATTAAATCAAACTAAAAATAAATACTTATACCTATTATATCTATTATTATAATTATTCACTATAACGTTATATTATATAATTATACCGCAGTGGCAGTGAAACTTCACCATATTATGCAATACTGCATGCAGTAATTTACCGTAGCCGCATTTTTCTTAGTTTTCTTTATGCCTTAGCAACTTACATAGGTATACCCGTGGTACCAAACTTAAAACCATATTGTAAATTGTAATGTATATAATTTTAATAAAATATAATAAGTAGTACTCAAACAAAAACTCATTTTTAATGTTATGTCCCTTTCCGCTCGCCATAAAAACGCACCTCTCATCACCATTATACACCTATAGACTATAGATATATATATATATAAATGTATAATAGTATAGGTAAGTAATCATTAAACTTTTAAAATACGTGATTATAATATTATTATGGAAACTTAATAAAATACAATTTTATAACGTAACAAAATACCTATAACGACAAATAAGATTAATTTTAAACACTTAGTCAACTTATTGTTTATCTACTTGACAGGACGTGTATAAGCGTACTTAAATAAATACAAATAATTAACCACCATTGTAAATTTCGTAAATAAATTAATAATTTATAATCAATATATGTTGAACAAGTGTTTAACTTTAATCTTATTTCATATTTGTCTTTTGAATGGATTTAGAATTAATGAAATACCAAGTGAATTATGAACAATATTTTATTTTAACAAATTAAATATGATATATGAACAGTGATAGGATATTGATCGGGTATGCGACTGAGCCGCTAGGCCACCGTATGACGGAGCGACTGAGCGCCTTATTTAGTATGTTTTGTGGTTTTATATGAGAAATTGTGGGATGTTGCTATTAAACAGGGCATACATTGCAATATCTTACAAAGCATATTTTATCATTTATGTATATGACCTTTTATAGTATATTATTTATCTACTTAATCCTAAATGTAAATGTTATAAATTAAATTATACATAATTAATTAATCAATAATGATATATTTAATATTATATATATCATTAAAATTGATGTATATACATTACACTTATTGTGATAAAAAAGTCTCTTTTGGAGACAAGTTGTTATGATGGACCTAAATAATGTGTCTATAGCGTCTAGGAGTCTTGTTTTTCTACGTTTGAACGCTACGTTTGAATGCTGCAGGGAAAATGTACCTTTAAAAGGACATTATACCCGCATGTGTTGTCCCTCTCTTACTAATGTAGATCATAGCAAATTTGCGTTCAGTAGAACAGATTTTGTGATGTTAGCTTTAATATTAGAATATTAGAGTAAATTTACCTACTATCAAACTTAAAGGTAATAATATTATCTATTAGGGCATCTATAGGCTTTTATTGATATCTTAATTTGTAAGTGAGTTATAGTTATGTAAAATATTAAAACTTTAAAATGCTCGTAATTCGCTTAAAAATTAAAATATTAATAAAAGCCTATTAATGTACAATATTATATGTCTATAGTAAATAGCTACTACGGTTTTATAATGTATCTTATCGGTTTTGTAGCAGATTGTAGAATGTTAATTTTTTTGCAGCAGTGAACCATCTCCCCAAGATGTCTCCTCTAGACAACAAAATACATAATATTTTATTAAAATATAACCATTAAAATTATCATCAGTAATTGGTGTAAGAGCTATAAAAATTAAGAGCAATTTTAAAAAACTAGTATTCAGTAGTATAACCTATACCTAATATCTATACATATTATATAGGAGTATTCACTTTTTTATAAAGACGTCCATGATATAAAATATAAATCGCATATGATTAAATATTTGAAATAGAAAAATGAAAAAATAGAATATATATTAATAACATAATTAATAAAAAATTGTGCATATAATATTAATTATTAGGTAACCGTGTAGCTACGTGATATTTTAAAAGTATTATCTACTATTTAGTACCTATTTTTATTTTTCAATTTTTGTATATTATGTGGCAATGCTGCAAAGGTAATAAAATAATATTACGTTGGTCGATCATTTATTATACCTGCTAATAACGTCATTCAACTATTATTTTATTCTAAATATCAAGTTTAACATTTTCATCTTCAGATTTTCACTATATTGTTTACTATAACAACTAAACATAATTTCACTGAAAATTAAAAAAAAAAAAAGCGGGTAAGTGAGTATCGCTCTGCTGTACATTAGGGGGTGGGGTGGACCTGGGACTAGGGTAGGTTAAATTTGAATGCAATGATAGGTATCATTGTATACGAAAAACGATTCTGAACGGAGATGATTTGTCAGTCTAGGATATATTATAAAAAAATCGAAAATTATTTATTAGTAAAACGTTATTTTACACGTGTATTTTTGATTTCAAATTAAAATTAAAACTTTAAACACTCGTAAAATTTTTTTAATTGAATAATCCTCAAACTTTTTTATAATTATTCTAAGCTTAACTTATGGACAGCATAGTATTAAATTTTCAATTCTTAGCTTTTGATAGTAAAATATTTATAAATTTTTAACTACCAAATAGTGAAAATATTCATGATTTTGACGAATTTTTGTCAATATTTGAACTTCAAATGCTAATAAAAAAAAATTGTGCCTATGTATTTTTATCATTTTTGAATGATAGTTAGAACAAGTTATGTGGACCCTTCAATTAAATTTTCAAGTAATTTGTCCCAGCTAAATTTTTTTTATCAACATTTATAAAAAAAAAATAAAAAAAAATTGAAAATTTCAGAGAACATTGTACCAAGATTTCAAATCTTAGTTATAAAAGAAAAAATTTTTACGATTTTTCAACCACAAAATTACTTGCCAATTTTCGCAATTTTGACATATTTCGTAAAAATTCGAACTTTAAGCACTTATAAAAAAAAATTGTGACTAACGATTTCGGATTTTTTTTTATCACTTTAAGAAAAACTTATGAGAAACCTTGTATTAAATTTTCAAAATTTTCTGGCCGGCCAAAAAAATTTTATCGTTATTTTAAAAAAAAATACTAAAAAAAATTAAAAATTTCAATTGTCTATAAATAGCTTAAAAAAAGTCAAAATTCTTTGAAAATTTAACTGTGTATGGAGAACTCTAATATAAACATTCGGTGAAAATTTCAAGTATTTACATCTATTAGTTTTTGAGTTATAGCAAAATAAAAAATTCGATTTGGGCGAAAACTGGTTTTGCGTAAAAATTCCCGTTTTTCCGTCATTTTTTTAAGGTTTTTCCCGACTCACTTAAAAAATATTGAAAATTTTTAACTTTTGACCCCCCAAAGTACCAACTAGATCCGATTTCCTTTTCAAAGAGGGGCTGAAGTCAAAAATCGAAGCATTTTTACTGCCCCAAATGTTGTCGACAGACACAAAAAAAAAAAAACAAAAAAAAAAAAACACACATCATTGTAAAATCAATACATTCATCACTCCGTTCAGAATCTAAAAAAACAGTATGTTAAAATTGTACGATGTATATTGTATTTCGATTTCCATAACCCAAGTATAATATTAATGTACATATTATTGTATACCGAGTGTTTGTTAAATAATAATATGTTTATTAATACATTTGAATCATTAAATAAATATTTAAAAAAAAAAAAAACAAAACAAAAATAAAAAAAATGCCAGCCAAAAAACAATGATTTGTAGTACTATATTTGTGTACTATACGCACACAAGTGAAGTGGGTGGCCTGAGTGTTTTTATACCTTTGAAAATAACGGATATGGGTAAACGTATAATCTTATTATATTAATTTTGAACCGTATCCTTTATCATCTATATACGTGTATTGTGTATAGAATAAGGTCAACTCGGGTATACTTACCCATATAATACGTGTCGTACTTTCGTTTTATTCTCAAACACAATCAAAATGTCTGTATGTGATAGGTCGTGGGTACTATACCAAAATAATTTAATTTTCATTTGCTTTCTGGTGTGCAGATAATGTGGTTCGTATAAAATTTTGCGACGATCATTTATTCTTATTTAACAAATATTTTTGCGATAAATTTAAAGGAGAGAGTCAGCCTCCAGCTAACTAAGTTTTTTTATACATTTTTTTTTCTTGGGGGGGGGGGGGAGGATAGGCTTACAGCAGTGTGTCGGGTTAACGGATTACAGATAGGTATAGGTTGACAGTTTGAAAAGCTCTAATAATAAATGGGTTTCTTGTTATTGTACTATTGTATTCCAGGAAAACTATACATCTACAGTATAATAATGCATATAATACATAAAGATGTTATATTGTAGTAATGTAGTTTGGTCCATATACAGATAATATAAAATGTGTTAAAAACGTTATATGTGATATTTGAAAAATATATTAAACTGTAACTTATTTAAAGTAAACGTAAATTTTATTTTGCATTACTACTTAAGGAATCATTGTTATTAACTGTATTAATTAATATTAATTTTGGGTACAAACTAACACTTTTACCTGGTAGGTACGCATTTTATGTGCGATCTACACGAGCGCAGTGGCGATTTTGGTTGTATTTATAGTGAGGCGAATTATGTATCCTACGGCCATAACGACAAATTCAGTCTAGTCCTCCATGCTGTTGTACGGGAGGGGGGTTAGGAGAAAAGCAATTGAAAAAAGTTATCGCGATGAATCGGCTGTTATTCTATGTACGGGATGAGTAGATTGTGGCCGAACTATAGCGATGACAAAGATGGCGTGGGTGCATCGGTAGCCCATTCAGCTCCTGTTTAAAAAAAAAGGTAAATTCCTAAACGGCTTCCGTCAAGAAAGGTTTTACGAACAGGTTATTACCCAAACGGCTCCGGTTTTTTACAACACAAATTTTTTACAACTTTATGCAGACTTAGGACTGTCTTAAAAGAGGTGTGGTTGAAAATGTATTGGTGAACACTAAGTAAATTATAAAAAAAATGTATAAAAATTATATAAAAAAAGCACTTATTATTGTGAGTTACATTTTAAAGTTAAAAATGAAAAACGTTTGTATATATAAAAACATTAAAAAAATTTAAAATTAAAATTATTGGTATATTTTTTTTGGCACAATTTTTTTATAAACTCAATGCTGTGTGTTAATTTTTTTAATGAAAGCTTGACGATTATTTGCGCAATGAGCTCCTGTTTTTTTTTCATAAAATTCCTTTATTTATGCCAGAGACTTAGAAAAACTCAAATTATTATACCGGTATTAATTACCGTTAGCAGTTTGGGAATT
The DNA here is from genome assembly GCA_020882235.1 of Schizaphis graminum. Classification (NCBI taxonomy): domain Eukaryota; kingdom Metazoa; phylum Arthropoda; class Insecta; order Hemiptera; family Aphididae; genus Schizaphis; species Schizaphis graminum. The sequence continues at coordinate 87,856,130 of CM037033.1, read as the reverse complement.
TACCTGTTTGTAAATTTTTTTTGGATGGGAGCCGTTTTGAAATAAGCAAACAATGGACAGGAGCCATTTGGGATGCGTCGCGTGCATCATCGGTCGCACAGGAATTGTCGTCGATCGGCGGACTTGGACCCGCGGCACAAAAGTCGCTACGGCACGTACACGCATAGAAGATGATAAAATGCGAAAAAATCACAACTTTTCTAATAGTCTGATTGTAAACTGCGAAAAAAAAATTAACATTATACAATCTACGACAAACCCAATAAGACACATTATACAAACTGCTGCAATTTATTGTACATGTATATAAATATACAGGTGTCCCGCGCGTGAGGATTTACCCATTGCGACATAGGTGTAGGTAAGGGGAGGGTTTTGGGTGTTCAAACACCCCTCGAAATTAAATAAAACAATTGTATTATGCAATACATACAAATAAATTATTCATAATTTTATAATATTAGTATAGATTTAGACAAAAACCCCCTCCGAAAATATTTCCTACCTACGCCCATAATGTATGGTAAAATACTCAAAAAGGAATATCTTAAGGTATTCATTGTAATATAGGCTGATAGACCGTCTTCACTGAGTATCATTTTTTGTATACAGTGATACTTTATAACCGTATGATAGGTGTCTACGGTGGCGACTGTCTGGGCGGCAGGACATTGTAAAAAAATAGTGTCACCATCGGCGCCCAGCTCGGATGACAATCGCCACGATCGCAATGTTGTCGTCGTCGCCACGGATGCGGACACCCGACATTTTTTTGATTTCGATTTTTAATTGTATCGGGCACGTCCGCAGACTTGAGGATTTCTATATTTCTAAGAATATTTATTATATGTTCATTCATCGGTATACATATATGGGTAATTTATACATTTCTACAGAATGCGATAATATAATATTATTAAGTATATATAGTTTTGTTAAAAAGAATTTATATTAAAGGTATACTATTACTATAATATTACTATATGCCGAGTATATGTATGGTCATTTACAACTGTTATCAACCCGCCTCAAAAACTAGAAATTTCCATAGGACCTAGGTGTAAAAAAAATAAAAATTATAATTTATAAAGAATTTTATTCTATTATACTAAAAAATATCTTACAAATTTAATTTTAATATAAAAATGTATTGGATTTTAGAATATTTATAGAAATATATTAGTGTGTAATTTGGGCTTGTTTTTCTTTACGGCCCGCAGTATAAATATAAATTTCGAATGTGGCCTACAAGTTGAAAAAGGTTGGGCATCCCTGGTATAAACTATATAATTTCGTTGAAATTAGAACATCTGTAGATACTTATAGACTTATAGAAATATATGCTGTAGTGAATAGTTGCAATCCCTATGGATAATATATAAACATTAAACACATTTAGATGTATAAATCAATATACATATTATATAAGTAGAGAAAATAATTTTAGTTTTATACTCAATTCCCTGTGCCTTCAATATATAATCAAGCAATAATTAATGTAGTTTTTCTCGCATTTCACCAGTCCCTTCGAAATCGAAAATTGAAATTGTTCTAAAAAGAATATATTAATACAGCTATATATTAGCATTAGATTAGGTTTTTATTAGGTTATTATGTGAACGGTAGTCATTTGTGTAATGTGTACTTTATGAGGTATACACACATTTTAACTGCTCATATATTATATATTAATTTTTATTATTACTACGGTTTTTGGCCTCATGTGTAAACGCACAGAACCGACAATTGTTGCTTATACGAACTCTTTATTCCTTACAATCGCCACGGTACAATACTATTCGTATCCCGTCCGGTACGGTATCCGTTCATTGTTCGCACACGTTTTCAAAAATCTTTACACCGTATTATATAGTGTAAACATTTGTGAACTATATGAATTGGCACTGTCGTGTATTCATCGCAGTCCATCACAAGAATAGCAATTCAATAAACAGGTTGTTTCGTATGTTTAACTTCAGATTTGTCTGTAACAAATGTTAATGACATTATGTGTTTTGGTATTATAGTGGAGCTTGTTTTCTTCTATACTCGCGAGTGGCGACAATACACACAATACAAACATACGACAAAATACAAATATTAAATTTATTATATGTATAAATTATTAACTGTTAGTATTAATACTGCAGTACCTATTTTTAAAATTAAACCATCATATAAATTATAAATATTATACGATTTATCGTAATCCAACATTTAATGTGACCTACATGTTCATCGAAAAATATGTATGATATATATTATATCGTTAATACGAAAAACCAATTTTAGAAAAGATCTATTTTAGTTTTTTTGGTTGTTTAACATTTAATGCAATACTGCAAAAATCTATAGAGATTTGAATTTTTCACAAAAACATTCTATTTAAAATAAGACGTTACTCCTAAACTCTACAGTCCTACCCCTCTTCCACGGACTGCGAATGTCGTGTACCCACCATGTATAGTATCTATACAAATGTATGTTGTAATAACGTGTAATGTATAGTATAGTAAAATGAATTTATTTATAATGTGTATCATGCATACACATACATCTTATAAAATTACTAAACATAATTAAAAATTATTTGGATTTAAATAATTAAATGTAGGTATAGTACATTAAAAATTTGCCTTTATATCATGTTAGGTATCAAGATACTATGTTATTACATAGGTACAATAAAGGTTCGGAGAAAAAGACAGTACCTATAGGCTACAGCCTTTATACCCATACAGGTTTTTGAACACGACGACGTATACTAGTTGTGGTCAACATTTAAATTATATACCAGTTGAGATAAAAAAACTAAAAGGTTACCTTTTTGATTGAGGTAGATTATAGATTAGACTAAATTGATTTTTACTATTAAGTGTAAAACGTTTTTTAGATTCTGAACGGAGTGAAGAATGTATTGATTTTACAATGATGTAAAAAAAAGTGACAGAAAAACGGCAATTTTACGAAAAACCACTTTTCGACATAATCGATTTTTTGATTTTGCTGTAATTCAAAAACGAATCATTGTAAATATTTGAAATTTTCACCAAATGTTTATATTATGGTTATCTCTTTACAGTTAAATTTTCAAAATATTTTGACCATTTTTAAGCTACTATTTTTCTAAGTATTTTTTATTTAAATAACGAAAAAAGATGGGTACAATCGTACAATACACTGCATACAGGTCGTGTTCGACCTTCGACGCAGAGGCGTGTCTAGGACCAAAATTTAGGACAGGCCTGGTTATAAAATTAATTTGTATAGTCAACACATTTTTTAATTTAAGAAAAATTCATATTTTGGGTATGGTTAAATGAGTAAAGGTTAAAAATCAAGGTAGGCCCAGGCCTACCAGGCCTACCCGCTGGACACGCCTCTGCTTCGACGTACCTGCGACTCGATAAGCTAAGATACCGTTTTTTCCCGTGTCGTAGGTATCCTCCCTATTATAATCGACAATTTTCTTTATCTCTTTTGATTTAAGGTTTCCACCACACTCCCCGACAGCCTGCAGCGCTCGTGGTCCCGACGCACCGCCGACCGCCACAGGCTCCACACTTTTTGCGAGGGGCTTGGCAGTGGCGCAACTACGGGGGTGCTAGGGGGTGCTGAAGCACCCCCAGCTTTACTTTAAGCACCCCCAAGTTCCACGTCTTTGTAATTTCAAATATCTAGTTTTAACAATGTAGTTTATTTTATGATTTTATGAAATAATAAATTCAAACACATAGTTCTTAAAAACAGAAATGTAGTAAAGAACAATTTAAAAAACAGGTTAGATGACATAAAAAAAAATTCTAAATAAATAAGTATTTCCAAAGGTTGCATTAACCATACCTCTTGTCAGTTCTGCGACATGCAAACGATGATACGAAGTTTTTCCTCAATGAGGAAATTGAAAAATTGGTGGCGAAGCAACATGTTACAGCAGCGCTTTACTTATTAGTAATTTAACCTATCATAAATAGGGCCAGGAAGTTCATGCACTAAAAACTATCAAAATATGTGCTTAAAATATTATTAAAATATGCGCTAAATATGTATTTTGTTTTTTTTTATGTTAAGATTTTTCGTTTTTAATAAAAATAATATTTAAAAGATTGATTTAAAAAATAAGTACAATTTCAATATGATATAATATATTATATTAAGGTACTTCAGGAATTAAAATTTACAACTAGGGATTTTGAATATTTTGATAGATTTTCAATTACAAATGAACGACAATTATCAGCCCGACCAAGCAAAGATCTTTAATTTTTATCAGATATTTATTTTATATTGGCAATATTTTTAAAAGGACATATTTTTCAAGAAATGAATTTTAAAATATACTCAAAGTTCGATATTATCGTAAAATATTAATAAAAAAAATAACATTAAAATGTAATAAGATGCAATTTTATTTGTAAGTATGCATATATTTTTAAAAACCTCAAAATATACGAAAATATGTAGTATGTACCTACATTTAAATTTAATTTTTGAACTTGTTAGATTGTGATTTTTTATCTCATCCAGCAACTTTTTGACGCACTCAGTAAAACAATGCAAATGCATGAACTTCCATAGGCTCTAATCATAAAAATGTTGATAAAAAGTTATGTTTAACACTTTAGAATATAATGTAGTATAATCAAAATAATCAAATACTATAATAAAAAAATGAATTTTGTGTCATATTTTTTTTTCCAAAAATGATATTGCGAATATAAAACTAGTATAATTTAAATACTAGGATTATGTCAAGTTGGGGGGTGTGAGGAGCAAAGCCTCCCATGGCATTGTAAGCAATTTATAATTGTAGCACCCCCAAGATTTGAACTCTAGTTGCGCCACTGGGGCTTGGTAAATTGAGTCCGAGATAAGTTAGATACATTTTGAAAGCGGTAAATTGAGTCCCGAGAAAAAACAGGTAGTAGGTAAGTTGAGTCCCGGAAAAAGACAGGTAGTAGGTAAGTTGAGTCCCGGAAAAAATAAGATAGTAGTTGAGTCCCGGGAAAAAATTGGTAGTAAGTAAATATTTTGACTTATGTTAATATCTTACCCCAACAATTGTAGTGTAATCTCCTTCAAAATATAGTGTTAACTAATTGGTACCGCTCGTATTGCTGTAAAAAATATTAGTCTTGCAATATATTAACACTATGGCGTTGGGAAAGTGGCGTCCCTATCGCCCAGTGCCCTTCAATGGGTGCTGCAATAGCCCCACTCTGATCTTAAGTGATCGGAGTGGTCTGGTCCTCCAGGTTGGGGGTTATGCGATGGGCTAACAACCCATCCATATAAAAAAATAGTTATGTTCAGGACTCAAACAACAAGCCTCGGGATAGATTTAACGGAAAAAAGAAAGGAAACTGGAAATCGGCTTTATTATGTGGTACATGGAACGTAAGGACCTTGTACAAACCAGGAGCAACTTTGGATTTAGTGACAGAAGTAGAAAAATACAAGATGAAATGTGTAGCCTTGCAAGAAATTAGGTGGGAAGATACTGGAACAACTAAAGTATCTCAAACAACCATTTTTAATGGGAAATGTGAACACCCCCACAAATTAGGTACAGGATTTGCTATACACGAATCAATAATTCACACAGTTAAGGAATTTAGAGATATAAGCCCAAGAATTTCGACCATAACAATAGAATCCGAAAACTTTGATGCAGTTTTGATTAATGCACATGCGCCAACAGAGGAGAAGGATGAAGACGAAAAAGATTTGTTTTATGCAACGTTGGCAGATATATTTGCCTCTTCAACTAGTACAATAAAAATTGTACTAGGCGATTTTAACGCTAAGCTAGGTCGAGAGATATGCTATAGAAATGTCATTGGAAACCATAGCCTACATGAAAATACGAACAACAATGGTGCAAAACTGATTGATTTTGCAGTAGGAAATGGTCTGGTGATAAAGAGCACTATGTTACCAAAGAAAGATATACACAAGTATACATGGGTATCTCCAGACGGTAAATACAAAAACCAAATAGATCATGTACTAGTAAACTCCAGATTCAAAAACAGCGTACTGAATGTAAGAACATTGCGTGGAGCAGACATTGGTTCTGATCACTTACTACTAGGCATACGGATAAAAGTGAAACTCAAAAAACTTGGTAAAAAAAATCCAGTAAACTCAAGAAGGCTTGACATAGATAAATTAGAAAATCATGATATAGGCAAACTTTTTGTAAACAGTATCAAGGACGCTTTACAAAGTAAGCAAATAAGATTCGAAGAAAATATCGATGAGAGCTGGGAAGAATTTAGAGATGCTTTAAGCAATGTAGCTAACAAGACTTTAGGAACAAAAAAACTAAAACCTAAACCCTGGTTCAATAGAATTTGCGAAGAAGCGTTGCAGAGAAGAAAGTTTGCAAGGCAAAATTGGTTAAACGATACGAGAAACGAAGAACTATTCGTAAGGTACAAAACTCGTCTAAGGGAAACAAGCAACATCCTAAGAGGTGAAAAGCGGAAATATGTTCGAAATATAATGGTTAATGCTGAACTAGACTACAAAGCACATAGGGCTAGAGATATGTACAAACGCATAAATTATCTTACTGGTGGTTACAAGAAGAAGGAAAGATTCCTAAAAGATGACAATGGGTCGTTGATAACCACGAATGAAGAATTAGCCAAAAAGTGGGGAGATTATTTTGATACTCTCCTTAACTGTGAAGCACCTGATGAAATCTTTAGCCTTAACTTAGAAACCGAAGAAGAACAAGAATGCCCAGAACCTTCATTGGACGAGATAAGATTCCAAATTAACGTATTAAAAAATCATAAGTCACCTGGCGAGGATCAAATTCATGCAGAACTTCTCAAAAAAGGAGGAGAAGAAATGACGTTCAGGATGTGGAAATTGATCCACCAAATATGGCTATCCGAAAAAGTTCCGGAAGATTGGAAAATAGCCTTAGTATGCCCAATTCATAAGAAGGGGGATAAACAAGATTGCAATAATTATCGCGGAATTTCCCTGCTAAGTGTTGCGTATAAAGTTTTCACGAACTGCATCTTGTCAAGGATAAGAACAAAATCGGAGCAAATCATTGGAGATTATCAAGGAGGCTTTAGGCCAGGAAGATCTACGGTAGACCAAATATTTATTCTCCGACAACTTTTCCAAAAGACCTGGGAATTTGACAAGGAAATGCACGTGCTCTTTATCGACTTCAAGAAGGCATACGACAGTATTCATCGCAAAAGCTTGATAAATATTCTTAGAGAGTATAACTTCCCACAAAAATTAGTTAAGTTGATCGAAGCATGTATTATGGAAACGTTCATTAAAATAAGAGTAGGAGAAGCGGAAACCGACCCAATAAGTGTGAATTCAGGCCTAAGACAGGGGGACTCAATGTCACCTGTTCTTTTCAATCTGGTATTAGAAAAGGTTATCAGGGAAACTAATATTGGACCCCAGGAGGGGATGCCACTACAAGGCTCCTCCGTGGCATTATTGGCTTATGCGGACGATTTGGTCCTCATGGATAAATCACATGATGGATTAAGATCACTATGCGGCCGTTTGGAGGAGGCAGCTAAGAAGGTTGGCTTACAAATAAACGAAGACAAAACAGAATACATGGTGGTGGGGAGAAGAGATAGTACCAGAATGTACCCTTCCTTAAGAGTTGGCAACCATGAATTCAATCGAGTCAAACAATTTAAATATTTAGGTTCTGTTTTGACCGAAAAAAATGAAACTGATAAGGAAGTTGCAGCAAGAATCCAATCGGGAAACAAATGTCTTTACGGACTCATAAGGATACTAGGGTCCCGATCCCTGTCGAGAGATATAAAATTACAATTATATACTACACTTTTACGTCCCATAATTACATACGGAGCAGAAACATGGACATTAAGAAAAACGGAGGAAAACAAACTGAGTATTTTGGAAAGGAAAATCTTAAGGAAGATCTTTGGCCCAGTAAAAGACGAGGAAACTGAGGGATGGAGAATAAGGAAAAACAAAGAACTAGAAGAACTCTTTCAGAAGCCAAACATATTAAACATAATCCAGAGTAGGAGGTTACAATGGGCGGGTCACGCATGGCGTAGTCAGAACCCACTTCTACACGTAGTATTGACAGAGAACCCAAAAGGGAAAAGGCCCCTTGGACGACCCCGTTTAAGATGGGAAGATTTAATAAAGAAAGACGTGGAATCGCTGAACGGTGGCCCAGATTGGAAAACAAAAGCAGCTGACAGAGAGTCATGGAGGATTGGTTGTTTGACGGGATGGTCCTAGTGGCCGATAATACCCAAGAAAAAAAAAAAAAAAAAAAAAAAAAAAAAAATATATTAACACATAAAATAAAAATTGTTTAAAAAAATACAATAATAATGTTAATAAAACAATAGTCATAATAATTTACACTCAATTTATTAACAAATTAATTTAAAAAAATTTTATCTTTAAAATTTATCATTATTATTATATATATATTATGCACCCAGTAAAAATATAACAAATATTACAAATAATACAAATACTTATAAATGAATAAATTTCATTATTATTATACATTATACATTATATTAGTATACACTCCATTTATTTACAAATTGTTTAAAAAAAATTATTATCGTTAAAAATTATCATTATTATTATGTATATTAAGTATATTAAGTGTTTCGTTATTTTATCGTTTGGGAAAAAAATAATTATATAATTAATAATAATTATTTCAAAATCTTATACATGCAGTCAATAAATGTCCAAAAACCACAAATAAAAATTGTAGTGCATATTTTTGCATATTCTGACGTTAGTGCATGTTTGCAAGCATATTTTTAAATTTAAAATACATATAATTCGTTTTTCCCCGGGACTCAACTTACCTACTACCTTTTTTCTTCCGGGACTCAACTTACCTACTACCTTATTTTTTCCGGGACTCAACTTACCTACTACCTGTTTTTTCCTGGGACTCAATTTACCGAGTTTGGGTCATTTGGGACTCAATTTACCTAGCCCCGTTTGCGACGGGTCCGGCTCCGGCATTTATTTCACGCGCAGCTACCGCAGCAGATGCGCATGTCCCGAATTTCGTCCGTCTTTGCGCTCACTCGTCGCTCTCATTGAAAGGTAAAAATTATTTCTTTAATATTTTTATTTTATTTTTGTTTTTTAATAACACCGACAATATTATTATTGACGTCGATCGTTGTCGTAGGTTTACTTTGTTTCGGAGACAATCAGACAAACGCATAGCTGTCCGCCACCTCTAGTGATACGTGACACACACGTGGTTCGCATTGGCTACCCTTACAAAGAGTAACACCGCCCGCCATGTCTGTTTTTTCGGAAACCACCGTACAGTTAAACAGTCCCGACGACTACTCCGCACCACCGCAGTCAAAGGACGTCGTAGACGGTTCCGAAAAGCCGCCAAATAAGAAACCCATCGTGAAATTGCCTGACGTCAAAAAGTACATGTAGTCTCATCGCCTATAGAACAAAAAAACTATACAGATTTCAGGTAATATAATATAATATTAATTTGATTTTGATGAATAATAAATCATAAATAGTACATAAATAACACGACGCAATGACTATATCATTGTTGGCGCGCACTGTTTCGTCCGTATTTATTATTATTATTATTAGTTAAATCAACATGTGCGCGGGATACATAAATATGTAAGAAAATTATACTGGTATTTGGTTACTATCGATACTGATTCCCGATGTTTGGAATTGGCCGTGATAATTAATAAAAGATTATGGTAGTATATTATTACTGACTACTGTAGTAGTTGTAGTTGATGATTTTTAAGTTTATATTATAGAGTAGATAATATAGATATGTAGATTACGTAGATAATGTATATTATTGAGTATTGACCAGCGTAATACTATATTGCCATATTGGTTATAATATTATTATTATTTACATTTAACTAGACTTAAACTAGTTATCTTTGCCAAATAGTACTAAACATAATGACGTTATGTTCAACTATTATTTTTTGTTTCTATCGACGTATTAATATTTTCAGTACAATACATTTACCATATTGGTGTATTTGGTGTAACATAAAATATGTTCCTAATGCACCGACATTAATTCACCGTCAACAAATTAATACGGTCCTCATGTACTGTTGCACCTATTTATTTTCTATTCATCCATATTCCAGTAGGTGCACATTTTAGTTTTTGATAGTCACCGCGAACGTGAAAAAAATATTTTGCTATATTATATATTATAATATATTTTTTTATTTATTTCCCAAGTAGGTACTTAACTGTAGTACATCAAAAGTAGTTTAAAGTTTTATATATTAATTTTACATAATAAACTATATTTTCACGAATAGTTACTAGGTATTATAATTTTTAGTTATGATTTAACTTAATTTTGATTTTATTTATCGTGTCTAATGATTAATTGACATAAAAAAAATGTATCAAATTTGAAATAATATGCAAGTTATATACAGAATACAGACATGTAGTAATTGCTTAGTGTTGGTTTTCACAAAATGATTATAATTTATACTTATCTACACAAAATACAAATATAAAATCCAAATACCACTTATTATTGTCCTATGCTTCTAATGTTTCTATTGAGTTTCTTAAACTCAGAACCCATGTGAAAGGTACCTATATAATATTGGATAACATTTAATAATTAAATCTATAAAAACAGTTCTCTTAAGTCGGGTCCACATAGAGACCAAAAGTGCCAATTAAGTTTTAAAAAATAGGGCTACCAAATTGTTAAGTAGCCAAAATTTGTCCACCATATCAGAACATAGTAAAAAATAAAAACAGAAATTTATTACTGTTTTAAAAGAATTTGAAGTTTGAAATTAAGAGTTTTTGAATAATTAATAAAATAAATAACGTAAGATTGATTTTTTCAATTTTTTTATAATTTATATTTATATTATATAATAGAGTGATAACAATCTTAAGTAGTTAATAAGACAGAGATAAATATATTTTTTATTTTGATCTATTGATTATAATGAATATAATCTTACAACTGTCAAGAAATCTTAACTACAATACATAAAGATTAAAACAATATATTATTTATAAAATATTTTTCAATAATTATTATTATAATTTATTTATTATATTTTAGCTATATCGGCAAAGTATAAAATTAAGGCAGGACAATATGGTACAGGAAAAAATAGGGCCACCAATTGCCCCTGATAGAGACAACAAAATTAAAACAAAAGCATTTGTATTTTTTTTTAAATCATTTAGGTACCTAGTACTGTTTGTGATTGAAAAGTTTTTGCTCCCAACATAATAGGTAAAAATAGATAGGAAATAAAAATGAATTAATCATAATTTAAATTTACAAAATAAAATCTATATACATTAATTTACAATTTTTTTTTTCAGTGAATTTGAAGACAAAGTTTCTATCAAAGATGAAGTTGTGGATTTAGGAAACGAACCTTATTTTTATGACGATAAAAAATTTCAATTTAAAATCTTGCCAAAGAAAGTTGGTTTTGATCGTGGACTTGAACCCGATCGTATCGTTGGAGCAACTGAAGATAAGGGAAAATTAATGTTTTTAATAGCATGGAAAAATTCAGTAGACGGAGAAGCTGACTTGTTGGAAGCAAATGAAATTCGTGAAAAATATCCTCTATTGGCTATCAATTATTATGAGAAACATCTCTCTTTTGTTTGACCTGCCAAATCTAACAAAAAAAAGCATTAATTTTTATACCTATAAAATATATTATTAATTGAATTAAATTATTATAATTAATACAAAGTATATTCAATAACATTAAAGAATTAAAAACAAAATATTTAAATATATTTTTTTGCACAGATGTTTTAACTTTGAAGTATTTGAAATTTTTTTGTAAGTAAATACATATACTCTTTTAATTTTTAAAAATTCCCTATTTTATGAAATATGTAATTCAAGATTTTTGTTTTCAATAGCTTTTATTTTTTTATTTCATATGAGTTATAATCTTGTAGTAGCAGCTATCCTTAAAAATACAGGTGTATCAAAATAATTATTAATGGTTTTGTAATTAAGTAAAATTTAAGACTTAATTTTAATGTCTTTTGGAAGTTTTTTGTTCATTTATTTATTTTAAATAAATTGTGATCTAATTAATAATTGACGTATAATGAATATAATCTTTATTTTTGAGCTTATGGGGTTATAAAACATATATTTTTATTTATTCATTCATGTATTTTAAAGCTATTAAATTAATAATATTGTATCTAATGTGATTGTTGTATAACTTCTTCAACGAATATTGAAAAAAAAATTTCATTAAATTGGTACAATTTTTAGAATACCTATATTAAATGTATTAACCTAACAGCCAATAGTAATATTCTTATATTTTTAAGCATTGGACTATGATCACCTATGCAAACTTGTTTGGTGTTCCTAAATAATTATAATAAAGTGAAGCATTGTGCCGACAGTGGCTTCTCTGCAATAACTCACAGTTTGTAATATTGTATATTTATATGTTTTGAATAAACTATTATTTTGATAGGAAACAATAGTAATTGGAAATAGCCAATATTATTATTTATTAATTATTGTTAGTATCTATTAGCATTTTTTTTTCTTATGAGTTTAGCAGATAATTTCAAATCTAAAAAAAAAAAAATAATATCATTGGAACATTGGTGTTACCGTTATCTCTTACAATAGACATGTCAAACAGGCGACTCAACATTTTTTTTTTTTATACCCGCGGTTATTAGCCATTGAAAAATAAAAATATAATTTTTATTTTGTGTTGTAACTATGTAAGATTTGTGTTAAATATACTTTGTTATGTTTATCATATTACTATGAATATTATGTAATATGTACTTTCCCAGCGACATCTATATAAAATGTATTTTATGATATTTTTTGTGTGGCCAACCTAGTATTCTATTCAATATTTGTATAGAATAAGTAAAAAGTTGATTAAATCTATTGCAAGTTTGTTTTGAGTAATTCCCTACACTTGTAATATCATAAGTAATAGCCTACTTGGCTTACTAATAGACGTGGACGCCGCTTATAAGACTCACTTTCACATCAGTGTTCCCTATCGCCCTTCACCCTTTCCTTTGGATATGATAGGTGCAAAATGACTCACAAGTGGCCCAGTCCAATGAAAATTTATTTAAAAATAAATAGTTATAGTTCCGCCTGTGATAATGATAAAATATTATGCAGGCACGCAGCCGCGGTAGGTAGGGTTACACGGATACAGATATTATACGCTATGGTGACCAGATAAAATTTTTTTTAAAAACAGTACATTTTTCCGGTAAAAGTACCATGTGTAAAATTTGAATAGATAATATAAAACTTTGTTAATAATAATATGGAAACATATTAACAGATCACAAATTAAATTAACTATGCTACCAACCATATAAAATTATTGAATTACCTCGAACCATGAAATATAAATTAATACCAAATCATAAAAATTATATACATGCCCATAATATTAAAACAAAAAAGTGTACAATTTCATGTACTTAACACTATATTGTCAAGGACACTGGGACACGCATCAAAAAAAGAGTACTGTCCTACGAGAAATAGTACCTCTAGTCACCATAATAATCATACCCAACGCGTTATTCGTTGGATATCATAATATAGATACATTCTAATACGTCGAGTTCGGACTTCCGTAGGTACTCGTATGATAAAGTTATATAATAATAGTCGTTATTGTCTGTATGTTACGTCTTGCTCATCACGATCGTACCGTCACATTATTATGTCGGAGAGCACCATAAAATACCGATAATACACTGTTGCACTACTGGTTTTGTTTAAGCAGTCCCGTTAACTTTCAAATTCCGGCCCAGAAATGTGACGACTACTATGCAAAATTGTATGATGCTGCACACTGCATTGCTGCCATGATTTGCATACCATTTTACTGCCCCACGACCTGCACCCGTAACTTGTTCCACGCTATTATCACAATAATATTCAATATGTTTATTATCACTTTTTTTTCGTGTCATCGTGATATAATCGATAAACAAAAACGAATTATTTTCAATAACTTGATTGTTTTAAAATTTTCAAATTGTATTTCATTTTAGGTAGACTCGAGTGGGCCAAGTCCACCCAAGCTACTCCCTATTTACGTATATATGAGTATACACCTAATATATCGGTTTTGTAAATGATATAATTAATCCCAATGCGTATGAACGAATATATTATGGATTATATGACATTCGGTTCTAAAATGACGAGAACAAAAACAAACATTTTAACGTTTAGATGTAACATCTGGTTATAGTGTCGGTCACTCGGCCGTTCTCGGCGTTGTCAAAAAGTTTCGATATCTTTTTTTTTTTTTTTTTTATTTATTTAAGCATATTTACAATCTATACATTTTGTACAATAAGTAAATTTGATAACAGTGAATAGTAATGTCTTGAGTATCTTGAGGGGGGAAAACCGTCCATCAACAGTACCTCCTATTTAATTTGATGGGTTCATATCATAATAAGACCGTTAGGCAAGAGCGTCTCTTGGCCATTTTCTTTTTAACCTCCTCGGAGGATTGTTAGGGATAGTTATAGAGGACATGCGGGAAATTAGAGGGTTTTGGTTCGAGTGCAGTTTGGAGTGAAATTTTTTGTAATGATGAGTTGCTATATCGTTGACTGTTGGGATTTGGAGATCTTTATGTAATGCGTCGTTGGTCATATACCATGGGGCTCCAGTTATTTGTCTGAGACATATAGATTGGAAAGCTTGAATGGGTCTTATATTGGATGGTTTGGCTTGGCCCCAGATTTGGATACCATATGACCAGAGGGGGGTAATAATCGTCTTATATATTAATATTTTGTTTTTTAAATTCATCGAAGGAGACAATAATGGACGTAGGAGATGTAAACGTGTGTTTGATTGTTTTCTTTTCTGTTTTGTATGTTGGGCCCAGGTAAGTCTTTTATCAAGATGAACTCCGAGGTATTTAGTTACATTTTGGATAGTAATTGGTGAATTATTGAGAAAAAGTTGTGGACATTCGTTTTTTTTCAGAGAAAAATTTATTTGGACTGATTTGTTTTCATTTATTTTAATTTTCCATTTTTGAGTCCATTTGGAGATTAGATTTAAGTGGTATTGTATATTGTGGGTGGCTATGTTTGGGTCGTTGTTTGATGCTAGTATAGCGGTATCATCTGCATATGTCGCTAGGGTAGTATGGTTTGTTTTGGGTATATCTGATGTGTAGATATTATAGAGTATAGGTGATAGGTCGCTTCCCTGGGGTACTCCCGTTTTGATTTATGGTAGGCAGAGTAGGAATTGTTAAATTTGACAGTGAAGTATCGATCTTCAAGATAAGATTTTAGTATGAGGAAATACGGAGCAGGTAGAAACGATTTTAATTTGAACAGTAACCCGTCATGCCAGACGCGATCAAATGCTTGTGCAATATCTAGGAATACACCTGGGCAGTGTTCTTTTTTTTCGAATGATGATGATATTTTTTCAGTAATTCTATGTATTTGGTGAATTGTCGAGTGATATGATCGGAATCCAAATTGAGTATTTGGGATGATGTTTTTTTCTTTGATGATAGGGGTTATTCTTTTAAGAAGTAATTTTTCGAAAAGTTTCCCTAACGTTGGTAGTAAACTTATCGGGCGGTATGAGGTTACCAAATGCTTTGGTTTCTCTGGCTTAGCAATTAATATGATTGTTGAGAATTTCCATATTGGGGGAATGTATGATAACCTGAGCATTGTGTTGTATATGTGAACCAAAAGAAGGATGGTTTTATTTGTTATTTTTTTGAGTATTTTGTTATTAATTAGATCATATCCTGGGGCAGTGGCGTAATTTAGTTAACATTTTTGGTGTTGCAAAAAAAAAAACATTAAAATTAAATAAATAAGTATATTCAACAAGTGTTATTATTTATTTATATTATAATTTACAATATTTTTATTTTAAACTTAATTTTCGGCTATTCACAGAGGAATTATTGTTGAATTCATCAATGACTTCTTCTATATTGATATTCCTTTTTTTTTCAATTTGTAATGTACCAAGATTACTTAATCGTTCTTGACCCATTGTGGTCCTCAGATAAGTTTTAAGTCTTTTTAGACATGAAAATGATCTTTCACAGCTGGCAGTTGTAGTGGGTATAGTAAGAAATATACGAATAATTGATGTTAAAATCGGAAATCCATTTTGAAAATCATCATTCTTAATAAATTCTATTTTCTTTGCCATAGTACTAGTTGTTTCTATGTTGGAGTATTTCAACTTAAACATTCTATTATAAACTTCAATTTCAGTATTCAGATTTTTTAAATCAAAGTTGTAGGTGTTACAAACAATATTTAATGCTTCGTGTGGTGGATTATCATTGACTATTATTTCTTTTAATCCATTTAATATATCTAGCTGGTTTTCTTGAAAACGTTGTTGCATTTCTCTAATTATGATATCTAAGACTGGATAGTAAATTTCAATACGATAATAATCTTTTAAATTCAAAGTTTGAGGCCCCTTTTCCCCACCACCTAGCTTATATGGAACATTTTTTTTTCGAGGTATTTTGGGAGGATCAATGTTATTTGTTTTAATCATTTCCATTGCCACATTCCATTTATTATTAAATTCAATTTCTAATCTCATCTGTTTTAGTATATTTATAGTACTATTAGACATGTCAATTACAGTTGCATAATTAATATTCACAGACTGTAAATATTTTGATAAAATATTTGTTTTTTCCAAAATATCCTTTAAAACAATCAAACAGAATACAAATTCAAAGTTTTGTATATTATTTAGTAATGATTTAGCTTCAGATCCGGAGTTAATGTCATTATCAGAAATATGTTCTAGAGTATTAATTATTGTACTAAAATTTGTAAATACAGAGTTTAAAGCATCCGTGCGACAATTCCATCTTGTTTCACAAAGACTTTTGAGACTCACTGATTTACTTGTACAAGCAGTTTCTGACTGTATGGTTTCAAAAATAGCATTGCGTTTTGACGAAGCTCCAATAAAATTATGTAAAGACTGTAAAGATCCAAAAGTATTTCTGACATAAGATAACTGTTTAGCTAAATCAATTAGACACAAGTTCAATATATGAGCATAACAATGCACGTACATCGCAAGTGGATTTATTTTGCGGATTTTCGCTTGTACACCATTATAATGCCCACGCATGGCAGCCGCACCATCATAACACTGACCACGTAATTTTTCAATTTGTAGATTATTATTACGTAGTACTTCCTTAACTAAATTAGCAAGAGTTTCTCCATCAGTGCGATTTGTTTTATAGAACCCTAAAAATACCTCCTTTGGTTCAAATACTTCATCCACATACCGAATAATAAAAGCAACTTGCTCATGTCTTGATAGATCTTGAGTTTCATCGATTAAAATACTATATATATTAGCTTTTCTTATATCTAAAGTTATATTTCTAATAACTTGACTTGACATTATATCAATAAATTCATTAAGGTAAGTGCCATTGGTATATCTGTAATGATGTTCTTTTTTTAAAAAGTATTCTTGCAAAATGTTGTTATTTTTAGCTCTGAGGTGTAAAAGTTCAAGAAAATTACCCTTATTTAATGAATCTTCACTTTCATTATGGCCACGTATAGCTATGCCCTGGCGACAACAAAACAACAAACTATCCAAAACTAATGTCAAGTACTCTCTGTTTTTCTGAACAGTTTGTTTATGATAAGTACTTACATTTGATGCAATATTCCCAACTTTTTTACTTGAACGAAATCCACTCACTTTAACACTAGCTTCTTTGTGAGAGGCACTATTTTCATGATCTTTAAATGATTTTGTCGCTCTAGACCATGTTTTGAAACCATGTAATGTATAAGCTAATTCATTATATTTATTAGATGGTGGAAAGCATCGACAATAAAAACAAAAGGCTGCATCGTTAATTGGACTGTACTCTAGCCACTCATGTTTAATATACCAATCTTGCCTGAATGATCTAGAACTACCATTTACTCGTGGAAACTGAATATCTTTTGGCTGGTATGGGCCAAAGTTATTAGCAATCAGATTGTATGCATTAGCATTCAATGCAGGATCTCGATCTTTTAATTCACCAGACACTGTAATTATAAATAATATTATTTAAAAATAATTTTAAAATATAGTAAAAATTATATAAATCAGCAAACAAGCAAAATAATTTAAATTAAATTAAATGTTTAAACTTAAATATAAAATCATAATTAACACAGTGACACTGAAGCAGTAAGCTATATACTAACAATAACAATAAATACAATTTTAATTTATAATAACACAAATTAAAAAAAAAAATGTAGATACTTACTTCTTAGATGATTGCTTTTCACGTGTAGGCAACAATGGCAACCATGGGTAATATAAAATATTATTAAACTGTACTTCTTGATTAAAATAATAAAATGTACCTACTATATATAGGTACTAGAAATATCATTGTTTAATCAATTAAAATAAACAAAATAACATTTATTATTACATATACATATACATTTTTTAGGCAACAAAGAATTAACAAATTAATAACATTCTCTTATTATAAAATTGCTATCTGGGATACATACTAATCATGAGGTCTAAAAACATAAAACAAAATCACAAAAGCAATTACAAACATTGATTTCACTAAATACAATGAACATTAATTCAAAATACACATACTACATAGGTAGTACATACATAATATACATAAAATAAACCAATTAAATTAGTAAAAAACTTACATTCTTTGACATTTGATTGACCATCAGATTCTGTAACTTCTTTCTGAACTACATTTGTATTTGTATTTGAATTTATAATATTTGGATTAGTCGGATCAGTTTCTTCTACAAAATTATGTAAATATCATGTGTGTGAATAAACTATTAACATTATCGTTTTTGGTGTTCAATATTGAATATATCCTCTGTAATTACTTACCAGTACTAGACTTGGATCTTTTTGACAAAAAATCTGTGATCTTCTGTCCTCCTCTTTTATTGAACGACATTGGTTTTGAACTCAATATTATGACTTAAGTCTTAAAAAGTTGCGACTGCACAGCAATACAGCATAAAAATATATTAGCTAATATGTAGCTGCGGAGTGGCTGAGGTTGTTACTAATTGTCAGTTGCTAATTGCTATCACTATTCAAAATTCACTATCATATGACGATAACACAACAATGAAAAACGTGCAATAACACTGCAACTATGAATTCTCGATTATAACAATTATTTGAATTCAGTGTTATCAACCGTTGATATGCTACCATGAGGTAGTATTAGTATTATTAATTATATTTATATTGTATTAAATACGGTGAATGGTGCGAAGGGGGGTATTACGAACTTAAATATTTTTTGGTGTTGCAAAACGATACCTTTGCAACACCTGAAAATTGTTTGGTGTTGCAAGTGCGACACTTGCGACACCCCAATTACGCCACTGTCCTGGGGATTTGTTGTTGTGTAGTTTAGTTATATAATATTTTATTTCTTGTGGTGTGATTGGTTTGGCTGGTAGTGACATAGGTAGTGGACTGTTAAGAAAAGTTTGGACATTTTCTATGTGTGTTTTTATATTTTAATTTGTATCCGAGTGAGGTTGGAAAATTTCTGATAGGTGATTGCCGAATAAATTCGCTTTTTCACTGTCAGTTATGGCTAGAGTGTTGTTAGGATTTTTTAAGGGGGGGACTACGTCTTTTCTTTTGGTTTTATTTCTTATTGATTTCCATAAGGAACCATTGACTGGTGTAAGTGATGATAAAAATGAGTGGAATTGATTGGCTTTGAAGGTTTGCAGGTCTTTTTTTAGTTTATTTGTTAATTTGTTTAATTCATGTTTGTGCTCCGGGTAATGGGTTTGGTGCCAAATTTTTCTAGCTTGGCGTTTTTTTTTTATTAATTCTTTTAAATTCTGTGGTAAATAAGTATATTGGTGTGGTTTTATTGGTATATTCGTATTTGATGGTGAAGAGGTTGAATCTGTTATTGCTTTTTGGATAGTTGTAATGAGGGATTGTGTGCACTGTCTATGTCGTCGTTAGTTTTTAGTCGGATATTTAATGAGATGTATTCGTCTAATTTTTTTTGGAATAAATTGAAATTAATTTGACTAGAGTGTAGAGTGTTGTTTACGTTTTCTGGTTTACCACCTAGGTGGAGTAGAACTGGGGAGTGATCACTGGACAGTTCTTCAAGGTTTTTTATATTTTTATTTAAGTGGTTTGGTAGCGAGGTTAGGAAAAAATCTAATATGTCTGCGTGACGATTTGTGTGAGATGGCCAGTAGGTTGGGGCACTAGGTGAAATGAAGGATAAGTGATTATTTAAAATTGCATTGTAAAAAATTTGGCCTCTAGGGTTAGTTGATCTACATCCAAATGCGGTATGCTTTGCATTAAAGTCGCCGCCAATAATAAATGAATTTTTAAGTGTTCTTAGGAATGTTTGGAGTCGAGGTGGTGTTATTTTTTGACTAGGAGGGCAGTAGACTGATGATATTGAGATGGGAATATGGTTAAGTACTATTTGGATACTTGTAGCTTGTATATAGGTCTTTTGATATGTCGGTAATGCGTAGTGTAATAGCGTAGTGGATATTAAGATCGCGGTACCAGCGTGTGCAGTATCATCGGGGTGATCTGTTCGGTGTGTTGTATAGCCTGGTATGTTGAAATGTTTCGTTGGTGTTAGGTGTGTTTCTGTAATTAGGGCGATATTTATTTTTTTGTCGTAGAGCAAGTGTTGTAGTTCATTTTTATTGTGGATTAATCCATTTGCGTTCCAGAGTAATATTGACAAAGGAGGAGTTTGATTATTATCAGTTGACATTTGTCATTTTTCATTAATTTGTCGATGACTGTTGTTAAAAGTGAGATAAGTGGGTTGGTGAGGGATTTAAATTCGTTTAAAAAGGAGGTCAATTGGGTAGGCATGTTTACGTTTTGTTGGTTTTGGTGTTCATTATTTGTGTGTATAGGATTTTTATTTTGTAGGGTGGCCTTAGAGTAGGTTTGGCTGTTATTTAAATTATTTGGGTGTGGGGTACTGTTGAGAGATTGGTTGTACAAGGTGGGGTTTTTGTGATTTGTATTTTCTTCAGTTTTGTCAGTGTTGCTTTTGTTTGGTGATTGTTTTTTTCGAAGTTGCTGCAGGTTTTTGAATACAAGGCATCCGCGATAGTTTGCTGGGTGATCTCCGTTACATAACGCACATTTGGCAGGGAGGTCTCGACTTTTAGTACATGTGTCAGTTCTGTGGTTTTCACCACAACGGACACATCTCGGATGGTTGTTGCAGTAAGTTCTGGTGTGGCCGTAGTTTTGGCAATTTAAGCATTGTGGTGTTGGTTTATTGATACGAGGTGCTTCGATTTTGACTTTGGTGTAGCATATAGTTTGAAGCTCGAATATATTTTTATTGTGAAGCGCTGGTTCTAGGTCTACAAAAAATAGGGGCAGTTTTATTTTTGAGACTCTATGCAGAGCGTTTGTGACGTTTCTCACTTGATATCCTTCATTTTCGAGTTCTTCTTTTATGTAATCTGGTGGAGTAGTAGGATGTAGATTTCTAATGACGATACGGTAAGGTTTGTTTTCTTTTAATTGATATGTAAAAAATTCAGCTTTTGCATCTTTTAGATATTTAATTATGGTTCTGTATGCATTTGATGATGTAGTGTTTATTTTAATTGATTCTGTAGAGCTTTTGCAAGTAAAATCGTCGGTGGGTTCTATAATATTTTTTATTTTCTCGCAAAATTGTTGATAATTTTGGATTT
The DNA here is from genome assembly GCA_020882235.1 of Schizaphis graminum. Lineage (NCBI taxonomy): Eukaryota > Metazoa > Arthropoda > Insecta > Hemiptera > Aphididae > Schizaphis > Schizaphis graminum. The sequence continues at coordinate 87,834,284 of CM037033.1, read as the reverse complement.
TTGTTTTAATAAATATTGGAGGAGGTAATTTAGAGATGATTTCGTTTGTTTCATTAGTTTCCATATCCGTGTAATCACTTTGTGATAGGACACTGAATTTATTATGAGAGGAAAATTGCGTGTTAGTCGTGGTTTTAATTGCTTTTGACAAATGACTTTGTTTATCAGAATTTAATCGTTTGTGAGATTTGGGAGAGACGACTTCAGTCCATTCGTAATTGAAAACATCGTTCGCGTCGGACTCGCTTAATTGGCTGTTATTCTTTATCTTTTGTACGGTGTTTTGGTTGACAATTTTAATTGGGGAGATAGTCTTGGATTTAGAGTTCATTTTTAATTAGGTGTTGTTACGTAAGTGAAACGCGGTTGGGAAGACGGTCTGTTATACGTTATATGGGTTTGAATTAATTAAGATACTTACAGAAAGTCTTGCCTTGGGGTTTAGGACCCCAGACGGGCCGTGATTTTTTTTGTTAAAAAAAAGCACTTGAATTTCTTGTTTTTTTGACACTTTTCACAATAAAAACGGTTAAGTATTTATTTTGAATATTAGTAAAATAGTAATTATAGAATAATTTAGATGCACACATTATGAGTGCGGGACATCGAATGATTCGATATCTAAAAATAATGTAACGCGCTTCCGGTATATTATGACGTTACGTAATAATACAATTTTCTGTAGACACACAGAATCTAAGTGAACGATTTAATTTTACGTCATACCTTTCGGTAATTGATAAAAGGTATGTGCTTTTTATTTGTAAAAAATATAATTTTTATGATTTATTGATTGTACTTATAGTACAGTAATACATGGACTGGTAAGGATGTGTTGGTATGTCAGTAGTGTACTGTAGTAGTATAGTCTGCAATAGCAGATGGGATCGGTTTAATATGTGGCCACGTGTGCAGAAGACCATTGAACATTTAACAATATTACTTATTGGGTACTAGTTTATTATTGTAGAATACTGAGCAAAATACCTTTCATTTAGCTCCTACTCAAACACTCAGAATATACATTAGAAACCATCATCAAAATAAATTATTTTTCAATATAAAAATTAGAATAGGATATTTATGATTTTTCATATTTTTTTTTTAGGTTGTCCAATAGCTTCCATTCTTTTACAACAATGTGTGCATATAATTGCATATAATTGCATATTTTACCATTTTTTATTTACAAGTGCATTATTATTTGTGTTTTTCTGTTTTTAATCGCAATTATGTTTGACGGTTTTCGATGCAAAATACTGAAAAATACCGTCATTTTATATATTATTAACCGAATCTGAAATTTTTTTGCTTGATTATCTATATTTTACATATTATCACTTATTTATTGTTATGGTTGTACAGAATAAAGGAACCTACCTAAATATGTACATAGTACGTATTAACACTTAATAAATGAAGATTTACTACAGAACATTTAAAACAAACAATAATAATTATTCATTGCAACTTTTTAAATATTTTTTTTTTCGGAGGTATTTTATTTAATTTTATATAGTTAACTAAATAAGAAAATTTAAAAATGCAATAGACAATTTTAAATATAACCAGCACGTAATAGTATCGAGTATCAACACAATTTGTTTATATTCTATTAATAACTAAATTTGTCTTTGTATATTTCTTGAAATTTTTTTGATCCACATTTATTTATTTTTCAATGCATATTTTTCAAATTTTTCTTGCATATTTAGCTGTTTTATAGGTATAAGTGCATACATATTTATAATTTTTTAATGCGTAAACATCATAACTTTACGTATATATTATATTTATTATATCATATTATAATTTGAAGACAATTATTAAAAATGTAAATATCCTTATAACTTATAAAGGGGTCTCACGGAAATCTGACAAATAAAATAATGAAATAACTTTTGTTCTGATCAATATTTTTATAAAATTTCTTTTAAATATAAGACATAGGCACTTGCGCTACATTTTTAGTATATATTTTTTATTTTTTAATGCTGCAGAAGATACTAAAAAACTTAAAATTTGATTAAAAAAAATTTAAAAATATTTAAAATAGCCAATCTGTAAATCTGATTAAAAAAAAAATTTAGATGGTAAAAACATTTTTTTAAGTCCAGTGGCTGATTTTTTACAAATTTTTAAATATCAATATTCTCGTTAGATAAATTACGATCTGGTTTATGTTAGAAACATTATAATTTCAAAAAATATAATTTTTTTTAAAAGCATTTTATATAAACATTTTTAAATAGGTGCATGTTAAAATATAACTATTTTTTTATTGTTTTACATATAAACTATATCGTAATTTACTTAACGAGAATATTGATATTTAAAAAAAGCGGGTAAGTAAGTATCGCTCTGCTGTACATTAGGAGGTGGGGTGGACCTCGGACTAGGGTAGGTTAAATTTGAATGCAATGATAGGTATCATTGTATACGAAAAACGATTCTGAACGGAGATGATTTGTCAGTCTAGTATATGTTAATATATTATATTTAAATATTGTCATATATTCTATTTTGAAACAATTCAAACATTTAAGTAAAAGTTTCAAGATCTTACGTCAAGTAATTTTTTAAGAATAACAAAAATCGAAAATTATTTATTAGTAAAACGTTATTTACACGTGTATTTTTGACTTCAAATTAAAATTAAAACTTTAAACACTAGTAAAATTTTTTAAATTGAGTAATCCTCAAACTTTTTTATAATTATTCTAAGCTTAACTTATGGACAGCATATTATTAAAATTTCAATTCTTAGCTTTTGATAGTAAAATATTTATAAATTTTTAACTACCAAATAGTGAAAAATGTTCATGATTTTGACTAATTTTTGTCAATATTTGAACTTCAAATGCTAATAAAAAAAAATTGTGCCTATGTATTTTTATAATTTTTGAATGTGAGTTAGAACAAGTTATGTGGACCCTTCAATTAAATTTTCAAGTAATTCTTCCCAGCTAAATTTTTTTTATCAACATTTATAAAAAAAAAATAAAATAAATTGAAAATTTCAAATGCCTATAAATAGCTCAAAAAAAGTCAAAATATTTTGAAAATCAAATCATGTAAAGAAAATGGCAATCTAAGTATTTATGACTTATACTATTTGAATAACAACAAATATCAAAAATCGTTTGAGGCTAATCCGTTATTTAACGCGGTTTTGTAAAAGTTTAAATTTCAAACACTCCTAAAAATATTTTGACTTAGTCTGGTAGAGTTTTTTTTACAGATATTTGAAGAAAAATGTATGGAGAACCTTGTACCAAATTTTCAAAACTTAGTTATAAAAGAAAAACATTTTACGATTTTTTAACCACAAAATTACTTGCCAATTTTCGCAATTTTGACATATTTCGTATTAATTCGAACTTTAAGCACTTATTAAAAAAAATTGTGACTAATGATTTTGGATTTTTTTTATCACTTTAAGAACAACTTATAAGAAACCTTGTATTAAATTTTCAAGATTTTCTGGCCGGCCAAAAAATGTTTATCGTTATTTTAAAAAAAAATACTAAAAAAAATTAAAAATTTCAATTGTCTATAAATAGCTCAAAAAAATTCAAAATTCTTTGAAAATTTAACTGTGTATGGAGAACGCTAATATAAACATTTGGTAAATATTTCAAGTATTTACATCGATTAGTTTTTGAGTTTTAGCAAAATAAAAAATTCGATTTTGTCGAAATCCGGTTTTGCGTAAAAATTCCCGTTTTTCTGTCACTTTATTTTTGTTTTTCTCGATTTTTTTGAAAACTGTTGGAAAATGTTTACTTTTCACCTCTATAATGCACCTAGGATATCCACTTTGCCATCGGAAACCACCCCCAAAGTTTGAAATTGAAGCATTATTTCGACTAGTTATGCTGTACACAGACACAAAAAAAAAAAAAAAACACACATCATTGTAAAATCAATACATTCATTACTCCGTTCAGAATCTAAAAAAAACAAACATCATTGTAAAATCAATACATTAATCACTTCGTTCAGAATCTAAAATTCAAATATACCAACGTTTTATTTAATGAGAAATGCATCACATTTTCAATTTTCTCAAAAATGAAAAAACAACTTAAAATTCTCAATATTTTTAGTACATTATATATATTATTATTATTATCTGAAGACCTGAATAGTATAGGCTAAAAAGTATAATATATTACTTATTTATAATTACCTATATTACTAAATTAGTATTAAGTTATTAACATTAGGTATAATAACACTTATTGTAATACTAATGTGAAAGATATTTCAATAATTAAATATTCTTTACTTTTTTACATCTATATTTTAACATTTAATTAAACATTTTAATAGGTTAGATAAAAAAGATTTTTTTGCATATTAGTGCATATTTTGACTTCAGAGAATATTTCAGAATATTTTAGTTTATGGTACATAATACATATTATAGAATATTTTAGCATATTTCCGTTATATTTGATATATTGGATTATATTAAAGGATATTCAGCATAGGTATATTAGACAATAATCACGGACCGCCGTACTAACTTTACTCCAGAAAATTTGGAAAAATATATTATTGTACATTCCTTTAAAAACATTGTATAATATATATTTTTTTATATTAATATATTGCATAATGTAACATAAGATATAATTATATAAATTTTAATAAATTATAAATTCATAATTATAATCAATAATCATATTGGATTATTTTTTTTTTTTAATCATTCCTTATTAGTTGGTATTATCAATATTTTCAGAATATTTTGAATATTTTTCAATTTTTGGGAATATTTCATCAATTTTAGCTGCATATAAACATTATATTTCAAACGTTTTAACAGAATATAAATCCGTACTCTACTAATAACTAATAATCATATAACAATAACAAATTATTTTTGAGCAGCGGCCCACCGGGAAACTTCCCGGTATCCCGCAGGCCCAGTCCGCCCCTGTGTACAAATTTGTAATTTTCGTGTATGTATTATGCATTATCAATTAAATTATTATTCTATCTATACCTATTCTAAAATAATAAAATAAAAAATATGGCGATAATTCAGTACTTGAAAAATTAGAATAATTATAAGTTGAGAATATGCCACTGCACCTCTAGAAATTGGACCAATTTACGCCACTGTCTGTGTGTTTATATATATCATATCTAATATGGAGTTAAAGTTAAAATAAAATATTACTGTTAAACTCTATACACGTAGGTATAAGGGTATAACTTATAGGTAAAATTAAATTATTAATATAATATATAATATACAATACATTTTTCAAAAAAATCGAGAAAAACAAAAAAAAAGTGACAGAAAAACGGCAATTTTACGAAAAACCACTTTTCGACAAAATCAATTTTTTGAATTTGCTGTAACTCAAAAACGAATCATTGTAAATACTTGAAATTTTCACCAAATGTTTATATTATGGTTATCTCATTACAGTTAAATTTTCAAAATATTTTGACCTTTTAGACAATTGAAATTTTCGACTTTTCTAAGTTTTTTTTCTTCAAATGCCGATAAAAATTTTTTGGGTGGCCAGAAAATCTTGAAAATTTAATACAATGTTTCTTATAAGTTGTTCTTAAAGTGATAAAAAAAAAATCCGAAATCGTTAGTCACAATTGTTTTTTATAAGTGCTTAAAGTTCGAATTCATACGAAATATGTCAAAATTTAAATTAAATTTCATACGCTCATAATGCGAATGTTGGCCATAGTAACCATAGTAACATATAAAAACTATACTATTTGTTTCAAAATAGAATATATGACAATATTTTATATTTAAAATTATATCCTAAACTGACAAATCATCTTCGTTCAGAATCGTTTTTCGTATACAATGATACCTATCATTTCATTCAAATTTAACCTACCATAGTCTGAGGTCCACCCCACCCCCTAATATATAGCAGAGCGATACCCACTTACCCGCTTTTTTTTTATTAGCATTTGAAGTTCAAATATTGACAAAAATTCGTCAAAATCATGAATATTTTTCACTATTTGGTAGTTAAAAATGTATAAATATTTTACTATCAAAAGCTAAGAATTGAAAATTTTATACTATGCTGTCCATAAGTTAAGCTTAAAATAATTATAAAAAAGTTTGATAACTATTCAATATAAAGAATTTTACGAGTGTTTAAAGTTTTAATTTTAATTTTAAATCAAAAATACACGTGTAAAATATCTTTTTACCAATAAATAATTTTCGATTTTTGTTATTTTTAAAAAATTAACAAACGTAGGATTTTGAAACTTTTACTTAAATGTTTGAATTAGTTTCAAAATAGAATGTATGACTATATTTAAATATAATATATCCTAGACTGACAAATCATCTCCGTTCAGAATCGTTTTTCGTATACAATGATACCTATCATTCCATTCAAATTTAACCTACCCTAGTCCGAAGTCCACCCCACCCCTAATATACAGCAGAGCGATACTGACTTACCCGCTTTTTTTTATTTTGAAAATTAAAATTTTTTAATATTATCATACTGGCGAAAAAAAATTTTATCAACACGGTATTTAATTGTAACTTCTATAGTTTGATAAAAAAAAAAATTTATTATTATTAATTTATTGGTTACACTACAATGTTAATTTTTTTTTTTTAAACTGTTTTAAAAACATATAATGTTTTTTTTGTATATTTAAATATTTTTGTCGAATAATTAGTAAGTATGAAAGGTCTAACACTAACAATTTTGTATTATATTTTATTTACTCTAATGTTTGTAGTTGTTTAAAGTAATATAAATTTGTGATGCATATTTGAGCATATTTTTCCATTATTTGTTCATATTAATGCAAATTTTGACCTTTTTGCTTTGTATATTTGCCACATTTTTAGTAGCTATAATTCTAGACTCTAATGATAAGTAATACTGGGCCAATCATGAGTCAATTTAAACTCAGCCTACTCTACTTGTGTACAAAAATAAATTATTTATAATACCTAATCTAAGTATATTAATAAATTTTCTTTGAAATATAGGTTGACACCTGAATCGGTTTTCACATAATATTCGCATTTATCTTTGAATTAAAATTTTAAACATGACTTACCTAGATACTCAAAACAACAAGGTGTTATGGACGTCTCCACAACCGAGTTTGTTCGCTAATAAAGAAATACGTGGTGTACGAGTTATCACTAAGACTTTATTAATATAATCAATTTTTAAAGAAATTTAGTTGCACAGAATACTTATTAGACTTAAGTAATTAACAGAGGTTCTGCTCGAGGGTCTGTCAGTTCTACACTCCTCATTACACAGACAGCGAGACACGGTAGGGGCTCGCTCGGGCTCAAAACTGTCCACACAGCGAATTCCTTTAGACCGTGTAACTCTGCCTGTTCACATATCAATATGCTTACACACTATTCTATATTATACTATGACTATATCTTATACTGCGTATAGCATACAGACAGGGGTTCACAACACCCCCCGGACTACATGAAACATGGGGGTCTAATGATCACCATGTTTCACTTCATCCGTGAGTTCCGATGCTCTGAAACTTTTAGAATGAGTATGGGAATGTGTGGGTTGCACACACTCGGCTACTTCCGGTCTGTAGAGTCGGGGTAGATTACATTTATATTTAATCAACATATACAGACTTACAACTATTATTAAAATGACAATAATATAAACTATAATAAAATGATGGTCTGGGTTTACAAATATTTTGGTATCGTTGTACAATTTAGATAATTCTTTCAGTTTTTCAGCGTCTTCAGCTAACTGATTAAAATTTCTGAAATATTTATTAGTATCAATTTGCTCGGGAACATGACTGTTAATTATTTCCGGTATTTTTAATAATGCGTGAAGATTCGGATTTTCTGGAACGAAATCTCTATGAATTTCTGATGATAGGGTTTTCGATGGTGTTAAGATCAGATTTTCTGTATATATTACGCAATTATCAGAAATTTGGATTTTTCCTGTACCCGTGAGTAGGATTCTGCTAGAGTTTTGTGCACATGTTACTGTCACTGCCTGCGAAATGCAATAATATAACCACGCGTTTTGCAGATAAAGCTTATGCCAGATTGTAGTATTTAGGTTCAGATATTTAAAATTACATGCTCCTATCGTTTGATACGGGGAATTGTACAAAGATACCTCACAATTTTCCTGATGTATAAATTTACTGATAGCCTCAGGATTTATACATAACTTAAAAGAGAACAATGTTTCACATTTTTCATATTGATCGTCGGTTAGACTGAAATGATATTCGTTAGTATCGCTTATTGCCAAGTACTGAGCTTGTGGTTCAATAATTACTATATTACCTTTATTTGTAGGTATCGGAAGTGGAATATTATGAAACAGATTGAACCGAATGTTTGACAATAAGGGTATACGGGTTACAAATACGAGATTCTGTTGGATGTACACTACGCTTAATTTGGATGTCCGGAATAATTCAGGAATAGATAAATGAGATTCAGTTATAGGTAGCTCTTGTGTAGACGGTAATGTCAGTTGTATTTGCTTAAGTTCGTGAATCAATTGAGATGGGGGGTAGACATTTGTATGCATCAATCCATTTAATGCTGAGTTAACAATGGATTGGAGGTTTTGAGTTTCCCAAGCAAATTGGTTTAGGAAAACTGTCAATATTGCAGTGTGCTCCAGGAAGGTGTTTTGTATTTCCAATACATTGATTGTTGCTACAGAACGCCTGGATTGTTCTTCTATTTTGTTTATATTCTCCTGCAATTTCTGATCATCTGCTAGTAGTTCATGCATGGTAGAATTAACATTATTCATGACTGAAGAGACTATGCGTATTTGTTCCTGTGATAGATGAACATGTTTTTCCTCGGAACGAGCTAGGTCTTCGATGTTTTTGTAAAAAAATTCGGCATCCTGATCAGAGCAAACTCCAAAAAGAATGTTTGCTAGCCTTCCTACTGCATTTATCAACCCGCGAGGTTGTCGATTCTGATGTTCAGAGGTTCTGTGGTTTGACCCAAGGATTCGTATGACAGAATTGAAATTTGATTCAATTTCTTGCATGAACGGAAACGTGGATTGCATAAAATCCGTACACGCACTAGTTAAGATCGAGTCCTCCCTTTTTTTCAGTTGAATACAAACGTCGCCCGTCTGATCATGGATTTTCTGGAGTATTTGGTACTTCATGTAATAAGTTGTCAGATTTACGTAAGTAATGAAATCCCAATTTGTGTAAGATATGCGAAGAGGTCCCATTGCTTCAAAGTATAAGCCTGATGAGTTCTGGAATGAAGTAACTTGATAACGTCCACTCTGGGAGTTTGAAAGTCCACAACATATCAGTGAGATTCTGAAACACAATTTAGATTTCATTCATGAAATTTCTTCAAGAGATTTTTGTGCAATTTTACATGTTTATTTTTTTTTAATATGGTCACATTCGGAGAGTCTGCATTAGTTTCCACCACTGTGAATGGCCCTAACCACTTAGGTGCTAATTTTCCTTTACTTGTTTTTTCTTGCACTATGACTTTATCTCCTTCATTGAGTTGCAAAGGCACAGCTGTACGATCATATCGCTCCTGTGATTTCTGTTTCGATTTCGTCTGTTGCTCTGTTACCATCTGATGCGTTTCTTGCATAAGACGTTTCATTTCGTACTGGTAGTCTTGATAGTTATATTGAGGTTCTGGTTTGCGACTTAGTGAATTTGGTATGGATAACGGATATCCGTACACGATTTCGTGTGGTTGAAACCCTGTGGAGGTGTGTACTGAAGAATTATGACAGTACATTGCATAAGGAACATGTACATCCCAGTTTTGTGGATTTTTTCCAGAGTAGTTCCGCAAATATTCACCAAGGGTTCTATGACTTCTTTCTAAGCTACCATTGCTCTGAGGATGATACGGAGTAGTTGATGTTTGAGAGATATTTAAGAGTTTGCATACTTCTTTGAAAACCTTACTAAGGAATTCAGTTCCACAGTCCGTCACTAGAGATTTAGGTTGCCCATGCAGACATACAAATTGAGTAACAAAATTTTGCGCGACGGTGTTTGCTTCATGATCCTTCATGGCACACGCCCATGTGAACTTTGAAAAATCATCGATCAAAGTTAAAATATATGAATTCCCGTGATAAGATTTGTTGAGGGGCCCTACGATGTCCATGAATACTTTTTCGAATGGTTTCGAAGCAGTAGTTGTTATCACCATAGGTTCCTTGATGGTCCGGTTTGGAGTTTTGTTAATTTGACATACAGGACATTTCTTGATATATTTCCGGATTTGTGCTCTCATGCCCTGCCATTGGTACTGTTGTGCAATTTTATTGTATGTACGCGTTATACCTTGATGTCCACCAAGTGGATTTTCATGAAACTCCCTGATGATCTGTAGTTTGTTATCTGCCGTTAACTCATCGCGGGTGTATATCTGAATATACACAGGAGAGTCACGGAAGATATACCTTAATATATTTCGTACGACTTCCCACTTTAGTCCATCTAGGTCGCAGCCTAGACGTGGACAAGCGAGCTGTGTAACTTTATATTTGATACAGATTGCCTTGAAGTTCTGAAGACTTTGAAATAGAATTTCATAACTTGCTTTTTGCCAGAAAAATTCTTTTATGATTATATAAAACACCTGATGATTGTTCACATTGATTGTTGCACTCTCTGTTATTTGGCATTTTTGTCGACGAAGTTCATTAACCTTTCCAAATCGGTTTCGGAATTCGAATGCAATTCCTTTCCTCGATTTAAAATCTGCCGATACACAATGAGCTAATGAGATTCCAGCGTCTAAGGAAAACAAATCTCCTGTTCGCTCGGAAATGTTCTTCGTAGGACCCAGTTTAGTTTCGTCTGCCTTCAGAAATGCTTGATAACCAGTATCACTTTCGCCCTTCGATTCTGAGTCTGGGTGTTCGTTATCTACTGATTTTAAAGAGGTTCCTTGAGTTTCCGGAGGTTCTGACTGATTATGTTGATGACTCGATGAGGTTTGAGCTCTTGTAGTTACCACTTGAATACGACTCAGTGCGTCGGCATTTGTATTATTCACTCCTGGTTTGAAATGAATAGTATACTGGTACTCTTCCAGCTTCAAACGCCATCGAGTTAAACGCGATCCGGGATCTGTGATGTTGAATAACCAAACCAGTGCACGATGGTCCGTTATTATATTGAAATGTTGTCCAAATAGGTACGGCCTAAATACTTTTATTCCCCATACAATACTAGTTAGTTCTTTTTCCGTAACATTGTAGTTGATTTCAGCCTTGTTTAGTGTCCGTGATGCGAAAGCTATTGGTAAATCCTTTCCGATAGGTCCTTGAGATAGTACACAGCCTATGGCGTAATTGCTTGCATCGCATGTTAGATTAAATGGCTTCTGGAAATCTGGGTATTGTAGAATCGGAGCTTGAGTGAGGAGGTTCTTCAACGTTTCAAATGATGTCTGACATAAATCGCTCCATATATAAGGCACGTCCTTTTTTAACAATGAATTCAATGGCTTTGCGATCTGCCCATAGTTTCTGATGAATCTTCTGTAGTAACCTGATAGTCCTAAAAAAGACTTGACCTCTTTCACATTTCTTGGAATTGGAAATTGTTTCACACAACTTATCTTCTGAGGATCTGGCTTGACTCCTTCGTCAGTGATTTGATGTCCGAGATAATTAACTTCTTTTCGGAGAAATTCGAACTTCAGTGGTTGAAGTTTGAGATTGTATTGCCGGAGTCTCTGAAAAATCTCGGTGATTTTCTGTAAATGATCATTTAGATCCTTTGCATAGATGATGATGTCATCTAGATATACGAATGCTTTGATTCCATTTATACCGATTAAAACTTTATTCATGAGCCTCTGGAAGGTCCCTGGAGCTCCCTTCAAACCGAATGGCATTCGTTCAAATTCGAAATGTCCCCGGTCTGTAGAGAACGCCGTTTTGCTGCGGTCGGAGGGACTCATCGGAATTTGGTGGTACCCATGGGCTAAGTCCAAGGTACTGTAATATTTTGACCTCCCTAATTGGTCCAAAATATCCACGATATTTGGAAGTGGGAAAGCATCCCCTATCGTGACCTCATTCAGTCGGCGAAAATCTACGCAGACACGGTATTTAACCTGGCCATTGACGTCGGGTTTCTTCGGGACTACTAGGAGTGGAGCGTTCCAAGGTGATTCACTAGCTGTAATCACACCTTCCCTTTCGAGGGCCTCCATTTGGTCCGTAATTTCCTGTCTATGCCTTTGTGGTAACCGGTAGGGTTTTACGTGAATTGGCGATACCGCTTCTGAGGTTTTGATCCTGTGTGTGACCGCTGTAGTTGCCGACACTCGATCTCCTTCTAAAAAGAATATGTCCGAGTAGTCTTGACAGATGGCCACTAATGATTCCCTTTCTTCAGAATTCAGATGATCGGTTCTAAGTGCTTCTTCCAATCTTTTCAGTCGAATACTGCTTGCATGAGGTTCTTCTTGTCGGTCCGTGACCCTTACCGAGTGGATCAGAGCTTCCCTGAACTGCTCGTGGGTCAGTTCCTTTAAATTTGGCGTCTTCAGCCTTATTGCCTCTTCGGTTGGGTTGATGAGTGTGGCTAACACCCTTTTGTTTTGTACTTTGGTTACAGCGTTACTGCACATGACTGATTTAGTGACTTCTTGACATTCTATGAGGATGATTTCGTTTTCTACGCGATTCTCTGCTTCTATTCCTACGAGGGTTTCAGTGCGGGGTTGTAGCACTATTTCAGCCCCGTCAGGAATGATAACTTCATTAGTCTGATAATTCAGGATAATTTTGTTTTCTACCATAAATGGTCGTCCAAGGATACCGTCGTTTGGGATTGGGAATGTAGAATGGATTACTTGGAACATTGCAACTATAATTTTATCCTCGATATATAGTTCCAGTTGTGTTTGTCCCAGCGTGTGTACTATCTGGTCATTAATGCCCTTTAAGTGATATATGACGTCTTCATATACGATTGTCTGATCCGCGAGAGAAGATATTTTTATTAGATTAAGCTCACTCCCAGAGTCTAAGAGTAGCTTCGATTTTTTGCTGATGGTCTGTTCGATGTGGCAGGTTAAATGATCGCGATCTAACTCTGCTTTGAAGTAGAGGATTTGTCGTTGCCGGTGTTTTTTAACTCGCTCACCGGGCGCCCACCGCTGTCGGCCGGTTGCTGCTGGTTTTCCTGCTTGTTACTTTCCTTTTTGGAGTTTACATAATTCCTTTTTCGGCAATCTTTCAGCAGGTGTCCTGGTTTTTTACAATAGTTGCATTCGATGCTTCTAATTGGTGTCGTTGTGGAAGAAGGTCTTGAGTTTGTCGTTGTCGGTTTGCTCCTGCAATCCTTTGCCATATGACCAACTTTATTACAGTGAAAACATGTCGGTTTCTTCGTGGATTGGTGTGGCGCTCCGTATAGCTTCTTTGTCGCTTCTTGTGAGTTTCTGACCCGTTCTTCTTCCCTTGCTGCTTGTATGGCCTTGTCTAACGTTAGCGGATTCCTGGCCTTGATGAAATCTTTTAGAGGTCCTAGTCCCTCTACGAAGACTTGGATGCTTTGCTTCTTGATACTTGCTCCTAGCGCTTGAGCTACTTCCCAACTGTGCCCACTGGTCTCCTGCTTTATGATAAGTGTTTGGAGTTGCTCGATCCTATTTGCGTAGTTAGTTACATCTTCTCCGATTTTTTGCCTTGTTGAATACAATTCTGAGAATAGATAAGTGGTCGTCCTCTGCGGTTCCAATGCAGATTTCAACGCTTCCTTTAGTTCAGTCCAATGTTTTATTTCCTTAAACTTGACTGCCTGACGGGCTTTCCCTGTCAGTCTAACTTGGATACCTTGGAGAAGTCGAGCCTGTACATGGTCATGTGCGCATGCTAACGCAAACTCGCATTTTTCCAAGAATATCTCCAATTCCTCCTGCTTGTCTCCACTGAACGAGCCTGGCAAGAGTTTTAGAGCGGCCTCCAGGCCTATTGTCTCTCCTCTTGATCCGAATGAATATTGTACACCGGATTGATCTGGATTTCCTTCAATTACTTGAGGATTTGATATCGCTTGAGTGTCTGCATTTGATGTTCCTTCAGAATTTACCACGACGCTTTGTTGGTTATTACCGGTAATACCCTGTGTTTGAGCTATTTCCTGAGTGTCTGGATTCATGGTTTGGTCACTAGAGTTAAGAGGAGGGGAGGGTATATTCTGATTTAAAAGATTTTCTTCAATTGATTGGTCTATGATATTAAGATTGAGTTGATTTTGTACGTCCCCCAAAACGGTATCTACTTCCCCCAAAGTTACTGAGACGTTATGTATTAACTCTGAATTATGGTCTATTAGAACGCCAGTTCTGATAAAGATGTTATCAGCACTGATATTCCCAATAGAACGTTCGGATGTCGGATTTTCTGGATTTGAGAATCGTATTGGTAAGCTTACACGAGGGGTAGGACTTGGCGGTGTTATTGGATTATTTGATTCGTTATCTGAATTTGGGTCCGAATCGTTTTTCCCTGTTCCGCTCATTAACTACTAAGCTACTTGACTGATACTTAACGAATTGTTATTTTTATATATAAAAGTGTGTGTGTTTACATGCAATTGTATATATATGCTAATGCTAACTACGATATTAATATTATATTAATACAATACTACAGCTTTACGATTTTGAATCATACAGAAAGAAATAATATTAATAATAAAAAAAAAAACAGATAAGAGGAAAAACGTACTTATCAATCAGTACGGAGTGTAGAACTAATGATTCATCAAGATATGGTTACAGTTTCTTTCTCCTCCTTTTTTTTTTTTTATTATTAGTATCAATTTAATTTTTCTTTTTTTTTTTTTTTACTCACAGTATCGCAGTTACAATGATCCTTGCCATGTTTTTTTTTTTATTTACTGATTTTTTAACACTTCTGCGGGATGCTCGGGATGCTCGGGATGGTCTGCACTGATGTTCCGCTTGGCTTGAATCGAATTCCTTGGCTGTTAACGACGACTTTCCTCTTCGACTGCGCTTGTGGAATCGAAGTTCGCTAGCCCCGAAACTGCTGGCGCGGGGACCACTACACCCTGTAGTGGGTTTCTATGATTATACTCGGATAGTATAATTTTATTTCACGCGTGACGCGTCTATGAACACGGCGCATTCGTGTAGTAAATTTATATAAATAATATATTATACTACTATAGCGACGTGCCGTGCTAAATATTGACAATAACGGAGATCGCGCGTAATATCAGCGTATATGATAGTACGATATATATATATATATACGTAATATGACGGCGGCGGCAAACACTGCTTGATACCACTAGGCGGCGGTATTTGTTTACAAACACGACGTTACGGCGGCGGCTATATTCCGTCGGCACTATATTATAATATGTATATGTTATATACTCGGCGGCGGCACAGCCGTTCGGTTTCGTACACACGCCGAATGCGTGCGTGCGTGCGTGTGCGTAAGTGAGTGTCGTCCGGTTCGGCGGCACCACTGACACGGCGGCGCGTGTATTATAATATTTATGAATATTATGAATCGTTTACGTGTGTGTGCGCGCTACAATAAATTGACCTTCGGTTTCAGCAGTACCACGGACAACGGACGCGACGGCGATGATGCTCGTATTTCGGATTCGCGTTCGTGTGCGTGCGTGCGTGCTACTAACCATTCGTTCGGGCGGCGCTACTGCGTGTTCCCTCTCCTTGTCTTTTACACTGGAATTTCTGTATACCTCGATGTTCTGGATTTTCTTCTTCGGATTTTCTTCTTCAGATTTTCTTCTTGTATTTAATTATATTATAAGCATAGATTTACCTTAACTCGAAATCACACGACATTTACTAACTTATTGTTTAACGAACTGGAATCTACGGATCCCACCGCTGCCACCAAAAATGTTATGGACGTCTCCACAACCGAGTTTGTTCGCTAATAAAGAAATACGTGGTGTACGAGTTATCACTAAGACTTTATTAATATAATCAATTTTTAAAGAAATTTAGTTGCACAGAATACTTATTAGACTTAAGTAATTAACAGAGGTTCTGTCAGTTCTACACTCCTCATTACACAGACAGCGAGACACGGTAGGGGCTCGCTCGGGCTCAAAACTGTCCACACAGCGAATTCCTTTAGACCGTGTAACTCTGCCTGTTCACATATCAATATGCTTACACACTATTCTATATTATACTATGACTATATCTTATACTGCGTATAGCATACAGACAGGGGTTCACAACAAAGGTTACTTAAAATCAACTTTGCAACGATTCAATAAATTATATATTATACTCAACTGAAGAATTTCCAATAATAATAATAGATAATTAAAAGATTTAAAATAATCTAATTTTATTTTAAATCTGTAAATTTTACACTAAGATTACCTAGTGAAATGTTTATACAAACTAATGCATTTAAGGAAGCACTTTTTGATTTTTTTAGAACGTTTACAGTTGACACTATCTATGTATTGATATTTATTGTTTTTGATTTTATAACTGATTTTCTATTTAAATAAAATAAAATAAATAAATATTATTTTGGTTATTATAAATAAACGCTTAGTTTAATAATGTTATGATTATTATAAGTTTTTATAGATCTATAAAAGTTAATTAATATAAAAATCAAGGAACCTTAGTAATAATTGTACAATTATTAAGTTTTAGGCCTTCACTACTCTAAAAATCGAACCGTGGGCCCATCACTGCCATTCAAATAGAAAAAATATTTTTCATTTTGTAATAAAAATTACTGAATGTAAAACATATTATATATAATAACTATGCAAGTAGATATTAAAAATGATCTGGCCTATTATCTGTTTGGAGAGGCTATTTAATATGCTATTTTTTGTATGTCAAATCATCCCTAGTGTGTTATATATTTATTGATAACAATTTTTACAGTAAGTTATTGGTATAATTAAATATTATTATAGTGTATACATTTACATTGATGTGAACTATATTTTATCTTGATACCTTGTACGTTTATTATTTACTTATTCAATGATGATATTTCTAATGGTAATTATAATTTAATATTTAACAAGACTAAGTGATTAAAATTTGACAATATGACGCGGCTACGGCGGTAATTGCAGCTGAGAGTTCCGCGGTGGGCCGGTCAACTCGTGGTGTGCGTTGGTGAGAATAAAAAAAAATAAAAAGACAAACACCAGTGTATGTGTAGGAAATGATATTTATTAGCACGTATCTGTTCACAGGTGGTTACTTATATCGCCCTCGGCGAGTAACGGCACAACGTCGACGTAACGGAATAAAAAAAAAACAAATATAACAAACGACCACAGCGTAGATGTACACGGCGTGTGGATATGTTGAGGTCGTTGGAATTTTGCTTTACAACAACGGGTGAGCAACAAACTTTACTGTTATGAATGAATAAAAGTCAACAAAACACAGACCGTGTTGTCAATCTGACGGTTGAAGCAAAAGAAGAGACCGATACTCGTCCGCGACGACTAGTCTTCCCGTCCCGCCCTACGCCTTTTCGGCGAGGTGGGAGAGTTGACTATGTCGGACCCAAGGTTTATAGATTATACAGGTTGCCTCAAAGTCGTGTTTATATTGCCTACCCTCCGCAGCTCCTACATACCGTGTGACGTCATTGTCGTACAGATTCTGATGTATACTACAGCGGTGCGGCTGTACCTATAGTTTTAGTGTTGGTTTTATTTTCCATAAATTATATTTTATTTATTATTTTAATTTTATGTATTTAATAAAACAGAACAGGGAAATAGTTATTTATATTATTTAAAAGGTGTATTAAATAGTATAGGTAATAGGAAATAAATATACTACTAAAAAAATACATAAGTAATACAAATATATAGGTAATAAATTAAATATGTTCAAATAATATAAATAATATAATATAATATAATAATATAATAATATAATATACATAATAGTATAATACAAAATATACACTAAATAATATTGAAATGTTATAGGAATATAAAAATTTATTGAAGTAATTTGTTCAATACGTCATACTACTCATACTACATAATTATAAAAAAGCGGGTAAGTGGGTATCGCTCTGCTGTATATTAGGGGGTGGGGTGGACCTTAGACTATGGAAGGTTAAATTTGAATGCAATGATAGGTATCATTGTATACGAAAAACGATTCTGAACGAAGATGATTTGTCAGTTTAGGATATATTATATTTAAATATTGTCAAATATTCTATTTTGAAACAAATAGTAATATAGTATAGTTTTTATATGTTACTATGGTTACTATGGCCAACATTCGCATTATGAGCGTATGAAATTTAATTTAAATTTTGACATATTTCGTATAAATTCGAACTTTAAACACTTATAAAAAAAAATTGTGACTAACGATTTCGGATTTTTTTTTATCACTTTAAGAACAACTTATAAGAAACCTTGTATTAAATTTTCAAGATTTTCTGGCCACCCAAAAAAATTTTATCGGCATTTGAAGAAAAAAAAACTTAGAAAAGTCGAAAATTTCAATTGTCTATTAGTAGCTTAAAAATGGTCAAAATATTTTGAAAATTTAACTGTAAAGAGATAACCATAATATAAACATTTGGTGAAAATTTCAAGTATTTACAATAATTCGTTTTTGAGTTACAGCAAAATCAAAAAATCGATTTTGTCGAAAAGTGGTTTTTCCGTAAAATTTCCATTTTTCTGTCATTTTTTTTTTGTTTTTCTCGATTTTTTTGAAAACTATTAGAAAATTTTAATTTTGACCCCCCTAAAGTACCAACTAGATTCAATTCCCTATTCATAGAGGGGCTGAAGTCAAAAATCGGAGCATTATTACTGCTCCAAATGTTGTCGTCAGACACAAAAAAAAAAAAAAACACACATAGTAAATGCAATACATTCATCACTTCGTTCAGAATCTAAAAGCACCACTCACAATCTAAATAAATATCTAAATATGTTCAAATAATATATATAATATAATTCACATAATACAAAATATACAAATCTTCAATGAATTATAACTATTTATTAATTAATTAATAAATTTAATAATTGTAAATTTGTAAAAACGTATAGATACATCTTATATGAACGCTATAAAACTAACTTTTCTCACTACACTCACAAGATAAAAATATTTTTATATGTATTATGTACTTACCGATGAAACGAAATATAATTTCCTTCGCTTTTCATTTTTCCTGAATAATTTTTATAAGTTCATCAATGCAATGTGCATTAATTACCGATTTGAACCGTAAAAAACCATACGTTTTGAACAAGAACATTGTTATGCTGCTAATACATATACATTTTCAAAATTTTTAGTAAATTTATTATGAAGTTCGATTGAACATTTGATGTCAACGTTTTGTCCGTTTTGATGAAGATAAATCTGTAGATATTCCTAATTTTTTAAAACAAATACGTCAAAATATAAGAAAGAGATCTTTTATAACTGATAGAATACATTTTTTTATTCTTTAAATAATATTATTATATAAGATACATTTTTTATAATTTTTAATAAATTTATTATGAAGTTCGATTAAACGCCTTATGTCAACGTTTTTATGAAAATAAATCTGCAGATCAATTAATTTAATATAATTTAATATTTTACATATTTTTATATAATATGCAACTGATTTTTTTTATCCGGGACTTTATTCATAATATTGTGTGTAATCTGTACTTTGGTAAAGTGTAGTATGTTTTAATGTTTATGTACGCCACGCGCTATACGATAGCTGTACGACAATGACGTCACGAAATAATATTCCCCACTCCTTCTTTTTCAGAATTTCGGATTGAGGCAACCTGTATAATCTATAAACCTTGTGTCGGACCGACTTTGCCCGTAGTGGAGATTGATAAGGTGCAGACCGGTCGTTGCGGTGCCTGTACTTTGTACTGGCGACCGTAACGTACCTTGTCATACTCCCCCTCCAAACCGCCACACAGGGCGTATACTTGTACCGGTAGTGCGGTATCGTGAGGTGTAGGTGTAGCCTGCACCACCGCTTGTAGCTGCTTGCAGTGGGCTTGCGTCCCTAGTTCCCCTTTATGACCGGTCGGGTGACGTGGCCGGAGTGAAGAATGGTCTGTCGTACGTTACTTCATCTATCTCCGGCAGCCCCTCCAGCGACAGACCGGGAACGACTAGCCAGGCGTCTTCGGACGTGGTTTCCGGGTTCACGCTCTGGTTAGACAGCCCCTGGTTGGTAGACGGTATCTGCTCCTCGAGCTTTTCGCTCTTGGTCGCAGGTTGGTCCACCTCCATCGTTGTCGGTGGTAATAGTCGAGCCGGTGACCCGCTGGCAGCCTTTGGTTCAGAAGTTGGCGTCGGGTGCTTCGCTAGCTGTGATTCCTGTCTTGCGGCAAGTGCCCTAGCCTTCTTCTTTTCCGTCAGCTTTTGTAAATTCCGCTTGATCCTAGCCTGCTGGGCTGCCGTTTTCGACTTCACCTCCGGTATGGGGGCCGCTCGTGACGTTTCGGGCACCGTTGTTTGTTCCGTGGGCGGCACGGGACCGTGCACCCTTTCCGTTCTGACCGCGGTGTGTCGTTGTGACACTTGCAGCGTTGGACGGTTGTAGGACCTGGGGGGCTGTGGTTGCTGATATCTGAGTGTGGATTGGCCCCACAACTTCCGTTGGATGTCGGCCGTCCTGTCCTCCCATCCCCGGCGGTAGATGGCTGCTCTCACCGGATCCTGGAAGAGTTGGGTGATCGACATCCTCGCCATCTGCGCTGCCGTCCGTAGTGCGTCGGCATCTCCGGTCACCAGCCCGAGTTCCGTGGCCACCCGCTGCCACTTGTGTGCCTGATCTTGGCCGTTCATCTTCGCTGTAAATGACGGTTAGCACATAACAATTATAGTATTTACAAGTTTATATTTTATTTCCTATTATTGTTATTTATTTGTTTTATGTGGGTGCGCGTTTTTGACAAGACACGTGTATTTTCCGGGGTGGCTGCTTGTCAGTGAGGAAAACTCCTTTTCCGACCTGCTTTGCTAGAGTCACCGGCCCCCACCATTTTGGTGCAAAGACGGCATGAAAATCCTTATGCGCCTTTGATAGGTGGTGTGCTTTGTATTAGACTACATCGCCCTTGCTGAACCTTAAAGGTGTGCCGGTGTTCGCGCTCAGTTTTACCACCATCTTTTTGCCTAAAATGCGCTTTTCCCGCTCTACCCTCTCTTCCTTCAATCTTTCGATGTTAACTAGTATTGACTTAGATAGCGCCCAATCTCCGGGTCTCCTGCATTCCCTGCCAAGGACTAGGACTGCGGGTGGGTAGCATGTCTGTTCGTTACACCTGTTCCGTATCGAAAATAGAATTGCGGGTAGTTTTGTGTCCCAAGATTTATGTTTGCCGTCGACAAGTTGTGCGTGCAGACCTTTTTTTAAATCTTGATTTCGGCGTTCGATTGGGTTGGCTCTCGGATGATATATCGGAGTTGTCCAACCCTGTGCTCCCCATCGTTCTAACGCGTTTATCATTTCGTTTGACACAAATTGGGGGCCGTTATCGAAGAACTCGCGTTCTAACGTTTCGATTATTGTTTTAAATGTATAGCTGCGCCTAGGGGGTAAGCCTCGGTGCACCTACTAAAACAGTCAGTCGCTACTAGTATATACGATTTTCCCTTACCGGAACGTAGGTATGGGCCCATTAAATCGATACTAATAACTTCCCATGTTTGTCGGGGGGTTCTGGGTTGCATTGGGTCATTAGGACGTGTGTTAAGTGGTTTTGTGCACGCGCATACGTGACACGCACCGATATATAACCTTACGTCGTTCTTTTGACCTTTCCAATAGTACCGTTGTCGAACCGCCCGGTACGTCTCTTTCCAACCCGGGTGGTTGGACAGGACGTTATCATGACACCTCCAAATTACGTTTTGTATTTTGGTTTTCGGTATCACGACGAGTATGTAGGACCCTACGGTTACGCGTAAGAGGCCGTCGGAGTAAATATATTTTTCAGTCCCCGATTTCGCGCTCTTAGTGTTCCACGTTGGGCTGTCCCACTGTTTACCGGCGATTACGTCGCGAATTGCAGCGTCTTCGGACTGCCACTTTTCGAGTGTAGTCGCGGTTATTTACCATAGAGAAAATACGGTCAGACTCGAGGTCAATGTCGGTTGTCGGCGTTGTTGGGGCCCCTACCAATTTTTCCTCGAGCCGGTCTTCGTCTACAGTTGGCCCCGGTGCCGGATCGCGGGATAACAAATCGGGAGCTTCGTTTTGTATTCCCGGGACGTGTACCATACTAAAATCTAAATTAGCTAGTTGTAATGACCAACGTGTTAATTTTGAATTTTTGTCTTTAGCCCTGTATAACCATGTTAGTGCCGAATTGTCGGTTAGTAGTTCGAAACGTCGGGTTTCTAGGTATGAACGGAATTTGTCTGTCGCCCAGATTATTGCTAAGCACTCGCGTTCGACCGCGGCGTACCTTGTTTGCGTTTCGTTAAACTTTTTGCTTGCGCAGGACACTGTAGTAACCTCGTACTCGTGCTGTCACCACTCGGTTACTGCAAATACTTCTTTTACGACGGTGGCACGTGTCGTTCTGCTTCAACGTAGAAGGTGGAGGTTGATTGTAATTAGTATAAATAAAGTTAACACTTTGTAAAATAATAACTGTTTATTGAAAGTTAACTTATAATTAGTATAAAGGTTTTTCGACAAATCTACTGTATGTAAATCTACCGGAGAGAAAGTATTTAAAATAGTCTATAACTGGGAAGTACTCGTATAAGCGGCGATGCGGCTGTTACAAAGTCCGCGACTCATACAAGTACATAAAACTGGGAATGACTATAGCTCGATGGCTGTACAGTCTCTGGAGCTCTGGGTGATCAGGGCTCCTATTTATATGGAACATGCTATGATAAGGAGAGGACGAATGACGTCAATGGGAAGGTGATTGTGGTACTAGCTTTGGTGCTAGCCAATGAAATGCCTATAATAGTGGCCTGTTCCGGTGGCGTGATGTTGTAGTAGGTTTGGACTTTGGAACCTCGTTTTAATGTGAAAAACACCGGTTTACTACATACCTCCCCTTTTAGAATGATACTCCGTATCATAACCGCGGATACATTGAATAACCCGTGTTTTGATACATAGTAGTGCATTGTTTATTTTCGGTTTCTTGTGTTGTATTAACTATGACTATGGATCGCCTATCTTCGATCATATCCGTGTGTTCTGGTTCTTCGATCGGTTCCAGTGCCATGGTTGGTTCTGGTTCCGGTTCTGTATGTGTTTTGTGCTTGAACCACGGTAACTTCTCAACACAAGTTATTATAAATAACAATAGACTCACCATTGTTATTGCGCTCACTACATAAAGTAAATAATTATGTCTATTTTTATTTTCTTGGGCTGCTTCTACTTCAGCCGTTTTTTCGATTATTTCTTTAATGTCTGTCGTCGATTTTGCTACTAAATTCAGATTGTACATTTGATTGGTATGCACGTGTTTTATTTTTAAAATTGTAGATGGTAAATCGATTTGTATTTCTTCTGTTTCTTTAATTTTCGAATGTGGAATAAAATCTAAGTATTCTTCTTCGTTTTCTGTCTTATGTGGAATTAATAAATCGCGTGTTGCATACGCTTTACATGTTTCATTTAGTGATAATATTCCTACTCCTTCTAATAAGTGGTTTTCACTTTTCTTATCGTGATCGCAAGAGATAAATATCGTTTCACCTGGTGTTGCATAAATCCAATCGTTCTTGAACTTCAATCTGTGGAACAAATTCGTGTGTAGTTGCACATGCATAATCTCACATCTATCTGGAACTTCTTTTGGATCTTGTAGTAGTGGTACCTCGCATATGGGGCGTACACTTCTTGGATGTAAAGGATAAACTTCAGGACATAGTAGGAAATCACTAGCATGTTTACATAATGTTTGATCAATTTCGTCATAAGTGGAATACAATTCTTTTGACCTACTTATCGCTAAATACTTATGACTAGGTTTTACATATAAACATTTATTATCCGTACGTATCGGTATAAGCTGAAAAAGTGTAAGTTCATGTTGATACACTAAAGGTATACGTAAATTAAATACAATTTTGTTTTTTGAATAAAATATTGTTATATCTGAGAGTGGCATTATTTCCTGTACATTATTTTCATTTAAATCAATTGGCAAATCAGTACCACTCGGTAACCCGATCTTTATATCTAATAATTGTTTCAAAAATGCTTTAGGTGTTAGTAAACTGGGATGTATTAAGCCTAGCCTAGCTGTCTGTATGACGTCAAATAACATATTGGTCTCGGCTAAGTATAATTCAATCATAACGTTTGCTTGAATAAAATGACTCGTTAAGTATATTTTTATGTTAGATTCGATCGTCATAGTTTCTAACTCTTTAGTGGCAACAATAAGCTTATTTATAATCTCTTTGTTTTTCTTATTTTCCAGTTTAATAATTCTAAGCTGTTTTTCTAAAATATTTAATTCAGTAGTGTTTTTATCAGTTAAAGTTTTAATATTATTATTAGATTTGAGAACGCAATAATAATCACATAGGCCAAATAAGGTTTGAGCTACTTTTGTAATCGTTCTGAGTGGAAAACCCCTCTTTACTCGTGAATGACCTATTGATTCAAATATTATATCTCTTTTTGTTTCCCCCTCTTGTTTTAATAATTTAATTAGTTCACTAATCGAGTCACAATTTGTTAAGGTAATATTAAGTTCTTTTATAGGTGTACATATTTTATCTGTCGCATGAATATTGAATGTATTCATCGAAGGTTTCTGTTCTCTTTTGAGAATCAGCTAAATCATAAAAAGCTACTAAGTTCCATTGCGTTGTCATAATTTTCAATGGACCTTGGTTTTCGAAGTACAATCCAGATTTGGTGATTATTTTTTCATCAGCATATCGAATAATGCCGTGAACCGAATATACACTCATTAGTACGTATATTATCCTGAAAATATTATTACGTGTTGAAGTAAATAAAACAATTAATTAGTATTATTATTTTCATCTTATTATTTTATTTAGCTATTAAATAACAACACCTAAGTTTATAATGTTATATAAAAAAAATCTTTCTTATCTTATTATTTTATAAAAATTCACAAATTTTAATATTTCTATTTCTACATGCTCGAACAATTTTGTTGAATAAGCATTTCGTTAATTCTACGTCGGTACAAGGATCGTGAGCATACTCGAAACGATGTTTTTTCGAACAGATTAGATTATGGGTCTCTTCTAATTTTAATAGCCGCCCATTTTTATCCATTTGGCCTATTTCCTCGGAAATGATTATGTGTTTAGACCTCATATTTCTTAATTGTAAATAAAAAACTTTATTGTTAAAAACATCGTAACTGGTTAATTCGAGTATTTTATAATGGCCTAATCCTAGCCGCTCAACAATTTCTTTATCGGTATTTCCGTTCCAAAAGACTAACACCGGCTCCGATTGTTGTCTCCGAAGATATCGCTCTATGCACCTAACCGTTAAATTTCCGTTTTTCGCGTGGATGCTACTTTGCATCTGCTTCAGAATGGGAAAAAGGTATTCCTCTTTACTTTTGAATATTCGACATATTTCTTTAATTGCCCTTAATACATCTTTCTCGGACATGGTTCGAATAATTCGGTCCTTAGTTAGCAAGAGTGGATTGCCCTCCAGCTTTAAAGTTCTAAATCGGTCTAGGCTGTTTGACATTGCGCCTGATACGAGCACAATGCTGGTTCGGTCGAGCATTGAAAACTCGAAATCCATTACTACAAACTTAATGTCTTTACAAAAAAAATAATTATTATATTGATTACACGATTAACTAACTAATAACAAAAAAAAATTATAAAGGAAGACTACAGCTAATATATATAGTTTTATGACACTACCGTGTTCATAAATCGGCCTCGAAAAATTTTTTAACGTTGTTTATATGGATTCTGTAGTCCCTCCTCCCCCATTTGATTGTTATAGTTTCGTTGTCGTGTATCAAAAGTATTTCGTATGGTCCCGTCCAATTTAGATCTAATGTATTTTTCTTATTTTGTTCTTTCATAAGAACTTTGTCTCCCACGTGTAACTCTAGTGGGTTACTTGTTTGGTCGTAATATTGTTTGTTTTGGTTTTTCTTTTCGATTAAATTTTCCCTAGCTGTTTTATGCGTTTCCTGCATTATTCTTTTTAAATCCAACGCGTAATCGTCATAATTATATTGTGGTTCGGGTGATTGTAAAAAACTTGACGGTATAATAGGTTTTTTCCCGAAAACCAATTCGTAAGGTGTAAATTTTGTTGATGTGTGAACTGTTGTATTGTAACAGAACATCGCATAGTTAATGAGTGTCTCAATTAGTGTCCTTATCAACAAAACTACGTAAATAAGCCTTTAAAGTTTTGTGTGACCTTTCTAGATACCCGTTTGATTGTGGATGCCACGGAGTTATATTTGTTTTTTCTATTTTCAATAACTTACAAACGTCCTTGAATAAATTCGATAAAAAATTGGTTCCACAATCGGTCAAAATAGTAATTGGTATACCGTATATACATATAAAACACTCTACAAATGCTCGCGCTACTGTGGAAACATCTGTTGTAGCTAGTGCTACGGCAACGGCATATCTAGACAACTCGTCTTGTATCGTTAAAATATAGGTGTTACCTTCATCTGTTTTTGGTAAGGGTCCCACTATGTCTAAACATATTTTCTGGAAAGTTGACGTTACGGTCGATGTTATCAGCATAGGTTGTTTTATATTTTTACCCGATTTGCCCTTCTGGCAAACGGCACAATTTTTAATGTAATCTCCTACATCCTGTTTCATATTTTTCCATTGATATTTTAATTTTAAGCGTTTTATTGTACGGGAGACCCCCTGGTGCCCCCCTACTAACGTATCATGGTATTCCTATATTATTTGTAATTTTTCCTCTTTTGAAAAATATTGTTCTTTATAAATCGTTACTTTTATATTTGTGTTTTTAAATATGTAGCGAAACATTGTACGTGTACGTTCGTAACAGGTCAATGTCGTTAACCCTTCTAATCTGATTATAGAAAATTGAGTAATTTGTTTATCAATACAAAATAATTTAATTTCATTTATCGCGTTATAATAGCTCTCGGCGCTTAATTCATCGTAATGATTACTTTTTAATTTATAGAATATAATTAATTTATTTAATTGGTTATTTATTATGAATTTGTTATCATCGTTGAATGTTAACTGAGTTGTTATATTAAAGTTATTCATTATTTCCCTTATCGCCGGATGCGTTATTATGTTATCATTCGAAATAGGTAAAATTATATTTTTATCTTGTTCGGCATTCTTTATACTGCCTTCAATTTCTATAATTTTTGAATTAAATATAGGCCTATTCTCAGCCTGTTTAAATTCTTCGAACCCGCTATTCTGTTCATCGCTCGTAACAACACGTATACGTGATAAATAATCTGCGTTCGAATGTTGTGGACCCGCCCAGGGGCGTTCTCAGGATTTTTCTATGGGGGGGGTTCTGAAAATTTACTTGAATTTAATAGTATATAATATCAAAAGTAGACAAAACGTGTATTACTAGAATGTAAGAAAACAAAGATCCTTGGGGGGGGGGATCTATCCCCCATATCCCCCCCCCCGTGAGAACGCCCATGGACCCGCCCTGTATACTATTTCGTAATCGTATTCCTCGAGCTGTAATCGCCATCTCATTAACTGAGACGAAACGTCTTTTATATTGAATAAATATGTAAATGGACGGTGATCCGTTATAATTTTAAATTTCTTTCCATATAGATATGGTCTAAAATATTTTACTGCCCATACGATTGCTAGTAATTCTTTTTGTATTACACTATAGTTTTCTTCGGCTTTGTTCAGCGTTCTACTTGCGTAGGCAACTGGTTGATTTTTAGGTACTTCACCTTGCGATAAGATAGCGCCTATCGCGTACTGGCTAGCGTCCGTCATTAGATTAAATTTGCCGTCCTCCCAATTAGGGTAAATAAGCAAAGGTGGGTTCATTAATTTATTTTTTAATTCCTGAAATGCGTCTTCGCACATATCTGACCACACAAACGGTGTGTTTTTCTTTAATAGATTTGTAAGAGGTTTAGCTATTTTAGCAAAGTTATCAACGAATCGGCGGTAATAATTTAATAGGCCTAAGAAAGATTTAATGTCCTTCTCGGTCAGTGGTCTCGGATATTCTTTAATGCATGTTAGTTTATTTGGATCTGGCGTTACCCCGTGTTCGTTGATCACATGTCCTAAATGTAGTACCTCTTTGCGCAGAAATGCACATTTATTCGGTTGTAATTTAAGTTTATGTAGTCTTAAACGCGAGAACACCTGCTCTAATTTGTTTTGATGATCCTTTAAACTTGACCCGTGTACCACAATGTCATCTAGATACGCCGTGCATAACTCCTCTAATCCCATTAATATTGATTTCATAGCCCGCGTGAACGTTGCTGGCGCGGAACTAAGTCCAAATGGTAATCGTAAAAATTCATAATGACCTGATTTAGTGGAAAAAGCAGTTTTATGTGTGTCCCCCTTATCTATCATAATTTGGTGGTACCCACTTGCTAAGTCCAATATTGAAAAGTATTTTGATGAACCTAATGATTCTAATATTTCCAAAATATTGGGTAACCCGTACGCTTCATTTTCCGTAACTTCATTAAGTTTACGAAAATCCACACAAATACGTATTTTTTGTTTCCCTTCGGAATCTTTTTTCTTTTTCACTACTACCAGCGGAAAATTGAACGGCGATACAGAATCGCGTATAATATTTGCCTCTTTCATTTCCTGAACTTGTTTTTCTATTTCTTCCTGATACGCGTGCGGTAACCTATACGGTCTTATATTAATCGGTTTAATGCACCGAGGTGTATTAATTTTATGTGTTACAATATCGGTGGCACTTAATTGATCACCTTAAAAAAAAAAACAAATCGGAAAAACGACTACATAAATCTAATAATATACTATCGCATTCCTCCTTATTTAAATGTTCCGTTTTTACGGTCTCCCTAATCTTTTGAATTTTATTCGGCGTATTATTGTATTCGTTAGCAATAAAAATGTTATCATCGTACGGCTCCCATTTCAAATTACTCGTGGTTAATTGGTCTATTACGTACGGTTGTTCGAATATATTAATAATATTACTAATTACTGTATCACCTTTGACCGGGCTAATACTATTAGCTACAATCACGTCAAATTTTTTTTTTGTTATTACATTATGATTTATTTTTTCGTCGGCTTTTATTTTTAACACGCAATTACTTCTCGGCGGAAGTATTAATGGACTTGTTTTTGTTTTTTCTGGTATAATTAATACCTCTTTATCCCAATCTAACATAACTTTATTTAATTTGAGAAAGTTTATGCCTATAATACCTGCTTCGGGTATTGGGAAATCATTATTCACAATGTCGAATTTTACAACGAAAGGTTGTTTATTAATAAAAATCGGAATCACTACCGATCCTATTGTCTCTACTGGACTTGCGTGAATGCCCTTAATATTTTTTTTATCTCTTTCATTTACAATAATATGTCCTTTTAAACTCGAGATTTTTATAATGTTCATCTCCGAACCACTATCAATTAAAAATTTAATTTCGTTTTTTATAAATTTATCAGAAAAACACGTGATGTGTTCCTGTTCAATAGGAGTTATTATACAGACGTTGCTACTGCCTGCCTGTATTTCCTCTACAGATCTGTCCTTATTAATTTCTGCTTTTTTATTTTTTTATTTAAAACACTCACTAATGTCATGATTAGTTTTTTTACAATATTTGCAGAATTTACTCGAATACTCCTTTTTTATCTCTCTACTCGTACTTTGACCGTTGTTAGGATTATGAAAAGTAGGTATTTTATGTTCACTAGTCCTACACTCATTAGCGTAATGTCCAAATTTATCGCAACGGTGGCATTTGATATTACTCTTATCTTTAGTACTTTTTAAATTCGATTTATTTTTATCCGGTGTATTAATTCCGTGCATTTTACTAAAATAATCGTTTGTTTTTTCCTCCTTCATTGCATGGAGTACCGCCTCTTCAAATATTTTAATATTGCGCGCCTTTAAGATTATTCCGATCGACTGCGATATACCCGCTACAAAAACACTCAACGCGTGAGCTTGTACAGTTTGCGCTATAATGCCAGCCTCTACTTTCGGTTTATCTACGGTTAATGCGTGCGTTAATTCATGTGCGGTTTTTTCAATTCTAATAGAAAATTTTTTAATGGTTTCCTTAGTACTCTGTCTCATTTGACTAAGTTATACTTGTAGATATGATACTGAATGTGCTGAACCGAAAACAGTTCTAAATAATCTTTTCAATTCGTCCCAAGTTAAAATTTCCTTATAGCGTATTGCCTTAAATGCATTTCCTTTTAATTGTGATATTAAAGCTTCTAAAATACTAGGTTTCAGACTATCAGGAATATTTTTAAATATGAATTCGCATTTAGCTTCGAAAGAAGCTAAGTCCGATTCGGTTCCCCCTTGAAAAGATGGAACTAATTTAAGTGCTCCCTCAAAACCTAATTTGTCTGCATTAGTCATTCTGATTTTAAGTGTTTCTGGGTTATATGCTACTATTTGCCAATTTTCGCCTAACCTCTCAGACATTCAAATTAATTATTCAAATGACTTACAGAGCTTGCATCTTGAGTGAAATCTTAGTCCTTGAATTGATACTTCCTTCCTGGAATTTGATTGAACCTGCGTGCGTGAATGCTCCACAGAACTCTCTTCCTTCCTTGTCGCGCTTCGTGAACGTGGCTCCGTCGGTGGATCTCAGCTTACTTCCTTTGATCAAGCCAAACAGGTTTTTCTGCTGATGAAGTGTGACCCCACACCTGACACCAAATTTTATGTAGTAACCTCGTACTCGTGCTCTCGTGCTGTCACCACTCGGTTACTGCAAATACTTCTTTTACGACGGTGGCACGTGTCGTTCTGCTTCAACGTAGAAGGTGGAGGTTGATTGTAATTAGTATAAATAAAGTTAACACTTTGTAAAATAATAACTGTTTATTGAAAGTTAACTTATAATTAGTATAAAGGTTTTTCGACAAATCTACTGTATGTAAATCTACCGGAGAGAAAGTATTTAAAATAGTCTATAACTGGGAAGTACTCGTATAAGCGGCGATGCGGCTGTTACAAAGTCCGCGACTCATACAAGTACATAAAACTGGGAATGACTATAGCTCGATGGCTGTACAGTCTCTGGAGCTCTGGGTGATCAGGGCTCCTATTTATATGGAACATGCTATGATAAGGAGAGGACGAATGACGTCAATGGGAAGGTGATTGTGGTGCTAGCTTTGGTGCTAGCCAATGAAATGCCTATAATAGTGGCCTGTTCCGGTGGCGTGATGTTGTTGTAGGTTTGGACTTTGGAACCTCGTTTTAATGTGAAAAACACCGGTTTACTACAACACTATGCGTCTTTCCTCTGGTATGTCACCCCGTTGGAAAAGTACCGCATCGGCTCCTATTTCGTTTGCATCGGTTTGCAGACAAAACGGTTACCCGAATGGGTATGGCTATGCCCATTTACGCGACGTGCTAACTGGTTTTTAATTAGTACAAAGTCCGTTAACGACTGTCTGGGCGTTTGTCGTGTTGACACTATGTCTGCGCGCAATTGGGATTGAATATCGGAGTTGTTGAAATTTTCAAAAAATTCCACCCTAAATGCTTCCCAAAATAGGTCGAGTATTTTAATAGATGCGTACCATTTACCCGCCGTTCCTTTTAATTGCGGCTCGACCGCCCTACACCAACCCGATGGGTATATGCGTTCTTGCACTAAAATCAATTCGATATTATTTATGTATCGGACGGGGTCTTCGGCCCTTGTTCCGGAGAACTCGGGTAGCGAAGACCTTGCTGTATGCAAGTCCTCAAAGGGTATTAATACCGATCTTTCCTGGTGCTGCGTGTCGTATGACCCGTAGCTAGTCGCGCCCTCCGCCCTACCTATATAATCTGCGCGCGTATCGCGCGCGAAGAACGTTCGGTCTCTCGCGGCGGTGACGCGTCATGACGTGGCTGGCGTCCGGTTGTGCGCCGCCTTCGTCGTACGCGGCCGATCTACCTGACTGGTGACTATCGTGTTGACGGTAATCTACTTGTGCAGGTACTAGGTGCGGGGTGTTCCGCGGGGACGCGTGGCTTTGCGCCTGTTGTTGGCTTGTACTGCGCATTTCTTCGAAGAAACGCGTCATACTTGCCTCCATTGTCGTCAAATGTGCCTCGAACGATTTTGTGTCGTTCATTTGCGGCATCGTAAGTTTTAAACATTGCCAGTTGGTCCGCCGCGGTTTTAAAAATGTCGGAGCCTACCGCGATTGCGGGTTCTCCCTGGTGTACCGGTGGCTGGAGCGTGCTGTGTTCCAGTCCGCCTCCGTGTCCATCAGCGTCGCGGACGCGTCCAGCTGCTCTCCCGCACCGTCCACCAATATGGTGATTGACGGTTGCACGGGATAGAACTTGACGTTCGCGGGTCCTATCCTCTTCCCCGAATATAGTCCTCTAGCCTAATGATTACATCCGATTTAGAGACGGACATACTTATCCACGCGCCGTACACTCGCTACGTAGCTCCGCCGTCATCAATTGTTGCAACGATTTTCCAGATATTCTGTTTTTATTTTGCATAAAATTACAAATGCGGACGTTAAACTATTGTATAGAGTCTACACTGTAGACGGTAGCCTGTGCTTGTTATACGGGATGGTTGCTCAGAGAAAATTTGGTTGAGGACGTGAGCGAGAGGGAGAGAACAAAAATTTTTAATGTATATAAGAAAAAGACGTAATTTGCACGATGTTTAGATTACGCTCGCGCAAATGATAATCAGCTGTGCAGCTGATTGCGGCGTCGCCGGTATGGTCCAAATATAACGTAAATAGGTCAATGTACTCGGCGGCGGCGGTGAAACCTGTTTGTCTCGGCGGCACACGGCGGCTCAGCGGCTACTCAAGCAAGAATGGCGGCGGGTGGCGGCGGTTGACAACGGTGGTGTGCGGCGGCGGCTGATGACAGCGGCGCGCGGCGACAGCTTACGAGTTACGACGACGACAGCCGCGATACCGGTTTGAGTATACTTACCCGTACGCTGCGCTGTTATCTGCGGTAGTGTCACGGGACGAAAGGCAAGTGTTCGGAGGGGTTGTGTTATATAACGCTATAATTCTATAATATTATATGCCTTGTAAATAATGTTAAAAAATTTACTTAGGGCCAGTTGTACGGTCTCCGATTAAACTCCGATTAGGCTTAATCACTGATAACAGATATTTTAACCGTGCTAATTCGGCCGATTAAACTGTGATTAACTTTAACCGGAGATGGTACAACTGGCCCTTATTGTATCAAATGTATACAGATTGTAAATATATTGTTGTAATAAAAATAAATTTTAATTAAAAAAAAAAAAAAATATTATATCTACTTCCCACAGCCGTTTCACGGTTATTCGCGGTCGCGACGGAATTCCCCTTACGTACCAGAATACTTCTTACGTAATTCAAACTCGGGAATCCTAGCTAACCGGAAAACACAGACCTGGCTAAAATATCTTAATACTAATATAATAAGCAATTTATCCGAGGTATAATATGTCAGCGTGAATAAAACTCTTACCTTTACGTTGACTTCTAACTTGAGGTGATTCCTCTGCGGGGAGTCAATTTGACGCGGATTTCAAATATATTTATATATAATATGTATATATTATTTGTAAAGGATAGTTCACATTGCTATAAGATTTTTTTTATGTACATAGTGTAACTATGAGAATAGAATATTAAATATTACTTATAAACTAGCATTATTATATTATAATATATTATTATTTATCCTATGGTATATTGCTATATTGGTATCATGACAATTTCTTTAGAATTAATTTATTAACATTAACCACATTTTAGATTCTGAACGAAGTGATGAATGTATTGCTTTTACTATGATGTGTGTTTTTTTTTTTTTTTTTTTTTTTTTTGTGTCTGACTCCAACATTTGGAGCAGTAATAATGCTCCGATTTTTGACTTCAGCCCCTCTTTGAATAGGAAATTGAATCTAGTTGGTACTTTAGGGGGGTCAAAATTAAAGTTTTCAAATAGTTTTCAAAAAAATCGAGAAAAACAAAAAAAAAATGACAGAAAAATGGAAATTTTACGGAAAAACCACTTTTCGACAAAATCGATTTTTTGATTTTGCTGTAACTCAAAAACGAATTATTGTAAATACTTGAAATTTTCACCAAATGTTTATATTATGGTTATCTCTTTACAGTTAAATTTTCAAAATATTTTGACCATTTTTAAGCTACTAATAGACAATTGAAATTTTCGACTTTTCTAAGTTTTTTTTTCTTCAAATGCCTATAAAAATTTCTTGGGCGGCCAGAAAATCTTGAAAATTTAATACAAGGTTTCTTATAAGTTGTTCTTAAAGTGATAAAAAAAAATCCGAAATCGTTAGTCACAATTTTTTTTTATAAGTGTTTAAAGTTCGAATTTATACGAAATATGTCAAAATTTAAATTAAATTTCATACGCTCATAATGCGAATGTTGGCCATAGTAACCATAGTAACATAATATAAAAACTATACTATTTGTTTCAAAATAGAATATTTGACAATATTTAAATATAATATATCCTAAACTGACAAATCATCTTCGTTCAGAATCGTTTTTCGTATACAATGATACCTATCATTGCATTCAAATTTAACCATCCATAGTCTGAGGTCCACCCCACCCCCTAATATACAGCAGAGCGATACCCACTTACCCGCTTATTTTTTGTTATTCTTTCAAGAGAATTTCTTTATTTTTTTCCTAATTAAAACTACATTTTAACAATGCAATTACATGAGTTATCTAAGACATTCATGAAGACAGTATGGTTATATAAAAAAAAAAAAAATACTGGCCAACAAGTATGATAAATAAAAAACAAAGTTGTTCAAATAGCATGCAAAATATATTTTTAAAAAAATGAAAAATAAAACAATTCAATTGTTCGATATTAATACATTCATTTGATTTTATAACGATAATAAGTGTCTTCAGATTATAAAACTTCATTAGTGTATTAAAAATATTATTCAGTCTCAAATTTTTTTTCGATGACTATTGCCCTAACTTGTATTTGTCTTATTGGGTACAATGTCAAGTTAACATAAAAATTAATATAACACAATATATTATATTATTATAAAAAATACAAAATGAAAATTCGATAAAAAATAATTAAGTAGTTGGTAACAATACATTATTTAGGATTTCATATGTGATCCTATGCCTTAATGGTGGAGCATCGTCTTGACTATTATATAATGGTTTTCCGAGCAAAACATGTCTTGTATTTGTAAAGGTAAATATACCGCAATAATAAGAATTGTTCTGCAACGGAGATTTCCCATGGTATAATTTCCATTGAATATATTGTTCATCATTTGGCTTCTTAATTACTTTACATGCGTCGTTCAAATAATCAAGTAATAAACATATTTCCGTTTCATGAAAATTTACTTTTAGGCTATTGCTATCGTACAATGTTAGGTATGTTTTTTAACATCCACCACAGTGAAAGTCCATTGAATATCTGCCAAGTTTATGGGAATTATAACTGTGTCGTAATCAAATAAATTTTTTAATGTGCCTTTTATTGACTTGGTTGCTTTTTCAACCAATTGAATTGCAAAACAATTTTAAAAAAATGGACCCAAGCTCACTATTTATTGGTCTTTTAAACTTTTGACTAAAAGCGTAAAATAATGTTCAATCATACTATCATTCATCCATGTTCGTAGATTAAAAACATATAATAACTCTTCTATTTTACAATCACAACAATGAGAAGAATGTAGTAAATCAGTTTTTTGTTTATTAGAAATGAAATGTACTAGTTTTGTGTAAACTTTTTTGTTATATTCCGGGAATATTATATTTTTACAATATGATTGAATATAATTTATTCCCTGTAAATTGATTTTTTCAGAAATCTTAGGAGGATTGGTTTCTGTATCACAGTCGTCATCGCTGTCGGGGTTGATTGTTTATAAAATAATATTTTTATCTATATCTTGACTATCACTAAACATAAAAATAAAATATATGTAATAAGACTTGATTTTTCAAGGACTGCAAGTTTATAGCAAGCTAGGTAAAATTGATAAATGAGAAATTATGAAATAATTTTTGTAATTTTTGAATAAGTTAAAATAATTGTTGCGTTATTATTTTTTATTTTTATGCATGCCTCAATAAATTGTTAGTGATAAATTTGAAAAAAAAAATTAGGCTATTACAAAAATTAAAAATTAAAATTATAAACAGAAATTTACAAATACATTTTTTAGCCTAGAAAATATTTACAAGCATATAACAGTCTGCTTTTAAGATATTCTGATTAAAATTAATAATAATTAAATATTCAACTATTGGTAAAAATCAGGGCTACAACTATTTTAGAATATCTCTTATTTATAATGTACTTTTATATTGAAATAGTTTAACTAAGAAAATTTAAACAAAATAAGATACTAGTAATTACTTTTACTTAATGTTTTATTGAGAAACTTAAATATAAATAAATTATATATGAATTTTTAAATCACTTACACTTAAATTTGAAGGAATTTAAGATATTTGATACTTCGATTACAAGGTCTAGTCTGATATACCTATAAAATAAAAAATTTTAATTAGTAATTTTAAACAAAAATAAATAAAATACGTATATATAGGTACTTATTATAAATATTCTTAAATTGAATATCGACCTTAAAACATAAAAGTCAATATAATATAATATACCTATCTTCTAAATTTTACAAAGAATAAAAAAATGTCTAAATAAGAATTTCTCAAAGCATCTGATGTTTAAAATAACTACATTTAATAGTTTATTATTAAGAGCTAAAGATAGTATAAGATATTGTATAGAAAATACTACTCAATAAGTACCTAGCAAAGAAAAAAAACATTTTAATATAATATTTCTCGATTTCCAATAGTAATTAAAGATACCAATATACCATTTAGGTATGTATAAAAATAATTCACGTTCTTAAATTAAAATTCACGTGTTTTCTTTGTCTTACTAATGCACACTATATCAAAATATACATTCAACATTTCCAATTTTGTGAATTTAGGTTAAGTAGGCATTGGAATAAAATGACCTATTATCAAAGTTTAAGGTAAGAATATTATCTGTGTTTTCTCGTCGGTATTTTAAAATATTTTGATTTTTAAGCAAGTTATGAATGTGTAAAATATTAATGTTTTAAAATTCTTATAAATCACTCAAAAATTAAAGTATCCTAAAAAATCGATGAGAGAACACAGATAATGTACTTACTTTTAAGTTTGATAATGGGTTAATACACTTTATTATTTTTGTTAAAAACAAAAAATTGGAATTACTGAACGTATAGTCTGGTATGGTATGCTTAATTATACAACACACGCGGGACGTACATTTCCCCAACCCCACCCATTTACCATTTCCAACTTTTTCCAACGCCAATATTTAATTCTCAATTCCTGCCAATTCCTGCCGCCACTCCTGGAATTCCTGCTCAAAAAACGCCCACGCAAAAATTAAAAAACTTTGGGTGGGGCTAATATCGAACTCTTAATTCAATATAAACACCCAA
The DNA here is from genome assembly GCA_020882235.1 of Schizaphis graminum. Classification (NCBI taxonomy): domain Eukaryota; kingdom Metazoa; phylum Arthropoda; class Insecta; order Hemiptera; family Aphididae; genus Schizaphis; species Schizaphis graminum. The sequence continues at coordinate 87,796,499 of CM037033.1, read as the reverse complement.
TTTTTCATTTACGTTTGCACAATTCAATTGACTCCTGTTGTCGAAACTATCTAACAGATCACTAGTTTTCAGAATTATAATTATACAGTACGTCTCTCCATCGGTGGCGGAGTGGTTTTTTTTATTATGTTTTTTAGGCACAGATATATTTTGAGCAGACCATAGGTGGGGCGGGGGAAACGTTTCTCCAGCCCCACCCGGAGTTTTTTGATTTTTGCGGGGGCGTTTTTTGAGCAGAAATTCCAGGAGTGGCGGCAGGAATTGGCAGGAACTGAGCACTAAATATTGGCGATGGAAAAAGTTGGAAAAGTTAAATGGGTGGGGTTGGGGAAATGTACATCAGCAAAATCTGTTGATAAGAAATCGCAATCACCAATTTCCAAAAACTCTATGTTATCTGTAATGGTATCCAAACTCTGATAGATGTTTTTTGGAAATGATTAATGAAATAATAAATATTATAAGTGTTTTTCCATAAATATTAAGTTATTTAATAAACTTACAAATTTATTTAAATTTAATAAATTTTCAAATGATGGCAATGATGTTAATTTGATTCCAGTCAAACCTTTTAGTCTTAATTCAGTGAGCTTTGTCATTTGGCCTAAATGATTTAAGTTTAGGGCCATAAGATCATAGGAATTTTTTGCTTCTTTTGTTACATTTGGATTTCTAAAAATAAAATCAATTATTAAAATTATTTTAAAAAAACTGGATATTATTTTTTTTTTTACTTTATTGAAGTTGCATTAAGTGCTTCAAGTTGAGGTAATGACTGAATAATATCTTCAACTACATGGGTAGGACATCTATACAATTCAATGAATTTTAACTTCTGTGCACTTTTCATTGCTTTGGAAAAATGCAACAAAAATTTTTGAATTCATCAACTTTTACAGGTATCAACATTTTTCTAGTATCTAACGTATCAGTTCTTTGTTGATTAATAGATTCTACAAACCTGTCCCAGTCATTGACCATAGAATTTTTTAAACGAACATTTTGCCATTAAAAATAATTGAGTAAATTAGCAAAAATATATTGTAAAAAATTTAAAATTTATACTTACTAATAACTTTTTCATTGCAATTATATTCCAGCTGGTACATACTATAGAAGCGGATATAAGCTCATGTGTATTTAAATATTTAAAAACGCCTTCCAATGATTTAACCATGTAGTTCATTGTTTGCATGGATGTGAAAGGAGTTTTAATTTCTTTAAATGAACCATTCCTCTCAAAATTCCTGTAAAATTTGATAAAAAAATGCATTATATAATTATTTTATTGATTTAATTATGTAAACGTATTATTAAATATTTAATTATTTACTTTTTTATTGATATGAAATGGGACAAGCCCAATAAAAATATTGATATTTAACTTAAAACGTAACAATATAAAATACAGATTAAAATACAAAACATTGTGGACATTACATAAATAACTGGTTTAGTCCTCCAATAGAACCGATAGATCCTCGTTCGCTAATCTCATCATGCGTAGTATAGAACTGTTTTGCAAATAATTCACAGAACAAAAAGGAATATGAAAAGGAAAGAAACAGCGAGAATTAAAATTTGGGATCCTAAAATTTATCTTTTTTAAAATTACTGGCGAGTCCATTTTACCATCAATGAGTTTTCTCATTATTTTCTCAACTAGTGTTGAATTCTTTTAGGTTGGTAACTGTTATTCATAGTTGTTGGGCACCAGATTACAGCCTCATACTCAAGTGTAGAACAAACAAATGACCAAAAAAGGACTTTTAAGGAACTAGACAACTTGAAGTCCGTAGAAATTATGAGTAAGAACCCAATTTTTATGACATTACATGAAATTTTGTTTAAGTGCGCGTTAACCTTAAGACAGCAATCAAATGTTATATTCAAATCATTTACAGATCCGCCAGCAGGTACAAGGAGGACACCAGATATAGAATAGTTAACATTAAAAAGGCATCTAGGAGAAAGATAAAAATACATAAAGTGCATTTAAAGATACAGAAATATAACCCACAGCAGCCCACATGACCAAGGAATTGAGGTCATCTTGAAGAAAGATGCATTCCCGAGGAGTATTGATACAATGGAATAACTTAAGCAAGTATAAGAATTACAACCCCTTAATTTTGTATTATACAAATATTTTAATATTTGTATATGTGAAACCAAATAATAAACTAATAAGCAAAAAAAAAAATAAAGACAATATGTTACCGTCTTGTAGATTAGGTTAGGTTAGTTTATAACAGTTAGGTTAGGTAACAGAATATAGACATTGGAAAGCAACAGAATACTGACAATTCCTTTTGTATACTGATCTAGTGTTTTTGAAATCAATTTTAATTAATTCTACATTGGCAAAATCTGAACAATTTATCAAATATTCTCATTCACTTTAAAAAAAATGTATATATCAGTTTCAAAATGTATATGGAAAATGCTTTTTATCTCATATAATATTCATAATTAATGCATTTAGAAAATAATGTTAAAATATTTGGGCCATTAGATATATTTTGTGCATTTAAGTTTGAAAATAACATATAACTTTTATTAAGAACTGTTGAAAACGATGATAAGCCATTGCAACAGGTTACAAAATGGTATTTAGAATGAGAAACATTATATTATACAAGATTAACAAAAACTTTCAGTTACATTTTGCACTAAACATCACAGTGCGCCTCTTTCAGAATTTTTTTCAAACTTAGAAATTTAACAATATTTTATTTATTTAATGATAGACTATCATTTAATTTAACAAGTGATTAAATAAAATAATTGTTTTTGTTTATTGAAAAATAATAGCGCTGTGTACATAAAAAATATTGTTTTGTATACAAATTTAAAAATAGGTTTTAAAATAAAAACTATAGAATTCAATTTATTTTCAATATCCTGTTCATCTAAAGATATGACCATAAATTGTATTTATGACAATTTCTAATTTTAATGTATATGAAAAGCTTTTTGAATTTAATGATTCTGACATGAAATGTAAATTATGGCTAATGCAATTTAAAAATAGATATGTTTTTGCATATAATGAGCTTTATGCTTTATGCATATTTTTGCAAATTTAGTATGATTGTATTTATTGTATTTGACCCCATAATGGATTGATTTCTTGAGTCATGATTAAGTTTTAATTGATTTTCACAAAAAGAAGACAATTTAAGGAGTAATTTAACACTAGGACAAATTATCCCGTTATTAAGATAATATTAAGCGCCAACTAAATCATGTGATATTGAAAGAAGCTTCAGCCAATACAAATCAATAGTACCACGATGTGGTTGTAACATGTATTACACATATTTCTACTGTTAAATATGAATAATGAATTGTATTACTTAAATAATAATTATTAAATATGCATGTAAAAAATAAAATAATTTATTTTTATTTTATTTTTTTTATTTTATATATATTTTACGCCAATCGGCAGTTAACAATAGTACATATTATGTAGGTAATAACAATTAAATTAAAAATTAACAATAATAAAGTATAAGAACTCTATAACAACAACTAGAGCGTACAAATAAAAAAAGCAGCCTTAGAACGCAGTCAAAACAACTAGGGCATATTTAGGTTAGTGACTCTGAGCATTCTGTGAAGTGGATGGTTGTAACCATAGGCAGTAGAGTGGTGGGGAATATAAAACTGGTCTAGGTTTCGTGTTCCACGGGTAGGAACTTTGAATGGAATTTCAGCAAGTAAATTAGGTGCGTCTAGAGTACCATTTAGAAGGGAAGTTAAAAAGTGTACATCTATATCGGTGCGGCGAGAAGAAAGAGAAGGGATATTAAACATATTACGTAGTTGGACATAGTCATGGGGGGACACATCAGTTTTAGTCACAAATGCTAAGTAGCTTAGGAATCGATTTTTTACCTGCTCTAGCTTATGCTGGTGATGTGCAAGGTATGGGTGCCATACCACAACTCCATACTCGAGAATTGATCGCACTAATGTATAGTAGAGGGAACGAAGACAGTTCACTGATGTGAAATGTTTTGTGTTGCGTTTAATAAATCCGAGAACCTTAAGAGCACGTGCTACTATGGTATCAATATGTTGGTTAAATGAAAGAGAAGACGTATAAAGGATACCGAGGTCTTTAATTTGGAGTACTTGTTTAAGTGGAAAGCCATTGATGGAGTATGTTCTATTGGTAAATGAACGTGATTTAGAGAAGGTAATTGAATGACATTTGTCAAGATTGAGTACCAGTCCAAGATGATCTACCCAGGTAGAAAACAAATTAAGCTCACTCTGTAGAACAGCCTGGTCAGCCGTAGAGTCAATTTTCAAAAATAGTTTGATGTCATCAGCAAAGAGAAGAAACTTGGCCCTGTTAAGGTGTTGGGATAGAGAATTTATAAAAAGAGAGAACAGCAGAGGACTTAAGTGCCCCCCTTGAGGAACACCTGATGGAATGTCGATTACGCAGGATGATACCCCAGCCACTCTCACGAATTTTTTTCTACCTGTAATGTAAGATTTGAACCATCCAAGCAACGGATATCCAAGGCCTAGACGTTCTAATTCGTAAATAAGCAACTCATGGTTGACCGTATCGAATGCCTTTTTAAAATCAGTGATTATAACGTCTATTTGAGAACCAGACTCAATATTCTCAATAATGTATAATAGAAAGGAGACACCATTTGTGCAGGTAGATTTACCTGGCCTGAAACCATGCTGCTCATCAATCAATATATGATTAAGGCTACGCTTAATGCAATGATAAACAACAGATTCAAATACCTTGGCAATATGTGAGATTATTGATATTGGTCTGTAATTAGTGACGTCTGAAGCATCACCAGATTTCAAAACAGGGGTTATAGAACAGATTTTCCAGATTTCAGGGAACGTGCATTCATCCAGAGACTTTCTAAACAAAAGGAACATCGGAATATAGACAGTCAAACGACAGTTGAAAAGAAAAAGGGCCGGGATTGCATCCGGACCTGTGGAGGTTTTATTGCACAAGGTAGATAGTATTGAAAGAATATCCTCTGGTGAAAAGTTGATATCTGAAGGGAGATCAAATGGCAGCCTACTAGAGCTGTGTGATTGGGATTGGTTTGGGGTAGAACAACAGAAGACTGATTTAAAATAGTCTGAGAAAAGGTTAGCAGATTCAGAAGGGTTGTTTGACGAATGATCACCAAAGTGTACTGAAATTGGAATTTCAGGATGCTGTTTAAGATCACGTACATATTTCCAGAAACTACGTGGAGAGTTGGACAATGCTCTTTCTGTTTTTTCAATATACGCGCGGTAATTCGACTTTGAAAGATACTTACATTTTGACCGCAGTTCTGAGAAAACATTATAGTCTAATGCTAGACCTGATTTTTTAAAAGTAAGATGGGTTCGCTTTTTTTGAAAAATTAGTCTTTTGAGTTCAGGAGATACCCAGGGAGGAAATTTATGTTCATGAAATGTTTTGAAAGGTATGAATTTATCAATGGCCTCTGATAGCTTACTATTAAAGAAAGAGGCGGCGTCGTTGGTGCTACGGTTATAAAGTTCTGATACCCAGTCTGTACATAATAAAAATTCATTTATAGGTTCATAGTCTACATTTTTAAAATCCCTAAACTTTCTAGATTTATTGATACCCTGCGGACGTTCTAACATATAATTGATGTCTAAAGGTGGGTGGTATGGATCAGAGATCACTAACGATAGACTAGACTTGTATACTAAAAGTTCGCTCGAATTTGAAAAAACTAAATCTAGCAGGCTACCATGGGAATTATAATGAGAATTGATCTGGAAGAAGTTTAGGAAAAAGAACGAGTCTCCAATGAGCGTGGATGCACGTGTGGAGCACCCTAATATTTTGAGACCAATGTTATCACGTGACCAGACGATACCTAGCATGTTTTAATCGCCACAAATAATTATGTTACATGGAGAATATACAGATACTATTTGTTCAACAGTATGTGAGTGTTATTCATATACGTCAGCAGAAGAGTTAGGAGGTAGATAAACAGCACCGATTAAGAATTTAGTTTTTAAAAATGTTAGAGCTATAAATACTTGTTCAACGTTAAGACAGTTGTTGAGGATTAAGGAAGCATTAAGGTTGGATTTTACTGCAATGAGGACACCACCACCACGAGTGGATGAACTTATATATGAGTTCCTGTCAAATCTGAAAATATGGAATCCAACGAAACCTAGTTCAGCATTACCTATGTCTGGCGTGAGCCAAGTTTCAGTTAATATGATTATATCATAAGAATCAAATAAAAAAAAGTTGCACCTGAGAGTGTTAAGTTTAGTTCTAAGGCCACGTACATTCTGGTAGTAGGTTTTTAGAGAATTACAAACAATATTACAATCAGAGGACACACAGTTTTTTTGAATAACAACATTAGTATCAGCATTGATTAAGGGCTCATGTGTAGAAAACTTATTAACAAAACGTTTAAATTCAGTTAAAAAATTATCAGAAGATGCCAAAGTGTTTTTGCAGATAGTACTTTTTAAGTGGTAAGAGGCATGGAGGCATGTATGTTGTCTAATGAGTAAAGTGAAGTTGAAGTAGATTTGGTATCTGCTGGCCCTACCGTCGGCCAGCTACGTCGTTTTTTGGCTGCATCTTTGTAACTGACGGGACACCATTGATATACTTCACCACAAGATTTAATTCACCAGACTGTTTTCTACGCTCAAGCTCAGCATGCGATGAGCGAAGAAGTTGACGTTCCAAAGATGTTTTATCCCGAACCAGCCGGAGATTATTTGAGATATTACAACCATTTCGGATTGATTGCTTGAACTTTAGTAAAAGGTTGGCTGCTTCATCTTTAGATTTAAATATAAGTTTTAACGGGCGTGGCTTCTTAGCAAGGTTCCCAAGACGAACTACTTTGACATCTACAGGTAAGGTAGTATTGATTGAGGACAGGGCATTGGAGAGTTCAGTTGTATCATCGATTATTCTCTGACTGGGCGAAGAAGAACTTGATTCAGGAACATCATATGCAATAACGTTTAAATCACACGAATATCTTTCCGAGATTTCACGTAAGACTTTGGACGGCAAGTCATCGTTGACATGAACTATATGGTCAGCTTCAAGTACAGCAGTACGAGCTGCAAATGAGGAGACTTCATTGCGAAGTAACAGGTTATCATTTTTTAAATCTGCCAACTGCTTAGTTACTGATGCCAAGCTCACCTGAAGTTCGCGGAATTGTGAGGATTGCGAAGCTTGTATTCCGGTAATGGCTTGCATAAGATCACCATTTGTAGGGGTACCAGAACGGGTAGCCGGTTTCGAGCCAGTTGTTATCACAGGAGATTTAGATTTGTTGGTAGTAGACATAATCGGAGAAATATAGTACGAAGGTGAAAATATTAATTAGTGGATGACGACAGTACAATGACAGGTGAGTGTTAAATAATTGACAATTATCTGTGCCCCTTAAAATATGCGAAACGCAACTCTACAAACACCAAGGTAGCAGAGGCAAAGGTAAACGCTAAGATGATAGCGTGAAGTAGTGGGTGCTGTTGAGCGTACCTTATTTTTGATACCACGAATGGCGAGGCTGTCAGATCAGCTGGTTCGCAGTAACAAGATTGCAACTAAATTGATAAAATAATATACAAACTCACGTGGTATTGAGGACGGCGAAAACTCAAACGGACGTAGCAATGGAACCGGACCATAAATCAAACTGCAAATAGGTACGCACGGAAACTGAAGTACGATAAGTAAAAGCAACACAACACTCGAAAAACGGAGACAGTGGATAAATTAACATGTACAAATACAAAATGAGATCACACTATCACTGACTTGATTATTATTGATAATATATTATCAATATAATATATTATATTATTGATAATATATTTATAATCTCAATTATATAATATAAAAATTAAAACGCTTATTTTTGCATATTTTACAAATTTTTATTGCATACAAATCCTAGTCCTGTATATTACAAATACAAAACAATTTGTTAAAAACACATTTTAGCCTCGATTAGAGTACACAATTAGTACTATAAAGTCTATCCACCATGACTGAATATCTGATATTTAAGAGATTATCATTTAAAAATGATTATGTTTATTGATATATTAATGTTATATTATGCTCAATCTAATATAAAAATAGAATATTTTACTGTGAAAATGTAACAGTTATAAAATAGGTATTAAGTTTGCGAATGACTAAGGCAGTTGTATAGCATACTCATAAAAGAGTAGCCCTAAAAACTGTATGTAGAATGACATACTTTGTGTAGTACAAAATTTAAAAATGTACTTTAAACAATGTTTTGTGTTATTACTTATGTTATTATTGAATAGAATAAAATATTACTTATGATTTCTTCTTTTGTCACAGATGATGCTAATGTTAATATTGGGCTATATGATAACTGTCAATAATTCAAATTCACACCCTACTGTTTTATGGTTAAATAAAAAAGATAGGTAGGCATAACAAAAAACATATTAAAGCTACACAACAAGAATACTATGAAAGTATTTTTCCCAAAGCTAAATGTCAAAGAATTCAAAATTTATCAGAAGTCAATGCTCATATAATGTTCCAATAGTTAAGATATTTAAAAATACAAACTTACAAGATGCAGAGAAGTAAATGTTGTTCTTTAAAATTCCTTTATATTTTGGTAAAATATTATAGCACTATATTTTAAGTATTTGCTTTATTTATATAAATAAACTAAATGGTTATAAATAGGGCTCGGATTTTGTAGCATTTGCTAATTATTTTAGGATACAGATAAAAATATCAGAGTGATATATAAATTTGTTTTATGCACCAGGGACTCCAAATGTAAAATTGTATAATACTAATTTTTGCATAGTTGAAGTATTTTAGATTTATAGTGCTATTGTTCAAGTTTTGGTGCTATTTTTTGCTAATTTGCATTATATAACGTTATATTTTGTATTTTCATAAATCTAGCTTATATTATATGGTATGAAAATTATAAAAATGTTATCATTTATTTTAATTATTATTATATTTTAATACATATGAAAAATACCCACATTTTCGTTAGGTTAAAAGAAAAGTATAGGTAATACAAAAACATATTGGAGAATTAATATTCAAAGGAAGATAATAGTATTTATAAAAGGATAATACATAGATTTGTCTAAATAAATTTAAATTAAAAAAAAATTTAAAAGTCAAACAATTAAAGTCAAATATTAAAAATATTAAACGGATTACGTCAAACCTTTAAAAATATTAATATTTCTAATAAACTAATATTTACGACAAAATTACCCGAAAATCGTACGAATGAATTCTCTTATATATTGCGCCGATATCCTCAAACAAATAAATAAAACGTGTAACATAGGTACCTGTTATGATGAAAACGTCGGCGGCGAACAAAAATATAGTAAAAGTATCGAACAGTGCGACACGAAAACGACTGACGGGTGAAGACGAAACGCAGAGCACAGTTCTGGATGGAACCGATCTGCACTCAATGCACTCTGCAGGAATTCGTAATACGGGAAGGGCCGTCGAGCGTATGCGAGCGTTCAACACGGGCAGCGGAAACGATTGCAATATTCTCTGTGGTTTTGGAAGTAGGGACAGCCCGTGGGGACGAGCCGTCGTACCTATTTAGTTTTATTTCTCAAGCAGTCTAGCCAATACGCAATACCTATAAACAAAATGCATTAACGCAAAACCATTGTTTATGTTTTTGAATAATATTGGTAGCAAATTACTTGTAAAATTTACAGTATAATATATAATACCTATTAAGTATTATGTATAAAGTTAAAATATAATAAAAAAAAATACAAAACCGATACGTTAAACCTTAAAAATATTATTTCGAATTAAGTATTTAAAATACTATTAAATTACCGTTCATTCATTACATGTATGGCCTTATGAGGTTACACGGATTAAAAATTCTATTAATATAATATAGTATTATAGTAGGTACCTACCTATACGTATACTAAAAATTAAAAACAAACACAAATTAAACCTCGAAACATACGCTAACACTACATCTTATCGCATGTCTACTTTTCAGATATCCGCAATAAAAATGTTTACGATAAGATATTATATGATATTCAAAATCAAATATTAAAATTTTATTTAGAAATTAGTTAACATTTTAACAATATGTGTGCAAAAAACGTGGTACATGAAAATTATTAGGTACGATAGGTATTCCGATATTAGAAAAGTGAAACTGAAATTAAAATATGCAATGATGTTGTTTTTATTATAATTTATAATAATGACTATTTTCGAAAAAAGTCATGGTACATTTTTCCACAGACCAGCCGAAATCTTCTATGTTTTTTTAGCTGTTGCATTAGGTTATTATATTAATAATTTATAATTTTATCTTGATTGGAGAATTATTTTAGATTCAGAGCGGAGCGATAAAATGTATTGGTTTTATAATAATATGTGTCTTATGTGTATGTCTGTGTGTTTCCGAACGCATGTATGCCTTCTCTTTTAGGAACAATTAAAACGAAAATGCTTTAATAGTTTAATTTTCAAATTTAAAAGTGATGTCTGGTAAGCAGTATCACAAATTAGATTTATTTCAAAAGTAAATAATTGCAGTACTTTTTAAAACAATCAGGAAAAATAAAAAAATACGCGCATCACTTTACTACAATCGATATTGTTTTTTTTATTGTTATATATAAAAATGAACAACCGCATTTAAACATACAATTTTCATGAAACATGTAGGTATATACAGATAGATGGATATATTTCAAATATTTTGAATTTTATTGAATTTTGTCTAAGCACTAAGCAGGATAAAGCACAACGAGTATTAGTTCGTAAAATCGGGAGAGCCTGTAGGCAAGCTGTTCTCATAAACTGGTAATTATTTGTACAATTCAATGAGAAAATACGACGTTATTTGGAGGGAAAAAGTAATCATTTTCGAATTGTGATATTTGACACATTTTACGAAGACTTAGATAGGTATCGCACTAGGTTGTATTCGACTTTAGTAGCTTATGTGTCTTCCTTTAAATTGATTTGCATAGCGACGAAATCGAATGTTAGAACACAAAGCACATATAACATATTAATATGTCGTAACTATAATACTATAATATAGTCGTACTTGTTATGGTTTAGTGTTACTTCACCTAAAATATAATAAAATACGCAGTTTTCAATTTCTATTGTAACACGTAGTGACAAAGGCCAGATCAAGTACAAAACCGAAGAGTACCTTACCGCAATCCAACAATGAGACAAGAATACACTACAGTTATCAATTATAATAGCCGTAACTGCAGTGTGTGTGGATCGATGTGTCTCATCGTCACAATAAAAAAGGACGTTTTCTTAGTGTATATAGTACTATATAGTACTATATTAGAATAATTTTAGTATGCGACTATATAGTATATTATATATTGTTAAAAATAATAATTTATTATATATATATTATATCATATATAAAATGTAATAACGTAAGGAATTTAAATTAATAAATGATTAAATCATACACATATAGCACATATTTAAAGTAAGAATCAATCTTATATCTTTATTATATATCGATTATTTACATTATTACAGTACTAGTTTATATAGTTACGGTGATTTTTGATATTGCGTACGACATCACAAATTCGTTCGCCGCCGCGGCGACCATAATAAATAACACATAATATATTATAACTAGCGGCTGGTGTGCCTCGATTCCATGCTTGTAGAAGCCGCCTTCGGCGCCTTCGAGGGGGTCGAGTGAAAATCGTTTCATGGGAAATTCGGTTGGAAATGATAGTCGGGTGTCTAGAAATCGGTCACTAAAATTGTTATAGAGTTTATTACTATGAGTGTGAGTTATCAGTAATCAGTTATCATTCGGTGTAAAAGTTTGTATTGACGCTAGCCCGGTGCTTGTTTGAAATCAATAAGAATAAATGTGTACCGAAAATGGTAATTGAGTGTCTAGCTATCAGTCATCATTTGGTGTAATATCGCTTCCCGTCCCCTGCCCGGTTCTTTTTTGTATGTTAAAAAAAAAAAATAACATATCAAAAATTGTAATTGAGCGTCTAGCTATCAGTCCTCAACCTGGGCTAATATAATATATTATACCTGGCTCAGCAATTATGGATTGGATACATATCGTATCGTTTGCCCGGTGCTTTTTTGCATGAGAATAAAATAAATAAATAAAATAATGGTAATTGAGGGTCTAGCAATTAGTCATCAACCAGTGTGAATCGATAGTTGTGCTGGGCAATCCGCCTACGGCGGATTGTTATACCTCCTGACGTCGTAAGTCTGATGTTGTATTGTAGGGGAAAAAGTTTAAGTCGAACGAAATTTTAACGCCTTATATTTTGGGAAAATCGATTTATACACAACTAAATCACTTAGGTAGGCAATCCGACTGCGTCGAATTGCAGACTATGTGGGCGCAATTAATGAAATCTAAATTTTTTATTTGCTAAAAATTGAATATACTTTATGTGTTACTAATACCCCTCAGGTAGTCAGGTAGGCAATCCGACTGCGTCGGATCGCGGACAATGTCAGCATTGTGAGTGTAATAAGTGAAATAATCCACAATACATTTATTACATCATGTTGTTAATGTGTTATATTTTTTTATCTTTAAAATTTAAATTTGAAAGTTATTAGTAATTTTGCATAAAACCCTGATGAAGCTTGGATGTTCGTGTTAATTGTCTTTTTAATGTATTTATCTACAATATGTCATAAATATTGATTTTCATTAGTGTGTTTATATAGTGAAACAAGCTTATATAGCTATACTACTTTCTAAGAATATTATCCGTCGCCCGTCACTACAATATTTCCACTGTATGATATAACATATTTTAAAAATGCATGTAATAAAATTCTTGATTGTTCCGTGGTGTAAGAGGGAGCTGAAAGGTCAATTATCAATACTCACTAAATCGAAATCTCAACTATAAAATATAATATGAGTCCCACGTATTTTTGTTAAGCAGTTGTACATTATAATATATCATAATAATATCATATAAATAATGTTAATATACATAACAATTAATTTAATAATCATTCAAATTATGTATCAAACTGATATTTTAAAATAATACATCAGTCTAAAATGTCATCAGATACCTAATATTATTTGGATTAAAGATATATAGACAAAATTATATAACGATTAAAATAGCATAATGTTTCAGGTGTGTTACCCTAGCACCCCGAGGTCAAAATTTCGACTTGAAAATTGTTTGATATTATTTTATTTATTATGTAACATTTTGTAACCGCAAAAAAAAATTTTGTAACCACATCAGTGCCCCAGAAAACTGCGGTACAAGTTCCGGGTGCCAGGGTAACGTTACCCCAGCACCCCAAACATTAAATAATTAAAATTTCGACTTGAAAACTGTTTGGTATTATGTTATTTATTATGTAACATTTTGTAACCGCAAAAAAAAATTTTGCAAATCTTGTCGTATCTGTAATCACGTGAGAATAAAATTAATATCATACATTTTAAGTTGAAAAAGATAAAAATATAATTCATGTATATCTAAAAAGCTACATAATCCAATCGATTCAAAAACTATTCAAATATTTTACAAATTAATTGCAAATTGATTTTTGAAATTAATAAATCATTATTTTTTTTTTTTTAAATTTGATAGGTATGTTACCTTGACATAGAATTTTATAAAAGTTATTCGTGATTATCCGTCTATATTCAGAACACAGAATCTGCAAGTTATTTTTAGTTTTTCTATCGATTAATTGAGATTTTCGACAGAGAATGACATTTATTTCGACATATCGACGTTCCACTGTATATAATTAGTTACATTATAAATTTAATGCATAATAACTAAAACGTAATACAAGACTAATAAGTAAAGACCGGATTCCCGTGCAATTGCATGTTCTTAATTCTATAGAAACAAGCTACAAATCCAAATCAAGAGATGTAGATTAATTTAAAGAAAGATTTATGTTGCACAAAATTGCACGTTCTGGGGTTTTTGCACACAATTGCACGTTTTGGTTTTTTTTTATAAAAATGTACTTTTATACAAATATTTTTTGTATTATTTGTGATATGAAGTATTGGACTTTTATATATAATAAACAAATTATATGTATAATATATATATCGATATTCGATATAATACGATGTAATTAAGATAATAACTACTACGGTAGTCAATAGATTATTGATTACAACATACATACAATACTATAGTCTATCCGCAGCAGCCGTAGTCAACTCATATTTTATACTTTTATAGTTGATACTTATTACTTGAAATTATTTAATTTAAAATGCCAAAAATTGGTAGTAGTCATTGTTCTAAAATAAAGTGTTGGATCGAAAAATAGGTATCCAGAATTAAATTAATTTTTTTTTTTTAATTTTGTATTTTAATATGAGAGTTAATGCCAATACTAATAAATAATTATAATAAAAAAAAAGTGAAAAATAAAATTTGAAGTACCTATAGTAAAATTTTGTTTTTGCACGATTTTGCACATTTCAACATTTTAATTGCACGTTTTTTAATTGTTAGCTGCACAAAAATCCGGTCTTCTTATTAGTAATAACTAATAAGTCACGTTGACACGGGGTGCCGAGGATCGAGTTGACCGCGTGTCGACGGAGTGTTGTTGTAGGTGATCGGAGATAGAAACAACACAAATTGGTGGTCGTAGGTTTTACTTTATTTTGTTGTCTTAATAAAAAAAAAAGCTGATAAAAAAAAAACAATCGTAGTCGCGCACGTGAATGCGATTAACAACTGCAGCCAAACGGCTTGGCACCAGCGGGGTGCGTAGCTTTATTTTGGCTTAATAAGAAAAAACTACAAAAAAAAACAATATAAGTCGCGCACGTGAATGTGATTACAAATAAAATACAAAAGTGAAACCGATCGTGGTTTAACAGTAACAAAAAAAACAATAGTAGTCGACGACCAACGTGGGTCGTGATCCGGGGTGTTTGACAAAACAGCACAACCACTGCGGAAAAAGGAAAGGTGCGGACGGGTGCGATGCACAGTACAAGCACTATCTCAGGGCCGGCGCTAAGTATTTTGCCACTTTGTGCACTGACTAGGGTTTTAAAATTTCATGAAATTTATTTTCTTGAAATATTTCATTAAAATGAAAAATAAAATATAAATTATTATATCTTAAAGTTTATAATCACGTCAACTTGCAAGTGAAAATTTTCAAAAGTTGGTTTATTGTGTGAAACAAAGAAAATATGTATAATAAATAATGATAATATTAACCAATAATAATTACCAATTAATAATACAAGTGATAAATATAAAAAATGTATAGCGCATATTTTTGCATATTTACTATCAATATTTTCTGTATATAATTAATGTATTATTTCTTATCAACTATAACCGAATACATTTAAAAAAAGAAAAAATATTTTTCAATATTTCATTGAAATATTTCAAAAAGAGTGAAATATTTCAAATTTAGAACCCTAGCACTGATTATTGCTAATTTGTACTTAGTAATACAGAAAATCAGATACCTACAACTAGAATAAATGGTAGGTTCATCTTAATACACAAAAAAACTCCTCTGTAAAAAAATTGAATGCTATTTGAAGAATAAATCAATAAAAATGGGATAAAAATTAGAAAAAATCTCTTTTACGGACCACAAATTCTAAATTGATGAGAACGAATTTCTGAATGGAACCAGAAGTAAATAATAGTGCTATAGATCAATCAATATCAAGCCACTATGATAAAATTAGTTAGGTAACATAATTTTTTTAAGGAATCAGAAAATGATCCAGTTCTAGTGGTACCTCCCCCGTAGGCGACTGGGCCCTAGCAAAATCTAGCAAATTCAGATACTTAATACTTAACCAGACTTTGTCCGGTATAGTCGTTTATACATCGACTCTCTTATCTATTTTTTCACTAAATCATCATTATTATTGCTTCTATAAATATTGATATGGACACAGAGTGTGCAAATGTTTCGAAAAACTATTACACAAAGAAGATACACTAGAATGTAACATATGCAAAAAAAACTATACATTTCTTCTATGCGGGTATCTCTGAAAGTAATTTTAAAATTGTCGAAATTGAATAAAGGAAAATACACTTGCAGTGATCACAAACAAACAAATTCTAGTATAAACAATTGTCAAACATCTGTAAAGGTTGAAACGAAAATTGATGAACTTATACAATCTGTCGAATTTATGGGTAAGCAATTTGATAATTTTAATAGTAAAGTCGATTCGTTAATCAGTGAAGTTAAAAATTTAAAAATCGAAAATGAAAAAATAAAAAATGAAAATTATTATTTACTTAACGAAGTTTCGGCTATCAAATTTAAAATTGATGTCTTAGAACAATTAAACCTCATTAAAAGCATTGATGTAGCCGGTATACCCCATACTCCCAATTAAAATTGCTCAGAAATCATTAAAGAAATTGGCTTAAAAACTAACACAAAAATCAACGTTTTAGAGGCAAATAGACAATTTTTTAATAACAATTCAAAAAGTATAATCGTAGCAAAACTGGAAACAATAGAAATGAAAAAAAATCTTATCCGCAATAGTAAAATTTCCAAAATGTCTGCAAATAACATATGTAGTGCTTGGCCAGATAATAACAAAATATTTATCAATGAACGACTAACAAAGAACAGACGATTATTATTTGGAAAAGCAAGAACGTACGGTAAAGAAAACAATTTCAAATTCGTATGGGTGAACAACGGTGACATACTCATGAAGAAAGACGAAAAATCAAAAATACGGCGCATAAAAAACCAACTAGACTTCGATAAAGCGTAAGTCACACTGCTCAACACTTTCTATTATTTCAATAAATTCTATGTATATATTTTTTTTATTCTTAATATAAACAATAATTATATTAATTAAAGTTGACAGTACATACTGTTTAGAAAATCAATCATTATAAACAAAGTTTTTCATATTATAATTATACACAATAATTGTACATCACACTTTAGTAAACGTCATTCAAACAAATATGACTTCGATTAATAATATTTGTGAGCTTTTGGACTCTGATAAAACCAGTTTACATTGTATTAATGAAATAAATGAAAGCTTATCAAAACATTATAATAGTCTCAATATACTACACACAAATATTAGAAGTTTAACAAAACACATAAATGATTTAGAATATTTAAATGCATCACTAAATGATAAATGTCAAATTATAGTCGCTTCAGAAGCATGGATAGGTAAAGACTTTAACCCTAAATATTTTGCCTTTTGTAAAGGATTCAACATAGAACATACAAAGAATAACTTACGTAGGTCAGATGGAGTAGTGATTTTTATTAAAAATGATATTACTCATAATACGTCCGAGTTAATAATACAGGACACTAATTGCTTATTTACAACAATAAAATATAATGGTCATAA
Organism: Schizaphis graminum; assembly: GCA_020882235.1. NCBI lineage: Eukaryota > Metazoa > Arthropoda > Insecta > Hemiptera > Aphididae > Schizaphis > Schizaphis graminum. The sequence goes on along the minus strand of CM037033.1, from coordinate 87,779,022 downwards.
TTACGGAATACGCTAGGTAACAATTTACAGATCTCCGAATGGTGATATATTAACACATTCTTAACGCAATTTAATACCGTAATTACCAATATAATCAATAATCACAAAAATACAAAAATTATTATTTTAGGGGATTTAAACATTAATCTACTAGATACCACGCAAATTACAACAAACTATATAGATATACTTAACAGTTTAAACTTTACATCACACGTTAATATCGCTACACGTCCCGACTCTAATACCTGCCTAGATCACGTCTTCTCAAATATTATCAATAATTCACTTATCTCTATTCATGTATCTCTTATCGATTCACTTATAACTGACCATTATCCCGTAATTACACAAATTATAGAAACGAATTCACACATATAAAGTAATAACACAAATAAGGAAACTAATCGCTATAATACTATTAATTATATTGAATTGAATAAATTAATTAAAGATATAAACTGGAACCACAATATAACAAATAAAAACAGTTATAATTTAAACATTAATTTATTAACGGCTTCCCTACAAAATTTAATAAAACAGTCTACAATAACAAAAACAAATAAATCAATAAAAAGAAACAATCCATGGATTCAATCAAGTATAATTATTAATGCAATTAAAAAAGGGATAAGTTGCATAAACAAACTAAACAAGAACCATTTAATACTCATCTAAAAAATAAATACAAAAAATATAGAAATAAATTAACGGAAATCATTACTAAAGCTAAACATGCTTATTTTGGAGAAAAAGTAAAAAATAGCAGTAATAATCCAAAAAAAATCTGGTCTATCATTAAACAAGCAACAAACCAAAATATGTCAAATCCACCAGAAATAAATTTAAAAATAAATAGTATAATCTACGATTCCAAAACAAATGCATCCATAATTGCGAATAAATTGAATAATTACTTTTTAACTATGGGTGATCACGAGTCACGACGATAATAGGCCTAATAAGAAAAACGAATATAATACCAATAACCCATCATGTTCGTTATACCTAAGAAAGATTACTAAAACTGAATTATGCAAAATAATAACTAACATGAATAACGATTCAGCTCCAGGTTTAGACGGAATCTCAATTAATGTTATTAAAAATCTAAAAGGATTTATATCTTTCATATTAGAAAAAATTTTTAACAAAATTTTAAAAGAAGGGATTATCCCAGATTCCTTCAAAAATGCATTAATATCGCCCATATATAAAGGTAAAGGGTCAAAAACCTACTTAAAAAATTATAGGCCAATTAGTTTATTAAATGTATTATCCAAAATATTTGAAAAGGCAATCAAAACTAGGCTTATAAATTATTTAGAAGAAAACAATTTATTACCCAACTCGCAATATGGTTTTAGAAAAGGGTTAGGTACAGAAGACGCTCTAGCAAACCTAACAAAAGATATATATGATAATTTAGATAACCATAACAAAACTATCGGTATATTTTTAGATCTTAGTAAAGCTTTTGATAGCATAGGTACCTCACACAAAACTACTAAATTGTATAAAGTCGTTTGGTATAACTGAGTTAGCATACTCAATCTTTAAATCATATTTAGAATATAGGACTCAACGGGTTAAAATAGGTAATACACTAAGTGAAATAGGTATAATCCATAGAGGAGTTCCACAAGGCACGGTATTATCTCCAACTAGCTGAATTACCCGTCGCTGCCGGGTTACAGTAAAAAAAAAAATAGGATAGTAGAATATTTTTATTTATTTATATATAAATAATATATACCTATATCAATATTTAGTTATAACTTATAATAATGCTCTAATGAAAATTTCTATGAATATGCATATTAATAATATAGAATTCGAAGTTTAAAGAATAACAATGCTCGTATTTAAACGATAAATTAGTAATTACCCAAATCATAGGAAGTAACATGAAATATATTATCAGATAAAGCGCATTTATAACCTAATTTAAATGCAATCTGATTTTGATTTAAATTGTTCTCATTGCGGTTTTTTCTTTCACGTCTCCCAGTTAAAGAATGAGTATTACGCTTCCTTTTAGCGTTTGCATTTATTTTTTTTTGGTAGAATAAATTCATTTTTAATATTTGGATTATTACCAAAAACTAAAACACAATAATATCCTGCGTCACAAGGGCAGAAAAAAGTAAATTACACATAGTAACACCTGAACCATAATCAACAAACTCAGTAAGATCGTTAGATCTATACACACGAAATGTATAATCTGGATAAAGATGACTAATGCTTTTAAGTTCAACGTGACCAGCATATTCGCCATCGCCCATCGGTGCTCATTAAATTTTCGTAATCGTTATAATTATAAATAGGTAATCTATACAAATAGGATCACCAATGATGAATTTTTTGTACATTTCCCAATTATTTATTACGAAGTTTTATTTATACCGAATATTGCAAATGCTACGGAACGAAATAAACAATGTCCATCGCCTATATGGGAATTAATAAATTGATATTCCATTTTGTGAATAATAAAATTAATAATTAAATATAAATATAGTTACGTATAATATATAAATAAATAATAATATATTTTATATTATTAAAACGTGAGGCGATTTCTTATGACAGTTATATATTTTGAAGTTCTACCGGACAGATTTTTGACGGAATCGAAAATTCAAAATAACGATAACGCAGTAGCATATTATATAGGAGTAGTAGTGGGAAGGGGATAGTAGTACCTACACCATACAGTCGTCGCCACTACCGACGATGACGCAACAGTACTGCAGTAGCCACTAAAGTAGTGGGGGTTCTAAAGATGTGTGTGTGTGTGTGTGTGTGTGTGTGCACGGCAAGCAACGCGCATCGCTATGTAACATACGGAAAACTTTAATGAGAAAGTATAGTAAATATTGATTGAATAGAAGAAATACATGATTTTTAATTTTCATTTGTTAGTTTCAACATAGAGAACCATTTTAAATTATTTTCTATAAAATAAAATAAATAGATGTATTGTGAATTCAACTTGAGTAGTGGCATTAGAACTATATCGTTTAGGAGCTAATCTTTTATGATGATATTATATTTAACAAATATAAAATAATATTTAACTTACTTAAAAAATTAAATTTTTCTATTTAAAAAATCAAAATTCAAATGTTTTAAATTATTTAACAAACTATATTTCAGTACTTAAATTGTATTATAGTGTTTGTGTTGGACAGTTGGTAATCAGAAAATTAACTTAAGGGGCCTCGCTACTGCCGTCAATTTGAGCTCAAAAGACGTACAATTTTGACAAAATTAAAGTTAGTTAACGTTGTCTGATCTTAATTCTGAAAAAAATATTTAAATTCACTAGAAAAATGTCTGTAGATCGTACGAAACATTCTGGTTTGGTTTTTAATTTTAAATTTAATATTATGATTTGAAAAAATTCATATTTTCAAGTTTTTATAACCACTTCATTAGAATATAAGATTTAATTTTTACAAAGTATTCTGTACGATCTATAGTCAATTTTCTGTCGAATTCAGAATTTTTTTTAGAATCAAAATCGGACATATAAAACTAACTTCAATATTGTCAAAACTTTACGTCTTGTGAGCTTAAATTGACAGCAGTAACGAGGCTGCTTAAATTCCTTCATCATTACTTATTATAAATTACAATATATTAATTAATTTTGATGCCGTCATATTTGTACTTTGTAGTATTTTCGAAATTATTTATAAATTGTATAAAAAAAATTATGTGCCAACTCAAATACTTAATGTATCAATATGTCAACTGACACATACATATTGTACACTTGGGCGGTGGGACATCCCCTAAAACCCCCCTTCAGGACGGCCCTGACGGTCAGGTAAAATTTTAAATTGCAGAATGCAGACACTTTGTACTGTTATATACATAAAGTATATATTAAATATTAATGAATAAAGTTATATATCTAAGTGTTAAGTGTATATAACTTTATTTTTAATTTTATACCGATGTTTAATTTTCATAACAATAATAAGCTTAAGGGGCCTCGCTACGGTTATTATTTAAGAGACAACATTTAGGCAATTCATAATCTCGTCTTAGCCGCCCAAGATTTATATGTTAGACTGTTAGACTTGTGCACAAACGACAAAATTACGTTCTATTTGCCATCGGAATTAAATCATACGACAGCTGAGACACACATGAACAACAATCAGCAAATAATTATATTAGTAATGATTTGACAGCCATTGTAAGAATGATATAGCTCTCCGTGACTACGCACAACTATACCATTGTGTAAGTCTCATTAGCCACAACCACCATGCACGGACAGAAGTCTTTTTTTGGAACAAAGTATACTAATATCTCCTTATTTTCAGAGATATATTTTATAAATTAATAAAAATGCAGAATTTTCACTTTTAGCTAACTCGTACAATAAAGGCGAAACTTGAATTTTGTAATAAGGATTAACTATTATTGAAATTTGATACCTAGCTTTTAGGTACTTACACATCAAAACAGACTAAAAGGGTAAAACTATAAATTTAATTCCAAATTTAAAAAGATAAAATCTATTATAGGTACTTTATTCAATAATATAATAAAATATTAATAGTAGTTATTGAAATTTTCTAATAACAATAATGTTGTCAAATGTTAAAATTAATATTATCCAAGTGGTATGAAAAATAGCTTTTCTTAAAGTTAAAAAAAAACCAGTACTTTATCATACAATATTATTAAAGATAAATAAAATGAAAATATTTAAATATTAATTCATAAAAAGAATTAATAAGTTGAATGCCTTATTCCTTGAGTATACAAAACTATAAAAAGTATAACAATTCATCCAATTCAGTTCTAGGAGCACGTCGGAGAGTCTGACTAGTGAAGAATGCTAATTTATGAGCCAACTGACATGGAGCAGGAACCCGTACAGTACCCTAGAAATATGTTATAAAATTATTATATGGGTGTAATAAAAAATAGTCCATCAACGTATACTAACCGACCAATTGTAGTACATATGAGTCAACTTAAATGTAAGTCTTTGCATTATATCGGGAGGAAATCCAAGAGTGTCTTCAATCACTTGATAATGGGTAGGAGTTACAGTACCCTGTCTTGTATGTTGGGATATTAAAAAGAAATCATATCTGAAAAATTATAATATTAAATTATTGCATTGTATTTACTTGCCTGTTTTTCTACTACAGTATATTAACAACATAGTTTGTATATCTACTTATACATAAATGGCGGTACTCTAACTAACAGATAGATAATCAACTTAAAGCCTAAACTATAATGGTTTTGACATTTGACAGTATCTTTGTTTCGTAATTATTTAAGTACATACATTATATAGAATTATATAGGAGTATAGAGGGACACGCACAGGAATGCTTTTGATCAATATTTTGTTTGTATTGGGTTAGAAATGATAACAGAAAATAAAATTATCATCTAATACATTTTATATCTATATTTTATACTACCTAGTTTAAATCATTCATTTATTGTCATGCTCGACCATATTTCGAGTTTTATTTTGTTACAAACACATTGTGATTAAATAATATGCTTGAGTGAGTGTAAAAAATCAAATTTTTAAAGAAACTTAAAGCTTTTTCATATTGTTACACAGGATATTGAACAATTATAATATGATATTGAATCATATAAGATAGGTACCTATTAAGATGTGTATTTTTTAACAGGCAACCAGTGCACAAGAACAATGATTATACAGAAGAACCTCAATTAACCGAGTCACATGAATACATGAAAACCAGTTAATCAAGGCTTTAACAATATTACATTGTCATACTATAAGTTATATCGGGGCTTAAAATAATAAGTAATTAATCTTTATTTTTCGTTGATAGAAATGATTTTTCTTACTTCACTTCTATTTTTTAATTTTTTAAATTCATGAGGTCAAAATCAAAATTAATATTTTATACTGCTTATGCGCACCTATTTCTTTACTTTTGGTACACACTAATCTTCAAAAGAAGGAGCAATTAATCGCAAAAAAGGATATTCGATTGTACTGTGTAGGTATATACATATACAGTATACACACAAAAATAATAAATGTTAATTACTCATACAAATTACAAAGTTACTTTGATCCCACTTAAAAAGTATGAAGTTTGATAAAAATGTAAATAGTTTATGTATAGCTTACTTGGTTGGGTCTGTAACTACAGTATCAATAATTGTACCAGGTCGAGGATTTTGAAGACCTGTAGGATCAGGAGCAAAAAATCTACTACTAATTCGCTTAGTAACTATAACAAATGAGAATAGAACAGATTTTGGTCCATACACTTGTTTAAAAGCAGTCTAAGAAAAAAAATATATAAATCAATAATCAGTAAATTACAAATAATTTTAACAAACCTACCTGCAAAAGTCTAACTTCTGTTTTATGAACATGTGATATTTGACCTTCTCCAACTCCATCTCTATATACAACAATGCAAGTAGGTAATGTACCATTCTTTGCTTTATACTTCATCAGGGCCTCTGAAAAATAATATACATTTTTATAATTCTTTTGTTTGTTTATCATACAAATAATATAAACAATATTTTTATTAAAATCCTTTATTGTTATTTATTCTTATAGCATAAATCCTCAACAATTTGCAATACCCCCCTCCCCCTCCGCGATAGAAGGTCTAAAATTAACACTGCACAAGTGGTGGCATATAATGTACAGGTTAGTCTCACATTTCTAAATTACATGTACTATCTCTTGGTGAATTAACTATAGGAATAAGAATTGAAATAATTTGTTGTAAATTTATTCAATTGATATATATATATATATATATATCAATGATGAAACATTTAACTAGGATCTGTGCATAATTTTTAGATTCTGAACGGAGTGAAGAATGTATTGCTTTTACAATGATGTGTGTTTTTTTAGATTCTGAACGGAGTGATGAATGTATTGATTTTACAATAATGTGTGTTTTTTTTTTTTTTTTTGTGTACAGCATAACTAGTCGAAATAATGTTTCAATTTCAAACTTTGGGGGGTGGTTTCCGATGGCAAAGTGGATATCCTTGGTGCATTATAGAGGTGAAAAGTAAACATTTTCCAACAGTTTTCAAAAAAATCGAGAAAAACAAAAAAAAATGACAGAAAAACGGGAATTTTTACGCAAAACCAGTTTTCGCCCAAATCGAATTTTTTATTTTGCTATAACTCAAAAACTAATAGATGTAAATACTTGAAATTTTCACCGAATGTTTATATTAGAGTTCTCCATACACAGTTAAATTTTCAAAGAATTTTGACTTTTTTTAAGCTATTTATAGACAGTTGAAATTTTCAATTTTTTTAAGTATTTTTTTTAAAAATAACGATAAAAATTTTTTGGCCTTCCAGAAAATTTTGAAAATTTAATACAAGGTTTCTTATAAGTTGTTCTTAAAGTTATAAAAAAAAATCCGAAATCGTTGGTCACAATTTTTTTTTTAAGTGCTTAAAGTTCAAATTTATACGAAATATGTCAAAATTGCGAAAATTGGCAAGTAATTTTGTGGTTAAGAAATCGTAAAAATTTTTTCTTTTATAACTAAGATTTGAAAATTTGGTACAAAGTTCTCCATAAAATTTTCTTCAACTATCTGCCAAAAAAAACTCTACCGGACTAAAACAAAAAATTTTATGAGTGATTGAAATTTAAATTTTCACAAAACCACGTTAAATAACGGTTTAGCCTCAAACGATTTTTGATATTTGTTGTTATTCAAACAGTATAAGTCGTAAATACTTGAAAATTTTACCAGTTATTTAGATTGCTATTTTATTTACGTGATTTGATTTTCAAAACATTTTGACTTTTTTTGAGCTATTTATAGACAATTGAAATTTTCAATTTTTTTTTATTTTTTTTTTATAAATGTTGATAAAAAAAATTTAGCTGGGACAAATTACTTGAAAATTTAATTTAAGGGTCTACATAACTTGTTCTAACTCTCATTCAAAAATTATAAAAATACATAGGCACAATTTTTTTTTATTAGCATTTGAAGTTCAAATATTGACAAAAATTCGTCAAAATCATGAATATTTTTCACTATTTGGTAGTTAAAATTTTATAAATATTTTTCTATCAAAAGCTAAGAATTGAAAATTTAATACTATGCTGTCCATAAGTTAAGCTTAGAATAATTATAAAAAAGTTTGAGGATTGTTCAATTTAAAAAATTTTACGAGTGTTAAAAGTTTTAATTTTAATTTTAAATGAAAAATACAAGTGTAAAATAATGTTTTACTACTAAATAATTTAAATAATTTTTTTAAAAAAATTATTAAACGTAAGATCTTGTAACTTTTACTTAAATGTTTGAATTAGTTTCAAAATAGAATATATGATAATATTTAAATATAATATATCCTGGACTGACAAATCATCTCCGTTCAGAATCGTTTTTCGTATACAATGATACCTATCATTGCATTCAAATTTAACCTACCATAGTCCGAGGTCCACCCCACCCCCTAATGTACAGCAGAGCGATACTCACTTACCGGCTTTTTTTTTTGTGTCTAACGACAACATTTGGAGCAGTAATAATATTCCGATTTTTGACTTCAGCCCCTCTTTGAATAGGAAAATTCATCTAGTTGGTACTTTAGGGGGGTCAAAAGTAAAATTTTCAAATAGTTTTAAAAAAAAATCGAGAAAAACAAAAAAAAGTGACAGAAAAACGGCAATATTACGAAAAACCACTTTTCGACAAAATCAATTTTTTGATTTTGCTGTAACTCAAAAACGAATCATTGTAAATACATGAAATTTTCACCAAATGTTTATATTATGGTTATCTCTTTACAGTTAAATTTTCAAAATATTTTGACCATTTTTAAGCTACTTATAGACAATTGAAATTTTCGACTTTTCTAAGTTTTTTTTCTTCAAATGCCGATAAAAATTTTTTGGGTGGCCAGAAAATTTTGAAAATTTAATACAAGGTTTATTATAAGTTGTTCTTAAAGTGATAAAAAAAAATCCGAAATCGTTAGTCACAATTTTTTTTTATAAGTGCTTAAAATTCGAATTTATACGAAATATGTCAAAATTTAAATTAAATTTCATACCTACTCTCATTATGCGTATGTTGCCAAATACTTTTTTTATTAATAAACAGATACTATAAAGTAATTATGGTAACATATAGTAACTATACTACTTTTTTCAAAATAGAATATATTACAATATATAAATAGAATATATCCTTGATTGACAAATCATCTCCGTTCAGAATCGTTTCTCGTATACAATGATATTCATCATTGCATTCAAATTTAACCTACGCTAGTCCGAGGTCCACCCCACCCCCTAATGTACAGCAGAGCGATACTAACTTACCCGCTTTTTATTATATACATATAATAATAATATAATATATGTTTCTAAGACAAATTTTTTGAGATTAAAATGATCAGTCAATAACTGATGAATAATTGTAACCAGTCGAACAGAATACATTAAGAATTGTATGTATCCTTAATCCTTAGAAACATAAGTGTAATAATATTTAGTACGTTTATAAGAATATAGGAAATTTACATAAATACTTAAATAAGGATAGACTAAAAAAATCACATTGAAATATCAACTACATACTTATTACGCCTGTAGCAAAATGTACAGAAAGTTCCTCTCCGTTTTCATGAGCTTCAACACAACTATAATAACTTGTATGAGCATCGTTTGTGGTAGCTACCAAAGCTCCGAATGATATATTTGTCCGTTGACTGTCATGACATACATCAAAACCAATAATCATCAACCCCTAAAAATATAAAAGCAAAAAATGCAAGTAATTACAATTGAATTTGTATACTAGACTATATCAACTATTACTTTTTTAGGTATGGTAACTTGCCAAGGGGCGCCACCAAGTTTGCAATTTATTTGTATAGCTATTTTGGTTGCTACTGACATGTTGTTTTTCTGCACATTTTTCAACAGTACTACTTGAGATGGTACTGAAAACAAGTGCTTATGATAAATACATACAAATACAACAATAAATTATATATACATATATATATATATATAAGATATATACCAGCTCTATCAATGCATAGTTTACGTTTTATCAAACTATAAATATCACCACGTGTTGATGTAATGACACATAAAATCAATGCTGGATTTAATTCATTGATCACTCCTTCAATATGCGTTAAGAATGTATTAGCTCGGCCATCATTCATGGGGACTCTAAAAATTATACATGTAAGTTTTTAAGAAAATATTATATTAAAAAATATTTACATGACAGGCTTAGGTAGTCTAAATTGCATTCCATGAGCAGCCTTTAAAAGAGATTGAGTAAATGCTTCAACTTCTCTACAACAATCTCCCGGAGCTAAAATAACCCAATTCTTCACAATTGCAGAAGTAAACATTGGTAAAGCACGTACATTTTTTGTCCAGTTTGCTTCATATTTGCCACCAGTATACATTCGAGTACGACTAAAAATCGGTTCTGGTGGTAAAGTTCGAGCAGTGAGTTCAATAAGTTTATTACTTAATGTTAAATTCCATCTCTTTAATTCAGTAACAGACTAAATAACACAATTATTGTAATCAATTAAAAATGTTTGCGAAAAATTGAATTATAATAAAAACAAATGTATAATGTATCATAAGTTAATAGAATTAAAATAACTTACATCAGGTGTATTAAGAAGGCGATTTGCAAAATTTGTAAGTCTATCCATGCGTTCTTTGGGATTCACATTGGTATGTATAGCCATATCTTTCATAAATGTGTGATTATTTCTACAATTTAAAACAATTAATTACAAATAAGTTTAATAAGAATTAAGTTTAGTTAATTTTAAATTGACTACCTCATGGCATTGGTTATACCAGTCATTATACAGAATTCAGGAATAAGAAATACCAATGTATCTTCAATTCCAAATTTTTTAATAGATCTTTTATTTTTCGAAATCAACATTGGTTGCCTGCCACCTCGAATCGAGAAGTTCCATTTCTAATACAGTAATCATTATGTTAATTTAGGTTTATGATAATTAATAATAACAATTAAGTACTTCTTTGTAATATTGCATATAAGTCATTTTAGATCCATCTTTTTTAATAAATTCTGAAGTAGGGTCAGAATTTTCATCTACGTCATCTATTTTGTATGTTTCATTGTTGTATTTAGTCATCACTGTGGTACCCACAACACCAATTTTAAAGTTTATCTAAATAATAAAATACATTACATAATATATTTAAGTATTTATAAAGATTAGTTAAACTGAAATCCTACAATATGATTATGAACTCACCATCCAGTCTTTATTCCGATTTCTATCGGCAAAACATTGATTAAAAAAATCTAGTACAGTCTCTTGGCGCATGACTTTAGTAGAAATTTCCGCACATAATAAAATGTTATCTTCATATCTGCCAATGGTTGTTTCATACCCTGGCCAAAGTTGAACCTTGTGTTGACCCATATCAATCTAAAGCAATTATAAGGAGTCAGAAAAATAATAAACAAAATATTTTTGGAATAAAAAATTTACTTTGGCTTTTGAATCGTAAAAGTTTCGTCCAATTAAAGTTAGATTCAGATGTCGAAGGCAATTACGTAAAAGTAAGTTGAAAACTTGGATGTTGGCATAATCCCCAGTTTCTAGTACATTTGTAAATTTCAATGTAATAATAACCTGTTGATCATCTTGGTGACGTATGGATGTAAGATCAAAAGTCTAAATTAAAATATTGAAATTAACATAACATCATAAAGTTGGGTTGCTCAAATAATCATTAAACATCATCTTATAAACGGCCCTTAACATAATTTAGCAGCTATCGTTTAATCAATTATAAAAAATTGCTTTCTATTAAATTATTCCTGATTTCTTATAATCTAATATCATGAAAACCGTAATCAATCAAATACAAAAACATTTAAAAGATTATATTTTACTTTTAACAACTTACTGGTGGATCATATCGACTTCCAGAAAACAGCATTGTTCCATCGAATAAATATCCTCCCAAACGTTCTCGATGCTGACTTAATAAACCTCTTTTAGTGCCAATTCTATCTTCTTCGGGATTGAAATAAACTACATATTGATATATACACCAATTTGTATAAGAAGTGATTGGAAAATAATTTGCTAACAATTTTACTGATTGCCCAGAATTTCCTGAGAAAAATAAAAAAAATAGGTATAACATATTTAATATTTATAATAGAAATAGTATTAATATGCAGATATCATAATATATTAAAAACTCGTTTAACCAACACTGCCATCGACTATCGTCATAAAATGCGCATATATTTAAAAATATAAATACATTCCTTGAGAACAATTATATTAGTTTATATTATAAAAGTGCTTGTATAGACCAAAGAAATTTATTCTACGAATTAGTTTCATAAGTGTATGTACCTCAACAAATAGCACTGCTGCTTACGGTTAATTATTAGTTAGGGCTTGTTATCAAATTTTCATTGTAACTAATAATAAAATAAAAATTTTTTATAATGTAATAAATGTGTAAGTATACATATTCAGTTTTTTAAATTTCTGAAAACATTATTTTAAGTGTATATATAGTTTTAAATTATGCACAATCAATTTTTCCAATATTTAATATAATAATGATAGTAAATTTAGTAAATTATTTTATAAAAACTTATTTTTCTTAAATAGATACCATTAATATTTAAAGTACTCACAGATAATTTAAAATTAATGATCTTTGTCATTGGTGGAAAAACATTACTTAGCATGTTTATAATAAATTAAAACCCTAATATAAATTAACACCAGGTTGCATGAAAAATTAATCAATATAATGGTACAATAAAATGGACCAGTTATGAGGACACTAAATATTTAAGATACAATTAGCTATTAGTTAATAACCATTAGCCATCACTATTAATTTGTTTAATTTTTAAAGCGATTATATTATTCCCATATGCAACCCAGTACTAGTATTTTAAAATTATAATGTTTATATAAATTATTATACATTAATAATATATTTAAAAGTGTATTTAAATTATATCTTACCCTGTTTTCTAACGTTTTCTAATGAAGATTCAGGTCTTGGTGTCCTAACATGTTCAACATAAATTTCTCTTCGTCCTCGTACTGCACCACGCCCTAAAGGTACTAGTGTATCTCCTAAGTTTTTATAAATGTAAAAAAATTATTATTATAAGTTATCTATAAAATTAAAAAAAAAAAGTAATTAAATTAAAAAAATTTGTTGAATTATATAAGAACAAGAATAACTTCAATATTAAGTATAAACATAAACTTAAATTTATAGAATTTAAGATAATGTTGATATACATAATATATACAAGATAAATAATATAAGATAGATAGATAATATATAAATAATGTATTACCTGTACCCAAAGTGTTAATTCCTTCCGTAATTTGTTGTACCTTTAAAAAACATTGTATATAAATGTATGTAAGTACTAAGTAGTATAATATTTCAAAGGGATTCTTACTCCTGCTATTAGGTTTTGCTTATGAGCTATATTTTTATCGCTGAATACTACAGGTCTTGGTCCAAGAGGCCTAGGGGCCCTGAGCTGCGGGGCACCAGCAGCACGTGGTTGCATCTGACGAGGTGGACGTTGCATAGCTATATCTGTAATTAGTGTTTGCAGTGATTATGTAGAAAATTTAGACTTAGGTCCTCCACTCCCTGAGAAAACCCCTGTTGATTTGTTGCTACTTGAGGACGTTCTCGAGCTTTCCCCCTTGAAGGTCTAATTTGATCCATTTAAAATTATTCTACTAATGTAGTGGGCCAGCAGCTTGTCGAAAAATACAGGTCGTGTCGAAATAAAGTAGACAAAATATTTCTAAGTGTTTATTAAACTGATTGAAAATTATTCTAAGTCAAATTAATTATTTTAATTAAAAATTATTCTAAGTCCCAATGAACGATTTCTGGTGCAAAGTGACGTGAAGGTGCTTGCGCTAACTCTGGAATATCACGTCTGCGGGAGTCCTCTTCTGGGCCACCTTATATAGTCAGTGTCCCCTGATCTCCTACCCAGGTCCCTTCTGGCCTATTCGTAATCAGGTCATTCGCTCTCACGCTATTACTCATTTCAGAGGATGCGCGTGCGATGATGACGTCCGAAGACCATCCGCCGTTTCAGGATGCGCGTGCATGCTGACGTCCGGTGACCATCCGCCTACGCATGTGGTCAACCGCAAATGCCATATCCGAGTTCTCAGAACTCGTGATATGATCAAAATTATATTTATAATATATAATTGTGCGCCCATGGTTGGGTTAGGTTAAACGCGCCGATACGTTTATTCGTTTCCCTATGCCGAGGTTTAGTGTTAAAAGTTGTTTTATTATTATTGTTTTTCAGGCCTAGCTAAACACCGTTGTGGTACGATGGCTACCCTCCTCATATTGTTTGGTATTTTATTCATTCCTACGTCCTGTAATTATTAAAATATATAAGTGATTCTTATCTTATTAATTAGGCCTACTCTGTATGGACCCCTTTATGTATTATATTATTGGTATAGGACATCAGAGCACGTAGCACTAAAATCAGTTTTTAGTTCTAAAAGTTTAACTATGAATAAAATATAACATCTGCTCTATAGATCATTTGAAGTTGGTTGGACATATGAAAAAAAAATTGAATTATGAAGTATTTGATGAACATATGTAAAACAAAAAAATATTATAAATACTATTCTCTACGTTAAGCATATAAAAATGATCGTTACAATTCATACTTAACAACTAAGTTTATAATATATAATATATGTATTATAAAGACTGATTTCTAGACAGCTAATCATAAGCTATTTTTTTGGGTCAGCCTAAATTTTATTAGATACATTCGGTTAGGTACAAATAGTTATTGATTTTAAAATAGACTATTCTATAACAAATGGTAAAGATGTACAAAGCCTTGATTTTGATAAAATATTATAACACTATATTTTAAGTATTTGCTTTATTTATATAAATAAACTAAATGGTTATACTTATAGTAATACAATATGTTAATAATCAGATCCGTACTGAAAATCTTATACAAATATTCAAAAAAAATTTCAATTTAGAAATTAATTCTTACTAACTATATAGGTTATTATAATTAAAATTAAACATATTTTATTATTTCAAAATTGGAACACAAATATTTGTACTTAAATGCCTAATTTATATAAAAATAAACTTTTTTTTCATGTACATTGTATATTAATTTTCCTTTTTAGATTCTGAACGGAGTGATGAATGTATTGATTTTACAATAATGTGTGTTTTTTTTTTTTGTGTACAGCATAACTAGTCGAAATAATGTTTCAATTTCAAACATTGGGGGATGGTTTCCGATGTAAAATTGGATATCCTTGGTGCATTACAGAGGTCAAAAGTAAACATTTTCCAACAGTTTTCAAAAAAATCGAGAAAAACAAAAAAAAAGTGACAGAAAAACGGGAATTTTTACGCAAAACCATTTTTCGACTAATTCGAATTTTTTATTTTGCTATAACTCAAAAACTAATCGATGTAAATACTTGAAATTTTCACCAAATGTTTATATTAGCGTTCTCCATACACAGTTAAATTTTCAAATAATTTTGACTTTTTTTGAGCTATTTATAGACAGTTGAAATTTTCAATTTTTTTAAGTATTTTTTTTTAAAATAACGATAAAAATTTTTTGGCCGGCCAGAAAATCTTGAAAATTTAATACAAGGTTTCTTATAAGTTGTTCTTAAAGTTATAAAAAAAATCCGAAATCGTTAGTCACAATTTTTTTTTATAAGTGCTTAAAGTTCGAATTTATACGAAATGTGTCAAAATTGCGAAAATTTGCAAGTAATTTTGTGGTTGAAAAATCGTAAAATTTTTTTCTTTTATAACTAAGTTTTGAAAATTTGGTACATGGTTCTCCATAAATTTTTCTTCAACTATCTGCAAAAAAAACTCTACCGGACTAAGACAAAAAAATTTTATGAGTGATTGAAATTTAAATTTTTACAAAACCGCGTTAAATAACGATTTTGCCTCAAACGGTTTTTGATATTTGTTGTTATTCAAATAGTATAAGTCGTAAATACTTGAAAATTTTACCAGTTATTTAGATTGCCATTTTCTTTACGTGATTTGAGTTTCAAAACATTTTGACTTTTTTTGAGCTATTTATAGACAATTTAAATTTTCAATTATTTTTTTATTTTATTTTTATAAATGTTGATAAAAAAAATTTAGCTGGGAAAATTTACTTGAAAATTTAATTGAAGGGTCTACATAACTTGTTCTAACTCTCATTCAAAAATTATAAAAATACATAGGCACAATTTTTTTTTATTAGCATTTGAAGTTCAAATATTGACAAAATTCGTCAAAATCATGAATATTTTTCACTATTTGGTAGTTAAAAATATATAAATATTTTTCTATCAAAAGCTAAGAATTGAAATTTTAATACTATGCTGTCCATAAGTTAAGCTTAGAATAATTATAAAAAAGTTTGAGGATTATTCAATTTAAAAAATTTTACGAGTGTTTAAAGTTTTAATTTTAATTTGAAATCAAAAATACACGTGTAAATAACGTTTTACTAATAAATAATTTTCGATTTTTGTTATTTTTAAAAAATTACTTGACGTAAGATCTTGAAACTTTTACTTAAATGTTTGAATTGTTTCAAAATAGAATATATGACAATATTTAAATATAATATATTAACATATCTTAGACTGACAAATCATCTCCGTTCAGAATCGTTTTTCGTATACAATGATACCTATCATTGCATTCAAATTTAACCTACCCTAGTCCGAGGTCCACCCACCCCCTAATGTACAGCAGAGCGATACTCACTTACCCGCTTTTTTGAGTATATTATTTTTTAAATATATTAATTAATAACAATTTCATTTTGTTCACAGTTATGAAAGAATATATTTATACATATTCTTATTTAATTTATATTATACGTTATTGCCTTATTGGTTAAAGAAATCCATAAGCAGTGTTTTTTTTTTTTTTTTAATTGAATTAGGCCGAACCATGTGTGTAGAATGACAATTTGGTTATTTTAAAGGCAGAAAGTAAAAGAGCACAATCCGGTATTTGTAATCAAAACATTCAGATTTAATATGTTCCAAAAGTCAGCCTAAACTTTTGTCGGTTCCTAACATTTAACCGGTGTTATAAATTATAACAATTATAACTTATAATGACCACGTGGTTATCGACATTCTAATCACTATTCACAATACTCAATTTCGTGAAAATTACATTTTCAAGAAATTCAATGAAATATATCGAGATGTACGTTTAAGAATTTCAAGAACTCCGAAAGAATCATTCCGAATACTCCCAATAGGGACTTGGAAATTATCCGCAGAACATAAAAACACTGTCCATGCGACTGTGAAATACACACAGGTAAGACCCTCGAATTTTAAAAATATATAGTCATCACTCATAGGCGAAGCTTCAAACAGGGCCGTCCTTAGGATTTGCGAGGCCCAGGGCGAAAATACTTGTACATATTTTAGGTATTATATATTTATATCTATCTATATTATAAATAAATTTTAATATGTTTATACAGGGTGATTGATTAAGCGTAAAACACTCATTATTTCAAAAAGTATTCATATTTTTGAAAACATTTTGTAACATAGTTTTAAGTCGTTAAAAAATACTACGTTTTTATTAAAAATTTATATTTTTAAACATTTTTTATCCTTATATTTTTTTAAGTTTTTTACTTTTTTGAATGACAACATAGAGTTTTAATTTCATATTCCAAAGCAGAATAATATTCTGAGTATTTTGATACATAAAAATCGAATTTAGGGCGAGTATTTTATGAGTTATACGTATTTATAGTTTAATGTTTTCAAAAACATGAATACTTTTTGAAATAATGAGTGTTTTACGCTTAATCAATCACCCCGTAGATTCTAATGATTCTATAAACATATAATGAAATCAATAATTCTTATCACACAAAAAATTTGGTAGGTACCTCCCTAATTATAATTAAAAAATGAGGGTTTTTTTTATAAAATATTATAATCTAGGTATTTAAAATAAAATAATTTTATATAGTAGACTCAAATACCATGTTTTTCTTTATTTACTCATATTATATAATTCATTAATCGTCCCTTAAAGATATTTATACAAATTTATTAAATCTATTATTATCTACTACTAATAAGTATTAGTAGTATACTATTATATTATGTTCGTGCTAATAAGTAATAACTAGTAATAAGTAGATAATAACAATTCGACGAAAAGGACGGTCCGTAGCTGCTGCCTGTTACCCGCATCACCAAGGCTGATGTGTTACGATTACGAAAATATTGTATTATGGATATTCCAATTTTTACGTTGAACCAACTTCGTTATTTTTATATAATATTTTTTCATATTTACTAATTTGGTATATAAAACATACAATTTAATACTACGAAAAAAAAAACAATTAAAAAAAAACGCGAGGCCCCAAATTTAAGCTAAAAGCGCGAGGCCCAGGGCCTGGGCCCTGCTCGCCCCCCCCCTAAGGACGGTCCTGGCTTCAAACTAGACACTTTTATTAGGGCAGGCCAAATGAAAAATATAAAAAAAAATTTCTATTGACAACTTTTTATAGCAATTTTGTTTAATGTATATATTATATATAATGAATATTTCTTTACAATTAAAATATTAAATAATAAATAACAAATTTAATAATTAATACATTTATTAAAGATATACACAAATTATAATTTATTTATTTTTTATTTTTTACTATTAAATTATTATTATTAAAATTTCCATGGCTCTATAATGTTCAAAAAAAAAATACATATTATATATAATTTTTTTTTAATGAAAGATTATATTTCTGTATATAGGTAGTTTTAAAATTATTCCGAATTATTTTCATTTAAATTTTGATAATTTACACGCTTGTCCTGTATCACGTGTTAAATATAATATAAAAATATTGAATTTTTCAATGCAATTATATGAACAGAAAAACGATAAAATTGATAAACTATAACTATCGATAAAAAAAAAAATTAAAAAATAATCACTGACGAAAATAATATTGAACAAAATTAATTATTATCCGAGTTATCACACACAGTCTATTTGACAGGTTTGTGACTTTAAAAATACATTTAAATTCAACAAACAATAGATAATTATTTTAAAAAGCATTAAATGATAGCTTAACTTCCTGGACAATGAAGGTATTAAAGTACACGGAATAATGTAAATTACTTACAATGAGTAATTTGAAAAATTATAAATGTACGATCTTTTAAATAGTGACTAACGGGGGTTAATAAAATCATTTGGTGCGTGATGTATTAATGTGTATAATAATAATATGGTATTATATTTTAAATAATAATTAAAATATTTGGCTATCCTCTATCTATAAAACAATTTTCTAATTACCTCTCCATAATTTTGTAATGTTAAACGCAAGAATCTTGTAGACAACCGCTGACGCCGGTCAATGATAAAAATATGAATTTATAGTAAAAGAAATAATGTGAAAATATTTAAGTACGTATAATTTACAATAATTTTCTACGGGTATATCACTATGTAACAAACATTACCGACTGGCGACTTGTTACGTACAATTAACTACCTAATATTTGCTATAATATAAAAATAAATGTCAAATGTCTAAATTAAACAATACAACTAATAAAACCGATTATTCGAGTACATAGATATAGACTACCTATACGACTTCATATTTCCATAATCGATGTTAAAAATGAATGTTATTATTATATTAATATTGTGTAGTATATACAATTTTTTAATTTAAGAAATTGTTTCAAATCCACATATTCTTATATCTACTTCTAATAGGTACGAGCGGTATAATAATCGTGTAGTCGGTATGAAACATTTAAAAGAAAAATTTCACAAATTTTATATGCGAAAAATAAAGTTTTTAATTTTAAATAAATATGCTATTACTTATTAGTCATTAAAAAAAAAAAACATTTTATTAGGTACATTATAATCCTCATTTTTACCTATATAAATATAGTATACTATAAACTATGTGATATTATTGATATTATAATATTATATAAAACATACAGATGTATACGTTTACATGTATAAATATATTATTTATAATGCCTAAATAATTATTAAAATGTATAATATTATGTAAAAATTTTTAGTCAGTATTAGATTAGGCCAAGGCCTGACTGGCCTGATCCGTAGTTTCGCCTATGAATCGACTTAACTGACCAACTTCCTTAATATAATAATCAATAACGTAACGGAGTAAATAGCCGTATTTAATATTCGCTAATATGTAAACTGAATAAATATTTTAAAATTAAATTATTTCATAGCTTTCTAGCAAATAGCAATGTCCTTTACAGCACGAAAGAAAAATAATAAGCACCGCGCTGAAGAGGACGTAGTATCTGCATGTGTTGCTACTTGCCTCTGTCTTACACACGTGCAGCATAGTAAATTTTCGTTCACCATTTTCAATATTGTGCTGTTAGTTTTGATATTAGAGTGAACTAACCTGTTATAAAATTTAAAGGTAAGATAATTATCATGGTTAGGTTATTGATATTATTATTTTAAGTAGGTAAGTTATGATTATTTTAAAATGTACATTTTTAAAAATATCATAACTTGCTTAAAAATAATAAATAATAATATCAATAAAAGGCTGCATAGGGCCTGGATAATTATCTTACCTTACCTTTAAATTTTATAACAGGTCAGTTCACTCCAATAGTCTAATATCAAAACATTCAAAACAAACAGCACAATATTGAAAATGGTGAACGAAAATTTGTTATGTCGCACAAGTGTAAGGCGGAGACAACACATGCGGGTTCTATGTCCTCTTAAAAGAAAAGTAATACAAAAAAATGTTGGAGCATTAATATTCAAAGTAAGATAATAGTATTTATCAAAGAATAATAGAGTTGTCTAAATATTGTCTCAAATAAATTTAAATTAAAAAAAAAAATTAAAGGTCAAACAATAATATTAAAATATTAAACGGATCACGTCAAACCTTCAAAAATATTAATATTTCTAATAAACTGATATATACGTCAAAATTACCCGAAAATCATACGAATGAATCTCTATTATACTTCGCCGATATGCTCTTAAAATAAATAAACCGAATAACATACCTTTTACGATGAAAACGTCGATGACGAACAAAAATGAAGTACAAGTATCGAAAAGTGCGACTCGAAAACGACTGACGGGTGAAGACGAAACGCAAGTCGTAGAGCACAGTGCTGGATGGAACTGGTCTGCACTCAGTGGTGCACTCTGCAGGAATTCGTAATACGGGAAGGGACGTCGAGCGCGTATTTAGCGCTAGACACGAGCAGCGGAGACGATTACAACTCTATGGTTTGGGAAGTGGGCACGGCCCGCGGGGACGGTCCGACGTTGATTCATAGAATACAGTCCGACGTTGATTCATAGAATACAGTTTATAATATTAATTACTATTATCAATATTATATATTTATATGTTTCGTTATTTTTTGCTCATGCTGTGAAATGTATACGAAACCCATTCCGCCATGTCGTGGTCCTTTAGACCTATTATAATTCCGCAGCAGAAATATAAAATGAGCATGTGCAGTTGCATAGGCGGACATCGGGGGGAGGGGGGCTTAGGGGGGCTTGGCCCCCCTAAATATTTTAATAGCCCCCAAAATCGAAACTTAATTTGCTGAAAAGCCCCTGTGGAAAGCCACTTTACATTGGATTATTAAAGCCCCCCTAAAATTTCAACCAAATGTCCGCCTATGTGCAGTTGACTCGAGAGGATGTACTGACACTATAATTTTTTTTCTTTCTCTAGCTAATACGTAATACCTATAAGGCTATAAACAAAATGCATCAACGAAAAACCATTGTTTATATTTTTGAATAATATTGGTAGCAAATTACTTGTAAAAATTACAATATAATATATAATACGTATTAGGTATGTATATAGTTAAAAAAAAAATGTATATCCTTTGTCAGAGCACGCATAGTTTCTTTTACGTGTCATCACCGCAGTTTAGTGTTTATCCACAGTAAATTGTGTTGTAAAACCACAGTATAATACGCTATTATAGGAAGTAGTTTAAAAGCGTCACTGCGTTAGGTACAGTTCTAGAATGTTAATCCCTGACTTTATATATAGTGTCATTCGATGGCCTACAGAGTCGTATTCAATTGTACAGTTGTTTTTTCATTTTAATAATAAACTATGAAGTGTTTTAAATTTTATAAGTATTAAATTTGCTCTTTTATGAACATTTAAATTATTTGATTATTATTATTGTTGCTATCGTCGTTTTCGGATAATTACAATAATTATTAATTTATAATATGCTGTTTACATACCTAATATTATTTCATGTTTGTATTTTTATAATTTTAGTTAAGGTTAGTCGTACTGAATTCAAACTACGTGTTTTCGAACATTATGACAATATTATGGACGTTTAAAATGTTTGTTCTGTACAAACTATAATACTGAAACTCTAGTGAATGGGTCAATTCAACACCATTGGCGCCCACCGGGTGCGACCTACACCATCGCCTAACCTGATTTATGGTTTTTGGGTTCAGAATTGAAATGATAAAATATTCCGTATACGTGCTTTATTGTAAAACTACAGTATATTATTGTAAGAGAGAGTTCAAAAGCAGTGCTGGAATCCCTGTATTCTATAGTGTCATTTGATGGCCTACAGAGTCGTATTCTATTGTATCCACGGTTATTTTTTTAATTTATACAATATAAAAGTGTACAATTCAATAACTATAGTGATCGCTCTGAAGAAGGTCGAAACAGGTCGATTTCTCAGTACTCGTATACTATTGTTGTATTGTATAATTTTTGATTTTATTTCCACAAATCGTCGATTGAATTGAATAAAAACTCGGGATCTCAATCTGCTGTATAGAATAGATTTAGAGTGTACGTATTCAGTAGAGCCTAAAATATTTACAACTTATACCCAACTAGCTGAATTACCCGTCGTTGCCGGGTTTAAGTATAAAAAAATGTATTAATATTAATATATATTAATATTACCACTATTAATATTCCCAGTAAGACGCAATCTTTTTACTGGGAATGTATCTACACCAAATTTAGCATAAAGATTATTATTATAATAAATTTCAAATAAAAATGGGAAAATATTTCCAGCTGCAACCAATTCGCAATAACCACCGTAGACATTAGAATTTACCATTTCACGAACATAAGCCTCTGCAGTGGAAAAGTTGTCACCATTTGAATTGTAAGACATAGTAATAAAGTTATTCCAATTATCAGACACATACGAAACAATTGTATTTCGGATCTCCTGGCATCTTTCTTGAGAGTTAAACAAATGAAATGAAATTGAACGGAAAAGGCAGGCACCATCACCGATAATTGGTACAACTATTTGAGGTGTCAACATATCATTGACAAAAATGTCTTCAATCGATGACATTTAAAAAAAAATATTCAAACAATTGAATTGAATAAATATAATATTTTAAATAATTTTCAAACGTTGTCCGGGTAATCTTTATACATAAAATGTGATATACCTACGTATAATGTACAGCTTAAAGCTCAAGGCTTTGTAGTCGGTATTTTCCATACCTACAACTCATAAATATAGCAACAATTCATATCTACACGCCGATAAAATCCACACACAAAAAAAGGTCCAAGTAGATGAATTTATTCATGTATTATAATATTAGACGCGGCGAACTACCAAAAATTATTAGCTAACCCGGCAAAATTAAAATACGTAAAATAAAGACAACGGTATCGAGTTCAAATCTCAGACATCAATAAATAGATTTTGCACTTTTTCTACTTATTCGGTTGACTTTTTAAAAATTTTCTTTCGTAAAACCTTCTCCAGACAATAACAAATACAACAACAAAAGAATTAGCGAAATCGGTTCAGCCGTTCTCAATTGATGAATTCTTGTACATTTCTTATAGGTACTGGTGGTAAATTATTTTTACCGATTTCAACCCTTTAAAATCAAAATTTCGAAATATTCTTTCTTAGCGCACGTCTACATCATAATTGCTATCTGTATACCAAATTTCAGCCAGATCCGTCCAATGGTTTGAGCTGTGCGTTGATAGCAGTCAATCAGCTTACTGTTTTATATATACAGATACCCGTGTAGAAGATATATTTGGTCACGTACCTACACCTACCACTCAGTCACTCAGATAATAATATAGTTTCACAAAAAGCTATGAATTGTAAATTTGTTTAGTATTTATCTAAAACACAGGCCGTAGTTCTCAATATAGCCTATAGAAATTTAACTTTTGTACTTTGCACATGTTAGTTAACAGGAACTCCACCACCATACCAAAGATAGAAAAATAATATGGATAGGCATTGAAGAAAATATTAAATAAATATGATTTATGAAGAATTTTTCGGAAATCAATAATTTAATTGTATACACAAAAAAACTGTTTTGCTTATCAATTGTCAATTATAATTATAATCAGCTGATCAAACAACTATTTAGTTTATACTTTTAACTTGACAATTAAATATCATTATAGTTTAACAATAGATACCTATTAAAGATAATATATTTATTAAAAAAAATATAAATTCACAAAACTATTTAAAAATGCCAGTTCGTGAGTTACATAATATTATGATATGTAGGTATATAGATTTTTACGAATATATATTTTATCAATTTTTCATGATAAAAATACCTGTATAATAGTATAATATGCATACGTACACTCTTAATATATTAGTTTAAGTCCAGAAATGTACCTATATCTTGAAATGTGAATAGTGAAATGTTTATATAGATCCTTATATAGGTAGGTAGGTACATTCAGGTTTTTTGGTCCTACCTGGAAATTTCTTTTTTAGGAAAGCCAGAAGTGCAAATTGTTCCAGTAAAAAGTAAATTGAGTGTAAAAATCATATTGGTAAGACCACGATGTGATATATTTTTGAAAATGAAACACCTATAGTATAGATTCTATACCATATACTAGGTATATAAAATATTACTACTGGCTATATGGCATATAGCTTAAGTATAATCAAATATTATAAATTTTATAAATTGATTCTATATAATACAGTCAATATTCGTACATACAACACGTTTACATTAAACTTTTCGTATAATATAATATAAAAAATTTGTAGTCTGGAGTTATTGGGTTCCTATTATCCTCTAAAATGTAACATAGATGCCACACCGTCATGTAGTTTACCTACCTGAGTACGAGCATTTTTTCTTTCATATTGGGTCTAATATAATCCGGAAAAGACCGTTTTCGATCAAAAACCTTTCCCTTTTCAGCCAATTCACTTTTCGACCAAATTTTTAAAATGGCTGGTACCCTTTTCGGCCAAAGGAAAAATTTAAGTATATAATATATGTAAAAAATAATATAATTGGAATATAATATTTCATATAAGTTGCATAAACTGTTGTAAAATTAAATATAAAAATTTTTTTAAAATATAAAAATATCTTCTTATATACTTTTATTTTAATATGTCACAATATGTGTACAATATTTTATAAAAAAAAGCGGGTAAGTGAGTATCGCTCTGCTGTACATTAGGGGGTGGGATGGACCTCGGACTATGGTAGGTTAAATTTGAATGCAATGATAGGTATCATTGTATACGAAAAACGATTCTGAACGGAGATGATTTGTCAGTCTAGTATATATTAAATTTAAATATTGTCTTATATTCTATTTTGAAACAAATTCAAACATTTAAATATAAAAGTTTCAAGATCTTACGTCAAGTAATTTTTTAAAAATAACAAAAATCGAAAATTATTTATTAGTAAAACGTTATTTTACACGTGTATTTTTGATTTCAAATTAAAATTAAAACTTTAAACACTCGTAAAATTTTTTAAATTGAATAATCTTCAAACTTTTTTATAATTATTCTAAGCTTAACTTATGGACAGCATAGTATTAAATTTTCAATTCTTAGCTTTTGATAGAAAAATATTTATACATTTTTAACTACCAAATAGTGAAAATATTCATGATTTTGACGAATTTTTGTCAATATTTGAACTTCAAATGATAATAAAAAAAAATTGTGCCTATGTATTTTTATAATTTTTGAATGATAGTTAGAACAAGTTATGTGGACCCTTCAATTAAATTTTCAAGTAATTTGTCCCAGCTAAATTTTATTTATCAACATTTATAAAAAAAAAATAAAAAAAAATTGAAAATTTCAATTGTCTATAAATAGTTCAAAAAAAGTCAAAATGTTTTGAAAATCAATTCACGTAAAGAAAATGGCAATCTTAATAACTGGTAAAATTTTCAAGTATTTACGACTTATACTATTTGAATAACAACAAATATCAAAAATCGTTTGAGGCTAAACCGTTATTTAACACGACTTTGTAAATATTTAAATATCAAACACTCATAAAATTTTTTTGTCTGAATCCGGTAGAGTTTTTTTTACAGATAATTGAAGAAAAATGTATGGAGAACCTTGTATCAAATTTTCAAAACTTAGTTATAAAAGAAAAAAATTTTACGATTTTTCAACCACAAAATTACTTGCCAATTTTCGCAATTTTGACATATTTCATATAATTTCGAAATTTAAGCACTTATAAAAAAAAATTGTGACTAACGATTTCGGATTTTTTTTTATCACTTTAATAACAACTTATAAGAAACCTTGTATTAAATTTTCAAGATTTTCTGGCAGGCCAAAAAATTTTGATCGTTATTTTAAAAAAAAATACTAAAAAAAATTAAAAATTTCAATTGTCTCTAAATAGCTCAAAAAAAGTCAAAATATTTTGAAAATATAACTGTGTATGAAGAACGCTAATATAAACATTTGGTGAAAATTTCAAGTATTTTCATTTATTAGTTTTTGAGTTAAAGCAAAATGAAAAATTCGATTTTGTCGAAAACTGGTTTTGCGTAAAAAATCCCGTTTTTCCCTCATTTTTTTAAGATTTTTCCCGAATCATTTAAAAAATATTGAAAATTTTTAACTTTTGACCCCCCCAAAGTACCAACTAGATTCAATTTCCTTTTCAAAGAGGGGCTGAAGTCCAAAATCGAAGCATTTTTACTGCTCCAAATGTTTGTCACCTAATATATGACTCCAAATCGTCAGACACAAAAAAAAAAAAGCGGGTAAGTGGGTATCGCTCTGCTGTACATTAGGTGGTGGGATGGACCTCGGACTAGGGAAGGTTAAATTTGAATGCAATGATAGGTATCATTGTATACGAAAAACGATTCTGAACGGAGATGATTTGTCAGTCTAGGATATATTATGAAAAAATCGAAAAAAATTTATTAGTTAAACGTTATTTTACACGTGTATTTTTGATTTCAAATTAAAATTTAAACTTTAAACACACGTAACATTTTTTAAATTGAACAATCCTCAAACTTTTTTATAATTATTCTAAGCTTAACTTATGGACAGCATAGTATTAAATTTTCAATTCTTAGCTTTTGATAGAAAAATATTTATAAATTTTTAACTACCAAATAGTGAAAATATTCATGATTTTGACGAATTTTTGTCAATATTTGAACTTCAAATGCTAATAAAAAAAAATTGTGCCTATGTATTTTTATAATTTTTGAATGAGAGTTAGAACAAGTTATGTGGACTCTTCAATTAAATTTTCAAGTAATTTGTCCCAGCTCAATTTTTTTTATCAACATTTATAAAAAAAAAATAAAAAAAAATTGAAAATTTCAATTGTCTATAAATAGCTCAAAAAAAGTCAAAATATTTTGAAAATCAAATCACGTAAAGAAAATGGCAATCTAAATAACTGGTAAAATTTTCAAGTATTTACGACTTATACTGTTTGAATAACAACAAATATCAAAAATCGTTTGAGGCTAAACCGTTATTTAACGCGGTATTGTAAAAATTTAAATTTCAAACACTCATAAAAATTTTTTGTCTGAATCCGGTTGAGTTTTTTTTACAGATATTTGAAGAAAAATGTATGGAGAACCTTGTACCAAATTTTCAAAACTTAGTTGTAAAAGAAAAAAATTTTACGATTTTTCAACCACAAAATTACTTGCAAATTTTCGCAATTTTGACATATTTCGTATAAATTCGAACTTTAAGCACTTATAAAAAAAAATTGTGACTAACGATTTCGGATTTTTTTTTATCACTTTAAGAACAACTCATAAGAAACCTCGCATTAAATTTTTAAGATTTTCTGGCCGGCCAAAAAATTTTTATCGTTATTTTAAAAAAAAATACTAAAAAAAATTAAAAATTTCAATTGTCTATAAATAGCTCAAAAAAAGTCTAAATTCTTTGAAAATTTAACTGTGTACGGAGAACGCTAATATAAACATATGGTGAAAATTTCAAGTGTTTACATCGATTAGTTTTTGAGTTATAGCAAAATAAAAAATTCGATTTTGTCGAAAACTGGTTTTGCGTAAAAAATCCCGTTTTTCCTTCATTTTTTTAGGGTTTTTCCCGACTCATTTAAAAAATATTGAAAATTTTTAACTTTTGACCCCCCAAAGTACCAACTAGATTCAATTTCCTTTTCAAAGAGGGGCTGAAGTCCAAAATCGAAGCATTTTTACTGCTCCAAATGTTGTCGTCAGACACAAAAATAAAAAAGTAAAAAAAAAAAAAAAAAAAAAAAAAAAAAAAAAAAAAAAAAAAAAAACACACATCATTGTAAAATCAATACATTCTTCACTCCGTTCAGAATCTAAAACACACACCATTGTAAAATCAATACATTCATCACTCCGTTCAGAATCTAAAATGATATACAACTATTAAATATAATGTATACAATATATAAAAAAAATAAAATAATAGGGATATAATTATATACATTATATACATTATATCTATATTATTATGGTAGTTGCCATCACAAACACAACGATCACCGATCAAATAATTTATGACAAAATATTTTACATAAGTTTTAATAATTTTCGATATGTATAACATAAAATATAATGTATTAACTTTATGTGTTGAGTAATTTTTAAAATTACCAATTTTAAATCAGTATTATAATTAATAATTATTGACAAAATGTGTATATTATTATTTTATTTTTTTATATAATATTATATTTATTGTGACATAATATTATTAACATAAAAATAATGATAATATATAGATATTCTTATATATTTTAAATAATTTTATACATTTCATTTAACTTATAGGTACTTTTAATCATTTTCAAAACAATATAATTATATATTTATATAATTGTTATAATTTAAAAAAATATATAAATCAAATATTTTATTTTTTTTACAATTATTGTATACAATTTTGTTTGGTTGAAAACGGAATCAGCTTTTTTTAAATTTGGTTGAAAGTGAATCGGCTGAAAAGGAAATTGTACGTTTTTGATCGAAAATGGTAATGCCCAATAATCCGTATTTGTGGTGGCGAAAGTGGAATTTGCCCAAGTATCCCCTGCTGGGCACCACTACTGACACAATTTTCTCAACGCACAGGTACAACACCTTAATGCCTTGCCACTGAGACTGTCACCGCCGTATATTATAATAAGATATTGTACTAATGTACTATACTACTATAGACTCTAAAAAATGACTATTTTCAAGTTTTTTGGAAATAATTTATATTTTTTATATTTTATACTTATAAATTATGATTCTTATATATATATAAAAGAACAGGCCATTTTTATGTACCCATTTTGTGACGACACTATTTAACTTTTTTCCAATTTTATTTCACAGAGTTGTTCCTAATACCTGTGTAAGTGTCACCACGTCGCCCGATTTTCAAAATTTTGATTTTAAAGAGTTGAAGTCGGTGAAAATACATTTTTACGTGTAATTTTTATATCTATATTCATTTAATAATAACAATAGCAGTCAGCCGATAACAGGAATACGGTACGGCACGGCGTGCCGCGAAAGTTTCCAGCTATCTGCAACCTGACCTTTTTTTTTTGTGCGTGTATTTTATCAGCATGTAGATATGAATTGTTCTGATGCATAGAACACCGGTCACCGATTAGCTCAATTATATAAAGTATAAAATAAATGTTTTTCGTCTTTAAAACACAACAATGTGTGTTAATTTAAGAATTTCATTTTGAGAAAGCAAAAACTGCACACGGGCGAAGCCGGGGAATTCAGCTATATAATATGTATGTATTTTAATATAATAGCTACAGCTATTATATTATGAATTCATGAATCTGTGAGGGATTATTAAATTAGAAATAAACTAATGATGGTAACAGATATTTATAATTTTAATATATCTGGTAATTATATGAGTGTATAATATTAGATATATGTATGTAGATATAAGTTGAACATAAAAAGAAATGAGGATGCTGCACTCGCATAGTCACATGTGTAATGTGTTGTCTCAGTCTTACACAACTACACAAGTATGACGCGCGACGTAGACAATATTCGTTTACACAGTCTGAGTAGATCTTGCTCAATTTTGGTTCTAGAGTAAGTAGGTATCTGGTATACCATAATTCTGTTTGAATTATAACTCACGAGGGAAAAGACTACAAGTATTTCGTATTTTAATTTAATTTAATGTTTTGGTAAAAAGGTAATACCTAAAATATTTTTTTATTAAATTATTTTCAAAAAAATCGAAGATAAGCATTATGTAGAATTTATTTTTCTGAATTTATTATTTTCATTAACATCATGATTTTATTATTTTTTCTAGTTTCGAGAAAAATTGTGAATTATTTAATATCATATAAACGTCAGTGTTATCAAGCATGTGGACTGCGGCCATATAAGTGTACAACTAACAACTTTGAATGTGTTATTTTTATTTTGTAATTTTTGTGTAAAATCCATTTTATTGCATTTTTAAGATCATTTTTACGTAATATTACAATTTTTATAATATTATAATTTATAATTAACATTTCTTTATCATAATTTAATTTTAAAACTAATGTTTAAAAAGCCCATTAGAACTCTCTCCAATAGCATCAATAACAGTTTCCTAGTACATTCTAAAATTTCAGGTTGTAGGACACTTTGTACGGTCACCCGGAAAAAATGAAAATCGTGGACAGTTTGTACTATTTCAGGTAAACAAAAGTATTGAGACATGAAATGTTAGACATAATTATTTGTTATTACAAAACATAGGTAGTTAACAATGTTCATACATAAATAATAATAATAATAATAATAATCAGGGCTAGGATTTGTATGCAATAAAAAATTGTAAAATATGCATTTTATTTATCAAAATATATGCAAAAATATGCATTTAAATTGTTATAAGATAAATACAAGAATATAGTTACAAAAAAATATATTTATTTATTGAAATACATCAGTGATTGGCTGTTTGTCTTAATATAATATAATTGAGAAATAAAATGAAATAATTTAGAAATAAAATTTATAATTCATATTTCACATATAATAGTGGAAACTAGAAATATTTTTAATTTTATGTTTAAAAAATTGGAAAATTTATATTTGACTTCAAATAACCAAGTTTTATACTTTAATCAGCAAGGCTAGAATTAAATACGAAATATTAATATTAAATTATAAATATTAATTACGAAATATATTATAAAACATGAATTTTTCGCAATAATATTCTTTTACTCAATATGAAATATATGAGTTAATAATATGAATTTTATCCAAAGTATGCAAAAACATTTACATACCGTACAAAACATCCGCGATCGAATTTTACCAATTTATTATTACCGTACAAAGTGTCCGCAATCGATTTCTATCAATTTATTATCACCGTACAAAGTGTCCGCGATATGCAACTCAAACAATAGATACTACAAACTGTCCGTTTACTAAAATTTCACTCAATATTAAATATTTATATAAATTCTTCCATTGTTTCTCGGAAAACAATTTAGATATCTTAACTTTGTTTAAACTTAAAAATTGATCTTTTATAAGTAACTTGGGCAGTGTCGTGTTTAGGGGGTGGGCCTGATAGGCAAGTGCCCACCCACATTTTTATATAAGTACTAGACTAGTATATTAAGTTTGATGCTCAATGGTTAGTTAGAAAAAAATTGGTTTTGAATAGTTTTGATTAGATTAGGTATTTCAATAAATATGAAAGATTTAAATATTTAAATAAGAGTTTATGTTTTAATAAAAGGTAAGCTACCATTTATTATAAAAATATTAAAATTAGTCATTTAGAATAAAAATACTAAAACTTAAATAGATCAAATTATAATATGAGGAGGGAGTAAAACCATTCTGAACTTAAATTTTGTGGCCCATCCGCAAAAAAAGTTCTGGACACGCAACTGAACTTGGGTAAAGTAACAATATTTTTTGTGTGTTGTACACTGCTAAAACATTAAACAACCAATTATGTTGAACAATACTATCATTGATTATGAATACTTATATTTACTATATTTATAATCAATGATACTATATTACTATGTACTACATTGATAACATAGTTTAAACGAATAAACAATTATTAAATGTTTTACAATTATTGTATATTTGTATACATCAAAAAATGAAATGCGTCTCGGTTTAAATCTAGTTTATGTTCTTAATTTATTAGAAGGTTGGGAGTTTTCAGTTAAAAATGTATGAATAATAAATGTATATTTAAAAGTATTTATAATAATATAATTAAATTGTTAAGTAGATTGTTGTAATAGTAATTCATAATATGTAAATGTATTTCTATCAATAAAGTGAAGTTTTAGCGACACATCTGCAGGTATTTATTTGTTGATAGTTTGTATAGCTAAACATTTTTGGATTCAAGCAAATGGAATCAAGTAGTATTTTGAATTACTTTAAATCGATTATCTAAGCTATTGACACAAACACTGTCGACAATATAATAAAATAAATAACAAGGTATGCTGGCAATTGCACTCTCATTGTTGAATCGTAGTTATTCGTAGGTACTAAGAGTATAGGTATGTATTTTTTTTATGTCATATAATAAATTAATATTTTCTTAGTATAAGGCACTTCAAGTATATGGTCTACTTTAACTTCACAAAACGTTCTATTTTTCTTAGAAATAATATTAGCTTATTTCATAAAACTAAAATTAATAAAGGAGTAAGAACTCTTACAGTCCCGCCGCAGACACTATACATAAACGTTGGTTTCTTCGTCTCATTATAATAATTAACTAATAATTATTAAATTTAATTTATAATTTGAAAATTGATGACTCATAATTTTTATTCTTAGAATTTTTATTTCAAATTAGTAGCAACATAAAATACAAAACAGTCGATTTTTTAATTTAATTTTTTTTGTTGATATAGGTACCTATTTGATTTTTATAAGTGTGTGTGTTTATAGTGAACGAACTGCTCCTAGCTATACTACTATCTAAAAGTTTTAGCCGTTACAACAATATTTCCACTGCATGATATAACATATTTTAAAAATGCAAGTAATAAAATTCTTGATTGTTCCGCAGTGTAAGAGGGAGCTGGATGGTCAATTACTCAATTATCAATACTCACTAAATCGAAATCTCAACTATAAAATATATGAGTCTCACGTATTTTTAAGTAGCTTTAAATTATAACATATAATAATAATATCATATAAATAATATTAATATACACAACAATTAATTTAATAATAATTCAAATTTTGCATCAAACTGATATTTTAAAATAGTATATCTGTCTAAAATGTTTAAAACAAATAACATTATTTGAACAAATGATATAAACATTAAACACAATCAATTTAATAATAATTAAAATACTATAATGGTACTCCATCAATGATTCACTGTTTACACAAGCAATTTAGTCATATGAATTAGTCATAATATATTGTTAGAAAAAAGGACATGGTTCTTAATCGGCTGTGTTTCTTGGTATATCTCGCATTGAATAGGTCACGATAATGATTGTTGACTAATAGCTGATAATGAGTTCAATTTTAATTGAGTGATAAACTGTTGAATAAAAAAGAAAAATAACTCTAAGCAGAAATGTACTTTTAACCTACGTTTATGTTATAAACTTATAAAGTATATTATATTATTATTTATATTGTTATTAGTTGCTAGTGTTGCTACTATAATAAATGTTTTAAAATGTACATAGTGTCAACTGTCAAGTTAATAACAATATATACGAAGTGGTAAGAAAAGTCTCTGCATGGATAATTTTTTTGGAATTACAACAAAATTACGTTTAAAGAATATATTATATTAACATTAGAAATTAAAATAAGTTTCTAGGGTTACGTAAAAACACTAAAAACAGCTGATTAGAAATCTTTTATAAATTTATTGATTAATCAAAAGTGCAGCAAAAAAATACACGAGGTAATTATATTGTCCCCTTTTATCAAAATAATAATTTTCATAGATTCATCCTACTATATGTTTTTTACCCTAAAAACAGTCTTAATTAAATTCTAAAATACTTTAAGTATTCCACACAAATTTTTTGAAAAAAAAAATAGATACTAAGTCTATAAATATATAATATATATATATATATATATATATATATATATATATATAATAATTAAGGGGGAAGGTCAGGTCCAACAATTTTAATCAAAAAATGGTCCCGGTCGCAATCTAATTGAGGTGTAAGTTATGGATCAATTTTTTTGAAAATAGTGTTAAAATTTAAAGAAATATCTCTTTTACGCTTCTTGTACATTTGATTTTACCAAAAATGTTTTTTTTAATAGGTACGTAATTATTTTTTCTAGTTATAAAAATTCAAAAGTGTTTAATAATATCTTAAACCTCACTTCACAAATCTAGTGTACAAGAAACATAGTGCATGATGTGAAAATTTCAAAAAACTTTATTAGAAAATAATCGGATGAAATTAAGTTCATCAAAATGGTTTTTACTTTTTAGCCGTAAGCTAGCGCTGTTAGTGGAATATTTTGTAACCTGTCGCTATCGGCGGTTTGCCAGCTATAATTAACTCAGTTGGATATTATTTTATTATTTATATTACCGACACAACAAATATTGTGTTATCATTTTCATTATTATGATGATATTCTTTGATAATATTTTTGAAAATCGTAATGACTATAAATGTTCAGCTGTATTTATTCTATTTTTCTATAACATTATAATTTATTCTTTAACCTATTGATATGTCAGAAAATTATAGCAAAGGTAAAAAAAAGCGTTTGCGTATTAATGCAAAACGTCGAACACGTTTTGTAAACAGTGGTTTATTAAAATGGAGGAGCGAACGACGTTTATAAGTACAAAATAATAATAGTTTCATAGAATTTTAATCAAAGTAATTTATTACGAAAAAATGACTATTTAGATAATAAAAAAACTAAAACCTTAATTTTATTACTTAAAATACTAATTATTAATTAATTATATGATTATTTAAGAGTCAATAATAAAAATACTTATTACTTGTAAATAAAAAAAGACTAAGAAGCATTTAATATATATTATATATATGACATAAATGTAATACTATAACCTTATGAAACATTTTTATATAAATAAAAGAATTCAATTATTCAATATGTTACCCAATAATATTAATACAATTAATAAAAATAAACTTTTTAAATTTGGAATAAAAAATTATATATACAATTAGGCAACGAGTTTCGATAATAATGTATACTAAGTAATATGATAGAATATAGATATATGATTGTTTATCCTACTTCCTAGATATTAGATAATTAAACAAATTATAAGTTTTAAGTTTGATTAAATAAAATGAATAAATAAATAAACAAATTATTGAATAATTTGTAGACTCCATTTATTTGTGAGCCCTAAAGACACAGAGATCTACAGTGCTAATTTTATGATTGAGTTATTAAAAATACGGGGAATCGTAAGTTTTTACACAAGAGTAACAGGTAGACAATTACATACGTTAATTCATACATACCTATATGTATGACGTATGTGTAAGTTACTACACGAAAAAAAAAAGGTACGTATGTAAGTTCCTACACAGCGGAAGACAGGTACTTGTGTATGTTCCTACACGGTAAAAAAAGGTACACGTGTAAGTTCCTACACTAGGAATATTATGAGTTATCAATCTACGTCTATAAAATACTGTCATACATATACATTTTAACCCTTTATTCTATGTAATATATAATTTATAAGCTATCTATCTAATTTAATTTAATAATTTTAAAAATAAAAAAGCGGGTAAGTGGGTATCGCTCTGCTATATATTAGGGGGTGGAGTGGACCTCAGACTATGGTAGGTTAAATTTGAATGCAATGATAGGTATCATTGTATACGAAAAACGATTCTGAACGAAGATGATTTGTCAGTTTAGGATATAATTTTAAATATAAAAAAGCGGGTAAGTAGGTATCGCTCTGCTGTATATTAGGGGGTGGGGTGGACCTCAGACTATGGTAGGTTAAATTTGAATGCAATGATAGGTATCATTGTATACGAAAAACGATTCTGAACGAAGATGATTTGTCAGTTTAGGATATTGTCATATATTCTATTTTGAAACTAATAGTATAGTTTTTATATGTTACTATGGTTAATTTATAGTATCTGTTTATTAATAATCAAAAAATCGATTTTGTCGAAAAGTGGTTTTTCGTAAAATTGCCATTTTTCTGTCATTTTTTTTTGTTTTTCTCGAATTGTTTGAAAACTATTTGAAAATTTTACTTTTGACCCCCCCCCCCCCCCCAAAGTACCAACTAGATGAATTTTCCTATTCAAAGAGGGGCTGAAGTCAAAAATCGGATACTGCCCCAAATGTTGTCGTCAGACATAAAAAAAAAAAAAAAACAACACACATCATAGTAAAATCAATACATTCATCACTTCGTTCAGAATCTAAAATTTTAATGTAATAATAATTCATAATAAGCATGGTCTATATAAAAGTCTCATAAAGATTAGAAACACTGTTATTTATACGGTAGGTACCCATAGATAATAAAGAATGTATAGGCCGCGCCTATGCTTATAACCACGCTTATAACATTAGGTACCTCGTTCCTCGAGAGCAGATATCTTCTGTCTCACAAAGGTGCCTGTTATCTCAACTTTTGATTCCTATATTTTGTTCCTACCAAGCACCTACATTCATTGTTTCACGGATATGTTTGAGAACGTATGATAAGGGCGAATGGCCTATCCATTCTTTATTATCTATGTCGGTACCCGCATCGCTTTCACTTACACTAACAAATAACAATCATTTACAACTAACACATAGATCTCGGGCGGCTAAGACGAGATTATGAATTTCCTAAATTATGTCCCTTAAATAATAACCGTAGTGAGGCCACATATTATTATATAAAATACTAGATAGCTAACAAGCCATCAAGCATTGAAGTTAGCCGCCATATGCGATATGCGTGTAAGTCAATGTTGACATAATTGTCTTATCAACACAACATGATAACAATCTTATGGTATTTGATTTATAAATTATAATAATTATAATAATATAATATTATATTATATTATCACCACAAAATATAATATAAAACACTTTTATATAATATTCTGGCTAATGGCTATTTTATATCTGTGAACGAGGAGTAAAATTACTTAAACATGTAATTACTCCGTGTGTCAACGATGAAGGTTGAACTTCTGTTACCCGACTTTGCGATTAGGGTCAATACGGGGGACTGCCTAAATCTGCCAGCACCAGCCATGATGTATGAAAGGTCTTCAAGTCAACTTTTGGTCATAATAAATAGTTCTAAAAATAATTTAAAGTATTTCCCCAACTGCATGTACTCTATGTAAACTATGTAAATCATTGCATCAGATTGATCGAGTTAACAGAACATATCCCCTTTCAATAACTAATTAACTAATACATACATTGACTTACGGTTGTATACTTCAATAATATAATTTTTTATGATCATATTTAGAATAAAATTGGACATGCTTTACTATACATCAATTACAATTTTTATATTTATTATTATCTGCATTAGTATACATCTTGTGATTAATAACTTTATAAGATACATACATTAGACATGATTATACAAAAAATATTCCGATTATGAACCTAACTAATTATTTTACGAAAATAGTCATGTATTATTTTACTCCTGACTCCTGTGTATTTATTTATTCATTTATTTATAAATGCCTGGAAGGTATAAAGTATAAATTTTTAAAGTTATTTAAGAATACATATTATTAAAAAAGCAGGTAAGTGGGTATCGCTCTGCTGTATATTAGGGGGTGGGGTGGACCTCAGACTATGGTAGGTTAAATTTGAATGCAATGATAGGTATCATTGTATACGAAAAACGATTCTGAACGAAGATGATTTGTCAGTTTAGGATATATTATATTTAAATATTGTCATATATATTCTATTTTGAAACTAATAGTATAGTTTTTATATGTTACTATAGTTACTTTATAGTATCTGTTAACTGTTTATTAATAAAAAAAGTATTTGGCAACATACACATAATGAGAGTATGAAATTTAATTTAAATTTTGAAATATTTCGTATAAATTCGAACTTTAAGCACTTTAAAAAAAAATTGTGACTAACGATTTCGGATTTTTTTTTATCACTTTAAGAAAAACTTATAAGAAACCTTGTATTAAATTTTCAAGATTTTCTGGCCACCCAAAAAATTTTTATTGGCATTTGAAGAAAAAAACTTAGAAAAGTCGAAAATTTCAATTGTCTATAAGTAGCTTAAAAATGGTCAAAATATTTTGAAAATTTAACTGTAAAGAGTTAACTATAATATAAGCATTTGGTGAAAATTTCAAGTATTTACAATAATTCGTTTTTGAGTTACAGCAAAATCAAAAAATCGATTTTGTCGAAAAGTGGTTTTTCGTAAAATTGCCATTTTTCTGTCATTTTTTTTTTGTTTTTCTCGATTTTTTTTTAAAACTATTTGAAAATTTTACTTTGACCCCCCCAAAGTACCAACTAGATGAAGAAATAAACATGAAATGTTGAAATATTTTAAACATTTTTAAGAAGTGTTTTTTTTAAGCAAGTTTAAAATATTGAATTATTTAGAATTTATATTACTGGGACATAAAATTTACCATTATAACCTACAGTGAAGAAATAATATCACAGAATACTTTAAGTCAATCAGTAATAATTATCAATACTCCAGTACTGCTGAACAGTAGTATATGGTATACTTAATTGATCTATAATTTTAAATTAAAATATTTTTTCTATTCTTTCTTGAATACCTATTCTTAACATATTTTATGTAAAAACTATACTACAAAATATGTTGGTACAATTATAATAAATAAACTGTTAAACAATTAGAAAATTATAGATCTATTCACATTTATAGTAAGTTTCCAATAAAATAAATCTATGATATACTTTTAAACACTTAATAATTATTAGTTTAAGATTCTATATTTAAACATTGAATTATTAAGCACATTTTATTAAAATCCTAATGACTTTATCACAAATTAGGAAATATAATTTCTATGATCTGAAGAGTGTTAACCGCATGGCCTAAAATAGTGTGCAGTGTAACATTGTTAGTGCAGAACGAAATCGGAATAATGCAGTACAAAATCCAAATGTGTGTTAATTATTTTAGTATTATGTTTAGACTTTGAAAATACCATTGACTTACCATAAAGTTCTAACTTTTATTATTTTTTTAATTTTTAATTTTAACTTAAATAAATTAATATATATTATATAAATGATCAAAGGCATTAAATAATACCATTGCAAAATACAAATCATTATATATTTTAATCATTGCTA
This sequence comes from Schizaphis graminum, assembly GCA_020882235.1. Classification (NCBI taxonomy): domain Eukaryota; kingdom Metazoa; phylum Arthropoda; class Insecta; order Hemiptera; family Aphididae; genus Schizaphis; species Schizaphis graminum. The sequence continues at coordinate 87,739,167 of CM037033.1, read as the reverse complement.
TAAGTTATAAAGGTTTATAATATTGTAATTTTATTCATTATTGTTGTATTGTACCATGAACTAAGATATTATACTAATGTATCTCATAGATACACTTAGTAAAACTTCATTTTGTGATTAATGATAATGATAACTAAAGACGAAATTTTACATAAAATGCATGCTGCTATTTTCAACATCATATACATGCAGACCATGACTGTCCACAAATCATTAATTGATTGATTAAATATCAACATTTTATAACGCATATTTTTGTATATACTGATGTAGGTACTACATATTCTGAATATCTTTGCATATTTATCCAAAAAGGTTTTGAGCCAAAAAAAAAAACAGATTATAGGTATGTTTATACAATAATAAATATTGTACGTCTCAGACAGTCGACTGAGTTCTATTGAGGTGTAGTACAAGGGTAGCTGATCCATTAGTAGGGAGTGAAGGTGAGATAAAAGAAGAAGATTAATTAATTCGTATATTTTTTCATAGGCTTGCATTCTATTTTCTAAACCACATTCGGTAGATATTGAAAAATTAATTTCAGACTACAACTTATAAAAAACTGCAACACGATTTTTTCTATCTCCTACAGTGACAAAAGATTTTTAGTATATGAAAATAAATATGTTGGCATTAGACAAGTTTGATCATCAACTAGCTGTCTTTAATTGGTTGAACAAAAAAAAGACATTCTAAAATTCACCCACATGTAAAAAAAAAACAGGAATGGTATCAAAAGGTTTTTGATGAAGTCAAAGAAAAATATGATCTAACAAATAATATTGAACTTGGAAAAATACAGTTTTAAATATTATTTTGTGTTATACTTTCAATTATTTTATCCAGGATACAGGTGTAATATTATGTTGAATTTTCAAATAAAAATAAATGTTTATAACTTAGGTATATTTTATTTTTAGAGAAGGAGAATTCATATAAATTAAAGTGAATTTATAAAATAGTGTAGTATAAAGTTTCATTTAATTTAGGCCACTGCTTAGAGTTCAGTATAAATTATTATTTTGTAGTAAAGTACTAGTTATGAACATGTTTCAGAGTATAAGACCGGATATGGTATGATTATATTTTAATCGTGATTTGTACATAATTTATTATACATTTTATACTCTTATGTGTACAAATTCAAATACTAGGTACCTATACATTTTGAATGAGAATATTATAATTTACTTTATATGCACACAATTATATATCTATTAGTTATAAATGTAAAATTGAAAAAAAATACCTATAATATGTTTAAGCTTATTACATCAATATATAACATAGACTGTAAACTCTAATACTGCATTTGAATTATACATATAATAAAATATAGTATTTTTCGATTAATATCTGTAGTATCATCAATTTAAATATAATAAAATTTACATTATCTAATTTCATTTATTATTTTGTTTATTAATGATTCAGAAATAGGTACATAAAGTTAAATTATTTGGTATGGACTTAGTCAAACCAGAAAATATGTTTTTTATACTCTTATAATGATTTTGTATTTTTTAAGAACACCTAAAATTATACAAACTAAACAACTCTCTAAAATTCTTTTTATTTAATAAATCACTGTTCTTGTTATCCGCAAGTGTTATGTTTGTTTTACTAATGTACATCATATTCATAGCAAATTTGTATTCAGCAAAACATATTTTGTGATGTCAACTTTAATATTAGAGTAAATTTACCTCTTATCCAATTTAAAGGTGAGAATATTATCTAGAAAATGTTCTATACTTTTATTGATATTATGATTTTAAAGTCAGTTATAGCTATGTAAAATACTACAACTCTAAAATGTTCATAAGTCATAACTCACTTTAAAATGATATTACCAATAAAAGCATATATGATATTTCCGAGGATATTTCCTAAATAATACTCTTAGCTTTAAATTTGATGATAGGTAAATGTACTTTAATATTAAAGCTAACATCACAAAATGTCAAAATGTGTTCTGCTGAACTCAAATTTGCTACAAATTACAATGTACATTAGCAAGACAAATAGAGTATATGCAGGTATAACATTTTCTTAAGTGTTCTTTAAAAAAGTGATTCATTAATTTAATCTCAAATTTTCGTTATAATTTTTTGTAAACAAATAATCATGCTTATTAACAATATCTACTATAGTAAAACCATCTTTATCTAGGTTTTTTAATGCTAAATGATTATGAATAATATGCTCTTTTTATGATTGATGTATTTGTATACTCCTGGATAAATTTTTAAATCATAATATCCGCAACAATATTCTAAATATACTTAATTTGACCTTCTAACAACCACGGTGAACAAAACAATTTTTGTACAATAAAGATTTAAACATAATCTAAAGTATTGTTAATATAAATTTGACATGGGTAAATTAACTATAGAATAAGGTACCTACCTTAGTTTTTTAGTCAGGAACCAAAACTGATAAAATCGGAATAGGTCTATAATAGAATAGTTTACAAAAAGATAAATAATTTCTCAGTAGATATCTAGATAAAAAGTTTTAAATTATTTATCTTCATTTATATTTGATATACTTCAAGATCTTATCTTCTTACAAAACTAGTTAGATATTTATAGACTGGTTAAGGCTCAGTATCTATTTTTTTTTTTCAAAAAATTTGTGTGGAATAGGTACTTAAAGTATTTTAGAATTTAAATAAGACTATTTTTAGGGTAAAAAGCATATAGTAGAATGAATTTATGATAATTATTATTTAGATAAAAAGGGACAATAATTACCTCGTATATTTTTTTTTGCTGCACTTTTGATAAATACAAATATTGTATCTTTCAACTTTTATGATATATTATAAAATAAATGTATAATTAAATATGGCGATATTTAACTAATTTGTTTGCATACCTATAAATAAACAGTACATTTTTGTTTTTAATAAGGTGCTATGGTAAGCATTATATATTTATATACAATAATGCACTTACTAATTAATATTTTCTCATAAATGAACATATTTTAAAGTTCATATGTAAATTATCAGACAGGAACAGTAGGAGAATATACATATTATAAAAACCTTTATTTAGGAACATCAATTCTTTGTATTATGGATACAATTGACTAATTGAGTTACAATTTACAAGCATACAACTGATTAACAAAAAATGTTTTTGTGTACAATTAATGATATTTTATACTATTTTGTAAATGTGTGTGATGTATTTGTCTTGCAAACGTACAACATACTGTAATTATAAAATTATCATTATTCACTTCATATTTAAAATATCTATTTAAGCTTCAAAATAATTAAATATTGCTTTTAAATTCTACAATAAAACAAGTGTCAATTCACACTAATTTAAAAAATAACAGTGAAAAATGGATTATTGTGAACATAATGTTGATATATTGTACTTTTGTAAAACAGACTGCAGGCATCCTCTTAATATTTAGGTATTGTTAAATTTTCTAAATGGTAACATTAACAGTGACAGATAAGTATACATAGTTTTAAATTACAATATTACCAATGACATCTGTTTCAAATTTGCCAATTGTTGCCAATTTCATAAATGTAATTATTTTTTGTATATTGCTAAAGAATAGTTATATAAAAAAAAATATTTTTAACTATCAATATATGACTTACATTCATGATATTATCTTCAGCAGTCTATTATTACTTCATTAAAATTATTTGACCGTTGCAAATCATCTCCATTAAAATCCTTATCGTATTTCAGACTAGAGTGTCTGAAATTGTATACAGTATGCTGTATGCAAATGGTAATCGGTAAAAAACGACAAAACGTTAATTATGCCAATATGGTTAAGTTATTAAAATAATTGTCGTCATAAATAAAATTATTTTTAAAATACATAGAAATTTGAAAACATTCTTTTTGAAATAAACTTTACATTTATATTATTTTTTTTTAAATTTAAGTTACATACATATTTATGTTAGAAGTAAGGCTTCAACATCAGGGACGTAACACGATTGCGGACTTTTTACCTTTTAATATTTGAGAAAAAATAACACGATTGCGCACCTTAAATATTTTTGCTTTGAGCAAACACAAATATTTAAATAATTTTAAATAAATGGTTATAGTTTAAGAAACACATCTATAGTATAGTATACGTATACACAATTGTTACGGCTAGTGGATACTATTATATGGCGTCTAATAATATTTTATATTACTATAATATTATTATTGTCATCGTTATGAGTGTATCTTAATTCTTTATTTTTATAAATAAATATCGGCATATTATTCCTTTTTTTGACACGTAATTACTGTGATATATTATAAGATTTTTTTTACTATACGTATTAAGTTATTATTAATGTTGGTAAATTTATTTAAATATTTGTGTTTGCTCAAAGAAAAAATATTTAAGGTGCGCAATCGTGTTGTTTTTCTCAAATATTAAAAGGTAAAAAGTCCGCAATCGTGTTGCACCGCTCTTTATTAATATTATATTATCATTGCGACTTCGTTCATCAAAACTACGTAGGTATACGGTATACCTAGGTATAAAAAACTATTACGTTTTTAACGATAAAATTTGGTTTATCGCAACCCATGTGTATCACTGTGTAGGTATACAAATATAACTTTAGGCTAATGACCTCTGATGTTGCGGTGCAACACGATTGCGGACTTTTTACCTTTTAATATTTGAGAAAAAACAACACGATTGCGCACCTTAAATATTTTTTCTTTGAGCAAACACAAATATTTAAATAAATTTACCAACATTAATAATAACTTAATACGTATAGTAAAAAAAATCTTATAATATATCACAGTAATTACGTGTCAAAAAAAGGAATAATATGCCGATATTTATTTATAAAAATAAAGAATTAAGATACACTCATAACGATGACAATAATAATATTATAGTAATATAAAATATTATTAGACGCCATATAATAGTATCCACTAGCCGTAACAATTGTGTATACGTATACTATACTATAGATGTGTTTCTTAAACTATAACCATTTATTTAAAATTATTTAAATATTTGTGTTTGCTCAAAGCAAAAATATTTAAGGTGCGCAATCGTGTTATTTTTTCTCAAATATTAAAAGGTAAAAAGTCCGCAATCGTGTTACGGCCATTATCATATCGTAGTACATATTAGTCATTAACAGTGACTCATTATACAATTTGATGATAGAATTCAATAACTCAATCAGAAATATACTAAGCGGGACGGAGGGGCATAGTTAAAAAAAATATATTTATTAAATTTAAATAGTGAATTTATTTTAATTAAAATGCATTTTAAGTGTAGAAAATTACTTTTCAACTTTACACAATGTAACAGAAAATGTATTCAGCATTTTCAAAAGTTTAGAAACGTTTGGAAAATAAATCAGGTTTATAATGTCCGGCGGAGTTCAATTGCGTGCGTCTTACCTTTTTAAGTATATGATTGCGCGCAGTTCCAAAATAAGAAAGAATATGATTTTAACTATTCAAAAGCGTACGATTACACGTGAAATAGGGTGCGAAATTACCAAATTATTTATTAAACGAAAATTAAGTTGTATCATAATTATTTTTGATATTTAAATACAGATACGAATACATTTATTCAGAAACTAAGAATGATATGATATTAAAAAAATTTTATCATACCATCATAAAATAAATAAATAATTATTTAAAAAAATTATCGTTTAAAATATTTCGTTGAATTTACGTAAATAACATTAAATGAAAAAAGTTAATAATTCAAAAAGTTGTCAAATTACATTATTTTTTTTTAAATAAATTTGAAAGCCCTGATACCTATTTCTAATTATGGCCATAATATGCTTAAGTAAATTTTCTGATGTTTTATTATTTATATAATGTTTGTGTTCAATTTTTAAATTTTCATTTTTTTGTATTTCTTCCTTCGATTTTGGTTGTATTTTTCTTTTGGAAATGGTAAACGGATTTACAATAAACCTAAATATTTGGCAGTATTGTTTAAAAGGGCGCATGTAAACTCCGTCACAAGTACCTTTTTTTATTGTAAACTCCGCCAAAAAAAAAACAGGTAAAATTGGGTTCATGTAAACTACGCCACTGAAAAAAATCAGGTAAAATTGAGTTCATGTAAACTCCGCCAGTGAAGAAAATCAAATAGTAGTATAAAATTAATATGATATACCTATTATTAAAAAAAAATTATAATATCATATCATATCAATATTTAAATCATGGTATAAAAAATCATAATAAATAATCCAAAATCATATTTTTCATAATAATAATTAATAATTGTCCACATAATATAATAAAATATAATAAAAAATAAATAAAGAATCGTTATACCTAATAATATTTTTGTCATATTTATTTTTATTTGTACAATCTGTATAAAATATATTTACAATAAGCACAATAGATGGATGTATATATAAAAAGGTCGAGGTTGGCTTGATTGAAATAGCTATTCAGTAATAGCACTTCGTGTTACCTAATAATATAAAATCATATTTTCCATAATAATAAATCGTATATAAATCGTCCACATTAAATATACATAAATCATAGTCAAAAAATAATTGTTATATACGTAATAATCCAAAATCATATTTTTCATAATAATAATTAATAATTGTCCACATAATAGAAAAAAATATAATAAATAAATAATCGTTATAATTAATATTGTCATGTATTAAAACTATAATGATGTGATACAATTTGCAAATATTCTAAGTCTTGTATTTCTTTATTAGTAGGTATACCTATTCATAGCATCCTGTTATACTGTCATTTTAGATTCTGAACGGAGTGAATGTATTGATTTTACAATGATGTGTGTTTTTTTTTTTTTTTTTTTTGTGTCTGTCGACAACATTTGGGGCAGTAAAAATGCTTCGATTTTCAACTTCTGCCCCTCTTTGAAAAGGAAATCGGATCTAGTTGGTACTTTGGGGGGTCAAAAGTTAAAAATTTTCAATATTTTTTAAATGAGTCGGGAAAAACCTTAAAAAAATGACGGAAAAAACGGGATTTTTTACGCACAACCAGTTTTTGTCAAAATCAAATTTTTATTTTGCTATAACTCAAAAACTACTTGATGTAAATACTTGAAATTTTCACAAAATGTTTATATTAGCGTTCTCAATACACAGTTCAATTTTTAAAGAATTTTGACTTTTTTTAAGCTATTTATAGGCAATTGAAATTTTTAATTTTTTTTAGTATTTTTTTTTTAAATAACGATAAAAAATTTTTGGCCGACCAGAAAATCTTGAAAATTTAATACAAGGTTTCTTATAAGTTGCTCTTAAAGTGATAAAAAAAAATCCGAAATCGTTAATCACAATTTTTTTTTTATAAGTGCTTAAAGTTCGAATTTATACGAAATATGTCAAAATTGCGAAAATTTGCAAGTAATTTTGTGGTTGAAAAATCGTAAAATTTTTTTCTTTTATAACTAAGTTTTGAAAATTTGGTACAAGGTTCTCCATACATTTTTCTTTAAATATCTGTAAAAAAAACTATACCGGATTTAGACAAAAAATTTTTATGAGTGTTTGAAATTTAAATTTTTACAAAACCGCGTTAAATAATGGTTTAGCCTCAATCGATTTTTGATATTTGTTGTTATTCAATCAGTATAAGTCGTAAATACTTGAAAATTTTACCAGTTATTGAGATTGCCATTTTCTTTACGTGATTTGATTTTCAAAATATTTTGACTTTTTTTGAGCTATTTATAGACAATTGAAATTTTCAATTTTTTTTTATTTTTTTTTTATAAATGTTGATAAAAAAAATTTAGCTGGGACAAATTACTTGAAAATTTAATTGAAGGGTCCACATAGCTTGTTCTAACTCTCATTCAAAAATTATAAAAATACATAGGCACAATTTTTTTTTATTAGCATTTGAAGTTCAAATATTGACACAAATTCGTCAAAATCATGAATATTTTTCACTATTTGGTAGTAAAAAATTTATAAATATTTTACTTTCAATAGCTAAGAATTGAAAATTTAATACTATGCTGTCCATAAGTTAAGCTTAGAATAATTATAAAAAAGTTTGAGGATTATTCAATTTAAAAAATTTTACGAGTGTTTAAAGTTTTAATTTTAATTTGAAATCAAAAATACGCGTGTAAAATTACGTTTTACTAATAAATAATTTTCGATTTTTGTTATTTTTAAAAAATTATCAAACGTAAGATCTTGAAGCTTTTACTTTAGTGTTTGAATTTGTGAATTTTTTTCAAAATATAACGTATGACAATATTTAAATATAATATATCCCAGACTGACAAATCATCTCCGTTCAGAATCGTTTTTCGTATACAATGATACCTATCATTGCATTCAAATTTAACCTACCATAGTCCGAGGTCCACCCCATCCCCTAATGTACAGCAGAGCGATACTCACTTACCCGCTTTTTTTTTGTTTTTTTTTTTGATTTCGAATTTTTTTGCTGATTTACTTAAGATATGCCATTTAATTTAATATAAGTTTGGGTTTGAAATTCGATAAGAACTTTACTAAAAATGTTGACATTCGGATGACTTTTATAAAATGAATTTCTCAGATGACTATGAAAGGATTCACAGGTATTTGTTGTTCGATTTAAATTTGCATTTTGATCACTGTCGCACTGACTATAGGTAAAAAAAAAACTGGCGGAGTTTACCATAGACCTATTATTACCTTTTTATCTTGACCGATATTCTGGCGGAGTTTACAATCGCCCGTTTAAAATTAAAAATAATATAGCACGCGCAATCGTCCGCCTATAAAGGTACCACCGATAAGGACCGCGCGCAATCGTATCATGGCCCGGTGGAGTACGATATGGCGCGCGGTTTCGCTTTTTCTATGAATACGACTGTGCGCAATGCCGGAGTAACGGGAGTGGGTATTTTGCACCAATTTAATTACCTGTATAATTTGCGCCATCAAAAGGTACATTTAAGGACGTATGTAATTTGCGCCAAAATAAAAAAATATAACATGTATTTTGCGCCACATATACAAATTAATTTTGGTAATTTGCGCCACGACAGAAAACGAAATGAAATATGTAATTTGCGCCACACTTTCAACTTCAATATTATTGGAATTTACCAGCAGATAAATTTACTGATATCGCATAGGATCTTCGTCTCTATTAGATTATGTCTAATCTAACGAAAATTATCAATGTATTGTTTTACTTGTATACATTTATTTTTAATTATAATATGACTGATTTTTATATGTTTTATTAGTTTATTACTAAACGAAAATTTACTTATTTAATATACACGAAGTTTATTTTACTTGTGGCGCTAATTACAATTTCAATAAGGTGAAATATGGCGCAAATTACAATTTTTGTAGGTAAACGATGGCGCAGATTACATATTGCCTTTTTATTTAGTTTTATTTGGCGCAAATTACAAACTTAAAAAGTGGCGCAAATTACCAAAATACAATTTTAGATTTGGCGCAAATTACATGTATTTTTTTTTTTTTTTTGGTTGTTTTTGGCGCAAATTTCATACGCCCGGAGTAACAAAGAACACGATTTTGACTATTCAAAAGGTATACGATTGCGCGTGAAATTAGGTGTGACGTTGTTAAATTTTTTATAACAAACTTCAATTCATAATATTATTTAATACTGATACGAATACAAATACATCATTAAAAACATTTATAAATTATATTAAAAAAATCTTCACTTCGTAATTCAGAATTGTGTAATGGCATTTTCTAAAGATTTAAAGTAGGGAGGGAAGTTTAATTAATTATACCTAGAAGTTAAGTTAATTTTTTTGGCTACAGCTATGTATAGAACTTGGGGCTTTGTACTCGCACTCTTCTCGTAATATTTGTCTATCAATATTTTTAATTGAATCTACGGGCTGGTTATGCTCACTGTGTAGACGCACACTGTTTTGTATTACATCATCTCCATCAGCTCTCAAGTATCGAAATTTGTGCTCATTCACTACTAATAAATCACTTTCCATTACGAAATTATTTTGGGGAATTTCATTTTTCATTTAAAATATAAATACAAAATGTTAACACTTCGAAAAAGAATTTTTACACGAACACAGCTGATAGTAAATAGGTTTAGACAAAACGCGTGCATTTATAGTTAGGTATTTAGGTATATTCCTACATGTATGGGAATTTACATTAAAGATATTGTTGTATGAAGTATTTCGATACAATAAAAGAATTATCTAAAATATAACCAATAACTTCTTAGTGATAGGGAGTTTGTGTTATATAAATAAATAGGCGAAACTACGGGTCAAGCCAGTCAGGCCTTGGCCTGACCTAATACTGACTATAAAAATTTGTAGATATTATATATTTTAATAATTATTTAAGCATTATAAATAATATATTTATACATGTAAACATATACATCTGTACGTTTTATATAATATTATAATAACAATAATATCATATAGTATAATATACTATATTTACCTATATAGGTACAAATGAGGATTATAATATAACGTACCTAATAAAATGTTTTTTTTTTTTTTAATGACTAATAGCATATTTATTTAAAATTAAAAACTTTATATTTCGCATATAAAATTTGTGAAATTTTTCGTTTAAATGTTTCATACCTACTACACGATTATTATACCGCTCGTACCTATTAGAAATATAAGAATATGCGGACTTGAAATAATTTCTTAAATTAAAAAATTGTACATACTACACAATATGAACATAATAATAACATTCATTTTTAACATTGATTATGGAAATATGAAGTCGTATAGGTAGTCTATATCTATATGTACTCGAATAATCGGTTTTATTAGTTAGGTATATTGTTTAATTTGGACATTTGACATTTATTTTTATATTATAGCAATTATTAGGTAGTTAATTGTACGTAACTAAAGTCAACAATCGGTAATGTTTGTTACGTGGTGATATACCCGTAGAAAATTATTGTCAATTACACGTACTTAAATATTTTCACATTATTTCTTTTACTATAAATTCATATTTTTATCATTGAACGGCGTTAGCGGTTGTCTACAAGATTCTTGCGTTTAACATTACAAAATTATGGAAATGGAGAGGTAATTGGAATATTTTTTTTATGGATAGAGGATAGCCAAATATTTTAATTATTATTTAAAATATAATACCATATTATTATTATACACATTAATACATCACGCACCAAATGATTTTATTAACCCCCGTTAGTCGCTATTTAGAAGATCGGGCATTTATAATTTTTTAAATAACTCATTGTAAGTAATTTACATTATTTCGTGTATTTTCATGCCTTCATTGTCCAAGAAGTCAAGCTATCATTTAATGCTTTTTAAAACAATTATCTATTGTTTGTTGAATTTACATGTATTTTTAAAATCACAAACCTGTCAAATAGACTGTGTGTGACAACTCGGATAATAATTAATTTTGTTCAATATTATTTTCGTCAGTAATTATTTTTTTTTAAATAAAAAAAACAATCATAATCGTTTCTTGAGTTTTTTTTTTTATCGATAGTTATAGTTTATCAATTTTATCGTTTTTCTGTTCATATAATTTCATTGAAAAACTCAATATTTTTACCTATATTATATTTAACACATGATACAGGACAAGCGTGTAAATTATCAAAATTTAAATGAAAACAATTCGGAATAAATTTAAAACTACCTATATACAGAAATATAATCTTTCATTAAAAAAAAATCATATATAAATATATAATATGTATTTTTTTTTAACATTATATAGCCATGGGCATTTTAATAATAATAATTTAAATAGTAAAAAATAAATAAATTATAATTTGTGTAGGTATATCTTTAATAAATGTATTAATTATTAAAATTTTTATTTTTTATTAAATATTTAAATTGTAAAGAAATATTCATTATATATATATTAAAGAAAATTGCTATAAAAAGTTGTCAATAGAAATTTTTTTATATTTCTCATTTGGCCTGCCCTAATAAAAGTGTCTAGTTTCGCCTATTCATATAAGGGCCGGTTCTACCACCTATTGATAATTCATAGTTAAACTTATCCATAGGATAAATTAACTAATACCGTTCTACAATGTCTAGATAACCCAGAAGCTGTTGGTAAAGTTATTGGTAACTTGTCAAACGGTTTTACTACTGAATAAGTATTTTATCTGAAGGATAATCCAATGTTTATATCAAATTTTAATATTATCATATAGTGAAATTATGTTATACACTTTCGACTAGTTATACTAGTACTCGAGTTTATAAGCGTATAATAAATTTTAACTAAAAAAATGTTTTGTAATTTTGATATTATATCTGATGAAGATGAATATAATATTAAGATTTACTGAAACCCCGTAAAAAAAAAGTATTTTGAAATCGAATGGAAAATTTAGAAATGTGGGATGACGATTAATTTTTTATGAGATTTAGACTAAAAAAAACCACAGTTATAGAACTTTTATCTAAAATTGAATTTCATTTAAAGTCAAAAACGAACAGGTAAGTAATTTATTGTATATAATATTTATATGAAGCTAACCTTTATACCTAACTATTTCTAAAATAAATTAACCACCAGCAAGAGCAGATGAGTATGCCGTATAGTTTTAAAATTGGAAATTTTTTACAATATAGGTTAGGGGGGCTTAGATAGTGTGATTTAGCCAATGCCCAATGGAAAAAAAATTGCCCCGTTAATTGATTTTTTTTATCTAATATGCATCGAGTTTCAAAGTTTTCGTTAATTAATAATTGAGTGGATCGCTTCACATTGAATTCATACAAAAGACGATTCTGAGCGTAGATAATTTGGCCCACCTATAAATAATTCTGGTAAATTTCCAGTTGGTACACGTGCTTGGCACCACTGAATACATAAAATATGAATATCTTAGACTAATAAACTTATAGGCACAACTATAGGGTTAAAATTCTGGTGGAGGCTAAATCTTAGTCAGGGGGGCTGTTGTTGCGCCAATGGACAAACCGTCTCCGTTCAAAATCGTTATTCATACACCATGAAATTATATCATTGAATTCAAAAGTAATACCATCCATTATAATCACTCACTTGCATCTTACTGTAAAGCAGAGTGACTTCCACTTACTTTATCAGCTTTTTAACTTTGATACCTATAGTGGTTTCTTCTAGAAATTTGGATTTAGCTGGTACTTTGAAAGATCAAAAGTAAAAAATTTCCAGTGTTATTATTTATTATGTATTTCATGTTTCAAAGCAGTGTTCCAAATTGTTTTTTTACCTACATTATAATAATATTTAATTACTAGGTACATACTATGTTAAAAAAAAAAAAAAATACCTGAACATTTTGTTCTAATTTACTTTTCAGAAACCGTGGCTATATTGCCTATAACAAAATTGTTATTGACACTTAGGTTTTATGCATTAGGGACAATTTTACTTGCAGCTGGGGACTTTGTAGGTGTACAACAATATCATATAATACAACAATATCATGGAGAGGATAACAAATTAAAAATTAATTTAACTACTGGTTTACTATCCAATAGATAGTAATTCATAACACAAATATTATTTGTAGAACACACATTTATTATCAATGAGATAAATGTCTTGGATAACGTTATCTGATAGATAGTTAACTCATACTTTATCTGTAGATGGTAGAACCGGCCCTAAGTAATGAATAATATTTTATATATAGTAACGTACGGATTTATCGTAAACCTATATGTCTGGAAACGTTGTAAAAAAATAATATAGCGTACGTACGGTTGCATCAATGATCGAATTAGTTAAAGAATATTAATAATATATCGAATATCGAAAAAAACACTCAGATATTAATATAATTATTTAAGAATTTTGTATATAACATGTTTAACATGTTTGTCCGTATTATATTATATTATTATTATATTTTTTCTGTTCAATCAATGGTCTGTTTAACATATACACAAAAAAATAAAATTTATAATAGAAATTATTTTAAAACTTTACACGAAAATATTGTACTTTAAAAAAAACAATATTCGAACTCTTTAAATACGGTTAACGCTATAATTGTTTCAATAATTGATGTGATAAAATAATAGAAGCTAAACGTATGAAAAAATATGGAAATTATAGGGATAAAAATTAATTAACGAGTAATTCTGACTTATTCATGTTTAAAAATTTCTATGAGTAATATTTGAAAGAATTGTTACGTTTTGGATCATCGGCGACTTCTGATTCGGACTCCGACTAGTGACTAAAAATGGTTTTAATCATTTTATTTCTCTTTGATAAATTATATTATATTTAAACTTTTTGTTACTTATTATTTCGAAGTTCATCCTTTTTTATGAATTATGAATAGATACTCGTATATAGATAGGACATAGGAAAAAGAAATAACTAGACAATTTAAATAGCTTGTTTTAATTTAAAAATGAATATAAACGCGTGGTAAATACTTTCAATAATTGTTTTTAAACAAATTTGTTAACAATTATTTGTATTAAAATTATTTATACATGTGATAAATAAGTAAAAATTTAAAAATGATTTTTCAACAAAAAATGTTTAGTTAAAAATGTATAAAATAGTATTTGATGTTCTTATTGTAAATAACAAAATATAAACAAAGTGTATATAAATATATTATTCAGACCCGGATTTTTAGTTAAAATCATAATTTAATTGTATTTATTTCTTAATTCCGATTAAAAATAAAAAAGTTTCATAACACCCTCTTAATATTTAATAAAATAAAAGTATCAATTAATATTTATTACATAATATTAAATGTAAACATAAAATAAATGTAAACATATTGTGACTTTCTTATTACATAAAAATTCTGCACCGAGTAAAATGAGTAAGTATAATTTTTTATTTGCAATACTTTGATTTTGTGATGTATGTACTACATATATGTAGCTTATTTTTCATTAATTTCTCGACCTTTTTATTCCGTTATTTCTTAAATTAATATAATATGTAACTTTTTAAAACACTTAATCATTTTTAAATAAATAAAAAATTTTTTAAAAAAAGGAATGCATCGTACATACATATAAGTTCCATTGAATAACGTGTAAAATTGGTTTTTGAACGAGTTCGTTTCGTTCTTCTACTTGCTAGTATAAACATTTTTATCTGTCGTTTTTTTCATTATTTTTAAAATAAAGGACATCACAACACTAAATTTTTTTTTAATTTTAAGCTAGTTGTTATATTATTATAGTCAACACAATGAAAAATATTTTGGTAAAAATTCAAATTAAAAAAAAAATAATTATTCAACAAGAAAATGAGAGTTGATGAATAGCCGCATGACGTCATTGAGCCGACGACTGAGCAATTGCCTATGTTTTACGTGTAAAAGTAATTTAATTTACACAATGATTTTAATAACTTAAATAGTATTTCAATTTTTTTTTTCATAAACCCAAGTATATTTATGTGCTTAAGACGATGGTGTGATTTGAAATTGAATATATCTTGTTATTGTATACAATATACATATTATAAATTATAATTTAGTAAAATTATTGAGTTCGCGACTCGCATTGTATTGCCGCGCAAACCAAATTTTACGTAATTGACTAGTTTTATCTACTAAAACAAAAAATAAAAAGTATATATCAAAATTATAATCAAAACAGTGTCATAAACTCTTAAATTAACATGAAAAAAAAATTTACAATTATTTTATATTTAAGCATTGAATTCGTTATGTTGATCTAGACCTTTTTATACGTAAAACATACGTCGCTGTTCCGACTTGGCCGTAGGATCTCCCTCTCTATTTTTCATTAAAATTATATTAAAAATTGACACAGATATAATAATATTTATTTTATATTGTATGTAATTTTTAAAATATAACTAAACAAAATCACATTGCAATAATTTTACTTTCCTAATAATATTAACTGCTTATAAATAGGTATGTGCAATATTTACGGGAAATAAGAATAAATAAGTAGATATTTTTAATAACTATATAGTTATACTTTTTAAGTTCATATACGCGTAGGATGATATTCATATTAAGTAATTTTTAATAACACTAATCTCAAAAACAGTACGCATCTAAACCAATAAACATGAGTATTACATATTAAATGGAGAAAAAGTTATCTTATGGCCGTATAATACATTTTTTTGGTGAAATATACGCATGATATATGTATATCTATAAAAGTGAAGTCCCGAACCAATTTGCGTGATATTTGTTTCAAACGAAAGTGTTTGATGTTTAGATGAACTATTGTAATATGAGAAAAGTTTTTGATTAGAGTTGCCTAATAGAAATTTTTTGCTTTCGGTGTTATCGCTACGTTTACTACTGCGCACTGTTATCTACTCGCTACGTCATCCTTGGCACAGGGTTTCTATTAAAATTTGTCTGTTAATTATTATATTTGATGCAATAGATTTTACTGTACATCCGATATCTGTATAACTATAAGACGTGTTATTAGAACCATAGAAGACAATAAATCGATTTATGTTATTTTTATGGAACACATTTCATTATTTTATGTGTTAATAACTATCTATTCATTTTTCATATATATTTTTATATAATATTATATATTTTATTATTATAATTGTGTATAATATTATCTATTATAAAACGTATACTAGGTAGTAATATTAACGAATTAAAGAGTTCCTATAGGCAATGAAAAACAAAATCTTTAAAATAACAAAATTGAATTATTGTTTATATTTTTTAAATTCGTTTTATAACTAATTTTAAAATTATTTCATGACACTGTTACAAAAAATATTATCATATTTTATAAGTTCAATAAATTGAAAATATGTTTTGAAAACACCTCCGTCTTATTTAAATTAATTTGTAAACACATAAGTCAAAATGTTATAATGTACCTATATCAATAAATAAAGAATAATTAAAATGTATTTTATTGTATTTAATTTCAATAGCTGTATGACCACGAGTCCACGAAAAGTATAATAGTTATGATTATAAGGCTTTTAGTCACTTAGCAATAAATCTATAACGGTTCAAAAAAAAAAAACATGCAAATGTAACAACTTCCGAGCCCTAAAACTATAATTCGCGTACCACTGGCGTGTACGACAAAAAGATGCTATACGAACACGTCTTAATTTTATCTGTAAAATCGGTTTTTGAACAAGTTCGTTTCGTTCTATTACTTACTAGTATAAACGTGTTTATCTGTCTGTTATATTATTATATTCAACACAATGAAAAACGTTTTGGTAAAAATTCTAATTTAAAAAAATAATTAATCAACGAGAAAATGAGAGTTAATGAATAGCCGTGTGACGTCATCGAGACGACGACTAAGCAATCGCCTATGTTTTACGTATAAAAGTAGTTTAATTTACACAATGATTTTAATAACTTAAAATTGTATTTCAAATTTTTTTTTTCATAAACCCAAGTATATTTATGTGCTTAAGACGATGGTGTGATTTGAAATTGAATATATCTTGTATACAATGTATAATTGTATACATATTATTATAAATTATAATTTAGTAAAATTATTGAGTTTGCGACTCGCGTTGTATTGCCGCGCAAACCAAATTTTACGTAATTGAGTAGTTTTATCTACTAAAACAAAAAATAAAAAATATATCAAAATTATAATCAAAACAGTGTCATAAACACAAAAAACACTAAAAGTAATATTAAAATTTAAAAATATTATATATTTAACAATAGAAATGGCTGTGTTAATCTAGACCTTTTTGCGCATAAAACATACGCCGCTGTTCCGACTTGGCCGTAGGATGTCACACACATATTTTCAAACGCCCGTATCTCATTGTGTAATTAGTGTTAAAGTGTGAGACCACTGAGACCCACACATATTTCTTAGATATAATGACATACTTTAAATCTAAGCAAATTTGTATTTAATGTTGTGATGTCCTTATAATGGTTTTAGTCTATTAATGTTCGCTTTTAGTTGAAAAGTATAAGTATAAAATTAAAAAAAAAAACAATGCATACACGCATAAGTGCAAGTACCTTTCATTTACGTGTGTAAAATAAAATCGGTTTTATACGAATTCGTTTTGTTGTACTAGTATAAACGCGTTTTTCTATTATCATCTTGATCTTTCTGTCGTTTTTTCTTTATTTTTAAATTAAGATAAATGGTTTTAGCTTATTGATGATCGCTATTCTGTTAAAAGTATTAGGAAGTGTCCACTATGGAAGGTTTCACTGAATTACTATAAGTTTAGATACAATAATGAACTCTGAAAAACGACACTGGTTTTAAATTATTATTTACTCTGGAATTGTATCGTCACCTCCTGTTAGAAACCCATATTGTGCTGCCACATCTACCGAATGGGTAGTTATATTGTTATGTATCTTGTAATGTATACAATTCACCTATACACGACGTTTTTTGTGCATCGCCACAAAAGAACTACCCGTGTAAACAGGCGCCAAACTGATCCACTTTTCATTTCATTTATTTAGGAATAATAGATTGTGCTGAACAGTAGTAGTATTATTGAAAGTATAATAGTGTATAGGCTACGAAATTTTTTTTTCTTTACAGCTGATATATTCTAAGAAGTTAGTTTGTAAAACCGGACGAATCCAACAACTGTGGTCTTTTGTGACCCCGAAGACGATGTGAGGTCATTGTTAATAAGTACACAATTGTGAAATTCCTACGCGTATTGTATTATATTAAGTCTGCACTCTCGATTTTAGAGAATAATACGTATTTTAATGTTCATCACTAAATTATAATTTAGTAAAATGATTGAGTTCGTGACTCGCGTTATATTGCCGCGCAAACCAAATTTTACGTAATTGACTAGTTTTATCTACTAAAAAAAAAAATAAAAAGTATATCAAAATTATAGTCACACCAGTGTCATAAACACAGAAAACACTTAAATTGACATAAAAAAGAAATTTTATATTTAACTATTGAATTCGTTGTGTTAATCTAGACCTTTTTGCACGTAAAACGTAAGCTGCTGTTCCGACTTCGGCTGTAGGACTACGTCACACGCATATTTTCAAACGCCCGAAAATAATTTGACCTCTGATTAAAAACCCTGCATATTATGCCGCATATCCGAAAATCTACGTAAGCCAAAGACACACCTGATGGCTTTCGTAAAGGTTATATTTATATTGTTATGCACCTTATAATGTACTAAAATGTACGAATGTCTATTTTTAGTTACAAATGTTCTCACTTGCGTACAATGTAATTACCCAGAATGACATTAATTGTCATTTGCGTACACACTCATTTCCTTCACACTTGGTCAGGCTTAGGACTGGCAGAATATTTTGCAATACTCTGGCGTGTTTAAAAATGAGGGTGCACGAATAAATACGTCCAGTGTGTAGCTAACCCTAAGTATAAAATATCATTGTAATAAATATAGTTTAATAAAATATTATAGGTAATTAATATTCAATGTAACATGTATAATAATAATTATAATAGTAATATAATTTAATCTAATTTGACGATTATGGACAATTTTTTGAGGCAATTGTCTAAATCGTTATTTTCTAAAAAGTTTTGAATAATACGTTTGATTCTCTCGTCCAATTTTATATATTTTTTGTTACGTTTAGTCCCTTCTAAATTTAATTCAGTGCGTAAAAGTCGATGGTCACTTTCTGCTGCTGCTGTCTTTAGTTTTTCAATTAAAACCCAAATACTCGGGTGCGATCTTCCCACCAGTGTTTTAAATTTATGGTTCCATCCTTCGACGATGTTGTTGGTTCGGTGCTTTTCATTGTGACAATTCCACATTTCCTTAGAAATAGTGGCAGAGTCGAGCCAGTTTTCAACAAAATAGTCGTTAAATTCAGATAGCTTCACGTCATCAGGTGCATTACTTTGAATTATAAGCCAAGCGTCGTCAACAATGAATGAAGTCCCGTCTTTCAAAGCTACTAGGTCAGCTGGTATTTCAAGTTCTTCTACGGTTTGTGGATCGCGAACAGACCATTTAAATTGTTTTCGGGCACGATAAAACCCAGCTTTCACTTCGTCAAATGTAGGAACTTCTGCGACAAACTCGTATCCAGCGTCCATTAAAGGTCGTACAGCGTCGTTGTAAATAGAACGAACTGGCGTATCTTCTTCACGCAATCTGTAAAAATGTTATATATTTTTTTTAATCAACATTTTAATGTGGATATCCTGTATATTATTATTATTTATTTAATATTAATACGTTTTACCTCTTGCGAGCTGTAGCTAGATAATGATTTTGCAACTTCAGTGTTTGCCACATCGGGAGTGCACTCGTGACCGGTGACGGAAAGCACATTGTCGCCTCTTGACTTTAACGTACCTCTGCATTTTTTTTTTCGTTTATACACAACCAGCTAATGGTTCCATCTTTATTTTTTCGATGTTGTCGGTATTGAAACCCGCTACCGTCAATTAAAGATGGCTTCTTTTTTGTTGTTTCAATAATTTCCATTTAAATATTAATAATAAATTAAAATAAACAAATAAAAAAATTGCCGTGAGCAGCAACACTGTTGTTCGTATGTTAAAACTGTTCACACATACAAACGTAGGTGAGAACTTTCAAACCGGTATCGCCGCCGCCGATATCAGCCGCCGCCAAGACCGTTGGCCTAATTACGATATATTTGGATCACACCGGCGACGTTATGAACACCTGATTATCATTTACGCGAACGTAAACATAAACAAATTCGTTCCGTAAACAACATGCAAAAATCGCGTTAATTCCAACATTTTAATCTGTGTACGGAAATGCGACTTTAATTCGTTCGTAGTTTGACCTTCGATAATTGTGTACGCAACTGAGAAGAAAATCACCGTGTACGCAAGTGAGACGTACGCATCTGCACCGACACCATACAATATACATATGTACCTATCGCGTATCTAGTAGATATTGCCGGAAAGTTTCGGATTATATATATTATTATTTACTGCAACGCATAAGTATTCCGTGCAAGTGTGGCTTGACGGTTAACCGGGAGACGGATAATCAAAGGGCTGTTAATCGATGTTCTACTGGGCGATTGTAAACTCCGCCAGAATATCGGTCAAGATAAAAAGGTAATAATAGGTCTATGGTAAACTCCGCCAGTTTTTTTTTTACCTAGTCAGTGCGACAGTGATCAAAATGCAAATTTAAATCGAACAACAAATACCTGTGAATCCTTTCATAGTCATCTGAGAAATTCATTTTATAAAAGTCATCCGAATGTTCACATTTTTAGTAAAGTTCTTATCGAATTTCAAACCCAAACTTATATTAAATTAAATGGCATATCTCAAGTAAATCAACTAAAAAATTCGAAATCAAAAAAAAAAATGACAGTATTACAGGATGCTATGAATAGGTATACCTACTAATAAAGAAATACAAGACTTAGAATATTTGCAAATTGTATCACATCATTATAGTTTTCTGCATACATGACAATATTAATTATAACGATTATTTATTTATTATATTTTTTTCTATTATGAGGACAATTATTAATTATTATTATGAAAAATATGATTTTGGATTATTACGTATATAACAATTATTTTTTGACTATGATTTATGTATATTTAATGTGGACGATATTATTATTGCCGGTTGTGTATATGTGTATATGTGTGTATGTGTGTGTGTGTGTGTGGTGTGAAGGAACAAAGTATAATATTATTCTTGCAACTTGTCTATATTACTCGTAAATACCTTTAAAGTTTAAATGCGATCTATTGTTGTGTATTTTTCTTTTTTTTCTGTTAATCATATTATACGTGTTACATCTGAGGAGTGAGGACTATAATATACATATATATTGGTCACGCATTTTTCTGCAGATGTTGCAGAAAGAATATTATATATAGTTAATATAATATATAATATAAAACATAATGTAAGAAATAATGCATTGTAAATTATATAAAATGCACTGTAATACAGTCATACAAAATTATGATTTATAAAGAAAATAAAAAATAAACAATTTCATAAGTTTGGTATATATAAAATAAAGTAAATACTAATATAACTGAGTTATAATAAAAATATAAAATTGGATTGTATATTTATTATTTTGTATTTATATTTGTACATTTTTACAAAACCACATTAAATAACGGTAGGTCGTAAATACTTGAAAATTTTACCAGTTATTTAGATTGCCATTTTCTTTACGTGATTTGATTTTCAAAATATTTTGACTTTTTTTGAGCTATTTATAGACAATTGAAATTTTAAATTTTTTTAAATTTTTTTTTTATAAATGTTGATAAAAAAAATTTAGCTGGGACAAATTACTTGAAAATTTAATTGAAGGGTCCGCATAACTTGTTCTAACTCTCATTCGAAAATTATAAAAATACATAGTCACAATTTTTTTTTATTAGCATTTGAAGTTCAAATATTGACAAAAATTCGTCAAATTCATGAATATTTTTCACTATTTGGTAGTTAAAAATTTATAAATATTTTACTATCAAAAGCTAAGAATTGAAAATTTAATACTATGCTGTCCATAAGTTAAGCTTAGAATAATTATAAAAAAGTTTGATGATTATTCAATTTAAAAAAAATTTACGAGTGTTTAAAGTTTTAATTTTAATTTGAAATCAAAAATACGCGTGTAAAATTACGTTTTACTAATAAATAATTTTCGATTTTTGTTATTTTTAAAAAATTATCATACATAAGATCTTGAAGCTTTTACTTAAGTGTTTGAATTTGTGAATTTTTTTCAGAAAAGAATATATGACAATATTTAAATATAATATATCCCAGACTGACAAATCATCTCCGTTCAGAATCGTTTTTCGTATACAATGATACCTATCATTGCATTCAAATTTAACCTACCCTAGTCCGAGGTCCACCCTACACCCTAATGTACAGCAGAGCGATACTCACTTACCCACTTTTTTTTTTAATATTATGGGCATGTATATAATTTTTATGATTTGGTATTAATTTATATTTCATGGTTCGAGGTAATTCAATAATTTTATATGGTTGGTAGCATAGTTAATTTAATTTGTGATCTGTTAATATGTTTCCATATTATTATTAACAAAGTTTTATATTATCTATTCAAATTTTACACATGGTACTTTTACCGGAAAAATGTACTGTTTTTAAAAAAAATTTTATCTGGTCACCAATAGCGTAATATCTATATCCGTGTAACCCTCCCACTGTGCAATCTGAGTTACAAAATGTTGCTGCTATGTTAAGTTTCGATCACAATAAAATGTTACTAAGCAACAATAATGCAATGTCGTATAATTGTTCCATACAATTAATATCTAATATATCATCAAGTAACATTATTGAAATATTAAAAGTTGTAGGTACATGTATACAATGTTACAAATTAATATTCATTCAATGTTAAATTATTGTTGTATTGAAATATCTTGTTTACTCGTTAACACGCAGCTGCACTCGGCCAATTATAATATTATCACTTTATTTATAATCTTACAAATATCCCTAAATAGTTTATCCCATTGTTACAAACACTATCATTGGTTTTTCCAATTCGGTTTTCGGTGAAGCCGAACCCGCAGAAAGCGTTGCGTACTATTGCGCGCTATATAGCTGGGTAGTGGGCACTGTAACTTATTGACTATTGTCATTCGTCAGTCTTTGCGGCAGATGCCTGAGTATATAATATTTAAAATAATACCTAGTTATTACAATTATTACTTAAGTTATCATAACCCATGTGACTATTTCACTTACTATTTTCGAAATTGTTCATATTTTGTTGGTTTTCTCTCATATTTATTCACGTTATTTAATATTTTCGTTACTTACTAAAGACAAGCTCTACGGAAAGAAATGGATAATCAAAGTAGTGGATTCTCGACTCCTGGGGGCCTATTCTCAACCATATCGAAAACAGAGGTCGAATAAAATTGTTCGATTGGGAATATTCGATTGTAAATATTTATTCGACCCATTAAATTCGATCAATCGTATTCTCAAACCACTATCGAATATTGAATGTCGAATATAATTTTTTTCGATATACTTTTCGATTATCGAATAAAACTATTGTTTTGTCCATGAAATTTTCAGTTGTTATCACAAATTGGTTGCTGATATAAAATTTATAATTTAAAAGTTAAACGTGTGTAACTACTAACTAGTGTAGGTATATTATAATTATAGTTATTTCATTTTTTCAATTTATTGACACTGTGACGTGCTTAAACCTTAAAAATATTTAGTATTTAGTAATTAATTAGTAGTCTACTGCAATTTACTGCAATTTTAACAATATTAAGTATATTATATTACTATGAGTACTGAGAAAAAAACAAAAGGAAAGTCCGTCACTCTGGCGCAGAAGGAATGTCTTCCACTTGCAAAAAATCTAAGTGCTGTTAATAACTAACAATGCAATAATAATATATTGGTATAAAAACAGAAACACCATGGTAAACCTATCAAAAATGTATTTATATATTTATTTTAGTGCCTAAAATTGTGTGCAGTAACTCACACTATATTCTATGTAAAATAATTGTTATAATCTATTTAATAATACCATAAATTTATTGACTCAAGCTATTTAATCTTTAATTTTAAATTTCTATTCATACATCAAGGGCTATTATAATAATTAATAAAAACATGATTAATTGTCTATATTTTGTTTTGTTATTAAATTTATTTTTTAATATACAATAACTATACCATACAAATTAATAAATATAATTGTTATATAGGTAGTAGTGATATTATATGGTGATTGTGGTAAATACTACTATATTGGTACCTACTATAAAATGATTCATGGTTTTAATATTAAGTATACCTAATAAACATAAAATATTTTGTTGTTAGAAATGTATAAGCAAAATAAGCAAATTTTAAGCACCCACTGAAAAATAAATTGAATATTTATGTGTATTATAATTTTCTACAACTAACCTTTCTTTCGATACTTAATCCAGCAATTGTTTTCGGACTTTCCATAAAAGGAGTCAAAAGATTGGTTAACTCTTGCACTAGAACTTTACTTAATCGATAGGTCCCAATGAATTGTCGATCAGAGAGTACTTAAAATTAAAAATATTTATTATGATAGCTTATTTTTATAAAGCAAATATATTTATATTTGACTACATATATTTAAAAAATAAACAAAACCGAAGAGTATCAATTTATACCTAATAGATATGTTTATTATTGTTGTATTACACTTCAAAATTCTGAAGCGATTTTAACTGGATATTTATGGGCAGGTATTGAATCCTATCACTTTTATGTTTTGATTAATAGGTAGTTAAAATATATGTAATTACCAACGAAAGGATCTTCTTGAATTAAAACCCGTCTTCCTTCATTTACGATGTTCATATTGTTAAATATTTCCATATTCATGACATTTAATTGCATATTATATGCTTCAAAATCATCATCAATTAATGCCATATTGCTTAAATTTTTGAATTCACACTTATTAAAAAGTTTACGAATATCTTAACCGTTCATAAAGGTAAATCAAATATAAAGAATAATATATTAAATAACTGTTGTGCAAATGCAAGAAAAAAGAAATACAGTGAAAATGTTGTGTCGAAAACCTCATTCGTCACCTAATTAACTATCGTAGAAAATTATCGAATAGTAATGTCGAATTTATAGTCGAAAACCGTTTGAGAATAGTGTTTTTTTTTTATGATCGAAACCAGAGTTCTTTTCGACCGATTATTGATCGAAAGCCCGTTTCGATACCTTTGAGAATAGGCCCCCTGCAGCTGTAAGACAGGTAATTATGTCTATTATGCTTTTTAGTCAATATTTTTGTCATATATTTATGTAGGTAATATAACACTTTTTTGTCGTTTAAAAATTAAAAAATAAGTCAGATCATTTTTTTCTAGTTAAAACTGTTGTAACTTTTTTTAGTAGGTAGTTACTGCCGCGATAAGCGAAAACAGGATAACTCCAGTTAACATGATTATTGAGAAACACCAAATAAGGTTTTCAACAGTAAATTAAGCCTAGAAAGAGTGTTTATTCAAAAAATTGGTCAAAACTTGTGCAGATATATCTAATTTTACATCTAGTATTGGTTGAACACTTTTTATTTTAACTTTATTGATTTTTTTAAGGAGAAAATGGACTTATCATAAAATCAATATCGGACTAACTAAGCGAAAAATTGATAACTCCATAATAATGGACTTACCAGGTTATTGCTTAGACTTTTCTGGATATACCATATTTAAGTCTATGATCATACAACATTGTTTGTATGTAAAAAAATGTGTAACTCCAATTTTATCAAACAAATAATTTTAATTTTTTTTTATTATAAAAAAATGATTACAAAATAATCAGACTTTTATTTTAGTCTATTAAATATTTAAAAACAAAATAAAACAATACCTTTTAGGTGGTCATCACCAAAAACAATCAAAATAAATGAAATCTTAAATAACAAAATAAATATTTTTTTAGTATAAACTTAACTGTTAAAAATAAAATGAAACAAAATTTAAATTTATGGTAACAATATTGGTTTCTATCACAATATTATATATCACATTACTTTAGCAGTTTCTAATTTTCAGGTTCTTCATATAAATCATTAACTGTATCTGATGTAGGAATATCAAACCAAAATCGTTGTCTACTCTTAGGCATAAGCGGGACTAATGTTTTTATAATACTTTGTTTTTTTTCGGAATGAATACCCCTTAATTCATTTTTTTGTTGAGGTTTTTCAATATCTTTTTTCATGTATGATAGTTTTAAGAAGTCAAGCATTTGGTACGGAGTATACTCATCATATGTACATTTGTATAATAAGTATTTCAGTCCTCTTTCGGCCCTTATATGAACTATACTATTCAACATTGGGCGATTAATTTGTTTGTTTAGTTTATACAAAGAGCATTCTGACTTCATGATCGACATGGTCTTGAGTTTATTATAATGAAATGAATAGTCATAAAATACTCAAAGCGAGACAGTGTTGTATTATATTATTACTTTATAATTTATATTAATTTATATTTTTAAACTAAGCGTTTGATCGTATTATCATGATAATAAATGATAAGGATAAATACAGTGATGTCGAAACCATAATTATATTCTTAACAATATCAGTTTAGTAAATTACAAAATAATATAGCAAAATATAATCATTGTTTTTAATTTATAAAATGTGACTAAATTTTGTGTCACGTACATACCCCTTTTTTCTAACGTATGAATATAAGCCAAAACACGGTAACTCCATTCATTTTCATGTGATATACCGAGTTTTTGCTTAGTATTTGGATTTACCGTATTTTCGCTTAGTAAACATCAAATATACTGGACTTACCGCATATTTGCTTATTTTAAATTTCATTTTAAGATGGGTTTTAATAGGAAATACGTTATTTTTACATCAAAAATCGGTGTAAAACCACTAATTTTACCTATAGGAACAAAAATCTCATTTTTACGAAAAATGGAGTTATCCTGTTTTCGCTTAGCACGGCAGAGTAGGTACGAGGTACCTGTTCGCATTGACTTTTATTTTTATTAATTTTGCATACATTGTTGTAGAAACTTATCAAAAAACGTTGGGTGATTGCTACATTTCCGGACACTGATTATAGTGTCATACCAACAAACTGGATTTTAAAAACTGTCGATAATGATGGCAATAGAATAGAAAAATGTGTATGGCCTCCTAGGACATTTCATGTTACTAGTGATTACTTAAAAGAGGCTGTGGAACCATTAGATGATTGGAATACGTATAGAGTAAAACTTTATGAAAATGGCAAAGAGTATAGTATGTATCTATAGTATTAATGAAAATGAACCTAGACTAGCTCATAAAGCTACATTTATAATATTTATATAAACAATTTGTAGGTGATTTTAGTAAAGCATGGTATAGACATGTTGAATTGTCTGAAGAATCAGCATCTGAAGTGGAACAGCAACTTTTAAGTATGAAAAATAAAAACAAAAGATTATATGTCCAGTCATCAATGATACATGAAGATTCTGACACTTCAACTGATGAAGGTAATAATTTTTTTTTTTTTTTTATAATTGCCTAACTATTTTATTTTTAACTATAGGTATATCAATATTTTTCAACAGAAAAAGATTATTAAAGGTGCAATAACTGCTATGGCAGAACAAACTACTCAAGATACCATTTCTGAGCATCAGTATACTGAATTAAGTAACGTACATTTAATTCCGTCCACAAGTTCAGAAAATGTACCATTGAATACTACAAAATCTCGTAGTTTTAACATACCTCAGGTAAATAAAGTACACATAATTTTTAGGATCTTAAATAAAGAGTAGATAAAAGATTACAAATTTAAAATTAAAAAAAAAATAAAACGTTTACATAATACTATTTCCTTACAATTTTTGAATTAATTATTTTTAGTTATTTATTTGTTTAAATTGTTTTAACTCATCCTGATTTAACCCTAAACTATTTAAATATTAAGGTACTTATAGATATTTAATATCTGATAAAAATTGCTTTGTAGGCTATTTGGTATGATATGATAAAAATATAACTCATGTTTTTTATAAATTTAACTATAAATTTGGTTAGTTATCAAAAAATGTATTTTTGTTGACAACACAGGGTAGCACTAGCAGTACATTACCTCAACAAATTGTCCATAACTTAATTCCTAATGAAATTCATTCAGTGTACAATTTAAATCCTATGGTTCATTTGGATACAACTCAACCAGGTCCAATAATATATAACACTTACAAAATTTAAAAAAAAAAAATATTGCAAACTTAAAACAATTTATTTTGTATCTTTTATATTTACCATTATAGAAGTCATTCCGATAGATAAACAGAATACAATTGTAGAATTATTAAATTCTATTTATATGGAACAAATCCAAAGTAGGATTAAGTATGATCATTTATTATCAAAACTTGATCATATAGAAAAAGCGGTAAACAAACTAGGAGTAATCAACAATATTTCATCTCCATTACCTAATTTTGATAGTAATTTTATGTCGAATTGGCCCATGACTAACGAGCAAATGTTTCAAAATATTTCAAATTGTTTATTTGTTTCATTAGTGGCAAGTATATTTTTATAATAATATACATCTAATGAATTTACTTCATATCAAAAATAATTCAAACCACATTTAAAAACTTTAGGAGCAGTTTTTTATATCTATCGGTGGAAATGCTATAAAAGACAATATTAAGAGAGTTCTTGCAAAGACTTTTAGTAATGAGTTTGCCAAACGTTGTTCATGGACTGGCAGAGGAAAAGATATTTCTACAAAATTATGTGACTCTAAAATTGTGGTTGTATTAAAAAGTAAATACATTTAAATAGGAAGTTATTTCTCACATTAACTTAAAATATTTTTTAATTGATAATTTATTACAGAGTGTATAAAGAATAGTCAAAAGGATTACAGTGATGCTTTATTCGAAACTATTTTAGCTGATTGGTTTCGTTATGCCACAACAAGACATAAAAGATCATTAGAATAATATTTTTTACTTTCACATTTTTATTTTAATAATAATTTTTTTATAACAATTTATGTACATTGTAAGAAGGTTTTACATGAAAATAAAATGTTTTTATAAAAGTAATGAACTTTATAGTTTATATTAATCATCCAACGTAAAAAGTTTGTGTTAGTATTTATGAATTCCAAAAGTTTGATTGGAATAGTATAATTTTTTTAACTTTTATTTAGAATCTATTTTATTAAGTAAATTTTTACTATTTCTAGAAAAAGAATAGAAAAGAGCTTTGTCAAATAACAGGTCGTCACTTGAGGAGAATAATACAAGCTGAGCAAGATAGATGCATCGCCAATTTAGGATCTTCTCTGCAACAATATTCA
The DNA here is from genome assembly GCA_020882235.1 of Schizaphis graminum. Lineage (NCBI taxonomy): Eukaryota > Metazoa > Arthropoda > Insecta > Hemiptera > Aphididae > Schizaphis > Schizaphis graminum. The sequence continues at coordinate 87,709,290 of CM037033.1, read as the reverse complement.
ACTTCTATGATGAATACAATGTCTGAAGCTACAACTTCTCCTATACAAAAAGAAATTTCAAGTAACACATCGATAATAACTGATATCCCAAATGTATTAACTTATACTAATACCATAAATGATTGTGAAGAGTCTTTGTACTTGAATGATAGTTTAAGAACTGAAACTGTGAATGATATTGAAAGTACTATTGTAAATGACAATATGGGTATATGTGATAAATTAAGAACTTGGAATGTAGAATTTAATGTATCCCATAATTGTTTAAATAAATTATTAACTATTTTAAAAAGTGAGGGTTTGGATGTCCCTAAAGATGATAGGACTTTGATGAATACGCCTAAAAAGCATAACATTTTATCTATGAAACCTGGCGCTTATGTACACTTTGATATTAAACAAATTATTAGTTCTCTATTACACAAGTATGAATTTGATTTAATTGATACAACTGACTTGAAATTAGGTGTAAATGTGGATGGTTTACCAATATCAAAGAGTTCTAAAAGCCAATTCTGGCCAATTTTAATTAGTATTTGTAATGTACCAGTATTATCGAGATATGTTTTACCAGTAGGTATTTATCACGGTTTAAAAAACCTGACTCTTCTGCTGATTTTTTAAGTTATTTTTTAAATGATATTTTAAATATCATACAGCTAGGAATTCAAATAAATGGTAGGTTATTTAATATTACAATTGGACATATTGTGTGTGATGCACCAGCTAAATCGTATATACTTAATGTTAAAGGCTTTAATGCATACTTTGGATGTAATACATGCACTGATGAAGGTACACATATTGATGGTAGAATGGCTTTTTTGTCCATGGATTCCTCTCTCAGAACAAATGAAAGTTTTAGGAATAAAACAAACGAATATTACCATAAAGGGCCAAGTGTACTTGAAATATTGCCAATTAATATAACAGATGACGTGCCTCTTGATAATATGCACTGTACTTATATTGGGGTGATGAAAAAACTTTTAGAATTTTGGGTGAAAGGAAAAAAAGATGTACGGTTATTAGATGAAGCAAAAAATGATATAAATGAAAATATTTTAAATGTAAAACCGTATGTACCATCTGAATTTTCTAGACTTCCTAGAATACTTGACGATTTTTATTTTTGGAAGGCAACAGAATTGAGATGTTTTTTGTTGTACTATGGTCATATTGTTTTAAAGGGAAAGTTGAAAAAAAACTTTTATGTACATTTTTTACATTTGGTAGCTGCAATAAGAATCCTTGTAACACATGAAACATGTATTTCTTTAAATGCAAAAGCCCAAATTTTACTGGACACTTTTGTAAGAGATTATGCTGCTCTGTATGGTCAAAAGTTTATCACCTATAATGTTCATAGTTTAATACATCTACCATTTTTTGTTCTAAAACATGGCCCACTTGATTCTTTTAGTTGTTTTAAGTATGAACTACTTACAAGAAATAAAAAAATTTATGAAATGTGCAAGGTTTCCTCTGCAAGAGGTTTCTAACAGAATTTATGAAAAACTAAACCTAATTAAAAATATTCCAAAATTAAAATATCCTAAATTGTTTAAAGAATTACTTAAAACTCAACATTTATCAAATGACAAAGCTTATGAAAAAGTAGTTTTAGAAAATTTTTCAACAATAAACATAAATTCTATTAATAATAAATTCATCATGTTAAAAAATAATGATTTAGTGTTTGTTGAACAAATTCTTTTGACTTCAAACGATGAAATCAAATTTCTTGTAAAAAAATGTAGTAGTTTTTCATCTTTTATTAATTTACCCAATTGTTCTTCCAATGATATTGGCTCATACAGTATTGATCTTCAATCTATAAGTACACCCTATCTTATTCCAGTATACGATTTTAAATGCAAGTGTTTTTATATACAAATATCAGTGAATAAAGCTGTAGTTATCAAGCTATGTCATGATCTAGATATACCACAGTAGTTTTCTCAAATCATAATATTATATTGTATGTTTGATAAATTCATGATTTATATTTATTAAAATTGTTAACTTATGTTGTGTCGATTTGAAATTAGTTTGTACATATGTAATCTATTTATAGTAAATATATTTTATGTATTGTGTATTGTAATATGTAAACATGTCTTTTATATTTGTATGATTTTAATATTAAATATTAAGTTTACTGTAATTATATAATGTGATCAGGCGCGGACTGGGGAGGGTCCAGCCCACTATTCCAAGTGCATTAGCGGCCCAATTACTAAACGTCTAACCCCCCCCCCCCTCCCCAAAAAAAAGTTTACTCAAATTGTGATTACGAGTTTATATAAGTCTTGTAGCCGAAATAAATTATCTTTTATACAAAATAATCATTACTAAATGTTATGATTATGAATATGTTAATGGCTGTTATAATATATTAATGGTTGTTGTATAATATCTAAATAGTAAATATTGTCATCGATATAACTCTTGCTAAAATATTGTATAAATTTGTATGAAAACATAACATAAATACATGATAATATAAATTATAATCAATATGATAAATTTGATATAATATAAAACATATGTAAGTAAACAAAATAATAAATAAATTTAATGATATTTTATAGCCTTTAGGTACAGTTAATATAAATTGAAATATTTAATATTTTGACAACAGCTTAAACATTAACGGGGATGAACTTTTTATTATTTCAAGTATGTCTTCAAATTCAATATCATCTAAAATTTCTTTTTCAACTGACATAAGGAGAAATGCTTCCAAGTGTTCATTTCCAAGAGAAGAACGTAAACGATTTTTAATTATTTTCAATTTACTGAAAACACGCTCACAATTTACTTGACTCACAGATAGTGTTAACACAAATTCTATGGCAGTAAAAAGATTAGCGTACAAAGGAGAGTGCATATTAAGTGAATAAATAAGTTTGTGAACACATAACATACAAGAATCACGATTATGTCCATTATCATTTTTTCTCAGAGACTTGTTACATCCTAAAAAAAATGAATTATTAATTATTATGTTTTATATACCTATTACCTAGGTTTATAACTTATAATCTGCCTAAATTATTTTTTATTTTACCTGTCCTGGTATCTGTGATGAGTTCATATAAATTATCATTACTCTCATCATCTTCTTCATGGCTATTGTCATCATTGCTGTCATATATTATACGATTGACTTTGTTTAGCGGTTGTTTAACACTATTGTAAATACTTGCAAAATGTTTTAATTCAGTAATTAATAATGAATGGTCTACTGATGACAAAGTAGACAATTTTTTTAATGCTGACTCTGGAAGATCATCTGTATTCAAATCCTTAAAATGTTTTGGTAAAAGATATTGCATGTCAACAATTACACTTGTATTATTTGTAAATCTCTCTGAAAGGCTAGTTTTTAGTTGATCAATAATACACAAGAATACTTCAACCTTAAATTTTTGTTTGGGATTTATTGGTGATTCATCGCTACATATTTCGTCAAACATCCGCTTTGTACGCCTTATTCTGTTTTGTTTAAACTCAGATTCGACAATTATATCTTCAGGTAATTTAATAGTTGTTAACTTGGTATTCATATCCGAACAAAATTTTTCTGATTCCGACATAACATCATCAAAATTAATTTTATCTATTTCTTTAATAGTTGTTTTAACCATTTCCCACGCAGCAAGGAGGTCTAAATGTTTAGTTTGCAAATAAGTTGAAGTAGAACCAACAGTAATAAATATTTTTAAAAATACATGAGCTGTACATATGATTTTAAAATTGCATAAATTTTCTATTAAAGATGAGGCCTCGGATGAAGACTTTGGATCAAATTTACTTGATGTGGCAACAAAGTGTAGAGCACTAAGAACAACTGGATATAAACAGTCATCACCACTGAAAACCCATTTTAATGCTTTTTCTCGTGACCACCATCGGGTTTCACCAATTTTTTGAAGTTTTCTTAGTTTATTCTGGCCAGTTCCTAGTTGTTCTTGTTGTTCTTTCCAAACATTCATTCTTTTGTATGAGTCTGAGAAGAATGTTGATAGACGATTCAATAATCCAAATAGTTTAATAGCATCTCTATTATCACAAGTATCACAAATGCACAAATTTAAGATATGTGCATAACACCATATGTAAATACTATTTTCATTTTCTTTTCTTATGTATGCATGAAGTCCATTGAAATCTCCTCGCATATTCGCAGCACCGTCAAAAGACTCACCAACAATGTTTTTAAAATTAATCGAATGGTCATCAAAACATTTTTTTAATAATTCATACATGCATTTTCCAGAAGAATTTTTCACTTCTAATATAGCAAAGAGACGTTCCTTTACTTCAGAATTAAAAACATACCGTATACAAACAGCAGCTTGGTCTGTGGACCCTATATCTTGAGTGCTGTCTACCTATGAACAAAATATTTAAAATATTTATAATATATATTTACATTTAGAGAAAAAATATAATTTTCAAATAACATACTTGTATACTAAATTGTTTATCTCCCAATTCAGTTTTAATTTTTCTTCTTATTAACTCTAATATAGCTAAGATAACTTTATTAACTGTATTCTTAGAGAGCATTGTTACTAAAGATCCTCGTCCTTTAGAATTATTAGAAACATTTTCTTTGCGCTTTTTGCTACTCTCAATTGCTACTGTCAAATAATCATTTAAAATTGAGTCTCGCTTGGCTGTAAACTTTAAGAGTTCTAAAAAGTTTCCTCTGTTATAGTTAATATTCTCACAGTTAATATTATATAAAGATTCAGATGAACCTGAACCTCTATAAGGGAGATTTTGTTTTCCCAAAAGCTTAACAATTTCAAAAACTTGCTCTAAAACATGAATACGTTCAAGTGCTTGTTTTTTTTTTAAGTTCATCATATTTTTATTTACAGAATATTCAATGTTGTAATTATTGGATGCTAGAATATATGCTTCCACAGCTAAACTATGGACTTGACTATTTTCATGTGCTTCAATGGTAGCATATATATTCTTGAAATTTGTACATCCAGAACAAAAGTTACTAGCTGAAGAACTGAATACCATGCAAATTGTGCAATAAACAGCTTTTACATAATTTTTGCCTTTACATTGTACAGTCAACCATTTCCTTGGTATTAAATTACCTTTGAGGTCTGTTCGATTATATATTCTATGAAGATCCCATGCTACATTTTCTATCGACTTCGGTTGACAAGGGTGAATTGTATTAACAAACTCCAATTTTTGAGCCAAGGTTAAATTTTTTGGATTTGTTGGAAATTTTAAATCAAATGTTATGGTATAATCATTGTTTTTCTAAAAAAAAATTCCTATTTAAATTTAATGGATACCTATCACATGAAAAAATTTAAATGAGCAATAAGTAAAAGTCCTCACAATACTAATATACTATCTTCTACTTAATGCAATCAAATATTTAATTAAAACAATGAATGATAAATATTAAATGTATTTATAATTTCTTACAACAGTAATATCGGATACACTTGTTTCCCTTGTAGGTGTGTTGACCGAAATTAACTTTGAAAAACTCATTTTACCACTTTTATTCATAGTACTTGCTTCATCATTAATACTATCGGTATTGATATTAGAATGTGTAATACTATCTTTTACCTAATGCAATCAAATATTTAATTAAAACAATGAATGATAAATATTAAATGTATTTATAATTTCTTACAACAGTAATATCGGATACACTTGTTTCCCTTGTAGGTGTGTTGACCGAAATTAACTTTGAAAAACTCATTTTACCACTTTTATTCATAGAATATGTGTTAATTTTACCATCTTCTGTCTGATAATTAGAAAAATTAAAAATGTACTATAGACAATCTTACAACTAAATATTACACAGGTAGTCACGAGTAGGCATAATAGTAGGTTGAAATATACTTCATTTTAAATCAATATGTATTTGTATTTTATTTTGCAATAGTAGTAGATAATAATAGTTAGCAGCATTTAATTGCTTAAAATAAAGTGAATTGTGAAAAATATTGACTGGGAAAAAATTAACTATACATAGTGACAAATAAATAAGTAACACAATTTCTACTCATAGCTAAAGTAAGTAGCACTTACAATTTAGTGATTAAAAAATGTACTGTATTCTAATGTCTTTACCTACTAAAATTGTCAAGGAACTAATAAAGCATAGCAATAGTCTACCAGTACCAGATAATGAAAGTATTATAGTATTAACTTACCTGGCTTACCAAGTTTTAAAGGTTTAAAGATTATTGGAAATCTTTTAGTACAAAAAGAACAACACTAAAATTATTAATTGTATGAAAAATATGCAACCACACAACTTAAACATAAATAACAAATTAAATACGGATTTATTTAAATATTTAAGTCCTTGTAATTTAAGTACAATAATTTGAACTTACCGACAAATTCGTAGAAAAATGAAATAATTTCATTTGTTTGGGATTATTTGCTGCTTGTTTTAATAGTGCAGCACGTTTTAAACGTGCTTTTTCTGCACCACCCTTTAAAATTTTTTTTTCCATTGTAAATACGATTTAAAATATTAAATAAATTAAATACAATTAAAAACTAAGGAACGAACAGACCGAACAGTATAATTAAACAACAAATAATAATTTAGTTTGTAATCGTTCCGGCAGTTGCAGTTTACACCGCCACCCGGCCGTCATCGCGGTACGCACACGCTACATGTCTTGCAATATTTTGTATTTATTTATAGATACGTTGCTATCCATGGCATATTGGAATATAATTATGATAAAATACCCGATAGGACGATAACGTTCACAGAAACAGAATATTTTCATTTGTTTTGAATTTATTTAAATATCTTTATCATTAATTTAATATTTTGTACCATGTGTAGTTTTTAACGGGAAACGGCCATCGGTGCTTAAAACGTACATTATTATAATAATTTATATTATATAATTATAAAATATAAAAAAATGTGCAAATATCAAATTATATATATCTTTGCTAGTGGCCCAAAACGTATAAGCTGGTACCGGCCCACTGTGCTATAGAATAGTGGCACACCGGGCCAGTCCGCTACTGAATGTGATATTATCTAAGTATATAGTAAGTTATTACTATGAATCATATATTTGTAATGTTAAAATATCTTATAAGTTAAATTTTGTGCATATTTATGTTAATTAATTAATATTTTTAAGCATAACACGTATTTATGTAATTATATGTTTTGAAGTATAATAAAACACTTGGTTTATTATTAATTTGTTTTTGAATTAAATAAATGTGTTGATCCTTTTCTATAGTAAAATAAAAAAATTATATGAATACCATTAAGGAATTGGGAAGGTGCATATTATGTTATTTAGTAACATTAATTTCATGTTACTTATAACGTGCATGGAGTATTACTTGTAACGTGCATGGAGTATTACTTGTAAGGTTCATGGAATGTTACTTGTAACATTCATGGAATGTTGCGGGTAACATGTATAGAATGTTAATACAAAGCATTGTACTAATATTACAATTTAAGTTACTTTCTCAGGACATAAGCAGTTCCATACACATTACAATTACGTAAATGCCACTTTAAATGTAACATTACAAGTTACAAATTAATATTGTAAAAACATTGCCGAAATATTCCATTGCACAGTGGGAGCTACCTACCGCGGCTGCGTGCCTGCATAATATTTTATCATTATCACAGGCGGAACTATAACTATTTTTTTTTAAATAAATTTTCATTGGACTGGGCCACTTGTGAGTCATTTTGCACCCATCATATCCAAAGGAAAGGGTGAAGGGAGATAGGGAACACTGATGTGAAAGTGAGTCTTATAAGTGGCGTCCACGTCTATTAGTAAGCCAAGTAGGCTATTACTTATGATATTACAAGTGTAGGGAATTACTCAAAACAAACTTGCAATACATTTAATCAACTTTTTACTTATTCTATACAAATATTGAATAGAATACTAGGTTGGCCACACAAAAAATATCATAAAATACATTTTATATAGATATCGCTGGGAAAGTACATATCACATAATATTCATAGTAATATGATAAACATAACAAAGTATATTTAACAAAAATCTTACATAGTTACAACACAAAATAAAAATTATATTTTTATTTTTCAATGGCTAATAACCAAAAAAAAATGTTGAGTCGCCTGTTTGACATGTCTATTGTAAGAGATCACGGTAACACCTGTAACGTGGTCGGGGAATGACCAGTTAAATATGAGATATCCAGTGAGAGTCGTAGGACTCTTTAGATATAATTTCCGTAGCCAGGGGTAGATTATAGGAATCTTAATTATAATATGAATAACAAGGATTCTGTTTCAGGTATTACTAATTTTTATTAAATACTAAATACTTATATATAGTGTTACTCACGGTAAATTATCTTATGTACTACTGTTGACCTTAACGTGGTTAAACGGGGTCCTGCCAATACTGTTGATCTGAGGTGTACAATCGACTGACTTGCCTATCGTGTTGTCTCTTGGCCATAGGCCTTACAATTATATGTGTGTGTATGTGTGTGTGTTTAATAAAGTATTGGTCAGCAGTAGTGTCATATAACATATTAATATTTATAATAATTGTTACACACCAATGTTCCAATGATATTATTTTTTTTTTTTTAGATTTGAAATTATCTGCTAAACTCATAAGAAAAAAAAATGCTAATAGATACTAACAATAATTAATAAATAATAATATTGGCTATTTCCAATTACTATTGTTTCCTATCAAAATAATAGTTTATTCAAAACATATAAATATACAATATTACAAACTGTGAGTTATTGCAGAGAAGCCACTGTCGGCACAATGCTTCACTTTATTATAATTATTTAGGAACACCAAACAAGTTTGCATAGGTGATCATAGTCCAATGCTTAAAAATATAAGAATATTACTATTGGCTGTTAGGTTAATACATTTAATATAGGTATTCTAAAAATTGTACCAATTTAATGAAATTTTTTTTTCAATATTCGTTGAAGAAGTTATACAACAATCACATTAGATACAATATTATTAATTTAATAGCTTTAAAATACATGAATGAATAAATAAAAATATATGTTTTATAACCCCATAAGCTCAAAAATAAAGATTATATTCATTATACGTCAATTATTAATTAGATCACAATTTATTTAAAATAAATAAATGAACAAAAAACTTCCAAAAGACATTAAAATTAAGTCTTAAATTTTACTTAATTACAAAACCATTAATAATTATTTTGATACACCTGTATTTTTAAGGATAGCTGCTACTACAAGATTATAACTCATATGAAATAAAAAAATAAAAGCTATTGAAAACAAAAATCTTGAATTACATATTTCATAAAATAGGGAATTTTTAAAAATTAAAAGAGTATATGTATTTACTTACAAAAAAATTTCAAATACTTCAAAGTTAAAACATCTGTGCAAAAAAATATATTTAAATATTTTGTTTTTAATTCTTTAATGTTATTGAATATACTTTGTATTAATTATAATAATTTAATTCAATTAATAATATATTTTATAGGTATAAAAATTAATGCTTTTTTTTGTTAGATTTGGCAGGTCAAACAAAAGAGAGATGTTTCTCATAATAATTGATAGCCAATAGAGGATATTTTTCACGAATTTCATTTGCTTCCAACAAGTCAGCTTCTCCGTCTACTGAATTTTTCCATGCTATTAAAAACATTAATTTTCCCTTATCTTCAGTTGCTCCAACGATACGATCGGGTTCAAGTCCACGATCAAAACCAACTTTCTTTGGCAAGATTTTAAATTGAAATTTTTTATCATCATAAAAATAAGGTTTGTTTCCTAAATCCACAACTTCGTCTTTGATAGAAACTTTCTCTTCAAATTCACTGAAAAAAAAAAAATTGCAAATTAATGTATATAGATTTTATTTTGTAAATTTAAGTTATGATTAATTCATTTTTATTTCCTATCTATTTTTACCTATTATGTTGGGAGCAAAAACTTTTCAATCACAAACAGTACTAGGTACCTAAATGATTTTAAAAAAAATACAAATGCTTTTGTTTTAATTTTGTTGTCTCTATCAGGGGCAATTGGTGGCCCTATTTTTTCCTGTACCATATTGGCCTGCCTTAATTTTATACTTTGCCGATATAGCTAAAATATAATAAATAAATTATAATAATAATTATTGAAAAATATTTTATAAATAATATATTGTTTTAATCTTTATGTATTGTAGTTAAGATTTCTTGACAGTTGTAAGATTATATTCATTATAATCAATGGATCAAAATAAAAAATATATTTATCTCTGTCTTATTAACTACTTAAGATTGTTATCACTCTATTATATAATATAAATATAAATTATAAAAAAATTGAAAAAATCAATCTTACGTTATTTATTTTATTAATTATTCAAAAACTCTTAATTTCAAACTTCAAATTCTTTTAAAACAGTAATAAATTTCTGTTTTTATTTTTTACTATGTTCTGATATGGTGGACAAATTTTGGCTACTTAACAATTTGGTAGCCCTATTTTTTAAAACTTAATTGGCACTTCTGGTCTCTATGTGGACCCGACTTAAGAGAACTGTTTTTATAGATTTAATTATTAAATGTTATCCAATATTATAGGTACCTTTCACATGGGTTCTGAGTTTAAGAAACTCAATAGAAACATTAGAAGCATAGGACAATAATAAGTGGTATTTGGATTTTATATTTGTATTTTGTGTAGATAAGTATAAATTATAATCATTTTGTGAAAACCAACACTAAGCAATTACTACATGTCTGTATTCTGTATATAACTTGCATATTATTTCAAATTTGATACATTTTTTTTATGTCAATTAATCATTAGACACGATAAATAAAATCAAAATTAAGTTAAATCATAACTAAAAATTATAATACCTGGTAACTATTCGTGAAAATATAGTTTATTATGTAAAATTAATATATAAAACTTTAAACTACTTTTGATGTACTACAGTTAAGTACCTACTTGGGAAATAAATAAAAAAATATATTATAATATATAATATAGCAAAATATTTTTTTCACGTTCGCGGTGACTATCAAAAACTAAAATGTGTACCTACTGGAATATGGCTGAATAGAAAATAAATAGGTGCAACAGTACATCAGGACCGTATTAATTTGTTGACGGTGAATTAATGTCGGTGCATTAGGAACATATTTTATGTTACACCAAATACACCTATATGGTAAATGTATTGTACTGAAAATATTAATACGTCGATAGAAACAAAAAATAATAGTTGAACATAACGTCATTATGTTTAGTACTATTTGGCAAAGATAACTAGTTTAAGTCTAGTTAAATGTAAATAATAATAATAATAATATAACCAATATGGCAATATAGTATTACGCTGGTCAATACTCAATAATATACGTCATTATCTACGTAATCTACATATCTATATTATCTACTCTATAATATAAACTTAAAAATCATCAACTACAACTACTACAGTAGTCAGTAATAATATTATACTACCATAATCTTTTATTAATTATCACGGCCAATTCCAAACATCGGGAATCAGTATCGATAGTAACCAAATACCAGTATAATTTTCTTACATATTAATTATGTATCCCGCGCACATGTTGATTTAACTAATAATAATAATAATAAATACGGACGAAACAGTGCGCGCCAAAAATGATATAGTCATTGCGTCGTGTTATTTATGTACTATTTATGATTTATTATTCATCAAAATCAAATTAATATTATATTATATTACCTGAAATCTGTATAGTATTTTTGTTCTATAGGCGATGAGACGGACATGTACTTTTTGACGTCAGGCAATTTCACGATGGGTTTCTTATTCGGCGGCTTTTCGGAACCGTCTACGACGTCCTTTGACTGCGGTGGTGCGGAGTAGTCGTCGGGACTGTTTAACTGTACGGTGGTTTCCGAAAAAACAGACATGGCGGGCGGTGTTACTCTTTGTAAGGGTAGGCAATGCTGTCGTGTGTCACGTTTCACTAGAGGTGGCGGACAGCTATGCGGTTGTCTGATTGTCTCCGAAACAAAGTAAACCTACGACAACGATCGACGTCAATAATAATATTGTCGGTGTTATTAAAAAACAAAAATAAAATAAAAATATTAACGAAATAATTTTTACCTTTCAACGAGAGCGACGAGTGAGCGCAAAGACGGACGAAATTCGGGACATAGGCATCTGCTGCGGTAGCTGTGCGTGAAATAAATGCCGGAGCCGGACCGGTCGCAAACAGTGTGGAGCCTGTGGCGGTCGGCGGTGCGTCAGGACCACTAGCGCTGAAGGCTGTCGGGGAGTGTGGTGGAAACGATAAATCAAAAGAGACAAAGAAAATTGTCGATTATAATAGGCCAGCGGTTCTCAACCTTTTTATATTCGCGTACCACCTACAAAGTTTGAACAATTTTACGTACCACCTGACCATTTTTTTTACTTATTTATAATATATACGTTTATGTTACGTGTATAGAATTTTATTTTATTAGGAATTACAAAATGATGGGAATTAAGTATTTAATGTAGAAAAAAAATTAAATTAAATATGAACAAACCAAATAATATTTAGTGTTAATAATGATTCATTCCAATTTTTTTTATAAAGGGAGATTTTCTTCGCGTACCACCTATGAGCTTTCCGCGTACCACTAGTGGTACGCGTACCATAGGTTGAGAAGCGCTGTAATAGGCGGGATACCTACGACACGGGAAAAAACGGTAACTTAGCTTATCTAGTCGCAGGTACGTCGAAGGTCGAACACGACCTGTATGCGGTGTACTGTACGATTGTACCCATCTGGCGCGAGCAAATTGTGTTTTTTTTTTTGGCGGGCGGATGAGTGGGCGAGTGGGGTAGTCGGTTCACGGCGCGTCTCGGGTTGACGAAAAACGAGCGACGCCACTGCGACGAGGCAGCTGCAGCAGCTGTTGCCCGCCGTTTCATTGTTCGATTTGTTTGTCTGTTGTCGGAACGGCACTTTAAACCGTACGAGGAACCGACAAGCGAACACAATAAAGAGGAAACGAGAACCATTACAATATCTGTCCTGTAGTCCGTTTTTCTCGCAGCAGTGTCCAAACTGCGGATGACCGGACTGCCGATGAGTTTCTATTGACCAGAGGACTGTATCCGATGATTAAAAAATTTACTGTTCGGCAGTAAAAATATGATATTCTATAAACAAAATTGTCTTATTCATTTTATTTCAAAGGAAAATACACAACGTTTTTTTATATTATGATCATAAGCGCAATTTCAATTTAAAAACTGAGGGTGTTTAAGCTCTACATTTACCGGGCATAGCGTTGAATAGCTACTGATTGTAATATTATAAAAAAGTATTTGAGGGTGCTACTTTTAAAATTGGGGGTGCTAATACCCCCTAAGCGCCCCCCTATTTGTGCCTATGATTATGATACCTTTTTTATTCCGTTAAAAACTTGCACTTAATTATTGTGTTCATTACATTTCTAATTTCTATCAAACTAAAAATTATAAATGCGATTGTTAAGTGCATATTAGTCCGAAAGGCGAAAACCGTTTTTAATTTTTATAAGGCCCTCGAGTAATAATTGAGCACTACTGATCTATACGACTATACCGTCAATCGAGTATTGTTTACTTTTCTGTTTATTCATACTATTGTTATGGGCTACGCAGTGGTGTATTGGAGGGTATACGGGGGTATACAGCGTATACCCAAAACGTATTTGTTGATCAGAGCGTAAAGCTTTTAAAATATACATAATAGGCAGGTATACGCCCGTATAGGAGCGTATACTGATAAAATATGCAATATTGATAATATATTTTAGATTCTGAACGGAGTGAAGAATGTATTGCTTTTACAATGATGTGTGTTTTTTTTTTTGTGTCTGACGACAACATTTGGAGCAGTAATAATGCTCCGATTTTGAATAGGAAAATTCATCTAGTTGGTACTTTGGGGATTCAAAAGTAAACATTTTCAAATAGTTTTCAAAAAAATCGAGAAAAACAAAAAAAAATGACAGAAAAATGGCAATTTTACGAAAAACCACTTTTCGACAAAATCGATTTTTTGATTTTGCTGTAACTCAATAACGAATTATTGTAAATACTTGAAATTTTCACCAAATGTTTATATTATGGTTATCTCTTTAGTGTTAAATTTTCAAAATATTTTGACCATTTTTAAGCTACTTATAGACAATTGCAATTTTCGACTTTTCTAAGTTTTTTTTTCTTCAAATGCCGATAAAAAATTTTTGGGCGGCCAAAAAATCTTGAAAATTTAATACAAGGTTTCTTATAAGTTGTTCTTAAAGTGATAAAAAAAAATCCGAAATCGTTAGTCACAATTTTTTTTTATAAGTGCTTAAAGTTCGAATTTATACGAAATATTTCAAAATTTCAAGCTATCATAATGCGTATGTTGCCAAATACTTTTTTTATTAATAAACAGATACTATAAAGTAACCATAGTAACATATAAAAACTATACTATTTGTTTCAAAATAGAAATATGACAATATTTAAATATAATATATCCTAAACTGACAAATCATCTTCGTTCAGAATCGTTTTTCGTATACAATGATACTTATCATTGCATTCAAATTTAACCTATCATAGTCTGAGGTTCACCCCACCCCCTAATATACAGCAGAGTGATACCCACTTACCCGCTTTTTATATTTTGTGATGACGAGAAATTTCAAGGGCCGGTCAAATATAGATTTACCGGGTCAAAATGTTGCCCCAGTCCGCCCCTGTTTTTATATAATATTATTATACATTTCAATGATTTTCTGATGGTGCAAATGCTGCATTTGCACCACCCAGTTTACGCCACTGCACACAAATATCGTTTTTGTCTGGTATCATTGCGTTATAGGCTTATAAACGCATCGCTTTACTTTTTTACTATAACAATAAATAATATACCTATTCATTGTTTATATAATGATAATAATTAGTCATATTATATGACTGTGTGCATATTATATAATATCTACCACTATTATAAGTTATAACTGGTCCGATTAATAGCTGGCAAGACGCATCACGTACGAAAACAGAAAAGTTAAATAAGTAAGTACAACTTAAAGGTATTATAGTTTTTATTTATTATAATCTGTAGAGTAGTAGTATTTGTATTATAAACAATAAATCTATTATAATACATTCTAGAATTTTATACAGCACTAATTATATAATATAATTATTAATTAATCATATTTTTTAATAAATTATAATAAGAATATATCGATATACCATATACCTAATAGCAAAATACAGATGTTTTGAAGCCAAATAGGTATTACTAATACGGTCGAAATGTCGAAATAGAAAAATATAGAACTGAGTTTATCCAACTTTTTCATTTTTTAATAATGATAATAATTGTTGTGTTATTTTCACCCCCTTCCCTAATAATTTTTTTTTAAATTATAACGTGCAAGTTATGTTATTAATTTATTATTACTAATATTTAAAAGTTCAGATTGTTCAGAACAATTTTAGTTTAAATGCGATTCTATGATTAAATAAGTTAGATGCTTATATGGTTTATATTGTCATGTCGTGGATCTCATCAGTTATGTTAACGATAATAATGAGAACGAACTTAGTACTCTATATTAATTGACGGATGTTTAATTGTCGAATTATAAACAAGGCGATGTTAATAATGTATAAATAGTTTGAATAGGCGTACATTGAACATGACACATTTGACTTCACTTTAACTGGAAAACTGTGATTTACCAACGATTCCTGTAGAAATATTTTGTTTACCCATTGAAATGCTAAGCATACGCGATAGTTAACAACCTACTAATCAAGATACCTTCTGGAATTGGATATCAATAATACATTAAAATACTTAAATTTAGATTCTACTGGCCTCAAAATATTGCCATTTGAAATAATGTTTTTCAATTCTATTTTTATGTATTAAAATAGTCAATACATTATTCTGCTTTGGAATATGAAATTAAAACTCTATGTTGTCATTCAAAAAAGTAAAAACTTAAAAAAATAAAAGGATAAACATTTTTTTTAATAAAAACTTTTACCTTTTTAACAACTTGAAACTATGTAAAAAAATGTTTTCAAAAACATGAATATTTTTTAAAATAATAAGTGGTTCGTAATAAAGAATCATCTCGTATTGTCAGACAAAGCATTATTAGTTAAATTATAAAAGTATAAATTTTACTGTTGTGTCAACTGCTGAACTGCATAATTATAATTGTGCCTTAGTGCCATATTAATAATGAATATATATACATACTTATCAATTATTTTTACTGCTAGATTTGATGAACGGCAAACAATTAATAGAAACACTGGCCTTTGAAATGTTTTTACATGGGAATATTACACTTATATCATTTCAAATGTATAATGACTTAACAAATAGACAGACTAAAATATTTGCAAAAATAATAAATATAATAAAACTACAAGTCCACAGGTCAAAACATATGTAAACACGCAATCAGTTTGTCTATAATATGAGGCTGTTTCAAATTTCCGTACAGTTATACTCGTAAGTTGCGGTTTCCCTGCAACGTCCAAACGCCGCGTCTGGACGTTGCAGGGAAACCGTACCTTAGCTTTTTGAACTTTGAAAAAATGGCATTCAATTCAATACACAAATATCTGGACCAAAAGTGATTATGTATAATAAAACAATAGGAGAAATGTTTGTAGATCAATTGAATAACAATGAAGGTCTTTTTGGTGTACGACGTAAGTTATTTAATATTTTACTATGCTTACGCATCACATATACAGTTCTTTACATAGGATTATAAAATATTATATACCTATTTTAGCATTTTAGTATTTATATGTTAATCAAATCCATGTATACAGATCGACTGTTCTACCGGTAAAGAGTAGGTTATCCAAAGTTGAAAAAAGACGTTTTACCAAAGGCTACTGCATTTAAAAAACATGATTTTGGACACAGAGACGTCGTACGAAGCACAAGTAGTTATATGTTAGCTGGGATTTTGATCGAAATAACTATAGCTGCGTTGGATCACAGTTTCAGAAAAAGTAATAGTAATGATTTGATTTCGTACAATATTATATAGTTTGATTTGTTTCGTATTATTTATCAATTTATCATTAACGATGTTTTATACCTATATTAGGTGTCTTGATAGCGCTCATTGACGATTCCAAACCAAGCGTAAGTTTTTATAATACGCTTAGTATATAGTATAAGTACAATAACAGATGATTTAAATAATATTACGCATCAACCGTTATTGAAGATTTCTACCATGGTTCGTGACGGTTTTACTACCTATTTGAGTATCATTGTTGCGGCGGAAGAAATTTTGTTTGTCCGTCCGATAAAATCAAAAAATCAAATTGGCCCATGTGCTATATATATTCGAGTGGTACTACAGGAACTCCAAAAGCATATTATTTGTCTAACGCCGCTATGAAATCAGCTTAAATATCGTTCAAGCAGTGATAATTTAAATAAAATCAGTCAGCCGATCAATGCACGAGTTTAAAAAGCGGGTAAGTGGGTATCGCTCTGCTTTATATTAGGGGGTGGGGTAAACCTCAGACTATGGTAGGTTAAATTTGAATGCAATGATAGATATCATTGTATACGAAAAACGGTTCTGAACGAAGATGATTTGTCAGTTTAGGATATATTATATTTAAATATTGTCATATATTCTATTTTGAAACAAATAGTATAGTTTTTATATGTTACTATAGTTACTTTATAGTATCTGTTTATTAATAAAAAAAAGTATTTGGCAACATACGCATAATGAGAGTATGAAATTTAATTTAAATTTTGAAATATTTCGTATAAATTCGAACTTTAGGCACTTATAAAAAAAAATTGTGACTAACGATTTCGGATTTTTTTTTAACACTTTAAGAAAAACTTATAAGAAACCTTGTATTAAATTTTCAAGATTTTCTGGCCACCCAAAAAATTTTTATCGGCATTTGAAGAAAAAAAACTGAGAAAAGTCGAAAATTGCAATTGTCTATAAGTAGCTTAAAAATGATCAAAATATTTTTAAAATTTAACTGTAAAGAGATAACCATAATATAAACATTTCGTGAAAATTTCAAGTATTTACAATGATTCGTTTTTGAGTTACAGCAAAAATGGAAGAACCTATTGAAAACAAATTTATGATCACTTCTCCTTTATTTTGGTACATTGGAATTGTATTATTGATGCTCGGTATTCATTTTGGCAAGCTAAGACTATTTTTCTCGACAAAATCAACCACTGAACAAATACTCGGTTCGATAGACAAATTTAAAGTAAGCAGTAAACACTATTATTTTTTCTTACTATACCATAAATATTAAATAACCGCTTATATTTTTTAAGTTACAATATATTTTGTATGTAAAATTAGGTTAGATAACGCTAAATCAAATACATACTATATATATTATACACGTATAATCTAATAGTGTGTTATAGAATACTTGACACTTATTATACGATATGATTTAGCTAAGTTTCTGTGTTATATAGCCAACATTTTTTATGACTGGTCTAGTTGCAATCGATGAAATGATGTCCTGTCAAATGGCAAATTACCACAAATATAATATCCAGAGTTTAACGACATGCGTAGTAGGTGGGTCTCCGATGTGAGCTGATTTACAAAACACAGTGGTAAACATTTTACTGCGGGGAAGGATACCGATCAAACAACCCTACGGTGCATCTAACACTGTATTATAGCGGTTTGATCGATGGATTCGGGTATAGGTACCGTCAGAGACGGATCTGTCGGGAGACCAGCAGCTGGTATAAAAATCAAAGTTGGTCGAATAAAAAAATGATTCGTCGTGGTTATTATTTATTAATTAATAATTCTATTTTAAATATCGTTTTTAGATCATTAGCTTGGAAACTAGCGAATGTGTTGGCCCCAATACTGAAGCCGAAATTCGTATTAAATCGGTGTCCAACATGATGGGATATGTCAACGGCATGAAAAAAAACGATTTGTTCGTATGACGAGGACGGTTGGTTCAGGAGCGGTGGTGTTGGATACTATACGGATGATTACTGTTTGTTCATTGTCTGTCGGATTAAAGAGTTTATGATTTACAAGGACCAGAGGGTACGATGAGATATTGAGATATTCGATTTAGAATTTCGATCAAAAACCGTGTAATATTCTTAAAATCATTATATTACATATACTTACATAATAATATATATATATATATATATATATATATGTGATATACATGTTATAAGTATAAGCATAGGCGCAAATTGACTAAATTTTTTGGGGGGACTCAAGCCCCCCTCCCCAAAGAACATAATATAAGTAAAACAAATATTGGAGGAAAACGCACTCCATAAAATCCCCCACCCGCATATATATCTTAGTCCATGGTAAGAAATAATAATTATTAACGATAACAAAGGGTTCCGTTCAAAAATTGGTGCATAAATTGTCGACAGTATAGATGTCAATTGTCAACAGCAACACACACCACGGCATAGCATACACCACATAGTATTATCTATAAACCATGATTTAATATATATAGGTATATCTTAAGCCGTGTTATAAGCCTAATAATATTATTAACTCGCCCTTATCGGCCTACGTCGCCGCGTACTCGCTCGAGTTCTCACCGACTTCGAGTCTGTCTTTTTTACGTCGCCCGTCATCTCGACCACACCAAAAGTTTACGCTCACGTCCGCGACTCCGTTGTAACGACGCGCCCAAAAGTCGACGTTAATAAAAGCTTTTTACTTAACGTATAAAACGGCTTACGATTTATTTTACCTTCTGATATCCACAACAGGACAGATCACAGATATTGGTGATAATCGCGGGGGAGACTTACCCGTACCTCGCCCGCGTTTATCTTTACCAAATCATCATAGTTTATCACATATAAGTTACTTATTAACTTATCAGTTATCAATTATCAGTTTGACCACGAGGCACGAACTAAGATATGTTATAGTATTTTTATAAAGATTTATTAAAAAAACTATCGTAGAATTTTTTTCAATAATTGTATTTTGTAATTTGGTTGTTTTTAAAAAATATACATATTTAGTACCTAATACAGAATATAAAAATTAGTATTAATTACTACATTTTGACCTGGGGGGACTTGACCGAAATCTGGGGGGACTGAGTCCCCCCAATCCCCCCCTATTTGCGCCAATGAGTATAAGTATTAATAAACCATTAATAATTTAATTAGTATAACTGTCTTACTAAACGTTGATAAAAATTTGAATTAAAATATAATACCTAACACTATAGCTAAATTTCAATAATTAATAAATTAGTAAGGGACTTTTTTATTTTCTCAATTCAAAATGTTTTAAGTATAAAATGTATAATATACAATATATTATAAAATACAGGCATACAGCTAATACATTGTAATAAATACTTAGTTTGGTATTTTATAAATTATAAGTATTAACAACTATCTTAGACAGAAAAATAATATTAGTAAAATAGTATAAGACTGTTAATTAAAAAACAATCATATTTAGTAAAACATTTCATAAATTCTATGATAATATTTGTACACGTTACTGTAAAATTACTACAAAATTATTTGGCTACTGATTTCATGTTATCTAATATCCAGGGTTTGGAATGAATGCATTTACACGAATACATTCATTTTCAATGAATGCAATTTATGAGTACATTCAATTTTTACATTATGAATTATGATTGTGAATGTATTTATTTCACAAACAAATATTTTTATTTATTTTTAGATTCTGAACGGAGTGAAGAATGTATTGATTTTACAATGATGTTTGTTTGTTTTTTTTTTTGTGTTTGACGACAACATTTGGAGCAGTAATAATGTTCCGATTTTTGACTTTAGCCCCTCTTTGTATAGGAAAATGTTGGTTAAAGCACCAACTAGATTCAATTCCCTATTCAAAGAGGGGCTGAAGTCAAAAATCGGAGCATTATTACTGCTCCAAATGTTGGAGTCAGACAAAAAAAAAAAAAAAAAAAAAAAAAAAAAAAAAAAAAAAAAAACACACATCATAGTAAATGCAATACATTCATCACTTCGTTCAGAATCTAAAATGCCTTGTTAAACACAAAAAATAAATTAATATAATATTATGTTTTATTCAAATAAAATAAAATTTTTTTGCATGAATGTGGTTAAGAATATATTCTTTTCTTAAAAGAATGCAAATATGAATGCATTCATTTTGAAAAATTGAATGTTGAATGCAAATACATTTAATTTTAAGCTCTATGAATGTGAATGTGAATGCATTTACTTTTTGAATGAATGTTCCAAACCCTGCTAATATCTTGACACGGTCCCGCGCAATGACTTCTCTTTTCAACCACCAGTCGACGGCGGACGACACCGACGCGCGACGAACCGCGTCCGGAACGTCGGACCCGAGGAGACCGTGAACCGGTCCGGAAGAGACGTGTCTGACCCACCGCACGGGTACGCGGACCGTACGCTTTTACGCACCACCGTACCGTGCCCCCTTCAACATAGATAGTTTTTCGAAAACCAATAGTGTATTTGTTGTTTTTTTTTTTTGAAGTGTCATTTTTTTTTAACTGAGAGCAATAAAACACAATTTCGTCTTACTATCTTAACCCACTTGTTTTTTATTCCTCCATCTCCTCTCCCCTATGCTCATTCACCGTTCACCAACAACGCCACTACCTCACCACCATATCGTGACAGCAAACAGGTACCGCGTCAAATTTCCTCGGTAGTATGGTAGTAAGTATCCCCGCCTGTCACGCGGGAAACCGGGGTTCGATTCCCCGCCGGGGAGCCAATTTGACGCGGTATCTGTTTGCTGTCACGATATGGTGGTGAGGTAGCGGCGTTGTTGGTGAACGGTGAATGAGCATAGGGGAGAGGAGATGGAGGAATAAAAAACAAGTGGGTTAAGATAGTAAGACGAAATTGCGTTTTATTGCTCTCAGTTAAAAAAAAATAACACTTCAAAAAAAAAACAACAAATACACTATTGGTTTTCGAAAAACTATCTATGTTGAAGGGGGCACGGTACGGCGGTGCGTAAAAGCGTACGGTCCGCGTACCCGTGCGGTGGGTCAGACACGTCTCTCCCGGACCGGTTCACGGTCTCCTCGGGTCCGACGTTCCGGACGCGGTTCGTCGCGCGTCGGTGTCGTCCGCCGTCGACTGGTGGCTGAAAAAAGAAGTCATTGCGCGAGACCGTGTCAATCTTAAGTCTTAACAACATATTATCAATATTGTCATAATGTTAATTAATGTTCAGTTATTAATAATTTTAAATATTCAATAATATTTTAACCCAATGAGAATTATAATATATTTAATTTTATTTAAATATTGTAATAATATAATAGAAAATTATCTTTTTAAATATGTAGGTATTTTAATAATGATTTTGAAATATGTGCGGTTATTGTAATTAATCAAACAAATGCAACTAAAATGTTAACTCATTGACTCTCATATAGCAAACACATTTTAAAGAATAATGATATAAAATATTTATCATTAAATAATAATAATAATATTGGAATATCAATATTTTAATTTACATTTATTTACACATATTTGTCATAAATTTTTATATTTCATCACATAACTTGAAGTTTTGATTTAATTTAGATAAATTCGAGTTAGGTGTCTCGAATAATACGTATCTCGAAAGGTATTTTTATCCCCCTTCAATTTCGAGTTATCGCGACACGACTGACAGACTGTATTAAAATATGTTATATACCATCTCATTTGTATGTATATAGACTGTAGAAGTTGTAGACGTCTGCGTAGACTGATAGACGTTTAATATATATAATAGATTATGTGTAGGGCGTGAATTTTTATGTAATAAAACAGTCAAAATATGTATTAATATTTAACAACAAAAAATGTTTTAATGTATTTATATGCTGAGTTATTAAAGAACGTTTCAAGCAAGCTACACAAAATAACACGTGCGCATTACTCTCAAAAGTTTCATTACAGAATTCTAAACGGTATTACGCTACTTTTGCTTTTTTTGTTGAGGGAATTTTGGGCATATTTCTTATCAGTGAACGCACAAAATTAACATTAAATGAATATAAGCTCACTTACAACATAAAAACCATGTACGTACAAAAAAACGAAAACAGTAGACTAAATAAAATATACTAAATATACACGTCTTATAATACTAACACTAACCGATATGGTGACATCAACAATCGTAATCAATATTAACTAAAAAATACACTTTTACAATAATAATAACTTAAAATCGCTCCTTTTCAATATGTAATAAATATGAATTTCTATAATCCGTCTAAATTAACTTATAAAATCATGTTTTATGGTTTTTAATGAAGTAAAACTATCAGGTTAAATGCAACATATGAAAGTTAAAAATGATAAATTAGAATCATTTTCTTAACCTAGTAGTCAAGGTTCATGACACTTACTTGTGTTAATGTCAGGCGTAAAATATGAACGAATCGTTTATAATATCAAAAATCTTTACTAACTGAACAACAAATCGTTTAACACATGCAAAAGCTTAGTAAAAATATTAAATAATGACGCGACCTGGTCCCCACCAGTGCGGCGAACGGCACATAACCAGACACCACCAACTACTTTTACTCTTTGTCAGTCTGGGTCGTCGTCCTCAGAACGGCGACACTGCTCACGCCCTCTGTCGGTGTTTACATTTATGAATTGAGAGTTGTTTTATAAATATGAATTTGTAATTTTTGTCAAGATTATCATACTAAAGCAGGTTTTTTTTTATTGTTTATGAAGTATCATCTTACACTCAATGTATGAATGTTAATAATGGTATATTATGAGTGTATTATGAGCACTTAAAGATATGAAATTGTAATTTTTGTCAAAATTATCCTTTTAAATCATGATTTATAATGTTTATTATGAAGTACCATATTACACTCAATGTATGAATGTTAATAATGGTATATGCAAAATATTTTCTTAATCTATTGTCCAAGGTTTCTAAACATTAACTTAATATTAGAGTGTTTTAAAAACAGTCAAAAACATGAATTTTTAATTAATTATCATATAAATGTAGTAAAAATAAAAGATTTTTACAGCTCAGGCAAAGTTAAACAATGAAAATTACAAGCAAATGGTGTTGAATAATCATTTATTCAGATATTTAACAAATCTCAATTGGTTCACTACTATTAATTTACCATCAATTACAATCAACAACCATTACACGCACAATGCATAAATCCATTATAATTATCAGTATCTTCTAGTACATCTTCCACATAGGATGTTCAAACTTTCCTCAAATGGTATGAATGCAGCAATTCCTGTCTCACAATGCCTTGAGTGATCTGTTGTACTGCCATCTAAAAAAATTTAGTCAGATGAATATATATATATATATATATATAATGGTTAGAGAATAACATGAGAATACAGTGTTTTATAAGCAGTTAAAAGTATGAATTTGTTAAAACAGTCAAAATTATCATATAAAAGCATGTTTTTTAGTGTTTATGAAGTATCAGCTTAAATTAAATAAATCTGGAAGTTAATAATAGTAGATAAGAATCATTTACTTAATCTAATGCTTTGGGTTTTCTGACACTAACTCAAGAATTGAGTGTTTTATGAGCGGTTAAAAATATGAATTTTAATATGTATTAGTCAAACTTATCATATAAAATCATGTTTTTTAGTGTCTATGAAGTATCGGCTTAAATGAAATACATAGAAGTTAACAATGGTAAATAAGAATCATTTACTTAATCTAATAGTGTGGATTACATGACACTAACTTTTGGTTGCCTACACTACCATTAAGTAACTATCATTTACATTCAGAAAACACTACCTGTTCATTGCGTAAATCCATTATTATTATTATCAGTATCTTCTAGTTCATTTTCAACATAGCATGTTGATACTTTCCTCAAGTGTGTGGAATGCCGATTCCTGTCTCAGAAAGCCTTGAGTGATCTGCTATACTGCCATAAAAAAAAATTGTTATCAGTATTAATAATGGTTGGAGAATAACTTGGAAATACAATGTTTCATAAGCAGTTAAAAATATGAATTTGTAATTATGGTCAAATTTATCATATAACCACCATGTTTTATAGTGTATTTAAAGTATGAGGTGAAATGAAACATATGAAATATAGTAATGGTAAATTACAATCGTTTTCTTAGTATAGAAAGTCAGGGTTTCATGATACTAACATTTTGTTACATTACTATTAATTTTCTATCAATTACATTCAATTATCTTTACATACATACATTGCATATTATAACCATTATTATTGTCAGTATTATCTTCTAGTCCATTTTCAACGCAGGATGTTAATAATGTCTCAAGTGATAGAAATGTGAATTCATGTCTGAGCATGCCTTGAGTGATCTGCTGTACTTCCATCTGAAAAAAATTTAGTCAGTTCAATGTGTACAATGATTGCAGGATAAAATGTCCCTACTAAACACCATAAGGAGAAAGAAAATCTTTGTATGACAACTAGTAGGTGGAAAACACTGAATAATTCAAAAACAGAAACAATCAAACAAACACTATCAGACAAACTTCACCCTACATAGTACATACGAAATATTTGAAAACAATTTACAGTTGAAACCTAAATACAAATACGAATGTAAAATCGCAAAAAGATATGAACCATAAACATATAACAGATGATAAGAAATGATAATTATGATAAACCATAGAAAATAGTACAAATCTACCAGAATGTTTTGTTGAATTTGAATGTAAATTATGTGGTGTAACTAAAGAATACACTTGTACAATAACTTAAAATCGCTCCTTTTCAATATGTAAAAAATACGAATTTCTATAATCCGTCAAAATTAACTTATAAAATCATGTTTTATGGTTTTTAATGAAGAAAAACTATCAGGTTAAATGCAACATATGAAAGTTAAAAATGATAAATTAGAATCATTTTCTTAACCTAGTAGTCAAGGTTCATGACACTTACTTGTGTTAATGTCGGGCGTAAAATATGAACAAATCGTTTATAATATCAAAAATCTTTACTAAATGAACAACAAATCGTTTAACATACGCAAAAGCTTGATTAAATATTTAATCAATGTTAAAAATAATGACGCGCCCTGGTCCTCCATCAGTGCGGCGAACTTTACGCAACCTGACACATTCAACTATTTATAGTTTTACTTAGTGAGCCTTGATAATAATTATTATCTAGGCTCAATAGCAACCACTATCGACGCAAACGGGGAAAAAAATCGTATACACGCATGGTTTTTATAAGAAGAAAACTACGCGACCACAAAATGAACGGATTGGAAAAAACTTTGGAATAGTCTTAAAATCTCGTGAAAAGTTTGTAAATTTTTTATTTTGTCAATAATCATACTAAATTGAACAATCATTTTTAAATTATTTAAATGATAATGGTTTTTAATATTTTGAAGAATTTCAAATTATTCATTCATTTTCAATTAAATAACTTAACTAGAAAACGAACAACATATTTTAAAAGAAGTCTTGTTGTTTTTTTTGTTCAGTATTTATTTAGGTTAATATTGAATCGATATAAGTATTAAATATTGGCATTCAGTAATAAACTTCAATTGATGTAGAATAATTATTTGGCCAATGACTGTTACTAATACCCTTCACTATTTTCTTTGTTTTAGATTCTGAACGAAGTGATGAATGTATTGCATTTACTATGATGTGTGTTTTTTTTTTTTTTTTTTTTGTGTCTGACTCCAACATTTGGAGCAGTAATAATGCTCCGATTTTTGACTTCAGCCCCTCTTTGAATAGGGAATTGAATCTAGTTGGTACTTTAGGGGGGTCAAAATTAAAATTTTCTAATAGTTTTCAAAAAAATCGAGAAAAACAAAAAAAAAATGACAGAAAAATGGAAATTTTACGGAAAAACCACTTTTCGACAAAATCGATTTTTTGATTTTGCTGTAACTCAAAAACGAATTATTGTAAATACTTGAAATTTTCACCAAATGTTTATATTATGGTTATCTCTTTACAGTTAAATTTTCAAAATATTTTGACCATTTTTAAGCTACTAATAGACAATTGAAATTTTCGACTTTTCTAAGTTTTTTTTTCTTCAAATGCCGATAAAAATTTTTTGGGTGCCCAGAAAATCTTGAAAATTTAATACAAGGTTTCTTATAAGTTGTTCTTAAAGTGATAAAAAAAAATCCGAAATCGTTAGTCACAATTTTTTTTTATAAGTGTTTAAAGTTCGAATTTATACGAAATATGTCAAAATTTAAATTAAATTTCATACGCTCATAATGCGAATGTTGGCCATAGTAACCATAGTAACATATAAAAACTATACTATTTGTTTCAAAATAGAATATTTGACAATATTTAAATATAATATATCCTAAACTGACAAATCATCTTCGTTCAGAATCGTTTTTCGTATACAATGATACCTATCATTGCATTCAAATTTAACCTACCATAGTCTGAGGTCCACCCCACCCCCTAATATACAGCAGAGCGATACCTACTTACCCGCTTTTTTAAAATTGTTTTGCAATTCAATTGGTTGAAAAAGCAACCAATTCAATAAAAGGCACATTAAAAAATTTATTTGATTGCAAAAAAATTATAATTCCCACAAACCTGGCAGATATTCACTGGACATTCACTGTGGTGGATGTTAAGAATCGTACCATAACATTGTACGATAGCAATAGCCTAAAAGTAAATTTTCATGAAACGGAAATATGTTTATTACTTGATTATTTGAACGACGCATGTAAAGTAATTAAGAAGCCAAATAATGAACAATATATTCAATGGAAATTAATCCATGGGAAATCTCCGTTGCAGAACAATTCTTATGATTGCGGTATATTTACCTGTACAAATGCAAGACATGTTTTGCTCGGAAAACCATTATATTATAGTCAAGACGATGCTCCACCATTAAGTCATAGAATCACATATGAAATCCTAAATAATGTATTGTTACCAACTCTTTAATTCTTTTTTACCAAATTGTCATTTGTATTGTTTATAATAATGTAATATATAGGCTAGTTTATAAGTAATATTAAATATTCTATTCTCATAGTTACAATATTTTTACATAAAAAAATCTTATAAGAATGTGAACTATCCTATACAAATAATATGTATACATTGTTATGTTTTAATCACATAATCTTATTAATTATTAAATTATAGTTACCATTAGAAATATCATCATTTAATAAGTAAATAACAAACATACAAGGTATCAAGATAAAATATAGTTCACATTGGTGTAATGTTTACACTAAAATAATATTTAATCATACCAATAACTTAGTGTGAAAATTGTTTTCAATAAATATATAACACACTAGTGGTGATTTGACCTACAAAAATAGCATAAATAGCCTCTCCAAACATAGGCCAGAGCATTTTTAATATCTACTTGCATAGTTATTATATATATGTTTTACATTCAGTAATTTTTATTAAAAAATGAAAAATATTTCATGGATAGAAAAATTATTTTTTCTATCTGAATGGCAGTGATGGGCCCACGGTTTGATTTTTAAATTAGTGAAGGCCTAAAACTTAATAATTGTACAATTATTACTAAGGTTCCTTGTATTTTATATTTATTAACTTTTGTAGATCTAAAAAAACTTATAATAATCATAACATTATCAAACTAAGCGTTTATTTATAATAACCAAAATAATATTTATTTATTTTATTTTATTTAAATAGAAAATCAGTTATAAAATCCAAAACAATAAATACCAATACATAGATAGTGTCAACTGTAAACGTTTTAAAAAATTCAAAAAGTGAAATGAATTACTAACCTTAAATGAATTAGTATGTATAAACATTTCACTAATCTTAGTGTAAAATTTACATATTTAAAATAAAATTCGATTATTTTAAATCTTTTAATTATCTATTAATATTATTATTATTATTAGAAATTTTTCAGTTGAGTATAATATTAGAATTTATGTATTTAGGCGTAATTTCGAAAACGAAAATAGAATTTTTAACAGCTTATGGGAGAATGAATATTTATTTATTATTAACAAACAAAAAAAACATCAATGTTTAGTTTGTTTAAATATTATTGCAGTACTAAAAGAATATAATTTGAAAAGACATTACATAACAAATCATTCGTCCAAATATGATAAATACACCGGTGTCGCAAGAGATAATGTTGTAATTGATCTGAAAAGAAAACTCCAATCCCAACAAAATGTGATGGTAAAAGCAACAACTTTACAACAATTAAGTTTAATGGCATCATGCCATCATACGTTATTACTTATTTTTAATGAAATTGAAAAATCTAAGAAATCTCTGAGTGACGGTGAATTTAAAAAAACTGTGCAATAAAAATGGCTAAATCAATAAACAAAAATAGAATTGCGAGTGAATTTGAAAAAATATCATTTTCAAGACGTACCGTGACACGTTGTATAAACACTGATAGTGTTGTTTGTGAAACATTGCAAACTATAATGATGAATTGCGCATATTTTTGAATAGCATTAGACGAAAGTACTGATATTTCAGATGTAAGTCAACTTTTAATATTTGTTAGAGTTATTTCTCCACAATTTGAAATGTAAGAAGAACTTTTAGAATTGTGTTCCTTGCATGGATCAACCAAAGGAATTCATATTTTTAATGTTGTAAAAAAGGCAATTAAACCATTTGGAGGTTTCAAAAAAATGTCATCGGTTGTTGTGACTGATGGTGCAAAATCTATGGTTGGCAAAAATATTGGTTTTGTTGGATTATTGCGCAAATCTGATATTAATGTTGTTGCAATACATTGCATTATTAATCAAGAAGCGTTGTGTGGTAAAATAATGAAACTTCGTAACATTATGAATACAGTATTTAAAATTACTAATCTAATTAGAGGAGGCAACTGTAGTTTGAACCACCGTAATTTTATTAAATATTTAGTAGAACTTGATTGTGAGTATGGTGATTTATTATTGCACACAGATGTACGCTGGTTAAGTCAAGGAAAGTGTCTCAAACGTTTTTTTTGTTTGAGAAAAGAAATATTAAGTTTTCTTAAAACAAATATTACAACTGATACCACTTATTTTGAAAATCAATTAGTTGATAAACAATTTCTATATTCATTAGCATTTTTAACGGATATTTCTCAACATTTAAATAAACTAAATTTACAACTACAAGGTAGAAAACAAATAATATCTCAAATAATAGGCTGTTTAGATGGATTCAGAAAAAAATTGGAACTGTTTAAAAATGTATTTGTTGAAAATAAATTAATACATTTTCCGTGTTGTGAAGTTATAAAACAAGAATTTGATAATGAATTTAATTTTGAACATTGCATTACATATGCGAATGTACATTTTCGAACTTGAAACATATTAAATCAAAGGAAAGAAATCGTTTAACAGATGAAATCTTGGGACATTTACTAAGAGTTTCAACTACAGAAATATAAGTGGATTTTACTAAATTATCTATTGAAAAACCTCATCCTCAAGTATCACATTAAATAATAATTGTAAATATAAATAAATAAAGATAAAAAATAAATGTTAGTAAATTTGAAGGACTTTTTTTTTTTGCTTTCTCCTATGCACTGCGGCCCGCTCAATTTTAAAGTACTTAAAGTGGCCTGCTAATTACTTTGAGTTGCCCATCCCTGATATATTCAATTCCAGATGTAAACAATAGAGGTTTTTAGAATTCCAACGCCGCAGGTTAAATTGTATAAATATTAGTTAATAATGATAAATTACAATCATTTTCTCTACCTAATTTTCAAGGTTTCACTTTATTTACTTAAGAATTGAGTATTTTACAATAATTTAAAAATATGAATTTTATACATTTATCAAATTTATAATATAAAACATGTTTTAAAGAATTTTTTAGATATCAGGTAAATTATTTCATATGGTAGTTAATAATAGAAATTAGAATCTCTTTTCTATCATTCTATCAAATAATAAAAGTATTAATACATTAAATTTAGAATTGATAATTTAAAAATTTCAGGTAAAATTATATAAATAATAGGTAAAACTTAAAAATGGTAAACTAGAATAATTTTCTCTATCTAATGGTCAAGGTTTCAAGACAGTAACTTAAGAATTCATTATTTTATAATTATTTAAAACTATGAATTTTATACATTCTACAAATTATAATATGAAAGTATGTTGGTTTTAAAAAGTGTTTTAGATA
Organism: Schizaphis graminum; assembly: GCA_020882235.1. Classification (NCBI taxonomy): domain Eukaryota; kingdom Metazoa; phylum Arthropoda; class Insecta; order Hemiptera; family Aphididae; genus Schizaphis; species Schizaphis graminum. Next base: position 87,677,986 of record CM037033.1, on the reverse strand, counting down.
TCAGGTTAAATGTTTCATATGGTAGTTAATAATAGTAAATTAAGGAAAAAATACCACATATCACAACAAATTGGAGAACCGCTTGGACCAGACCCTCAATCAATCACGAGTATCGTACACTTCATAAAAGAAATTCAGCTATACAACTTAATTTAAGCTACACAATAACTTGAGTTAAACATACCTGTAAACAAATTTTAAGTTAATGTCAAACTAATGGCCAAAGAAGCCGATGTATTTTAGATTAATAATTAAAAAAAAAAAAAAAAAAAAAAAAAAAATAGTAAATTAGAAATAATCTTATTTTAATTAAATTATTATTGTTTATTTAAAATTAAAATGACAGAGAAGTTTGTTGATGAAAAATAAGATTACCTATTTACTGGTGTTGTTATTGAAATTATAAATTGTACAATGTTTTACAAATGCTATGTTTTGCACAAAATTAAGTAACAATTCTTTCCTAGTTGACGAGTATAATATTCATAAGTCATCACAATTGAGATATCTAAGAATCCATGCATGGATTATTTGTAGAAAAGTACAGACGTGCGACAACTTATAATCCTTATGACGTGCATCTCCTCTTTTTAACGTATAGTACATCTTAATCTTATGGACAACTTATACTACATCAGTGTGTGTGCTGGTTCAATTTATGGTCCTGACTTCTAATCTAGCAACCAAAATAAACATTTAAGTAAATAATATCTTTTCTTATTTTACAGAATTTTCTAAAATTATATCAATAAAATTATTGTTATTTTATCACATAATCTGCAAGTGTATGGATTTATTTTAAATGGTGCACACAAAATGACAACCTATTGTAATAAATCACAGATGGCTAGTGAATGATGATTAGATATACTAAATACTCAATTGCTATTCAAAGAAAACCGAATGAGAAAATAAAATAATAAACTCATCATAGCAATAAAATGATATTTGCAATAGGTACGTAGGGTATGTTATTAAGGAATGAGAAACGCTTATATTGTGGTACTAAAACAACACTCACTCAAAATGTATTAAAAAATCGTTGTAAAATGGCGGTACACTGTTTATCATTACTGCACACGGTTATATTAGTGAACTTAATAAATGAAAACTACTCAGAAAACTAGACACCACACACTGACATGTACAAAAATATTGCATAAAATTATCTTATTGTTATCTAATGATTAAATCCCAATGCAATCTCGAGAACACTGTATGATGTTGACATTGGACAATTCCCACTTTTCCAGATATAATTCTGAGGCATTGGTGACATCAGTCGTGATAATGACGGTACACATGCAAGCTCTATCCGGTACCACTATAGACAGCACATCCAATATAGAAGGTAAGTATAATGTATCATTGCTGGATCATTCCTGAAATAACATGCAGGCAACAGTTGTTCTTTCGACATCCATTTTTTCCTAATGCGATCGATATTTTAATAGAACACTTAAGTATTTCTGGTGAATAATATTTTTTATTTTTCGTAACCATAAGTGCTTGACCATCTACCCAATACGAGTACCAACCATTAACATATTTCATGTATGTCACATTACTCGCATTCCCTTTTCACAAAAATCCTGGTAGGTTCACCTTCCATAACATCTCATACTTTTATAGGTTTCAGATTTACCATGTAGTGTCATTTGAAGATAGCGGGTAAAGGGTCGCTAACCCAACCCCCCCACAATATATTCTATGACAGAAATATTATAATCCATAATGTATTATAATAATAATTACTACGGGTCATTACTCATTAATAAGTTAATTTTATAAGGACATGAGCACTCTACTAGATATATTTGCACCTATGAGCGTATGCTAAGAATAATAATATAAAATATGTACAATAAGAATACCGGCCAAAGAAATTTTTTATAAATTATGATCCAAAGAAAGTACATTACCAATAGTACACGAATAGGACATGTTCCACATACCACCCAAGGGCGTGACAAAAGATAGAGTTTTTCACTTTTCATGGTGATAACACAGCATACAAAAAAAGAACACAGTTATATGACATAAAAGTCGGCGGGTGATGGACACGATGAAGTGTTGCACCATCAAGCTCCTAGGAAATGGAAGTTGGCTTTGATGACTTACGAAGTTTGGTTCTGAACAGGGTTACCAAATTATTATGACGTGACATCTAATATAAAAATATAAAATTAATGTAATAATAAATATAATATTAGCGGAGACGTCTCTTAGTAGAGTAGTAGACAATGCATACAAATACAAACACCCCAAGTTATACGAACAAAATTGACGTTTCCTTGAATATATCGTAACATAATACATATAACAATATAAGAATCGTTTTTCAGTGTCCCTTGAAATTCGCTATACCGTGAGTTGGCTTTAATAGGTACTTAATGAATAGGAGCCGAGTTACAAAAATAATTTTGATAATAAATACCAGACAGTTAATATATTAAAATCCAAACCTTTTTTTTAATTACGGTTTCAAGACAATAACTTAATAATTGGGAGTTTTAGAATCATTTAAAATAAGAAATATTTAAATTAGTCAAAATAATCATAAAAAAGAATATTTTATAGTGTTTATCAAATATTAGGTATAATATTATATAATATGTTAGTTAATAACGAGTAGATTGAATAAATTTTAAATAACTGTACTTTAGTATAAAACCCACTAACTATAATAAACATTTGTAAATATACCGCTAATAGACAATTATTTGAGCTCATTTATGAAATTTTTTATAATAAATTACTTTCTAGAGGTTTTTCATAACCCCAATATAGACCAATTAGAAAAATATAATGAGAATTCAATAACTGAACACATTTTAGAATAGACCAAAATGTACTACACAAACTCTTTGTAAGAGGTAATCCATCAATACCTATAAGTATTTTAACAATTGTACAAAAATTATGATAGCTCCCTGGGGGTACAGAACAAATTTCCATTGAATGATTATAATTAATTTTTAGTATAATTCTAGTATTTATTAGAATATTATTTAAACATCTATGCGATTTTAAAGACTTTAACAAAGCAGATAAGGCACTGTTAGTAATATTATATGTGACTGGACATTTAGTAATTAATTTAATTTTTGAATCTTCATTATCATTAAAATAATTAAAATGATTGAACTCCTAATCAGTATCAGAAACATTAAAAGATAAATTATTATCTTCAATACATTGTGTGAATGAAGAAAAATTAAGTTTATCTGAAATCAAATCTGATATTTGACTTTCATTAGCAACAACAACATTATTACTAACAATTATGTCTTGATTCGATATATCACTTCTAGATAAATTTGGGTGTTGACAAATTCTATAAACATCAATTACTTCAATTTATTCTAAAAACTACGACAAACGATAGTGAATTCGGCGAAACATAATTTATTAATATAATGTTAAATAATATTAACCATAAAATCCTTTTATAAATGGTTATAAGGTTAGTTAAAATTAATATAATTTAGTATACAATTTAATTTAGGACCTAAGTAAATAATATATATAACATAATACAGCAAATTTAAAAAAGCATAGATAGATTATCTTAAAAATAAAAGTTACTGAACTCTTAAGTCTAAATAATGAACAAAATAAGTAGGTATATTAGTAAGCTATGTAGAGTACCTATTTGTAAAGTGTATGTACACAGTATACAGTCAATTATAAATGTAGATGAGTATAGAAGATATTCAATTTTATTAGCTAGGTACCTATATTTTGTTGATATATTATGTTTTATGTTCACATAACTTTACGTTGAGGTTTACCGTCAAAGTACTTAAATAGTTATATTATTTAAAAATATATATTAAACAAGTATCAGCTATATATTATTAACAGGGCTAGGATGTATTATTGATATGCTAATAGTAATAAGAAAATATGTGTTACTGTTTATAAAATATTAAAAAATACGCATTCAATTTTTATAAAATACACACAAAAAAAATATTTATTTAATTGATATAATTCAATGATTACCTGGGAACTAGTATCCATTGGTGGCTTCGAACCAGAACGCTGCCGTCTCGGGATACCCGCACTTGTACAATAAAAAGAATACAATGTCAAATAAAATGTATGACAAATGACAATCCTGAGAATGTACATCCAACGGGCCACCAGTTCAAACGAATAACTCAAATACAACACACACAACAAAACCAAAAAATACAAACAATTAATTCACATGGTTCTGTAAGTATGTTTATCACCGCCCTGAAGTGGGTAATAACATTAATGGCTTTATAAAAGAATAATGTCGATACTTACAGAAACCAATATAATTACACAAGACGTTGAGAACAATAAACACCACTGGCTGGTTATAGGTGGGAAAAATTTTTCAATGCAAAAATGCTAAAAAAAACTGCTTAGGTATATATAAGAAAGACTATTGGCTGGGAACTATCGTGCAGCTCGAGAGATAGAGAAAGAAAAGCGAACATAGAAAAATAATTTGAGGTTTTTGCCGAACTTTTACTTGAAAACACAAAGACCAATGAAAAAACGCATATTAAAAAAAAATGCATTTCAGTACCACCTTTAAACAAATAAAAGTATTCAAATACCGACTTTAAGTGGCAGTGAAAGCATTACATGAGATTTAAGACGTAAGTCATAAGAAAACATTGAAGACGTAAAGTTAAAAAAATATAAATAAAAAGTAAAAACCCTTGGACAATGGACATACGCACACCACTCACTATCATCAGTCCGATAAAAGCATAGAAAAAATCATAGTCATTTTTTTTGTAGTATAAGAAATAATATAGAAATTATTCCTTATACTATGGAAAAAATAACATAAAAGCATATCGCTATACTATTAATTATCATGAGCCAACAGTGAGACAACGTACGCAGTCGCGGCACAATATTTCTCGCGCTGCCTGATAACGCGAACACCACATATTATCTTGTATCAATTTAACTATATGTCTATATTACCGGCTTAAATACAATAAATACACTCGTACTAGAGTATTATGCAAATATCTGCATTTGGCTCAATGTGTTATGCGAAAACATACAACTTAAAAATAGTACCATTTCCGTCAGAAAAATATGGATCGTAGTATCGTAAACATTACTTTTCCATTAAAACTATTTAAACATAATTTACACAATAAATAAAACATGGTGTTGCATACAAATTTTTACCCTGATTATTATAAGTAATAAGTATGTAGATACTTATCCTTTTATTAGGTAATTACGACAGCAAGTGTAACAACAATAAAACACCGATAGACACTGCTGATGACAGTTGGACTCAGTTGGAGTCCCGAGTCATTGAACAGACGAATAAAGAGTTATGAGAGTTTATGACGATTAATTAATAATCGTTCCGAATTTTCCATTATTTTTATTCTATTTACAAAATTAAATTTTATTGCTTTCACGCGCAATGTCTTATCATAGTTGTTGTATCGCACCTTAGAGTAGTACTACTCTATGTATCGCAAACACGAATTAATTTGTGGTATAACCACAGATATATGTTATAATATTATTGTTGGCGCTGCGACAGATCTTACGATATATGCAGTTGTCTGCCGCAACTTGCGCAGGTGTTAGACAGAGATAGGGTGACCAACTTATTACATGAATAATAAATATAACAACTGTTTGTGTCGGGAACAAACTCCCTATAATTACAGTTGATAATATGACAATAAAAAACTCATCAATAATAATATGAATAAAATAAAGAGCGCCCCAAAAGTATATAAAAAGGTTAGTTCCACGGAACAAATAATTATGTCGGATAAAGGATAAAAAACCGAACAATAATGCTTGTCTAAATGAATAATATTATATACAGTATAATAATAATAATAATAAAAAGAAATAATAATAAATAATATCAATTAATGATAACAACAAGTCAACAAAATATAATTGATAATAATATCACCTGATTTCGGTGAACGTGTTGGTTACACATTTTTACGGAAATTCTATGGCGGTAAACGTTGCAAACGTTTGATAATGGAGAAATTCGAACTGTCTGTTTGCTAAACGAAGCAGTAAACGTTTGCAAACATTGCAAACGCCATGATCCAGCCGCGTTTGGTCTGTTAAGTTTAGTAACCGAAACCGTTGTTGAATTTGTTTTTACTTTTGCCGTTATCGTTATCACTATTCATATTTAAATTTTAAACTTTTAAAAAAAAAATAAATAAATACATAAAAATTATAGTATAATAATAATAAACATAGTAAATAATTTGTTTCCGTTTTTATAATTTCGTAACAAATAGGGATACACATTACCATTTACCAACTTCTAATCAGATTACGGATACGGTTTTAACTTGTAGAGTCCACGGACTAAGATAAGGTATATCTTAGTCCGTGGACTCAATTATTCCCTAACTTGTCAAACTTTGCACGTACAATAATAAATCAACATTTTATATTTCTAATAGGGACACACTATACAATTACTCGTTTTTTGCATAAACTAAAACTCGGATAGCAGCCTCTATCTTACTCTATGTCTATGGGATACAGTAAAGTAAACCGATCAGCTGGTTGAAAGTCGTTTCTATATTGTTCTGTGATACGGACGGACCTCAACAACCCGGCTTCTGACTGATAACGAAAGAGCTGGCCGCCGATGACAATTGACGATTCGGAACATCGGAACGGGGAGAACGCTGTAACGACTAACGACAGTCTACCTACGATTATAATATTATAGACCTTACGTACTACGGATTTTGACTGGTGACGGTGACCCCGGAACTGAGAGAACGCCTTCTTAGCTTCGAAACTATCGAAAGTGCTTTGTACAAATATGCGGTCTGGACCAATTTTATTGAAGACAGGTTGCGAGTCGAGACCACACGGACGGGAGTTACGCTCGGGTTACCGGGTCTCAATCTCGCAATTACGTAATTCGTCAACAAGACAGTAACGAACGAATTACGACGTACAACGCACTACGGCGAATTGACAGTTATAACACGCACAGGCCTACGTCTATATTATATACCATTTTTATTTTTTCACCCTTATATATTTTAATAGTGAAATCATTATCAACTTTTGATTTCTAAATAGCAACCTATATTTAAAATGTCATAAAATAGGGCTATTTTGGTTTATTGTTCAAATTAATGTTTTTCGTTAATTTTTAAGCGAGATATAGGTTTTAAAAGTTTGTTGGTTTTCGGATTTTATGGTACTTCTTGTTTCATATCTCATATGTAATAAACTCGTTTGCATCTGTAGTTATCAATGCTCCACAACCGTAATAATCAGTAGGAAATACACCTAAAAACCTCAAACCATCCAACATTGAGTAGCTATAAATCACAGTTAAATGAAAAATAATAGTTTTAACGTTAAAATTTATAAATAATATAACGTATAGTTATAGAAAAACACGAAACTAAAAATTTTGATATGATAAATATTTAATGATAAAAGATTCACTCTGTATATGCAACTGACGCGCAGTAGTGATATTTTAGACATTTTAGGCCCCACAATTTTACTTTGCCCCGAGCCCCGTAAATCATCGGTTCCGGCCCTTGACACACACGCGGACGTATTGGGCTACGGGTCGCGAGATGAGACCACACGGACGGGAGTTACGTACAATATGACGAATTACTGGGTATCAACCTCGCACACAGCACACGAATTGCACCAAATTATTCGCGACAGCCGACAAGTCAAAATTGACATACGCACAACCACGCGTGGTTGCGACAGCGGCTTGACACGCGCGTATCGTCAGACGATAAAAAGTAACAACGCAAAAACACACTGCGCGTTTGTTATACAAAAATACGTTTATAGTAAACCTGTGTTTTTCATACAAAAACGGGATTCCAAAGTCCAACTTTACAACAACATCACACCACCGGATCAGGCCATTAATGCTGGCAGGCGCGGACTGGCTGGGATACTGGAATGCTACAGCATCCCTTGCCCTAAAATATATTTTTATTTTTTATCATACAACTGAAGAATTTAAAGTAATTTAATATTATACTATTTGAATGTTTGTTGTAACTTAATATATATTTACGTTTTTTTACGTATTTTCAATACTTTATTTAAACAAAATAAAATATTTTAATATTTTATGTATAATTTACATATTTTAAATTTGCCCTTTAAATTATGTAGCATCCCGTGCCCTTTTTTACCAGTCCGCGCCTGAATGCTGGCATTTCATTGGCTAGCACTTAGCTAGTACCAAAACACCTTCTCATCGACGTCATTCGTCCTCTCTTTACATCATAGCATGTTCCATATAAATAAGGGCCTTGCAGGGCCATAACCATAACCATGGTTATCCAGAGCTCCAGAAACTGTACAGCTTTCGAGCTATAGTCATTCCCAGTTATATGTACTTGTATGAGTCGCGGACTTTGTAACAGCCGCATCGCCGCTTATGCGAGTATATTTCCCAGTATTAGACTATTTTAAATACTTTCTCTCCGGTAATAGATTTATATGTATTAAATCTGTCGAAACACTTTTTATATAAGTAAAAGTTGACTTTTCAATAAACAGTTTAATTTTACAAAGTGTTGACTTTATTTATACCAATTACATTTCAACCTCTACCTTCTACGCTGCAGCAGAACGACACGTGCTACCGTCGTTAAAGAAGTACTGAGGTGACAGAACGCGTACACGGTTACTACACGTCTAACTACAAAACGACGCACAAAAAAGGCAAAATAACGCACGATCCCCGCACAACGGTATGCAACTCGGGGCGAAACGCGGACACTTTGTATGGTCAGGTAATAAGGTTCATTGCAGAACCCGGACTAAGAAATATTAAGAATTACATAATTAAGAATATACATATGTCTATTGTATGTTATATTATAAACAATTTTATTAAAAATGTTATTAAGTTTAAATATTATTGGGTAAATCTAATTATCTTATACGTTATACATTCTCCGAGTTTTTGGACAGTTTTTCGAGCAATACAATTAGACGAATGTGGAAATAGGTTACATCATAAAAAGCAAAAATCTTAAATCTAATTCTGGTGAAAATAATAATCTATTAACTTTATGTAACCAGCACCAAAACATAGAAATAATTTTGAATTTTTAAATTCCATATATTATTATTGTTGCGCCGGGCCGCACCTACTTTTATAATTCGCGGTGTACGGCAACGACTTGCGGGGTGCTGTGGACGGGAAAAGGTTACCCAAAATAAATTCCTATCTGAAGGACGTTATAATATAAATTTAATACAAGACACCAGAATTAATAATATGCGTCCCGTAATGGTGGCGCTAACATTGTATTGACAAATTAATAGGTACACACGGACTTAAATATACAAAAAAAAGGTGGGCGCCCATAGAATAATAAGAAGATAAATAATCTCGTAGATATAACAATGACAATAAATCAAATAGTACAAAATATAATAATACAAATAATAATAATATAACGATACCGACTCCGCTCGCCCTCTGCCTGGGAATCCGGACGCTGGAACGATGATCGGATGAAGTGAATGAGGCGTGTGTGGTGACGGCGACGTGAGAGATTCTGTGGCGACAACTCACACGAAGAGCTCCTTTCAACACGTAGGTCACCCGCGACACACAACGCACACGACGGCGATATGAATATTATATTAGATAAGTATACGCACATACGCGATACAACGCAGCACGACGGCGACGCGAATATTATATTAGGTACGTGCACGTAAACACGCGATACACCAATGAGGCGTGGGTGGTGACGGCGACGTGAGAGATTCTGTGGCGACAACTCACATGAAGAGCTCCTTTCAACACGTAGGTCACCCGCGACACGCAACGCACACGACAGCGATATGAATATTATATTAGAAGTATACGCACATACGCGATACAACGCAGCGCGACGGCGACGCGAATAGTATATTAGGTACGTACACGCAAAACGCGATACACCACGCAACACGACGGCGAAGCTCTATGGCGGCGATACGGACGACCGTAGAACACGTGGTTCCAGCAACTTGGCCCCACGATTCACAGCGCACACGACGCAAACTTGCGACTACGCTGACAATGTCCGAACTATCGGATCGCGGACCAAACGACTTGGTCGGGCGACAAATCAATAGAAGTGCACCGCAATAAAAAATACTGGGACGACGACGCACAGCCAGCGAAAAGGCGGTGATACAAAGATGTCGGTCGTACGTGACGGACAACCGCTGGAAACGAACAATAAATCCGTAATACACACGCGCATCGGCTGCACAGGCGGGTGATCGCCAACAAAAGGCGAAACGCAGCGAGCGAACGCAGCGATGCGACAGGCTCGACCGCCTGAAAGAGACACCGACGACGCAAGACGGACTCTCCGACGCGGGTAGCCACAACACTCAAGTTCGAGCCGGACATGACGGAGGGGGTGGTTATAGGCCACCTTTGAGAATATATTGTCAGAGGCCCGGCTCGGAATGCCTTAGATTATCGGCGGGAATTTGAAAACGCGTCCGTGCGCGAACATCCTCCCCCCGTGAGGCTTCGCATCACCGCTGTTGACCTGAGAGCCGGACGCATCGTGAGGCAAATGATGACGGTAAGGAGTAGCTGGACAATCAGTTACTGTTCACGTTGCCTATGGTGTACATTTTTTTTTTTTAACATTGAAAACAAAATATTTAAAAATCAATACGTAAAGGTGCGAATAATGATTGATGACCAAGTAGGTAGTAATACATAATATAAATAATATAAATCAGCGCAAAAACACATATTAAACATAATACCACGCAACAATGCTGCAAGGAGCTAATTCGTATACACGCTAGAATTTGAACACCGAATAATAATGCATGAACAAGAGCATAGCAATAATACACTAATAAATTATAATTTAAAAACAAACCAATGAACATAAAATATGGTTCATGTAATAAATAATGTTATGAATACAAAACAAATACATAGTGATAACTAATAATAATACAAGGTACAAAATAATAATACAAAAAATAGTACAATTATATTATAGTGAGGGCTCCGCACCGTCCCTACACCCAGCTAGTCGCAATGTGTATACAAATTTAAGTACGTGCAACACGCTAAAATAATTAACAGGTGGGTTGGGTCGGTGAGCCGGACGCGTCGTGTCAGAGAGCACAGTACTTGCAGGTGACACAAAAGGACGCAACAACATATATATATTATGTTTAAGTTATTGGTGGGTAATAATGCCACTGTTGATGTAATCTTGTGCCACTCATTTCTTTCCTGCTGACAATTATTTGCCGCACTGCGTACTTAGGTATCGGGCCTATCCCCGGTCCTGTAAACGTGGAACGAATCAAAGCATTAACATACACGTTATGCACGGTATCTAAAAGTCTATACGATTTCCAAATTTCGCGAATGACAACGAGGGCCGACGGTTCAGACCAACGTCGATGATAAACGACAATACTATTAAGACACCTTTGATCAACAAAACGCAACATAACATCCAAACCGAGTCTGTACATAGACCATTTGTTGGTCATATCAACTATATACATGACAAACACAACGAGTAACTGAAATACGTTACACGGGGGTAACGACGGAAGTGAATCGTCCCATTCCGATGTATTTCCGTACGCTACATGTGTATGTGTTCCAGACCAATATAAAATACGATGCAGCAACGCGGGTGGCATTTCGACGTGCTGCCAATAACAATCCGTGAACAGGGTGCGGACCTGGGGCACGCGATTGAACACGCATCCGGTCGATGATTCGTGAAAATTGGATAAACAGAATAATCTAATTTGTACGTATGTCCGCGGATACAAAGAGGGCAACGACCGCGCGTATCGACGACGGCGGTGCACAGGTACATAAGAAGATAACGACAGAACAGCGAAACGATGGTGTTCCGTATTCTTTGCAAACATACAAGGCAGACAACGGACTCGTTCAATCATGACGTACGGTGGGGGAGACGGCGGGACGCAAATTATACCTTTTAACACGGAAGGCCTTTTAACACATGATAATGGCGGCCAAATTACTACACTAACGTCACGAACTGCCTGGATAACGTCGGGAAGGAACCCATTCCAAAATAGATCAAGTATAATTGGCCTTTCGACATTTGGTGACACTAACATGGGTCCGAGCACAGAGGATAACTTGGCCAACCACATTTTGTTATGCGCCAACAAATTACATTCTGACCTGACGATATCCCTATACAACGATTGTACGGCTCTGTCGCGGGACCAGACTAACGGTTTAACGGACGTCGACACACACACCGGTAACACCTCAGAAAATTGTCCACTAGGACCACGGTTACCTCCATCGCGGGTGTTGTCCGACGTACCCGACGATAACTTAAGAACTGTCGGAGGTTCATGCCGAACTACGTCCGACGAAACATTGATTTCCGCACCGGATCTTAAGCTCTGTTGCACTCGTGCCAAAACCGCTCTGGACACCTTGACAAGCTCACACACCTCATCACGTACAAACCACGAGTGTTCCTCAATCCTGTTAAGCTCGACCAAACAATTGAATGCACCCATGTCATATGAATTGAATTCGCTCCATAGCGAATCTAGCTCACCTGCGTGGAAATAATAACGATAAGCCAAACTATTGTCGTTGATAACACGTAATGCCAAATCGTGTATACTCCGAATGCAACAGATTGTGGAAGTACGCTTTATCGTGTTACGTAACAACAGTCGAGTACAGCGACGTCTACGGTCCTCATCTTCGGCCATGATAGGCAACACAACCTTACTTTAGAATACTACGGTTCTACGGTAAACAACGATCGATTACCGAATCACACGGGACAACGAATACCGGAATACCAGCACGATAATTAACCTACGCGTCGGTGAGATCTAGCAAAACAGTAACGATAACGAAATATAATATCAAAGCGACCGGAACGAATAATATATAATAATATTGATACACCTATGAGAGATATCAATTCAACGACCGGCGCAAATGCTGTCACGTTACTACAGTAAATATTTCGAAGTTTCGAACTATCGAACTATCGACAATATCAACGCAGTGACCAAACAACTAATTAGTTATAGTATAGATATTTTGTCAACGATATCAAGTATAACGACCGGCGCGATACACGTACTATAATTCACTACACTCTGGATATATCGACGATATCCAGGTAGTGGCCAGCGTAATTACCTAAATGCTGTAATCTAAGTGCAGCTGATATCAAAATAATTGCGACCGACTCGCAGCTAACTATTATAGCAATATCGTTATATCATAGTTATATCAGATACCTATACCATTGGCACGCAGTACGTATTACATAAGTTTAATTTTAAGTGTAATAATAAATTATAATGTTCACCAACCGGGGAAGACCGGTCAACTAATAAACCAATACAATAATTGTCAACCTCCGGTGAACACCCACGCACCGTACTCGCTGCCCAAAATTCCAGGGCAAACACAACCAACACGTCCAAAACAAACCGCTACCGAACCCCCCTGTGAGGTCGGAAAACCACGCTCTGCTACCAAAATGTTGCGCCGGGCCGCACCTACTTTTATAATTCGCGGTGTACGGCAACGACTTGCGGGGTGCTGTGGACGGGAAAAGGTTACCCAAAATAAATTCCTATCTGAAGGACGTTATAATATAAATTTAATACAAGACACCAGAATTAATAATATGCGTCCCGTAATGGTGGCGCTAACATTGTATTGACAAATTAATAGGTACACACGGACTTAAATATACAAAAAAAAGGTGGGCGCCCATAGAATAATAAGAAGATAAATAATCTCGTAGATATAACAATGACAATAAATCAAATAGTACAAAATATAATAATACAAATAATAATAATATAACGATACCGACTCCGCTCGCCCTCTGCCTGGGAATCCGGACGCTGGAACGATGATCGGATGAAGTGAATGAGGCGTGTGTGGTGACGGCGACGTGAGAGATTCTGTGGCGACAACTCACACGAAGAGCTCCTTTCAACACGTAGGTCACCCGCGACACACAACGCACACGACGGCGATATGAATATTATATTAGATAAGTATACGCACATACGCGATACAACGCAGCACGACGGCGACGCGAATATTATATTAGGTACGTGCACGTAAACACGCGATACACCAATGAGGCGTGGGTGGTGACGGCGACGTGAGAGATTCTGTGGCGACAACTCACATGAAGAGCTCCTTTCAACACGTAGGTCACCCGCGACACGCAACGCACACGACAGCGATATGAATATTATATTAGAAGTATACGCACATACGCGATACAACGCAGCGCGACGGCGACGCGAATAGTATATTAGGTACGTACACGCAAAACGCGATACACCACGCAACACGACGGCGAAGCTCTATGGCGGCGATACGGACGACCGTAGAACACGTGGTTCCAGCAACTTGGCCCCACGATTCACAGCGCACACGACGCAAACTTGCGACTACGCTGACAATGTCCGAACTATCGGATCGCGGACCAAACGACTTGGTCGGGCGACAAATCAATAAAAGTGCACCGCAATAAAAAATACTGGGACGACGACGCACAGCCAGCGAAAAGGCGGTGATACAAAGATGTCGGTCGTACGTGACGGACAACCGCTGGAAACGAACAATAAATCCGTAATACACACGCGCATCGGCTGCACAGGCGGGTGATCGCCAACAAAAGGCGAAACGCAGCGAGCGAACGCAGCGATGCGACAGGCTCGACCGCCTGAAAGAGACACCGACGACGCAAGACGGACTCTCCGACGCGGGTAGCCACAACACTCAAGTTCGAGCCGGACATGACGGAGGGGGTGGTTATAGGCCACCTTTGAGAATATATTGTCAGAGGCCCGGCTCGGAATGCCTTAGATTATCGGCGGGAATTTGAAAACGCGTCCGTGCGCGAACAATTATACATGTCGGTTTTAACATTATTTCTCGTTTTTTACATAGATTTTTTTTCAATATTATTTTTTATTTATATTTATATTGTACCTACACATTTTTAATTGATTTAAACTGATTATTTTGACTAATATAGTAATATACTATATTTTATATCGAATTTAATAAATTTACTTTATTTATATTTAATTTTTACATTTTAATAATTTACATTATAAATATACACTTAACAGTTAACACTTAACACTTAGGTATATAACTGGGTACACACGAATTGCGTACCAAAACAGGTAAACGTACCTTTTTGAACGAATTGCGTCCCGGACGCAATTCGTGTTACCTTTTCATCTACGGTTGATCATTGTAAGGGGTTCTTAAAGTGTTATTGCCATAATAAAGATATGTAAATTTAATAATTGTAAAAATATAATAATATCATAATAATATAAATTATAAGTCATAATAACATACTTATTTATAAAAAAAAATTAAAATTGAATTGTAAAAATATAATTATATCATTTAAATATATAAAATAATAAATGACTGTAATACAATAATATTTTTATCGAAAATATCTATAAGGATAGAGCTACACACGGCGTATTCCACCGCGTTGTCCATCGAACTAAAAAGCATTGGTTTATTTTTAATAAACGCCGCAGAATATGTAGCGTTTGAAACGCGGCAAATACGCCATGTATATAATATAAATTATTAATATTTACTTATTTATGCCTTTATGTAAATAATAGTACAAAGTGTCTACGTTCTGCAATTTAGCATTTTACCTGGCCGTAAAAAGGGTCCGCGTTGTGTAATTTAAACAAGAGACCGTACAAAGTGACCGCTTACCTAAATATAATATACGCATCGAACATAACAGGTAGATTGCCTGCGTTGGATCGCTGACGATGTAAATGGTGCACAGGTGAAATTGTATTTATATTATAAATAATGTCGCGTATCCTTTTTTTTTTTTTAATGAATAAAAAAAAAATACTTAAAACGGTAATTGAGTGTATAGCTATCAGTCCTTAACCGATGCAAATCGACACTTGTGCTGGGCGAATTGTTATACCTCCTGCTGTCGAAAGTCTGTTTTGTAGAAGAGAAAAAGTTAAAATCGAACGACGTTTTAACTTTTAACAATTAATAAATTAAGTTAAGTTGTCAGATCAGTGGCATACACACGGGGGGTTTTGGGGTGTTCAAAGGGGGGGGGCCTTTAATATTTTTTCAGTTTCCGTAATTACATAAAAATGTAAAAAAAAATGATGACAATTTAAAAAAAAATTAATAGTACTAATAAAAATTAGTATAAAATTAAATTAGTTAAGGGAATTTCAGTGTTACCGTCACAATCGAGTTACAATTAAAAATGTACGGCGAGATGACCGTCGTCAACGATTAACGAAGTTATTATTAGATACGGGAAATTCTAAATTATTTTCCATTATATTATAACTTTTATGCAACGCAGTTTGTTGTAGATATTATTGATAACTGGTTACAAATTAATGAAATTATTGAGAAATTTGTTCAAATACAAACATGAGGGTCGACAATCGTAGAATATTTTATTTACATATTTATAGATATTTATAATAGTTAAACAACATATTATTTTGATTTATCAATGTATAATATAAATGTATAAAAATGTTTAATGTAAGCCCCCCCCATTGAAAATAGATGTGTACGCCACTGTGTCAGATATCATGGGGGGAAATCTATTTAAACTAAACTAAAAGTAAGCAATTCGACAATGTCAGATCACGAATGATGATGTGCACGTAGCAAGTGAAATCAAAATTTGTATAAATTCAAACTTCGTAAAATATAAAGTTCCTATACAAACACCATTGACGCAACTATGGGAGGACTTAACGGGCTTCCGACTTAGCCCCCAAATATTTTTGATTATTTAAGATTAAATAATAATTTAAGTATAAAAAAAGCGGGTAAGTGAGTATCGCTCTCCTGTACATTAGGGGGTGGGATGGACCTCGGACTAGGGAAGGTTAAATTTGAATGCAATGATAGGTATCATTGTATACGAAAAACGATTCTGAACGGAGATGATTTGTCAGTCTAGGATATATTATAAAAAAATCGAAAATTATTTATTAGTAAAATGTTATTTTACACGTGTATTTTTGATTTCAAATTAAAATTAAAACTTTAAACACTCGTAAAATTTTTTTAATTGAATAATCCTCAAACTTTTTTATAATTATTCTAAGCTTAACTTATGGACAGCATAGTATTAAATTTTCAATTCTTAACTTTTGATAGAAAAATATTTATAAATTTTTAACTACCAAAGAGTGAAAATATTCATGATTTTGACGAATTTTTGTCAATATTTGAACTTCAAATGCTATAATAAAAAAAAATTGTGCCTATGTATTTTTATAATTTTTGAATGAGAGTTAGAACAAGTTATGTGGACCTTTCAATTAAATTTTCAAGTAATTTGTTCCAGCTAAATTTTTTGTATCAACATTTATAAAAAAAAAATAAAAAAAAATTGAAAATTTCAATTGTCTATAAATAGCTCAAAAAAAATCAAAATGTTTTGAAAATCAAATCACGTAAAGAAAATGGCAATCTAAATAACTGGTAAAATTTTCAAGTATTTACGATTTATACTGTTTGAATAACAACAAATATCAAAAATCGTTCGAGGCTAAACCGTTATTTAACGCGGTTTTGTAAAAATTTCAATTTCAATCACTCATAAAATTTTTTTGTTTTAGTCCGGTAGAGTTTTTTTCGCAGATAGTTGAAGAAAATTTTATGGAGAACCATGTACCAAATTTTCAAATCTTAGTTATAAAAGAAAACATTTTTACGATTTTTTAACCACAAAATTACTTGCCAATTTTCGCAATTTTGACATATTTCGTATAAATTCGAACTTTAAGCACTTATAAAAAAAAATTGTGACTAACGATTTCGGATTTTTTTTTATCACTTTAAGAACAACTTATAAGAAACCTTGTATTAAATTTTCAAGATTTTCTGGCCGGCCAAAAAATTTTTATCGTTATTTTAAAAAAAAATACTTAAAAAAATTGAAAATTTCAATTGTCTATAAATACTAATTAAATAGTTCATAAAAAGTCAAAATTCTTTTAAAATTTAACTGTATATGGAGAACGCTAATGTTAACATTTTGTGAAAATTTCAAGTGTTTACATCGATTAGTTTTTGAGTTATAGCAAAATAAAAAATTCGATTTTGTTTAAAACTGGTTTTGCGTAAAAATTCCCGTTTTTTTGTCACTTTTTTTTTGTTTTTCTCGATTTTTTTGAAAACTGTTGGAATATGTTTACTTTTCACCTCTATAATGCACCAAGGATATCCACTTTGCCATCGGAAACCACCCCCAAAGTTTGAAATTGAAGCATTATTTCGACTAGTTATGCTGTACACAGACACAAAAACAAAAAAAAAAAAAAAACACACATCATTGTAAAATCAATACATTCATCACTCCGCTCAGAATCTAAAATAGTAAGAATGTGAGATACATCCTAATATTCAATATGACGAATAGATTATTATAACAGAAGTATTCAAAAGTAAATTGTATAAACGGCCGTGGTTCAAATACTTATAATCCTTGCTCCCGGGAGTCTTATAATTCAAACAATGGCGTGTTAGTGTAAGTTAAATAATAGTATATAGTGGATATTATTTTGTACTACTACAATATAAGAAAGGTCAATATTATAATTATAATAAAAGTAAATTATTATATTACTTTTGAATGTTATGATACCTCCTAAATAAATAATTTTATTACATTTTGCTGTATTTAGTATATTAGTTGATATATTATCATTGTTAACGTTTATTGTCATGTTTAGTAGTATACTCCTTTTTTGAAGACAACTTTGACAAGGATTCCGCATAAAAAATATTATTGTTTGATGTTCCGTGATTTTAAAAAGTTTAAGTAACACTGCTCTATACGACTATACCACACTAAAATTACACTCCTTGTTTTTTAAAATACACTTCCACATTATCAATGACTACCTATGTATATATTGTAAACAATTTTATTAAAAATATTATTAAATTTAAATATTATTGGGTAAATCTAAGTATCTTGTACATTCTGTGAGTTTTTGGACAGTTTTGCGGCAATACAATTAGACGAATGTGAAAATAATAAGCTATTAACTTCATGTAACCAGCACCAAAACATAGAAATAATTTTGAATTTTAAAATTCCATTTATTATACATGTTGGTTTTAACATTATTTCTCGTTTTTGACATAGATTTTTTTTTCAATAGCTATTATTTTTTATTTATATTTATATTGTACACATTTTTAATAAATTTACTTTATTTATATTTAATTTTTACATTTTAATAATTTACATTATAAGTATACACTAAACAGTTAACACTTAGGTATATGACTATAAATATTAATATATTGTAACGATTGCCGTCTATTATCGATAACATCGTACATTATTTCTTGAGTAGGTCATACGTGCTTCTAATATGCTGAGTGACCCTGAACATCTCTAGTGTACAATGAGTTTACCACCAATGTTAATTAAATTTTAATAATTAGGGTCTGTAAATATATTTATTTAACTTGATAAATGTTAAACAAACCTTGCTGCAGATTAATAATTGTCTTATATTATTTTATTAAGCCCTGCATTTTTATTTTACACCTGTATAATAATACAGCAGACAATAAAATCGACCACTTTCGATTTATTCCAAAAAATAATCATTGGAATTTTTATTCCTATATGAATGGAAAAAATACAATACGAATATGTAGGTGGAGTAACATAACACAGGCAGGCTTAGCATTGTAACATGCACATTGTAACCCTTTTTAACTGGCAACCTCCTCATCGCCTTTTATAATATACTGTAGTTATACACGAAAAAATGTACATTGTATAATTCTATTATATCTATTGAACCCTAAAACCATTAATCATGACGGGCGATGGATTGGTCATCAGCGCGTTGGATATCGGATGGTATATAGTACGTATATAATGAATTTGTGGGCGAAGCACGTTTGGGTACATTACATTATTTTTACCTGTAAATTTGGAACACGTTTGGGTACACAAACACATAGCACGTTTGGGTACATACGCTAATATTATGGCCAATAGGTTATCACGAAAAAAAAGATTAACTATCTTTATAAGATATGGTTTAAGAGTAAATGTTTCAATGTTCAGTTCCGATTTGGATTTTCAATCGGCAAGATTATTTTATTCTTTGTAATTATCACGAAAAAAAAGATTAACTATCTTTATAAGATATTATGGTTTATGAGTAAATGTTTCAACGTTTCAATGTTCAGTTCCGATTTGGATTTTCAAACGGCAAGATTATTTTATTCTTTGTAATTATGGACGTGAACATTTCCGGTGTTTTTGAAACCCGACGTGGGAAAAAGTGTGTTGCGATTAACAGTTATAAATTTAGTGAGTTTAGAGAAAACAAAGATACAACTAAAGTTTTTCGTTGCACGAATCGTAAATGCACTGTCACTGCTAAATTAATATCCAATTTAAAAACGGTAATTTCAATAAATGGTGAACATAGACATGATGAATTAGTTGAAGAAACCATCACTAAACAAACAGTGATGTCAGTTTTAAAGCGCAAAGCAACTACTGATCTTAACGTGAAGCCAAATAAACTTATACGACAAGAACTACGCAATTGCCCCAAATCAGAGAATCTAAGTCATTCTGACGTCAGGTTATTCAGGAAAAGTATGTACGAAGCTAGACGAAAAATATTTCCTAAAATACCAAAATCTTTATTCGAAGCAAAAGCTATGATTTTTAAAAATAAAAAAGATTTCGTTTCAAATAATGAACCATTTTGTTTCATGGATTCGGAAAGTAGTGTACCTATTTTTACAAATGCTACTAATATGTCTCTTTTAAATAGTTCAAAGCATGTTTTTGCTGATGGAACTTTTTCGTATGCACCAAAATATTTTTTTCAAATGTATACAATACATGTATATTTGAATGGATTTTATGTGCCAATTATATTTGTTTTTATGGACTACAAAACACAAAAATCGTATACTAGCGTTTGGTTGAAAATAAAAGAGTTATATTTTAAATTTCACGGACAACAATTGCAATTGAAAATGATACATTTAGACTTTGAAAAAGCTGC
Source organism: Schizaphis graminum (assembly GCA_020882235.1). NCBI lineage: Eukaryota > Metazoa > Arthropoda > Insecta > Hemiptera > Aphididae > Schizaphis > Schizaphis graminum. The sequence goes on along the minus strand of CM037033.1, from coordinate 87,656,836 downwards.
TCACAACGCGGTATTGGAAGTTTTCGAAAATTGTCAAGTGGTAGGTTGTCGTTTTCACTTAAGTCAAGCCTGGTTTCGTCGTATTAAAAATGACAAAGAATTAAATAAACACTATGCAGGAAAAACAGTTGTAAATGATGGTTTTATATCTCTCATGGCCAATGCACCACCCAATGTTGAACATTTTACGGATTATATTGTAGACACGTTTATTGATGAAAATAGTTTATTCCCACCTCATTTTTGGGCAGGTGAGCCATCTATGGATCCTAGGACAACAAACGGACCTGAAGCTTTTCATAGAGACTTTAACAGTCAATTTTATACTTGCCATCCTAACTGTTTTGCAATAATAAATATTTTATTAGAAGTTCAAGAAGAATCGTACTTAAAAATAGGTAGCATTAAACGAAATGTACAAAACAAAAAAAGAAAAGAAGACATGGATAATATTACATATGTATTAAACAAATTTGAGGAATACAAAGTCGATAAAGATGTTGCAAAATATTTATCCCTAATTGGTCCAATATTTACCGGTAAAAACATTATATAATTATAAAATATATAATAATAATATAATAATATATAATATACAAAGACTTAATAAATAAATAATAATGGTATAATAGTATATAATATAACAAATAATAATTTAAAAATTATGACAAGTAATTAAACATTATACTAAAATATTTTTGGGAGACTAAATAGAGCCAACCTCCTCGTGGTGTCTCCTGGATAACGCTAATAGGCTCTAAAAATTTAAAATTAATGATTAAATATTAAAGTGTTATATTTCTAGGTGTTTCTAAATGTTATATTAATACCTATGTCCTATGTACCCAAACGTGTTATTTTTTTAGAGATATGGTGTACCCAAACGGTGTATTCATTTGTACCCAAACGTGTTGCGTTTAGGGTCTACTGTACCCAAACGAGTTACGGCCGAATTTGTAACGATTGTCGTCAATCGACAACGTACATCATTCCTTAAGAGGATGCGCCTCCCTCTAACCCACGCGCAACATAGCAAATCTTACGTTTAAAAAAATGACTATAACCATATTATTTCTCAAATTAGAGTGAAATGACCTATTATAAATTTTAAAGTTAAGAACATTATCTAGGGCATCTCATAAGCGTTTTACTATATTTATATTTTAAAGTTAGTTATAACTTTATAAGTATTTTAAAATTGTAAATTGCTATAAAATCTTAAAACACTCATAACTCGCTTTAAAATAAAAATATAATAAAGCGTTTATGAGATGTCCTAGTTTATGTTCTTAATTTTAAATTTAATAATAGGTCATTTTATACTCTAATTTGAGAAATTATTATGGTTATAGTCATTGTTGTGAAGTATGTGAACGTAAAACGGGTTATGTTGCGCGTGGGCTAGAGAGAGAAATAACAAATAGTACGCTGGCATCCTTTTAAGTAGGGCACACGCGCTTCTAATATGCCGAGTGTAAGGAATGGCGAGCGGGGCTGATTGCTGACCAAAGGTTTTAGGTACTTAGCGGTTGTGTATATAATAATAACCGAGGCGGTGTTTGACGAGAGTGTGCGACACGGAGTAGAACACGACAGTGAAGACGACTCCGTGACGATCCGTACGGCCACCATCAACTATCCACACTCACGGCACGTCAACATCTACCCGGATCAGTAAACCTGCAATTAACATATTTTTTGTACGGGCCGGGAGCGTACAAGATATTATACGCGCGCCAGCGGTTACCTAACAACTACTTCGTGCGCTGCACTCACACACCGACCGACCGTGTAAATGTGTATAGGTATGTAGAGTATATAGCACTCGACGGAAGTTGAACAGGGTCGCTGAGCAAAACTTGTGAGTGCTAGTATGTGGGTTGCGGCCTTGCGGGTGGTGTGTGTATGTGTGTATATATGTTTGTATGTAGACTTAAAACTAGGAACACGGGTAACTCTAATAAATATGGTAACGCAATAGAAATTTGGTAAATAGCTATATTTCCGACAGTCAAAAACGTCGCTAAAATCTTATACAAACGTTTCCACCTTAAACTTGTAAATCATCGTAACCCCCTCATCCAAAACCTCTTCTCTCGAACACTCCCGGGCGACCCTGGTCGGTCGACGTGACGACGTTTAAAGCGCAGCTGGTGCCGTGACCTGCTAACCGACTAGTCAACTAACCACTATTACCCATGCCATGAAGTGCTATTACTAAATAGCTCCTTCAATCAAGCCAACCTCGTCCTTTTATGTATATCCTCCATCTATTGTGCTTATTGTAAATATATTTTATACAGATTGTACAAATAAAAATAAATGTGACAAAAAAAATAGGTATAATATGATAATAATTGATAGGTAATAAACTACGGCCTTTTGATCTAACAATAAAAATGTAAAATATAATAATATAATAAATTGCCGATTCGGCTCAACCAAATAATAAATAATAACTATTATTGTATAATAATTTTATGATAAATAATAATTAAAATTCACAATTTGTGGAGCACTGCTGGCTAGCTGCTACCGGGATCATTATATACGTTATAAATAATTCACAATAAGTACAAATAAAAATGATGAGGTGCCCAAGTGAATTTACGCACGTTAAAAAGAATATAATAAAAATTGGCGTTTTGGGCTTACAATTAATAATAATAAAGATTCGACGTTATGCGCCTTTAAAGAATTTAATTAAAATATAATATATAAACGTCCGTGTCGATTAGCGCGCACGGCAATAAAATAAGAATAATAATATAATTCTTGCAACCGAATTTGTAGGTAGTAGTACCAGACGGTCAGACAAAATGCGTAATAATGATATTAATATATACTTGTAACGGGCGGACTTATGTGGCGATTAGCGCCCACAAAAAGTATAAAAATTGAAGGCTATTTGAGCCGTAATAAACATAAAAAGATTATTGACGATCGACGCCCGTGAACTTTTCATATATCGCGTTGATAATACGTAACAATAACGGCAGTACGAGCGAGACTGGAGAAAATTACGTATCACAATATTATATAAATCACGAAAAAATAATAATTATAATTAAGAGAATAAAAATAAATATAAAAATAGTGGCTGTTGTGTGAGTGTGAGTGTGTGTGTGTGTGTGTGTGTGTGTGTGTGTGTGTGTGTGTGTGTGTGTGTGTGTGTGTGTGTGTCGGACGACAGCAAGGCATACACGTCGTACGTTCACTCGAATAATAAAATATATAATCTAATACAGTAGTCAGTATACCTATTATACATTTACATAATCTACCATAATAATAATATACGTAATTTATACATTATACTTATATATTGTGTTTTACTTCAATAAGGTAATCCTGATCTTAGTATTAATATTACACACCGAAGGTCGAGTTCCCGTTAATATAAACATAGCATACGCCAGTAGGGCCAGTGGCGGCCTGGCCAGGTCGGCGAGTCGGCGATCGCCGACTGGGCCCTCGGCTAAATGGGCTCTTACATCTATTACCCGATTGAGCTTCTAAAATATATTATTTTAAATATTCATAAACCATTTATAGTTTGTAGATATTATCTTAAATCGTGGTTGGTAGTCGTATTGTGTTAATTTAAAAATAATAAATACCGTGTGATGAAATACTATATATATGATATTATAATTTATAAACCGATAAACAACGGATAAACCGAGAGATGGTGTTTTGCGCCAAAATATAAAAATATAAAATGTATTTTGCGCGGTCGCGCCACATATAAAAATTAATTTCAGTAATTTGCGCCACGCCAGAAAACTAAATAGAATAATATGTAATCTGTCATCTGTGCCACCTTAACTTCAATTGTTCGAACTTAGAATTTAAGTATACTTATTACATTTATTATTTTTAACTATAATATGGCTGAATTGTATACATTGGAATTATACCTATTTAATACTTTTAATTATTTTCTAGAAATGTTTAACTATTAAAATGAACTTGATTAATCAATGATTAAAAATGCAATAATATATTAATCTGTAAAAATAAATTTTTTTAGTTATTTTATACTTATATACATTTATTTATAGTTATAATATGACTGATTTTTATATGTTTTTTAATTACAGGAATTGTAGGTACTTATATATTTAATACTTAAATAATTTTCAAGAAATGTATAACTATTAAAATTAACTTGACTAATAAATGATTACAATAATATGTTATTTTGTAAAAAAAAAAAAAATGTTTAGTTTTTTAAAAGTGGTGTAAATTACAATTAGAATTTAAATAAGGCGAATAATGGCTCAAATTACAATTTTTGAAGGTACAAATTACATAAATATTTTTTTCTTCATGTTGTTTTTGGCGTAAAATACATACGCCATTAAAATAAATTATAGGTATCTTTAAAAATATAAAACTGTAAAAAGGCCCATAGCCATTTGCTATTGGTCTCATTGGTTAGGGGCCCTTTTAAATTCCAGCCGACCAAAAAAAATGAACCCAAGCCGCCACTGAGTAGGGCGAAAGACGTAGGCCTGGCGAAGAGGGGACGTTACAATTAGTGGAGGCGCCCGTCTCTGGAGACCCGATTTTTAGGAAATAATTTTTCTGGAAATTTCGATTCTTAGGTACACCCCTTGTATTGTAATATTAATATTTTTAGATCAGGTGAATCTTATGTTAAGTCTCTGTCATTTCAAATTTCTTTTAATGTATACAGTCATTTTTAATAGACGATACATTTTATATTAAACGTAATGCGAATAATCAAATTTCAAAAGTAGCAAATACAAATATATTATTTTTAAACAAAAATTTCAATTTAGAAATAAATAAAATAAATTTAATAACTCTTTTACGATCAATCGAGGAGAACGATTTGGGAAATTTTTTCGAAAATTCTAAACTTGGAAAAATACTTTTTCCAGCTATTCCAGCAATTTACACCGTGTACATTATATGAGTTCAAAAATTTAAGTAAAGAAGAATTTAATAAGCTTTCGCCAGTAGAAAAAAATGTTGAATATATTATTTCACAGAAAACGGTAGCGTGGATATACATTTGTTAGATAAATCCGAAGTAGTTGCAGGCTTTTTAAAATTTTGTAATATATTATTGTGAAGAATCATTAACACTGGTAGAATTAAGAAATCTCGCTAAATCAGCCGTAAAAAATGTTAGAGGAGAACCTTTTAGTAGCGAAGAGAATAAAAAATCTGACGATAGTATATAGATCTTACTTTTACAAAAGACACTTTGTCATTAAATTTAAATAAAAGTCAAGTACATTTTCGTGATAATAATATTGAACTTAAACCACAACTTCAATCGCAGACATTAGAAAATAAAGATATACTTTCGAAACTGGCAACGCGGTTGAACAACTAAAAATCTCTTATTATTAGACCCACCTTATTCCACAAGTTAATTTTGTCTATTTTTTTAACCGATAAACTTAAATATTCAAACATTCAAATTGCATATTGCCATTATTTACAAATTGAGCTTATCAACATCACTTAAATTAGCAGTAGTGTATCGTTTTACAATATTTATATTTTTTAATAACTCCATTATATAATATTTAACACACGTCAGTATACGTCACGTTGAATGTATGCATAATAAGTAGAGATACGTAAGATACGTTACTGATTTCTAATAGTTCTAAATACAAGCATTACAAGCTAAAATAATGGACAATATTGTAAACTCCAATGATGTTACTATTTTAATAAATTAATTTTTTTTCAAGTTAATAAACTAAATTCGACTACAATGAAACAATTTTTCCTCAATTTAAGGCTATAATAATTTATTATTCGACAGATGTAATTTTATAGGTCAGGTGTGGCCAACAAGTCAATCGCGTCATGAGTTCGAGTCGATCGTGATTCCCTTTTGATGTTTTAATAATTCTTTTCAAAAAACAAATACTTTTTTTTGGAAATTCCTAATATATTTCTTATTAACCCCCCCCCCACACACTGTAAGGACGTATTTGAGTTGAGACCATGGGGGGGGGGAATTAATTTTTCTTTTATATAAGCTAAAAATAATTTACAGTTGATTACCTAAAAAGGCATAGAATTCTTATTATGTTAAGTATGATATTATTATGATTCACGATCTTTATCAAACGAAAAATTTTTTAAACAAATTATATAGAAAAAAATACGATCGACGGGGGTACGAATACCCTCTTCGCCGCCCTCAAATACGCCCTTGTCCCCTGCTATATAAGCTATTTCTTTTAACACTTAAATTTAATTATAGTCTTATAAATAATTGTAGTAATATATACATCTGTAATGTTGAAATCTATTATAATAAAATGTAATATTACATTGTTCCAATTATGGCTAATCATATTTAGCAAATTTAGTTTTAACTTATTAATTTTATCACATAAATTCATAAATATATATATAATTAATTTGTGTTTAATAGTTTTTTTTAAATATTGATGAAATTTACATTCACTTAACATCAGCGAAGTTATCAATGTTATAATTTATATTTACAAGTCAACATCTCAGAGATTGTATTTTTATGTCTCAAATGTGGATAAACGGTCACTTTGTACTGTCCATTGTTTAAAATGCTGAACGTGGACACTTTTTACGGTCTGGTAAAAAGGTACATTGCAGAACGCGGACACTTTGAACTATTATATACATAAAGTATATATTATAATTATAAGTTTTATACATAAAATATAGTAACTAATAATTATGTATAGTGTTAATTATTAAAATAGAAAAAATAAAAATAAAATTGTTATAAAATATTGATTGTATAATAATAATAATAATCTAAACAAACAAATAATCAATATCATTCAAACTACACGTGTACAATATAAATATCAAAAAAATTTCAAAAAGTAGTATAATATATAAATAATATTTAGATGTAACGATTTTTAGATTATAAATGAATTTGAAATAAATGTCAAACGTAAAAAAAATAATATAATATTGAAAATTTTTTTAAAAAACTACATGTAAAAATGTTTACAATATAAATATTAAGTAAGGTAGTATAATATGAAAATAATTTAGTAATAGTTTTTACTATTACAAATTTTTAGAATATTAGCTAATAAAAATAATAATAGTATAATATGGAAATATGTCAAATATTAATGTAAAATGACAAAAAAAATGTATAATACTGAAAAAATAGTTAAAAACTACATGTAAAGCATGTAAATGTATATTTTTGATTATTTGTTTATTTAGATTATTATTATTATTATTATACAATCAATATTTTATAACAATTTTTTTTTTCTATTTTAATAATTAACACTATACATAATTATTAGTTACTATATTTTATGTATAAAACTTATATATATAATATATACTTAATGTATATAATAATACAAAGTGTCCGCGTTTCGCACTTTTAATGCGAGATGTCACAAAGTGATTTCTATGCGATATAAATTTGTAATAACATATAGAAATAAATATTCGACTACTAAATGAGTATCGTTGTATGCGAAGTCGTATCGATTATTTATAGCAATAATGCATTTATTCGAATGCAATATCTCAAAGATAACTTAATATTTCATCGATGTGATATAGGTGTTTTCCTAGTTCGGCGATACTCAATATATAAATAAAGATTTTTTTTTGTGTATATGAACATAGCTTTATAAAATAAACTTGGGTTTTCGTTAGAAAACCCGGTTGTTGGTGAGCTGGGAAGAAACAATGAAATAATCGCATCATAATCTAAAAATAAAAATTATAAAAACCACAATTGATTAGATTGGGATAAACATCGAGAAATCACAAAACTTAATTTAAACGCAGATTAACAGTAAACCCGACACTACGCCAGCGTTATTAGCTCGGTCCGTCTAAATCGTGTGATAATAATATTGTCTATGAGATCAGTTCGTTTAATTGTAGGTACTAGTATTTTCCACGAGCTTGGAGCTTGGTTATAAGTGTAGTAATACAGTTTTGTATTTACAATCTACGTCTTCTGTTATATTCACTACGAACTACCAAGTTTTCAAATTTTGTTGTGCAAGTGACAAATAAGATGGACAACTCCTATTCTAAACAATCTAAACAAGCATAGGCGTGCGCACAGGGGGGCCGGGTAGGCCGTGCCCCCCCCCCCCCCTGCGACCATTCACTTTTTTTTTAATAAATGCATAAATATCTATATTATACATGCTAGATAGCGAACATTTTTACTTTTTACATGAAAAAAGCGAAGTTAGTTTTAATATAATAGCACAGATATAGATAATAAGCTAGATTGCTAACTGATGTTATCGGCAATGGGGAGATTTGAAGTCGCGAAATTGGTATTAGTCATTTTTAAAAAGGCAGCTAAACGCTAAAACACAGAATACAATGTCATATTATTTATTACCTACCTACTATAATATATTTATATTATATATTTATGTGTCATTTTCAAGTTGTAAACTGATGATATTTCAATTTATTAAACATATTATTAATATTCAAATTTCAAATAATCAAATAAATCAATATTTAGTAATAAACATTATTATAATTCAAATTATAATTACAAATCACAATACATTAAGTCCATTTATAACAATACAAAATATGTACAATGAATAATTTAAAAAATATGTATGTTTTAATTTATAAAAAATAGGTATATTATAAAAGTTTATGCATATTATTAAATAAAATTGTTTTGTTTAATTTGTGTCTCTTGCTTACAACAGCTTTCATTAGTGAACTGGTCAAGATTTGACTATATGAATTGTGTCTTATTTATAGTTATATAATATATTCAAATATGTTCGGTTAATTAATACCGTTATTTTTACTTTATGCGGAGTTCAATATAAATTAAAATATTCAAAACATTTGTCATATTGAGGTAATATTGATAAATCCCATCCTAACAAATATAGGCAGTCATCATGGGAGACTTATAGGGGTTCAGCTCTCCTAAATATTTCAATAGACCCCTAAAAATCGAAGGTAATATGTTACACTTCTGTATACAAAGGTGGATCACTTTACATTGGATTATTATAGCCCCCCTAAAAATTCAATCAAATATACACTTATGCTAACAAATTTTGAACAGTTAATAAATAATATAATCTTTTGATCAATATTTTTTATTAATAAAGTATGTTTATTATTATTAATAAAAATTTTATTAATATTAATTTATTATTATCCAGTAACTTAAACATTTTTAGAGTGCTTTAGATGCATATTTACTGTTTTTAGGCTCTCCTCTATCTTTAATTGATACTAAAACAAAATTATTGATTATACTGCAGTATTCACAGTTAATATCTCGATAAAAATGCTTTGCAATAATATATCCACAAATATATAATACAATATATTGTCAATAATCGCATTATAAAAAAACTATCATTAGATGCCGTCATGGCTGGGCAGTATCTTATATACCTAGGTACTAATATTTAAGATACGTATCTGAGATACAATTATATATTGTATCTTGTATCGTGAATCTAAATACTTTTTTGACTTGTATCAAATAATTATATCCAAAAGTAATTGAACATTTATCTGATATCAGCTGGCGGTCTATTTTTTTTATCACAGTGTATTGTCAACTACTTTATTTACGTTATTTCATTATTTTTATAGGTATTGATGTATTATTATGCTGTTTCAGTTTCAGTTTAAAATTATTATTATTATTCATTTTTTTGTATTTTAATGCCTTTATATTTTATTTGTATTTATTTTTATATTTGCATATTGAATTAAATAAATACTTTATAAAATTAACAATTAAATATTTAATTAGGTATGTAAAAGTTCCTCGCTTCACACAATAACGATTTACCAAACTAAACATTTTATTTTTGAAATTTAATTTACGTTTAACTGTGTGGTTTTATGTGTTGAAGACGATGCAAGTATCAAATTTCAATATGACGTTTAGTTTTAGATTCTGAACGGAGTGATGAATGTATTGATTTATACAATGATGTGTGTTCTTTTTTTATGTCTGTGTACAGCATAACTAGTCAAAAAAATGCTTCAATATCAAACTTTGGAAGTGGTTTCCGATGGCAAAGTGGATATCCTTGGTGCATTATAGAGGTGAAAAGTAAACATTTTCCAACAGTTATCAAAAACATTGAGAAAAACAAAAAAAAAAAGACAGAAAAACGGGAATTTTTACGCAAAACCAGTTTTTGACCATATCGATTTTTTTATATGATTTTAATTCAAAAACTGATCACTGTAAATACTTGAAATTTTCACCAAATGTTTATATTAGCGTTCTCCATACACAGTTAAATTTTCAAAGAATTTTGACTTTTTTTGAACTATTTATAGACAATTGAAATTTTCAATTTTTCTAAGTAATTTTTTTTAAATAACGATAAAAATTTTTTGGCCGTCCAGAAAATCTTAAAAATTTAATACAAGGTTTCTTATAAGTTGATCTTAATAAAGAGAAAAAAAATCCGAAATCGTTGGTCACAATTTTTTTTTTTTTATAAGTGCTTAAAGTTCGAATTTATACGAAATATGTCAAAATTGCGAAAATTCGCAAGTAATTTTGTGGTTGAAAAATCGTAAAAATTTTTTCTTTTATAACTAAGTTTTGAAAATTTGGTACAAGATTCTCCATAAATTTTTCTTCAAATATCTGTAAAAAAAAACTCTACCGGATTCAGATAAAAAATTGAAATTGGGAGTCTATATCTGATGATTGCGTATGGAAGTTACAATGTGACGAAACATAGAACATTGTTTTGCGACATTGCATTCAGTAACTTCACAGGTAGGGAATTAACGGTGCCTACAACATCTCCGCGGTACCCATAGGCACTAATATTAAACTTCACATTACACAAAATAACTACTATATAACATCTCTGAGAACCTTTTTTGCACACAGGGAACACTGTGATCTTAAGCAAATGTGTGACCATAATAAAAATAATTCACGATGCTTAGAATAAGGTTGTGTATAATATTTGCCTGTTTGGCATTACCGAATGATAATATAATATAAAATAATAAATAATAATAACTCACAGATTAGTCAGTGCACTGCTGGCCAGTTGCTATAATACATTTATATTATAAAAAAATCATATTTACAATTTAGCTTTATGAGCTTTATCCTGTATATAATATTTAAAATAATAATTGTAGGTAAATTTTCTCACTATAATGCAGAGTGTAATAATTAATATATATTTATTTTCGGAGTAAAATAATAAAAAATAATAACCTCGTCGTAAGCATAATATATCGTATGCCTTACTTGCTATAGGGCAGAGCACTGTTTAAATTTATATAGGTAATATGATATTTTTATAACGAGGCTCGCTATAATTAGGTAATGAATAATAAATTAATAATATTATTATATATTATATAATAAGCGTATTCAATATTATCTGTGTACTGTGTGTGCGTGTTTGTGTGTGGTGCAAATAACCAGCAGAGGACGTTGCGGCATCTACTAGGATAGTTTAATGAGGTGGTGTTATTTTTGCTACCGGTAATATAATTGTTTATAATATATTATTATAATATGATTTTCATATTTTTATTCGTAGGCGTCAACACTTATGTTATTTTTTGGGAGGGGATGCCCGTGTGTCTGGAATGTTCAAGTTGAGATTTTTAATATATTTTTATAATGTAGGGTTAGATGCTATAAAAATGACAAAAATGTCAATATGCAGAAAGATACTCTAAAAATCTTTCTATATTATGATATTTGTTGTAAATAATATATTAAAATAAATATTCGAGAAACAAATTCGTAGACCATAGACAAAAAAACGAACACGGAAATTATACAATATATTAAACAGTATTATAAACAATGAACAAAAAATAAAACTTAACGAAATAAAAAAAAACATAAAATGAATTAATGGATTAGAAAAATAGAAAACTGTTTTCAAAATAATAAAATATGCCAAAATCTTCAAAATTTCCAAAATAAATCGATAAATTTACACTCATAATTTAGTTATTGCATATGTTATTATAATTAAGGGCTGGGATTTGTATGTAAATATTGTAAATACATATTTTTACTAAAACGTGATAAATTCATATCACGTGATTTGCAATAAAATAAAACATATTTTATTTTACATGTTTTTATATATTTCGTCATAAATACATATTTTAACATTATTTGTAAAATTTCTGCTTTTTGTTTACATACCTATTTAGTAAATTTTGACAATTTAGCGGTTTAGTAGTATTATACATTTATATACTTTGATAATAGTACTCGTACAAATTGTAAGTGTATTATGCATACAGGAAATATCAAATAAGTATATGAAAGCATTAGTTATAAATATTAATAACTTGATTATAGTTATTCTTATTTGTTTCTGTTCGATAACCTACTATACGATAATGATCTTAGATTATACTTTATATTCAAGAATTATTAAACAAAATATATTTACGAATTTTCAACAGGCCAGTACTTGCGTTTGCATGGTTGTGAAAATATTTTTATATTTTATATTTTTTAAATTAAATCAATTAGAAATTAAAAACAATTAATTGTATATTATTAAAAATTATTTAGAATTTTATTTTAGTTATACACGTTAACATAATTTTAAATTTTACTTGTTATATATTTTTCATTTATACTACATATTTTGGCAATTTTAACTACATAATATACATATAAATATGTACATATTTTTGTTTTTTTATTACATATTAATCCCAGACCTAGTTATTATTATAGGTATTTTTATTAAGAGACAATATAAATTCACAAGACTAGTTAAAAATGTCAGCTCGTGAGTTATAAAATATTATGATATAGGTATATGAATTATTATTCATATTTTTTATATTATTATAAAATAAATATTAATTAAGAATTTCTTTTTGAAGTTTGCAACACTTGTAAGAAAAATACAAGATGAGTTATTTATTTTTCTGATCTTGATAAATTTATTAGAGGGTTAAATATTTCACTAAAAAAATTCAAACTTATTGGCATGCATTAAACAATTTTATGAATTTAAACATAGGTAGTCATTCATAATGTGGAAGTGTATTTTATAAAACAAGGAGTGTAATTTTAGTGTGGTATATAGAACAGTGTTACTTAAATTTTTTAAAATCACGGAACACTAAACAATTATATTTTTTATGCGGAATCCCTGTCAAAGTTGTCTTCAAAAAAGGAGTATACTACTAAACATGACAATAAACGTCAACAATGATAATATATCAACTAATATACTAAATACAGCAAAATGTAATAAAATTATTTATTTAGGAGGTATCATAAAATTCAAAAGTAATATAATAATTTACTTTTATTATAGTTATAATATTGACCTTTCATATATTGTAGTAATACAAAATAATATCGAATATATACTATTATTTAACGTACATTTCATACTGTAATTAACTAAATGTAAAATTAAAATATATAAATATTTTATAAATAAATAATAGCTTTTTCAAAATAAATTTTTTGAAAATTTTGAAAAAAAACACTTAAGGTTTGTGGAACCCCAGGGTTCCGCGGAGTACAGTTTAAGAAACACTTATTTATGTATATACTCATATAAACATGTTTAGCGAGCTAGTGGCGTAGCCAAGATTTTTTTAACGGGTTTTTTTTGCAATAAAATAAAATAAATTTACAATCGTGATAAAATAATAAAATAACTGAATGATAATGATTATTATCACCAGTGGCGTCCAGTGCAGTCAATAACGTTGAATGAAATATAAATAATATACTGAATGTCCCTCGAGGACAGTGGCGGCCGGCGGGCGTAACTGGGAAAAAACCTAGGAGGGGGAAATATAATATATTTATTATTATTAAAACCCTGACACCGCTCCCCTCAGTTAAAATATATATACCTTTATCCCCCAACAAATTTTCAGTAGAAGAATGTGACCCCCTCATAACACGCCATTGTTTGAATTATAAGACTACCGGGAGGAAGGACTACCTACAAGTATTTGAACCGCGGCCGTTAATACAATTTACATTTGAATACTTCTGTAATAATAGTCTCTTCGTCATATTGCATATTAGGATGTATCTCACATTCTTACTATTTTTTTATACTTAAATTATTATTTAATCTTAAATAATCAAAAATATTTGGGGGCTAAGCCGGAAGCCCGTTAGGTCCTCCCCTAGTTGCGTCAATGGTGTTTGTATAGGAACTTTATATTTTACGAAGTTTGAATTTATACAAATTTTGATTTCACTTGCTACGTGCACATCATCATTTGTGATCTGACATTGTCGGATGCCGGATTGCCTACCTTTAGTTTGGTTTAGATAGATTTCCCCCCATGATATCTGACAACTTAAGGGGATTGGAAGCGTTGGTTTTCTGTCTTTGTTTTACACACGTGGAATATAGGAAAAATAGCTATACGCGCTTGACAAAAATTAAGGTACTTCTAGTTGTTCGATTTAAAATATGTAAAGATGATTGAATTGGTATACAAGTTTACTTTGCATCGGTCAAAGTATATTTTTAATATTTTCAATATATATTTAATAATGAAAATTGACAAATTTATTAAATTTAAAATATTTATTCTCATCAAAATATTTATTTTAAACAATTAAACAATCGAAAAAGTGCTTCGACCGATGCAAAGTAAACTTGTATACCAATTCAATCATCTTTACATATTTTAAATCGAACAACTAGAAGTACCTTAATTTTTGTCAGGCGCGTATAGCTATTTTTCTTATATTCCACGTGTGTAAGACAAAGACAGAAAATTAACGCTTCCAATCCCCTTAACTTAATTCATTAATTGTTAAAACGTCATTCGATTTTAACTTTTTCTCTTATACAAAACAGACTTTCGACAGCAGGAGGTATAACAATTCGCCCAGCACAGGTGTCGATTTGCATCGATTAAGGAATGATAGCTAGACACCCAATTACCGTTTTAAGTATTTTTTTTTTATTCATTAAAAAAAAAAAGGATATGCGACATTATTTATTATAGAAATACAATTTCAACCGTGCACCACTTACATCGTCAGCGATCCAACGCAGGCCATCTACCTGTTATGTTTGATGCGTATATATTTAGGTAAGCGGTCACTTTGTACGGTCCATTATTTAAATTACACAACGCGGACCCTTTTTACCGTCAAGTAAAATGCTAAATTTCAGAACGCAGACACTTTGTACTATTATTTACATAAAGGCATAAATAAGTAAATATTAATTTATATATAGTTATATACCTAAGTGTTAACTGTTAAGTGTATATTTATAATGTAAATTATTAAAATGTAAAAATTAAATATAAATAAAGTAAATTTATTTAATACGTTATAAAATATAGTATATTTCTACATTAGTCAAAATATATACATATGTATATAATAATACAAACTGTCCGTGTTCCGCAATGAAGCTGACCGTACAAAGTGTCCAAGTTTTGCACTTTAATGCTTGATCGTATACAAAGTGACCTAGAACCAATGGTATTTGATAGCTCTAAAGTCAACTCCTTTTTAAAAGCTTGGAACTTGTACATAGAAATAAAAATTCCAAACTGGACTAGGTATTACACATTCAAATTATACTAATTGCTACTAATAAGTAATATGTAATATAAAATTTGAATTATTTGTCGTTTGTCCCTGTAAAAGTTTAGCCTTTTCCGTGACTGCAATTTAGATATTACCTATTACCTACAATTGCAGATAGGTACCGAAATTTTTATATTACCTAGAATTGGCATAACTGTTACTTAGTATATGCAGCCGAATTTGGCGTTATATTCGTGTGTCAATATTATTTGTTGACAATCAATCGCTTTTGACGTATATAATATTTTATATTTAAATTTTAAATTAATATGCGATTTATAAAATATGCCAACAGTCAACAGAATTCGTATTTGCACGATTACCGAATTATAAAATAATATATTATATAATTTTGTCAACAGTATAAATGTATTTAGGTTAAGGCCCCTTTGCGGCCTCTTGCTTTTTATTTAATAATTTCAAAGACATCTTTATCTATATCTATATCTATATTATACTAGATATCGAAAATTGTTACATTTTATATGAAAAAAGCCAAGCCAGTTTTAATTTAATATCACAGATATAGATAATAAACTAGATTGCTAACTGTTGTTACCGGTAATGGGGAGCCGCGATTTAAAGCCGCGAAATCGGTAGTTATCATTTTTAAAAAGGGCAGCTAAACGCTAATAACATACAGAATATTATTAATTTTTTTTTTATTAGCTATTAGTATACAACTATGACAGCTCGACTATTACAGAAATATTATTAATTATTAATGTAATATTATTTATAAGTATAATATATTTATATTATGTATTTTGTTCCTTCAAGTTGTAAACTGATGATATTTAAATTTATTAAACATATTATTAACAGTCAAATAATACAATAATATTATAATACAAAATTATTATTACAAATCACAATTCACAATACATTAAGTCTATTGAGACATTTATAACAGTACAAAATATGTACAATGAATAATTTAAAAAATATGTATGTTTTAATTTATAAAAAAAAGGTATATTAGGTATAAAAGTTTACATGTTATTTAATAAAATTGTTTTGTTTAATTTGTGTCTCTTGCTTACAACAGCTTACACTAGTGTACTGATTAATATTTTACTATATGAATTGAGTCTTATGTATAGTTATACTCAAATATATTCGGTTAATTAATGCAGTTATTTAATATTTTTATTTTAAGCGGAGTGTAATATAAATTAAAATATTCAAAACATTTTCCATATTGAGGTAATATTGATAAATCCCTGCAGCCTAACAAATATAGGCGGAAATCAGGGGGGACTAAGGGGGGCTCAGATCTCCCAAATATTTAAATGGACCCCTAAAAATTGAAGGTAATATGTTGTTCTACTTCTGTATAAAAAGATGATATGGGGTCACTTCACATTGGATTATTATATAGCCCCCCTAAAAATTTAATCAAATGTCCGCCTATGCTAACAAATTTTTAACACTTAATAATATAATCTTTTGATCAATATTTTGTAGTACCTAATAAAGTATGTTTATTATTAATAATACATTTTAAATATTGTTCAGTAATTTAAACATTTTTTAGAGGTTTAGATGCATGTTTAGGCTCTCTTCTATCTTTGATACAGTAATCACAATTAATATTTCGATAAAAATGCTTGGCAATATATCTACAATTATGTAATACAATATATTGCCAATAATCGCATTAAAAAAACTATCATTAGATAGATACAGTCAGGGCTGGGCAGCATCATTGATACTAATATTTAAGATACGTATCTGAGATACAATTATATTTTGTATCTTGTATTGAAATACATTATTTTAATATACCTTGTATCGTGAAGTTAAATACTTTTTTGACTTGTATTATATAATTATATCCACAAATAATTGAACATTTATCTGATATCAGCTAATGGACTATTTTTTTTATCGAAGTGTAGCTATAAACTACTTTATTTACGTTATTTCACTATTTTTTATAGGTATTATTATGATATTATGATATTATGATAAAAATGTTAGGTATGAAATATTTAAAACTACATCCATGGGTTGAAGCAACTATTAAATCAGTAGGTAGTTAGTGATATATATTTTAATGTTATACTCGATGACGAAAATGAAAAAATTTTGAATAATAAAAGCTTAGCATATTATATAAATACTAATAGCAACGCACAGTATCCAGTAGATTTTAGAGTAATCGCCAATTACAACATATGAACATTCAATTCACGGATAAATTCTACTTGTGTGTGGAAATAATAGCATAACCACCAAAATACCTCAAAAATGTCAGGTTTGTTTAATAATTATTTTCACATTTAATTTTGTTTTTGGAACATAAAAGTAATTACAATGATTAAAATTTAAATGCAATATAAAAATGTATAAAATACAAAAACAATTATTTTTTCATTTCTACATAACATAACACACAAATCAGAAATATAAGTAAATCCAAGCTGAAATTAAACTATATCTGCAAAGCCAATATCATTGTAACGTCCCCTCTTCACCGGGCGTTCGTCTCTCGAACCCTACGGATTTAAGTTCTGTTTATTTTTTCGAGGTCTCGGGGGACTCGACCTCGGTGTGTAACATTAATACTAAGGATCAGGGTTACCTTACTGAAGTTAACCACATAGGTATAATGTATAAACTACGTGTATTATTATTATGGTAGAATTATTAGAATTATTATGTAAACGTATAATAGTTATTAATGTTATTATACTGACATATATATATATGTATAAATGGTTTATCGATCCGGGTAGATGATGACGTGCTGTGAGTGTGGATCGTTGATGGGTTCGTCGGATCGTCGCGGAGTCGATATTGCTGTTGTTGTTGTTTCCGAGTTGCACACACTCTTTTCACACACCACCTCGGTCATAATTATATAAACCGCTGCCGTGTGCTGTGTGCATAAAACCCTTGGTCAGCAGTCAGCTGCGCTCGCCATTTCTCACACGAAGCATATTAGGCAGAGGGTGACCTACTTAAGGAATAATGTACGATGCCGATGGACGGCAATCGTTAGATCATTATTTTTGTATATCTATTATTTTTTCATGTATTTGTGATTCAACGAATTGACAGTGATCACTGATCAGTTCTCTAACTATGGTAGTTGGTTAAAATATTATTATTTAAATGTATTAAGTTATTAAAAATCTATTTAATTAAATAAATATTTTCATGCCAATTTGGGGATTTATTTACTTCATCACATGAACGTACATGGACGTAGGGAAGGTGGGGTTTTTTCAAACACTCTCTGGAATTAAGAAAAAAAAATTGTATTATTTAATATTTTAATACATTATAAACAGTTATAATAATGAATTTAATATTTTAGACTAAGAATATTATTTACAAATTGTATGATATCATTATTCATTTTAGTTCAACGTTCAAAATATTACATATACATAGAACTCACATATTTTATAATTATTATGATATGATTATTTGTCATTTGATGTAATAAATATTATCTACAATTTAATATTTGTATGATTGATGGTAATAAATAACAATACTATACATATTATACATTATTTAATTAATAAAAATTAAAAGGCATGTAGTAATACAAAGACGTTAGATTTTTATAGGCTGATAACTCGTTATCATAATTTGAAATTAGATATATATTTTTCAACCTTGCAACTTATACACTTTTTTTTTGTTTAATGGACTAGAAACTACCATTCGTGGAAAATATTATAAACATGTATGAATGCACTATATTATATTTACGTTAAAATACATAAAATATAATCGGGTCAATCGGGATACTTATATTTAGTTTTAATAACCTCTAAAAACAGTATTATCGTTATCTATATACTGTTTATAGGTCGCTATAAGTGTATAAAAAAGGAATAGGGGCTATTAATGTATGATTATAAGAAATAAGTCGCTTTGGTTCACATTGTCGCAATCAAGGCATCAGGCAACAACCCTCTCTGGTGGTGGGAACGACTGTATCATCCCTCTAGTCACTTCGCCAGCAGAGCCGCATCAGCCATTTTAGCTACAGCCATTGCCGCAACAAGTCTTTTCAATACCGGTTCCTGCCAACGGTAACTGAATTTCTTCTAACGAGCAATAATCAGAGCGGTGTTTTCTCATTTCAACCACGTTTTTTGAGTACCGACTTTGTATTACTTAATCCTTCGACAGTTAAAATCAGGTAAAATGCATGTATTTACATAAAATTATTGTATTGTATATTTTATAGTGTATCTTATTATTCTTATTAAATTTTCAAATAAATAACCTTGAGATTGGAGAACCCTTTGAAAATCTGATGGAAGATAATATAATGTTATTTTAATATATGTATCTTATAATAATCTCCAGCACTTTTAAGTATAATTCACTTAAATATTTTTGAATATTTTTATGTATCTAAATCAAAATTCAAACATGTGGTTTCCCAAGAATAATGATCCATGTAAATAGTCCGTGTACCGAATACTTTTTTTTATGTATACATTAAACATAGGTTCTAACAAGGATGAAAAATATTTTTACATAATATTATAATAATATCCTATTTCGTAGTTACAAATAATATTGAAGAATCACTCTGTATATATCAACGATTTGTAGGTTACATTTTGGCCTTGAAAAGAGAGTGAGCAAACAAACTAACATAATACACAAACACACACACACACACACACACACATATATATAGAGAGAGATATATGTCGTGTGGTATTCGAGCAGCTGGCAGGCGGGAACAATACAACGTAAATATTCGATGCACACAAAAAACCGGTTGACACAATAACACGTCTATATACAATACATTCCATGCGTTGTGGGGTCGTTTGAGTAGGGGCATAAGTCGGAACGACCCCAAATTTAGGGTTCGTCCATATTGAATTACATTTTTTCGAATCTACGATAAAAATCTCACTATGGTAAATTATTTTCAAAGCCTTGAAAAACCAATGCCGTTTCGATATTGCCCGATGTTTTCGTTAGAGGGCACCACCGTCCACCCAACCGGTAGACATAATAAGTGAATAATATTATTATTATTATTATTACTATTACCATAATCCCGGGATTTAGCATCTCAGCATCCTATTAACCATCTGGTTGAATAATGTTCCGCGCTTTTGATATTGCCGCGTAAACAATGGCTGTTATCTATATTATACTGATATAAAAATATAAATTTTTAGATAAGATTTTGAACGCGAAGAAAAGACGTCTGTTTTGGTTTCAAATTTCAACGACTGTTAAGTTTATGTGAGTACTTCACTAATAAAATATAATACTTATAATTTTAAAACACATTATGTTAAATTGAAATAGTTATAATTATTGGAAAGTCCTAATTCAATATAATATTTAATAATCACAATCCTACTATGTTCTTAAACAGAGCTATTGAAAATTTCACCGATTTACAACTAGTCGATTTAATTAAACACGTTAATTCCACTGGTCAGTATTTTTTACCTAAAAAACCCGTTAACTCCATCGATGGTAGT
This sequence comes from Schizaphis graminum, assembly GCA_020882235.1. NCBI lineage: Eukaryota > Metazoa > Arthropoda > Insecta > Hemiptera > Aphididae > Schizaphis > Schizaphis graminum. The sequence continues at coordinate 87,635,758 of CM037033.1, read as the reverse complement.
ATCCACCGATCTCAATTATTTTTTCGTTAAAGTTAAGTACATCTAATCATTACCAATCTTAATTTTAAAATCTATTTAAATAATTAATTTTTTACTATTAACTAACTGTTTATTATTGATAATTAATAATTATACGCATACGAAAAAATATATTACTAATGATTTTAAAATTTGTGTAAAAAATATAAATATTTAAATATAATATGTATAAATAATAAAATATGATGTAGATATCTTTGTTTTTACCTTTTTAAAACCAGGAACGGCCGGGTGGGAACTGTTTACCATAATTCTGTTACCCAGTCCTGTATTGTTTATTTTTCACCAACTTAAAACTTTTAAATATTATGCATAATACAAAGATAGGAGCCTTTAATAGTCCTGATAAGATGGTCTCCGGTTAGGTTAGTTTAGTCCACAGTATTAACTGAATAATGTAAGTGGGTCTAGACTCTAGGCCAATATAGCGAAACTAATAATCGTAAATGTTAAAATCGCGAATTGATAATGTTTAAAATAAAAATAGTGAATTTTAAAAGAAGCGATCATGCATAATAGCGAAATTTATACAAAAATATAAATTAGGTACATGTATTCTTCAATGTTCCACTTTATAATTTTTAATCCTCATTTTGTAGTTTCAAAACTTCAAAATATATCTTTTTTACCAGCTTTTTTTGACGCAATAAACGAATACCCGTGAACCGTATCAGGTTGTCGTCAATGTACTAACTTCAATATTTTTTTATTAAAATAACTATATTAAAAAAATATACTATATTTACGCTATTTTGATCAGATACCGATGTAGATATCTATTATCTAATAAAGTAATGACTATTATAAAATAATTATTATTGTTATTGGATGTTCACAAATTTAACGTCATACCTATAATGTGATACCAATTAATTTGTCTCAAATGTAATAGGGTAAATCCCTTATATCTAAATAAAAATAAAAATAAAATAATATTAGTTTTACTTCAGGTAAAAAAAAACTAGTTTTTTCAGGTAGTAAAAAATCATAGGTAAAATTCACATGTGCCTCTTAAAAAGTTCTTATTTAAGGCAGATAACAATACATGAATTATAAATCAAGCTACGAACTTTGTTTTAAATTTAAACCACCGAGTATTACAAGATTGAAGAAACAGAGTTGTCTACAAGAGCGCTAAGAGCTATAGTTACTATAGCCGCTTTAAGTATCTTTAGAAAATGCTTATTTATGAGTTATTTGTATAATTTTAATAACTTCTAATATGGCAAATGAATTTGTATATAACCTGAAAATAATTACATTATTTTGTTATTAGTATTTTTGTCTTCAATTTTTTTTTTTAAATATTTATTTAAAAGGACGTCGTATTACTTGTACCCAAATGAATCATAATTAATTTTTTTCTTGCAATTATGTCATTATAATAAATTGAAGTAAAAGTGTAAATCATATCAGATTTATTCATAGTCCTGATAGGTTAGGTAACCTAACCCGCATGTGTTGTCTCTGTTTTACTAATGCATACTATAGTAGTATGGTACTATAATTATACTAAAATATACATCTAGCAGTTTTAATTTAGTGTGTTTAGCTTATATGTGAAATAGCCTATTATCAAACTTAAAAGAAAAAAAACTGTGTTCTTTTATTAGTTTTAGGTTTTACCACGGTTAAATGTTATTTAGCCATGGTTTTTACAATATTTTAATTTTTAGTAAATTATAGTAATTAATCATAACTCACATTATAAGTAAAAAATACCATAAAAAACAACGAGAGAACACAGATAATGTTGTTATCATTAAGTTCAATTGTTCATTCCATTCTTATAATCTTATATATAGGATGTCACTATGTCAGCGCAATATTTGTTTTTTCTCTCTGACTCACATACAAGTATACAACATTGATAAAAGTTTTTCCCTAGTCTTTTTTATGGTTATTGAGTAATCTTAGAGTAAAATCACCTATTGCAATAAGTAATAACTATAGAGAATAATATTTTTGAGGGAAAACATATGGGTTTTATATTTTATTGTTATTTAATCTTCTATTCGATTTAAAAATAAAATTTTTTATTTTTATTTTGTTTTAAGACAATATTTAAACAAATCGATGTCATACCCTCAAAAATATTAATATCTATCGTCTTTGTAATGGGCAATTTTACTCTAAAATTACTCAAAAATATAAAAAAAATGATGTAATATATAGGTACATAATATTATACATATTTTTAATGGGTTTTTATAGTATAGTTTTTTGTAATCAATAAATAAATAATATAGATGAATTATCTATCATGATAATTGTATGCATATTGGCGGTTTTGTGTTAATCTAAATTAACATGAAATGCCATAAAAATCATAAAATTCAAAAAAATTTAATTTGGTATATCCATTTGTTATAGCACAAAACATTAACCAAATATTTTTAATATATTTTTTTTTTGTCTCATCTTCAGTGTTTAGGCCCATTGCTGCAATTCATACTTCCTTCCATTTCTCTCAATCCATTGCTACCTCCTTGTAATTTTGAACTCCTAGCGTTGTTAGATCCTTTAAGATTTTATCAAACCACTGTTGTTTAGGTCTGCTAAGAGGCTTTTTTCCTCATGGTTTCCAACTTAGGACCACCTTTACAATCATGTTAGACCTTAGTATATGACCCATCCCGCTTAATCTTTTGGCTCTAATTACCACAGTTATATTAGATTCTCCAAAAGCAATATACTTTTTCATTTGATCTTATTTCATACCTTTTTTTAAAATATACATTATTCTAATAAATTAATTCTTATTATTTCAGTAAAAATGTTTTCTTGCGAGATTTGTAAAGAACTTGTAGGAGAGTCTACTATCTCTACACCATGTGGCCACATTTACCACTTTAAGTGTATTATAACATGGTTAAATAGGTAAATCAAATTTTTATGTTGCCAATTACATTTATTGTTTGAAAAAATGTTAATTGTTATGTTATTTTTGCTTCAAAGGTCATTAACTTGCCCTAACTGCCGATCCAATGTCATACATACAGACTTAATCAAACTATTTCTGACGGAAGATGAAAGATTTCAAGTCAAGACCAAGGAAGAATTAGAATTATTAATGTAAGTAATTTTATACATATAAAAATAAATTGTATATAATATCAAGATGATATAATCTTTAAAATTATTTAAAAACAATTAAAGTATTAGTTATTTACTATTTTTATATGATTTTAAATTTGGTTATATGATTACTAATTTTAGCTTTTGAGGTTATATTTATGAGAAAGTTAGCTAAACAAAATGAAATATAGAATTGTTTTATTCAAAATTGGATATCAATGTTTAGTACTTATTTAAATCATAATAATTTTGATTAGAAATAAAATCTATTTAATATGTATTTGTTTCAGTTTTTAATAAAAAAAATACCTTCAATATAACCAATTTAAAAGCGGTTTAATTGAACAAATTTACAATTTTGTCTTCTACTTCTATTTATTAATATTATTAAAATTAAAATTAATTAAATTTGACATCATTAATAATTTATTACATAAACAAAATATTAGGACAAATGAACAAGATAAGCATATAAAAACGTCATTACATAATACAGAAACCCTAAAAACACTTATCAATTTATTTGTACAACTAATACAACATTTTTATTCTTAGGAGGAAATTACGATTGCTGAGACAGACAAATGTGAGTAATGTAATTACTCTTAGATACACAAAAAGAAAATTACATGCCTTGCAGATAAGCTTAAATGAAAGCCAGACTACTAGTCATCGATTACGAAACGCTTATAAAAATATCAAAGCGCAATTAGACAGCTTAAATACCAATGAAATAAATACACCTCAAATAGTGTAAGTGATTCTGCTAGTTCTTGAAATAATACATTTATTAAACTTTACTTTCGTACTTTATTATGTAATTTTACTTGTTTCTTTTTTTATACAAAACAGTACAATTGATAAATACAATGAAGAGAAGTACAAAAATGAAGTTTTAAAAAAAGAATTGTATGAATTACAATCAATTAACTTAGCTGAGCTCAAGTATGTTAATGTTTATTTGTTTAATTTAAATCTGTGAGGTATAATTGAGTATTGACAAATTTTATTTATTTTATTTTATCTATGAATCAGCAAATTAAAATCTGAAATAACAAATTTGAAAGCAGAAAATGCTTATTATCGAAGTAGTTACAATTATAGACAACCAAGTACATCAAAGGTATGTTTAGTATTTCTACTATATTCTTTTATAATAAAAAATAATTTTTTGTAATCTTTATGATTGTTTGGTCTTTAATTTAAATTGTTTTTTTTTTTAAAAAAAAGCAAACAAAAACTAAATTTAGTTAGTCAAATGTTATGAGTGCTTAGGTGATTTCTTCAACATAGATATGTTAATATGTATGTCAAATTGAAGGTCAACCAGTAAAAGATTAAATGTTATTTACTTACTGCATTTCTTTGAATTAATTTAAAATTTTTTTTATTTATTTCAGATGAAAACTCGGGAAAAAAATATGACTACAAATGAAACACCTCCCACATTACGACTCGAGTTTAAGGGTAAGATAAACAAAAATAATTTTCTTATACACAAAATATTCTATGGAAAAAATAATAACATAAATATAAGCTAAATTAAATGAACAAATTATATTGTATTATTATATCAAGTATCTATTTGAGTTTTATTAAAAATAAATAAGTAAATAGTAAGTGGCCTACACCAGGCAGTACTAAGAAAAAAACCTATAACTTGCGAACTGTAAATATTTTAGGGAAAAATGCCTACATGCCTTCCTCATTTTGAACTAGTCCTTATATTATTATAGTTTGCTTTATAGATAGTTTATGCTTTGAAATTTTATTTTTTAACAATAACAATCCACAAATAATTCACAGTTAGAGATCAATATTAATGATATTATAGAAAATATTTACAATTTATCAATATTTTTTATAATTAAACTAGAAACAAGTAAAAAAAAAAAGTTTATAACATTAAATTAATTTGGTGCCATTGGCAAACTAAACCATTTACACATTCCAACTCTTCAAGTATTGTAATTTATTTATTATACGTTGTATTTATTTTTATAGATTATACATTTTCTATTTTAAATAAAAAGAAAAAACAATATATTTAAAATGAAATTAATTTTTGCTTATTTCTTTAAATAACAATAATTTTTATTACGTTTAGCAATACTGTAAAACAATTTTTCTCGTATGGATAGTAATTTTTTTAAGTGTTAAACCTAAAGTTACAATATTTGTCTTTGTTGTACTGCCATTAATTTTGCAATCAATTTTATTATATTTTTATCATTACAACTGACTAATTATTTACTTCCCATCTTCCTATGAAAATATATAAAATATTATATTAACTTTTAATACCTTCTAATTTTATATTAAATATCTACTAAATTATTATATAATATAATATAAAAATTGAAGTTATTACAGTTGTTTACTTTTTAATTCTCAGAATCTCCTGTGGAGAAATTTTTATCAAACTGTCACTTTTGGATTGTTGATGAACATAAAGAACGTTCGAGTTATTCACATCACTTACATTTTAATGAACACCGTTTGATGGAACATGGTGCTACTGTGACTTACGACTACTCAAGTAAGGTAACACATGTGCTTTGCAACAGCCAGAAGAATTCGGATGTTCTTAAAGTAAAAACAATATTTTGATATGTTATGCATATAAATATGTATTGATATCCTAATTTTTTCAGGGTTTATCAGAGTATAAAAAATGCGTGACTGATTACTGGCTCAGCGATATTATTAGTGAAAAAAAAATGATACAACCTTGGTTAGCTCATCATTTCCCATCACCATACAGGTAAAATATTTTTCGTTATTTTTGTCAATATATATAATATATATTAGTGATGGGTCAAACCCTGATTTTAGATTCTGAACGAAGTGATGAATGTATTGATTTTACAATGATGTGTGTTTTTTTTTTATTTTTTTTTTTTTTGTGTCTGACGACAACATTTGGAGCAGTAAAAATGGTTCGATTTTGAACTTCAGCCCCTCTTTGAAAAGGAAATCGAATCTAGTTGGTACTTTGGGGGGTCAAAAGTTAAAAATTTTCAATATTTTTTAAATCAGTCGGGAAAAACCTTAAAAAAATGACGGAAAAACGGGATTTTTTACGCAAAACCAGTTTTCGTCAAAATCAAATTTTTAGTTTGCTATAACTCAAAAACTAATCGATGTAAATACATGAAATTTTCACGAAATGTTTATATAGCGTTCTCCATACAAAGTTAAAATTTCAAAGAATTTTGACTTTTTTTGAACTATTTATAGACAATTGAAATTTTTAATTTTTTTTAGTATTTTATTTTAAAATAACGATAAAAATTTTCTGGCCGGCCAGAAAATCTTGAAAATTTAATACAAGGTTTCTTATAAGTTGTTCTTAAAGTGATAAAAAAAAAATCCGAAATCGTTAGTCACAATTTTTTTTTATAAGTGCTTAAAGTTCGAATTTATACGAAAAATGTCAAGATTGCGAAAATTGGCAAGTAATTTTGTGGTTGAAAAATCGTAAAAATTTTTTCTTTTATAACTAAGATTTGAAAATTTGGTACAAGGTTCTCCATAAAATTTTCTTCAACTATCTGCGAAAAAAACTCAACCGGACTAAAACAAAAAATTTTTATGAGTGATTGAAATTTAAATTTTTACAAAACCGCGTTAAATAACGGTTTAGCCTCGAACGATTTTTGTTGTTATTCAAACAGTATAAATCGTAAATACTTGAAAATTTTACCAGTTGTTTAGATTGCCATTTTCTTTACGTGATTTGATTTTCAAAACATTTTGATTTTTTTTGAGCTATTTATAGACAATTGAAATTTTCAATTTTTTTTATTTTTTTTTTATAAATGTTGATAAAAAAAATTTAGGTTGGACAAATTACTTGAAAATTTAATTGAAGGGTCCACATAACTTGTTCTAACTCTCATTCAAAAATTATAAAAATACATAGACACAATTTTTTTTTATTAGCATTTGAAGTTCAAATATTGACAAAAATTCGTCAAAATCAAGAATACTTTTCACTATTTGGTAGTTAAAAATTTATAAATATTTTTCTATCAAAAGCTAAGAATTGAAAATTTAATACTATGCTGTCCATAAGTTAAGCTTAGAATAATTATAAAAAAGTTTGAGGATTGTTCAATTTAAAAAATTTCACGTGTGTTTAAAGTTTTAATTTTAATTTGAAATCAAAAATACACGTGTAAAATAACTTTTTACTAATAAATAATTTTCGATTTTTGTTATTTTTAAAAAATTACTAAACGTAAGATCTTGAAACTTTTACTTAAATGTTTGAATTAGTTTCAAAATAGAATATATGACAATATTTTAATATAATATATTAACATATCCTAGACTGACAAATCATCTCCGTTCAGAATCGTTTTTCGTATACAATGATACCTATCATTGCATTCAAATTTAACCTTCCCTAGTCCGAGGTCCATCCCACCCCCTAATGTACAGCAGAGCGATACTCACTTACCCGCTTTTTTTTTTATAAAAGTTGATAAAAAAAATTTAGCTGGCACAAATTACTTGAAAATTTAATTGAAGGGTCCACATAACTTTTTCTAACTCTCAATCAAAAATTATAAAAATACATAGGCACAATTTTTTTTTATTAGCATTTGAAGTTTAAATATTGACAAAAATTCGTCAAAATCATGAATATTTTTCACTATTTGGTAGTTAAAAATTTATAAATATTTTTCTATCAAAAGCTAAGAATTGAAAATTTAATACTATGCTGTCCATAAGTTAAGCTTAGAATAATTATAAAAAAGTTTGAGGATTATTCAATTTAAAAAATTTGAATTTGAATTTGAAATCAAAAATACACGTGTAAAATAACGTTTTACTAATATATAATTTTCGATTTTTGTTATTTTTAAAAAATTACTTGACGTAAGATTTTGAAACTTTTACTTAAATGTTTGAATTTGTTTCAAAATAGAATATAAGACAATATTTAAATTTAATATATCCTAGACTGACAAATCATCTCCGTTCAGAATCGTTTTTCGTATACAATGATACCTATCATTGCATTCAAATTTAACCTGCCCTAGTCCGAGGTTCACCCCACCCCCTAATGTACAGCAGAGCGATACTCACTTACCCGCTTTTTTAAATTGAACCTAACTTTAAACTATTAACTCGAACCAAACCGAACCTTCATATTTTCTATCGAACTGAACCTAGAATCATTTTAAGTCAAACTCAAATTCAATACTTTTTATCATTATTATTATAAATGGTACATAAAGTGCCCGTTACAGCTCATAACTTTCTACCGCCAATAGTCTAATTATTTCTAAATAATGATTATCAATTTTTATTTTTATAAATAACTTTTGAAGAATTATACAAATATTTGGTCTTTGAACTATCGTGGCCAGTAAGTCTGGTTCGACAAATATTTTCAAATTCAATTTTTGAACAGTAAAAAATGTTTGATAGTTCGGTGCAAATTTTTTTCATATCGAATTCATGTTTCGAACCGAACCGTACATCAAGGGTTTGGTTTGAGATTCAAACAGTTCGACCTATCACTAATATATATATTGCAGTAATTATTCAATCCCGTTATATTTATATTTTCCTTTATATAAATTACAAAGTCTACTTACTAAAATTAAATTTTGTTTGTATTTTTCAATCTGGTTTTTATAATCAACTTTGCAATAAATAAAGTCTAATTTATTTCATTACTAAAGTGATAATTGTCATACGAATATAAACTCTTACCTATAGACTATAAATTTATAGTTATTTTTTTTTCATCATAAGAAATTATTTAACATATAGGTATAGCTTATGTAATTACTACCTTACACTGTAATTTTGAACAAAGACATTTGTCAGCCTAGAATATTTTATATTGCTATTAGTACTTTATTTTACTAATACTTACTAGTATTATAGTAGCGGGTAGGCTGATTTAACTAAAACAATTGACTTTATTGTACCTATTATTAATATTAAATTATTTTGAGAGTACTCACTAGTAATTCATAACACTTAAATAAAAAAATCAACTTATCAAAGTACTATCCAAATTCAATTTATGCATATAAGCTATAATAAATATTGACAAAAATGTTCTAATGTATATTTAATGCTAAATAATAAAAGAGAAAAACACTTTAACAACGTTAGATTATAACCAAGGGCGCCCACAGGTAAAATTTCAGGGGGGGATATTCAAAGCCCTATCTGAGGCGGGATTCAAGGGATCCCCCCCTTCCCTCGAAATTTTTAAAAGTGGAAATATTTTAGTGGTAAATATAGTTTATTGACCAAACATTTTCAGCATTTATACTTTAAAAAAATGTTGGACCCCTGAATTTTTTTTCAGTTACGGCCTTGGGATAGCTTTAATTTGTATTCAAAATCAAACACTTCTATTAATGTATAATGTATTAGGTTTATTTATAAAAAATGTTTAAAGGTAATAGAATAATTAATATTATATTTTATATTTATAGATGTATAGTAACTATACGCATTAACTAATTGAACACAAATTGTTATTTTATTTTTCCAAATTCATTAATAACTTTTTCAGATAAATTAAGTTCTTCAATTTTTTTTCCATGTTAACTTACAGAATATATACAGAATCCAGATAAACGGTTCTCACACATTGTTGAACGTAACCAGGTTTTAATACGACGTAATTTACTGAATATCCTTTCTATACTACAAGTTGTTTTTGGAATAGTCATATAAATAATACTTCTCTTCAAAGTTGGATAAAATTCACAATCTTTAAAAAAAAAAAGAAATATTTTCTTATCGACTATATATTACCTATATGAAATATCAATACACCTTGGTACCAATAATGATTTTTGGGATTTTAGAATATTTAATTTGAATATAATTATTTTAACTAGCAGGAAAGCTAGGGGGGAGTTGTCCCCTCCCTGCCCCCTTGCGGGCGCCCTTGGTTATAACTTATAATGAAATGTAAATTAACAAAAAATAATAGTTAATAAAACTGTCATAGACCATAGTACATGGCGCACACTATTGATCACATGTACTATGAACAGTGGTTTACTGAAGACATTAAGTAGTCTGACTACAAAAAATAATAAAATATGAGGGAAATCCTAGTGATATCGATAGTTGTCTACATTTTATTTTATCTATATAATATTTACTACACTTACATGTATTATTATGTTTCAGCTACAATAATTTACCATGCAAGTACAACCAGATAGCCATCGTGAACTTTGAAAAAAATGAATTTCATAGAGTTAAAGCGATGGCTGAATTTGTGGGTGCTTGTGTTAATAATAAAATTTCCCATAAAACTGATATTGTAATTAGCCAAAAGTAAGATGTTATTATTAATACACTTTATAATTATAAATTATCAGTGTTGGGTAGTATTAGTAGTACTAGTAACTAATAAAACTAATATGTTACGATAACACTATTACTTTTAAAGCATTACATGATTTTGTAAGAATTCTTTCCGTATACCAAAAATGTAATGGAAATTATTTTTAACAATCAATTCCTATAAAATTATTTGTTATTTATTGTTTTGACTTAATTTGAGTATTTTTAATTGAAAAAGTAATAATAATACTTTGAAATATATCTAAATGATGGGAAAACAAATAAATATATTATGTATATGGAGTGATTTATTTAACATAATTCACAAATGTTTTTTCAAAAAAAGTTATATTTATAAGTATTTCTTATTATTATAATTTTTTAAGTTTTTGTCTCTTGAATGACACCATACGTTTTAATTTTATATTTCAAAGCAAAATATATTTTTGAGTTGTTCAATTTATCAAAATCAAACTTAAGGCAATTCATTAGTTGGTTATAACTATAACTATAAGTATTTTAAGTTTAGATGAGTAATGTAGTGGATCAGTTTCAAATTGTAACTCTAAACTACTTATCCGATAGTAAAAATTTACATTTTATTGAAATACTCCAATAAATATTCTTCTTTAATAGCTACTTGATGGGCATCAGAGTAAACGCTGCTTGGCATACACCTCTTCATTGTTCTTTCTCATCTGTTTCTTTCACCTATATCACTTAATTTATAGTTAATAAATCTTTTAGTTTTATGCCTAACTATCTTTATTTAACCATGAGATCTTATTATTTTTAATTTCTTATACAATATCATTCATTTTACTTATTTATGCTTTCTAAACATGCCCCACCCATTAAATTCTTTTGCTTTTTACAATAGCAATAACATTATGATGTTAAGTAGATAAAAAGAGAAAAATATTCTACTTTTAAATAAAGAATTGTTAAAAAAAAAACAAAATTCATTTTGAATAATTCCATTAATTTTCCCTAAAATTTTCCATTTAAAATTGAATAGTTATTCTTTGCCCCCTCCCCTATGTCATGGACCATATCTCACATGTGTATTTTACTATTGGATACAAACAAGAGGTATACAGTTTCTATTTAATAGCTTAGAACAGAAGTCTATGTTATGTTAATTCCTAAGTATTTAAACTTATAAATTTATCCAAAGGAGTAGGGGGTCTACTTTGGTCCTGCTTTATTTACCATATGTCTAGTCTTTACTAAGTACTTGGGTTTTCCTTATTAATGACAAGGTTCATTCTGTATCCAAACTCAATTAATTTCCGTATAACCTTAATTACATCATTTGATTATTTATCTAGCAATTATTATAATATTATCATACAAACAAATTATAAAATATAAATAGTATGAAATTTAATGTTTTTCTTTTTGAATCCATTATATTTAAAAATAAACAACATTACTATAGTACTATATTATTAAAATTTACAAGCAAAAAGTTACCTCTAAAAACATAATACAGTAAAATCCCGTGACAACGAATGTTTGGTCCCTTGAATTTTGTTGTAACGAAAATTTGAATAAGCTTTCTATAAGCCCTGCTATTCGGCAGAGGACTTCTAAGACTTTCATTATAACGGGATTTTTCATTGTATAGGTATTTATTGTACGGGGAATTTACTGTACTGTATAATCTAAACCCATAATGCCACACCTACTTATAATATTAAATAATAATTTAGATAAAGACTAAAGATTTAGTGATAATTTTTTTTTTTCGTAATATATTAAATTAGAAAATATTAACAATACTCAATTAGAACACTACATAATTTATCGAGTCAATGATAAACTAATTATTTAAGATTATTTTTAAAATGTTTAGTCTCTAATGATATTACACCCGTTAACTAGTAGAATACTTACATCATTGTAACTAACATAATGTAAAATAAAATAATGTTTAATGAAGTCTATTATTTAATTAAAATTATATGATTTTCTACCAAACATTTAACTATGTAAATAATAATTAAATGTACTTAAATTTTTAATTATAGATTAGAAGGTAAAATGATAAAAAGAGCCAATGCTTTAAAAATACCAACAGTAAATGTACAATGGATAAGTGATATAATTCTTGGTGAAGAAATTACTGTGATAGATTCAAATAATAAAAAATACCAACAATTTGATTTGCCTAATCCATACTCAATAAATTATGACAGGGTATCACATCTAATGGGTATGCTATCAATGAATTTGTTTTTTTTATATATTGTACATTGTTTTTTGTTTTATAAAAGTTGTTCTACTCAATATTCAATAATTATAATTCATAACTATTTTGTAATAAGTAATTAAATAAGAACGAAAAATAGTTATAAATTCTTAATATTAAATTTCATTGATTTCAGAGGCTTGGAAAGAACGTACTCGAGTTCATTTTATAGAAATCGAGTCTGATAAAAAAAAAGTGAAAACATGTTGTATACATGATTTTACAAAATCTAATGATGATGATGAGAGTAACAAAAGGTAAACTATCTCACCTTTTTTATTATAATATAATATAGTAGAACCTCGATTAACCGTGCTCACTCTTCCGAAAATTTAAAAATAAGTATGGACTGTAGATGTATAACATTATTGTATATATTTCTAATTATAATTAAATAAAAAATTACATTATTATAAAAAGTCTTGATTAACCGTGGTTTTCACTTATCCGTGTGACCCCCTCCCCGCCATTACCCCAGACAATCGAGATTCCACTGTATATAGATGCATATAAAAAAGGTAGAAATCGTAAAAATCAATTTTTTTCAGTAATAAAAAAGCAAATAACAATAGTTGATGATAAAGAAGATTATCAAATTTCTATGTAAATACATGATTAGCTACTTGTAAGTAAATTTCTAAATACTTATATCCATACTTAATCTTTTTATATTAAATATGTTATTAAAGATTTTATAATACAGGAAAAATTAATTCAGCCGATTGAAATTGTGTTTCCATCAAGTAGCATCTTCATTATCATCAGTGGCGCAAATAGGAAAAATGTTTAGGGGGGGCTTAAGCCCCAAAATTACCAAAACTGGTAAAAATAACTTATTAAGAATAACATACATATATTATACTATTATTTTTTGAGGGGGCTTTGAGTTATTTCGGGGGGACTAAGTCCCCCCAAGCCACCCCCCTATTTGCGCCACTAATTATCATCATTATAGGCGTGCACACAAGATTGACAGTATGGGTAATTGCCTATCCTGCTAGCTAATTTTGTTTTTAAATATAAAGAAATGTTAAATCAAGACTGATATTTATATTGTTTTCAAAAATACAATAATAATCGACTAACATTGTTTTACTTAAAATATACAAATTATTTTTATAAGATATGTTATTTCAGTAATTAAGAATTTAATTAATTTTTCTTTTTATTGGAGGTTCTCTCAAGAGGCCCAGGTATCCAGATAAGTAAGTTTTTGGGTAGCCTTAAACTATAGTATCTTAATTAACACAAACAAGTTAATAAAATGAATAACATTAAGTTATTACAAAATGTAATGAAATGTTTTTGATGTATAACATATAAAACTACTTGATAGTTGATTACCTAATACATTGAAGTATTGCAACTACATGTCAACAGGACAGTGTTTAAAAAATACATTAAACAAAAAGATATCTATATTGATAAGAACATAAATGTAACAATAATATTGTCTAGTCATCTATATAATTAATAATTATCTTATGACTAGATCTAATTAAGTAATATGATAAAATAAATTACTTAAATATTGTACCTAATTTTAAACTTTTTAATACAAAATTAAATTATTTTAAAAATACCAAGTGTCGTATACGTCATGGAATGGCTTGATGTATAGAATAGGTATCTCGGTATCCGATTCCAAAACCATCAAACAAGTAGTATCGATACCTGCGGTAAGCGCTTACTCAACAATCCTTTGGTGACCACGATAACGAGTACTACACAAAGGATAATTTATTAATACCTCGCAGTGTTTATACTTTATAACTCAAAGGTTGCTTTACTCTCAAACAACTGACCACGATAACAAGCACTGGAAAAGAAATAAAGTATTATAGTGTCTAGCTATTTTCTATAAAAGTTTTCCTCGTCACAAACGCTTTGGTGCGTACCTTGATATGAAAATAAAAACAAATAGTTATATTAATCGAAATAAAATAAAATAAATATATAATAGCACAATGAAATAATAATTAAAATATATTAAAAATTAAAATGAACAGTTGTTAGCCATAACACACCACGGCTGCCCGATTGCTCCGTTCGACAATTTCATGATTAATTTTTGTTGAATCGGCGGCATTTATTGACTCCTGCTCAGTATATGAAATAATATTTCGTTACATATACAACATTACAACACAAGTTAATATTTTAAATTTTGAGCAGATGAATACATTGATTTAATGTGAGTGTGTACACAATAAGTAGATGAAAAAATTTTTTGATTTTCAACTTTAAGGGTGGTTACCAAAACATTTTACAATTCCATTTATAATAATGTCTTGAAATCATCTGGTTTGACATTAACATTACTATATACAATATTAATATAACTCTTTCTTAATTATTCTCCTCAATCAGTTTTTAATAATATTTTATTCAAAAAACTCTTGATCACACTTATTTTTAGTGAAGAATAGGGTAACAATAAATTTGTGTGTAGAGCAGTGTTTCCCAACTGGTGTTCCGCAGAACCTAAGGGTTCCGTCAGCCAGCGCCAAGGGTTCCGTGAGAAATTTAAAAAAATATAAATTAATTAACAATATTTTTGATTTAAATTATAATACTAACATAGAATAGCTCCAACAATTATATGGGGATTCCACAAAACTTTCAAGCTCTTGCAAAGGTTCCGCGAGTAAAAGAAGTTGGGAAACACTGGTGTAGAGTATAAGTTAAAAAATGCAATCATATTACATAATAACAATAATAACATGGTATTGAAATAATTAATATATTATTTTAAAATTAAATGTTAAATAATAATATTTTATGTTAAACATAATCATGTCTTTTATACTATATAGGTATGTCAATTTTTTAACCTCCGTGACTGTATAGTGTATACTGTATAGTAATTTGAATTTATACTATTTATTGTTATTATTTTTATTATTTAAAACATGTTATTATTAATGTTCTTTGAATTCATAAATCTAAGTTTTAGGCATGTAAAATATAATAAAACAATACTACAACAATATAATATTACCATAGTATAGATTGAATATGACTGTTTGAATAATGTTTTAAAAGTAAAGATTAATTTAACTATCTTATAATTTTTACCGTTACTATTATTTGTTTTTTCAATATTTATTTAATACTTTTTAATGAAATTATAAAACATAAAACCATCTTATTTTTAAGATTTTATGCGTATATAAATTCTTTGTCTAAGTATATCATACTGTTTTACTTTTAGTAAAAAAATTACTCTTTAATACAAATATATCTTAAAATATATTTAGTAGTATTAGTATAGGCAGACAGATTGTCGATCCTAATTCTTTTTCGTATGTAACAATTTATTATCGAATTCAAAATTAAAACCCACCTGCATTACAGTGACTAATTTAATGATGAGATACATTCGACACATACGTACTAAAAAGCAGATTGTGGTAACCACTTATCCTATTTTTCACTAGCATTAATTATTGCTAGTACAGCAAAGTGATTTTAAATAGTTTTGAAGTGCACATTAATTCATTCGTTAAACAAACTTTACATTTAATATTTCTCTTTGTACTGCAATAATTATTGTGTCCTATACTGCACTTTACAATAATGATCATATATTTAATTAATGCATTTCACTCTTCTGTGTATCATATTAAATTCACATTACATATCTCTCTATAACATGCTTACTTAAGCATTGAATTGATGTACCTATTACAATTGTCAATAATAACTTCTTGTACCAACTTACTTCAATATTATCATCATTCGTCAAGGTACGTACACAATATTGTATATTTAATACAGTTGTACTAGTTGTAGACACTTGTAGACACTTGTAGTCAACAGTATGGGAAGTTTTTCTTTATTAAATTTCTTGTGGGAAGTTTTGTAAGCAATAACTGTGGAAATTATGTATTGATCTAGTTTTTTAACAATTCTGGAAAATTGTAATGTTTTACTTACATTGAGATTTGTTGTACATTTTAGAACAACCCCAGGTAAAAGGCGTCGTTATCCTTATCATACTGCCATCAGTATCAAACAAACGTTATCACTAATCACCAACATTATGATAACAACTTTTTGAAAAATGATCGTACACACGATTAAGGTATATCTTTAATCGTGATCGTACATAATAACGAATGATAATGATTACACAACACTTATTAAAATAATAACAATTTAATTTTCAGCCGTACACTACGCTCGTCCCGTGTTGGGTACTGGATAGTACATAATTATTTAAATGTAAACATATTTTACACATTCGACGGTCGTGCCATCAGAATCACGTCGCGTTACTGTACGACGGGTCTCGTCGTCGTTGCCTACGGTGTTGCTTCATTGAAGTATTCGCAACAACGATGGCGTTAAACTTAGATATACAACTGAAGCGGTCGAACAAGGTGTATCGCGAAGGCGTAAGTATGCGCTTGCTCTTGTTCATGGCTGTCAATAATATCGTAATCGGTATAACTATTCACAGGACACGATTGCCGGTATGGTGATCATCGACACCCCAACGGAAGTTAAACACGAAGGCGTCTCCATGACCATTGAGGGCACTGTCGACCTGCAGATCAGCACTCAAAACGTAGGTGCTTTCGACGCTTTCTACAATTCTGTGAAGGTACCTACATAGACGCGTGATCGTATCACATCGATGTTACTAAAGATTGACTTCAAATTTTTAGCCGGTGCCATTGATGATGTGCTCGTTGGAAATAGCCCGCGCCGGCCGGTTACCGAGCGGTACCACTGAAATACCATTTGAAGCACCCGTCATGCCTCTCCTGAACAAAGTGCTGTACGAGTCCTATCATGGCGTCTTCATTAACGTCCAGTATCTGCTGAAAGCTGTTATCAAGAGGAATTTCCTGAATAAGGACATTCACAAAACGCTTGAATTTGTTGTCGAAAACACTGTAGGTAAACATTGGTGAACACTAAAAACCATTCCTCAAAAGGCGAGTATTTTTATTTTTTACGGTTTTATAGCCATGTTTAAATGTGCTGCCATCTAAAGTGGACAAGTTTGTGATAAATCATAATACTTTGGCGAACGTTAATGATAGTTCCAATATACCAAAGTTTCATATCGTCGGTTCAATTGATTCAGTTATCTGTTCAATTATGCAGCCATTTACAGGAGAAGTGAGATATAATGTGTACTGTTTTTGATTATTTGGGACCATTCTTACAATGTCTGGTTAAATGTTAAAACACTTAACTGGACATTGTAAGAATGGCCCTTAATAGTTAATTTAAATATTTGTATTACAATTTCTAGGTAAAAATTGAACATTCTGATATCCCCATTAAATCAATAGATGTACAATTGGTGCGCGTAGAGACTTGTGGTTGTGCCGAAGGTTTCTCAAAAGATGGTACATTTTTTATTCTCACTTAAATGAATGCTACATCTACATGTATTGTCTCAGTCATAGAAATCTATAACAATAGTAAAATTTGCATTCAGTAGAATTGATTTTGTGGTATTAGCTTTAATAGAAGATTGAATTAACCTATTATCAAAGTTAAAGGTAAGAACATTATACATGTTTTCTCATCAGTTTTCTACAATACTTAAGTTTTTAAGCGTAATTATTATATAAATTATTATTATTTAAAAATACTCATAATTCACTTAAAAATTAAAGAACTGTAAAAATTGATGAGGGGGCACGGATAATGTTTCTAGTTTTAAGTATAACAATAGATTATTTCACTCTAATATTCAAGCTAAGTATACAAAATTGAAAATGCTGAATATTATATATTTTGGTATGGTATGCGTTTCTATAATGGAGACAACACATGTTGGTATCTAACCTTTTATAAGAAATATTAAAATTGTATTAATTCATTACGTAAAAATTCTATAGCCACTGAAATTCAAAACATTCAAATTGCTGAAGGAAATGTACCAACGGGTATTTCAATTCCAATTTACATGGTTTTTCCAAGGTTGTTTTCTTGTTCTACTACAAAAACAACAAATTTCAAAATAGGTAAATCTTCATCAAATAACGATTTTCACATGAAATAAAACTATTTAATATTGTTTATATACTTATAGGTATATTTAAAATGAAGGATAATTTAAGTATTATGGATTATAGAATAACCAACATATTTTTATTAGAAATTTAATAATATATTTTTTTATGATATATAACAATGAAAAAACTAGAATTAGTACTAAATATGTACAAATATTTCCGTATACTGTGTAACTAGATAAATATGTTTATTACAGAAATACAAAAATACAATATTTTTAAAAGATAGGCTGTTTGATGAGTACGTAATGTTAGAACTAACTCCAAAATATTAATAAACAAGACCATGAGTGGTATTTCAACCACCTTCTGAATGTCTCTAATATCTAATAGTATTCTTGTTGATTTGTATCCTTATTTGCGGATCTATGAGTTTTGACTTTTCCAAGAATTGTACAACGAGTAAACATACTTAAATGTTTAAATCAAATAATACAATGTTCACACTATTCATCCTGACCTCAGCATGCTTATGTTATTAATTAAATAGAAAAACGTTTTGTCACACCATACAATATTTTTAAATATTAAAATGACGTTAGATTCAAAACTAGATATTTTAGAAATGTAATCTCAAATCTCAACTTCTTAGCATATAATTGGAATTTAGCCTGTTTCAAAGTAGACTTTATCAACATTCCACAATTAAATAATAGAATTATTTACAATCAATTTACTTGTCACTTTGGAAATTATAAAGTTTCTAATGAACTACAACTAATATAGACTGCATAAATTTAAATATCAAGTGTAAAGATATATAAAAAATATATATATATATTGTAGCTTATTATAATAATATTTCTAAAATCCTACTTTTTATGTATTTAGTGCATATACATATCCGTTCTTTAATGATTATGTTTGTATAAATAATTTTGAATATTTATCATTATAAATATAGTATGATTTTGTTTTTAATTTTAAGTTTTTTTTTCAGAGTTTGAAGTCAACATTTCAGTTATTTTTGTTGACGATCACTTAGTGACTGAAAACTTTCCAATCACTCTCTATAGATGAACTAAAAATTGTTATTTGTACAGTTTTTTAAAAATAAAATTTTAAATGTATGTTTTCAAATACTATTGTTTATGTATAAAAAATTATTGCCTGTAGAGTATAGATGGTAAAAAGAACCCTAAACCGTAATTCCATAAGCCAACAATTCCCAACTTATGAGATGCGGGTAGTGTGGGACTGGACAGTGGACCATAAAATAGTATTCACATTTCTAATGTCTATATTTCTAGTTACAATAATATTATATAATATACAGTAGAATCTCGGTAATCTGGCCGTTCGATAATCCGATACGTCCAGTAATCCGGCTATATTAACCAATCCAACATGTATTTGACATTTGTATGTAAAGTTACCATAGACTTATAATGTAAGTACATTATAAGTCTATGAAAGTTACTATTGTAAACGATAAAACGTTAGGTAAAACTAAGTATAATAATAGATTAAATCCGAATCAACTTAATAGATATTTTATTTTTATTCAGTTAACGTTGAAATACAATAAGATTATTCATTTTTTAATAATCATTAAATATATTTTTTGATTTTTCATTAAGTAAAAATGCGTTGTTATATGAACCCTCATTAATCCGGCAGTAGTGTGGTCTGATATCTGTCGGATTACCAAGATAATACTGTATTTTATTATTTGTTAGTTTATTTAATTTAGTTTAAAATATATTTATTTATTTAACGCCAAACGGCAATTTATAGATATATTGTAATAATAAGTAGGTTAACAAGAAATGATAGTAATGAAATAATATATATGGGAAACAGTAGGTATAATTATAGACTTTTAAGTTTAAACTTATACTAAACAGGGTTTAATTATAAAGAGTACAAGCTAAAGTAAAATTAAATTAAAGACGAAAACATACCTTAATAAATAATAATATAGTCAGCTACAGATCAGGAACTATTAAGTAGGCGGAGCATTCTATTTAATAGATTATTATGGGAGTAATATTAGTACGGTGAGAGGAGACAGGACACAAGGTATAGAGAGTGATTTCTAGTGAAATGCACAGGAACGCGGAAAGAGATAGAGGACAGAAGGTCCGGGACATCTATTGAGTCGTTAAGGAGAGAGGTCAGCATCGACCTTTAAAGTTTTTTTAAGGAGGAATGTGATTAAGTAATAATTTAACCCTTTCAATCGCCATGTCAGACACATACAATGTACATACATTTTTATAATTGATAATTAAATAACGATAAAAGCTATGCGCGTTATTTTAGTATCTATGAATTTGTTATCATGTGTAAAATCGGAATAAAATATAATATTTTATATAAGTGTGACCAATATTACGAAATTAATCTTTAAAAGGAAAAAAAATGTGATAAAAAAGAAAAAAAAATCGGGACTAAAAGGGTTAAAAGCACAGATATTATATAAAAATATTTAGTTATATTTATATTTATAGTATTTTTATTATCTGTGGTTAAAAGTATTATATTATGAATAAGTTATTTTTAAGGATAAATGCTGTAAGAAAATTGTATGACATTATAATTATAAATTGTTTAAAAGACAGAAGTGTTATGTGAAAACGAATTTTCTATAGACATATTCACGGCATTTATGCGTAGCAAGTATAAGATGCGGCATTCTTACTTAGTACTTGTAATTTTTTTTGTTATCTGTGGCGTTTTCAAAGAAAGATAATTGAGTTTATAACCTAATCAGTGTAATTTCAGGGTTTTTTTTCTGTAAACATTGTGTAAAACTAATTAACCTATCAGATACTCATTTTTAAATTTTTTTTGAGTTACGGCACATTTTCTTATTAGGGTAATAAATAAGTATGTTCTTAATGAGCCTCTACATTTTTTCACAAAATCGGTGGTGTTTGCCGCTAAAAAGGTTGAGAACCACTGCTATAAGCTATTTTTTATGCAGATTATAAAATTATAATCATAATTTCTTATTGATGCAGTGGACATATTTGATATACTCATTATGTGTAATATTATGACCAATGTTATAATTAAATAAAAAAATTCTAAAACTTATATTAATTGTTTTTTTTAAATATATTTTCCTTTACTTTTTAGTATAATTTTATAAACAAACATTATTGTATATGAATAATATATAGAGTACATACTTGATCAATGAGCTTACATTTTATAATTATTAACTTAAATTGTATAATTATAAATAAAAATAACTCTTATAATTTATTACATAATATGGTTTTAAAATTAATATGTATTTTGTATATACGTACATTAATTTTATTTCAATGTAATTAAAAAATAATAATAAATTAATAAATGTTGTCTTGTTTACTATTTTTCATTATTGAAAAATGTATCATTATGTATTAAACGATAGTAATAATTAAAAAAAAATAATAAAGTAATGTTATAAAATACTCTTGGTTCTGTACATTCAAATCAAGTCAGCCACTGAAAATAATAAAATAGGTGTTATTTAAATGTTTATATTATGTAAAGACAGGTGCATATTCATTGCAAATACAAAATGGAATTCAAAATAAACATGTACAAAACCATTAGTTTGATGGCATTTATTATACTCACCATTCATTGGCATTTCATCTATCTGTGTTGAATAATATTGTTCAATATCACGTAAGATTCTGACATCTTCCATCTTTACAAAATTAATTGCAACACCTTTGCGACCAAACCTTCCAGAACGGCCAATCCTGTATATAATATATATATATAAGTATATTGAATATAAACTAATAAGTATAGCCTAGACTGACTTTAGAGCAGTGGTCTTTAACCTTTATATAATTTATAATATATTATAATAGTTTTATGATCTTTTTATTTTTGAAAGAGAAGTCCTACCACAACCTATTTTTAAAGCTTACTTAACCCAAAATTAGGTCGTGACCCACCAGTTGAAGACCATTAACCTTGAAAAAGCAGAAAAATAAGACTTAAATTTTGTTGAAAATGTAATTGCTTTTTTCAATAATCAATGATTTGTTAACTAATGTGACAACAACAATAGAAACAATCCACGTGCATCCTACTGTATTTAATACAAATAATTATTTACCTATGTAAATAAAGTTCACGATTGATGGGTAAATCATAATTGATGACCAATGAAACTTCTTGAACATCAATACCACGAGCCAAAATGTCTGTAGTGATTAAGACTCTTCTGTAAATATTTAAAAATATATATATTAAAGAAATTGTATCATTTGTATTCGAATAACTTGATATAAAATATTTATTTAAACATTTTTGGTGGTCTTGCAAAAGTAAGCAAAATCCAGTTAAGGAAATTAATTGTTTTTATTTTTCACAAAAATAGGACCTTACTTACTTGTAATATTATGAGTAATTTAATTAGATATACGGACATAAATATTAAATACCATAGATGCTATGTAATGCATAAAATAATTATACACAATGTAATAAAAATTATAATTTTATTTTTTGAAAATATAGTACTTCAAAAAATAATAATTTTAGTGATTAATTGTATAAAATATTTTATGTTAACAAATATATACGTCACTTTATATGACGTCATAAATCACATTGTTCAACAGCCTATATCTAAAACACAAGTACCTCATTTGTTTTCACGATTAAAATAGCTATAGGAAAAAATAATTTGACCTTTAAGTTATGAAATATCAATCATCAATAATTTGATAGTAAGAGATATGAAGTTCGAGTTGGTCGAAAAATTCAAGTATCTAGAGGTGGAATTGAGCACGTCGGGCAATAACCATAAGAAAATACAAAACAATAAACTCAGCTAACAAGTGCTTGTTCGAATTAAAGATAATGTTAAAATCTAAACTAACTTTATACAAAGTAATGATACGCTCGATAGCGCTATGTGCATGTGAAACTTGGGCCACAACCAAAATAGACAAGCATAACCTAGCAAGATTTGAGACAAAGGAGATAAGACAAATTTTTGGCCTCAGAAGAAACCAAAACATGAGAAGAAAGAATGAAAAGGTAATAAGCATCTTAGAGGATTCATATATAATAGCTAATATGAAAATCAAAAGGATAAGCTTGGCAGGGCATGTATGGCGAGATCAAGAACAGACAATCAGTCAAGCCACCTACTAGAAGCCAAAGAACAAAAGACCACTCGGCCGTACAAGACAAAGATAGATAGACTGGGTCTATAAAGACTTGGATATGCTGGGAATCCTGAACTGTGAAGAGCTAGCTACGGATTGAGACAGATATTAAACCAAGAGAAAAAAAAATAAGTTATGAAAATGCATTCCTTTAAATTTTATACATTTTTTCAAATATTTGTATTATTTACATAGTAGTAAAAACTGTTTCTGGGAATTAAGAAACAATTCTAGTTAAATAGAATAACATATCGTGTTCAATAAAATAGATGTAGGCAATTATATAATTTAAAATAATTACAATATCTCCAAACTTTAACGACTAAGAAGCAACAACCAATAAAACATATTGATATTACAATGTTATACCTATATAAACATAAATAAATAAATACATTTTGTTGTTAAACCTTAAACAGAAGCGGGACATATTTTCGAATTACAAGTGTTAGAAATGTTATTTGTTCGAATAGTAATGTAATCGAAAAATTATTTGTTCAAATAGATATGTGTTCGAAAAGTCCTATGAACAAAAATTATTTATTTAAATTAAGAAGCTATCTAATATTTTAAAAATTAATAAAAAATAAATATATTTGTAAAAATATACCTATGCAGTTATAAATCATTAATTTAAAACTTAAATGATATGCAATTGCTTTAAAAACTCCAATTCTTCTTTGTTTGATATCCAGATACTAAAATTTCAATCTGTGTTTTTATTTCAGCTTGAATATTTTGCAAGATTGTAATACTATCCCTACGTGTATACTTTTTAAAACTTCTGAACACATTTTATTAAAATAAAAAGACAAATTATATAAAACTTATTAAATTTGCCACAGACTAAGCTTCGGTACAGACTACAACCACATTTTGTTGTATATGCCACATCACTATAGCTATAGTCGTCATTACTAAAACCCTATAAGCAATATCATGCTATCTTCTATCTATTATCTTTATTACTTACACATATGTACAAAATTGTAAATTTTCAATTGGCAGTTTTAATAGTGTGCTTTTAGTTTTGATATTAGAGTGATTTGACCTATTATCAACCTTTTAAGTAAGAACATTATCTGTGTTCTCTTGTTAGTTAATAATTGGATACGTTGTAAAAATGTACACTTAAAAATAAAGTAATAATATTTAATATATTATTTCGTTCATTCAAATTTTTGAACATATTATACCTATTTGAACAAATAATAAATCTAACACTTGTCATTCGAAGACATGTACCCCACCCACTTTTAAGTTTTAACATATACAAGACGTATAGATATTAATGAGTATAGCAAATTGGTGAAGTATAAAATTGTCACATAGAGACATAGATAAATATATTGGTAATAATATTATTTATTATCTTAGACTACCTATAGTTAACTCATAAATCTTAATTAAATTTTATTATTCAATACAAAACTTTTAATTTTCTAAATACCAGGCCTAGGATTTTTAATTATATTGATGATTACCATCTAAAACTTTTGGAATAGAAAAAAGAAATTTAATTTTTATTTAATTTTTCTCGACTATTATAGACCTTACATTTTGTCATGAATATAGATTCAAAAAATATTTTAAGAACATCCAAATTACTACATAAAAATAATTTATAAAAATTAATTTCGGAACAATTGGATTAATAAATAAAATATAATTAAATTACTACTGTTACTGTTATGGGCCATTAAACAGCAGTGGCGAAGCTTAAGTTTTTAGTTGGGGAGATATTGAATAAAATGACACTAATACGCTGGATTCCTTCCTTTTTATTTTACCTATTTGATAATATTTTTTTTTTTTTCGTATGAGTAATTAATAATTCCATCGTTCAAAATGACATAAATTAAATCATCAGTCACGAGGATAAACTACAATATAAAAACAACAATATTAAGAAACATATAGGTATACCTATCGGTTATTAATAATTGCGATTTAAAGGGGACGATGGCATAACAACGCAATGGCAATGTCGATAATTGAGGAAATCCGAATAGCGAAACGTGTCTCATAGCGAAGATAGTAAACCCCGCTTACATTAAAATCACCCCTATACTCGCGCGCCCATAATTGAGAGACGTTGCAATGCAATGTCTCTTTGATACAAGTTAATGTTTGGAATGATCCGCACGGTCGTATCGAGCGCATCTAATTTATTATAATAATTCTTAAAGACTATAACTGCACAACGAAAAACCAATTTTAACAAATATTAAAACATATATCATTTTAAAAATATAAATGACGTTAAAATTTGTAAATATTTTATAAAACAAAATTATTTGTCCTGTGTTCTAATTTCTTAGTGGGTAGACGTATCACTGTCTCCTATGTAACTTTGTCACTGTTAAACAGTGTAATTCATGACATTATAAGTATAATATATACTTATGAAATATTATATTTAAACACAAATAATAATATTATACAACAATTTGTAGACCACCAAAATTATCCTATTTTAAAGCATAATTTCTTGTTGATTTTTAAGTTGAAATTCTCTAATAAGTCTAATAATTTAATTGCTAGGAAACACTTACGTTTGTCCGGCATGAAATTCCTTCATTATAACATCTCTCTCTTTTTGTGGCATATCTCCATGCATTGAACTGACAGTGAAATTAGCTTCCCTCATCTTTTCAGTAAGCCAGTCCACCTAAATAAACAATTATAATGTGGTATAGGTTAGTAATTATTTTCATTTATTTTACATCTAATCACAAACTTTTCTTTTTGTACAACAAAAAATGATTGCTTTAGTTATTGTTAGAGTATCATAAAGATCACACAATGTATCAAATTTCCATTCCTCTTGTTCAACTGCTACAAAGAACTGTTTTATATCTTCAAGAGTTAGTTCATCACTAAAAATATAATTAATAGTTATGTTTGACTTTTTAATTTTAAAAATATACGTTAACACAAACCGTTTAACTATTATCCTAAAAGGATTGGTCATGAACTTATTGGTCATTTCTAATATTTCATGTGGCAATGTGGCAGATACTAAGATAACCTAAGAAAATTAAAAAATTATTCGATTGACTAAAACAAAAATATTGTCAAGTTTAATCATACCTGAGTAGCAGGTGGCAAAAAGCGATATACATCATATATTTGTTTTTTGAATCCTTGATTCAGCATTTCATCTGCTTCATCTAACACTAACATTTTAATGTTACGTGTACGCAATGCTTTACGTCTTATCATATCTATAGAAACAATTATAGTTCATTAATATGCTTTTTTTTTTTTTTTTTTTAATAACTATACAATATTATACAAACCAAACACACGTCCAGGAGTTCCAGAAACAATGTGTTGACCAGACTCCAATTTTCTCAAGTCTTCACCGAGGTTGGTACCACCAATACAAGCATGACATTGAATGTTTAAATAATCTCCTAATGCTAAAACTACCTATGTAATAAATAATTTAAGTTCTAAACTAAACTATCATTAAATAAAAATAAAATTAATTAATAACGTTTTAATTATTTGAAAACAAAGTACCTACAAAATACCTTTTTGGATGTTATCAATAATAATTTTTATTTTTACATTTCTGAACCACTATAAAAATGTATCAAAGCAGCTATTTAAAACTTATTTGCATTTCATTTTATTACTATAGGTAATAATATCATAACTAATTGGTTGAAAAACATGGTGCATTTAAATATTGCATACCTTTCGAGTTTGTACTGCCAGTTCACGAGTTGGCGAAAGACATAATACTTGCGTGTCTCTGAGCTCAATGTCAATGGATTGCAACAAAGCGATTGAAATTGTGGCCGTCTTGCCAGTACCCGACTGGGCTTGGGCTATAACGTCGCGTCCTTTGACTATCGGCATTATGGCACGCTGTTGGATGGCCGAAGGCCGTTCAAAGCCTAAACAAAAAAAAATACATTTATATTTGTGTATGTGCGTCCCAATTGGTACACAGTGTAGATATTCAATGAGATGAGACTTACCGTACGCGTATATACCGCGAACGAGGTCTTCCCGGAGGTTCATGTCGTCGAACGTAGACAATACCTCAACCCCATCACTGGTGTCGAACTCTACGTGCTTTAAATCAATTTCCTTACTTCGGACGGTCATCATGCGAGCGAGCAAATACGACGATAGAAAACAAAAACCGTACGACAAATTCGCTTTCCAATAAATGAGCAATGACAGACGACTCTATGCCTGTGGTGTCACAAAACACGGCGAACAGATGATTACGATTATGCGGTATCGAACATTTCAACGATAATATTCAAAAACCGTGTTCGAATTCGAAATGTTCAAATATTAATCAAAAAAAAAAAAAAAAAAAAAAATATTAATATTAAACACGAGTGTCGAGACGTAAACAGCAAACGCCAAACAGTAATGATTGATTTACGTACACGGCACACCATTGGCTAGTCGTGGACATGGAATAATAAACGACGGTATGAGCACTACCATGGAGAATGAAATACACGTCGGACTCCCTCGCGTCACTCGCTCACGGAGTACATCGGAGTGATCGTGAGGAGTGACCAGTGACCGCGAAGGCGTCAGTACGTCACTCTATGCGTTTGCGTAGTAAATTGTCGACTGACCGCCATTGTTTTCCTTGTGCGGGGAAATATGGTAGACAGCTTCTTTTGATTTAATTCAAAATTTATAATGTTTTTATTACTTTTATAAACTGTCAATTTCGCAACGGTCGACGTTAGTACGTTACGGTAACAGTTGCCTGAGGCCCATGATTACATGGACACAGTGCCTGGTTAACGAATATGCAGCCTGGGGACAAATTTTCAAATGCCGCCCTTTACAAACCTTGTACTGTTCATAAAAAAATAAAAACAGTGTTAAAATTGTTTAATCCTTAATTCATTAAAATATAATACATTGAATAGAACAAAAGTTATTGTATATGTCAAATACTGCTGTTCCACCATTTATATTTAATAAACAATAAATAAAAAAAATGTAATGTAATAAATAGTATAGAATCGTAATCTGAAAAGTATTATAAATTAGATTATTTACAAGTTTACTACTAATTTTAAAAGGTAAAAACTAACGTACATAATAATGAATTTATAATTAAAACAAAATAATAAATCACAAAATATGTATACAATATAGTACATTAGTACCTACCTACTCCATACTCCTAAATAATAAAAATGAATTAAATACGTATATTGAATTGTATTTTATACTATTTAATAAACAATAATGAAAAATACTCATTATAAGGTCGAAATTCATATTTATATAAGGATTTTTTAGAAGAAACTTTGAATTTTATGTGTTTGATAACAGTTTGTTTTATTTTTTTCTCAGATTTTTCTAAAAATTTAGCCCCACTTAACTTAATTCGCTTTTTGCTCATATTTATTTAAAAAATAAACGTCGTTAACAAAAATAATGGTATAATGATATGGTGTAGTACTAGTAAGTAGTAGCATAGACGTTCGCAAACCTGAATTTCGGGGGATGCCTACAATATTTTTGAGGCCTCTAAGCATAGGCCTCTAAGCAATAGCGTTTGAGATTTGGGGGGGCTGAAGCCCTAGCTACTAAATGAAGCATTTATACAAGTAATTAATACCTAAATATTTTTTTAGTACAACATACAGATTATAGGTATATCGTATACTGCGTACTTAATTATTATAATATTGACAGAAAATAAAACGTATTAAATATTTTTTTCAAATGTGCTATCCTATTTCATCTACCTATTTGTAATAGTTCTCAAAATGATATTTATAATATATACCTAATATACATTATACACCACATAACTTTTAGGAAAACAATAAGAATTATTAATACTGTAAGTATGTATGGCTTTAGAGCAATAAGTAACAACAAAATAATATAATTATAGAACAATTTTTATTTAAAAAAATTTACCCAATACATTTTTAAAGTTGAATTCTTCGGTAGGATTTAGCAAATGTGTTTAATACTAATTCATTATCTACTTTAATACCTTTTTCGATATATCTATACAGTATCTATATTCGTGCTGATAACCAATTAGTTATTATAGTATAGCCACAGAATATTCTATGGTATAGCCACTATAGCCCGTATAGGCGTACTGTACGCCGCGTACAAAAATAAATATGACGTATTATAAACAAATTAATGGTTGTCAATTGAGCTGCAAGCCTGCAACAATAGGCTCCGTAATAAGCATGCTGATTATTCTTAGTTCTTGGTAGGTATTATCATACCAGCTATGGTAGTTTATTATATCATGGGTATAATGGTTTATATTTACAAGTCTATAATGTACAATAATAATAAAAATGATACCAGGATAAATAAAATTTGTTCATTTACGAATTACGTAATCTAAAAAATACAAACATGAATTTTACATCATAAACTATAATTATAATACTGATAAAGCATAAAAAAAATTTAGAAAACGTTTGGGGGGGCTATTGAAGTGTTTGGGGGGGCTTAGCCCCTAAAGCCCCCCCCCTATTTGCGCCTATGCCTCTAAGATATATACGAATAAAAATTACTTAAAATTATTCTTTTCGTCGCAAACTATAGATATAGATTATATAATATTTACAGGAACAAATGCAGTTTAATTCCCACACGATTTATTCGAATTTTCTACCCAAAATAAATATTTTAAAGCACTGAATACAAAAGTCTAATTCAAAAATTCTCGCAAATCAGTATTTTGGAATAGTTATATATTATCTTTCTCAAGTTTACGATTTTATGCATTTACGCATGCATGCGCGAAACGCTATATACTTATAGCTTTCCTATGTTTTCGTATTGGATTGTTGCCTCTTGGCTCTTATAATTATGTTATTTTATCTTGTTATACTTAATATTATTATTTATTATCTAAAGTAGTTTTGATGAAAAATTTAGATTATACTTATTAGTTATTATAATAAACGTTACTATTATAAAATAAAAACCTAATTAAAATTAAAAGTCGTTGCTTGGTCGGGCTGATGATAATATTGTAGTTCATTTGTATTTGAAAACCTATAAAAATATTTAAAATCCCTAGTTGTACCTAAATTTTAAATCTTGAAGTAAATATAATATTATATTATCATAATTCATATTAAAATTTTACATATTTTTCCCTATGTTTTAAATATTATTTTTACCAAAAACAAAAAAACTTAACGTAAAAAAAAAACAAAATACACAATTATAGTGCATATTTTAATGATTTTGAGCGCATATTTACAATTTTGCAAATTTTGCATGCATAATTTGATAATTTTTAGTGCATGAACTTCCAGGCCCTATTTACTAATAAATTACTAATAAGTAAAGCGCTGCTGTAACATGTTGCTTCGCAACCAATTTTTCAACCACCTCACTGAGGAAAAACTTAAAGAATTCGTTTGCATGTCGGAGACATAGACGCAACCACGCAATTATATAGGGGGTCTTAGGTCTTGGGTGGGCTTAGCCGTTTAGCCCGTTCAGTTTTGTCTGTGACCCACCCAGTTTTATATATTAGTGTTAATAATTAATACTAGTGGTGTAGGGGCAAAGCCCTGGTATCAATTTAGCCTACCCAAAAATAGATAGAG
The DNA here is from genome assembly GCA_020882235.1 of Schizaphis graminum. Lineage (NCBI taxonomy): Eukaryota > Metazoa > Arthropoda > Insecta > Hemiptera > Aphididae > Schizaphis > Schizaphis graminum. The sequence goes on along the minus strand of CM037033.1, from coordinate 87,604,281 downwards.
CTCTAGTTGCGCCTATATGAGATAGAAATTCTGTTTGCAATAACTATCTCACACTTTATATCAATTTTTTTATTATTTTTAATTTGTGCCTTATAATGTTCATATTATAATCATAATCATATATAAGTACCTAATAGTTTTTTAGACTCCCAAAATTTTAGCTAGATGAGCATGTACTATAATGATTTAGTTTTGTATATGGCTTAAATAATTTTATATTTCGTTCTTTCAATTATCAGTTATTGTATTTAATGTTTTCTCCAAACTATTATATTAAACTGAACGGGTTACATCTGTTACCTATATATTAAACTGAATTTTTTAATTGTTAAATATTTTTACTTTTATTGTTATTGAGTTATATTTCCTTTTTATTTTTCCATTCAGCGATCCAACCCTGCTGAATCACGTCTTTTACTATTGAACCTACCTATTTTTAGTAATCTTGTCGAATTCATTTTCATCAAAAAATATTAACAATAATATTATTCCGTTTTACATAATACATAAATAGAATATATATTATTGCATCTTAACTACATATGTCGGCATTTTTCACATTTTGGTGAACGGTCAGAATATCTTGAATATAGATATAATATCTCCCATGGTAATATTTTAAATATTAAAATATTTATTTTATCTTAATGTTTTTTACAACAATAATTATTACGAGTATATAAAAAATATTTTTTATATTATATTTTAATGAGAATTGTACAAAGTGTATTTGGAAATTTATACATTTTCGTAAAAAAAAAATATTCAATGGTCATTACAAGCGGTATTTAATAATTTATTAAGTACTAAAATATCTGATGTTTAGCCGTTTTGGCCAAAACGGAATAATCTTTGTCGGGAGACCCAAGTCCGAAAAAAAGGAATAACTTCAATGATTATGATGAACGACTGTTTAAAATTGTCAGTCAATGTCAATACAACAAAATTACCTGAAATATTTAGTGGGAATTGCCTACAATTAAATTTTAACTTATTCCTAGATTGGAATTTTATTTAATTTTTTAGATTCTGAACGGAGTGATGAATGTATTGATTTTACAATGATGTGTGTTTTTTTTTTTGTTTTTTTGTCTGTGTACAGCATAACTAGTCGAAATAATGTTTCAATTTCAAACTTTGGGGGTGGTTTCCGATGGCAAATTGGATATCCTTGGTGCATTATAGAGGTGAAAAGTAAAAATTTTCCAACAGTTTTCAAAAATATCGAGAAAAACAAAAAAAAAAATGACAGAAAAACGGGAATTTTTACGCAAAACGGTTTTCGACAAAATCGAATTTTTTATTTTGCTATAACTCAAAAACTAATCGATGTAAATACTTGAAATTTTAACCAAATGTTTATATTAGCGTTCTCCATACACAGTTAAATTTTCAAAGAATTTTGACTTTTTTTGATCTATTTATAGACAATTGAAATTTTCAATTTTTCTAAGTATTTTTTTTTTAAATAACGATAAAAACTTTTTGGCCGGCCAGAAAATCTTGAAAATGTATACAAGGTTTCTTATGAGTTCTTCTTAAAGTGATAAAAAAAAATTCGAAATCGTTAGTTACAATTTTTTTTTATAAATACTTAAAGTTCGAATTTATACGGAATATGTCAAAATTGCGAAAATTTGCAAGTAATTTTGTGGTTGAAAAATCGTAAAAATTTTTTCTTTTATAACTAAGATTTGAAAATTTGGTACAAGATTCTCCATAAATTTTTCTTCAACTATCGGCAAAAAAAACTCTACCGGACTAAGACAAAAAAATTTTATGAGTAATTGAAATTCAAATTTTTACAAAACCGCGTTAAATAACGGTTTAGCCTCAAACGATTTTTGATATTTGTTGTTATTCAAATAGTATAAGTCGTAAATACTTGAAAATTTTACCAGTTATTTAGATTGCCATTTTATTTACGTGATTTGATTTTCAAAATATTTTGACTTTTTTTGAGCTATTTATAGGCATTTTAAATAATCTATTTTTTCTATTTTTTTTTTATAAATGTTGTTAAAAAAAATTTAGCTGGGACAAATTACTTGAAAATTTAATTGAAGGGTCCGTCCACATAACTTGTTCTAACTCTCATTCAAAAATTATAAAAATACATAGGCACAATTTTTTTTTTATTAGCATTTGAAATTCAAATATAGACAACAATTCGTCAAAATCATGAATATTTTTTACTATTTGGTAGTTAAAGATTTATAAATATTTTACTATCAAAAGCTATTAATTGAAAATTTAATATTATGCTGTCCATAAGTTAAGCTTAGAATAATTATAAAAAAGTTTGAGGATTATTCAATTTAAAAAATTTTACGAGTGTTTAAAGTTTTAATTTTAATTTGAAATCAAAAATACATGTGTAAAAAACGTTTTACTAATAAATAATTTTCAATTTTTGTTATTTTTAAAAAATTACTAAACGTAAGATCTTGAAACTTTTACTTAAATGTTTGAATTAGTTTCAAAATAGAATATATGAAAATATATCCTAGACTGACAAATCATCTCCATTCAGAATCGTTTTTCGTATATCTACAATGATACCTATCATTGCATTCAAATTTAACCTACCCTAGTCCTAGGTCCACCCCACCCCCTAATGTACAGCAGAGCGATACTCACTTACCCGCTTTTTTAAAATTGTATTACATAATATATACATTAATTACCTACTCAATACTTTGCAATGTTAAAGTATTAAAATATTTTCATAGGAGATATTATCAATTTTGAAATTATTCACTATATTATGTTTACACCACGATTAAAGATATACTGGTTGCGCAACGAGCTATGATAAGAACATTAAATGTGGTTCCCGAAGTGTCCTCGATAAACTGTTGATAAGAATATACAACTAGCGCTCATATACGTTTTAAGATATCATTTTCGTGATTATCACAATATTTTTACCGCTCAAAATATAATTTGTATTTTTGAAGTTATTGAAGAAAATATTTTGTATTTTGCTATTTTATTTCACTTGCGTGTAAACTGAAAATGTACTTATTTTTCTGTCAGTTCATTTAAAATATTAATAAAATGAAGTGTTGTGTGTCGATTTGTGTGAATCAGCACAAATCGTCTTTTGGTGTTCCAAAAGATAATATATTACTCAAAGAATGGGAAAAAAGTCTTGGAATGAATTTAGAAAGCCGGTTTAGAGTTTGTGCGTCACATTTTAAAAAAGATGACATTATTAATCAATGGGTGTCAGGACAAGGACTTTCAAAGTACTCTGTAAGTACCTATATAAAATATAATTAAACAACTAAGTTTAATTCAATACAAGACAATTTAACTAATGTAATATTATTTATGTACAATGTAAAACTGTAGATTTCTTAGGTATAAATTATTATTATTTTAATATATACCTATGATTTATATGATACATTATAATATATATTTTAGATATGTTTAAAAAAACCTAGACTTAAAAAAGGAGCTGTACCATTTATACCAAGTATTAGCATACCAACAATAGAGCATGATCATAATTATAGTTTAATTTCTTTAAGTGATGACAGTTTAAATAATTTATCTGAAGAAATTATTTATCCTGTGCAGAAAAAATTAAAAGTAAATATGTATACTTTTTTTATAATACAATAACACAGTTGAAACATACATTTTATTACAGCTTGAATTGAATGTAGATAAAACTTTATTTAATATTGTTTTTAATCAATTAATAAATATAAATGTTCCAAAGAAGTGGCTTAATGATATAGATGTTCTTAATTATACAAAATCCTGTAAACAAGTTATTTCTTTTTATAAAATGGGTTCTTTTACATCAAATTATTATAGATATGTGGAAAAACAACTTGTTATAACTGAGGGTAAGAAAATATAAATATATTTAGTTATTATTATTTAAGTATCAACTTCATTTATTATTATTATTATAAGCCTGCAACACATTAAATTGTATACAATAATTATTACATTAGATTAAGTTATATAAATTAATTTTTTTTAAGTAAAATATGGGGTTAATACATTTTAAAAAGGCCCAATTATTTTGAAGAGATTTTCTAGTATAGAAAATATATTAATAAATAATAAAATAACTTTTACAATTATTCATTTTGTTTTCATAGATTCCACTATTATTTTACATATAAATGGCATAGAAATATTAACCTCAGATATTGGGTTTCCTTCTAATTATACTCCCAAAAATAAAGAAGAGCTGGAAAATATTTTAAATTTATTTGATAAAATTAATATTTGCAATGGAGTAATGCTTTCAAATGAATACACTCCTATTGTAACTTCATATTTTGGGCAGGATTGTATACAAATCTGTGGTCAATACCACCATTTAAAATGCTTAAAAGTATTATCTGAAAAAGACAGGTATTTTATGAATTGTATTTATTGGCTTTTAATAATTGATCTACAAAATATTAAAATTAATGATAAAATATTATAGTAAATATTGCGTATGGTGCCAACGGTTAATTGACAGAATCAAAAGAAAAAAATATAGAATGTCAAATGGGAAAAGTTTAAGACCTAACTTTTCTCCCAATAAGAAACAAATAGTAATAAATCTACGGAAAACTAAAAAAGCCATTTTAAAGAATTTTTCAAGGGCAAATAGAAAAATTAATAGGTTACAAAGTAGTTTAAATGATTGCAAAAATAAAATGAAAGAACTCAGTGATTCAAATATTTCTGAGATATTGGAAAATTCTGCTATACCTAAATGTCAATCAGAATTGATTCTAGAGATATTTGCTGCAGCTAGATTGAAAAATCCAAAGAATAGAAAATATTGTGAAAATTGGATGCTCATGTGTCTACTTTTTCAAATTAGGTAAGTCATAGATTTAATTTATAGTATAATTTATTTATTATTTAAGTAATTTTTGTGTTATTTTTAACAGATCACCAAGTGGCTATAGGTTTTTGAGGGATCAAAATTTACTTCCTTTACCTAGCGTAAATACTATTAGAAGAAATCTCTTAGCAATAAAAATTGGTTGTGGTTTCGATCTCAGTTTTTTTAAGCTTTTAGAAAAAAAATTTAATTCTAAATCTGAACATCAAAAACTAGGTTGCCTCATATATGATGAGATTTTTTTACGAGAAAGTTTAAGTGTAAATAGCCGTAGTTTGACTTATATTGGATTACAAGACTATGGTGATGAAATTCCAACTAAAATAAACAGCTCTGAAAAAGCAAATCATGCATTGGTCATCATGTGGCAAAGCTTGGCTGATAATTTTACTCAGCCAATAGCTGTCTTTGCTTCTAAAGGTCCAGTAAAAGGTAAATAGCTAATAAATACATTTTAAATTAATAAATAATAAGTGTATTTTTATAATTAATTTTTATTACTAATTTAATTGGTTGTTATCTTTATAGGAGCTGACCTTACAAAACTAATAGTTAAAGCGATACTATTATTAGAGAAAGCAGGTGGAAAGGTGGTTGGCTTAACAGGTGATGGGGCTACTACCAATCGCAATATGTTGAAATTATTAGGAATAAGTGCAAATGAAGACAATTTTAAAAATTACTTTAATAATCCATTTGATAATACACGCAAGGTATATGTGTTTTCTGATGCACCGCATCTTATGAAAACTGTCCGAAATCGTTTATATGAGAAAAAGCAACTCAGGGTAATAAATTTAAAAAGTCCCTAACAGTATTCCTAACATTATTATACTTTTTTTTTTTTTGTTTAATTTTAGTTACATCCAGAAAAATCATATATCAAATGGGAGCATTATTATAATGTTTACAAAAATGAAGAACTATCACTGACTAAAGTTTGCCCAAAAATAAGTAAACACCATTTTGAATTAAATAACCTGTCAAAGATGCGAGTCAAACTAGCAGTACAAGTAAGCTTGTATATAGTTTAAAGTTGATTTGTTTGTCTGTATGATTGATCTTTATACAAAAAATAGTATATAAATTAGCAAATAAAAACATTAATTTCAACACACAATCAATCATTAAAAAATGTATTATTTTTATTATTATTAATAGTTGTTTAGCAAATCTATGGCAGTAGGTATCAAATTTTATAAAAGCAAAAACTATAAAGGCTTTGAAGATTCTGAAGAAACAATTAATTTTACAATTATGATGAATAACATTTTTGATAGTCTTAATCGCAAATTTCCTGCTGAAGGAATAAAGAAGAATAGTAACGATATAGAGGTTTCTTATGTGTTCATATCTGTGTGTATATATGTTTTGCATGCTTGTGTTTTATATTAGATGATGTGACATTTAATTAAACTTATTTTCTTAAAATATACTTACTTAGTTTCACTTAAATATAATTACTAACCTACATGTTAAATTGTGAAGTAATTTACAGATTTTATTTTAATAATTTTGAAAAAAAAAAAATCTTCAGGTGAATTATTTTAATGTGTAATTAATTAATCAAAATAAATAATGAACAAATGCTTTTGTACTTGTTTTATAGGTTTTGAAACAAGGTTTATTGTGGATTAAAAAATGGGAATCAAATTTAAAAAGCAATCTTATTCGTGAAAATGAATTTTTAACCAGAACAACTGTAGATGGTCTTAAAATTACAATGCAATCCACAATAGATTTAGTAAATGATTTACTAAATGATTATGGATTCATTTATGTTCTTACTGCTAAATTAAATCAAGATTGTTTAGAAGTAATACTACTATTTTAGTATTTTCATAACTTTATGACAAAATTAAATATTATAGAAACAATGCAGCATACTTATTAATATTATATTGTATACATAGAAATTTTTTGGGATAATAAGACAAGTCGCTGGTCCTAATGACCATCCAACGACTCCCACATTTCTTCAGTTGTATAGAATGCTATCGGTACATTCTCTAGTTAAGCCACCAAAATCTGGAAATTGCTCAATATTTGAAGGTATTTAGTTTGTTAGATATATTTTGACTTTACTGAAATAATATTTTCAATTTAGAAGAGCAACAAGTAATAACAATATCAGATTTTAAAGAAATCATAAAAGATCCATTAAACTCATCAATTAGAGAAAACAAAATCAATACACTAAAAAACAGAATTAATAATATTATTGAAGAAGGTAATTTTGAGTTAGAAGACATTATCTCATCAGAGGAAATCGGCTCATCTCATTCGTCAGTTTTTGATTGCACAGTTTATTTTTTGGCTGGGTATGACAGATTATTTTATTTATAATAATATTGAATTATCTCAATTATTTAATTTGTATTACAGATACATAGCAAAAAAACTTACAAAAAAAACAAAATGTGATTTCTGTTTACATGGGTTGAAAAATTTTAATGAAAATACATCAGCCGAAGCTGAACTGGTTAATTTAAAATCTAGAGGCTATTTAACTCATCCAGATAATAATTTATTTAAAATACTTAAAAAATTAGAATTATGCTTTACTCTACATGCCAACTCCAATAATGTATTTGAAGAAACATTAGATGATTTTTTTAATAAATATTCAAATCTAACATTTCCATGCGCAAAACATCAAACTGAAATATTAACAGACATTTGTAGTAGCTTCATAATAATGCGCATGAGGCAATATAGTTATATTAAAAATCAATTAAATAAGAAACAAAATAAAACAAAAAAGAAGCTGTCTAAATTAGTAACAAGTTAAAAATGAACATAAATAGGTAACAGTATTGACTTAATAATAATATAATAATATGACTTTTTTTCAAGCAACTGTAAACAATTTAAGTTGGACTTAAAAATATGAAATTTTTTTATGAAAAAATAAAAATATGAAGTAGGTATGAAAAATATTATGAATATTATATGAAATTTTTATTTATTAGATGAAAAAGAGCAATGGGTATTTGAAGATATTAAGATAATTATAATTTATGTTATTGTGGTGTTAATGTTTAACAGGTATAAATATAAATAAAAGATATTAATATTATATATTAATGTACCTACCCACGTATTGACTGTTATAGATGTAAGATGACAAAATTTACTTATTTATGTTATTTATTAAATTGTATTACATTATAATAATTGGCTTTTTATTAATCTCTATCATCGAGGTACCTTCGTGAACAAAATTATTGTGTTATACATAAATAATATTACGTTTTTTCAATAAATGTAAAATATTCAAGGCACCTTATTATTAATAAAATTAATATTTACAAAATTGAAAATGAAGGTAATAGGTATCAAATTCAAAAAGCTTTTATCAAACGCATCAGTTTATTTTGCAAATTACAATAGAGCGCGCCATAATACAATTCTTATCAGTCAAATGTTGACGACACTTCGGGGGTCTCGTTATCGCGCCTCGTTGCGCAACCAGTATATCTTTAATCGTGGTTTACACTTTACATTATAGACGTTATGAAATCGATAAGTGATAACAAATTACTTTAAAGTGGTGTTCTTTGTCCTTTGTGTTTTACTCGACCAGTGACCGGTCTATATTTTAATTTGTTTATCGCAATTCAAAAACTATTAAGTATTGAAACCATTGACATAATAATTAATATTATATTACGTCAATGATCGTTTAACCGGCTGACCGTTTTTTGGTGTCTATACGACTATACCTACTAGTAGCACTCTAGTATTGTTATCTATCTCGATGTCTATAATTATATAAGTCTAATTATTTTGATAGACGATAGTACAATCTGAACAATAATAAGAAAAAAAAGTACCATATAATATTATTATTAAATATTAGGAGTATTATATTATTACGTGAATATTAATATTAGTTCTAGTTTGTAAAATTTTCATCTCAGTGTTGAGTGTTCCTCTTAAGTAATATGTGTTTCCTCGTTATTTATTTGAAATTAAAAAACATTTAAGTACCTACACTTTCTTTTTATTGACAATGAAGATCATTTTTGACGAAATTGGATAATTAAACAAAGAATTGAAGGTAAAATTTTTTTGGATTTAAGTTTAATTCACATAATTCATATAATAATAAAATAGTAGTCGAGTTTTATAAAATATAAATGAATATATTCCAACTCTAATAACGTGCTACGTGTATTCCAAATAGTATTGAAAAAAAATGTATAATACATTTTTTCATTTTTAGGTACTGTAAAATTTATGAATTGCTACATAGCACGTTACTCCCGGCACTCCCCCTTACATTTTAATTATTATTATTTAATAAACTTCTATAAATATTACTTGCGAGTTGTGGGGATGAAACGTACACATTACACCATTACATTTTACTATTCACAACAAAATTATCAAAATCATTGATTATAGAATAATTGGTGCTTATCTGCTTTGATTGAATTTAATGGGTAGGTACTTTGTCAATAAATTAAATAATATAATAATATTCCTCATAAGATGTTGCCTGTTATTATATCTAGTTAAAAATATTAAAGATATATGTTGAGAAACAATTATTTTTACAAGCATTTGAAGTTCAAATTTTAACAAAACCACAAAAAATATGTACTTAGTTTATTTTCTAGTTACAAATATATACAATTTAAAATTTTTATAACTAAAACTTATACATTTTTTACAAGGTTTTGCTGTTCATCATGAATCATATTTTTAGGACATTTCAAGTTCAAATTTCATTAAATGGTTCAAATTAATACATATTTATTGATATACCTAATGTTCATAAAAAATCCAAAGTTTAAGATTTATAACTGCTGTTGAAATATTGTAAACAATATACCTTATTATTTAGTACATTAGTTTTTACTATACACTGTAATTTAAGTATACAGATATACATTATTAATTACCTGATTAATTAATGCTTAGATGACACTTTCTGATTATGGGTGTGGCAGTACAAAGTCATATTATAATATAAATATAATTTTTATATAGTAATTAATAAAAATGAAGAAAAACCTGCAGATGAACCAGAGATAAATTTAATTGAAAATTGGGAGAAACACAATAAAAAGAAAGGAAAAATAAATTAAATATTATATAATTTATTCTAGTCATATTTTTAAATTTTCCATACATTTTCAATGTCAAAAATGTAATAAAAATAACATTATATAGGTTGTCTTTTACATATTAAAAGTTAAAACATATAAAATAGTAATCAGTTAATTATTTAGTATATATTTTATGAAATCAGGGTGATAACTTATACAGATAATAAATATGATCAATATATTATTTAATAATATTAACCACTGAAATGTTAATAGTTTATAATCAATTTTAAAACAAATTCTATAATATGTTAAAATAATAATAAATATTTTGACAATATTTGATTTTGTTCTTAATTTAATTTTAAACTAACATTTTAAACTTAGTTGATATAATAAATACAACATTAAAAATACATAATATCATTATATTTCTTCTTTTGTATAATATAATGAACATTAATAATTAATAGGACTTGTTGGAAGTTGATGATAAAGAATGTTTAAGAAATGTAAAAACAATTTGTATAAATATAATTTTTATCAAATGAATTATTCTTATTAATTTTAACACATTATGTATTATAAATCAAATGATTACATAAAATAATAAAATAGAACAAATTAACACTAAAATATTTATTTGTTTTGTTTAAAAAAAATGTAAATGTTTTGTCATTAGTTCTAAAATAATTGAAAAATAATTTTTTTTAAATTATATAATTTAACATAAATCATAAGTAAACAAAACACAATTTGATTTTCAATATAAGTAAGTTAAAAATAAATTGAAATTAAAAAAATGAACTTCAATAACAAAAATAATAATAAATTAATTAGAATTTTATGTTATATTGATTATTAAAATACATTTATAGCTAGAAAATCACTACCTAACATGTTCCAAAATCAAAATTAAAGTCTGCTCTTATAATTAATAATAGTGCGTTCAAATTAAAATAACTGCCATACTTTACTTTGAAATTTGCACTGTTTTAAATAGGTTGATGCTTATAAGTTAATAGAACTAGAATTTTCAAAAAACCATTGAAAATTATATTAATAAATTTAGTTTTCCTTTAAATTTATAAGACTCAATATGTGTTATTAATGTTTATATACAATTAAAAATCATGTATATAATTGCAATTTAAATATAAATAACATTTCTAATGCATATGTAGTAGTGGTTTAGTGCATACATATTATTATTATAATGAAGTATATTTTATTTTTTTTAAATAACTTATAGTTACAGTTATGATATTGTTTAATATTTTCGATTTTAATTATGAAATATCAAAAAAAAAAAAAAAATGTACGAGTATTATAAGTGTATATGAAAAAATAGTGTATTTATTAAAGCACAATTTCATATTGGTGTGCATGTGTATATTTTTAAGAAATTGCTATGTTATAATATTTAGAATAAAAATGCATTGGGACAAACCAAGACAGTAAGTTGTACTTTGAAAATAAAACAAAAATTTATAAAAAATACTCAACAGTTCTGGGTTATATTAACATCCGGAAAAATACAACTTATGACCAATATCCTTTAACAATTATGTAACTTCACTGTTGTACAAAAAAAAAAAAACCTATTGCGAATAACTAATTTATTAACTAACTATAAATATTTTTTAATAATTTATCATTTTAATTTGTTAACTATTATTATATTAATTTACCTAACTCCGTGATGGTTGCAAAATACACTTAAATGTTTAAAACCTTAACATATAGTACTTGAAAACAGATCACCCTGTATATAATATACAACGGACTTAATAATAAATTTATATTAAATCAAGGAAACACTAATCAAATTTAAATATACCTAACTTAATATTAAGTCTTATGAATAACCAGATTAGGAGGGCACATTGATACAAATGTTATATTGATTCAGTTTTTATTTCATTTTTAATATTAAAGTAAATTTGCAAATTATTACATTTTTGATATTATAATATTATTATTATTATTATTTTTTTTGTATAACTGTTGATAATTTCTTAGATTTTATCTCATACAAGTGATTTACATGCTTTAAAATAAACAACTATAATCTTTTAAAACAATAATGTTTGTATAAAAATAAAACAAAACAAATAACTTATCAATAATTAGCATTCTTTTAAAAAATGTATAACATAATACATTTTGTAGAAAATAGAGTGATAGAAACAACTAATGTGTGTATAGGGTCCTCATGATGTAATATATAATATGTAAATAATTAAATATAAGTTTTTAAAACATTAGTTAATTAAAATAAATAAAATATACTCTAATATAAATGTAATATTTTTTGAAATTTGAATAATTAAAAACACAATATAATTTGTCTACATTAATATTAAAACAAATCATGAAAAAAAAAATTATTTTAATTTGTCACCTATAAAAATCAAAGGTGAGATGCAATATTATTCTACAGTTGTTATGGGATCCAATTTAGGTTTCTTACATTCGGTAACGAGATCAGATTCATCTTCTGTACCATCTGTGAGTGAACGTTTCTGGTGATGTTTGAATTTCACAATGATACAAGTCATGTTATCACAGCCAACTCCAGCATTTGGTGTATCGGGGGCCAAACATACTTCAAATAACTAATGCAAAGAATTTATGATATCATCAAATATATTTTAGATAATTAACCTTAAATCTTATGCAATAAATAGAGCTGATGTCTAAGACGTATTTGAAGCCAACATACTAAGCAGTATTGTCGTGATTGGAAATAAAATTGAAATTAATATTATTATTATTATTGTAGTTTTTTATTAAGAGAATGTCGCATCCGCATGTATTGTCTCCGTCTTATACATGTATGACATAATACATTTTTGTTCGCCAGTTTCTATAGTGTGTTTTTAGTTTTCATATTAGAGTGAAATGACCTATTATCAAACTTTTAGGTAAGAACATTATCTGTGTTCTCGTATTGGTTTTTTTTATGATATATTAATTTTTAAGTGAGTTATAAGTATGAAAAATATTAAATATTTGAATATGCTCATAACTCACTTAAAAATTAAAATATTGTAAAAAACAACGAGAGAACATAGATAATATTCTTACCTAAAATTTTGATAATATGTCAATTCACTTTAGAAAGTGTAATCACTTTTATTTTTAATAAGTGTGAAGTACAAAAAAAAAAAAGAAAATTAAGAAAATAATATGTTTATATAGGTAATTTAGAAAAAATTAAAACTTGACATAAAAAAATTGGTTCATTAAATTTATTTATATAATTTGTTTTTTATTAGTATTAATTTAATTATTGTAGGTAGCTGTGTAATAAATCCTGAATAATTATTAATTTAGGAAAATGTATCATGGTAGGTTATTGGAAAGATACATGATAAATAATTTGCAACAAGTATGAATGAAGATGCACAATAGAAGTCAATCACAAAGAAACTCGACACTAATATTGTTGTCTTTAAACTCGCAGTATGCATATCAATATCGTGGCTCTATCTATTGTATTTGATCTAAGTAATGAAGTGTAATCATTGATTATACAGTGTGTTTCTTTTTAAATGTAACACAAAATATTTCAGTCCAGTGACTTCAGATTGATATATGGTTTTTGGTGGGGAAATAGAGAATACCTAAATACACAATTTTTTATCTCAGATTTATGTGCGATTCAACATATATTTTTCGCACAGAATATTATGTTAAAAACATTAAATAAAAGTATACATTTACTTCAAATTTTGTTTTTTGTATTAGGAATAGTGTAAACAGATTGATACAACATTTGTAATTTCTATTATTTATTTAAAAAATGATTTAATAGTTAATACCAATACCTATCTTATACATTTTTCAAAATTTAGCCCATCATTTTTCATTTACGACTGCAGACGACGCATTATTCCCATTTGGGTAATTACTAAAATATGTTCTCTTCAAATTTCTGCACAAGCATTTACAGTTTTATATTTAAATTATGTGGAATCATACACAAATTTGTAAAATCATAAGATAATTGTTGAAAAATTCAATTATTTAAATTAAAATATTTGCTCGTTGTCATTCAATCAATTTTAATTTTAGAGATCAAAATTATTTTAAAAAATTTGGTACTGAAAACACCTGTTGCTATTTAAAAAAATGCAAGTTGTAGTGCGCATGCACACACTGAAAAATATAAAAAATTATCAAAAAATGTGTATTTAGGTATTTCCTATCTTTACCAGAAAACCCAATATCAATCTGAAGTCACTTGACTGAAATATTTCGTGTTACCTTTAAAAAGAAACATATTGTAGAATAGACAGATAGGCAATGGTATAAGGATTTTAAGTGACTAAATTTGTATTTATAATAGCTGCCGATAGATAGTTTTGTATGAATAATATTAAATTATTATAGTTGTTAGCAAATAAAACATATTCTTATACTCTGTCCAGACTAAGAGCGCACCGGGCGGCGGACGAAAACCGGCCGAAACTCGTGGATGCATTCCTACCAAAGGCAGCTTTGCCACCGCCAAGGCGGTGCGCTCTTAGTCTGGACAGAGTATAGACCGAGTGACTGGTTTGTGACAGAAAAAGCGATAAGCCGATATTTTCTTAGCATTGCACTATCAATTATCAGTTATCACCACTATAACTAAATAGTAAACACTTCATTGTTTATCTGTCTATTCTATAATCAATGGTATAATGTATAAGAATTACTTCTTCGCAAATTGATGATAATTTAATATCTGGACAATGGATACGATTCAATATAAAATCAACTGCTTTCTGACTACACAAAGAGTTCCAAATACCATCACATGCTAAAACTATGAAATCACCATTTTCTGGTTTCAAGTCAATGGTTTGTACATCAGGTAGAGCAGTAATCATTTGCTTGGTATTTGGAAATAAACTATTTGTCTTGTACATGTGATCACCTAAAAATAATTAAACATTATTTATATTTTTAATAAATTATGAATTACACACAAACATTTTTACCTAAAGCTCGAGACATATTAAGACCATGGTTGATTCGTCCGTCATTTGAAACTCTTCCACCGGCAGCAAGAATCCTTTTTAATTCAGATTTATCCTTAGGTTTATGATCTTTTGACATCGCATGAGCTTTTCCATCAATAGACACCACACATCTCGAGTCTCCAGCATTAGCCACATAAAGCTTATTTTTTACTAATAAAGCTACAACTGCTGTACAACCACTGTCTTTTCCAGCCTGAAAATATTGATTTGTATTGTAACTATTACAATGCTATTAAAATTACAGAATATTATGTTTTTACAAGGGGTCTCTCTTGTCAATATACACAACTAAATAAATAATTTCTGTGATTACAGTTATACACCATAACTCATTTACCATAAAATATTATTTTTTCATATACAATTATATAAGTCGTAATATTCTACTTTAAATTATTTCTTGTTAAGGTGTTGAATAATACAAATTATAACTAATGTACTATGTACCTACCTACACAATGAAACCAATGATTCTTATTAAATCTTAAACAAAATTTAAATTTAATGATTTTGCTTGTGAAATCCTGTATGTACTTAGTTAAATCTGACATTTTGATCATAAATAATATTGCTTGTATTAATGCAAAAAAAATTAAAATATTATAATATATTACCAATTCCGTTTCAACAAGTTTTTTTTCATCAACATCGCCATTATCTAAAAGAAATAAAAATAATAAATATCATTGATAAAAGTTAAAATTAAAAAAATTATAAATACCTACCTATTTAAGCAAATAATTATTTAAAATGTGTATCATATATGATCATTGATCAATATACAATAAATTATTAAATTAGATAAATGATTCATCAACTCTGTTATTAAAATTAATTAATTTTTTAAACTGTTGATTTTAATTTGATACAGTTTTCAAATGATCTACTATTCTTTTTCAGTATCAATGTATTGTACATAAATTACAACTATTTGACTTAAGATAAAAATGTCATAGTTCAATGGATCATGTATTTTCTTATTGTATGTGTATTTGAATCCAATAAAAAACAAACAGTTAAATAATTATAAATCATAATTAATTAACCATATGGGCACGCGTAGACCTCATTGGCAGGGTATATGGAACAAAAAATTGTACCCTTTTTCTCTAAAATAAAAAAAGTGCAGTAATAAATTATTGTCATTAAAATATAAAGTTTGTTAGTAAATTTGTATAAAAAAATATAACATTATATTGAAATTGTCAATAACTTCTATAATAAGTATCTATTTACGTGGCCATTTTCAAAAACACAATGACCAATTTATAAATATTGAATTCTTAAAGAAAAAAAGAGGAAATATAAACGGGCTCTTTTTATGGTTTTGGAGTATAGCGTGGTTTATATTACTATCATCTATGATTAATCGTTAGCTATTTAACTACTTATAAACCTATATAAGATGAACTATAACTAATATTCTATTAAAATATTACTGGAGTCTAGAACCCATAGGTTTCAAAAACCTTTACACAAATCAGGACAAATTGTTTTTTGAAAAAGCTAATGACAATTTTCACAATATAAACCTTATAAATATTTAAAAATTCCAATTCCTCAAAATGTTAGCAGGTTCATAATTTATAAAACATTCTTTAAATATCTATTGGTATGTACTTGTTGATTAATGGTTATTATTCATAAGTGCGTTGTGATCAAAATAAACGTACCAAAAAAATTTAGAATCCATGTTACCATTTTCTCCCCTGAATTAAAAAAAAATATATAATATATTGTATGATTAAATATTTAATATTTTATTTCATATCAGAATTAAATGCAATTTATTATTAAACTGTTTCTGTTTTAATGATTTTGGTAGTGAATATCAACTAATAGTAGTTTGTCTTCATGATGAGTCATATCAATTGAAGTATAATAACAGTATTTACTTACCACTTTCTTCTGTTTTGCCGTTTTTCAATCGAAGAGCTCTCAGCCTCTTCAATACAGGCGGATCAATTAGACTGTCGTCGAAATCCATGTAAGCCTTGACTAATGCTTTTTCGTAATCTCCTTTTTCGAACAGTTCGTTTTTGATCAGTGATGGCAACATCTCAACGGCATACTGAGCTACTTCAGCACCACCGTGTCCATCAAAGACCCCGAAAAGTGACATGTCATCATCAAAGTCCACCAAACAAACATGGGCATCCTACAGAGCAATTATAAAACGACAATGATTAAACCGCCTTCGGGTACGTGTTCGAGACCCGTTGAGATAGTGAGAGTACCCAAGAGTAGGAGGAACGAATCGAACTGGCGATGCCGCCAATGTCACTGCGCGTAACACGGTCGCCTGACTTCCCAAACACTATTCGACACGTCTCTAAAGCAGTCCTAAGTGGGTACTCACCTCTTGTTTCTCGCGCCAGCCCTGCATCGAACTGACGCCACACATGAGCAGGTCATTTTCCACGTCCTCCGATTCCTTGTCGGTTTTCGGTTTGTTCAAGTACGAACCCATTACGGCGGCGGTCGCACTCTCGTATCGTAGATTTTTGCGTCTCACTCGGCGCTTCTCTCCAGTGACTCGAGCACAAACCCGCGACGACGAATGCAAAACGACGTGCAAAATAATGCGCAGGGAATATTTCCTTCGAGCGTCGCGACGTTTAGCGGGCGGCGTACGCGTTGTAGTGCGGCGAGTATTGATTGACGGGCCGTTAGGATGATTGGGGCGGAAGGCGACTGCGCGACGCCGACGACTAGAACGCGCCGACGGCGGCGATAGATACGAAACGAGTGGTCTAATATTGTTTTCATTTTGGTATTTTAGTTGTGTGATGATCAAATATTGTTACGTCTATTTGTGATTATAATATTACGTTTTCGTGACCACAAAGGTACAAATGGGTATTGTGATCAGAAATTCAGTACATTATTCATAACAGTAATATTATGAAATATGATGTAAAGCCGGTAAAGGTAATAACACATATCATTGTTTGTTGTTGTTGTGTTCCGCTGTTATTGGTATTGTTGAAATATTACGATAATACAGTATAATATATTTTTATCACGCCAATTTCATGATCTATTTTGGCATAATATCGTATATTTTTATAATATTATTAAAAATAATAAAAATATTATACCGTTTTTATTTCCGTCAAATTATCAATTATCATTAAAAAATAGATACCTAATAATGTTTTTGTTATGGATAATATTATTATTATTATTATCAAGCTTATTGCCGGTCGGGCGTTTATCAAATTTTATAATACGTCTTATCATGCCACAGAGTTCAGATGAACGCGAAAGAATTGTAATAAAAAATTAATAATCCATAATTAATAATTATAGTAGGTACGAAGATCGGAAGATACGCTAGTCGTGGCGACGACCTAATATATTAGGACTTGGCCATTTGGGATACTATTACTTTGACATTCTTGTCGATGAGCTTTATAATAACTTATGGCGAAACGTAATTAATGTTTTCGAGTCACGGTACTATAGTTTTGTTGCCTTCTTTATAATATTCTTTATATTATGACAATCTTTGACAATAACAAGTTAATTTATACGCATTTTATTATGAACTTATCTGGCCATCTGGACATGGTTGCAATATTTTAGGGAACTTTACCCACCTCTCTCCGGAAAAAAATTTAAATGCTTGGGACTTTATACGTTAAAATACAATGAAATATTCAAATATGTGCATATATATATAGGCATAAACAAGAAATTTCACAGTTAAACATACAATTTTTTTTTTATAAAATATGTATTAATATGGGAAAAAACTTTAAAAAAGTTGGTAAGTGAGTATCGCTCTGCTGTACATTAGGGGATGGGGTGGACCTCGGACTAGGGTAGGTTAAATTTGAATGCAATGATAGGTATCATTGTATACGAAAAACGATTCTGAACGAAGATGATTTGTCAGTTTAGGATATATTATATTTAAATATTGTCAAATATTCTATTTTGAAACAAATAGTATAGTTTTTATATGTTACTATGGTTACTATGGCCAACATTCGCATTATGAGCGTATGAAATTTAATTTAAATTTTGACATATTTCGTATAAATTCGAACTTTAAACACTTATAAAAAAAAATTGTGACTAACGATTTCGGATTTTTTTTTATCACTTTAAGAACAACTTATAAGAAACCTTGTATTAAATTTTCAAGATTTTCTGGCCACCCAAAAAATTTTTATCGGCATTTGAAGAAAAAAAAACTTAGAAAAGTCGAAAATTTCAATTGTCTATTAGTAGCTTAAAAATGGTCAAAATATTTTGAAAATTTAACTGTAAAGAGATAACCATAATATAAACATTTGGTGAAAATTTCAAGTATTTACAATAATTCGTTTTTGAGTTACAGCAAAATCAAAAAATCGATTTTGTCGAAAAGTGGTTTTTCCGTAAAAATGCCATTTTTCTGTCATTTTTTTTTTGTTTTTCTCGATTTTTTTGAAAACTATTAGAAAATTTTAATTTTGACCCCCTTAAAGTACCAACTAGATTCAATTCCCTATTCAAAGAGGGGCTGAAGTCAAAAATCGGAGCATTATTACTGCTCCAAATGTTGGAGTCACACACAAAAAAAAAAAAATAAAACACACATCATTGTAAATGCAATACATTCATCACTTCGTTCAGAATCTAATAGATAGGGCTCTTTATTTTAAAAATGATATAATTTTTTTTATAATTGAAAATATTTAAATATTTAATGTTTATTTATTGATAAAATGTAATATATTAATAATAAAATTGTATAATATACCTAACATATTATGTTAATATGTATAATGTATTTACTATGTGTCTATGTAGGTATAAAATCTTTAAAATTATAATTATAAACCACTTAAATTGTATAAAATGTGCAATACTATAGATTTGAATTGTGTGACGGTATATTATGAAACAAATCTATGTCAAATCAGATTTTTAATATGAGAAATCATAAGAAATATGCAAATAAATAAAGTTCCAAGTCTTGTAATAAATATAAAAAATATCAAAAAATATCGATTCTATTTATTATAATATAAGTCATACTTTAATACTTAGATGCTGAGTATTAAAAACAAAAAATCTACATAGACAAATGTCTGTTGACCACAGTTCATGTCAACTGTCAAGATATCTTCCCGGCAATCCACGAAAGAAAAAAAGAAAGACGTGAGGAACTATTTTTTTATTATACAATAAATTACAATATTATTACCTATTATGTATTTTTGTCGATTTTTTTTATACATATTTGATTTTAACATAAATGTCGTAAATCGTAATGTACCTATATTGCGGTACCGATTTCAAGCTGTTTGTCGTCACGGCGATTGAAAATGCATTATGCCCGTTAAAAAGTTTAAGAAATGCTGTTCTACACATACATCCCATTTAGATTTAATATGAGATAGTCCTTTAATATATCGAAATCAAGTTAATAGCTATATATAGCCGCCTATAACGAGAGAATAACGATGACCTTTTATAAGCGATAAGCGCCAAACATGACCTAGTTTATTGCGGTGTATGTATATATATTGGCCAAACGAAATAAATGTTTATCGACGTTTATAGAAATAAAACATAACAGTTTCAAATTTCTATAAATAACTCAAAAAAGTGAAAATATTTAAAAAATAAATTAATATGTAATAAAAGTATTTAGTAAGTGTTAACGTAAATTTGTTTTTTAATCGTAATGAAATATTAAGAATCGTTTGAGGTGAATTGTTAATTTACGGGTAAAGAACATGTAATGACGTAAAAATTTGGAAAATTTCTATTACCTTTTGATAGATTTTTTTTAATCTAAGTATATAGAATCTTGAATTAAATTTTTAAATCTTAGATATAAAAAGACAATTTTTATGAATTTTGTTGAAATTTTAAATAGAACCGCTTATAAATAAATATCATGACTATATACATTTTCAATGTTTTTAAATTGATTAATAAACCACTCTTATGAAACCTATTAGTTATTACCATTGATTAAATATACTTATGCTACTACCTCGAATTAATATTTCAAGCATTTTTACCATGAGCATTATTTTTTTCATCATTTACTAAATTGAAATGCACCTTGATTCTCGTTTAAATTGAAAACATCACGTTTGTCAGAAAAAAATGCAAATCAAAGAAAAGTTCCCAAAACTTACATGACTGATTAGTCAAACCCAAGTCCGGATTATACCTGTCCTATTAGTGGCCCTAGTCTCAACTAAAAAGTAAATATTAAATAAGCATCGATTATCATATTTTACATTGAGACTTCTAAATCTTACATAATTAAAACCTAATACCTAATAAAATTCCTGCGATCATCTATTTCCTTTAAGCATACTTATGATGGTGATTAAATTATTATATGACTATTTACCTACATGACTACTTACATTTATTTAAAAAAAAATTACATAATATGATTTTATTATTACATGATTTTAATAAATTATGAGGAAGGGTGAGAGAGAAAGAGAGAGACAGACAGATAAAACATAAAACATAAAGTTATATGATAGATATAAAATAGGATACAATACAAAAACATTTTACATACATATTTTATCAGTTTAAATGATATTTAAGAATATTTAGAGGTAGCCAGGTAGGTAATTATTATTTTAAATATTGTTCTAAATTTAAAAGTAACCCCCTATTTACCTACGCATTGTGTTGCGTGGTTTGTAGTATAGAGCAAGGACTTTCATGTATCTATTTACATATTTTTATGATTAACTTTATAGTGTGCTTAGTCTTAGTAAGTATTTAATACTAGTATATAATACATTTCATAACGTTTATGATCAAATACTCTACATTTTGAATGCACATTTTGGGATTAAAGGTCATATTTTTGACTAGAAGAGCATATTTTAAATTTTTTGTACATATTTTGATAGTGTATTGTAAATTAAGCACTTCGGTAAATATTTTTCATGAATCATGGTTAACAATTATATCAAGCTGGGAATTTTTCATAGGAACGATAGAAATGAATTTTATCTTAATTGTCACTAGAAGATTAAATTTGATTTGTATTGGCGTATTATTGATTTTTTTTCATACATAGAATAAAGTAAAATATTTATAGAAAAATGTAATTTGGGTGAATTATTTTTTTTAGGGCATATTTAACTGTATATTTTAATTTTTTTGATACGTTATTGAATAAGTGCATATTTTTAAATGTATATTTAATGCTTTTTTAGTGCATTAAAGTCTTCGCTTTAGTTATAAGATTTTTTTTGTTTTCAAATCCATGGAATTAATACAGATTTAACCTAGATAGTCTAGACATTTATGACCAAAATATGTATTTACATATTATTTACTGTTCTTATAGAATCATAGACTCTTTTATTTCATATTTGATTCATAATATACCTATAATAAATATTTTTATCACCTAAAAAATTGCAAATGTTTTACGCACAATAGATAAACTGGCTGCCAGCTACTGGCAACACTCTGAGTTCTCTAAACATTTTTTCAGTAGAAATTAATTATTAAGATAGTATATTTTTTAAATTCATTACTGGAAGATCCTATAATATAATTTCATCTTTTTTAATAAATTGAATGATGTATTTTATTCGTCTTCAACAAACATATAAATTAAAAGATCAAAATATAATTGGCTTATGCTTTTAAATACCTAATTGTTTACACTTTTAACTTCTGTGCACAGAGCCACGGAAGTGTTAGTATACATATCTACCTATATAGTATTCAAATGCTGTGCAAAATCGCAAGACCAGACTTTGTTATTAGTACAAAAATAATTTAAATTGTCCTATTCACGAATCACAAGTGATTGAATTACTTACACATTTATCTATAAGGCAACATTTTGAAAAATTTCCAAGAACCTTTGGCTATCGCCGTATTATACCGGATGTATTATACCGTCTATACGAACACGTGCGCTTAAGAATTAAGATTGCAAATTCAGTAACTACAAAAAATGGATTACGTTTAACTTATCGTACAATCTATAGTAGTGATGATGGCCGATGATACAAAATAGACAAAATATTAAATAAAGAGTTATGCTTCTACATCAGTGATAATATAGGTATAAAAATGTCTGTTACTAGCCCCAAAAAATCTAACCGATAACTCAACTTTTGACTTTCTAATTATGTAGTAATGAACATAGTGCGTATAGCTATAATGCGGCCGGCTTCGGCCCAGCTTTACGGTCACGTCTTTTACCGTCAGGCGTGTCCTTCTGTGTTCGTTTAGAAAAAAAAATGTATATTTTTTGACCGACCGTCCGATTTTACCACCCGCCAATCCTACCGCTACAACACTACTACTTCTACTGCTTCTTCTTCTACTACTACTACTACTACTACTACTACTACTACTACTACTACTAATAATAATAATAGTATATCATCATCATTTGTCGTCGCGTGCGCATCATATGACGCGTCTACCTATAACTATAGAACCGCGCGCCGCTCGATGAATAATAATCATCGTCAATCGTCATCATCATCATCATTTTTATCGGTGAGATCGTTGATGCCGGTGGACTCTAGTTTTTGAAATGGGCCTATGCGGCGAGATCGTTCACCGTGGACCCGGCGACCGCACGTGGCAATTTCACGGTGCAATAACCTGGTGCGGATAACTAGGTATCCGGCGACCGGCGCGCGACTGAACGAGCATGGCTCGTGCATCAGTGCAACCGCTGCAATGCAACCGCGATTACAAGTCGCCTAATACCATAGTAATACCTAATACTATGTGGTATTATGTCGAAATAACGCATATTATTATTATGTCTTACCGTCTCCGTTATTCGTTCATTAATTATTATTCGGTTTTTTTTTTGTTTTCCTTTACAGCAACTGCGCTGTAACGGATATAATATTATATAATAGGTATAATAATACGATAATATAGGTAATATTAATAAGCGCGTATATTATGTAATTGCGAAAAACTGGCGCATCGATGGAGTTTTTGTGTTTTTGTTAGCGTTTCCGAGTCGGCGATATAATAATAAATAATATTACCCGTTTTAACATGTTTTTTAATTACAAAAAAAAAAAAGTCCAAGAGACTTTCTACAGTGGTCGCGAGGACGACGGCGACAGCAGCGGCGATGGCTCTCAATCGTCGGTCGCTGCCATGGCATCTGTTGCCCGACACGACCGTTTCAATTTAGAGGTACTTACCTATTACATATACAATATTTATGCGGCGTCGGTGATTTTAACCATTTAGGTATAATATATAATATTATCTATGCGGCTATGCCCTATGGTGCTGACGTCCTTTAACGGCATGCGAGTCAAAAGCAGCCGGCGTGAGAGTACACAGGCGCTCACCTAAGAGGTCTGCTTACAATTTTATTTTTAATATGAAATTTAAATGTGTAATTCTAATGAAGAAAACTAGTGGTGATTGAAAGATATGTTTCCGAATTTATATGGGTTGCGTTGAAAATATAGTAATGGTATAGCGTTGGTATTTACATAATATATATAGTGGTGAACAAAGTTTCTTAAAATTGAACTGATAAAAAATATATTCGTCATATTCTATCAATAATTATCGTTTGGTTTCATATTTTGCTATAGAAAATGAAATAGCTGCTATTATTATAATTTTTCAATAGGTAGTTATCGATAGATTGTTCAAATAAGAAAAACTAGAAAATTTTAAAATTTTATTTAAATTATTTCTAATTAATAATACGAAACTACTTTTTTCACTATCTAATACTTTATGTCAGAAAGCGTTGCATCGTACCTATACAGTGGCGTGTCATACATGTGTGCGATGTGTGCAAATGCCACGGGCCCTCAGCTTGAGGGGCCCATTATTGTTCAACATTCCACAAAAAAAAAAATTAAATAAATACAGTTATGTACAAAAAATTAAAAAAAATTGTTTTCAATTTCATATGGTTCTCATTTTCTCAATCTGATATCAGTATATCATTGTTATAAAATATAAATTTATGATGTAGGTATATCCATATTATTTAGAATAAAAAGATGTAGGAGGGGGGCCTTTTTTAGTTTTGCACACAGGCCCGTTTTTGGGATAAACCGCCACTGTACCTATACATCAATCATTTACTTCACATGTTAGTTATTTTTTTTAAAAATTGTATTACTTTTTCATCATTATTATAACAATTTACATTTTTACAATAAGTATAAAAAAAGCGGCCTACATCATAGCTACATAACGTTCAGCCTATAGGGCATCATTATATCTATAACTCACGCCGCCAGCCCTGCATGCGACGATCGGTGATGGGTTTTCGTATATTATCGTTTCAATAAATACTTTATACTATTTTATAACTTGCTATCGCTTCTAAGTCACGTAACGATGACGTTTAGGTTCACATTTTTTTAATGTGAGTTTTCACGTATGTATATATAGGAACAAACTGGCCATGCAAACTGAGAATGCAAGATAGAAGTTGAAAAAAAAGTACCTATATATATATAAAATTATTAAAACGTTTTAAAAATACCATGATAAAATACTTTTGTACGAGTGCTAGTATTACATTCAATTTCCATATGCAATTATATGCTAGAGTAGATAGGTATTAATTTTTATTTCAATCAATTTGTAACTATCCATTGCAGCCAAATTTTAAAACAAAATGCTAGAAAGATAGGTTACTCTCATAGACTGTACAGCTCGCAATTTTTTCAACCGCTTTCACGATAAAAAAATAATTAATAAAACATCACATATTATGTTTTGATCAGAACATATTGTTATATTCAAATTCAATATAATTTTTAGTATTTAATTAAAGAATGGTAATATACGTTTTACCTAATATTTATAATATCAGATCATTGACAATGCATAATTTTTAAATAAATACATTTTTCTAATCGATATAGGTCTATCATATAATATATTTATACGTAATAACTGTCTTAGAAAAACAAACTAAAATTAAAACATAATTTTTTTTGAATACAAAATAAAAAGTCAACACATTATATTATTAATTAAACAAAAACAGCAAATTATAATTATTTTGCAAAAATTATTCATGAAATATTCCTTTATAATTTATAGCTATAATTTGTTAATACATCTTTAAAATATTTGTCTTTTTAAATGACATAAATTTAAAAATTGTTTTAGACACATTTCAATTAATTTAATATTATTTTATTTAAGGCAATTTACTATAAAGATTGTAATAAAATATTAGATTCAAACAACTAATTGGCACTGTAAAAAAAAAAATTAAATTGTAATTTATAATCAATTAATTTATAAATCAGCCAGTCATGTAAGAAATTTGTTAATTTACGATGATTTCCACCAGAGAAAAGACATAATACAATCAAAACATACCCTGACAATTTAACAAGTTCTTTTGTAACTCACAATAATTATATACAAAAGTCTTGTAAAATGTACCTGCAAATTATAACATACTTAAGCAACAGTTTTTTCTTTTTAAAAATATTTTCTTGTGTTTTAATTGTGTAACATTGATTTGCAAGCAATTGTAATGTAAACATTAAAATAATAAATACATTTAAAAAAGAATATAAATGGCTGATTCAGTGAAACTATACAAATGGTATAAACAGAATAATCACAGCAAAACTTACATACTAGATTAAATATTTACTCAAAATGGTGACACATGGAATAAATTCAAACACTAACAAAATACCTACAAATCAGCAACATTAACATAACAACACAATTTATTATAATCCTATATTACTTAACTATTAATATTAACTTTGTACATTTAGAAAATGAAAGAAAGAAAAATAAACAGAGGAATTCTTTGCACTGTTTTGTACTATATCATTACAAAATCATATAATTAATATTCAATATATATTAAAAAAAAAAGAGGTAGATGGATTAGGAAACAATGATATACATTGATTACAATAATAATGATAATTAAAATAATATTAAAACTTACTTAAACAAAAATCTATAGATATGAATTAGATAATATTAGCCTAATTTATATAATTTAATTATTCTAAACCTTATCAGAAGTGGAGGTAGTCAATTTGTACTATAGGTCATCATTAAAAATATTACTATATAATTTCTTAAAGTGATGTTTACCTAACAACAATAAAGAATTAACACTTAACGTCACTCTAAATGTGGAATGTCATAATTTATAACAGAATACTGAACAAACTTATTACAGATTGTCTGCACCTTAATTTTAGTGCAAAAAATTCCCCAAATAATATTATATATTTCTTTACTAATAAACTTTACTTAAGACACCAAATTGTACTCTGAGTTATGTACCAAACACGGTAATCATTTTGTTTCAATTATCACTAAACAAAAAAAAAATATATTAATAAATCATATAATAAAATGCTTGTAACAATAATAATAATAATAATAATAATAATAATAATAATAAAAATAATATGTTATGAATGGCATATCTTACACAAAATAAAGAAGAAAAAGGTTAAGTGCAACTTAACGGTTGGAAATGATGTAATGAAACATTAAAAAAAATAAAATAAACATAACAACTAACTAATTTACATGTGTAAGACAAACCAAAATAACAAATAAATATGCAAAAAAATTTTGAATCTTACAGTTTGTTTAGTGTGTAAAGTGACTGCGAAAATAATGTAAGTATACGTTTTTAGTAATGAAACAGGCAAAAACATATAATAAAATTCTTAACGGTTTAAATAACAAAATAAATAATAAAACAGCTTAACCTAATAAAAACTATAACATGTGGTATTAAAAATACTTGTACTATCGTTACATTAAAACTACACGAGGCGAAATGGTAAGTATATATTATTGACTTATGTCTCCGCCGCAGTTCGCCTCATTTTATACTTTATCAATAATATTATTGTTAATATTTTTTTTTAATTTTTAATTTTTTAATTTTTTTTTTTAAACATAATATTTACTTAATTTAAAATTTGTACATTAAGCCGAAACAAGTTATTTAATTAAAGTAGCGATGACATCTTAATTGAATATTAAATGTGTCATTGACTACACAAAGATGTAATCAAGAAAAAAATATATGCCTAAAACAAATTTTTTAATATAAAGATGTATGCGAACGACAAGCGCTTTAATATTGATTCCAAATATAAAAATAAATTTCTATTTGGATTTATAATCAAGGTATACATATATAATACACAATTATTTTAAGTATGCATAATAACACAATAAAAACAAATTCTGGCTTCGATTATATTGTGACTAGTGGAGCAGTATTATATGACTAGTATTAAAAAAAAATTTACATAACGGTTAAATTTTGGAAAATGAATGGTACATTTTTGTTTTTAAGATGTTTGAATCAAATTAAAAATTTTTATCAGATACAATTTATTATGCAATAATAATTTTCAATATGTTCATTAGATGTAATGCATTCAAAATACAAATTACACAGTGTATAAATAAGCATACAGATAATACAAATAGTGCATTACACTAAAAATTTGATATTTTATTAATAGATTGTTCTAGGCTTTGTCTCTATTTTCTAATAATAATTACACCTTACTTTTTTTTATGCTTGGAAATCATTCTGACTATAAATGAGTTATTACACGCTGTAAATATATTAATTATAAATTAAAATTTTATATAATGTTAATTCACGTGTATAGTTTTCAATTCAGATGTACTTGAAATATTTTTTTCTTAAAAAATGCATTATGCTTATAATTCAATACCTTAACAATCAAATTCATAAAAATCTTTTCAAATACTAGATGAGAAGTTATTAATACCTCAATGTTAAATATGCATAATTTTGGCTATTAACCCATTTTCGTCCACTTCAATATTTAACAATAAAGCTAATAATCCCCCCCTTCCCCTCGAGGCTATATTAAAAACCCCCCTTTTTTTTAAACAAGGGCTCAAATTTTCTAAAATACAAGACTAACAATTAACAACAAAAACTGAATTCAATTACTTATAAAAATGAATACAAATTATATTAAAATGTACCATTCAAAGCCACTTTTTTTTTATCAATACACAATAAATGATAAGAGAGCTGCTTAATGACTTAACTAACAGCGTATTACTATAACTTATGGAGACATAAGCAATCCACAGAATCAACATTAACATTTTTAATATTATAAATAATATATTATAAGTTATATTGAATATATAACGTGTAAAAATCATTGAGGTAAGTTTCACATTGAAGGCGGTGTCATAAAAATGTATTTTCACCTAAAAACTAACACCACCTTCATCAGTCTTAATAGTTGCAGAAGTGTTTATGGTTTACATTTGTACTTTAAAGGCAGTTAGTCTGCAGTTTGCTTATGTACCAGACTATTTTATATTCAACTGGTGGTATGATTAATGCTTAAGGAGAGGTAGATATACATATATAGTGTTAAGGAGGGTAAAATATTTGGGAAAGAGGTAGATTTGTTAACAGTTATTGATTGTGATTTGCAGTTTGTGGAAATGTTGGATTTGATTTCACTGCAATTTCTGTTTTGTGTTCTCTGGCGATGTGCCGTCTCACTGTATTATTCCTTGTAAATGTTCGAGCACAAAAAGGACACGGCACTCGAATTCCTTGATGCCTCTGTCTTATATGAGCTCTAAGATTTGTTTCATAACCATATAATCGTTCACAATAAGGACATTGTAATTTTTTACCTATTGAAAAAAATGGTTATAGTTAGTTTTTAAGTAAAATTAATAAAAAGCATCTTTTTGAAGACTATTAAATATTTAAAAACATTATTTAACTGATTACTTATTAACTTTATGAAAAAATTAATAAATTGAACTAGATATTCTTACTAATAGTGGTATACTGGTAAAATGGAATCATCGCATACTATATTTTATTATTCAAGAGAGTGAGCATACTATAAATTATTCATTTACATTGAAATAACAATAATAATAATATAAAAAAAAAAAAAATGTGATTATTCATAATTGAATATAAAATACTAAATTGCATTTTTTATAAATATTGTTGATGTTAAGATCATTTTGTAGAAAAGTAACTTGTATTTATTACCATCAGGAGTTAGAGTTGAAACAACGTTTTTATGAGATGTATCTATCTTCCATGAGTGATTTGATGGAGATGGTGGTGTTGTCCCATTATCTGGTGTTTTCCATTCATTGGTTGTATTTGTATTTTGTGGAAATTCCCCAGAATTAGGCGCCGTTATTGCAGGTTCAGATTTAATTCGCAGATCTATTTTTTTTTTTAATTTTAACATGAAATAATAGTATAGTAGCAATGGAAGATTAAAGTATGTTTAGTACTGTTAAGATATATTTTATAAGTAATATAATTATTAATTAATACAAATAATATACCTTCTCCACAATTATTAGTATTCACATTACGGTAATGATGTGATGAAGTAGTAGCATCTACAGGACCAGAATTATTTGTTTGGGGCTGATGAGAATTTTCCAAATGCGCTGATGAATGTGAAGAGTAGGTTAAAGAAAGAGGAGATTCACGTTCCGGTCTGGAACCATCTCTTAAGACAGATGCTCGAACCCCTAATGTATCTGAAACTGGTGTTGTGTTGGGATTGTTATGGTGCGCTCGTTTATTATTTCTTTGGGGATCAGGTGATGATGGATGCTGTTCAGAATGTACAGTTGTTTGACGATAATGACACGTTATGTATGGGAGTGGACTAAATGAGGTAGAGGGAAGTTGAGCTTCTGCGGATCCATTTTGTTTTGGTCTTGGAGAATCATTTGCTGTTTTGTTTTCACTATTACCTTGTTCACGCTGACTTGTGAGTGACAATTTGTCATACTCGAATGACAGGCCTTTAACCTAATTAACATTTCAGAATATATAGTTATGTACTACAAAACTTAAATATCAATAACATCAAACAAATTGTCAATAATATTTGAATCGATTTTTTTATACTCTTATATTTTATATACATACATACTATTATGAAAAAATATATAATAAAAATATCATGTATAAAAATTCCATGATATTTATCTTTAACCAATAAAAAAAAAATACACAATATATTTATATGACTTGATAATGAAAAATATAAACAGTTAAATAGATAAGATTATTTTAAACAACAACTGTTATTATTTATAAAAAATATATGTATGAATGTGATATTTAAATAAAAATGCCCAACTGTTGTTCATTCAATAGAAATAATAAACTATCAAGAATGTAATGAAGAATAGAAATGAGTTTTTAATAATTATACTCGTAATTATATAAAGCACTTTGATTCATAAACATTTATTAATTGTGATATACCATTGCAATAACAATAATAATTGAAAATCTTATGCAAATTTAAAATAAAATAATAAAATTTTACCTGTAAATTATCTGCTGTCTTTAAAAAACTAGAGAGCCTTTCTTGAGATATTTGTACTTCGCCACGGTACATGAACTCAAGTAACGATGCCATATTTGTTGACGAAGTCCCATCAAGTATGACAATTAAACTTGATCCTAGTGGAGTAGCTTCAAATATTTCTTGAAAATGTTTACTGCATGCTGCCAGAATTAGTTTGTGAGCTTTGAAAGTTTTACCTGATAAAATAAAATAAAAATTTATTTAATAATCACTTTATTGTATATTTTAATAAATAATAAATTAAATACTTCAATCATGCTACAGCAGAACTTTGATAGTTTGGATATATTAATGATTTTTCAAAGGTAAATCAACGACAAGAAATGTTTATTATCTTTATATTACTAATGATGCTTAAACGTACTAAAATATACTTTCTGTAGTTCTAATTTTGTATTTTTTAGCTTTAATATTAGATTAACTTTACCTATTATGAAAATTAAAGGTGAAAATATTATCCATGTCCTTTGTTGGATTCTTACAATTTTTTACTTTTTAAATAATTTGTGAGAATGTAAAAATACGTAATATTTAAAAATGTTAACTCGATTAAAAGTTAAAATATTGTAATAAACCAATGAGAGAATATTCTTTTCTTCAAACTTACATAATAGATCAATAATTTACTTTGATATGAAAACTAAAAACACACAATTAGAACTATGGGATATTATGCATTAGTAAGATGGAGAAAACTTATGCAGGTACAATATGCTCTTAATAATGTACTACAGCAATTACCGGATTACAAGGGGTCCATATTATCAAAGTTCTAGTGAAATTGTATAATATATAATATATTTTATATTACCTTCACAAAACAAAGATACATCAGTTAAACTTTCTGATTTGAAAAGGTTATCAAATGCAGTCACAAGGTTGCTACTAAAACTATTCCACTTAAGACAGAACTGTTGCTGAGGGTCCATTCCAGATTGTTGTTTTAACAATATTTAAAAAGACATAACAGTGACCCTATAAAAATAAAAAAGACATATAATTATAGCGTTTTGACAATAACTTTCATTTTAATAGTAAACAAAATAAAATAATTTTGTTTGATTGAATGATAAATTTATATTGGTAATTTAAGATGAATTCTCAGTATTAGAACTTTTTAATGATTAAATATGTATGATAATTAAATCAAGATAAGTTCTATACCTTTATTTTTAAAATTATAAACATATTTAAAAAATATAAACTGAATTTATCCATTTGGAAGAATTAAGAAAATTGGATTTTCAAATAAAAATTGTCAAAAATACAATAGGTAGGTTGGGTTATTTTAAATAATACATTAGTTCTGGTTTAATTAGTAGGTACTTAAATACATATTAATATATTGATGAAAATAAATAATAATAAATTAATAATAATAATAATAATAAATTTTTATTAATAAAAATGTGTTTCATACTTTAAAAAAAATAGAATGAATAAATAATAATAAAAATAATTGCATAGACAATAACTAATTAAAAATATTTAATGAGAGTAAAAAAAGGGTGAAGAATTATTTGTATTGAATAACCGTAAATTGTTCTTTGGTCAATAACAAAAAAGTAATTAAGGAGAGTTGATATTGTCTATAATTAGAATAACATTTTAGAAACAGTTATTTTTTTAAATACTTGAACAATATTATAATTTTAACTTGAGCATTCGTTTTAAAATATATTTTATGTAATATGTTGAGAACTAATAAACAGTCATTTCACTTTGTTCACTATAGTATAAATACAAAATGAATAAAGATAGATTATAATTTTGAAATTGAAAAAATCTATACCATTATGAATTCTTCGATATATTTATTCTAAAAAAATTTATGTAGAGCTAATTTATTCATTTAATTTCTATAGATTATAAATTATTGTAAGTAGGCATAACAAAATTTAATAAAATAACAGTATTTTAAGTTTTAGTAATCAATTGAGTAGAATTCAATGGCACTAATGTCAGTTTCAAATTATGGTATTGGATAAAAATAAAACCTGACATAGGAGGACCAGTAACTGATGAATTTGTTACAATAAAATACGGGACAAATTCTATGCACTTATATCCAAATATCAAGAACTTGTATCCTATATTTTACAGACTATGGTAGTCTACCATGGTACATCCCACCTAAATTAGGTATTACATCTGCAATATCTATAAATAGTAATCAGTGCATAGTATTTATTTAATTTTTAATTGTATGTTAAATTCTTGATCAACAAAGCTCTCGAAGCAATTATTCTACTTCAAATGATGACAACATCGATAACAGATAAGTAATAACATACAAAAACCAAAATATTTAACAAGTACCTTACAATTATAAGATTGTTTACTGAAATACAATAATTTACTTAATCTATTTTTCTTTGAAATAAAATTATAAAATAAAAACATTACTGTTAGCTATATGTTGCTATATAATGTACAATGAACAATTAGGTAATGAAAACGAGAAATTAACGATATTACATTATTAAATGTACGATATTAAATTAAAATCATTCATAATAATAATAAAAATAATTTGCAAAATATTTGTCTATACCTACTTATATAGACCTTCATTTTTAAGCAATATATATAGTTGTTAAGAATTATCATTTAAATTATTCTTCAACTAATTTATTGAGAATAACTTGAAATAAATATATACATAATACATATATAATAGGTACCCATTAGTAAATTTATGCATACAAGCAAAAAATATTTACAGACATATTTCTATCCGTGATTTATTATATCAGATTACGCCTGGTTTGATTATTACAATAGCGTAGTAAACAAATTTAATAATGTTTATGTGTGACATTTTGATAGAAATGTTGTTTTAATATTTCAGTTTATACCTGAAAAATGTATAGATTTTAAATAATAATGACCAATAATACAACTATTTAGAATCGACTCTAATTTACAAGCAATAAAAAAGATTATGTTAAATTAACATTTATAATTATTTTAATGTTATTTTTGAATATGATTAAATTAGATTAAAATTAAGTAGGGACACAAAAATTGATAAAAAAAAAATCATTTCATAATCTTAATTTTTTAATAAATGCCAATCTATGATATCAATAATATAAATTATAATATATTTTTAGAAATTATTGTAGGGATTTAATATTTTTTAGAGCTATTCATTATACTGAATGAACTATTTACATTTAATGTACTTATTTTTAAGTACTATATATAATAATATAAATTGTATAACTAGGACAAGTAATTAATTCATTATAAATAAAATATAATATAATTATGCTATTAATATAATGAACAGAACCAATATTATACTTATATTGAACATAGACAATTTTATTTTATACATGACAAAACATTTAACAATAACAAACATAGAAAACAAGTTAAATAAATTGGGAACATATTTACATATACCTAAATACATTTCAACAGATAGGTAGAAGTGTAGAAGTAGTAGCCGATTAAAATCATAGTTTAAATATATTATTGAATGCAAGATATAAATTATCATATTTGTGAATAACATTGACCTGTTTTGGCTATATTTACCAAATATATGTTTATAATTCTATTAGGTACCTATAGAATATAGATATTATGGAGATGAGATCTGTTATACATACTTTTATTCACTCAAAAGTTATTGTTGTCTATATGATAGAAGTTTAACAAAGCATAAAAAATATTTTTTTAGATATTATATCATTGCAAAAATGTGTAGGATTTTTGTGATAATAAAGATTTAATGAAAATTTAAGAGTGTATTGACTGTTATCAACTTAACCTAGGTGTATATGATAATCATAATTTAATGTAGGTACTTACAAAATATGTATAGATAATTATTAATTACTGACATTATAATTAGTCATAACTGAATGCCAATAATGTAACAAACAATTTAAAACCATCCAAATTTTATAATTAACGAATTAGTATAGGTACCTGAGACATAATGTACTATTGATAAAAATAATTAATTGTTATTTTATTGACAACTTCGCAAAGATCAATAACTATATTACTATATTAGTCAACTAGCAACTAATAAACTAATATTATATAGGTAGTTTTAAGAACCTAATGCATAAAATTAACTAATTATTGATAAGTCAAGTATGTATCGGTCAATAATATGAATATATCCGATACAAATAGTAAACATAAAACGTCAATATTAAATACTAACAGGTCTTCTAGACCACCTATACAAATTTAATAAATAATTACCTTATTATTATGTGTATTATTTGTACAATTATAATTTCTATAGGTAAAGAATATGTGGGTATACATAATAAAAAAAAAATGGGTTATACAACTGTTAAATATTATTATAGAATATCTATGCTACCTTAGTAAATCAGTTGATTAATTGGAACACATTTACAGATCAGCATAAAATGTATGCCAGGGGCGGACTGGCCTAGAAGATTTCCCAATAATTTGCCCTAACTAAATTTTTTTTAGAAAAATTATACTTTTTAAAATTTACTATATTGTACCTAATTAAAAAATAACCTATATTTAATAATATATATTGTGCAGACAATTTACCTATAAATGTGTGATTATAATATACTGATTGTAATAGGTATATTAGTATAAACACTATAGTATATGTGCTCAGAACTGTTTTAAAACTACTCAATTATTGACTGTAACTTTTACTTTACTTTTATTAAATTAAACACCTAGGTATTTTTTGATAGTAAAAAAAGAGAACTTTTTTTTTAGGTCAAATGTTCCTGGCATATAAAATAATTTTCTAGGCTTGAAAAACCAATCCAGTCCGCACCGTTATGTGCCTAGGTGCTTACTACCTACATAATTGAAGGAAAATTTAAAATCTTATTGAAAAAAATAGTTATGTACCTAGATATTAGGTAGCTAGGTAATTTCTAGGACTTGAAAAATAAATTATAATACTGTTGAGATTAAAAAAATCATAAGCTACCCACGTACTATAATCATAATAATTATCAAAGAACAAAATATTGTGTAGACTTACCAATCAGCAGGCTGTGGCACAGACGATTCCGTCATACGTTCATGGCATCGAGGTGGCCCCCGGTCGTTGCGTTTTCAGGTCTGTGGCAAACACATAAAGAGACAATACAAAATATTTTATATTCTGAGACAGAGAGCGAGTTAAAAATTTCACTTCGCGGCGGCGATTTGATAAGAGAGAGGGGTGGCGTTCGAGGGAGGGTTTTCGACTCGAATTTCAATTTGAACGGCGTATGTCGCAGTGACCGCGGGAAATGACATCAGTCACGGACGACGACATCAGCTGCTGATCGCAATGTTCGGGACAATGCAATTGCAAACATTTGCATAGCGCACGGATGACCGTGAAACCGTTGTCGTCGTCGTGCGCGCGCGTGTGTGCGAGTGTGCAGCAGCAACCACCTACTACCACAGCGGTCGAGCGGTGCGAGTTATCTGGCCGTGGTCGCGAGCCCAATGTGCCAGTGAGGGGCGCCAGCGTCTGCGAACGGAAGCGAATTGAAGCGGTGGCGAGCGATTTGCACGCGGTTGACGGCTCGTCGTTCGTCGACAACGACGACGTCGTCGGCGGCCAGTGGGTGGGTGGGTGGATGGGTGGTGAATTTCAAAGACAGGGGTGAGAAATGTCCGATTTCCAAACGTTTCCTCTATTATTCATTTAGGTAGACCTGTCTTGTCAGGAGTCGTAGCAGTGATTAAAATATTATTTTGCACACACACAAACACGCGCACGCACGAAGTGGTAACGCGTCGACAATTTAAAAAAAATGAAAAATTGATAAAAAATAAAAAACAAGTTAAAAAAATAAAAATGATAAAAAAAAATTCGCAAATAGCTTCGAAACGGACGTGGTAAAGGCGATCTACGTTGTTGTTGTTTATTACCTTGGAGCAGAGTCACTCTCCCCGCGAGTGTCGTTCGCGAAAAATTTGTTACAAGTCAATTAACACGTTGGACGTGAGTGGTGAAAAAAAATTGCAAAGTTGTAATTGGGGGAGAAAAAACGCACTCGTTTTACACACACACACACACACACACACACACACACACATACACACGGATAAACATGCGCGCACACACGTTCATTCACACACACACGCGCGCGACGCACACTCGCAGAACGGCAGCAGCGGACCGGAAGGCGAAAATGGCATAATGCAGTAGGTCAAACTGACGAGTCGCGAAGTTTTGCGCTGACGTTTTTGCATCGGGTGAAATCGCACTAACCGCGAGCGTGCGCACTGTGCGAATACTGCGGCGCCGCTTCCCCGCCGCGCGCGACCGTCAACCACCGCCGCCGTTCGGTTGCGTTCGCGGGTCTGGCTGTTCCGCACCGCCACCCGTCCGCCGCCGTTCGCTGTGACGCAAGGGTCGCGGCCGCCGCCGGGACGTGATTTTCGCTCTCCGTTTTGTTACCCCTTGCGCGTATCGACCACGGCCGCCGTCGTCGCCGCCGCCGCCGGTCGACAATGTGCGCGGCGCGCGCAGTCGGGTCGGCCGACCTCGGCCGCCGTCGACGCACTGAGTGTCTGACGGCCGCCGACCGTCGTCACGCCGGCGGGGATGGGTCGGACGGGCGGCGGGGAACGTGCACGGTGTTGCAGCGCCCATACACGTTGCAACACTGCGTTCGACCTTATATGCTGTTGTAGTGCTATGCGTCGTATTGCGGCGGCGGCGGCGGCGACCGGTGGCCTTCGGCGGCCCGCCGCCGCTCGAGAGAGATCAGAATCGCGCGCGCGAA
The DNA here is from genome assembly GCA_020882235.1 of Schizaphis graminum. Classification (NCBI taxonomy): domain Eukaryota; kingdom Metazoa; phylum Arthropoda; class Insecta; order Hemiptera; family Aphididae; genus Schizaphis; species Schizaphis graminum. The sequence continues at coordinate 87,566,175 of CM037033.1, read as the reverse complement.
GGTTTTTTTATATAATATATGTGTGTGTGTGTGTGTGTTCTAACTTTTTCGACAATATTTCGCTATACTACGCGCGCGCCGCTCATTTTTTTTTTGTTTTACGGCGGTGCCCCTCACCCGTCTCTACCCGCCCACCAATCCGGGCCCGCTCGCACGCACTTATTGTGTTCCGTCCGTTTTCCCTCTCGCTCGCTCCGTTTGCAGCGCGCGTTATGCTGTTTTTTTCGACTCCAAATTTTTTTTCCTGTTTTTTTTTTTTTTCCACGACACACGCATACGATTGTAATAATAATATTATAATGTCGGCCGAGTCGTCTGCGTCGAAGGCCATCGTCGGCGGCGGCGAATCGCTCTCTCGCACGCACACGTCCCCGACCGGGCCGAACGATCTCGTTTTGCCGCGCAAAATCCGCACGCACTTATTACTACAATAGTAATAGTAATAAAAATATAGTGTACAATACAGAGTGATCAAAATGGTACACGCCGTTCTGGGAAATATTATGTGTTTAATAATATTTATTAGGAACGTCGAAGAACGAACGGTTAGAAACTGCAGCTGCTGCACGACGGCGGACTTTGGGCGTTTTATATATCGTGCTGCAGGTGGATTTAGCGTTAGGCCCAGGGCGGCGAATTTTTAGGGGCATAATTTTCGAGTAATATTTTATCGAAAATACTAGCATTTTTATTTTTTAGATATTTCGCTTAAGTAAGTAGGTATGTCTAGCAATTAAAAAAAAAATAAGTTTTTTTGTGGATAAGTTTAGAGAAAAAAAATGGCCTGCGGGGACGGCAGTTGTGTAAATCCGTTTCTATACGCTCACTGCAGATGTTCAACGTGATCTGAGTCGCAGTGTAAGATCCGGGATTTTAGGAGGTCAGTGATGAAAAGTTCTGTCACAAGGTGCCCGGCAGCCGCTCTATCGTTGTGGATACCTTTTGTTTAAAAATAAGGACGGACTAGTAAATTCCAATGTGGTGGACATCTCTCAGCAACCAAATGTAACTTTAGAAAGTCGTCACACAAACCAGGTGTAATAGCCTTCTTAGATCTCCGATATTTCTTTGTTGAAATCTCGATTTTCAAATACGTATTATTATTTATTTTTGAATCGACCTGTATTATGTAATTATAAAGCCGCTCTGTTTCACCGCCACGTCCTGCCGCCTCCACGCACAACGTAACGATTATAATATTATTACATCTATATGATAATATCATATAACGTTTTATTAATTATATAATAAAATATGTAATATTATCAGGCCTTGTTTTTTTTTTTGTATTTTTTTATAATATTATATACTAATTAGTAATTATCTACTGCGGTATTCGAATTTATAAAAGAGCAAATAATTTTTTCATGAATGTGTATTCTTTTCATCGGCTGTTTTTTTATTTACGAGATTTTCAAACATGTTAAAATTGTTTGTTTTCCACGTCTCGGAAAATATTTTCAACACAATACCGTTGTCATAAATAAAATCACATTGGACATATTGTTGATTTGTTTTGTAGCAGAGCTGCGATTGCATTTTAGTCTACACAGACTGTTTATTCTGGCGTTCATCGGTATACATACATATACCTACGCCCAATTCGTAGTGCGCACGAAAATGGGGACTGATTATTATGTGTGTGCGATTACAATGTGTACGGACGCATATTATAATATACGTTACGTGTAGGTAGGTAGGTAGGTACATAAACATAATAATAATAATAATATAATGATATGTGCAATAATATTATTATAATACGCGTAGTACAACAAGTTTTGCGACGTTCGGTGCGGTCATTGTCGTGTGGGTTTTTTTTTTATTATATTTTAAAGTGTAATTATTATTTTATACGCGGTGGCGCGAAAATTTCCATTGTCGCTAACGGTTACATTATTTTTTTATATAAGATAACATTAAAAATAATGTGAGGTCTAGAACAATGTATCATCCGCAATATTGTATAATATGGGCTGCACAACGTAGTTTTTGCAAAACTAAAAATAACTCACTTGGAATAATGATTGAAAGTCTATATGTCTAAAGCTATTTATTCATATCCCCTTCCCTCCACCACACACACCTAATAGAGTTTAAATTGTGTATATTTACTAAATAAATTTGGAGAAATCAACATTTTTCTTGCAATTTATTTAATTACTGAAATATAGAAAATAACACACACGTACTACTATGTGTATCTACTAAATAGGTCTCTATACATATATACATACACAGTGTCCATACGCTTTAAGTCTGGTTAAGTACCTATAGCTAGGTATCGATGAGTAAAAATTTATATTATTAATTGTATGATTGTATTCTATATTATTATGATAGCAAAAGAATTACAGTTTTAAAACAAAAATGTTTTTATGAATATATGAATATATGATAATAACTCGTATGATGATTGATGGGCGTACTATAGGGTTCAGTTGTTACGGGAGGCTTGAGTATTGCAAAATCAAAGTTTAAAATAAGCTGTAGAAGGCTTTGTTCTCTTCCAATTTCTACGCCTAAAATCATCGAATTGTAATAATTAATAAATAAAGCTCTTACACGAAACGTTAACAATAATATACTTATAAGTATCTATTGATTTTCAAATAATAACGAACAATAATATTATAATACAATTACTATCATCACTGCAACATTAGCAGAGTACCAATATATTTATTACTCCGGTTCCCTTTCAAATCGAAAAAATCTTTCGTCTTTTACTAAAGATTTCCGTGTAGGGGAGCACTCAAAGGAGTCTAGAAATGTAATTTTTAACCAATATACCTACCAAATACCTATATACTGCAAAAACGTATGGATAATATAATAAAAGATAACTATAAATTAAAAATAATAAGTAAGTTAAATAATTTTTAGATGGCCTTTTTCTAGTTTTAATGTAGCTTTAAAGCAAAACAATTTTAAAGTTGATAAAATTGTTATACTATAATATTCTACGAGTATTTGACGGATAACATGTAGTGTACAACTTTATTAAAGACTACACGTACGTCCAAAGTTACTAATTACGAACGCAAAATACAATTCATAATAATAATAATAATCTTTATTTTACAGTGTGAAATTCTAATTTAAATTTTAACAGACAGTATAGTACATAGTACAGTGAATTTAATCAGTATTTAACACATACATTTATAATTATAATAAATAATTTTAAATTAAAATATTGTAAGTATATAAAAGTATATATAAGTATAAGGTATATAAATTATAACATGATAATATGCAGATAGTAACAAACAATGAGTTAGTGTAAGAATTATATTAAACATATAGATACCTATAGGTACTAATATTTTATATAATACATTTAGAATTTATAGATAGAATTATGTTTATATTGTTGTAATTTGGAAGTGTTATAGTCTATAGATGCATAGATATAAATGTATTTCTAATTTATGTTAGGCTAATGTGCGTTAAATATTTAATACGATTGATGAAATCGAAGGTAACTTAAATACGCAATTACAATTGCATATATAAACGAGGTACCTATATTTAATATGCACTTGACTCCCGAATCATTTGCTTAATCTAATGCGCATTAACGATTCACTATATACGATTGCATATAATATAAACGTGGTATTATATGACTATATCTCAAAAAAATAACTAGTATAGGTTGATTTTTATACGTTTCTATTTAAAAATATTATATGTGTATTAAAATAAAAAAATATTTAATCACTTAAAAAACTGGCAAAATATAAGTTAATGATTTTCGAGAGGACTTTAAAGGGGAATAAGAATCATCTTGAAGGTGGCCAAACTTTCCACTTTATACTCTGATGCGTTAACTCCATCTCCATTCTTTAATACCTACTTAAATAATTATAATTTATAATACTACATTAGTACTTGTTTTAAACATAAGATTAATCATACTTATATATTATGTGTTGTATAAATATCTAACTGTCTAATGTTGGGCTACATAAACAATTACTAAACATATTTTAATAAATCAATAGTGAGCTTAAACATTATCATATAGTAATCTATGATTTGTTCATTAATTTTTAATAAACCGTTAAATGTAATAATTTTTTCACGCAACTCCATATAAGTGTATGTATTGTGTATAAATAAAATAAACGTTTAAAACTGTATCAACATTTACGTTCGATTATGATTGAGAGATTTGCGAATACGAACCTGCTGCAAATGTCGTTATAATATAGGTTATAGATATGTAAGTATATTGAACTATGACGCGATCTATGCTCTATGATTACATTGATAACTATATAGGTTTTAGATAGATTATTATGGTTATAAAACATTGCTGCACTCAACTAAGTTGTTTGTTATTTTTAAACAGTGTAATATTTAATTATTTTCACGCGATTCAATTCGAATTATCAAAATATTTGTAAATAATAGTTGCAGATTGTAATTGTGCAATTGCACTCTTAAAATGACAACGGTAATTAATGATTATTCACTCAATTTAGAAAATGTTTAAATTTAAATTTTAATTAGGTAATATAATATTATAATTAGGTATTATATAAAACAATGAACACACACCCAAACGTTAAATAGAAATGCTGAACAACTTATATTTATAACATGATGGTATATATTAAAAACCTAATAGGTAGCTGTATAGATATTATATGCCTGAAATGGTCTAAAATTTTGTGTAATACGATACTATATATTATATTATTTATTGCATTACGCGGAATATTAATCAGATAATACAATTAAAGAATGTCATAATTTTATTTTAACCGATCGTAGTAATTATATATTGTGTTAAATGTAGTCATGCCTGTGTATGAAATATATATGTATATGGTGAAAATAATTTTACAATAAGCATATATATTCATAGCGTATGCATAATATAGTGCTATAAATTAAATATAATTTTAAATATTGCACTTCAAAATGTAAGAAATTTTAAGCAATGGTAGTATATGGGACATAGGTATATACCACATGTCTATATAGCCATTAAACATTACAGGACATTCTAGAAATTGTTGAAATTATAGTGTTCACTTATTACTTATATAATATGCACATTTTTATTCTTCATAATTCAATACAGATCACATATTATTTTAAACTGATTTAATTTTTATTAAATATAATTTATAAATATTTACTAAGAAATATTTCTTTTCGATTAAAATAATACCTAGGTACCTGTTTTTTAAGCGAATCAATTATGTTAAAGAGCAGTTACAATACAATATTATGATATGCTTACAGTTTGCGATAACATGATCATTAAAACACATTTAATTTAATATACAAATAGGTAACAATTAATTAACTTTTTTTCTTATTTATTTATTAATTTTAATACATAACATTTAGATTAAAGACAACATTATAATAATTAGTAATTTATTAATAATTTAGTATCCATAGATATTAGATAATAAAAATTAACGTTTTATATAATACCTATAATAAAAACCTATTCTATATGTTCAATAATGACCAATTTATCACAATATTAAATTTTTAACTTCTTACCGGAGCGATGAATGTATTAAATTTACAATGATGTGTGATTTTTTCCAATTGTCAGTTATCAAATTTGAAGCAGTAATAATGCTTTGATTTTTTACTTAAATATATATTTTCTGGTAGAAAAATAAACCTTGTTGAGGGTCAAAATAAAAAAAATTCTAGTAATTTTTTCAATAGTTGGGAAAAGCACAAAATTAAAAAAACGAAAATTTTCATGCAAAACTGGTTTTTGATAAAGTATTTTTTTATTTTGATCTAATTAAAAATAATAACAAATAAATAACAGTATAGTCGTATAGACAATTATATTATGTATATAAGGCCTAAAATTAAATCTTAAATATTGTGTTTACAAAATAATATGATATGAATATAACAATATAAAAAATTTTGCTCCCCTCCCCAAAAAAAATCCTAGATCCACCACTGGTTTTAAGCATGAATAAAATATTACGATTTCAATGAAAGTATTTAATTCGTATCTCCACGGAGGGTTGTCGAATCTATTTTATTTTATTCGCATGATGCATCTAAAAAAAAATATACTTTTTTTTTTACAAAATAATATGAACTTTTTAGCAAGTACCTATTGGAACTTTAATCATAATATCTACAGCATCTAGGCAACTAATAATAATGACATAATGTTATGTTTAATCTTGTATTTTATTAAGTAAAATATTTACAATTTTTAAGTAAGTGAAAATCATATAAAAATAAAAATTAAGAGCTAAGGGTGTACTATCCTTGTTGTTCTCTCAAATATGCTTTTGATAGTTTACAATAGAATATTCATATATATTCAAATATGGGGTGAAATTCTAAGACCTACCATATTTTCCAATTTTTCGAGTATTGATTGATTTTTGGTAAGAATAATTGAACTATTTATGATATTATGGTAATTATATCAAAAAATTTACAATATTTTAATTAACATTAATTATTTGTTATATCCCGTAAGTAATATTGTATAGTTCAATAGTTCAAATTTAACCTTTTAAATTTATTGATTGTTCCAAAACTATTTGTACTATTTCCATCCAATAGTACCTATACGTATATTACGTTAACGTTATTAATCTTTGGTAAAAATCTTTAAAAAAATAAATTTTTGATTTTTGATACATTTTTCCACATATGAGAAACTGAACAAATTAAATTAAAATACTATAAATATGACTGTTAAAATAGTACTGAAAAGGTAAAGAATAATAAAAAACTACAAAGAGGTTTTTTTTTAAGAAATGATGGATAAATTTAAGTGACTTTTTTTTATTTTTAGAAATTTTAGCGTGTCAGTTGATGCATACAACTACCATTGAAATGAAAAAATGTGTTTAGAAATAAAATTGTAAAGGTTCATATTTTTGTTGTTGTAGGTAAAATACTTATTGCTTGCATACAAACTTTTGTAAAAGTGGATTCATATATTGTAATATCAGCGTCATTTCATTCGACAAAAGAAGATTCAATACTCAATAAAAGCTTGCACTTAAAAATACATGATATCGGTACATTGCAACTAGTAGGTATAGAATTATGTTTATATATATACGTCTAAGCCACTAAGCGTCCATATAATATTATACTTGAACTTGTTTATATTAATTATAATTGTGACAATTATGCATATAATATGAGATACACAGTACCTATTAAATATATTATAAATTAAAAAAATAATTGAGTTTTTCATCAACGACGTTTAAGTCCATTGGGCTACTAGGAAAAAAATGCTTCCTTATTCAAATGCGACTCCTTTAAATTTCCCTATAGGCGTGTTTAAAATGTTTAAATATCCGAGTTATTGTCCACCTAAACCGTTTTCAAAAATTCATATCATTGTTAAACTCGTTTATACTAGGTATACAACATAAGTATTAGATTTTAACGTTTTTTTTTCCAAATAATATATTACGCGGGCACGATGTTATAATAATATAATGTTCTGGCCCCGCCACATAGTTCGCGCCCGGTTGGTTTTTTGGAAACACGCTCGACAACACACTGCCACAGTGTGGTAGGTATAGGTATAACTCACGACTATACTTCCAAGAACGTCAGGTTTTATTATGTAACTACGCGTGCAGCGTGTTATGGCCGTATGGGGGATACTCTGCAGCGGTATAGATGAAATACGACGTGTAGGAATATAATATATACCGAATCCTATCCGGTATGTATACATAGGTATACACCCCGTTTTAGTCGTATATAGTGAGACAATAGTTTCGTAAAACCCCTCTCGCGCCGCCACTGCGAATAGGTATATAATTATATATATATATATATATAAATAATATATGCACGCAACACATAATAGTCGGCTCGTTTTTGTTTTTTTATTATTATTTTATTTTTTATTATTCTTCTCGTTCCGACGACTACGACTGCGACGACGACGCACCGGATAGAATACTACGATTTGGCAATATTCGCGGCGATGTCGTGTGTATATATTATTTCGTTGCAGACGCACATAATAAACGTAGACACACACGCAAAAGCACGCACACAACCGAATATTATAATAGTGGTCCTGGACCGCAGGCCATTATAATATTATGCGTATATATAAATATATGTACAACAGTCGAGATTTTACATTTTTTTCTTTTTTTCTTGCTTCCACCATTATACATGTGTAATATATTATGTTAACTATACTATACTATATATTTATGTATAAAATATATATATATTATAAATTATACTACCTATATAGGCAAATTATTAATGCATAAACATGTGAACCACCGCCGCCACCACCACCGATATATATTATAGTAATACGATGTGTGTTTGTAAATGATTTGTTGTTTGTGTCTATATTTGTGTTTTATATAATCAATAAATGATACCTCCGACCTTCAATGCGTAGGTTTATTTTGTACGCACTGCCGCCAATCGAACAATAATCATCTATATTTTATATTTTTATCATGATATTATGTATATATATATAATATAATGTAATAAAAATTATAATAAAGAACAGCATTATATAATTCGCTCATTAAAATAGGCATTTTAATTACTTAAAATAATGAAATCATTGATAACCGCGATAGGAGTAATATAATATTTACACTTATACGCGAAAAAGGGCACCGATCTCGTCCAGTATGAAAGTATAATATGATATGAGTAATAGCAGTCATGCAGTTGTTTTAATGATGCATTTAATTCAAGGTACTTTTATAAAATACATTTTAACACTATACTTTGGTTTTATGATAAGTAGGTATATTATACAGCCCTATCACATATAGGAGTATTCACGTATAATAGATATTATAATCGAATTAATCGAAGTAGGTGTACACGTAAAAGACCGATATATTATAGGAAATCCGGGAAACTCCCTTTTGCTGTATATTTGTAGGTTTTGATGTTTTGGTTAAGTAATGCAAGATGCGTAAAATTTAAATACAATAAGATAAAATATCATTGTGTATTTGTGAACAAAACATACGATTAAAACCTATAACCTGAGCAAAGGAGCTCGGTGAATATCAGCAAACTATGATAGTTTATAACATACCTATTGTGGTTTTGACACATTTTGTTAATACTTGAACTTAAAACGCTTTTCATAAAATCTTTATTCAAAAACTGTAACCTTGTATTTTCAAAATTATTACATTTTTTAAGAGCTAACAATTTCAATTGATGAACTCAACTACGTATTAAAATGTTGAGCCAAAATACCTATATATGTTTAAAAAAATGTTAGTTTAATTAATATTTATTGAAATTTTCAAGTTTCTGTTATTCATTTATTAATTTAAGCGAAAAACTATTCGATTTTATCAAAAACGAGCTGATATTTTTTGTCTCCATAGTATATATTAATTAGTTCTAATTAGTTTAAATAAGATATCTATATGGTATATGGAATACCGGAATGGTTTCCATTTTGAAAATAGAAAAAAGTCTAATTTATAAATGCTATGACAGTTGTTATACCTACTCTACTCATGTATATTTAATATAAATCCTTTTTGTAAAATTATTACATTCTTTATTGCTTCATTTTAAATCTGAAATAACAGAATATATAAGTTTTAGTATTTTAGTTATGGTAGAGCAGTAGTGTGCTGAACAATTTTTAGACCTAAGGCAAACTATCATCTGAATGCACCCACAGCTTTTAATCTACATTTTTTTTTACTCAATAGTTAATATAGAATAAATATTATTAGTTATGATTAAAAAGTTTTTATCGTACGCGTTAAATTCGTTTCCTGACACCTACCTAACTACCCACTTTGATCTTTAGGCGATTGCCTCAAAAAAGCCTACTTCTGCACGTCACTGGGTAACAGTTCACCGGAAAAACTATATTTAGTATACATATTTGGCTATGTATAATTTATAATTTATGTCTTTTTTTGTGTGTCTGATGTCACTACTTCATGTAGCAATAAAAAACTTTAATTTTCAACTTAAATGTTTTTTCTGATAAGAAGCTGAATCTAGTTAGTAGTCTAGCCGCTGTTAAAAAGATTGTCAGTGCTTTTCAAAATACTAAAATAATTTAAGTAAATTTAGTTTCAACTAAATCGATTTTGTTTATTTTATTGTAATTTAAAAATGAACAACTTTAGATACTTGAAATTAAATTCAAATAATTAATTAGAATAAAAATTAAATACAATAGGTTCCTCATAAGTTATTATTACTGAAAAAAAAGAGTTGAGTGTAAATTTACAATAATTTTTTATGATCGTTTAAAGTTAGAATTTTGATGAGATTCGTTAAAATCGAGAAAATTTGTAAAAATAAACTTTTAGTTTAACATTCATAATATTTTTAATATTCATACGCAAAGGCTTTGAAAATTAATAAAAAGTTTCATATTATGAGTTTTGCTTAGAAGAACTATGAAAAAGAATTGAGTGTTAGAAAATAAATGTTTTTTTTTTACTTAAGTTCAAATTTGACGAAATAGGAAATTTACTGATAAATTAACGATTTTAGTTTTTTTTTGTTTCTATCTACCGTAATAATAATAGTAAAATTTATTAACTAGTAGAAATTTCAATATATATATATATATTAAAATACACAATACACTTAGGATTATTGCTTTACTAGCTGACTCCGCTCATATAATCATAATAATTCATATGCAATAATTTATCATTGAATTCAAATTTATCACATCCATTACAGTGACCTACTCAATGACGAAGTGCACTCAACACATACTGTACAGGAAAGTAGTTATATACTTGCCCGCTTTTTTATTTTATATTATAGCTATAGGTATCACTATTAATGGTAACCTTGTATTCAAATTTCAGGTTTACAAAATAACAATTGTATTTCTTGGAATTAAAATAAAAACTGAGAAATAACTATACATTTTCATTAATATTAAAGTTATTATTTTTATTATTCTTAAATAATTTAACGTACATTTTTTTAAATGTGTCTTAAAATATTTGCTATATAGTCTTTTTGAATATTGACTATTGAGGATTTGTAATATAATAAGAAAATAGAGTTCCTATATTGGATCCATTGGACTTTCACATGTTGCACTCATAAGTCATAACGGAGATAACTTTTTGGAACACAATTTCTAACAATTATTAAAGTGATAACATAAAATAATTATTAATTATTAATTATAAGTTATAACTTATAATTAGGGCTATGAATTTAATGCACTAAAAACCTTAAAAAATGCACTTACAATGGTTTTTAATTTAATTTAAACATTTATATTGATATTATTATATTATAATTAATATGTATCTTTTTTGGTATTCAACCCTTAAGGTTGGTTTTGCAGTAATTCATATGTATAAAAAATGTATTTATTTAATAAAAAAAAAAAAAAAAATTATAAAAAAATTGACTTGATTTGAATTTTGATTTTGCAGTTGATTGATTCTTTAATAATGCTATTCACCTGAAACATTTTTAAAAAATTTTCAAAGATGTTAATTGACGGAATTTCATCAAAAATATTGGAAAATGAACTAAAAAAGGAAAATATGTCATAAAAATTAAAAACGTCAAAAAATGTAAAATAAAAGTTTCATAAATGGATTTGTTATTACATATTTCAAATTATGTACTTACAAGCTACATTTTACAATCACAAAAAAAAAATTCAATTTCCTACAAATTCACAGCCATCATTATTATTTAATATTTACTTATATTTTTTAAATATATCTATTTATAGTATTGATAAAAATATGACATGTCTGAATTTATTACTTATATATATTAGCAATTTAAAAACTTGTGTGGTTATAATATTATTGGTTACATTGATAGACATTTATACCAATGATAAAATTAGTAATATTTCAATGTTTAATTATCGTAAAAATTATCATACCAAATTGAAATTTATTTAAATTTATTATTCTTTATATTGTACTTAAATTTAATCCGTTTGAAAATTTAGTATTCTACAAAGGGTTTATACAAAACGGTAGTCCATTACATATTTTAATTATTTTTCTCAAAGTCAACTGGAATTATTGCAAAGATAAAAAAAGCGGGTAAGTGAGTATCGCTCTGCTGTACATTAGGGGGTGGGGTGGACATCGGACTAGGGTAGGTTAAATTTGAATGCAATGATAGGTATCATTGTATACGAAAAACGATTCTAAACGGAGATGATTTGTCAGTCTAGGATATATTATATTTAAATATTGTCATATATTCTATTTTGAAACAAATAGTATAGTTACTATATTATGTTACTATAGGTAGTTACTTTATAATATCTGTTTATTAATAAAAAAATTATTTGGCAACATACGCATAATGAAAATATGAAATTTAATTTAAATTTTGACATATTTCGTATAAATTTGAACTTTAAGCCCTTATAAAAAAAAATTGTGACTAACGATTTCGGATTTTTTTTATCACTATAAGAAAAACTTATAAGAAACCTTGTATTAAATTTTCAAGATTTTCTGGCCACCCAAAAATTTTTTATCGGCATTTGAAGAAAAAAAACTTAGAAAAGTCGAAAATTTCAATTGTCTATAAGTAGCTTAAAAATGGTCAAAATATTTTGAAAATTTAACTGTAAAAAGATAACCATAATATAAACATTTGGTGATAATTTCAAGTATTTACAATAATTCGTTTTTGAGTTACAGCAAAATCAAAAAATCGATTTTGTCGAAAAGTGGTTTTTCGTAAAATTGCCGTTTTTCTGTCACTTTTTTTTTGTTTTTCTCGATTTTTTTGAAAACTATTTGAAATTTTACTTTTGACCCCCCCAAAGTACCAACTAGATGAATTTTCCTATTCAAAGAGGGGCTGAAGTCAAAAATCGGAGCATTATTACTGCTCCAAATGTTGTCGTCAGACACAAAAAAAAAAAAAAAAAAACACACACATCATTGTAAAAGCAATACATTCATCACTCCGTTCAGAATCTAAAAGTAATAGTAGTTTTATAAAATTTAAGTATTTTAAATCAATGATAGTTTATTGCAATTTTAATATATTTCTTGTATAAAAAGTAATATAGATAATTATGATAATAAACTGTTAGGTATTATATAAATTCATTGTAATATAATGATATTATTATATATTATTATTATTATGAAAAAAAAATTAAAGATTATTTATTATTTTAATGTTATTTTCATGGTATTGAACTATTATTTATTAAAAAATAAATATTTGTTTATTTAAAATAATTACAATTTAAATTGGTAGTGTATTTTTTATTACAGTACGTTTTTTTTCGTGGTACAATAACATTTTATATCAATTATTTTTGATGATCCCGAAGTTTTCCAAATGTTGATTGTTTGGTATTTTTCTAAATATTAATTTTATCTGATATGCGTATAATTTAAAATATAAAGCTCTCTAGAGATTTTGACAACCATTTTATTAGAAAAATTCAGGTGGATTTTATGAATAATAATAAAAAAAAAAAATTAGATAGGTACCTATTTTTAATGGGTAGATAATAGAATGTATAGTATACGCTCTTCGCAAAATAATTAATTCTTTAAATGGTCTATGATTTAAATTGTTAACACTAAATTTGATAATTTAATAGATTTAACGAAGTTTAGCATAAAACCAATATAATATTTATAAAAATATGTATAGATGGTTCATTAATTTTTAACCTTTCTATATGTGTGTTGTATTTATTCTATAATAATTTGTTTAAATACCACATAAACGGCTTCACCTAAAAATTACACAGTTATTTTATCATACTTATTTAAAAATAACTTTGCACATGTGATGTACTTTTATTGTGTTTAAAAGTTATTGTAAGCACTTGAAAAGAACCAATTAGGTACAATAAATAAAATAAAATGAAAAATATATGTGCATAAAACCTGTTAATTATTGGTGAATACTTAAATAGTATAACATAAAAATGTGTTGTAAATAATAAGTTGAAATTGCATTATGACATTAAAATACAGTTTTTAGTTTAATTAAAATATAGCAAATTACATTTTCTAACGTAAATTGTGTGGTTTAAATTATTATTTTATGAAAAATGTAAATAATATTTTACAGTCTATTTATTTAAAAATTATGTTTGTTCAAATCCTTATAGCTGCAGCATTCTACAGTAATATAAAATTTGAAAACCATAATGTGTTAACATATATGTGTACCTATAATATAATTAATATTATATAATTGGTAAAAAATACACATTTTATCATTAATATTTTTTTAATTTTTTTTTGTTGATTACGTGCATTTTGAAGAATATTTTTTGGAGTGCTTAAATACATTGAAAGTTGAACTATAATAAGTATTTATAACCAGGGAACCGATTTTATGTAATAAAACCATAATATGCAATTATTGCTTAACAAAAAAAGTAAATAAAATGTACTTAAAATAATATGTGCGTAATAAAAAATATATTTTTATCAGAGCATAAGAGTGTTTATTGCTTAACTGATTCTTGAACCAATGCAAAACTGTATATTCTTTGAGGTTTAAAAATTTAAAGTGAATTTAGTTTCACTCTTTCAGTAACAAAATTTGAGATAATTATCTCTTTAATTTTTTCAAAATGTTCAACATAAAATTGAGCGGTTTCTATTAATCACGTACTCCAACTCGTTAAAATAGTCTTTGGAGTACGATTTAGATCGTGATATTATTATTTGAATTTTAAAACTCGACTTTGGGCTTTAAGAAATATATTTTTAACTGTTACTATACTAATTGATCAATGTCAAAGGGTATTATATCTTATTACTTTTGACAACCGATAAATTACATATTTATTAAATAATTATACCTATAATACGTACTTATATTTACCAAATATATAAAAATATGTATATTTATATCAAAAAATGTAAAATTACTTAAAATAAATTTGAGCTTATTTCAATATACGATCTAAATTATCAATATTTTTTATCAGATAGAAAATATCTTATTCCAATTAAAATATGTATTTACTATAAAATTCGTTCTCTAGTCATATTTTATAAACTACTTGTTCAAAATTTGATTTTGATAGATCGAAATACTCCGAATAATATTAAGGTTTGGAATATGAAATTAAGAACGGATGTTGTCATTTAAAAAAGTAATAAACTTAAAAATTATAAAAAAGCATTAATATTTTTTGAAATAATGTTTGAATATTCTACGTTAAATGTATCACTCCGTACTATTATTTTATTTTCGGTATTTGATGTTCATATACGTATTGATTACGCTAGAGCGTGTAGCGTTGCTTCTATTTATACTAGTTAATTGTTAGAATATTGTTGTTGTTTATAAGTTGTTAATATAATGGAATATTAAACTAAGTACAAACTTATCAACACTTGTAAAATATGACGTTTAGAATTAGAACTGTAATATGGTATAATATCATGCATGAACTTTGTGTCATGTTATCCCTGTTGAAGGTTTTGCGCCTACTCGGCTTTGCTTATTATTGACGTGTGTATAACCAACCACATTCTAAACTATTACTAAAAGTTTTTAAATTAAAAAGTAAATTAAATAAAAATCATTGAAAAATAACCATTACGATTTAAATAATAATATCATAGGTAGATACAAATTATGTATAGTTTTAAAATAAAAGATTTTAAAAAAATTCTTAAATATATTTTTGGATATTAATTTTAAGTTATTGAAATAAAATAGACCAATCATTATTTAATTATTTCAAAAGTTAGTTATTATTAACTGATGATCATCGTAAAAATTATGGGTTGTCATTTAATAATACAATTTTAAATTTTATTATTTTAACGTTTTGATTACAAACTCGAAAAATACATATGAATATATATATTATATTTATGTATATTTTATACACTTTTACATTTAAATAACATGTTATATTGTAAGATTTTTATATAATTAAAAATTAAAAGTATACAATATTCATTCAAATATTTGTACATGTCCTAGGCATAATATATAGTCAAAGAATTTAATTTTTATGCAATTTCACTATCCACCTAGACATTTAGATAAATGCAAATAATAAAAAATAAAACATTTTGTATTATTTTATAAATGTAACTATACTTTAATTATATTATATTATATTTCATAAATATAAATAAGTAATTACTAATCAGAGGTAATAGACGTAGACTATACTATATACCCTATACAGAATGTAACAGCCAACAGGACTATTTAACAAATATAGTAACATTTGTAATGGAAGTTTGTTAAATAGTCTTATTACACCTTATATAGTCCATAATTATACGACTAGTGACTAGTGAGTACTATATATTTTAATAAACACCTCTTCCATTATCAGATTGTAGTATTTAAGATGCTTTTTGTTTCAAAAATATTTTTAAAAGTTCGTGTGCAACTTTGGTGGCTCGTTTTGAAGTAAATGGTCGCCGATATAAATATTTGGTTGCGTGATCCTGATAGTTCATGAACCATTTAAAATTTCCATCGATTGTTGATTGGATTTTTATTTAATAAGAATATATAGTACTTATTGCTCGTACTATAGGCTATAAGGTGTATAATATATAATTGTATTATTGCCTACGTCAGTGCTTTTCAAACTGGGGGCCGTGGCTAAATGACTGGTGTCTGGTGGTCCGTGAAATACATAGGTATATATTTTATACCTAATCTACTCCTGGTAGGACATAAAGGAATTAATGATTTTGATTAAAGGAGCCTTGACAGTTACACATTAAATGTAGGGGGACTCCATGCCAAAAAAGTTTGAGAATCACTTGATAGACTCTACGTCTATCATATCTAATTAGTAACTACTTATATATATTTATGATTTAAGTTTTAAAACAATAGTACCGGTGGATTCGATTATTCGAAATTAAACATATTTCATATAACTACGTGTTTTACATATTAATAATTAATAATACATAGTTTTTATTTTATATAAAAAAGCAATAAATACCTAATTAATAGAAAATATAGTTAAATTTTTAAAATAATACAAATGTTTAATTTTACTAAATGCCTGATTTGACTAAATGTATATTATGCTTGCGATATATATATATCATATATATACTGCATGGTGCATATTAGAATTCAGTGAAAAATTAGCAATGGTTTATTGGAACATAACTTTACAGGAGCTTTAATTATATTTTTTTTAATACGAACACTATAAGAGTAGTCTGTATCTAAACATTTTGTTGTAATTTATATTCGTCATTAAAATAAATTTTTAATTACATAGTTACATATTAGTAGTTAACTACTAAGTAGTTATTAACTTAGTAAGATTTCAAACTAGTATTTACATACATTAGTAAAATTTCTTTAAATTTTTATAAATAATTAAATAATATTTTTTTTTATCGTTATCATTTATATTTATTATATTTGTATACTAGCTAGCTGTATTGCTTGTACTTGTATGCTTTATGTTTGCTACATAAATTATAATCTTTAATATAATGATTATTTTTAACGTAAGGGCATAAGACTCGTTTCATATATGTTCACAAAGTTCATATTTTGAACTTTAAAGTCATTACAAAACAATATTTTTGATATTATATTTGTAATTAATATTTTTATAATTACAATTTTTTAGGTTTTGATTTTTTTGAATGGTATGTTATCATTTTAATTTTTTTGGTTTTAATTGATTTTATGCAGAATATTTTCCTGAGTATTTAGAATGAATAGATAATTAGATATCGATAGGTATTTTAAGTTTTGATGAACAGAACATGATGGATGGGTAGTGATGTAAATTTTCATGAAAATTTTGAAAATTTTATAATTCATCATACTAATTTCTTATCAAATAAATCGTTTGATATTATAATATAGTTATAGTTATAACTTATAATTATAGTATTATTCATATTATATTATAATAATTATATTTTAAACTATGTACTTTTATTGCCATTTATACCCATTTTAATATTATTTTAGTGTTATTATATTGAACATAATAATATAGTAAATTTAAAATACAAATTATTAAATATATATTATATATACCTATATCAATATGTAATATTTTACTCGGTTATAAATGTGCATTTTTTTCTTTTATTAAAATGTTGTATTTTTGCTTCAGTATAAAGGTTGAGTATATAATCGTTTTACTAAATTTTTTTTTATAATTTATTTATTTTATAAGTGTTTTGTTTGACTCTGACATAATACTTGTTACAATGTAAATAAAAATGAAACGGAAATTTTATGACGTGTTTGAATATATTTAAAAATTTATTTAATATATTAAAAGTTAATTAAGTTAGGAAAAATAAATTAAAACTAAAATTTTCAAAATGTTTAATGAATAAAAAAAATTAAAAATTGAAAATTTTAAAGCTTACATCTCTAGTGATGGGTGACTATACTCTGCATACAGTTTAGTATATTTTATCCGCAAAAATTCAATATACTCGTAATTGGACAACTAGATACTCGTTAATTAATCGATTTTTGTGAATACAACGAAATACCCAGTAAATATTCTTCTTCATAGCTCTATGAATTTAAAAATAATATATGTTGGCATTTAAAAAAGTAAAAATGCAATATATAATAACGATAATAAAATAACGTTATTATGAATTAATTAAAACATTTTTACTACACGTTAATAATATAAATACAGTTAATTCTGCTAGGAATAAAAATAAAATATCTAGATATTTCAATAATAGGTAGGTATCTAAGTATATAAGAAATATGGTTTTAAATTAAAATTAAATATCAATTTATATAAATATTGCTGGTTCAGAATACCTATTAGTTCTATAATTATTTTAACCAAGTAGAACAAAAAATAATAATAATATAACTTGATGATATTAAAATCATTGAAATAATTAAAAAATCTTCAATGAAATCATTCTTTAGTTATATACAGTGGTGTAGTGGGGCGTATACGCGGGTATACGGCGTATACCCACTTCTCTGTTTTTCTGTAAGTGCGTATACTTATAAAATAACACGTGATACGCGGGTATACGCGTATGGAAATGCATTAATTCTATAAAACAATTTGATAAATAATTTAAAAAAAAAAAATGTACAAACCTTATCGATTTGACGGTTTCCATTGTAAAAACAGTTGCTTATACAGTATTACTAAAGGTATTTTAGTATTTATGACTGTACTACACTGTAATTAGACATTAATGTCTATTGTACAATATAGCCTTAGCGGCTGGTATCCTGACCATAGAGTTATTTATAAACATTGTGGAAAAACGTATTATATGTAAGTATGTAACTGATAAGACACTACAGAACAACAACAACGGCTTGGAGACTGGAGTTAGGACCACCAGTTACAATAATTATCTGTGCAGTGTGCAATATATATATAGTTTAAATGAAGAAGTTTTTGATGACCCAAAGTCAGATGTTAATAGTTCTGTTGGAATTAATGCTGATCATGTAAGTACATATTTTTACTTAATTAAATTGTCAATAGTAAAGCGCCAAGAAAAAATTATTTTATTTTTGTATTTAAAATATATATTAAATAAAGGCACCTGCACTGGTTGTTTTAAATTTTTAAGGAAACTAAGAAAAATGCAACAATAAAAATATAATACAAAATCACATAAAAGTAGTAATAAACTAATAAATTGGTTGTTTCTTATTCAAGATTATATTGCAATGATTACATTTATTACATAAATGTAAAATGAAATATACAGCTAATAATTTCTAATAAAATAAATTGTTATTAACATGTATTAATTTATCAAAATCTTATACCTAACAATTAACAAATAACAATAAAAAAAAAAAAATTCAATATATACACTTTTTTCAAGTTAATTTCTTTATTCCTACTTCCTGCCTAACAAATATTTTTATTATGCAATTCTGTTAATTTTTTCATTTGTTTTTGAAACAAATTATAAGAAAACATTTGGGTTTTAAATTGTGATGTTTTAAATATTTTGTTTATAAAGGTGATACTAATTAATTGAATATATCATTTCAGAAACAAGACCAATGGCCTCCTGTATGGTCACTTGAGCAGTGGCTCGAAAGAAAGTCAAAACATCCTTGGTTAATTTGTTTGGAACAAAAGTTGGGTTGTATTTTTTATCAAGAGGTTGGTTGTTTAAAAACTTTTAAAAAACAAGGAGTAGAACTTTCAAAAGAATGGATTTCTTGTATGGTTGATAGTGGTAAACACTTAAATAAGAAAACACGATTAGCGAGTCTTCGAAATAAAATTTAGAGACATGTTGAATCTAGTGCTCATCTTTTTGCTTGCCGTGTTAAGAAAGACAAGGAGTCTGAAATGTTAACTAAGAGCTTTGAAGGGCAACTAAGTAAAAATCAAGATTCAAATGAATATGTTTTCCGTACTGCGTACTTTATAGCAAAGCATAATAGACCATTTGACGACCATTCAAAGCTTGTAGAATTGCAAAAATGTAATGGAGTGCACTTAGGTTCAATTTTGCATTCTAGGTACTCGTGTACTTCTATTGTGAATCATATTGCTTACAAAATGAGAGAAGTTATTGTAAAAAATATAATTAATTCTGGGTCAAAGATTTCTATTTTAATCGATGAGTCAACAACAGTTAGCTCAAAATCGTGTATGGCAGTATTCATTAAAGCTTCAATATCTTATGAGGATCCAATATTTATTTTCTTGGATTTAGTGGAATTGGAAAAACAAACTTCTGAAAACATAGTTGACCAACTTTTAAATTGTCTGTTTGCTTCTGGCTTTCAAGATTCTTACCTTCAGCAAAACTTGGTGTCTTTCGTTAGCGATGGAGCCAGTGTTTTACTGGGGAAAAAAAATGGAGTGGCCAAACGTTTAAAAGAAAAATATCCATTAATATTTTCATGGCACTGTATGAACCACAGATTAGAACTGGCTGTAAATGATTGTATGAAAGATGTTTCCTCAATTAACCATTTTAAACATTTTATTGATAGTTTATATGTATTGTATAATAGATCACCTAAGAACCAAACTGAACTAAGAACCTCATGTATAGAATTAGACATTTTATTTTTAAAGGTAGGACGAGTTCTTGATGTCAGATGGGTAGCCAGTAGCTTCAGAGCAGTAGAAATTGTATGGAAAACTTTTGCGGCTTTATACAACCACTTACACAACTCTTCAAAGGATAACCTAAGAGATCGAAAATCTAGATCTAAATATCTTGGATTATGTAAGCGATTGGGAAGTCCAGAATTTGTCTTAGACATAGCACTAATGTGTGACATACTCAAAGAATTGTCATATTTATCTCGTGAATTACAAAGTCATTCAATTACATTGTTGCGTGCTGATGAATCAATCAAAAAAACAATCAGAGTGGTTGATTCTTTTAAAACAAAACATGGAGATTTTATGTTAGAAGCTTTAAGTGCACAAAATACTATGATGTTCAAAAACATAGTTCTATCAAGTAATAAAAAAGTAAGCCTTTTAAACCATAATCAGTTTTTGACAAGTATATGTAACAACCTTCGATCACGTTTACTTGAAACAAATGAAGAGGAATCTTTTATTTTAAATGATATGCAAATTTTAAATGAACGTTCATGGCCTTCCGCAGTTGAAAATATAAGATTTGGTGAAGATGAAATAAAGAGATTGACAAATAGATTTCTATTAAATACAGATAATGCGATTCAAGGCTTTCGAAAATATATTGACAATAAAATTATCAATGACGATTTAAAAGAATTGGACATTTTAATAAGAACATTGCCGGTTTCCACGGTGGAATGCGAAAGGGGATTTAGCCAAATGAATTTGATATGTTCAGATCTCAGGTCAAGATTATCCATTACTAACATTTCTAATTTAATGTTTATAAACATTAATGGACCACCAGTTACAATATGGAATCCAACAAATTATGTGAAAAGTTGGCTGATCAAACATAGATCTACAAATGATAACAGATCTCGAAAAGTTGCTCAGATAAAATTAAATGAAGAAAAGGCTAGTCTATGGAAAATTTTATAGTTTATTTTGTTGTAAATATGTTATTAAGTTGTTGTTTATTATTTAATAAGCGAAGATTGTTAGCCGTAAGGTGCTTAAATAAATACCATATTTAAATTCTTTAAATAGTCTTCAATAGTGACTTCAAAGAGAGTGTGATAGATTTTATTTTGTGATTTAATATTTTCCTATACCTAATCCTGTTTCTTGTTTTTATTATTTAATAATAATTAATAATATATATTATATATATTATTGAAACTTAAAAATCCTATCTGTATATTAATATATATCTAGGAGAAAGATTGTAAACTTTAGAGGTTTAATTACGGCAAGGTATCGTAATATAATGACGTATGCAAATGCAATTATAAATATAAATATAATAATAACGAAGGATATATAGGGGGGTGTGGGGGGCAAAGCCCCCCACTTTTCCTATCAAACACATTTAAGCGTATACTCACTAAAAAAATTACGACTACATCACTGGTTATATAATACAAACAATAATGTGTAATATTATATATATATATATATATATTATGCTTATTATACAACATAAATACTATAGTACACTAGATATTTAATAATATAGAAATAAACTATAAACTATAATTATTAATGGAAATTTTAAAAATCAAATTTATTTAAATGGTAAATTTGTTTATTTATGTGGTACATAACTTATTATTACAGACTATAATACAGTTTACGTATAATACTACTAATTTTAAATTGAATTTGTTTATTACATTTAAACTGGACAAAAAGTATTAGTATATTAACTAAAGTAATATATTTAAAAATAAAAACACGTGTTTAAAATAGTATAATAGGTATTTTGAATATAAAAAAAATGTGGTTAAAATTGACTTCTAAGTTCTAATGGAATATTTTACTATTCTGCTAAAAATTTAGCTGAATCATCAATATATTTTATGTTGTAGATTTAACAGTCGAGAATAAACTGTATAGGCATATAAAAGTAATAAAACAGTTTAGTAGCCTGTTTTGTTGGTCAATGACGACTCATATAGTGAGGTCATGTATACACGCGGGGACTAAAAGACGGGTTACAATAAATATAAAATATTAAGCATTGTAGTCCTTTGTTATACATTTTAAAACTTTTCTAAAATATAATATTGTTTATGAAATCAAAAATTAAAAACATCTATATTTTTTCTTAATTTTTTACAACAATATTTAATTTATTGCTTTAACCATACAATCAACTTAACTAAATTTTTTTTTATGAATTTATTGCTTCATATAATGGTAATGTATTTTATGCTAATAGTCATTGTTTCACGATATTTGTATGGATTCTTAAGTATCTACCTTCCAATATATACAAATATAGACAGTTGGTAAAAATATTATGGGATACCTTCTATTTATCTATTAAAAAGCAAACAAATAGAGCTGTCTGTATAGCTCTTCAAAATCACATCATATTTACATATATAATACACATACACGCGTAGGTATATAATATAATAAAATAGTAGGTATACCTATGCTCTTATACTATTTTGTAATAAAACTACACGTTGTATTAATATTTACTTAGACTATAAACGAAAACAAGTTCTGATTAAATACAAATGTTAAATGAAATATGATCACAAAATATATTATACTTATCAACAATTTTTTAGCTCGTTTAAATTGATTTGTCTTTTATCTAACCATAATTCTTATATTATACGCGTATAATATTGTAGACGTCCGTATACTATAGACTCAAAGTACAATGCCCTATATAGTATATTATGCTCAATATTATGTCTAATAAATAATATTTAAGTAGGTGAATTAAAAGTGAGATACACTTTATTGTAAGTTGGACTGTTGAGGTCGATGCCTTTAAATTTGAAGCGATTATTCTTGAAACTAGGTTGGCACTGAAAAGTCACGCTATAAAATTTTTTTTCAAAGGCGATAGTTATATTTTACTTAATATTGTTTTAAGAATTATTTCAAAACTATTCTGGTAGTTCATGGAAATAATTATTATTTAAAGATTTTGATTATTAAAATAAAATTCATCACAATGTGATTGAAGTGCGTGTAAAAATAAATAACACGTTTACTGTAAAAAAAAAAAATATTGGACGTAGCTAAATTAATAACTAATATTGAAGTTTATGTCAAAACTACTATTTGTACAAATTATAATATGAATAAATGTAATTACTTAGGTGGCGTTCTAATATTATGGCATTTAATCAACAAATATCAGAATTTTGGTTTAAACTTTGAAGTAGAAAAATAATTTTTTCATTAGTCTTGCAATTATTAAAAAATTATTATTATTAAAAAATATATAAGCTATTCAAATATAACACTTAATATACCTAAATCGCGTATTAATTAGGTAACAAAATTTGTATGCGATTTAAAATTTGAAATATTTATTTGATGTTTTAGTTTATTATTGAATTTTTTGTTTAGATTGTTTCGAGTTAAAAGAGGAGAATTAATTTTTTTACTGTGGGTTTTTTTCCTATGGACATATTTCCGATTTAATATTGTATTATTATAAATTTGAGATTATTATCTAGATGGTACTTTAATAGATTCAAGTTCCTATGTTTCGGTAATTTTCTTAAATATACTAATGAAAACATACAGAAGACATGTTGTAGAAATGTTACGAACAAATTCAGTTTTAATAAAATTGATACGACTAATTATTGTATTATTTCATTTTATTTCGGAAAATAATCCTATGTACATCATACGTGTATTATAAACACTAAAGTAAACGAAAAAATGTAATGAATCGTTGCGTTACATACTAAAATGTTTAAAAAAAAATTAACAAGTAGAGTACCAAATACGTAATTTCTATTTTTGGAAATCTTGACAGTTTGAAATTTAAATAGTATTTGCTATTCAGTTATATTTATATATTATTCAATTTCTATATTGTTAATATTACATTATTATAATCATCAAATAATGAATTATTAAAAATGTTCTTTTCAAAAAGTTTTAAAAAAGTCAAATAATATTTAAATAACATATAATGAAAACTTGAACATCGAATCCCTTTTGAAAATAATTAAATATGGTTCACAACATTTTATTTTAATAAACTTAAAACAAATAATAAAGTGACTGTTATAAACTTATAATTAAAAAAAATTTAAATAATGAAAATCTACTAAACAAATCACAAAAACTTTATTATCACATAAATATTAACTAAAAACTGTATATTTATTTTTATATTAACATTATTCTTTATACCTACTGTAAGGATTTGAATAGACCTATAAATGAACTAATTGGATGTTATCCAACACCAACTATTCGTTTGAAGGACACTTAGAACATAACTTTCTCGTGATGTCCTCTAAT
This sequence comes from Schizaphis graminum, assembly GCA_020882235.1. NCBI lineage: Eukaryota > Metazoa > Arthropoda > Insecta > Hemiptera > Aphididae > Schizaphis > Schizaphis graminum. The sequence continues at coordinate 87,540,836 of CM037033.1, read as the reverse complement.
AGTTTCTATTTTCTAGATTAGTTTATTTTACAACGAGGATAATATTTTTTTACTATTATAAATAGATAAAATTATTGTCTTTGTTCAGTATTATTATAAATATAATTTATAATTAGTATACTATAGGCTGGTTATAGTGATTATAGGCTGTTAATGAAACACAGATTTTTTTAAAAAAATACATTAGACGTTCTAAATATGATTATATAGAATATTGGTATCAAAATACAATAATTAAAGTTAACTAATATTTGAATACTCATATTTTTTGTTTAATGTAATAATTATTTATATATAAAAAGGTGGGCAAGTTGGTACCGCTTTGCTGTACAGTAGGGATCGAGTAGTAGGTACAGTGACACTGACAATAAAAAGGGGAAAGTATAAGAGTAGGAGTATATTTCATCAATGAGTAAGTTATTATAATGTATGTGTTGAATATGAATTCAATATTATATATAAATTGTATTCATCATCATAATATACGAAAAATGGTTTCATGCAAACATGTTGTGTTTATTGATATTGCTATAATGCTATTAAAGTAATTTATTATTCTATTGTTATTATGGATTATAGAAGATTTATTTAATTTTTTTCAAAAACATTACATTCATTATATGATAAATATTTAATATTTATACGATATTATATTATTTTTATAAACTTTTGAGTCAATATTACCTTAACGTAAAACAGTGTGATTTATGTGAATAGGTTTATGGTATAAATAGGTAAAATCTTAAAATTAATTTCAATATTTTTGAATTGGTATTATACGTAAGGTAAAATTTATAATACACTTAAGTCCCCACGAATACTGTTTTTGAAATATAGCAAAATAATGAACATTGTTATTTTTCGTTATAACATGTTATTGAACTTTAAATGTGTTTATAAAAAATAATTATTTTTTATATTTTTTAGGGCTGTTCCAGTATGAACTATTATGAAGAAGGTTTTATTCATGTTTCAAACTTTGGCCATAAAATTGAAGATATTTCAAATTTTTTACTACAAAATAATCGTTGTTTGTAAATTTACGTGATTTTTGATAAATTTTGTCAAAATTTCAACCTAAAATGTATATAAAAAAAATTGTACCTATGTATTTTTAATATTTGTATACAGATATAATATGTACAACTCAAGTACTTAAATATTTAAGAGATACCTATTATTAAATTGTAAAGTTTATTTTTACCAAGTGAAAATATTTTCAATTGTCATTAAATAGGTCAATATGAGAGCTAAATTATTAATCTTTTGAAAATATAATAATATATCCATAGTATAAACACTTGAAATAATATTTCGAGTTTTTAAGTTTATTCGTTTTTGAATTATATAAAAAAAAATAAAGAAATCATTTTTGTTAAAAACTACTTTAACGTAAAAATTCTCAATTTTCCTTAAATTTTTCTTTGTTTTCCTCGATTATTAAGAAAATTACTGGACAATTTTTACTTGAAGCATTTCTACTACTTTAAAAGGTCGTATTACATATACATACAAATAAAGCACGTTTCATTGTAAAATAAATTTACACACCGCTTAGAATCCAAAATTAATTATTTACGATTTTAAGCAAATACGGTTTGTCAGACTTTATTAATTTAAAAAATATTTAATTATTTTAAAAATACTTTAAGTTTTTTACAAGTATTAGTAATTTTTCTTTTAATACCTAATATATTTGTGCCTTATTACCTTTATTTAAACCTTATAGTAATACAAATAATTTTTTTTTTTATGAGTACCTATAAAATAATTTGCAAGCTTTTGCGAATTTCATAAATTAACAGTACAAATTAGCTTCAAATGTTCATAGAACAATTTTAGCTGTGGAATCTTTCAAGTTTTACAATTAATATTCTTTGAATAATAATCATAAATAACAAATATCGTTTGCTGTAAATAATATAATAATATAATAGTCGTAATATTGTACATTTGAATATCCAATGTGGTAACATTTGAACTTCGATTCTTCATAAAAAGTTATTAGGGACTACATTTCTTTATTTCTAGTGAATTCCTTTTTTAACTTAAAAATAATTTACGATACCTAGTTCGAAATACGAAAATAAGCCTTGTCATTTTTGCATGAATTATTTGAGGAATCTTTTATTAAATTATCAAGTTTTTTGATCTAACATAAACAATTTTAATTAATAATTGTAGAAAAAAATTAAAAATCAAAAATATCTATGAAAAAAGATTAAATAGGTAGTTGAAAATAGATTAGATTTAATATAATTAAACAAATATCGATTTAAACATATTTAATATTTATAAATTGCTTGTATATACAATTTACATATTAAAATAAATTGTGTAATTTTCAAGTATCTACGATTAAACTTTATTCTTTTATGAATTACAAAAAAAATAGTAAAATACCTACATCCCTTGTAAATATTCATATTGTCTCATATTTTTTTTTTAAATTTTTAGGTTTCAGTAATCAAAAATTATGATAAATTTTAAATTACAATTTAAAGCCTTAGCTTTTAAAATTAAAAGTTTTGGTAAATTTTTAGTTACAAAATAATTTATATATTTACGTGATTGATGAATATTGTAAACATTTTCTTCTAAATTGTCGAAATTTTTAAATTAAAATTAAATTTTATAAGACTTAATGGAAACATTTTTTTAAAAATAGTTAAAAATATCAAATCTTTATAGAAATAAAAATTCTACACACCTATTTTATATTTGATATTTATAAATATTATATCTAGAAAATGGTAATATAAATAGTTGGTTAAGTCGTGAAAATTCAAGTCTCAACAATACTTTTTTGAATTACCTACAACATAATAATAATAAAAACGATTTGATTGATTACTGGTTTTGTTTAAAAATATCCGTTTTTTTCTAATTTTGTTTTGTTTTCTTAGTTATTTTGAACAGTACTTACTAGACAATTTCAAATGGTATGCCAAAGAAGCGATTAGTTCCAATTCAATACTAGATACAACAATTGAAGTTGAAAATCGAACTTGTTTTCTTCTCCAAAAGATAATGACAGACCCTAAAAAAAATCACATTAAAGTAACTAATAAATTCACTACTTAGCTTAGAACTTATAATCTATGCAGTTTAATATAGAGTTCAGTGTTACGAGGCAAACATTTATATTTTATTTGTTAAAATTATTTTGAGCGGAAAAAATCAACCTGAGTTTAGACTTTAATTATTTAGAGAAACTAAAAACAGATTTTCAACATTGAAAGAAGGGATATATATTTATTTTTGTAATGTATATGGTTTTTATAACTTTGATATTGTACACACAGAGCTTTATATAAATTCTGTTAAAACTTTCCTGCTCGAAAGCGTTTCACTTACTATTATGTGGTAATCATGCGACAACCACCAATGATATTTACACGAGTCTACTTAAAAGTTACTTTAAATTAGTATTAAAATATATATTGAAATTTTAATTTTTCTTAACATTTCATTGTAATTACCTATATTAAACGCCTTAAAAACAGGTGTGCGGCATTCTCTTAAGCACTTGTCTCAAAGCAAGTTAGTGTTCCGTGTATGTAGTGGTATACAATTTGAAAGTAACGATAAATCATGGTATTCAAAAATGATTTTGAACAGAAATCGGTTTAAATGCGCTTGCTAATATTTCTTCAAACATCTTTGACAATCGAACAATAAATATATACGAATGTATGATTTCTGATCTATAAAGGACAAAGGTGCATCATGAAATTTTTCGAGCACGCCGTCTACCTAAATAAGTGTTGGTTTAAAACAATAAAACAAAACTATTTTTTTGCAAAATAAATAAAGAATACATTATTTAAACCAAAATACATAATAAATAACAGCTTATTATAATTACATATGAGCGTATTTATTGTATACATATTACTCCTAAAATGGTTTTTACACTAATAAAAAAAGTTGTGCACGGTATTATATACGCATAATAAGAAATTAAGAGACTGATAATACAACGAAATGATTATATTTTTTATACATTAATAAAATCTTCTTAAACACTGTTCTTAAGCAATTATAGTTTCGCGAGTTGTATAAACTATAGTACATTTATTATAAATTATTTATAGTCAAATAATATAAATGTCAATAACAAATACGGGCGAGCAATAAATTACTTATGTATGTATTAGGTTGCGCGCATCTGTGTTTTAGGCGTAAGTATTTTGCACGCTGTGTGTGGGTTATTTGTACTTAAAAACGTAAAGATTAGTAAATAATAAGACAATCAATCAAATAATAATCAGTATGTACATTTTTATTAATTAAACCTACCGATTTTTTTAGAACAAATAGAAAAAAAAGGTTTATTTGTGATATCAGTGTATTTTTTTTCTTCGTATAATTAATTTATAACATATCTACACGTCATAATTTGTAAATTTTTTATTGTTTTGTTTAATTTTTTTATTATTAAGTTAAGATGATAACAAAATATAAATGCTACCTTTGTCCTTTACAATTTGCTGGGAGAAAATTATTCGATTGTAATTTGGTTAACGTATTTTAAATATTTTTCGATTAATGCGGTTGGTCACTTAAAACAGTAATTTTTTTTTGTGTAATTTTATAATTTAATTATAGCAAAGTGATACCAATAGCGACACTGACAAAGAGTAATACAAAACATATTATGTTAATAATCTCAAAGTAAATGAATGTTGAATTTTAATTTAGTTGTAAGTTTTTAAAATTGCCTATTAAAACGCCTTAAAAATCTTTCATATTATGACGTCCTTATAAAATTTAACAATAATTTATTTTATAAAAATCAAAACATTTATGAAAAAGATATTTGTATTTATTTAAACTGGGATTTTTATTTAATCGTGAATACATTATGACTTTTCTTATTTATAAAATAATTTATATATTTATTAACCGCTTTATTGTTTGTAGATATGTTATTTAATATTTAAAATTGTAATAATATTATAGTTTGGAAAGAAAACACGATTTTAATGTTAAATCCAAGGCTAGGTTTAATTTCAATATACTTAGGTTTATAAATATACAACATCGGTTAATTGATTTTTAATTGAACAATTGAATTTTCAATGGTGCATATTAATTCCAATTTTTTGGTTAATAAATTATATGGTGGACGGTCAGTGTTTGAATATAGATCATTTATACAGAAAGAGTATTAAAAACCACAATAACTGCTGTAATCACCTATCAGTAATCAATCGTGTTTGATAAAATAAATACATATTATTGATTATATTATATACAATGCATTATATATACATATATCAATATACATATTTTAATCTGACTGCAGCAACATCCGTTATGAAAAATTGAAGTTTATTCATATTAATTAGTAAGTTAGGTAGTAAGTATATTTATTTTAAAGTTGAAAACAAATAAATACAATGATAAAAACCCATTTTTAACAATCTATATGATAGGTTTAATGGTTTAAAGTATGAACCCAAAGGAAATAAAAGTCATTATATAATAGTTTACACTGTATATTGTATAATGTGCAATAATATAATAATATAATATTTACATTTGATAATTTCTTGTAAATATATGTCACAGTTTTTTTCAAAATGTTTACCTTTGCATAAGTTTGATGTGCTTTTTGATACGCAGTGTTCACTTGACCTACGACTTTTGTTAGCCTAACTTCGCAGTTAAGCTATACACTATACGCTATACAATTAATATTTAAAAAATGCTTTTATTTACCACAAGTGTGTAATAATTTACGAAACATAACTTAAATTTATTTTATAATTTATTTATATTCATATGTATCTATCTTTTATATATATATTTATATGTCTTAAGTAAACAAAAAACCGATTAGAAATTATTTTTCAGTATTTTGTAGGAATTGATAACATTATTACTTATAATTATTAATTACACCCTTTTTCCATTCAATATAATGGAAATTGAAATGAATATAAATGCTCTTAAAGTCTTGTTAATTAGAGAAATAAAAATGTAATTCTATAATATTTATTTATAACTATTAAATATATTAAAAGTATTAAAGAATCTATTTATGTAAAATAAAATTAATATGATTGTGGTAGCCATGATAAGACCAACATAGTTAGTGTCAGCACTGATCGAATTAGAAAAATGTATAGTATTATTTTCAAATAAAATTTAACAATAATTAACTATATAATTTATGATAATATATACATATTATTTCTTAAAATATTGATTTCAGAAAATAATGAGTAGAAAAAAATAATATAAGTCGTAGGTACTGTGGGTATATAAAATATTTTTAAAACGTATCTAATATGGTATAACATTATAATGTATTACTTTTATAAAGGAATCATAAAAAAAATTCGTGTGTCGATTTTTGCTCGTAAACACAAACCGAAGACTGATCATGACAATTGTTTGTATTTGTTAGTATTTCTTTCTAAAATAAAAGCCAGAAAAGAATATGTTGATGGTTTTAAAATGATCCTATTTTGAGATTTAAGGTTTTTTTCTTTTAGATTCTGAGGAAATTGACGAATGTATTGATTTTGCAATGATGTGTGTTTTTATTTTTTTTGTCTGAAGACACTTTTTATAGTAGAAATAATGCTTCAATTTCAAATTTAAGCATCTTATTTGATAGGAAAGTAAATCTAGTTGGTTTTTGTGGAACTAAGAGTACACATTTTGATACAAAAATATAATCTGCTGTTAAAAAGTTTTAAAATTTAATTTCAGTTCTTCATAAATTATAACTGAAATTAAAAAAAAAATTTATCGTAAATTCACAATATTGTCAATATTATTTTATGACTTCTGACTGTTTTAATTTTTTTTTAAATTGCGAGCATTAAAAAATTATTTTGTAGTTAAAAATTTGCATCAAAAATTGAAAATGTAACATAGGGTTCCATATTAGTTTTGTTTACAAGAATTATAAAAAAAAAAGTTGAGTTTAATATCAAAAATATATTTAATGTGCGTCTGAAGGAGAATCACAGAAATTAGAAATATTATATAATTTTTTTATACTCGATGAAATTCTCATAGCTTATTATGGTCATTTGAAATTGTATCTATTTATTTATTTATTTTTTAGACACAAATATTTAAACTGTGTGAAAAATCTTGAAAATTGAATACGAAATTTCATGTAAGTTGAACTTATAGAAATCTAAAAACATAACGAAGTATAGACACGATTTATTTTATCAGTATTTAAAATTCAAATTTCCAATAAAATTTGTCAAACATTTGCAAGTTATTTTGTAGATGCAATTTATGAAATTTTTTTTTATATCTAAGGCTTATAAGTAGTTGTTACTGAAAATCTAACAACAATTTTAAAAATATACAGTTTTTTCTTTTGGACAATTGGAGTTAAAATTATGTTGAAATTGAATGTTTAAACGGAGATTAAGGATTGTTGTCGTTTAGAAATATTATTAGTAAAAACTTAAAAGTCTTACGTATTTTTAGAATATTCAAATCAATTTGATGCTATATGTTTTGTATTTTACACACTGTTTTACAGTAAGTTTCTATTGACTAAAAACTAAATAATAACTAATAATATTATATGATATAAATATATACAATTAGGTACAATGATTGTGGGTATAATAGTGAATTCGATAATTTTGATAAAAATAACTTACTCTAAAGTTATAGAAATATTAGGATATATATAATACAATTTATTGAATTTTCATAAATGTGCACCAATAAGAAATACAAAACTCTTAAAATTGTGTTTAGTGTAATATTTAAAAATTATAGGTATTATATATATTCTATAAGATTTTCTTACTGGCTTAGTTTTATTAGCTACTAGGATTAACTATAGTAGCATAGCGTTGTCCGTAACAAATTAAATGCTTATAGATTCAGCCTTTCTTAAACTCCATTAAATATAAGCTGCATACATTTTTAATACATTGATTTAGATTGTTTTGATTAAATATTATATAGGTCTACAAAATTATATCCAATCACAATAACTGCATGTTACTAATGTCAAAAATATACAAATAAAAAAATAAAAAAATAATAGTATTTAATACATATAATATGTATAGATATTAAGATATTGTTCCATTCATAATAATATTGTCAATATTTTGTACTGCAACACTTAAAATACTTCACATAAATAATTTGTGTATAATACAAATAGAACGAGACTCTACTGTAGTAAGTTATTAAATTAAATATGTTTTCAAATATTACATGAAAAAATTATTGCATAATAACTAGTATTGAAATTTGCGCCCCTTCTTAGAATTGAGTCCCTAGTCCTCTTGCAGCCTTGCTCTGAATACGGCTACGGCCTTTATGATGATATCATATATAATTATATAATACTGTAATTATTTTTGTATTGTTGCTTGAATTATCATTAAATTTAAAGATAAAACTTAAGTCGATTGAAATTTAAAATATCAGAAATGGATTATTCCGATCGTAAAATTTGCTATACTATATGCATTAATAAAGGACAACACGCGTGCAGGTATAATACAATACTGTTGAATAAATTATTCAATGGCATTGATTTTGAATAATCATAAAAATAGCGTTCAAAAGTACGGCTATTTATATTTTTATAAAATAAAATCTTGATTTTCCTCGAAATATTCGTCATTGGAGTAATTTCAAGTATTAATTTTTAACGATCATCGAGGGTTTGATATAGGTTCGAAACCCGTCCCTAGATTTAAAAATATTTTTGAAAACAATCGTCCATATAACTACACCGTTGAAAATAATAATTAGCGAGTGCAAAAAATCGGGCAAAAAACTCGAGATCCAGGTTTCACACACACACACACACACGCCACGTGGTACACTTGCTGTAGGTTGCAGTATTCTGTACCAAAACCGTAGCCAGAGTCTATAGGGGGGTTTAGAGTATAAATATGTTATATTATACAAGTTTTAAATATAATCGGCATTTATAAACCTATTCAATCTCATTACAAGAAAAAATGTCAGGGGGTCTGAACCCAGAAACCCTACCCCTGGCTACGCCCTTGTTCTGTACCGCACTGCACGTACACGCATCGTAAGTTTACAATATTATATTATCATGTGTGCTGCAATACGCACATGCACATACAGGTAAATGTCCAATTACGACACCGATCGCCTATCGGTCGGTGCATCTCGCACGCGTGTGCAGGTATTACGTCGACGGTTATGATGATGACGTGTAGTATATTACCTACATATAATATCATATATAATATTAGTATATTAATAATATGGGTTTATGCACACCGCGCGTCATGTATAATATCAGCCGCCCGCTCCGCGTGTGGTGTTCACCCGGGCCCGACGCGACGGTTCGTGTATTTTTTCATGTATTTCGGGGTACAGGTGATGGTGTGTGTCACGTGCCGCTAATTATTATTAGATTCGGACAGAGCGCACACACACGCGCGCGCGTGCGCGAACGGTAAATAGGTATACTGCAACGATCGGAATAATATAATATACAACTGCGCGATGTAAAATAATAAATTATCTCCATCCCCCTCCCCCCCCCCCGCAACAGCATGCCGCTTACCTATACAATATCGTACTTATTTGTTTATACGTGTGTGCAGGTAATGTGCACGTATCGCGCGCTTCGTAATATCCATGTCGTATTATATATATATATATATATATATACGTATAATAATACGATGTGATAATATATAAAACGCATTCATCATGACGAGCGTTTCAATTATTGCGGTCGAGGGGCTGCCGTGTTGTCCGCGCCGACGATGGGGTGCCGGCGGGTGGATGGATGTAATATTATTGTTATGGACACGAGCTGCCCCGGTCCATATGCCACGACTCGCGCGGCCGACGAAGGCTCGACCGGGCCCGCGCGCGCAGGAACCATGTGGCGTCGTAACAACCACCGCCACCGCCGCCGCCGCCGCCGCCCTTGTTCCTGTACGGTATATTATATTGTACACCACCTACGGGTCGCTCTCTGCGTGCTCCGAGAGAGAGAGAATATGCCCATATGTCGTCATAGGACGCACGTTAATTGGTTTTTATCATTTAATGTAGGTATATATTATACATTTAGGAATTTTTTACGCCCGACGTCCGCATCATCGTCCGAGAGGAGGGAAGTTCGTTTTTATACATTATTTTTAATTTTTTTTACACTCTTGTTTGAAACCCAATCGGCCATATATATATATATATATATATATGTGTATGTGTAGGTTCCTACACGCGCGCACACAAATATAATACAATTAATCCGCAAAGTCATCGTCTACCGTTCCAAACCGTCGCTGGAAACCGATACGCCGTATCTGTTATAATAATTATTGCACACGATATTATACACATGTGTGCCCGTGTATCATATATTATTTAATAAGCCGACAGTGATGATATCAACCCGTTGTATTACAACAACTGCAGCGGCGGCACCAACAGCCTGCAGTATACTTTTCATCCCGCGCCGGCGCCCCGTATATGCATGGTGATTCACTGAGCATCATGATCACCCCCTATTTTTCTTCTTAAAAAATACAGCTACTTATTCGAAATCTGTCTTTGGAATTTTCATATGCGATAGATCGACTTATAAAGACTTTTATATTTTTAAATTCTTGTGATTTCTCGTAATACTTAAAAGACAAGATCCTGTAGAAATCTAAACTTATTAAACTTTTTCAAATGAGGACCTCCTTTTACTTATATTTAACTATATCAGTATTTATAATTAGTAAAACCGTTTTATTCGTGTATACATTATACAATAAACATTTCAACAACTGAGAAATTACTTTTTTGAATTTTTATTTTTGAATGCATCAAAGTTTTAAAAATATTTATCCACTAAACAATTTACAGTTAAAGAGGGAGGGTCATCAATTGAAAAACAGAAGTTTTTATTCACACTGGACACTATTTATGTATATAGCGCAACGTCTCAAATATTTTAAAATATTTGTTCTTTAGATATAATTAAAAAATTTCAAAATTCAGAATTTGAATAAATCCATTATTAAAGGAAAAATGCTAGTGAGCATGCTTGGTAATTCACTCTATAGATATGTAGATATTTCTATAGTAATATATTATGCATACCATGCCACCACGTTTATATATACTCATATTATGTACCTACACCGGACGTGTATATGGAACGGAAGAAACGTGTTGAAAACCACTTCGTGTGGATAATATTCTATATTACAATTTATATATACCATCATAACCTCTCACAATGTATACATTACTACCGCCCCCTCTCGATAATCCTTCCGTATAATAATCTATTATATAATATTATGCTCTGTGTACTGTTATACTTTTCATCGATACCGGTCGTCCCGTCTTAGTAACTACAGATAACACATTAATACTTATATCCACAGTGGAAACGCCGTTCGAGAACAATCTGTTCATGAATTTATTTATTTAAAATTACACCTAGTCATTGCAAACAATAAAATAAACTTAAAAACTCATTGCCCCCCCCCCCTCCCACCAAAAAATAATATTTACTTCAATAGGTTAGATTAGGCCATTATACCGTATTATAGTATAATCATAATAATAAGGGTCCAGTCGCTCGGGTTTCAATGCAGAGTGCATTAATTTTTGAGCTCTCTGAAACAATGCATTCGTATAATGTAACTGATAATTTAAAGGTGAAACACCTTTTTAGAGTTTTCGGGTAATTTTATTGAGTTTTAGTGTATTATTATACGAGATATTTATGTATATTATTAATTTTAAAATATTTTATCAAAAAAATATTGTTTTCATACTTGCTTTAATAAGTTTTAGGTATTTTTCATAAGAATTAAAAATCAATCGATCTATTTATCAATACGATAACGTCCTTATTTATATTTATATCGGCTACCGGATGGGTTTTCTGAGGCACTAACAAATAATAACAAAAAATTTATCAGTTGAAGTTACATCGGGATCACCTTTATTTTGAATAAACAGTGTCTATTCTGTTAATTGTACGTGCCTGAGTTTGATATTTTGATTTTGTATTATTGTTGGATAAGCTGAACTAAAAAAGTGTTATAAATGCCCAAAGTTAAATCACAATTTTCTTTTCGCTGTGTACCTATTAAAAATATTTGGATAATTTTTTAAGAGCATTATTGCATTTAAAAAGTATTTTTGGTTATTTTTATACTTTTTGATAGCTTTTAGGGCATTTAAATTCGAGCCTTATTCGTCATATATACTCGTATTATATAGTCATATAAAGGTAAGTATTTATAAAAACTATGTATCTATTTATCGGCATATAAATGGCTAAAAAATAATATTGGCTATAAATGAAAATACTTACCGAGTTTTGGTTTAATTTTTTATTTAGGATTTTAATTTGCTTCAAAACAAGATTTTATCAATATTCGTTCTGCACATATGACCACTAGGAAATTAATTTTTTCATACAGTTGTTCAAAATACTTTGATAGTAACCACGTTCTCTTCTCTTCCTATAGCCGAATTAAAGCTAGACTTTAATTTTGTTTTGGACCTTGGAAGTAGCCGAATTTATATAATTTAAGTTTTGATTTATAAACGCAGAAACGCGAATAAACAAAAATATGCCATTAATACATCAATATTAATATAATATGTCATTTAGAATGGGAAAAGTATAGATCGTTTTATGTTTTTAAAAAAAAAATAGATTTATATGGTGATGATTTAAAATTTAAGTGTAAAGAAATGTAGGTGTAAGTATATCTATAGTTAGTCATAAATTGAATAGATATAGTTAATGGAAATAAAATAAAAAAATAAATTCTATCGTACTTGAACGAAGCCAAAAAAACAGATTAATTACGAGGCAATTACATTATTACATTTACACATATCATTATATTAATTTAAATTACAAAATTCGCATTTTTGGATATTTCAAGAATAATATTTTAATATTAAGTTTATTATAAAACTCGAATCTGTACAAAACGTTCCATACGTTTTTAACATTCCAATGGAGATTTAGTTACTATAAATACCTACCTCTAACCCTTCTGCAATATTTTTTCAGTATTTAATATTATCAGCGCAGGTGGAAAATACTGTGTTCAAACTAAAAAAAAAAAAAGCCAAAATAAAGGTTAACAATTGGAACCTTTTATTCATGTCATAACTATAATAATCGAGTAAGTTGACTGATATGACAGCTATTTTATTCATTCCATGTTATATGTATAATAATATAGTATAGTTAGACATATCCCGTACATTATAATTTATAATTCATAATGATACGAATGCATGATGACATGATGTATACGATAAGCGCGTGCAAACTACTGTTCATTGATAAATCTGTTTATGGATTTTAATAAGAACTAAGAACTATATAAGCAGACATTGAAAACTACAGACGAATTTAATACCTTCGCGCGATGTAGATATTCATATTATACGACGCACATAATATACATATAATTAACTATTAACACTGCTAACACGTGTGTTATATATACTTATAGGTATCATATATCAATTAGGTATATATATTATATGTATCAAAGGCATTCATTTCAACACTAATGGCTATATGTTCATATGGGTCGTACAGTATTCGAGGATAATATCTGTCTCTACCAGAATCTGTACGCAGTCTTATAATATGTTTAATGGTCAACGACAACTTAAGTTTTAATGACGAGAGATTTTTGACATTTTTGGGGTTGACGTTTATTTAAAATGATTTATCTAAGTATTTGTAAAAGGAATTTGGCTTATAAGTATTTGTTTTATTTATTTATTATTTCACTTCATTGTATAGCTAATTTACAGATATAAGAACAGACTTGCCTTTATAAGCAAGCTTGTAAAAATAATAAGTTTTATTAACCTGATAAAGGTTAAGGAGACAGAAAAAACATTTTTAAGACCTAAAAATATTAATTATTGTAACATCATAATTGCTGGCTAGTGTTTTAGTATAGGTATATATTAGAAAATCACAATTAAAGTTTTTACTCTATAGTATTTAGTTAGTGCATAACATCTTTGAATTTAATATGATATGCATATTAATTTTGTAAATCATAATATAATGTATAATTTATTAGTGTGTAAAATAGCTGATTAGGGTATCGTGTAGAGCTTCACTTTACTTTTGATGTTATGTACCTTTAAGGGTTTTAATAAGTTATAACTCTGCTTATACAACTAAAGTTTTAGATCAGCATATTCGACAGTTTGAGAGTTGTATAAATACGTATGTATAAATTCTGTTAAAACCATAGTAGGTACTCACTAGTCACTACTAGCTTTGTTCCACTTTAATGAATACCTTATATGCAAACAAATAAACACGAATTTCAAAAGCAAACCTAAACGGTAACTATAATATTACGAATAGTTATTATTGTTTTTGTCTGGAATAGCGGTCTAACGTCTCTGGCCGGAAATGATTACCTATATAATATTATTTTAATCTTATACCGTATTATAAACTATATAATAACATAAATATTAAGATGTTACTATAGTGCACTATTTGTTTTATTACTTTGATCCATGTACAATATAGAAAATTTGCGTTGAGAAGAACCGACATTGTATCGTTAGCTTTATACTATAAGAGTGAATTGACCTAATATCTAACTTAAAGTTCAATTGTTTTTATGATATTTCAATTTCTATATAAGTTGTAAAATATTATTATTTAAAGATTCTCAAATTTCTCTTCAGAATTTAAAAAGATATTGTAGAAAAGCTAAAGTACAGACACAGTTAATGTTCTTAACTTTAAGTTTAATAACCAGTTAGTTTAGATTTAGGTGTAGGTTATACCTACATTTAGTGTTATAACCTGTCTAAAAAAAGATTTAATCCAAAAAATTATCATACAATTTAGATAAGACTTTATAATATATTTAGATAATTTTTGTTTAAAATTTAAACCATAAAAAATATTGAATCTTTTTAATGTTAACAAATTTTGACGTATTAATCAAATAATAATAAAAAAGCGGGTAAGTGAGTATCACTCTGCTGTACATTAGGGGGTGGGGTGGACTTCAGACTAGGGTAGGTTAAATTTGAATGCAATGATATGTCTCATTGTATACAAAAAACGATTCTGAACGGAGATGATTTGTCAGTCTAGGATATATTATACATATTTAAATATTGTCATACATTTTATTTTGAAACAAATTCAAACATTTAAGTAAAAGCTTCAATATCTTACGTTTAGTAATTTTTTAAAAATAACAAAAATCGAAAATTATTTAGTAGTAAAACGTTATTTACACGTGTATTTTTGATTTCAAATTAAAATTAAAACTTTAAACACTAGTAAAATTTTTTTAATTGAATAATCCTCAAACTTTTTTATAATTATTTTAAGCTTAACTTATGGACAGCATAGTATTAAATTTTCAATTCTTAGCTTTTGATAGTAAAATATTTATAAATTTTTAACTACCAAATAGTTAAAAATATTCATGATTTTGACGAATTTTTGTCAATATTTGAACTTCAAATGCTAATAAAAAAAAATTGAGCCTATGTATTTTTATAATTTTTGAATGAGAGTTAGAACAAATTATGTGGACCTTTCAATTAAATTTTCAAGTAATTTATCCCAGTTAAATTTTTTTTATCAACATTTATAAAAAAAAAAAATAAAAAAAAAATTTCAAATTTTAAATGCCTATAAATAGCTCAAAAAAAGTCAAAATATTTTGAAAATCAAATCACGTAAATAAAATAGCAATCTAAATAACTGGTAAAATTTTCAAGTATTTACGACTTATACTATTCGAATAACAACAAATATCAAAAATCGTTTGAGGCTAAACCGTTATTTAACGCGGTTTTGTAAAAATTTGAATTTCAATTACTCATAAAATTTTTTTGTCTTAGTCCGGTAGAGTTTTTTTTGCCGATAGTTGAAGAAAAATTTATGGAGAATCTTGTACCAAATTTTAAAAACTTAGTTATAAAAGAAAAAAATTTTACGATTTTTCAACCACAAAATTACTTGCAAATTTTCGCAATTTTGACATATTTCGTATAAATTCGAACTTTAAGCACTTATAAAAAAAAATTGTGACTAACGATTTCGGATTTTTTTTTATCACTTTAAGAACAACTCATAAGAAATCTTGTATTAAATTTTCAAGATTTTCTGGCCGGCTAAAAAAAAATTAATCGTTATTTAAAAAAAAAATACTTAGAAAAATTGAAAATTTCAATTGTCTATAAATAGATCAAAAAAAGTCAAAATATTTTGAAAATTTAACTGTAAAGACATAACCATAATATAAACATTTGGTGAAAATTTCAAATATTTACATCGATTAGTTTTTGAGTTATGGCAAAATAATAAATTCGATTTTTTTGAAAACTGTTGGAAAATGTTTACTTTTCACCTCTATAATGCACCAAGGATATCCACTTTGCCATCGAAACCACCCCCAAAGTTTGAAATTGAAGCATTATTTCGACTATTTATGCTGTACACAGACACAAAAACAAAAAAAAAAAAAAAAAAACACACATCATTGTAAAATCAATATATTCATCACTCCGTTCAGAATCTAAAAACAAGTTATTATGAAAAAACTAACTGATGACGATAATGATTTAAATTAAAAGTAGCTGAAATTTGAGTATTTAGGGAATTCAATAACATTTAGTAAAAAAAAAACCTATTACCAAAGATCCACGGTATTGTTGTACGTAATATTATTATTATTATTATTATTATTATTGGTTCATTAAAATAACTTAGCTACATAAAATGTTATAAAAAAAAAAAAAAAAATCAGAGACGTATTGATTGGCTTTGTTTTACTTTATAGATCTGATCAACTTCAAAGAGCTTAATACTTTATTTTATCTTTATGTAAATACAATGTGTGTTGTTAAGGGTAGTAATTCTTTGTATATTTAATAATTTGCGTCACGGTCAAAAATTTTATATGTACAGCGATACAACACATGTGGTTCCGGTGGTGACTGGTGAATTATCATTATAAATGGTTTTATACATTATACATAATATTATTAATATTATAATATTATATAGATGCCGAGACATTTTTTTCAAATAAACATTAATTTTCTGGAAAATTTTTAATGATTATGATTTATGATGAAGAAATATTTATTTTTTTTTTAGTTAATTAGTCATTATACTCCTTGAAAAAATGATTTTTATAGTAACCTGTCCATTTTTTTCAAAAATATTGTTATTGAAAAAAATTATTTTTAAAATCGTTAATATACTTTTCGAGAAAATAAGTGCTAACTTTTAAAAAAATTACCTGCTTAATACATAGGTACGTAGGTTAATGCAATAATTACATCAACATTGAATATTATTTAAAGAGCCTTAGTAAAGTTTGTAATTTAAAAGAGAGAGAAAGAGACGTAAAAATAATTATATAATTGGTCATGTTTTTAATTAACCTGACTAGTATAAAATATATGACATGTGCTAATGTGCCACAGTGCTATAAAAATCGAATTATTTTTTACAATGTATAGGGGCATGTTGTTTTTAATCAAGTCTTATAGTCAAGTTAATATGAATATAACTTCAGAATGTTATGTACTTACGCATGACTAATCAAGTGTATACTATCAACGGCCATAGGAACAGATGGATTTGAGAGATTCTATCAAG
Source organism: Schizaphis graminum (assembly GCA_020882235.1). Lineage (NCBI taxonomy): Eukaryota > Metazoa > Arthropoda > Insecta > Hemiptera > Aphididae > Schizaphis > Schizaphis graminum. Next base: position 87,523,186 of record CM037033.1, on the reverse strand, counting down.
TTTGTAAAACTTAATTGCTTTAAAAAAGAAATGCCGTTACATCTTCATCCTAAAAATCAAGAAATAAATTATTTGTGTTTGCTTATGAATCTAAATAAAATACAATTTTAATAAATTATATTCATAGGTATAGCATATGTATAACCGTATAGGTAATCTACTCGTATGTTTTTAGGAGCTTATATTAAAATAATTGAAAAATCTTAATTCTAATTGTTATTAGATTCGTTAATAGATGTTAACAAATAATAATATAAAATATAAAACTCATAATAATTCATGATAAAATATATTTTTTAGTACGTTAAACAAGATCAGGATTAAAATTGAATGTAGCCAATACGATTAGTACATGGTCTATCATACTTAGATATTCAGTAAAAAAATTATATTGTATATTACCTATATATTGGGGTCAGAATAATAGAATAAATTGATGAAAAAATAACGTGTATGAGTCAATAATTATACGAGTGAATATTAAACGAATTACTTAAAGTTATTGATTATTTTATTTTAAATTATTTTATATTTTGTACATAAAATATTCAATTCTATATCTAATCAATATTACATTGTAGTGTACCTTATAAAATAGAATATACACTATAGGTAGTATACATGTAATTAAAATTAACAAATAACAGTTAATTATAGACTTAATATTACAAAGTATAATATAGTACAAGGTCTATGCAGTCGATATAATATATATAAATAAACTTATCATCCATTCATCCATGTACTCTTTTTTTTAGCACAGTATGAATTGAACCGAGTAGTTATAACTTATAAACATTATGCGATATCTGCTCAGAATATAGCTTGCTGACAAATCCTTAGATTAAAATAAAATACCACTATCTTGTATCAATGTAAGCAATTCAAGTACTATACTGAACAATACCAAGTTTTTGTATAGGTACTGCATATTGTGACGTCGGTCATTTCTTAATTTCTTAATCATAATAAAAGTTTTGAAAACATGAAGTACTTACAGGCCACAGCTAAAATTATTCTTTACTGTATTATATACTGTTTAGATATCTTTCATGGTATACTTTCTTAGTGACAATAATAATTTGATTTTCTTAACAATACACCAAATTTTAATACATATTTTAATGTGACCACATATTGTACACTTATGATAAATACTATTTAAATTATTTTAAGTTAATATAATTAATTTTAATTTTTGTTATTTATTATACCATGTTAGTAAATATATGTGTGTGTGTGTGTGTGTGTTTACTTTAGTATATTCGTGCATTTTAAAAAATAAACTTATACTATACATATTAAAGTCTCCTTGGTATCTATATTGTTCTCTTGTCTTACGTTAGACAATGTCCATGATGGGTCTTACAAGGTAGTCTTCTGAGATTAAATAAAATGAAAATATATGATGGTGTATTAGAAAGGACAATTCTATGTATAGTGGCATATGAATTTTTTTTTTTTTGTTAGATAGACATTTCTTCGCACGTAAACTTTTACGTGAATCTATTCCTTTTACGGAAAAAGGAATAGATTCACATACCTTTCAGACTTATTTTTATCTTTTACTTATATTTAATTGAAAAATTCCTAAAAATAGCTGATGTGAGATACTTTACGTTTCTATTATTTATTTAGTGTATATCTATAGAGGTGAGTTTAATATAACGATCTACTTATAAGTTATAACATCATACAGGCACGTAGTCAAACAATTTCTAAAGGCATAGTTTATAAAAATACGAGTCCATTCAAGTAGATAAAATAAAATAATAAAAGAACGATTATTACTATAATACCTAACTATCAAAATTTAGTATAAATAAACGTGGAACATTAGTTTAAAAAATATACATATATAATTTAAATATTACATTAATAACTAATAAGTAACAAATTATATGTTCAGTTTGAGAATAACACAGATTATGGAATTAAAAATTTGTTTTTTTTGTTGTTGTAAATTTTAAAATCTAAAATAAAATGTATACCTCGACCTTGTGGAATAAACTTTGTCAGACCTTTTTTTTAAATTGGAATTAGAATTATTTTTTTATTGATAACTGATATATACACTAAGTCTTCTCTAATATAATATGTGCTTCTCTATAGTTTGTATAATGTACACTGCACGAATATTATTATTACATTACGGAACATTGATATGAATAGCTGGCACTAATCGATAGTAATATTTTAAGGTGTGACAGCTGGTGCGGAAGACTTTATTAAGATGTATTAACACGTGCGTGTATTGTTTAATTTTGAAAAAAAGTAATACAAAACAGTTTTAACTTGTTGTACCTGTTCTACAGTTTAATAAAAAAATGAATATAATAACTTAATTTTATACACGAATAACAATAATAATAATAATAATAATAATAATGAGAAATTATTTTACTGTATTTGTAGTTTCACGGAGCGCAAAGAAAAACAATTGACAAGCGAAGATAATTTTAAGAAAAATGCTAACAAACGTTATTTTTATCGAAGTCTGATTAGAATTGATATTGAACAGGATAATTATTTATCCAATTTTAGTGGCTATAAGAGTGTATTGAAGATGTTCGCATAATATACAGATAACACAACACGCACGTCGCATATCTTGTACCGGAATTATGTCGTGTGTCACGCGTATATGGTTCCAAATAAGCAACCTATATAGGCGTATTACAAGGGATGGCGCGTATTTACGAGGAGAGGAAAAAGGGAGAAATTTTCTATTTAATCATCTAAAACATAATACGTTTATGCTGTTCTTACACCTCACTAAGGCTTGACGTATATAACAAATTTGTTTTCAATTATCGTCTTACAAACCAGTAAACGAGTAGATATCGACATCTGCGGCGAAATATTATTTAATTATTATTTTGGTGACTACGATAACGAGTACTACACAAAAGATAATTTAGCAAAATCCCACGAGATTTACATTTTATAGTTGTAAGGTCACTTAATCTTACTTAACTGACTACGATAACGATTACGATTGTCGATTACTAGAAGAGAAAGCAAGTATAACAGTTTCTTGATATTTTTTACGAAATTGTTTCCCCACCGCAGACGGTTTAGTACGTACACTTGAAATTAAATGCTCTAAGAAAAAGAGTAAAAATATTTAAAAAGGAAAAAAGTAACTTTTGGTTAAAATAAATGGAAATAATGAATTCGATCTACGATCAGAAACAAAACAATTAATTTTTTAAAGACCAGTCGTTAGTCACAATACTTCTTGCACTGTTCAACCGTCTCGGTCTCATCGAGCGTCGTTGCCGTCACCTTATGTTGTCATTGACATTTGGTTGACTTGGCCTGGTATAAAATAATAATTTAGGGGTAATATAATATTTTTTAAGACTATATAATATACAGTATACACTATAATGCTTTGTATTAAATTTTTATTGTTATTATATGTGTCTTACATAATATCTTATATTATGACTTGGGAACAATTAGGAAGTCTACAATCTTTAAGACGTAAATACCTATATGTTGCCCATGTTCGACCAGGTGAAAGTCTAACTTTCCCGGAAAACGAGTAAAGTCGGAATTGTAAAAAGCCGGTCAGAAACTCACAGAAATCGAGTAAGTTGTAAGTACACTAATAATGTGTAAATAACACGGACTGCAATTTTGAAAAATTCAATTCAAAAGTAAATTTCGTAAGACATTGTAACTAAATATCATATAAAACTGTGTATTATTGTCAATCGTGCAGGTCACTTGACGTTTTGAATTGTTCCTTTAATTTTAACACTTTATCGATGACTTTCATGGCCGCATCGATGTATCGTATGATATCGATAATCGTTGATCACGGCGACGATGAGTTGTAAATATACTCGCAACGCGCGGGATACAAGGAAAAAGACTTGGGATTTTTACTCGAATAAACTTTAGTTTTGCGATCCACGAACATGGTCATACATAAGTCGTCGTCGTCGTCGTCGACACACCCTCGTCCTGCAACTCGAAATACCCTGCAATGGTTATATCCTAGTCGCGGGTTCCTGTCACGAGGCGTGCAGCGTGCTTGGTCTAAAAATAAGTACGCGCGCACACACACACACACACACACATCATACACACATATTATAATAGAGGTACCTATAATGTGTTATTATTGTAATACTCGCGTATCGAATATTCACCGCAGTAACGTAATAATATGACGTGTCCACGTGTGCGACGCAATAACTAATAACATAATAATAATAATAATAATAATGTGTGTGCACGCGGCGGCGGTGACGGGTGGTGGCGCGTAACAGTGCGAAACGTTTTCGGAGCGTTTCCGTCATCGGGGCAACTATACAACGACTATATGCGGCGACAGCAGCAGCCAGCAGCGGCGGCAGCAGCAGCAGCAGCCACCGGGCACCGACCGAGACCGGCACCACGTGCGACGGACGTCGGTCGTCGCGAGAGCAGGTTGTGCGCGTTTCCCCGTCACCCTACTCCACCTGCACACACACACAGTCCTATCGTCACTATATACGCAACATTTACGCCTTCCGCGCGCGGCGCGTAATACGCATACCATTATTATTATTATTATTTCGTACTCGGCGGCGTCCCGAGGGCGCGTGCCGGCGCGTGGCCGCCGGAGCAGAACCCATAAGTTGCGCGCATTATTTAAACATCCGACTTGGGCGAGGTGGGTGTCAGGTGGGTGGACGGGTGGACCGGGCGGGGAAAGGCGACCCGGCCGGTGGCGGCGGCGACCCTGCACCGGCCGAGCCGATTCCATTATACAGCTGTCGGTATATGTATATGGCGAACTCGCGCGCGCCTATGTGTGTGTGTGTGTTTTTTCTTTCGAAATCTGACGAACCGTGACTTCCACGGCCCGAGACTCTCTCGGGGGTGTATGTGTGCATATAATAACGCTGCAGTCACCTGTCAGCTGCCAACCGTTCCGGCGGCGTACATGCTGCATGTGCGTATATATTATAAATATATTTAGTGCACCGACGGGCGATCCCGCACAGACGTGTGCATTATAATAATAATAATAATAGTATATATATATATAAACATGTCGTGTGCATATTATAATATATCCGAGATCTATAAAAATTACGCACGTGCTTAAATTTAAACTGCAATAACGATATATATATATAGGTGTAACGAACGAAACGATATCGCGCGCGTAATATGCTGCGAACTGCTGCGCAGATGCAGCATCCGCACCGCCGCCGCCGCCGCCGCCGCTTGTACGTGCAGTTATTGTATATATACCTGATTGCTGCAGCACGCAGTCTATGACTGACTATACCTGCAGGTGTATATAATAGTAGGTACAGTGAATTCCCGTTACAACGAAAGTCATTGAAGTCATCCCCTGTAGAAAAGCAGAGCTTGTAAAGAGCTTATTCGAATTTCCGTTAAAACGAAAAAAAAAATTCGGTCCCCTGAAATTCGCTGTTACGGGATTTTACTGTATGTGATGTGTGCGCGCTGCCGAGGTCTCGGAATACTATACACAGACATGGTGTTAGACGAAAACAAAAAAAAATCGATATACGTGTTTATATTGTTTATAATACGATTAATATTATCGTGTAATATTAATTATAATCAGATCGATTTGCCTGGGGCTATATGCATAGGAAAAATTTACATGTATAATATTCTAACGATCTATGGACATGTGTTAAGCGGCCGATGTGTGTGTTTTTTCTACGCAGGTACTTACTATACCGTCAAAACAGATTACATCGTTGTTGTATACGACAAGTGTAATATGTGTGTGTTTATCTGAGTACCCGATATGAGTTTATTTTACGATTTGGATGTGCGCGCATCTATATGGTAGAGTGTTTTGGTTAGTTTGGCCGGATTTCGTAGAAGTGATCAAAATAGGATATTTATTTTATATATTATATACTTGTAGGTTTTTTGAAATTTTTTTAACGCTGCAGTACTAATTAAAAAAAAAAATTCTTGTTTAAAGAATAAGGAGACAATAGGTTTAAATAAAAAATTCCAGACGTTCTGCTGACTGCAATACGGTAGCGATGATTATTCGTTATAAATTAGCTAGGTGATATACAAATGGGATGAAAAATTATTACTGAATTATGTTTATGTGTGTAACAATAAAAAATAAATAAATAAACCATGCATTTTGGAGCACTATATTGCAATATTGGACTCGCGCGCGTGGGCTTCACATAGTTGGTAAAACAAAGCTTCCTTGCCCCAAATTAATTCACTGATGATGCGCCTGGTTCGCTAGCGTTTGTTGCATGGCTCTGCATATTAAAGGATTCCGATCCCGCATTCCCAGTCTGCTACCAGTTTACAGTCTACAAAATAACCTATATTATGCCAATTTTAAAAAGTTTACTTGAAAATGACTCTTCCGTTTTTCTTTGAAATTGAACTCCTAAACTCTTTAAAATTGGATTTTTAAATTTTGAATACTAAGAGATTTAAAACTTAAGTAATATTGAAGTGAAAAAAATAATTAAAAAATATAAGAAAATCGTTTTCAAATAAATATCATTACGAATTCAATATTATGTTTTCAGAAATTTTATCGTGTAGTACGTTATTGCAGTCATATGACAGCACATCCAGGAGAGCTCCGTCAATTCTGTTACCCAGTCATACTATTGATCTCTTACTGCTCACTGGTATTATATTAATATGATCCGCACACCCGCGCTTAGAGAGTTGCCTATATTTAACTCCTTAAAAAAGGTCTATATCGAATCCCAATATAGTAGTTACCATAAAATAATATAACGTTATAAAATAAATGTATAATAATGTAACTTCGAGCGTTAAGTTGATATGTCTCTCATTATGCACTTTACATGCCAGAAAGCGGTCTCGGAAACCAAACTTGGCATATACTGGCCGCGGTGATCCATTTAACGAACTTCACTCATTATTTCAAAAACTATTGATATATTTTTTACTTAATTTTAAGATGTAAAAATAACATATATATATATAAAAAAAATCATATTTTTTTCCAATTTATATCATAATAATTTTTTTAATTTTCACTTCCTTATTCCAAAAAAAAATATTAAAAATTAAGCTTAATAAATATTGGAATAAATCGAAATTTATACGAGTAACTTGTGAGTTATTATAAGTCTTTGAAGTTATAATCAATAAACTTCTTACCTAAAATTTGATTTTTATAAATCAAAATATTCCCAATAATATTTTGCTTAAGAATAAGAAATTAAAAATATATTATATTTTCATTCAAATGAGTGACAAATTTAAAAAAAAAAAAAGGTAGTTAAGTGGGTATCACTTTACTGTATATAGTAGATATCGAGTAGGTCACTGATAGATGTGTAAAAATTTTAAATTGAATTCTATGATATATCTTTGTTAAAGAAAAATGATTCTGAGCGGTGACAGCCTATATCAGCCTAAATAAATTAGATTTGTCTACTAAAGTAATTTATTTTACTATTAGTATTACGGTATATTTTCGTTACGAGATTTCGTTTTTGAAATATAACAAATTAAAGAAATCAATATTCTAAGCGTAAAAATTCTGGTTTTTTCTTTGATGGGTTTTTCTGACTACTAAAAAATACTGAAAAAACTCTACAAAGTACCAACTAGATTACATTTGTTATACCAAAAACCATTCGCAAGGTCGAAAATGGAAAAATTTTTATTATATAGATAAAAAAACACATCATTGTAAAATCTATTGATTTACCGCTACACTCAAAACTTAAAACTAGAACGATAAAGAATGGTAAAAAAAAAACTGTTTAAGTAACAACTTGAAATCATGTAAAAAATTATTTTCGAAAACCTAAATATTTCTTGTATTGACAAGTTGCTCTCGTTTAATAATGGACCACCACATAATGTCCCTTATGTCTCCTTTATGTATGGGCTTAGAATAATAAATCGTGTATACGTATACCCAGGTAACGAGACCGGCTGACCGACGCACGTTCGCCGCCACCGCTGCGGGAGTGCGGAACCATCGTCTGTCCTAGGTATACACGTCATCCCCGCGCACGGCGCGTTTACGGTCGGCACGGCAAACAATATTTCACAAAATCCATGGTTGACGAAGCTGTGCTGTTATTTGTACGGGATTCGCGTTACAGACCGGAATACGATGGCGGCGAAACTAATTCGATGGGGGTGTGGAAGGTTGTTGCGTATATAGAAATGTATAAATGTATATATATATATTATGTACAAACCGTTATTATTGTGTATTGTAGTGACACTCGAACGATCGGGCGGCCTACGACCAAATATCCGGAAATCGGATTATCTATAAACGAAATGGCATTACAAAGCACAGCAGGACACAACAATATTATTATGCGCCGTGCCGTCACTGGACCGGCACTATTTTAAAATATATAGGTTTTAATATTATTTCATCGCGGGTTTTGTGTACGAGTAAAAAGCCTCGATCGACTGATATCCCGGCGTTTACTTTCTCTTTGTAGTTCTTTCGATGAATTTTTTTTTTTTATCGGAAACGCCGATGATCGTTGTTTATTTGTCATATTGATATATTATTATGGGGAACTGCTTCCCTTACGGGTGGAAAATTTTGGCATGCAGGCGTAGGCCGGTAGGAATATGTTTTATACATATACCGCTGCGTTCTATAATAAGTCAGGTAAAACGTCCTAACAAAATAACACGCGAATATCATCAAACGTTTATAAAACAAATATTGAAACGGGCTGACGATATATTTTTCCGCTTTTGATGTTGTATATAAAATATTTCTCGGATGTATTTGCTTGCTTGTAATACAACGGTGTAGTATACATATATCGCTAAAACGATTTATACGTCTATATAATACGACGTCATACTTACCTATACTTTAATATTATAGTCTGCAGTCATACAATGCACATAATGCTATACTAAATGTAATATATACCTATTTATTACAAACAAATGGAAACATACCTATATTTTTTTTAATCATCGTATAAGTCTATACATATATACTCTTATTTTGCATTGACATAGTAGCCTGTTAAAATAAATAATTTATATAAAAACAAAAATCCTGTCATTGATTTTAAGATATTAATATTTAGTTTTTATTATATATTATAATATATTATTTTTTGTTTTAATAAAAAAAAAAACGAAAATTAAAAGCGAATTAATTAAGAAATTAAAAGATATAATGTGATGATAAAATTTAAAAATTAGTAAATGAATCATTTCTAATGTGAAAATGTACATAGGGAACACACGAGTCATAAAAAATTATTGTTTCAATTTTATATTTGTATTATAAGCTTTTAAATTTATAATTTAATCCATTTGCCAAATGAAAAAGCTTAATGAGTGCTTTGTAAAATATTTTTAATTTACTTTATAAAGATTTATTTTATACAATTATCATATAATAATTTATTATAAAAATATAATAGATGGAAAGGACCGTTCTAAATAACTAACATTATACATAAATTATAAATAAAGTGACGCTTGATAATTTGTTATCTTATATAAATATAATTTATAACATCCAATAATTATTATTAGTGATCGGTATCGACAGACTGGGTCGAATTTTGGCTTTGGAAATTGTGTAAATCAGTGGTTCTCAATATTTTTAGTACCGCAGCCCAAATTTACCTTGAAAAATCTTTCGCGACCCACATGGTTACACTTTTCAAAAAGTAGTTATAAAAAACAAAATTTGTGTTATATAAATATGTATACATTTGTAATATATATTTTATATTTTATAGGTTTATAATCAATTTATTTTTATAAAATATGTACTTTTAATAATGAGGTGTATGTGAAATGTGTGCTTGTTTTCTGTTATGGTTAATAACAGAATTGACATTATAATTCAAAAATTGTTCGTGGCCCACTAAAAATTGACTTACGAGTTACGACCCACACTTTGAGAAACGCTGGTGTAAATTATATAATTGGAAAATCAAGAAAACTAACAACTCGTATAAAATTTGTAATGTAACAACAGACAACTCGAAATTTGATCATGCATCATATTAATTTTAAAGTACCTAGTCCATTTGATAGGTTAGGTAAGGTCTCAGTACCTACTACCAATATACTTTATAAAATATATCTAAAAAACATCATTTTTTTTTTTTTTTTTGATTGAAATCTCCCTATAACCAGTGTAAACACATATTATGGTGACCTTCAATTTACTATTACTATATTATTAATGTTTACTATAAAATTAGTTCTATTCTAAAATCTATAACAAAACATTTACTAATAATTTATTTTAACTTAGTTTAATAAAACAATTATTCATAAACATAAATTGTATAGGCTGTTTGTGTACACACGAAAAAAAAATTATGAACAAATGCCGGATGGTCGTCTAATGAAAAGGATATAATTTTACGCGTCAACTACGACAATATGGCACCTGCTATGCAAGCTAACCTCGTTGAAGTTGGGAGGGAACGAAAAAAAAAACGTCAGTCGGTAAACCATTTTTAAATGAATAGTCTCTCTCCTCTTGTTCATAATAAAACCTTCAACAAACGATAATCTGAGATAAGATATAAGGTCGAATCTCTTGCACCAGATATTATGTTTTTTTCTCATATTTATTTTTCATTTATGTACACTATTTGTCAGAAATCAGGAGTTATGAGTTACACAACAATATAAGTACCATAGTATGCTTCGGTGTATAAAATATTCTATGATTGACTACGCTTAATAGTTAATGCTTATTTAGAAATTAATATAATTGAACGTTTTCGCAGATTTATTATAATATATATGCTCTTGATAAAAGTTTCAAAATAGTTTTCGTACAAATGTAGAACTTATATTTTATGTTACATAACCTTATATTAACCTACATTTCGCTGTCTATCAATAGTTTTACTCGTTTAAAAAAAATATGGTTGGGTGAAAACTTTTATGGTTTTTCTACAAAAAAAAATCAATTATAATCTTTTGTTTTATTTTTTTTATTTTTATAACGATACTAAATATCAATACAACTAATCATAATTTAAAATTTAAAGTAATATTTTAGGGTGCGCATTACGTGTATGCACTATGCATAAACGTATCATAATTTGCCTATACTACAATAAGTATAATTTTTTTTTTTGCTGTCGAATTGAGATTGATTTATATTATTATATATTCACATAAATACATAATCATACTATATGGCAATAGTGGCATGTGTATTTGTATACATAAAGGTATCTAGTGGCATAGATGACATTATTGTGAGTTGTGAAGAATTGTAACTGTAACTATAGATTATCAAATATAGGTAAATGTCTTACATATATGTAAAATTATGCTGTGGTTTGCGTTGTAAATGTTTAAAAATTATAACAAAACTAAAAATAATTTATAAACATAATAACATTTTATGTTAAAATAGTCATTTAATTTATTTATTAATAATTAATACATTATTCACTTATCACCTACAACGTAACAGATAGACTTGACAAAAAAAAAAAAAATAAATTATGCTATTTAAACGTATGACAAAAACTATTAATATTATATGATGAGTAAATAATTTAAGAAATATAATCATGTCAGCAAATTATGCTATATAAATGTACAAAAATAAATATTAAAATATTCAACTATACATGTAGCGCTAGGGTCTCTCTTAATGATAAAAAAAAAATTTTGAATATTAATTAGAACAAAAGTTATTCCAAAAGTCAGTTCTACCTGTTACACTCTGTATATATTATATACTATATATACATATTATTATATAATATTAATAAAAATCGGATATTAATTAATATTATTGATAAGTATTTACATAATGTTAACAGTGTTTAAAACAATACGTCCGGGGAAAAAAAGTCCGGAAAAACGGAAAAAAAGTCCGATAAAAAATTATTTAAATATAAATTAATTATTTATAATTTCTTAAAATAATTATTAAACAAAAATGTTTTATTAAGCTTAGTTATTTTTTTTCAAATAATATGTTTTAATTGCTCTGTATATTCAAATGTACGTATACTATTGAGACAAGTTATACACAATGATATCTCTATTAGGGCCTAGGGGTATTTCCATATAAAACTAACAACTAACAAGTAACATTACTACTTATCTATAGTATACTTACGATAGTCCATAATATATAGCACTAGTAATCAACTGCGGTGCCATAGCAGTGTTAACAGTAATAGTGTACATACTTTACAATGGATAGTATAAAATTAATAAAAGATGGTAAAAAAATTATTTTTGGTGGATTGCATATACAATTCACCATAAACTAATAAAAACATTAAGATGGAAATGTTCCCATAAGTCTTCATTAAATTAGTAGACAATACATAATATAATATAAGTAATTTTAAAATAACGATAATAATTAATGTATAATTAATTATTTTTTTTATACATATTTTATTACTTAATAAATAATATCATTTTTAATTTATTTTTTTTCTCGGACTTTTTTTCGTTTTTCCGACTTTTTTACCGTTTAACATTATACCGACATTGAATAAATTAAAATATGCATAAGCAGTATAATTTTGTGTCTTCGCCATCATATTATAATAATAATTTTGAAACTCATAATAATTAAAAATATCCATTTAAACTTGTAAGGACGTATAAATATATTAGTACAAATAATTAACCTTGGAGAAAAATAAAAATATAAATACTTAAATATACCTACGTGATGTTAGTTTTCGTATATAGTATATATAGTTGTTTCGGTAGGTACACAGCCAGTCACAATAAAAACGTCACCAGACGTAGAGGGTTCCTATATCTACATTTTACTCATTATAGTCTTACTATACGTAGATCGAAATAAGATATTTTCAAACAGGTGCATTATCTACATTCATCTCTGGGTTCTTGTTGTCTGATATAATCTTAAATATATTTATTGATTTCATCTTTTGAGACTCAGAGTACAAAGTAAATTGACATTTAAAAATTCCCACATTCTTCGGACGTAGAGAAGGTATACTTTTTGGGCGCGGCATCGAGGTGGATGTTTTTGAGGAGTGTTTTTAATTTTTTTATTTATTGGATTAAAATCATTATTTCGGTATTCTAAAAACGATGTTGGTAAGAGTTATTTTAACGGGTTTGTTTTGTTTTTAATCTATTTGTACATAAATACATATAGCAAATAATAATTATTTTTTAAAACGGGAAAATGAATTATTCAGTTGATGGTTATTATAATTATAACTTATAAATTATAATGTATATATATATAGTATATTGCATGTACATAATCTTAAATTATATTTAGTATAAATCAAATATGGGGGAAAAAACACACGGTATAATTCGTAAGTAATGAATTAAGAAAACAACTTAATTAAATTTGATCTACTTTATTTATTCAACATATAATAAATTACAAAAATGCTATAGTTTTGTAAATTTCAATATATTTTCCTGGAAATAATTTAAAAAAAGTACATCCAATTAAAATAAAATAAAATATTTTTAATTCCTGAAATGTTTTCATTGAACATCAAACATTTTTTATAACACTTATAGACATGAATAAATTGAATTTGAATGTGCATGATAGTCTCGTGTCTTACAAATGGTTTTGATACGAAATCATTATAATATTATATTTTTTAAGACGATGATTACTTAAAAGTTAAAAGTGCACGCGTAATAAAGCTACTATATATAAGTGACCAATCATTTAGCTTCTTTATATTGGCCCGTACTACACACTTTTGTATCTTTGATACACCAAATCCCATTAATAAAATTATAAAATAGCCCTACGCTGCACGATATCATTGAAAAAAAATTCAAAAGAGTGCGCATAAAAAAATCACGACACAGTGCAACGATTTTATCTATCGACTTGCGACATTCTATGTCTTTCTTGATGTACCCGCGCGTGGCTTAAATATAAAATCGTTTCGCAAATTTTTGTCTTCTAGTAATTATATCTTATAGTTTGGGTTGTAGTCGTGTTGTTCTCTGCGTTGCAGACTCCGCCGTCGGGCCGTCGCCCGTCGCGAAATTTCCAAATATTTGTCTGCGATCCGCCGAACAGGTGCCGCGCCGTTCTCGGGGATCCCGAAATAAAAGATATACGGTAGTGTGTACGAGCGAGAGAGAATTAGAGAGAGAATGAGAGAGAGAGCTTGAGAGAGAGAAAGTGATATAGAGACAGACGGAAAAAAAACACCTGTTACGATCCCACCGTCTCGGCGGCACATATTTCACGTCGTGGGTCGCGTATCCGTCTGCTTGCGACCTACCGTATTGTGCCTATTCCGCAGACTGTGCGTAACACGTGTGAATAATATCCACCCCGACACAAAGTGTTTTTCCTCGAAGTATACTGCCACTGCGCGCACATCGTCGGTCGTATAATATATATAATATATATATATATATAAGTTTTGGGCGGATAACAAAATACATGTTCCTCGTTCAAACATATACTAACACACACACACATGACACATAATAATAATAATAATATATAAACCGTGCACACGCACCGTGAGCATTAATAATAATAAATAAAAAAAAAAATTAAAAAAAGAAAGACGAAAAATTCCTATCGGTTTATAAAATGGGGCTGCGCAATAATAATACGCGTATATATACTATAAGTATACATGTATATAAATATAATATATATTATTATTATTATTATATTATGCACTTGTTGCGACGTCGCACAGATTCCACCGCCGGCTGTTATCCTCCGGAGTGCTGGTTGCGCACGACTACCGAAATTGTTTGGTTTAAAAAATTCCATTTTGTAATGCCACTGGTGTATAACTTACACATATTACACGTGTATATACAACTTCACGCGGGCGTGTCGTATAATATTTTATATCTCATAAATTCCGAGTTCTAGAAACTTGTGGTTGTTTTGTGTGAGGTATATTTTTAAACCAGTTAAGTATAATCGCGAATACCTACTTGATAATAATATGATATAATATATTACATAGTTAAAATTATATCGAATCGTGTTATTTTAAATAGGTTTCGAAGACATTATATTTTATTCAGAACGATTTCAATTACTTTTTAACTACATTTTCGGAAAATTAAAAAATGTATGTAATTAACTATTTTGGTTTATTTTAATATGTTTTCGTGTTGTATGAATTTTTTGTCTCGCATTATTCGAATATTATTGACATTTGATATTATTATAATTATTATTCATGAAATATTATTGAGTTTGTTATTCTATTTTGATCTTTTCCTAGTAGAACAAATGATTTATGATTAAACACACGCATAATATATGCACTTGGATTGAACTTTTCGGTAACCGACGAATACATATACGTATAGTGTCATTAAAATCCAACACTTAATATTGAACGAATGCGTAGGTTTTTACCCCTGTACCATATGCTATTCCAGTTTAATTTTAAACATCCTATATATAATACCCATTAATTACGAAAACTTCATGTCTTAATTGAATACCACATAAGAGAGTATAACATTATAATATTTATAAATATATTTTTAAGTATTCTGATCATTTTTAATAAGTGTTTGAATGTGTATTACACAATCATCCAGAATTACATGGACATATAAACGACGAAGGTATCGTTTTTTTAATGGGTAGGTATAGGTACTTATATAGGTATATAATAAACACACAACTAATATTTAAACTTGTAGTTTCATAGAAGTTATAAGTTTTTTTAACAATACTATTTTTTTTTTTATATCGGTCATAATACTCATAATATAATAAAATGTACATGTGGGTAAATTTAATATTATTATGGTGGTAATGTTTATTTTATAGTTGCAGTACGTTACAATAATCGTTACAATATGTCAATATATATGTATATCTAATATAAATATGAAATTCATTGCAAATAAAATGTCATCTATATATTATTGGGCGAATAATTCCTTAATCACAGTGCATCTACCGCGTGTATATAGATACATAATTTAAATTTGTATGTTCAAGTATGTATAGGCACTATCAACTCATTTTTCTTTTAAGAGGTGCTTTACCCTAGAGTGCGAAGGAATTTACATTCGTCCGTTTTAACTACATTATAATATCGTCCTAAAAAATATCGTTCATAGAATTCATTTGGAAATAATAATAATAGTAATAGTAATAATAATAACCCTAATAACCATAACAGGGTGCCGTGTCACGAACACGCACAGCTGCCGCCGTCGCACTGGTTAAACGGTAGATAGGTGAAGACTGAAGCTCGTGGGCGGATATTATTCACTTACCGGAAACGATGCGTACATATATTATATCAGTGAGTGTATACGAGTTTGTATACGTGTGTATACCGTATATATGTTTTTCTGCATTTTTTTCCTCGCTCTATCTACCCGTCTTTTCTAACCCATATTGTTGTCGGGACCTGTTTGCATGACAGATGCTGCGTGCACCCACCCGAGCGCGATTTGTCCGATTTTGGTCGTAAGAAGGTTTTCTCATACACACCAGAGTTCACCAAGGTTCAGATCACGATTTATTTCATACAGGTACACTATAGGTAAAACCTTTCCAGAGCCTCAAGCACTGAGAACTGATTATCTCCGTAAATAATAAAATAACAACTTTTGGTTGAAAAGTCTCTTCCCGCAGTCGATAGGCTTCGTACGTTTTATATAACTCACAAATTCATGTATTACCTATAATAGATATCGTATAATATATCAAGATTATTTATTAATATTATTTCATTTAATATTATTAAAATAATGAATATAATATTGTATTTAATGCATTTTTGTGCAAATTTATGTAGTGTAAATGAAAGTAATAATTTAAAATGCGCATAAATTTAGAACGAGATTAATATTGGTACCTATTATATTTTTGTGATATCAATACCGGTATTTTTCTGCTTGGAACAACTACAAAGTTCGCATATTTTTTTTAAACCGGGTTACCTATACAGGATGATTCATCAAGCATGCTCGCCTTCCTTTTATCTTTAAATAAAATGTCATATTATATATTTTAAATTCATAAATGTGGAATTTTATGTACACTTAATGACCATATTTTCTTATTTGAAAAAATAAATTTGTACTATTAGTCCTCAAAGGACCTCTTTAAATTTCATAAAAATGTGGTCGAAAGTATTTTAAAATAATGACATTATATAATAAGGATGCTTGGCGAATCACTCCGTAAGTAATATTGTTGTGTTGAATATATTTTTTTTCTAACAAACAGACGTTAGTTCTATTAAATTTGATTTGAATTTTATTCCACATTAAAAAAATAAACGTCCGTGACTATCATGCAGTGTCGCGCCCGCAATAATCCTTACACGATACGGAGTAGGTACGAATCGGAATTCCATTGAAAATATACGAATGAAAACATTTATACGCGTTTGTCGCAACATAAATCTTATAGACGCGATAATCGCGTACAATGTAAAATTGACAGAGGCCTTACTATTATTATAATACATCACGTTGAATCATCTACGGATAATATGAAAAAGTCAACAATTGGTTTATCACTGCTATACAACAATTTACGGACGATCTGATATCCAAACAGACTAAACAGTTTTTATTAGAAAGAAGACTGAATATGACAATAGAGAGCATACCTACTGAAGAATGTAGAAATGGGCAAAGAAAATCGTGTAGGTGTCATATTGGACCCACAATCGTAGCCGTGGACATTATACCGGACATGTGAGCCGACCGAACGCATTTAACAACTACCTTATAGTTGTATAATAATATACAGGTAAGTAGTATACCGTGTGGTGTGTAGTATAATAACAACCAAAACCTTGTGAATATACTATATTATAGTATATACATTCTTCAATAATTCAATCGGTTGTTACCTTTGTAGATATTTTACGCGAGCAAATGGTTAATATAAAAATTCAAAAACGTAGTGAAAATAGTATCACGATTATGTTTCGGTTGTTGAAGACTATCATATAATATGATTGCGATATTCATATCGTATCACATACTGTTAGCACGAACTCAGCATATTTTGCTTTTTCGCTGATCTTTAATGTTGTATTATACAAACAAAAATAAAATATTTTGATATCTATATTATTATGCTTAACGCTTATAGCTTATACATGATAAAAAAACTGACCCAACTTATTATACACCTATATGCAGAGCCCAACTTAGAGAGGAGGTAGAGAGATTGAAGTCTCGGGCCCCTGTTGATATTTAATTATTAAAGTGGCACTGTGACATTTTATGA
Organism: Schizaphis graminum; assembly: GCA_020882235.1. Taxonomy (NCBI): domain Eukaryota; kingdom Metazoa; phylum Arthropoda; class Insecta; order Hemiptera; family Aphididae; genus Schizaphis; species Schizaphis graminum. Next base: position 87,504,963 of record CM037033.1, on the reverse strand, counting down.
TGTTATTGCTTACGTAGTTTTTTTTTTTATAATCTTTTTCAAATAGATATCCTAGAAACACTAACAAATCTTTTCCTTCAGAACTTTTAACATATTTAGAGTACCTCTTGTACTCTAAAACTTTAGTGGATATTTATAAATGTGTTTAATAACAAATAAAAAATGAAAAATTCAATTTGAAAAAAATTAAATTATAAATTAACTATTATAATTTGTATTACAAAATAAAATTATATGCGATCAGATAGCAAATATTATATTAAAATAACGATGTACGACAGTTATCGAATGTTGAGATACTGATTATTGTATAATAATACCAATCTGCCATTTATATCTTCTCAGTTACTTTTATCTTAATTAGGACCGATAAAACTAACGTACTGTGGTAACGCAATTGTCACTTAGCTTATAGATGTATAACTGTATAGCTAATCTACAGTATGACAATATTACTTGTTCTATGTAATCTACAGGATGATAAGTTAGGGCTCGGAAGTTCTAGCAAATGCATATTTTTCTTGGTTTGTCCTATGACATCTAAACTCCAAAGTAAGGTACAAATATGTTTCACACTTCTCTAATGTCATATATGAAATTTTATTTTGCTATTTTTTTTACATATTTACGGTTTTTACTGTTATTTTGCTAATTTAAGGTTTTTAGTGCTATTTTTGGCATATTTATTTCACAGAAATATATATTATAGGAGCTATTTTGCTAATTTAGAGTTATAAATGCTGTTTATGGGCATATTTTTAAAAACTAAATTTAGTAAATTACCTACCAACAGCCGCCTACGAGTATGTGAACGAAAACAAATTGTTTTATTTTAAGATGGTACGAATCCAAAATAAACGGCCTTAAACCATTGTTATTGTCGATTAAATCGGACAATTCTGTTCGTTTCTAATAAATTGTTTCATTTTAAAATCGTGTCAGTCACAATATCGTAATATCGCACTATCATTGGATTCGTTGTATTATCGAGCTACAGTCGTGTTCTTGTCGATACTTACCATCATATTTTATGAAAAACATTAAAAATCTGTAAAATTAAATATATCTTAGATTTCATGTTTAAAAAAATTTGTTAACATTTTATTTTGCATATTTTCCAATTTTTAGTGTTATTTAAAGCGCTGATATTAATGTTTTTATTTGCATATTTAAGTGCTAAAAATTAATTCTTTTAGTGCTATGACTTCCGAGCCCTGGTGATAACTAAATTAAAGTGAATTGAACAGGGATATGTCTGACGGGGAAATTAACCGGACGGGAAAATGTTCGACGGCGAAACGACAACGGGGAAATGTTCGACGGAGAAATCACTAATACCACGTAGTTTACCTTTCAATCTACAGTTTATCTTTTCATATATTTTGTTGGTCAGTTTCGCATCATTAGTACAATCGGTACATTAGTTGTTAGTATTTTGTCGATTTTCGCAGTGATGTTAAATTATTAAATTTGTTTTTAGTCGAGTTAGTGAGTTTTTTTCGTTATTAGTGTATGCCAAAAACTATTCAAATTTGAAAATGTCTGAAAAAAAAAAGGATTTATCTCAGTTGTTATACAAAACAAAAATTAAAGAAGGAGGCCGAAGACGCAGTAAGCAAGTTACCTAAATTAAAAATTTTTTTAAACTATCAACAATGCGAACGAAGTAAATAATACACACTTGATTTTTCAGATCTAATTCAAAAGCTTAGTGAATTAAAAATTAAAATCTAGAAAAAAACTGTTGTTTTAAATTCTAAATCATGTAAGTTTTTTATTATTTACATTGACTATGCTGAAAAATACATTACCACTTTGACTTTGTGTATAATGTACATGATGTATATTAGTAAACATTTGTTTAAATTAAAAACTGTGTAAACACTTTTTTACTTATATTTATAATTTTAATTTCATCGTTTTATTTGTATTAATCATCATTAAATTATTACTTATAGACTTATGGTATAATTTATTTATAATCTTATAAAATAAATTGAATATAAAAAATCCATATAGCAAAAAGACTGCATTTATAATTTCAGTTGATAATTTAGAATTTAGATATCAATTAAGTTTGGGGCCTCAGCAAAAAATTAGACCCAGGCACCAAAATTCCTAAATTGGGATCTGCCTATGTGATAGATTGCTTTTCAACAGATTAAATTTATTCATGATCTTATCAAATTCCGATTACGGGATTAGGGGTTCTCTCTCCTTTAAAATAACATAATATCACCTGTACCGGAACATTCGAATGAAAATGATCAAAAAACGTATGTATTTAAAAATATCTAGTCCCTATTATTAGATATGACATTTCATAATTTAAATAATTTTGTTTTTACAATTATTATAATAGATAGGTACATAATAAAATAAACGTTTTCCCTTATTATACTACACAATAATACAATAATAATAATTTAAACAAGTTACAAGTTAGATAGTGACGATATGTAGTGATTTAAATAATAAATACCGTGACTCTATTATACACTAAACCATAGTGTTTTCAAGGACAATAAACTTGTATATTATGCTTACTTTGCTTTTACACTATACCTACTCAAACACGTTATGAGCATTTATAAGAATTTAACCTCAATATTATCTGTATGTATATTATAAGTACATAATATCTTAACTATTTATAATAAATATGTGCTAATAACATTATTCTTATATAGTTATATTTCAATAAAACAATAATGGAATTATTTCATTCTGATTAATGGCCGACACTTACAAGTTATATAACAAGTTACAAATTACTATATAAGTAATAGCAATGTAATATTATAATATTCTCTATAAATAAATAAATAAAATTGAAGTGTCTGTCTGTTTGTCCGGCAGTGGCGGTCCTTGACCAATTCCACAGGGGGGGCGAAATATTTTTCATTTAATTACCACAATTATTTATTATAAAATAATGTAAAACATAAAAATATTATAAGGTTTTTGTTGTAATAATATATAAGTCAAGGGGGGGGGGGCGATCCACCCATCGCCTCCCCCCCGTAGGACCATCACTGTTGTCCGGACTAATCTTTAAAACGGCTTAACGGATTTTTTCGGGATTTTTATAGGCAAGTAGAGGATTTGGTGAAAACTATAAGCGTTAGGCTACTTTTTATCCACTTTTTATTTACTTTAAGTCGCTTGTGAAAAATTTAAAAAACTTTTGAAATTAGGTTCAACATTTTAACTGTGACTGTCACATTAAGTTTAAATAGGTATGTAGGACACGGGTTAGTTCTGCTGCTAATTGGAACCATTTATACCAGCGGTTCTCAAACTTTTTTTTACGTACCACTTAGGTATATTATCAATCAGTCGCGTACTACTAATGAATGAAAATCCCAAATTATACAATTAAATACATATTTTTTTTAAATAATAAGGCAGAAAAAAATATTACGAATACAGTATAATTATTTTTTATTTATTAGTTTTTTTGAAATAAGATATACATTAAATAATTAAATGGGTTTATTATCCAAAGCGGCCCTTCACGTACAACCATGTAGTAGTCTTTCGCAAACTACAGTTTGAGACCCGCGGACTTAAACAATCAACAAGTAGTCTTTTTTTTAATTTATAGAGTTAGCTGTACACTCCAGAGCAAGTATTAAGCATAATATATTATATTTTATAACTGATAATTTCTTCCCTGAAGAAGTTGGTAAATAAAGCCAGTATGTAATAAAATTTTAAAGAAACATAATATGAAATTAATAAAATAACGAAAAAAATAGTAACACACATTAAAAAATAAGTATAATATATTATATTTGGCGAAATTATAGTTGATTAATTTTTAAATTATACTATATAGTATTATTTTACGTATTAAAATTAAAATAAAATAATGGGGATTAGCCAAAACATGTTAAATTTGTAATTTTTTTATGAAAATTGTAGGTGTTATGAGAATAATGATTGTGTAGTATACAGAGAAAAAAACAAAATGTGTGGTATGATAAAATGTAATGTCGTTTGGTTATCAGTTATCACATCAATTTAAAAACAAATAATATCGCTAATAATAAAAAAAAAAACAGTGGTTCGAGAACAAAGGGTATATAATATCGCCTCCCCGCGGTGTTCTTTGAAAAACGTTAAATGATAATCAAATATTTAATAGTTTTTTATTTTTAAAATTAATTTCAATTAGTTGGAGGAAAAATTCGAACATATTACACATGATGGCTGAAACTGATTGTGATTTCGGATATTTTAGTATTTTACAATTTATGAAGCATTTTAAGTTAAAGATTAAGTGAAATAAATGTTTTTCGAATAAGGTAAATAGTTTCATACATTAATACTCTGTGTATCTATAATAGTATTATTTTCAATCCTTGCAATGTGATATATTACGTATACAGATATTGTACAATAATATTTTAATTTGCTTTATAAGATGAGCGTTATGTCTGAAATGATTAAAGTTCCAATGTGTCTAGAAAATTTTTTCTCCATCATGTCTCCTTTACAAAATATAACAATACCCAGTATTAAAATTTCCCCAACTGTCTATTCTCTACTTTAATTTAATTTAAATAATATAATTATTATTTTAACGATGTAGGTATATTTTTAATTCAGTTGTTTATAAATATAAAAATGATACTAAGTTGAAAGTATGATTTATGAATAAACTAGTAAACTTCACACAAAATGTAATTAAACATATTAGAAAGAAAATTACAAAAAACCATTAGTGAGTTAGTATTTAATATCGAAATAGTTGCAGTCTACCTGCATAAAGGTACTTTATTTTTTTTAAACATTTTATAATAAAATTAAAAAAATTAAAATGGCCCCAATATAAAATGAGAACTCGTTTATAAACTATTGTAACTAAAACTAAATGTTTGATATTAAAATATTTATTAAATTATTACGTAAGTACACATCCAATGTAAAATACTTTAATATATTGTACTATCTAGTAATTATTGTATTTAAATTTTGTAAAGCAATAATTATCTATTACTTAATTAAGTAGATTACACTTTTTTTAATATTTCGTAAAATACAGTAATTATAGTATAATTATGTTGTTAATTTTAACATATATTTTGCTGTCAGTTTCCTATTAAATTTATACAAAAACTTTAAATAGGTATATTTAATTTGTAATCTCTTAAAGTGTACCTTCAATATAATCCGTTCAATGAACTGTCTAAAAATTTTTTAAAAATATAAAAATTTTTCAGAATAAATCATCACAATCACTTAAAATTTTTCATAAAAAATATAATACGTTTTGAACCTCCACCTTTAAAAGTGTTTTTTGGGTCAATATACGACTGTACAAGTATTCTGACAATTATTCTATAATTTCATAACATTGGACATATTATTCGTTGTGACATAATTATATAGCTGGTTATAAATTTAAAAAATAAAGATGGTATGTAAATTAATATTTTTCAATCAATTTTGCGACAAATAAGCACGCTTATACGTGTGCTCCATATATTTATTATATTGTTTTAATTCTTCGTTTTTAATTAATTTTTGAAAATCATAATACATAGAAAAGCTTTAGATTTTAGTAATTAACTACAATTCAAATTAATTAATTAATTATTATTAAATTGCTTGCACTAGATACCGTCAACAGATCGTGTGTATTAGACAGATGATTTTATAGGTAACGAAAAAGCTAACATGCAATTCAAGAACAATAGAATCTTAAATTTTGACAACAGACAAAATATTTCGTTTATCTACTTTCAATATTTTAAACGAACAATAAAACTAATCTCATTAAAATCTTGGCAAAACTATAATAGCCAAACTGAAAAACAAATTAAATTAAATAAAACAACTATTCTCCACTAACTAAAAATCATTTTCACAGAAAAAGAAAACTATACCATAAATAGATTAAGAATACATCATACTCGACTAATCCATGGTTACTTAATGTCTCACTATGAACTTTCCATAGATATGCTGTATATTTATTTTTTATATTACATAATGTAGATAAACTGCGGAGAAAGACGAAACATTAGTAAACCAACTACATGGTTTATACATTATTTTTGATTCAACAGGTAATTTTTTTCTTTATTTTTTTCGACACATTTATATACTGCCCCTAAACGCATAATATATAGTTTGTTCAATTTATGAAGGATAAAGGGTAGTTACGTATGTAATACGAGAAAGATATTCCGGTCGGATGGTATATTATATAATGGGGTTGAATTATTTTAAGTGTTCTACATGATTAAAATATAATATATCCTTTATTTAAATAGTAATATTAAATAAACAAGAATAAAAATATGTTTTAAACCGTAAATGCATTGTAGTGTCAGTGTGTCACGCCCAATGCTAAATACTATTGTCCATATTATTATTTATTATTTATTTAACTATTAAACTATTGCAGGCAAATATTTTATTTAAGAACACGGTATTCTAACATGTTTTAAATGTTAAACTACCTTAAATTTCATATTTTTAAGTAACAAATTGTATATTAACGTGGTTGGCACCTAGGTATATATTAAAAATAAACAGAGAATAAATATAAAACTGAAGCAATGTCACGCTTGTTGGATATCTAGTTTGCACTACAGGTACTAAAAAACCGATAAAGTGCAATAGGTATTATTATATATTTTTTTTTTGTATGGATTGAAATTTAAAATTATTTAAATTATTAGTACACCCCAGCATTGTATTAATTTATTAAAATGTTAGTAATATTGATGGTTTATAATCAGTTAACCTTATTTTTCATTGCTAATGCAAACAATTATTTTTTATAAAATCAATCGCAAATATTTAACCGAGCGAAATTGATCACAAAAATCAATTTATAGAAACAATTTTCACATACAATTTACAATTTTGTATTATGCTTTTTTTTAATTTTAACAATTGAGTTAAATAAATATATGTAAAGCCGAATATATTATCACTAGTATTAATTTACACAAATGGTATTGTCAACAAACTCTGTTTATAGAGTAATTTGGTTTGATTTTTTTTTTGTCACTAATTAATAATTGAAGTGAATTATATATAGATTACGCGTTAGTGTTGTTTGGTGCAGTTTGAGCATTAAAATCGCCGAACTCAAAGATTCAAATTATAAATATAAAAAATGAACCAACTATCTCTAATCATCCTTAATGATATTATTTATAACCATTTTAATAATAGCATATAGAAGATATTATCCGTATCATTGTATACAATTTTAGATTCTGAACGAAGTGATGAATGTATTGCATTTACAATGATGTGTGTTTTTTTTTTTTTTTTTTTTGTGTCTGGGGACAACATTTGGAGCAGTAATAATGCTCCGATTTTTGACTTCAGCCCCTCTTTGAATAGGGAATTGAATCTAGTTGGTACTTTAGGGGGGTCAAAATTAAAATTTTCTAATAGTTTTCAAAAAAATCGAGAAAAACAAAAAAAAAATGACAGAAAAATGGAAATTTTACGGAAAAACCACTTTTCGACAAAATCGATTTTTTGATTTTGCTGTAACTCAAAAACGAATTATTGTAAATACTTGAAATTTTCACCAAATGTTTATATTATGGTTATCTCTTTACAGTTAAATTTTCAAAATATTTTGACCATTTTTAAGCTACTAATAGACAATTGAAATTTTCGACTTTTCTAAGTTTTTTTTTCTTCAAATGCCGATAAAAATTTTTTGGGTGGCCAGAAAATCTTGAAAATTTAATACAAGGTTTCTTATAAGTTTTTCTTAAAGTGATAAAAAAAAATCCAAAATCGTTAGTCACAATTTTTTTTTATAAGTGTTTAAAGTTCGAATTTATACGAAATATGTCAAAATTTAAATTAAATTTCATACGCTCATAATGCGAATGTTGGCCATAGTAACCATAGTAACATAATATAAAAACTATACTATTTGTTTCAAAATAGAATATTTGACAATATTTAAATATAATATATCCTAAACTGACAAATCATCTTCGTTCAGAATCGTTTTTCGTATACAATGATACCTATCATTGCATTCAAATTTAACCTACCCTAGTCCGAGGTCCACCCCACCCCCTAATATACAGCAGAGCGATACCCACTTACCCACTTTTTTTAAGTATTGAAAGTTGGTAAGCTTATTTTTACTTTTTTGATTTTTAATCAAGTAAGTATGATGGTCATTGAAATGAAAAAATTGTGAATTTTTAAATTTCAAGAATGTTTGTTTAATAGGAAAATTATAAAAATGTAACTCAGTTGTAATAAATATGTGGATAATTAAGCTAGCTTTAACATAAAATATTAATAAAAGAGATCCAATATCACACCCAAGTGGTATAACCGTATAACGATTTGAATCCACAAAAACGTCGGCGTGAATAACAGTCCTAAAATTTCTATTTTTTAAGTTTTCTCCAAAACTGTTATAGCTAAAAAGTTGGTTGATAGCTCATTAAATAGATTATAAAATAAATACAAAAGATGAGATAAAAAATTTTCAAAAAAAATTATTTGATTTTTCGCAGTTAAAATAAAAATAGTTATTTTTTGCTAGATTTTCATTTAGCGTGGTAGATTATCGAAACTGGAGAACGGATTTTGTTATTTGAGGTTTTGTTAGATTCACATATAGGCTAGGAGAAGTGCTGTGAAGATTTTCAGAGCTTTATCTTCAATCGTTAACTATTTACAAAACTATAAAGCTGAAAAACATATAAAAAAAACCAAATAAAATGTGTTTTCATTTTTTTTTTTAAGCTCTGTAGTGAATTAACTATAAAAGATAAAGTTTTGAAAATCTTCACTGCACTTCTCCTAGCCAATGTGAATCTAACAAGACCCAAAACAACAAAATCCGCTCTCCGGTTTCAGAGATCTACTCACTAAATGAAAATGAAATTAAAATACGTTATATACATACCTATTGCATACAATTAATTAATTCCTAAAAATTGAAAACCAAGAAAGTTTACAAGCCGATCTCTGGCTTGGCAAGCGTTTTTTGTTATTTAAAATGTAATTATTCATGGTTTATTGTTGTTAATTTTTTATTATTATTTTTTTTCATTAACTATATACATTGTTTATTAATTTTAAAATACTATATTGTAGTAAGTTTCCAAAAAAGCTGTTTCGGTGAAATTTTATTGTGATTAACTATCTAGCACAGCAGTAAATTACTATGAAATTATGAGGAAATGATGTAAAATTAAATTATGTTATTGATCGCGTTGCTGGAAATATTATTATGTATGAAGTTTTGATATGTGAACATGCCAGATGGGATTACATTTAGAATTTAAACATTATATACTAATTGTAGACCTAAAATTATTTCATATAATTTATAAACATATAATGATGACAAATTATAGGTTATTATTTTTTTTTATTATACTATTTGGTTAGCTTATTATACGTACATCATTGTGTGTGTATGTGTGACGTGTGTAAGTTCCACATGACTTGATTTAAATAAATACTGTATAACCGTTTAAAAACACCCCTAAATGACGTCCATGCAGTTTGTATATACGAAAAATATGTTTTTAATAGAGTTTTTACATTGACTGATAATACAGTATTACAGCAAAAATCACTTCCTCTTTTTTTCTGACCTGTAAACGCGTAAAATAAATTTAAGTGCCATTTCAGTAAAATAACCGCAGTTGTTATTAGGTCTCGAGTCTTTTTTATATGTTTTCTAAAATCCTCATATTTGGATTACTGAAAATCGATTGAAACTACAATTTTTAAACATTAAATATTATTATTTTTAAGGTTTGGAGGTTTTTAGTAGGTACCTAATTATATATTATTATCTATAGTGTATATTTTCTATGTACGAATTTTGAATTGAAAAAATGTTGGCACCTATATTATCGATTCCCATACAGGAATTAGTAATATACTCGTTATTATTTTTTTCAATATTTATGAATACTATCTTACGTAAAAGTTCTTTATATTTATAGTTTCCTCAACTTTTTGGTAATTATTAATGATGTATTTTTTATATATCTATTATGTCGAATGATTTATGTTAAGATGGCTGCAGTAGTTAATATTTTTTGGTATACAGGACCGTAGCTAGAAATTTTATTTGAGGATATTAGTATTTAATAGTAAAATTTAAAAAAGGCCATCAGATTATTATGAAGAATTATTACTTCAATGGCGAAAGGGTTGTGAGGAATTTCGGAAAGGACCAAAGTCTCTCCCCGGCTATGGCTATGATAATATTATTCTATATAATATATGCATTGAGAAAGTTTTAAAATATTTAATCATTTATTATAATTTCCCAATTATTTATTTATACCAACTAGAATGTTTGTTCCAATGTGATGATAAATAAAGTATATACCTAATAGTTATTAGTTTTATATTATATCTAATATAATATTTTTATGCGTTTTATAGTATTAATATATTATTTATATGTAGCGCTAAGTATAGCGTCCTGGTCAACTTTGTATGCCAGTATTATTGTGTAAATAGACTCTATAATTAAAGTTTATTATTATAATTCGTGAGTGATGCCTTAACATTTCGATAAAATATATTCAGTTATTTCATTCGTCGTGTATATAAATAATGCAAGTCAGTATGATATAATAATAATCTTAAATGTTTTTAATTAATGAAAGTAAAGTTTAACAATTTAAATTGTTGTAAATATTTAATATATTTTTTGACTTAAAAGTTACGACACATCGCGAAAAAATGAAAACGAATAGGTAGATGTTGTATAGGTACTATTGTAAAGCATTAAACCAGTAAATATCCACCAAAAATATGTTTTTGCAACTCGTACTTATTTATTTGTATTCTATATTCACTATACATAAGTACACTCAAAATATTAAAATCGTACGCAGCTATTGTATCAATGAATAACCATTTCAGTCTGTAAACCGTTTTTAGTCTCCCCTTATATTATGTAAGACTGCAGCAGTGGTATTTTCTAGTGTATTTTTAGTGAAAATACGTAAACATTTCATTGGTACACTGTTTTATCAAATTGTATTCTGATTTAATTAAAATATTACCAGTTACCATACCTAACCTATGCGATAATATAATATAGTGTAAGCGAGTGCTGTCATCTTGTATGTATACCAAAATAAATACAATTTATATTACCATAATAGCGGCGCGCGTTTTCTTTAAAATATATTATTTTAATTATAATATTATTGTTTCTAGACGGAGTTTTGTCAATATTTATAAAGCGTTATAGCTTACACAATAATATAGCGTTATACTGTTATAATATACATATAAATCAATCATACGGTGTACATTTATGTATATATATAGGAACGTAATAAATAATAATTGCGTCAACGTTTAACAGCAATTATTTCGAGTATGGTTTATTGCAATTATCGAATTGCACGCCACGTTTAATGTATAATATATATTTACATTATTGTTTGTCTTTGAAAATACTTACATTAAATATGTATGCTGCACCTATATATATCGTAGTACACCTATATAGGGCTATACCGCATATGATATAGGTATTTGTATATAAAATGACTATGTATAAGTCTAAAATATGACAAGCCACAGAAATTGTAATAATGTACCTTATTGTTGACTGTTGTTACGAATACATATTCAAAGTATAGACGTTATGTATATGTGTTTAATGCTTATAATGTTGTACGTATAATGAAGACGTGCGTGTATATGATAACTTTATAGCAGAACGATCGTCAGTTTTCCATTTAAAAAAATCAATTTCGCATTTACCTAATTTAAAACGCATGCACTTAAATACTATTAATTTTTAATATTTTTTTTTTTTTATAATTTCACTCTTGTTACGATAAAAATCTACTCTATGTATTTAATAATATTCTGTAGCACAATGAATTTATAAAAATTTTGACTCTATTACCTAATATATTTATAATATTAAACTAAGAGTTTTAATTTTTATGTAAATATTTTAAGTTTAGACAAGATACGTGTGAAACTAACCTAGTGAAATCCTATTAAAAAGAAAAACATTATATATTAAATAGGTAAAATGCATGGAACTGTAGATACAATACAAACTATACAACTCGAGAATGAATTCGTTATGAAATAACTAATATTATATTAGCAAACTAATTTTTGCGAGTGCGTGTATTACCTTCATAAATACATAATATATTGACATCGTGTCTACTGCAGTGCCGTGCACTGCGACAGAATTCTCGCCACGAATTTATCCTTCCATCACCAATAGTTTTCGCATCACCGCTCGCAAATGCGTATTCTGATTAATAATATATTATAGTATAGTGTATTGTGAAAGATGGCGAAACAAGTCTCTGAGATGAAATGTTGATTATTATCACTGGCCCAGCGACAAGTGCCGACCGTTTCCCTAGGTTTATGCGCGCGCCAGGTGGCACGTCAAGGTAGAATGCACAAAGTCACCTATATTATTCACAGTTTCCTTTATTGAAAACGAACAGTTTCATACGCTTCTGTACTTCTATGTCCGTTATTTGGAAATTGTAATTAATTGTATTTACATATTATTGTAATATGGTCGGCATTGAAAATCCAAACAAGCAGCTCTTGTTGTAATGTATAATATTTGCAGAACATATAATATAAAACTCAGTATTGTTATGCACATGATTATATAGCTTTATAAGTATATTATTCATTTTAATATAAAGTCATATATAGGGCCCAAAACTCGATGACTTAAAAATCTTTAAAAAATGCACACGAAAAAGTATTAAAATTACTTTAAAATGACTTTACCAAAACATATCATTAAATTTTAAAAATTACGTTTTTTTAATAATAAATTAACATTTCTAAATAATTTATTTATTAATTATTATTTTATTCATCTAAACAATGCTAATATTTTTATACATTAAATATGTTTTTATTATCTACTTAAATGATTAAATATATTATGTAAATATTTTTAAATAATAAAATGTGTTATATTGAACTATTAAAGTATGTTTAATTTTAATATTTTCGAAAAGAAAAGATCGATGATTGTCCGATAATAAAGTTTTGTAGGTAAAAATAACTTCTTTCCACTTCCACAGATGTGATTGGCGTATACTTAAAAAAAATGATGAGCTTAAATTGAATTTAAAACGGAAATAAGAAATAATGTTAGTAATACAATATGCTATACAGTGCAATACGTTACAATACGTTAGTTTTTCCAAATATTTAGTTTTGTAAAAATAATATTTAAGAAAAATGTAAAATATGCAAATATATCTACAAAAATGCAAAAAATGCTCCAAAATTATTAAAAAATGACTGTATAACCAAAAATTACCAAAAAATACGAAATAAAAATGGTTCCATTGAATTATACATAACGTAAGTCACATTTCTGTAAAGACAAGCCTCGTATATAAACGCATTAAAAAAAAAGATGCAAATGCATCGAGTTGCTCTAGTCATATATTATATATAATGAGTTTACTGGATTTGCAATATTATTATAATATTTTTATGGCCGATACTGCAGTTATGTAATTGCAGGGTAGAGGGTGCGAGTGAAGAACTTAAATGCCTAGATAAAGGGCGGTTATGTACATCTCATCTGTACTTGGCTGCGGTTAAACATTCAAGACAGATTATTAAAAAAGAACAATTATTATAACGGTCAAAATATTTAGTCGCCAGTAGAAAATGTAGTGTGTGGTCATTAAATTTTTAAACAGAGGGTGCAGACTATAGGTATAGCAGCTGCGATGAAAAACCACTGGACCGCGGTTACGCGAGGTAACTCCGTCGTTGGTCTATTTTATCATACAAAAAGTTGTATGATAGTAATATTCAGATCGGATTACCAATATAATATGAATTTATTCACTGATATTATAAAGTTACACGAGTATTTAAGTTCTGAGGATCTCTTTCTGTTGTCATTATATTATTTTTTTTATTTAAATATCTGATTAAAAACATTCAGTTTTAAAATAGTAGGTATAATCTTATATATTATCGAATACGTGATGTAAAACGACTTAAATTTTTAAACGAATATTTGAATTTCTAAGAAATAACAATTTACTAAAACGTTCAAGTCGAACCTTCGACCTTCGGACTCACTATCCTAGTGGGAGATAACAATATAGTACACCCACTCATTTTTATCGCACAATCATGCTGGCTGATTCGTATAGTTATTTGGATTTTGTCATCAATGAACGAATTGTAATCTTTTGGATAAAATGAACTATTGACCGTCTTATCCACCAAGTCGTTATAATATATGCTTTGTATTTTATACATATAATAGGTACATTGTAACAATATGCACGTTACTCCGTGTTGTATCACTATTACATTATTAACAGTTGTACAAATGCGTCATTAATATATCTAAAACCCGGAAGTTCATATATTAAAAACTACAGACCCTAACGAGCGCTCACATGTTCTGAAAAATTAAATATTTTTAAAAAAATCGTTTTAAATTGTAATATTTTATTAATTCCTTGCATGTGGTAGGTATATACCTACTGTTTGAAAAAAATCACCTTAGTCATGGAGGTTACAATACAAATTGATAAACACAATATCGTCTTTCTTGCTGTTTTCGTTAAAATAGTAAATACTCATAGTTTTATTATAAATAGGGCTAGGATTTGTATGTAAATACATATTTTTACTAAAACACGATAAATTAAGTATTGAGCAAATGATAAATTCATTTCACGTGATTTGTAATAAAATAAAAACATATTTTATTTTACATGTTTTTACACATTTCGTCAAAAATACATATTTTAACATTATTTTGTAAAATGTCGGCATTTTTTTTTTTACATATTTCGTAAATCTTGACAATTTCAGTGGTTAAGTACTTTAGTAGTCTTATACATTAATACTTCGATTATAAGTACTCGTAAAAATTAGAAGTGTATAATGCAGATAGGAAATAAGAATATGAAAGTATGAGTGAAATGTTAATAACTTAATTATAGTTTATCTTATTTGTTTTTGTTCGATAACTATATATATTAATGATTTTAGATTATACTTAATATTCAACAATTATTAGACAGATTACATTCACGAATTTTCAACAGTGTCATTTCTTGCGTTCATGTGGTAGTGAAAATATCTTTATATTTAATTTAAAATTATATTTTTTAAATGAAATTGATTAGAGATTAAAAACAATTAATTGTATATTATTCAAAAGTTATTTAGAATTTAATTTTAATTTTACACGTTAACAAAATTTTTAATTTTTCTTATTATATACTTTTTATTTCATACTGAATATTTTTACTATTTTAATTACATATGTTATATGTACATATTTTTGGTTTTTTATTACATATAAATCCCAGCTCTAATTATAATTATAATAATAAATACCTATAAACTCTTAAAATAATAAACCTTATAAAAAGAAATAAAAATACATTATTGACAAACCACAAACAGCAATGACAAAACGTATAGTATGATCTATCTTTATTAAATAATTTTAAGTTCGAATATATAAAAATATTATGTACCCTGATGTTCATCGTATATACAATGCATATTATATCTATGCGTATTACTAATTATTTATTAGTGTTGTTTGCAAGTACATTTTATGTAATACAAAAAAACTATACCTACGCTATACGTTAACGATAATCTTGTTAAACGGATGACTGCAAAATTATAATATAGTATTAATAATCATCAAACCAACACAGGTGTTTTAATACAATATAATAATACGATTATAAATGATATTTTAATTTTAACTGTAGTCTGTATATATTATAAATACTGTGAATTTTTTTTATAGATTTAAAAAAACATCAACGACATAGTTATTATAGCGTTTTACAGATAATAATATAAATTATATTATTTATATAATATAAATTGTATGAACATGTTTAATATGTTTACTGCTTGAATGTTTACATCTATACATTTTTATTATACCATAATATTATCTTGCTAAAGTTGGTTTTTTTTTAAGAATCGTATTATTTGTTATGAATATTTAGTTGTGCTCGTTACTATAATATTTGTCCTATACACAGTTCTCGTATTTTATAAAGATGTCGAGCACGTCCGAGATGTTTTCAGTGTTAATACTATACGCTTAATATTTATTATAAACAATCCGTGGGAGATATTATATATATATGTTTTATCGTGTACATGGCTATTACTGATGCACAGGAAATGCATTTATAGGCCATTTAGCCGTTTAGGGTATTCGTCTTTTGTTAATATGGATTAATACCGTGTGTGTACCCAATTCTCAGTCAATTGATTACAACTAGGTTTTGTCCACTAAGTGTTTCGGAAAGTGCCATCATACGTCAACGTTGTTCTTTTATGTCTCTCAATTTTTTTTCGGTTTCACTTGTTAAATCGTTTCGTAACAATATATTGTAGACATTTTTATTTTAATAGTATTTTTATACATCGCGATGGCTCTAATAATTGGTACTGTCGAGAACTTGTATATACGCGCGCATAATGCGTATGATGGATATGTATGGTGCACAAATGTCAATATATATATATATATATAGGTCAAAGTAATATGTATATAAATATTATATAAATTATTATAAACAGGTAGCCACGGTCGAGTCAATCAAATATTTTCACACGCATATATAGTGTGTATATAATATCTACCTGTATATGCCACCGGTGGTTGTTTCTTCGGAACAAAATTTCTGAATGGCAAACGTTCATTGAAATATCATATTATTATAATGTATATCACAATATGTATATAATGTACAACATGTCAATTCGCGGTCTGCAGAAATCGGCCGCCCCCGCGTGCAGGTAAGTCTTCGGGTAATGCGCTGGGAAACGCACACTCGATCGGTTCTGATGAGAACCACTCGCGTATATATATTAGGTACCTATATACACCTATTCGTATATTATGGTACACGGACTACCTACTTTTTTTTTCATCTTCTTTTCCTTCCCCCCTCTCTTTTTCTTCCTATACGTATATATCGTGTCGGTGTTTGCATTCATCGTTCGCTCCTTCGAAATCGCTACTGACCCGACACAAACAAGAAATCCGGCCATTGTCGGAGGAGCGATGGGATTTCGAATGTTTGCATCCCGATCCCGATACATATAATATTGTATCGCAGCCGACACATCCGTTCGTGGGTTTCTCACGCGTGTTTTTGACACGCACCGCGCCGGCACCGCCCCGTTCGGCGGTCTCGGCAGGTAGTCGCGCGATCGTGGAAAACCAGAAGATGGAGAAAAAATTTATTATTATTATGATAATATTAAACCTGCTCTTATATATATATATACCCTCCAGAACCCTTGTTCATAGTGCAGTGCACTGTCGCAGGTACTCGACATATATACTGTGTAGCATAATATGACGTACGTATATATTATATGTGCGCATATATGCATAATATATAGAGCTAATAATGCGGTTCATTTTGGGTGTGAAAAAAAGTATGGAACTTTGTCCCGGAAAAATAAAAAACAGATAAGAGTTTATGTATCACATTTTTTGTTTTATTAAAGGAAATATATAAACCCAGTCGACAAATAATGAAAATAATGTTGGTTAAATAATACAGAAAAATTCATAAATAAAAAAAAAAAATAATAATAATAATGATACAAATCAAACATATTCATGACATAATACTATACAATAAAAATAATAATATAATAACTGTTATATTATTATTGTTGCGTCGTCGTGTCATAACATCACCATCACACACGTGACTCGGTTATACGCACAGAACGACGGGAACGACTAGTTAAACGTTATGGCGACTTAAATAGTAGTGTACAGCGGCAGTCTTTACATAATATGATGTATTACAACGATTATAAAATATACATAACATGTAAGTCCGTTGTGTATATATATATTATAATATTATTAGCGTGATATCGTTTATATAGGTATAATAGTTATAGTGTTCATCATGCACCCGCGAAGCAAAATATTTTATACATTTATAATATTATGATATATATATATATATATACTATATAGGCACCTCTGGGTACGGCCAACGGACCGGATGATTTTGTGCAGCTGTATAGTTATGCACGTCACAGTCATATACGGTGCCGTACCCGTTGAACAAAATAATAATAATAGTAATAATTTATGAGAGAAAAAATTAAAACTTAATATCTAAACACAGTGCAAATTATATGTCGATAGTAATGTGACTAGTACGTCTAATAATTAGATAAAACATTTCATATAATATGACGAATGACTTAAAGGCGTAGATCGGCCGAGATTTACATAAAGCGCTATCTGTTTTTAAATCTTTTTTTTCCGCGAATCATTTCAATATATTTTTATGTACATATATTATAGGAATACAATATAAGGTCGGACGTCGCGGAAAACACGACCGTTTTCAAAAAAAAAAAAAATCATAATAATATAATAATCTCGCCCTACGCCCGTGTCGACAAAAATAATAATAATAATAAACAAATATAATAATGAAAATAATATAATAATAATAATATATAGGTAAATAGGTTCAATAATTTAACACGCGCGTAATACGGTGGCGTCTAAACAACCGTCTGCTGTTGCTGCTGATGCTGTTGCTGCTGCTGCTGCTGCTGGTGCTGGTGATGGGACAGCATTCGCGGACATCCGGTGTCGCAGTGTTTGGTGAGCAGCGACATGCGGCTGAACGTCTTGCTGCACGTCGCGCACGAGTACTTCTTCACGTCCGAGTGGGTCTGCAGGTGGGCGCGCAGGTTGGACCTGTCGGCGAACGCCCGGTTGCAGTGCTGGCACGAGAACGGCTTCTCGCCGGTGTGGGTGCGTATGTGGCCCTGCAACAGCCACGGCCGGCTGAACGCCTTGCCGCACAGGTTGCATATGCACGGCAGCGTGTGCGTGCGGATGTGCATCTTGAGCGCGCCGAGCGTGTTGTACGCCTTGTCGCAGTACTTGCAGCAGAACGTCTTGGCCGCGGCGCACTGCGACTCGTCGTTGGCGCAGTGGTACTGCTGGTGCTTGGTCAGCCCGGAAACGGTCGAGTACGTCTTCGAGCACGCCGCGCACTTGTACCGTCCACCGGCGGACGCGGCCGACGGCGAATCGCGCTTGACGACGCCGCTCGCTGCAGACGCGTCGCTGTCGCCGGAATTGTAGAGCTGATACTGTTGCGCCGTGGCCGGCTGTTGCTGATGATGCGACGGCGGCGGTCCGTACGACGGCGACATGGCCGACGACGAAGACGCGGACGACGGCGGCGGCAGTGACGAGTCCACTTCCGTGGACGACGGCGACCAGCTGCTCATCGCGGTCCTCCCGTACCAGTTCAGCTGAATGGCGGGGGGCGGGCTGCGGAGCGGAACCGCGGCCGCGGTGGCCGGTGGCGTGAGCGGCATCAGCGGCTTGAAAGCGGAACCGGTGCGGCCCGCGGTCACGGGCGGCGACAGGGACGCGTCCCGGGCGATGGCCACCATCGTCGGCGAGTAAGCTGCCAACATCGCGGTGCCGGCGCCGCCGCCGTTTTGTTGCTGGTACATGTAACCGGACAGGTAACCGGTGTTCGGGTACTGCGCGGGCACGGGCCGCGGCGTGGCCGGCGCGTAGTGCCGGTTGTTGTGGTGGTGATGGTACGCCGCGACCGCGGCCTGCGCGGCGGCCGGGTGGTGGGCGCCCGCGATGTTCAGGCAAAGCGGTTCCAGCGGACCGGCTTTGACGGCCGTCGGCTGGTACGGCTGTTGCTGCACTCGGTGCTGTTGCTGGTGATTTTGGTGCTGTTGTTCTTGTTCTTGCTGTTGCTGTTGCTGGTGGTTGTAGTACGGAGACGACAACGGCGCAACCGCGTTTTGATGGTCTGCGTACGACGGCGGCGATTCTTTTTTAATGGCCAAAGGCGCGACCGCGGCCGTTTTGCATCTCACGCTCAAGTCTTGCGGTTTGGTGCTCAGGTTTTCCGGTTCCAAACATTCGTCCGTGTTGTCTGTTCAAAAACAAAAACATTTATCCGATTAATATTTGAATTTATATGGCTTAAGTTTATTTGATTGCTATAATAACATCGTCGTAATAAACATATATTTATAGCGCTCGTTTATAATAATTATTCGCAAAACGTGTAAGACGTAGTAGACGATAATATTATAATTGGTAACTACGCGGAGAAAAACCCAAATATTATTACGATCGTAAACATTGTAAGGGCAATATTAAAATAGATCGCATTTTCTTCCTGTATTGCGCGCATATGCGTATAATCACGTGTTTTGCGTCGTGGAAAATATGTGGCATTTTTTTTTTTTTTATAATGTAGACACGCAATTCCGTCAGTCGGACTATAATAGTGCTAAGAAAAAAATCAGTGTCGTACTATTATAGCGGTGACGGATATTGGATGTAAACATGTCGTCATTTAAATCGCGCCGTTTATAACGGTTTATATATTATTACGATTTGGCGAGGGGTGAAGTGCGCATTGCGAAAACATTGCACCGAATCGAAAAAAGGGTGACCCTCAGAGCGCATTTCCCACGGTCGGTGGCGCACCGGTTCCCATCATCCTTCATCGTCGTATTAGTGTAATATACTGGTACACTACGTGATGACGAGCAAGTGAATACATTTAAATAAAAGGGTATCGCACATGTTAAAATCTATCTTCAAAATATGCTAATTTTTAGTATATACTATTAATAGATGATTTATTAAACGTTCCACAGATTTGACAAAAAAAATAAATAAATAAAAATGCACCGTCTTCAGTGGCATGTTTACAAGGTAAGGCCCGGGCCTACTCAATTTTTATTTGACTGTTTGGTTTTTTTTTTATCAAAAATAAAAATGTTACCTACTAATAATATAAGTAATATTTATTATTGAATATTATATTGGTATAATTCTCATATCCCATGTGATAGGAAAAATCTTCCCTAATAGTTATGAACACACTTACACATACTACAAAACAAAACTGGCCTATCCAATTATTTTGTGCTAAACACGCCACTGACCGTCTTCTTAATAATAATAGCAAAATTATAATAATAAATATATATACGAAAAAAATGCATTAAGTCGTGTGCCTACACAATATGACAAGACGCTCGTAACATAATAAATTATGTATGATAAAATAATAAATAAAATGTATGTTTACCGTAATCCATCTCCTCTTTGATGTACTCGCATTTGACGTAGTGGACCGGTCGTTTTTTCAGCGGACAGTGCGAGTAATCCATTTTCTTCGAAGTCAACTTGTGGTGCATCATTGCCGATTGCAGTGGTTTATCTTCGAAAATATGCATGTTACGTGCACACGGCAGGACCGTCGGCGGTGGCGACGAGTTGGGCGAGAAACGACGACGTGGACGTGCTCGTGATTGTCTCGCGGAAAAAACAAATCGAATTCGACGGCGTCGGACGCGCGTGACAATCGATCGAAAATAATAATAACAACAATAATAGTATTTACTACGAGTGCATAGAACGTATTTCGGACGGCCGTGCGTGTACTGCGACTGCGGTCATGTACGTGGTGCACCGGCGTCGAACTCACTGGGCGTCGTGACGGTGCAGCGGCGGGCGCGTTCTCCGGTGTGTGTCGCCGAAGAGAATGCGAGTGATTCCGTCGCGAGAAGAGGTGGTTCTGGTTCTCTGCGACGCGGTCCCCCCCACCCGTTGACGTCGGCGGCGGCGGCGGCTGTGGAGGGCGCGCGCCCGGCATAATAATATCACCGCGCCGTGGACAGGTGTTCGGCCCCCGTCGCATATACGGTGCACACGTTACGCGCGGCGTTGTAGGTATATCGCACGTGCTGGCCGGCCGCGACCAATCCGGCCGGCGTACATGGCGCGGACCAATGGGCGCGGTGCGGGGTTCACCCTGCCGGTTCGCCGGCAGTCCCCTCTTCCGATCCGGTTCCGGTGCGCGCGGCGGTTCGGCGCCGAAACCGGTGCCACCGTATACATCGTACATTATTGCCACGCCATCATAATGGGCACAACTACATAATATAATACAATATTTTAATGTTATATTGTACGCATCACTATGTGCGTGTGTGATAATGTGCATTATCCGCCGCCGCCGCCGGGACGCGATTGTTTTTCTCCGCAGGCCTGACAACGGTCCGCGCGACGGATTTTTCACTTCGCTCGCGCGCGCGCCATTATGATAATATTATATCCGAACGGCAGCTGCGCGCACACACGGCGAATGTTATACGTATTAATAAACCGTTCGTCGTCGGCTTTTGCTGCGTATCGCCCTCTGCGGCACGCGGGCGAAAAACAAATAGTCACGGTTATATACGTATATACCGCGAGTATAAATAATATCATGCACATCCCCCACATAACCATAAACCACGGTTATACCGCGTATATTTATAACGTCCTATACGAGCCCCGAACGAGCGTGCAGCAGTCATCGCGACGTTCTGCAGTGGGGCGAATTGCGCGCTAAGGCATTTTCTTTCAAACCGCCCGACGTGTTTTATTTGTGCTCGGGACATTTAATAAAAACAATAAATAATAATCCATTTGTTACGCGTAGTATAGTACTATATGTATAGTACATAAAAATGGATGCTATAACATCGTTGATATTAGGCCTGTTTTGTGTGCATATACATCGTTTATATATATTTAAATTATGCTGCAATATCGATCACGGACTTTTAATTATTATTGTAGGAATAAGATCTCTATAGGAATAAGATCTCTAGATCGCCGGATTGAATATGATGGTGGGCTAAGTAATAGTCATGCGATATAATCGCGAAATCCAATAGACTACAAGCTAATTGGTGGAATGTATATGATTTACGATTGAAATTAAAAACATAAAAATTTATAAATAATAGTTGTATAAAATCACGAAGCGTAGTTAGGTATATCGCTGAAAACTCACATATTTTAGGTATACTGACCTGCAACTGTTATTATTTACAATATCCTGCAATATTATAATTGTAAATATAATAGCCTATTATGCTATAATTAGAGAGCTACATGTTAGCACAAGTTTTGGTGTTGGGATAACTGTGATGTGTACCTACGCGTACAGGTTAAAATAAAACTTCACTTCATTAAACAGAAATACCACGATATAACACACCGTATATACACTCGTATAATATACATTATAGTATAAATATAATTACATTTTGATATTATTATTAGATAGACAATTTTAATTTTTATCGACTTGCATTGCGTATTCGAGTATGAAATGAATATATAGGTATGCAAAAAAAATATAATATAAACTATAAAACATGTAGCTGCAATATAGAGGAGTAGATATTTGCGTATACATGAGTAAAGTTGTTTCTATCTAATAATGTCTAAATATTTATCAACATCATATTATTTTAATCGTGATATATATAATATATATAATTTGCATAATTTGCATAATACAGTATAATAACTCTGTGGCATGCCTTGGTGCAGGTTAACAGGTACAATATAATAAACATAAATAATATCGAAGTCATCAATGAGTTAAAAATAGTTTAAGTTAACAGTTGAAATTAACTATATAAGTTATATACATAATTATATGTTAATGAATTAATTTTTATTTTAAATTTATTTTTAACTTATAATGTTATGTGTAAGTATAGGTACCTATTATAATAGTATTTAAATAACTTTATAGTCACGTTAAGTTAATTTTTCTGATGATATTACTCCTCATATATAAAATATATAACAATATTGTTTTATACAGACAAAATTGTCTTTAAGAAAAATAAATAAACGGAAATATTATTATTTACTGTAAATACTTCAATTTAAAAGCTGCCGAAATGTTGAATAATACATTATTTCTGGGTAGTGGGTATTCGCAATAGTCAAAAGGGACCAAAATAGCATATATATAGCGTATACGTACAATATAATACTGCAACTAGAGGTTTGACGATTAATATAAGACGTTGCAGGTGGAGCGATTTCTTAAAAATTAACATAAATAATTGATAATTGTTTGGTTATTTGTATCAAACAGGGTGTATTGCAAATTCCTCACCTTTCATGTATTATTTGTATTATACATTTGTGTTTTGCAGTAGAATACCTTCATCAAATGATTTAATTATAACTTGCATCGATTGTAAAGTGTAAATATTCAGTTTCAAAAAAAAGTGTTAGTACTAAACGTTGACTATTTTCTAACCAATAAGTTAATTTTATTTTTATCTTTTTAACTTATTGTACCTACTACCCAGGGCCGTTCAGAGGGGGGGGCAATGGGACCATTTTGCCCCAGGCCCCATTGTTGTAATATTTTTAGGGGGCCCCCAAAAAGTCTTGATTTTGTTATTCTCAGTGAGTATTTTGTTTATCATATTTTATTATTATGGTCGAAGGGCCCCCAAATTAATTTGCCCCTGGCCTCGAAAAACCTTGGGACGTCCCTGCTACTACCTATTATACCTTTTGATATATTATGTCATAGATAATGTATATGTTGAGTTGACTATTTTGTGTAGACTATTTATTCCTACGGTTGTCGCAGATCTGACTTATGTCAATGTCAGTTATATACACTTGTATAGTTGTAATATAATGTAGATGCGATACACGTTATGTAAACTTGTGCCGAGGGCTTTTTTTAGACGATCAAATTATAGCTAGTTTTGAGTTTGCATAATATGTTATAATACACAAATCTATAGGTTCAAGCAACGTTCAAGCAAGCCCCTAAAACTAGATGGTCTTATATAGGTAGTTGGCCTCTCTGCTTTCAACAAACAACTTAATCTATTTTCATTTAGAACATTTTTAATTACTATTTTATGGTTTAATGTAATTTTTTATTTTATTTTGTACCATTTAAAATGAAAAATAACGATGTAATATTATATACACATTATAAATTATATAAACAAAAATTATATAGTGACAAATTATATTTTAAATATTATATAAACACTAAACCATCCAAAATCTAAAATATTATTGTTATCCCATGCAAATAATATCAAAAACATCTATAATATATTCAATTTATAATTGAATATAATTCATACAATAAATATTTGTACCTCATTTATTAGGTATATATTATATCTATATAAAATATACAAATTATTTACGATCACTAGTTTAACTACCTTTTCATAACTTTAATTTTCACTAATTTATACTATAGTTTATTGATATATTGTTATTAATATAAATTAATTATGAATTTATTGTTTAGTAATTTTTTGGGATGTGAGCATTTTCAATTTTATTGTTATTTTTGAATGTGTGCGCGTTAAAAAAATATATAAATTTCGGATTTACACCTATATAATTATAGGTATATGAAATATTTAAATTATTATAAAGTATTCTGCGTGCAGGAAATAAATTATTTTGTGCTTGCCGCGAGAACGTTCAATTTTTTTCTACAACTGTGTACAGTCGCCCTGTGTAAGACTCTCAGAATCCACGATCACCAGTGGCGTAGCAAGGGGGGGATTTTGGGGGTTGAAACCCTCCCCTTCGGCCGTATTTTTATCAAAAATATAATTTTTATAATATAGAAATACAATCATTTATTCGTGGTGAAATGTATTCTGTTATGCTGTATTCACATTATCGACTGCACTGGTGATAATAATCATTATCATTCAATTATTTTATTATTTCAATACAGTTGTAGATTTATTTTATTTTATTACTAAACCCCCCCCCCCCTTAAAAAAAATCTTGGCTACGCCACTGACGATCACTATATAGTAAGTTGTGTTATTGCATTTTGTTATTTATATTCTATATAGGGTGACTTGCACCCCACAATAATACGCAAATACCTACAGATTATAATATTATATTATTATAATAATATATATATATGTAATGCTTATTATATCTTGTATACCTGCAACAGCGTAATAGTTATATGATATTATATATATATATATATATAGGTGTAGGTAGGTAAATTGCGAAACTTGGTTGTGCTATTCACTTTAGCTATTGCAGGTAAATATATATATATTATATGCATTATGATTTTTCGTTGGTATATATACATATAATAGTGCGTAATACCTGTATACGCAATTATTCTGCGCGTATTTGGAGTGCTATAATGTGTAGTTCCGTAACGTGTTTTTGAAAACACACTTATGTACCTATAGGTACATATTACAACATATACGTTATTTATATATATATATATATATATATATATATATATATATTATATATGTATATAGTATCCGGTATATTTATTGTATTGTGTGTATACCTACTGTATAATATATCAAATCCGGATCTAGGGTGAAGAAATCTTGATTCTGACTTGGGCGTAATATTTTTTTTTAAACATTTTTGTGTATAAATTATATCAAAACATCGATGTATTTGTAATTTATAATTTATATATACATTTGACTTAAAATGCTAAAATTGTCAATATTTTCAGATGTAGGTATAATATAAGAACTAAATAATAATATATATGTTTAATAAATAATATAAAATTTTATTAAATAAAGCTTATATGTATATTGTTATAGATTTTTAATATCACGTAATGATTACCAATTTTATTAGTTCCCATAAGAAATCAACAAGTTTTCAAAATCTCATAAAATCATCAAACAGTTTTTACGACCAACATTTTTAATTTATATGATTAGAAAGTAATGCTTACTGATATATAATGGGTGATGTGGTATAAAATATTTTATTTTGTCTATATAATATGTTATCTAATGGGGTCTAAAACTCAAAATTATTCAAAAGCTTTGATCTGTTAACAGCTAGATCCATTTAATATTGTATAAATAAAAATATAGCATCAATATATTCCATATACCTAATTAGGTATATACAGTTTTATACCTAATGTATGGGTACACTGATTTAAACGTCAGTAGGTATAATGGGCTTTTATATTATATATCCACAGGGTTCACATAATATGTTTAATTTATAATAATATAATAATTATTGTCCTAATAATAAAACTAATTTGGATTTCATAGGGTTCCAAACTCTAAACAAAACGCGCTCCGATGGAAAATAAAGAACTCCAAGACACGCGTAAAACGGATACCGCGGACACAGTATGAGTATTATTATAGTAATATTATACGTTTAATTAAATTAAATTTCATATGTGGCGTAAAAATTCAATCGGACCTTAATTTATGCTGAGATCTCTCTAACCTCGTGTAGAGCACACGCTTCAACTAGAACACTATATATAGATTATAGCGGTGTAGAACGGGTAAATATTTGCATATACATAATATTAATATTATTATTATGTCTGTATTATATAGGTGTAGTGCAGCCCATTATCTACGAGCACCTTGTGGAGGATCTATCAGCAGCTGGTCTTGTCGTAGTTTTAAACAGTCATTATAATATATATTGTTAATTGTGATGTATTATGCGTGTATATATGTAAAAATGAAAATCTTTGTCACGCATGTTCTTTGAAATTACTCATCTGATTATCATAATTTTTTTTTTAATTAAAGAGTCATATCACGGACCAGATTTTAAGCCTAACTATTTCTGATTTTATAAGTTACCTATTAAACATTGAGTTATTATTTTTTTTAAATACTTATAAAATACACACATAAAGATATATTTGTATTCGTATATCACCTGCAGTTATTAGTTATTATTAGAAATCAGTACTTTAGTAAATATAATTGACGTAGTAATATAACAGTATACAAAACTTTTTCGTTGTTTTTGGTGCACTTTATTGAAACTTTATGAGTTGTTTGTTTTTGGTTCAGAATGAATATAGGAAATCAAATTTGGGTCGCTATTATGTAAAGTCGATATATGCCACAAATATCATCTATAAACCAAATCAAAAATATTATTTATCACGCTTTAAACTTTAGCATTATATGCAATCAAATTCAACACGGATGCAATTTGTACGCGCGGGTACCAAAGTGCACGGGGATATAGTAATAGCATTTAATAGGTAGGTATAATATGCATATATGAATATGTGTGTTATGTAAATCATATATATTATTTAGGTTTCAAAACGCACAGCGATGTTTTTGTTTTCGCACAAGCATATTATTATATATGGTATGATATGGCAATACGTGCTGGAGCGCAGGATGCATACAAGGAAATAATATAATATTATATATATATATATATATATTGCAGCAGTATGACTCTATATATAGTGTATACCAGCTATAACCGATACCTAGGTACCTATTATATATGTATATCATAATATTTTTACGGAACTGTATCGCGCGCGCGACTCGAACGGTATACGCACATTATAACTATTCTTATATGCCTATATACGATCGTTATCTTCGATCACGATTTTCCCAAGAGTTTTTTATTTGCACGGCCGAGACTATATGTACAATAATCGACTTGATGTGCGCGGCGTCTACACGCTGCGGGTATATTGACAAACATCACGCGCACCATATTATTATCACGGCTATGCGTATATATATATATAAGGGTACGTGTTTTGTTCATCGTATATCTGTACATATATAGTAAAACAAAATGTATAACAATAATATCGTGTCAAGTCGGTCACAAAATGTACGCTATGCGCCGCAGTCGTATCTGTACGGACCGTGAACAATATACATATTATATACATGTCTCGGTCGAACAATTTCGTTCATTATATTGTATATTATAATATACTAAATATTAATAATATATACATTCGAAGAATACCCGCGTGATTCATACGACGTGATAATATAATATTATGTTATCGAGTACATATAATATAATACAGTTGCGTCCTAGTCGCTGCAGACGCTTTACATTTGGTTTTCAAATAATATATAATACAATCACTCGTCTTAGTCATCTCACCAAACACTACGTCTATATTATCATTATAGTATTGTATATATACGATACGCAGTATACACTACATAACATTATAATAATATAGTGCGCAATACAATATACGATCGCCATCGATACAGTTATAAAGAAATCAAATCGGTATTTAATTAGAAGTTATATTATCACTGCAGTATATGTATAATATATCATTCGACTGTATGACATTTTATACTTTATTGTTTGATCATTCCACGTACTATCGTTATATCGTGTTTATATAATATGTATATCGGAGGTCCGTTCGACTTATAAACTTATTGTTTAAAATATTAATTTATTTCTTTTTAAGTTGCGACATTTGAACATGATTGCCCCGATGACATTTTATTATCTTCGACGATAGCGGTTAAATACGCTATAATAATTGCCTCAATTATCGAATAAATCAAAACAGACTCGATAAACACTGTGCATTAATTAATTAGCGTATACTGAAACTTTACATTTAAATTTATAGTTTTTGTACACGTTCAAAAATAATGTTAACATTTCGTGAATGTCAAATGCGCATCACCATATTATAATAACGTTCGATATATTATATAACAACAAGTTTATTTTAATAAGAAAAAATTCGTATTCATGGATAATAAATACGAATATGTATAGTGATCGAATACGCGTATTTTATATTTTTCAAATAGTTACAGGCGATAGGTATACAGGCGGTACAGCTATAATACAGGTACCTACCATTCATGTACCTACCTCTATAATACTTCTATAAATAGGTATTATATGTAAATACTAATGTTTGGTAGACTTTTGTTACACAGGCAATTTTGAGAAGAAAACAATCTTTTCTGGTGACAATAAACGGGTAATATGGTTATAGCTATACTCTACAGTTATTAATAGGTACATAATACATGAGAATTGTTATTCGATAAAAATAAAAACCATGACTATTACTCATTTTATGTATTTTAAATTATTATTTTACTTAATTTTTGTTCGTGTGACATTATTATACCTATATAAACATACATATTTTTTTTCTTTAATTTTATTTAGATACATTATCTACCGATTTATAGGTCCCATCCGTATAAGAAAACGCACAAATGTATGTATGTGTATACAAGTAAATATACGTCACGTATACTCGTTTAATTGATTATGATGTGCATAATATGTTTTATTAAGCTTTTAAACTTAAAATACAGCTTTTGATATATTTTATGATTTTATTGGTCTTAAATAAAAATAATCTAATATTATATAATATTATGTTTTACATTGTTCGATTAAATAACATTGAATATAGGATAACAGATAGGTAAAAAACACATTTAATTGTGATCAGCGCCGGACTGGCCCACTGTTCTACTATGCTACAGCACAGTATAGGCCGCGGCAATGAAAAAAAAAATTTTTACTGAGATTACAGAATAGTGACCAGATTATCTGTTTGTATAGCATCTTTATGCTTTGTACCTAATTATATTTTTTAAATGTTCTCAATGCACGATTATTTTACCTATGTATATAGGTATTATAAATTATATTATACTGAAATCTAGTCTGAATCAACTTTTTGGCAGTAAATCTAGTATTTACCGTACTTAATGCATATTATATACTACCAGCGTGAGAAAGGCGTGCATAATATTTATTTTGTCTAGTATCATGGGACATGGATTATGGATAACATCACATAATTAATCATGGTTGTTGAATACAAAGTTTATAAGAAAGTGCCTCCCTCTAGGCTCTAACTTCTTTAAATCCTACCAAATATCAATTTCGTAAAACAAATACATTTAAAAATTCCAGAAATAATACATTGTGGGCCGCTTGCTTTCCTAGAATAGTAGGCCGGTACCCTCCCAGTCCGGCCCTGATTGTGATCCACTTAATATGTAGATTAGATTTCTTTAAACTACTAATTTTTATAACTTAACGATATTGTGTTCACTTAACTTAATCTGATTTAATCATCTTCATTAATTTCCCCGTGTTTGTATATATTATTTAAACATAAATATGAATGTGATTTTTTTAACCCGAGTTATTCGGTCAGTTCACTCGATCCCAGCGGCAGTTGCAAAACTTCAGACCGCGTCTCAATGACCATACACAATAATATATGTGTCCGGGGGCACTAACACTCACACACACACCTGAACCCCTACAATACTGCACTATAATAATAATGCGATGGCTGCACGAAGTATTGTATACGAATACACGTGCTTGTGTGTGTGTGTGTGTGTGTGTGACACAATTCGTAAAGTGCAGAATATCCGTTATTTTCGACACCACACGTATGCGTGTATATATAGGAGACGCGCACCGAGCCCGAGAGGGCGAGTCTCCCCGCGATCGGCGTACCCGTTTTTGCCCCCTAAAAACCTTGGCACCCTCGTTCGAAATTCTTTTGTAACCGGAACGGCCGCGCCGTCGTCGCGTCGCTATACCGCCGCGGGGTTACAGACGGGGAGGGAAAAACATACACACTGCAAACACCGGTTCGTGTCCGGGATGTGAACAAAAAAAAAAAAACGAGAATAGAAAAAAAACGAAAATAAAATCCGGCTGCACTATTGCCTAATTCGTTATTTTATGCCGGGCTTGTGCAAGACTTCCGACGGTGTATTTGTGTGATCCGCAAGCATCACGTGTGCGTATATTATATATATTATAAACTATGTGCAGGGGAGAGACAGAGCTGACATACACACACACACACACACACATGCAGTGAGAAAACACAAATAATATTATAATATTATACGTCCCTGTAGAGATTTCTATCGTTATCCGCGAGTATGTATATAATATATAACGACAGTGTATAGGTACATAATATGCGGTATGCGTGCGTACGTGCACTGCTATATTTGTATATACCATATACTATACTATAGTATACTACCTATAGATACTCAATGATGGTATGTATACGGAACAAGTGAACGGAGAGATTTTCGTGACCATATTATATGGAAAGATTATGCGATTATAATATAATGTATAATGTATACATCCGATGCTGTATTGTGCAGTATTTAATACTTACAACTATTTTGCTTATTTTTTTATTTTGGTATTTTTTACATTAATTATCATCATTTCCGAATCGCATTCATAGAAATAAATTAGTAATGTAGGTACCTATATATTTTCTTGTGTATAGATCTATACTAATTCATATTATTATTATTATTATCACATTATTTATGTATTCAACTCGTACACTATATAGCTTATACCTATAGGTACACTTTCGTCTGCTTTATACTTCACATGACACGCGTTAACGTTGCTATATGCAGACGGATTTTATATTGGAGATATTAGATAATTATTTTTTAATTAGTTGTTAATTAAAAATAGTTATAATAATATAAATTATAAATTTAAAAAAATTAATTTAAGTTTTCTGAATATTCATGTTTTTATATTTGTAAAATTAAAATAATAAAAAAAAAGTATATTGGTAAAGTATGATAAATATTAACCCTATGCTGATGGTTGATAGCGTAAACAATAGTGTTCAGTACTTTTCAGGAATTATATACACATATAATATATATATATTTAAAGATTACAACGATTTCCTGTTAAATATGTAGAGGAACTTCAATAACTCGAATCTTTATAAATCTAATATTTTCGATAACCTAAAGGAATGCCTTTTCCCTGCAGAATTTCAATGTATATTATGATATGTGGCCATGTGGGATAAATTTTTCGATTAGTCGAAGTCATTTGTGTTGAATTTTTGCTTATGACTCAAATTATTCGATATACGAAAATTATTGAAATAATTTATATGAACATATATATTATGACGTAATATGTTTGAATGGACGACTATCTACAACGATAACGTAGATACATAATGGTACATAAGTATAATATTAATAGTATAATAAAGTATATTATGTTCATGAATAACGATAATCGTGATTCGCGCCTATACCGTATACCGATTATTATAATCTAATCTTTCATTAATGTTTAAAAGGCACTGTTAAAACTTATAAATTCAACAGATTGATGATTTAATATTGATCAAATATTTTATATTATTATTATTTATAATTAAGGTAATTCAGATATTAAGTAGTATCTAATTGCCTTTATAACTACTCTTGCCCAGTTGCCCAAGTATTAGACGATTTAAATAGCGCAACTTTATTATTATTATTTATTATTACATATTTATTTATTTTACTATACGTATATAGAATCATTTTTTTAAATTGTATACATATATACATTGTACGAGTATACATGGTATAAGAAAATAAATAAAATTAAGTGTTGTATAATAAAATAGTTTATTTGCAGAGTTTTCGATAATTCAAATTTTTTTTCTTGAATTCAAGAAGTTTGTCACTAAATTATAATCACTTAATTAAATCGATAACAACTATCATAGTATATAATATTTTTCCTATATACCTACTATTGTATTTAAAGTTAGGAACTTTAATCTTAAATTGCTAAGTAACTATACTCGATTGCAAAAGTTAGTTTATGATACACCTACATATAACTGAAATAGTTAAATGCTCTTATATCATGTATCTGTTAACATAATAAATACATAATATAGTGATGCTTGACCGCAGAATAATAATAATAGTATGACGTTTCATCAGTATATTTCATAATAATATATAAGTATACACGCCTAATTTGCGCGCGACAAAACGCTCAATCTAAAATGTGTATCATAATATATTGACAAATTTTCAGCAAAAATTGCACTCGTGTCGGTTTAACCGCTGAATCGTGTGCGTAACACCGGACTAATACGCGTATTATGTGCGCAATGTTTATTATTCTCAGATACAATAACGGGCGCACTATACCGCCGTTGTCGTGCAGGCGCAGACAGACAAGCGCGGGTTGCAGGTACTCGCACGGCACACGGCCGTTTTAACACGATTCGTTTAACCAGCGACGAAAAACGTTACACCGCTCAGACTACAACTATTACAGTAGGTAACAGTATATAATTTATGTACATACACACACGCACACACACAGACGTACGAAAAAATAACCGTTCGCTTTGGACGGAACCTGTAGGGATTTCACACGAGTGCCGTTTTGTGCCGTGTGCACATAATATATTATTACACCATAACGTTGTATACCGCGCGTTCGGATGACTGCCGATAAGCCAAGTCTCCGTTGCGCGTTCCTCGCCGGTGTATTCGAAAACAATGAGCGCAGGGAGCACTGCAGCCATCATCATGTGTGTGCTCCTGCTGCAGCAGTCCCCTCATCTCGCCGTCCCCCAGGGAACTTGCGACCCCGAATAATAATTATTAAAGAGCTGCAGCGGGGTAGCTGCAAGCCGGCGCGAAACAGGTAAGACCGGGAGAATTCAATTGGCGGGAATCTGTAGGGGGGGTGAGTGTCGGGTAGATTTTTTGCCACCATATACCATAGCCGATAAACTCGTTTTGGCGGGAGGACGAGCGTTACGACTACGGCGTATATACCTATCATGTACATGCTGTAATATAGGGGAAAAGGGGAGATGTTCAATAGTGCACATGCCTCTATATGTATATAATAATATATAATGTAATATATTGTATACAATGATATTCTAACCGTCCGCGCGGCGCACATGTACCTATTATTATTACTATTACTATTACTATTATTATGGTTAGTGGTAGGTAGGTGCCTTTAACATAATATAATATATAATAATATTATACACGCCGCTGCTATTGCTGCAGTGGAGTATGGCCAGTGAGTGATTCAAAAAGCAATTGTGTTGTGTGCGCGAGCGTATATACCTACGCATTATGCCCGAAATGACAAGGTGGTAAGAGAAAGGAAAGGTGGAAACGCGTACGGTACGCTGTGCGTTGTATATATAGCATCGAATACAAACATCCGTTGGCTTAAGAGTACAATATCGTTTATGGCTTATCGTATAATTATTGTGTTTTGGTGACAATAATATAATCGCGCGCGCTGTAAATCATTATTTTATTTATTGTAATATCATACCTATAGAGGTACGCGTTGTCTTATTAACGCCGTCACCGTAAATATAATACGATATACTATGAGATTTGATTTTAAAATTTCGACAGCTGAAATGACTGACGCGCGTCTCCGATATCGACTTATCTGCAACGTGTCGTCGAAACGAAAGACGCAATATTTTATAAATCTTACGCGTGTTTCTAACTTATATACATATACGTAATAATAATTAATATTATATCTGGCAACGACTATGTGTTCGCAATAATTATTGATAAAGCAAGACACTGATTATAATATTTCCATCGCAGTGTATAATATAATAATATTATATATGCGTGATA
Source organism: Schizaphis graminum (assembly GCA_020882235.1). NCBI lineage: Eukaryota > Metazoa > Arthropoda > Insecta > Hemiptera > Aphididae > Schizaphis > Schizaphis graminum. The sequence continues at coordinate 87,469,776 of CM037033.1, read as the reverse complement.
ACATAGGTCAATCAATTATTTTTATAACATTCATACCTATATTAGCAGGTCGTAACGCCACTTACTGCATGTATTAGCTATAAGTTTCAGAGTTTGTCCGTAACACCGCTCACTATCTTAGAATATAGTGATTTACGAAATATAATTATAATTTAATAATTAATATATGATATATTATTTTATTGCCGAAAATATCAAGTGATTATTTTCACTTTGACATATTACTCGTCCACAACTGCAGATGGGACGCAAGAATATTCACTCAGAACCATTATTATATAGATAACGAATAATTTGTCGGCACTATTTTAGTGTGTAAAGTAGATCTGCTCTACAATGTGCACACACACACACACACACACACAATTATAATATACGCGTATCTCTCCGAACTTAACGAGTATTAATTTTTATTACAAACCGATAATTATAATAATTACGCGACGACAAATCCCTTAACGACTCAATAAATAAGTTCAACAATATTAAAACATCCAATGTTTGTTTTATATATACATGTTATAATTGGTTATTTACGCGGTACTATATATAATATAATATTATACGGCGACTCGCGACGATATATTCTTATACGCGTATATGGCGTACGTGTCCGTTAAACAACAATTTACGTATAGGATTACCGATAATACTATTGTAGTTAAAATATATTATACCCACTGCAAATATAACCGCATTTTTAATACGAGTTTATATAATGCAAGGGTCAGCCGTGCGTTGGCTATAATCTATTATTTACGTAAGGGAGGCGATCTAGCCGCCGTATCATGTCGTTTTTACAAATAATATGGCAACTCGCGAGACTCGCGGGACCTCCCCAGAGTTATAATAACATCAATAATATTGTATATATTATGTGTAACCGCATAATACAATAAATTATAGTAATAAGGTCATGTAATATAATATGACATATAATATACTCGTAGTATACCTATATACGTATGAATTTCGAAGTTTTTAAAACTTTTACGGGAATGGATTTTACACTGTATAGTCCTCTATACACACACACACACACACACATACACACATTCGACTGGAAAAAACGATAATATTCCGTGTTTGTTTTTATTTTTTGTATTCACGTAATTAACAAGAGGGCAGGGCCCGAGACCAACCCCATTGCTATATTATAATATACCTATGCGATGCACGGCGCTACTATGGTAGCTACTTACTCAGTATATAGTTTATTTTTCAAAATCATATACATATTATCATAGTTTTACACGTTTTATACATTGCTGCAACTATTCGTCCCGAACGAAATTGAAGCCGTCAGTGACATGACGTAACTGTGGGAAGACGCGTTCGTAGAGAACTATATATAATAATAATTGATAGGTAATATTTTGAGAAATTTTCGAAAGCGTTTGGACGAAACTATCTCGTCAACTTTTATTGGATTTACGTTTTGTTATTACCGAAAAAACCTCAGCGCTGTGATTTTATTACATCGTTATTAATATATAAATATTATAATATATTGTATCCGACAATGCGGGCGAGTTGTTGCTGTACCTATATACTAAAGACCTGCATGGGCCGGGCCTACCCGGACCGGCCCGGAATTGGCCCGGCCCGGACGGACTTTGGGCCGGGCCGGATTTCTATAAAATGCAAGACGGGCCGGGCCGGATCTTCAATTAGCACAAAAATTACGGAGCGGGCGGGCCGGACTCTTCTTAAATAAAATCCGGGCCGGGCCGGACTATTTTTTGGACAAAAGTTACGGACCGGGCCGGGCCGGACTCTTCTTAAATAAAATCCGGACCGGGCCGGACTATTTTTTGGACAAAAGTTACAGGCCAACAAAAAAAAACATTACGGTATCAAAAATAAATTATAGACACGTACAAGTGCAGTATGACTTGCTTTCTTTTTTTTTATTCCATGAATACACTTTTACTTCCAGTTTTGATTCTAGTATTCCACTCGTTTGTAAGTTGTGAATTGTGATAATGTGATAATAGATATTAGATAATAAAGAATATATTAAAACTATTCGCGGGCCAGGCCGGGCTTTTTAAAAATGTTACCGGGCCGGGTCGGGCCGGGCTTACTCGCCTAAAACTATTCGCGGGCCGGGCCGGGCTTTCTAAAAATGTTACCGGGCCGGGTCGGGCCGGGCTTACTCGCCTAAAACTATTCGCGGGCCGGGCCGGGCTTTCTAAAAATGTTACCGGGCCGGGTCGGGCCGGGCTTACTCGCCTAAAACTATTCGCGGGCCGGGCCGGGATTTCTAAAAATGTTACCGGGCCGGGTCGGGCCGGGCTTACTCGCCTAAAACTATTCGCGGGCCGGGCCGGGCTTTCTAAAAATGTTACAGGGCCGGACCGGGCTGTAAAGTATCGGCCCGTGCAGACCTCTACTATATACGTCATAATAATATACGTATTATATTGCTGTAATCATTTTTACTATGACAACGCGAGTGATTTAATAAAAAAGAAATACACTTTTTATTGACTCTTTTACGAGTAGACGGCAAACTCGAATTGTTAAAATTCAACAAAGTTATGGTCCAATTGCTAGGAGACCTACTTCGGTAATTTACGCATAGGAATTAAATTGTCGTTTACTTGTTTATTATAAGACCCAATTGTAGAATAATTGTAAATACTAAAAATATTTTAAATTTAATTATACGAATAATTAAGTTTTTCAATCTTAAATTCATAATATCATCGATGAAAAAGTCAACAAAAACACCGCGAAAGCTTTAATAAATTATTGGTATTTAATTGACTTACTGATTCATTAGCTTATTAAATTACTAGATTGATTTTTTTAAATTAAATAGTATATAATTGTGTAAAAATTTATTTCAAATACAATCATTTTTATAAAAAAACTCTATTCAGAAGTTTAATGTTTAATTAGAATAACTGCCAGATAACACAATAAATCAATATATTTTTTATTATCTCAAGTGTAATCTGATTTTTTTTATAATTTTAAATGAGTTATAGTTATTAGTCATTTTTAAATTGAATTTAGTCACGTAGACATAAAGAATATAATGAGTTTTATCAAGCTTTGAGATTAGATCATATATTAATATTATTATATTAACTATAGACATTTTCCTCCTTAAATGAAATACTGTATTCTTACACTGTTCCCTTTTCTTAAAAAAAAAAAAAAAAATAGAAAATTAATTAATTCAAGCATTTTCATGCACTTCATCATAAAAATAAGGAATTATCACTCAATTATTCTTTGATTAGGTACTTATTCTCTGTAAGTTAAGCATAATATTGTTTTATATATTTGTATCTATAAGTAAATATCAAATATGAAATTAATTAAAATTAAAAACCATTTTGATAAAATATAGTACTTTTTATATTTTATTTATTTATTTATATGAAATAACTATTTACTATTTTTGTAAAGATTCTGAACTGTAATAACTTAAAATTAAAGTAAAGTATACAAACGATATTTCATTTTTTAATTATTAATATTAGGAGTGTTATACCTACTTATACCTATATAATATATATATATATAATTAGAACACAATTAAAATAATTAATTTGTTTCATAATTTCATGCATAATACATAATTTCAATAATATTTGAGAAAAGATTTAAGATTCAAAATTTTTGGTTGAAAATGATAAAATACCTTTTATTTTATGAAATGTATTATTATTATTATTATTTTTAGGAAAATGGTTTTGAACCATTAAGATTCAAGAAGTACGACCTCTATTGTCCTAGCTCGCTAAAAACGTTCAGTATAGAATGTTAAAATGCATAATATGTTACAATATTGCAGTGCAGCAGCGACCACTGACCCATTGGTGATTGTGATCAGTTGCAATAAAATAAAACAGCAACGGATGTGTGCCATAACCATATACATAGTGTACAGTGTACACGACACTCGCGTTTAATATTTATTATGGATACACTAGTTGCAGCGGTAGTTTATAATAATAATAATAATATTGCACTTATATCGCATAATCGGATATCGATGAGTCATAAAGACTAGTATTTATGTGCATTAGAAGAATTGTCCATCTTCCGGAATCTGCAGAAAAAATAGCGTAGTCTTTGAATTGTACCTAATGAATTATTGGTAGACGGTATGTTTATTGACGAATAACGATACCTAAAGCATAATATTAGTATCTCCAAAAAGCGAAGTGTAGTTATGAGTAATGCGTAGAACAAAAAATCTCCATAGCGTTTTGAGTTTTTTGAAAGTATATTACACTGTAGTTCTTAGTTTAACGACAATAATATATCGTTTGTATTTATCCCGCAATATTATACTTCACCGCGACATTTATTTGTAGGTACTATTATTATTTGTATATTGCTACTTTATTTCTTATAAAATAAATGTATTTACTTCACTATTTATTTATAAAGCATAAATATTTTAAATGTTTGAAATAATATAATTTTTGAAACTAACATAAACTATTATTTTTTAGAAACGTGAACCCATAACTCTGGCTGAGGCTCTGGTTTGAACAACAACCTGCACTTTTTTTGACTATATATAAAAATTAAAAAAAAAAAAAATCATTGTCCCATACATATTAAGAATACTGATTTCACGAGTATTGTACTACATTTCTTGTCAATAATAATATCTAATAAAAACCTTTAGGTTTAAATCTGTGTAATCACTGCAAACTCAAAATAAATACTCGATAAGCTATTTTATTGACATTCCTGCACTATATAATTATCGAATATAATAGAATTAATAGTAACTCGGAGTGAGTCAACGAGATGTATGTTAAATGGTATCGACAGAACCACTATCGTCAAATCTGCCTACAATTTAGAATAATAGTCATTCAAAAAATATTTCGTTTAGATAAAACGTATTATAGTTTATCTTACACGGTTTTATCAATGACAAATTTAATAATTCCTATGGATTTACATTGCCTCAAACTCTGTTTAATGTAAACAATACAGATTTTTGACAAAGTGATTTGAGTTGTTTTAACCAAATAAAATATAAAGGTCTAAAAATTATATCAGTTCATAAAACTATTTTATAATTTATTTTCTGCAAAAAAATTTTCGTTTTCCGTTAACCGATAACAAATTTCCATGTCCGCGTGTGTCCCTTTCTAAAATGCGAATTTTTTAAAATCCTTTCTTAGCGCATCTCTACACCCTTATACGGTGGTACGAATGTTTCACGAACGAGTCTCTATACATAGCTATCACACAATAGTTTTGACTGGGTGCGTTGATCACGAATAAGTCCACCGGGACTTATTATTTTACATGTTACACAGACTCATAACATATTGTACTTGACGGCAACAGTAAAAGGAACGTTTAGTATGACATAATATAGTATGTTTATTGAATATAGTAAATAGTGGCAACGAGTCGGAGTTCTGCAGCAGATTGTTTTTTATAATATTATCGCAGGCACCCTGCGCCAAACATACGCTCGCGTTTAGCACTGGCGTGAGAACGAAAAACACTTAGCGAAACAATAACCGATAAAAAAAATAAATCAAAAACGGATCAGTTCGTCATCATCAGTGCTTTGTAAGGGGTGACTGGAGGGGGTTGGTGAGCCTATACGACATACAAGGTGGGCGTGCGCCGTGTATATACGAACGCGACCTCTCTCCGAATGTAATATATTATATGTTATAAGTCCACGCGATTTTAAATAAACAACCCGTGTATTCTGTAAATATAATAAAATATATGACACGAAACTATATTATTGTATATCACAAACACACTTACACGCGGGCGGTCCAAGTGTGCAGTATATAATATGTGAATGATAATAATAACAACTCGTGCGTAGTCCAACGGCGGCGGCGGCGGCGGCGTCACAGTCATCCCCTATTATTCTATATAATAATAATATATCTGTTGTAAATCTGTGCTCGGGGTTGACACTCTGGTGCAGCAGCGACACACAACACACAGCACACAATACGGTTCCTATCTCACGGACCGCTTAATAACAATGATGATTAATAGCGATAATAATACCGTGGCGCGTGGGAATCGTATACATTATTATTCGTATTGAATCCGGCGGCGGTGGTGGTGGCTAAACTATATACCTACATAATATATTGTTTCGTTTACCGACCGCCACGATAAAAATAATAACAATACAATACCGAGGACGATGATATAAGTATATGGTGGAAATTAAATTGTCGCACCGACGACGGTGGACCGAGTGCGTGGGACCGTCGCACGCGGATCGCAAATTTCGCGCGCTTTTGTATCGATAGACCCGCCGCCGCCGGTCCATACATACGCCCGTACGCCACAAATCGCGTGTACAATATAAAATTTTGTAATACCATATAGGGCGATTGCCGAGCATGTTAACCCCTCAGATTTTCCTTTGATGACGATTTTTTTAAATTTCTAATTTTTGCATTTTTTTAATTGCGATTTGTATCCACTTATAATGTGGGTCATATTTTCAAATATTTAAATGTTTGTACCATGTCCATTTCAAATTATTTTGTTCAAATGACAATCGCCGTTTTTGTTTTATAAATTATTAATCAGATAACTAAATTATAGTAATATTATTATTGATGTATAAACACATTTAATGCTCTGTAAAAGTTATCCAACTATGAGTAAGCACTTAAAGGTAAAAAAAAATATTTGTGATGAATCATCGGTTATTTTTGGTATTTTAATTTTTATGAAGTGTGAAATGAGCGTCATTAATATTTAATACTTCATATTATACTTGCTTAGAAATAAAAATATCAAAAATATGCCAACGCTTAAATCCAGATAATTCTCTTACCTTTAAGTTTGATGATTCAAACTATAATAACGGTACAAAATCGGTTCTACTGAACTGATTTTTGATATATTTTACGTTTATAAAAAGTTATTTTATAATTAAATATTACGTCTATTTTTTAGTTATCAGCTGTGTAAGATTATTATTTTTAAGAAAAATACATTAGTATAAACGATTTCATAATTTATAAATTACTTGTTTTGATTTGTATACATTAAGATTTTCAAAGAAATCATCTGTTTAATGATTTATAATACTTACAAAAGGTTAGTTTTCATTTGAAAAAAAAAATAAATGCCTATTGCCATAGGACACCCCTTAAATATATTTAAACCTAAATATTTGAAAACATCGTTCTTACAAGTAACTTTATTTAAAAGTTAAGAGAATCGGAATAAATTCATTATGGAAAAACTAAAGCTGAGCATTCTTGACGAATCACCCCGTGTACATAATATATGGCTGCACAGATTATTTCTCGGCCGTTTAACGATAACGGGGCAACGGTGGCGGTGGTGGTGATAACAATGTAAAACGACATATTATTGTAATAGCATATATACATAATGTTGTATTGTGATTATGATAATGCGCCCACGGTGCCGCAGGTGGTGGTCGTGCGCCCGTGCCCCGCGATTGTACAAGTTCTATTTTCCTGTATATACTCGTAGTTATATAATACACACGACGACATAATCGCATACGACGAGTGTTTCATATTATATTATTACTCCGATGCGGCAGGACTTTTACCGGACGAAACGCCGTGATCGAACGACCGTGGGACCCGTTAATCTAGCGGCGCCGGTCATCCCATCATATTAATAGTACAATACATTATTACTACAAAAAAAAAAAAAGCGTACGGTTTTAAACTGCGGGTGTAGTGTGAGAAACGATGAATTGGGGTGTAGCTATATACATAATGTTTCGTGTACTATACGTATAGTCAATCAATAATATTATGTTTAAATACATTAGGAAAAATCAAAGTCTCCCTAGTTCCTTAAATATTAAAGTAGTGAGTTCTCAATACCACAATATACGCATAACACATAAAAGGAAATCAGTACTATTATCGGGGCGGGGTAGTGGGGCCTTAACTACTCAATGTAATAAAAATATTTCGTGCACAATTTTATTTGACAAGCGTTTTAGTTTTATACTTTTCGTCTACTTCGCTCAGAATTTTTTTTTGTATATCTACAATGATTAATTATTTAATTTATTATATTCAAACCAATTATACACCAGAAATAAGCCTTTCTATTTATATAATTTATTTTTAAAATAATGGCAGTCAGTAGCTGTTTACAAAGTACTTCAAAGAAAAAATGTTTTTTTCTCAGTGAAAATATTTACCAATAGAATAAATATAATTTTTACATATCTATATGGATATTTTGAACAGTATTTATAAAGGAAAATAATATTACAATTATTTTTATTTGTTATTTTTTTTGTTGGGAGGGGGGGCACGTTTAACTTTTGAGGGAATTAACCCGTCTCCAACTCCTGCCTTATTTCTACCAACAATAAGACTGTGTACAGGATATAGTTGGATAAATAATTAAAAGAGGAAAAGGTCGAGTAGAAACACGAAAGTTTATTAAATACATTTGAGTAGGTGAAACCATTTCACCTGCAGTAATAGAAGTTTGTAAAGAAAGGCACAATTTGTAGGTTAACAATAGACAACCTAAATTCAAAACTTTGTTAGCTGGGGAATAGCCGTAAGGCGCACAAAGTGTGTTTAGGACTTGAAAAGCATAAACATGAAAATAAAATATCGAAAAGAATATACGTCTTGTACTAATGCCTATATAATGGATAATAGTCAATGGTTAGGTATAGTTAAAATGTTGATTAATCATTCACAAATTTTAGCTATGTGTCTTTGTTTTCCCTACAGGCATCTGTATCTGATACAGCCGCATTTTGGAAACTTTCCCGTTTGTACGGTCCGTGAGTTTGGCCAAACATGCAGCGATTGAGAATAATATTTATAAGGTGAGCTAGCTGACCGGGCTTTTCGAAACGAAAAAAAAATGCAATTATTCGGACCTCAGCGGTTTTCCAAAACAAAAAATATTTGAGCTAAAATAGCTTGGTAGTAGGTTAATATTCAAAATATTATTATCATATCTTAGTCGATCGGGATTAGATTTAATTATAATACGTATCCCATTGAAACAATTTGCGACCTTCCAAATGTACAATTCGACCTTATCCCTCCAATGCGCTACGTTGATTTGAATCTCCTAAATTCTCACAGAAATTCTACCAAAATATTATCTTTATCGTCTATTCCAGATATTTATCTGTGTTATATAATATTAATCGTTATTATTTCATTAAATATTAATACATTTGTAATTATATAATATTTCGTTCTATAGATAGAAGCAGATTTATTTCAACTTACCTTTCTGACGTATAGCCGTATAAATAAATAATATTTTCTAATGTGTTTACTATTTATAATGATTTCATATAATATACGTAAAGTATATTTAAATTCCATTGAACCAATCCAGCAAAAAATTGCCGAAGATTTATATTTTATTATACAATTATTAGTGGTATTTTATCGTTAAATCTGAGAGGAAAATATGTCGGGAAATCTAAAAACTACCACATAAATCATCAAAATGGGTTCATTAAAGAATATCTATTAGTTAAAAACCAAAAACCATTTTCTACATTTTTTGTTGACCCCGCAGCGGTGAATCGGTCCGTCGTACACGGTTTGTCTAGTATAGTATTAAAATTTGTCCGTGCAGTAATTTGAGTATTAAATGCTTGGGCACTGATATATAATATTGTACTAATTTCGAATATTATAATATTCTATACACAAGATTTAATTTTCATTTTAATCCCGAACCTCGTGATTGTTACGGGATATATAATGTTTATAGGTTAAGCTCGTCCCCGATTATACCTTAAGACCGCGACGTGTTATACGGGAGACCGAACGAATTATTGTTAACCATAGCGCGTGTAATTATTAATACCCGTCACGTAATCGTTTTCTTCGGTACGGCCTGCAGAGACAATAATTCCCATTCCTTTATAGTATAATCGGATGATTGCATGATCAACAACGCATCTTTTCACGTAAAGCTCGTTGTATAATTTTTCCGGATCGCACAAAAGCGACAGTGATGACGACTTGACGAGTTTGAATAACGTTTTCCATGGCCATTATAATAAAATGGATATCCATTTATTGTGGCATTACAACATACCCGGACAGGTACATTTTTACCTTTTCAATGCGTTTGATATCACATTTTTGTATTTGTTTAGCGTTCAACCTTTAGTCATCGTATACACCAGTGGTGGGCAAACTTTTTTAATAGGGGGCCACAAAGTTTAAGAAATTCTAGAGGAGGGCCATAATTATAGAAAAAATGCATTTTGGGTTAAAGCTTTAAATCATATTATATTATAAAAACATGACACTTTTATACTATACAGGCCATATACTATCCATGTCGATGGATCCTCGGCGGGCCGGATTAAATACTTTCGCGGGCCGGAGTTGGCCCGCGGGCCGTACTTTGCCCATCACTGGTATACACTATACAGTACAAGTATAATTCATCAAGCATGCTCATTGCTCACCACATTTTTTTTTAATTAAATCTATTTGAATTCTGAATTTTGAACGAGTACTTAGTTTATCATTTAATAAAATATTTACACTAAAGAAAAAAGTCTTTAAAAAATGTTTTGATGAAAATAAATAACAGATTTAATATAGGATCTGATATTTATTAACCTATTAGAAAATGTTTATAAATGTAAATAAATTACTATTAATAATTAAAAATCTCAAATTAATATAATCCTTATATTTTCCAAACCAATAGTCCTATAATATTTAATACAAAGTTAAATAATTAAAAACTATTCTAACTATTAAGTTTTTAGAAAATGTACCTATACGTTAAAATGCTAAAGAATCTTTTTAGAACTAAAAGGGGTGTTTATTTAAAAACAGAAATTTATATTTTCACAAGAGACTCCTTAAGTAATACGAAGAATCTTAAGGATTTGAAATTATAGTATTTAAGACGGTATATTATATTAAAAATTCCAAAAATCAGATTTTGAATAACTACATTATTATAAAAAGAAAAATGAGGTGAGCAGTATTAGTATTATTTCACTTTTGTCATGGATAGATCAATAATATTATTTAGTTGAAGGTTATCGAATAATTAGTTTTTAGAACTTAGAGGATTTAATAAAACGTTTGAATCTATTGTAATATCAATTTTATATTATTAGGATATATAATTAATATTATGTATACAAATTATTTGGATATTTTATGTCTATAATACTGTTGAAATAATATCTGAATTTATGATAATATCAACTATATACATAATAATATTATGCACTTAACACATTTGTTTTGTAAGGTGGAAACGTTCAATAAACTTGTATATTTATCTCAAAATGACTAAGGAGAATAAAAAATGAACGATTAATAAATTAAATAAATTAAATATATACTTAAATGTTGTGAATAGTAATATTTCCGTTTTCTATATCTACACAACAAATTAAATATCCATGCAAAAACTTCATTTCAATTTGAAACAAATAAAAAACGTATTTTTCTATTGTATTAATTTATATATAGGTATGTTGCAGTCTGCATGCAAGTATATCGAAAATTTCAGTGCCAAGCAATTAATTAATGATAATTTTACATGATTAGGTGGTAGCATATACCTACTAATAAAAATTTTCATAAGATAGTAAAACACACTTACAATTTATTATACATTTTATTTTGTTATAATATATATATTACCATACTATACTTACAAATTTTTTACTAAATTATCATAATATGTCATAAATACATAATGATAATTTGAAATATTTTACTCCGCTGTATAGAGGAACATGTTTTCAGGCACGAAACGTTTATGTGAAATCTATACTGCAAGGAATTCGATATTCAACATGTTAAAAATAACAGAATAATTTGATGTAGTAAAAGTATCCATTTCCTAATCGATAGTGTACTAATGACTATAATATATTATATATAACGCGTGGAGCACTTTTATTGTAGCGTCGAACGGTATATTTCGAATATAATATATACCAGAATAAAATCAATATTTAATATTATATAGGTAAATTCACATCGTCCTACCTAGAATTTAAAAATAAAATATATTATTAATGAGTTTTGTTTAAATTCAAATTAATTTGTCGTAAATAAAATTTAGAATGCCTTGATTTAATATATTATATGTATACTATCTAATCTCTTTTTGCAATAAAGAATATATATATGAAAAAAATTCTGAATTGTAATCATTTCGTTCACTTACATTTTATAATAATAAACTTGTAAGCGTATAATATTATATTATACTCCATACTATTGGAACTTTTAAGTTAAATCGATGTTGGAAAAAAAGGAGTATTTTTGAATATTTTATAAGTCACGTAGACTGAAATCCCATGAAATTGAGTAAAGTGTATAAAGAAGGGGTTTTTTTTGTCAAACATTTTTCGGCTACATTATAATTATTTTCTTCCGGAAAATTATATGAAAAGGAACTTTTACAACCACTAAGACAATGTATAACACATACTATACGTCTACAGCTTTAGTACCTATAAAGGTTTCCCAAACAATAAATCAATAAAACAAATTATTCAAAGTTTACTTAATACAAGTTAAAACACTGAGGGGCTTTTACTTTCTATAAACAGCAAAATATATAATATTATAAATTAATATTCTTAGGATCAAAAGTGTGTTCAGAACCTTTTTAATAATAATTATGTGTACATATTCTATTGAAAGTAAACAAATTAATTTCTCGAACATTTTAGAGAAACAATTATAACACATTAAAGTATATTAAAATGTTTGATATTATAATCGAGTTACTTCAAACTCGCCTAGTCCTTAGACATGTAAACAATTTCGCTAATATTGTTGATATAACTCACTACTATATTATTATGTAACTATAATAATATATGTTATTAGCATGCAAGTGCGAATTTGAAAAATGTCGATTTCACCCAATTGACATTATTGCCAAATTATCATTTCTTAACTGTGGATCATAATTTTTTTATAATTAAAGAGTAAATAATTAATAAAATAAATAAACATGATTATTTATAAGAATTATTATATACTAAATTAATAAATAACGATAAATGTATTGTTATGATGTGTGAACTGTGATGTATTGTAACTTAAATAATATGTATGACAGAGAATGATGTCTTTCCCTGAATCATCCTACATCTGCAGTATACGCCACTGTCATTTTTATAAATTTGAAGTATTATACTATGTATGCTATTCTCAAGTCAGGCTGAACAATAGAGGAATAGCTGACCAATGAAACATTGTAAGTAATACCTATAGGTATTGTGTATTTTGCGCTGACGCTTTTTATTTTGTTTTGTATAAGTTTTGTTTTGTTATGTATAGATTGCATCGTTTTGAGATGTAATATAAAAAATATAAAGTATAAGAATTAATAAAATTGTTTGAAAAATATTCAACAAAAAAATTGAAGGTAAAAATAAAATACAATCAATACACATAAAAAAAAGAATAAAACTAAAAGATAAATATATTTAGCGTGACGCGGCAACGTCTTACAAGTTATTTTAATGGAAGGTGAAGATAGAAGCTAATAATATGGTTTTAATATCGAAAATAACTCTTATTATAACTGTGTTATAAGAAAATAATTTAATACAGAAACGCCATTTCAGAATGGGTCATAAAGTCGGTAAACACATAATTTTATATGAACTAAAAAAAAAAGTCACAGCAAGCAATTTTTTATTTTATCGTTAAGTATATTTATTTATAAGTCATATTTTATCAATATTTTCACTTGTATATATTTTTTGTAGGCTTTACAGTTATAAGTGCGTTTTTAGTTAAATTATGAAATAAAAATTATTTAAGAATTAAAAAACATTTAAATATGTATAATATTATTTATGACTTATTGTTGTTAGTTATTGTTAGCTGTTTTATCAGACTTCACCCGGGTTAACATTATTCTATTTCTCTATTTTGCTTATTCATTTGAAATATATTACATAAACACTGTATAACCAAATTACAATAAATTATTTTATGATTTGCCATTTCTTAATCCTGGACATGTTTTTGATGTAAACACAAAAAAAACCAGAAAAAAATTCAACAAATGCTAATTAAAAAAAATATGCTTTTTTGTATTAGTATGACAATATTTTTAAATAAAAACAAAAATACAATATTTTAAACCTTTCTGTACTGATGCTATAGCCAGTACAATGTCTATGTAAAAATAGGAAGAACAATAATGTATAGTTTAATTTATATAATTTTATATTTAAAAAAATGATGAAAAAACTAGGTTCGCAATTAGGAAAAATTTTCACCACGCGCGATATAACTATAGTATAGCCATCCATTTTTATCTAGATAAGTATCAGAACCGAGTATTATTATGTACATCGTATTAGCTTTAGCTGACGTGCCTTTATTATTATGGGTTTATAAAGGTGTTTTAATTTCTAAAATATTGACCATATTTTATTTTGGGGGGTCTACCATGTTATGTAAGTATGTAACACGTGTAATAATACTGAACTACCTACGACGCGGCGCAGGTGACATAATAATTTAAAGACACAGAAACTCCGTAAGTATAACGATTTAATTTTATTGTAAAGACGTGCGTTTATTTTTATACTTTTAGTATTCTCAAAAATACTAACCCCGCGGAAGTCGTTACACGATTTAAAGGGTGGATAAAGAGGGTAGGTAGTAATTACGGACGATTCGATTTGTTTCCGTTGTATTGCGCGCGCGAACTTAAAAGTAGAAATGTATATTAATAACATGCCATCGGTATAGGAACGAAAAATTAATGAATGGAAGTAGCAGTTGACGCGTACGTTATTTCAGGAAATCGTTACTTTATTAGATATTTGACCATAATTCAAAATAAAATAAAAAAATATCTTCACGTTTATTAAATCTCCGAGATGTCCAATTAACAGAGTTTATTGTCGTAAAATAATTGTTTAACATGTTCAGGCAGTCCAGGAAGCTTTGCGTATAATATGTGTTAAATTATTACACTCAATACACTCAGTTCGATTTTTATTGTTAAAGTCCAAATAATTACTATTATTTTATTCACGGTAATAATCATGGTTCGGATTTTATAGCATTTGCTAATTATTATAGGATACAGATAAAAATAGCAGAGTGAGCTATAAATTTGTTTTATGCAACAAGGACTCCAAATATAAAATTTTATGATGTTATTTTTTGCATACTTAAAGTATTTTAGATTTTTAGTGCTATTTTTCAAGTTTTGCTAATTTGCATAATATAACGTTTTATTTTATATTTTCATAAATGTATTACCTATGAAAATTATAAAAATGTCATTTATTTTAATTTTTTTTTTTAATGCATAATATGAAAAATATCTACATTTTCGTTCATATTAAAGTCTATTTTTAAATAGTCCGGCGTATTGGCTTATCTAGCTGTAATTATGACTCCTTATCGGCTGTACGGCTCGCGTATCTATCTTTTTAATTTTGAACAGAAAACCTTTTTATATTTGCTATTTTTCATGTTTTTAGGGCATATTATAATTTATAGCGCATATTTCATTTATTTTTAGTGCTATAAAATTCGCGCACTGATTATTAGTGTTATAATTATTTTAAATAATGTGCATCGAATGTACTTTTATGTGGTATACAAAAAGAAATAACAGTGAAATAAGGAAAATTACTTAAAAAACACTATTCACCGATGTAGTGATGTTAAAAAAAAATAAATACGAGATATTAAACCTACTTTTTAAAATAATATACATTTATCAGGCTTCTTAAATGGAATTAGTCGACGTGACACGTCTTGTTGTTTGAAAAAAAACCCACCATCCTTATTGGTAGTAAAAACACATATTTTTTTATTATAAATTCAGTTGTTTAATGATTATGCCATTATGCCATATAACATTTTTAAATTTCAAATGAACAACCAACAAATATGGTAACAAATGACGTTTTTATAGAAACACATTTATCTATGGACTATTTATACTCTGAGTATTAGGCTTATGCATTTATCTAATTTAATTTATCATTATTATCGTAAATAAGTGCATCTAGTTACCGAAATTTATCAATAAATTTAAAAACGGTTATTTTATTGTTCTCCGTAGGGAAAACGTCACTTACTAGCCCTTCTAATAAATGGTACATAAATAAAAATTGACAAAAAAATGTGTTTTGCCTCACATAATAAAGATAACGATGTCCACGATTTTAAGAACCCCGATCTGTAAACGGTAGCAATTTAATTTAATTTAAGTAAGTCTATAATGTTTTGTTAAAGTAATTTAACAATATCTACGATAAGGTAAAATAGTAATAATGACAATAACACTATATTATATAATATCTTTATACATAATAGCAGTGGTCCCAAACTTTTTTGAATCAGGATTTTCTTAGAGCCCCTTTTTCTAAGTCAAACCATAACTATTATAATCATAATAAATGTAATAAAAATAAATAAAAACGAGGAAATTCCATTAGAGTTGAAAAACTACTGCGATACGGAAAAAAGAATCCTTACTTACGCTTTCATTCACTTTTCTTCTCCCTAGTTTAAGTTTACTTTAATAAAAGCCGATTTTTCTCCGTCGACTTCAAACGGTGCACATATATTTATGTATAATATACAATGAATTCATAATATATAGTGCATCGAGGAATTCGCTTCGCCTTTAATCCTATACTTAACAGCCAAACATAGAACAGACGCAAACATGAACGCTCTTATAATCTAATCTACGTAAAATATTTTCAGTCTTCATACATAACATCAAGCATTTTGTTTAAGTCCTGAGCTTTGACACTTTATATAATATTTTTACAAAATAGACAGTTAGTCTTCTACGACTTAACATTACATAAAGTGTATAAAAGATCATCATGCCGCGTTAAATCGTATATGCCCCACAGGCGACTACCGTTCACATTTATTTTACCCAGATAATTTTTTGAGTTGGTAACCGTAAAGTATTGTCGATGTTGCATGATTATCATAATTTTTAATATGTATATTATTAACTACTATGAAGCCGCAGTGGCGGTCAAATGATTTTGTCATGGGGGGGATAGGGCTGATTTTTTAATATGCACTTATCATATTTATTAATCATTAAAATAGAATTTATGGTTATGCCTAATATCAATTTTTTTTTTTTAAATTAAGGTAAATTGGTACTTTATTTATAACAATGTAATATTAACAATATTTGTATCCAGTACTTCATTGGAGGTTATATTTATAATCCCACGATGAACAGCCATAGTGGACAAACCATTGAGACGACATAAATAAAACATTTTATACTAATTAGGTTAACAAATATTATCGGCAAGTCCACAACTTCATTTTCTGTAATGATCTTAGAGATCATAATATTTTTTTCATCCTAGTCCGAGTGTTAAATGGCAGAGCAAGTAAAATAGGTGGTAATTTTTCTTTTATTAGACATTATAAATTTATAAAATAGACCATAAACAATATTTATTACAATTTACAGCAGACAGTTTAAATATGTATGATGCGAGACACAAGTGACGAGTATGAAAGCCAAAAAACTGTGGTCTGTGTAACAAAATATTGTGACAAATGTAATAATAATCAATAAAATTGGCCAACTATTATAGGTAATAACATAGCTACATACTATTGTATTAAGAGGCCGTTATACCCGCATGTGTTGTCTCTGTCTTATTGATGTAGATCATAGAAAATGTACCGGTAAAGGGAGAGTGTGTTGTAATTGAATATACACGATCATCAAGCTGACTAGCTGAGTAGGTAATTTCCGTATATTTTGTAAAAGAAACTAATTACTAAATATTAATAATAACAGCCTTGTTCCTAGAATGAGTCTAGAATCTATAATAATAATATACGCCCATAAGCGTTATTTTGAGAAAAAATTAAAACAAAATGTAATACATTAACTTTATAGTAGTATAGTACAATGTACATAAATGAAATTTTTATAAATATTAAAGAAAAAAATCATGGGGGGGGATCTATCCCCCTCATCCCCCCCGTTTGACCGCCACTGTTAGGGCTCGTGTAATTTGGTTTCAAACATGATATTTTTATTTATTTCAGTGGTTTTTTTTTTGTGTATTTTCTAATTTGTGACAACGCACGTGATAGCCGTAGACAAAAAAATTGTTCTTTTAAGTTACATATATCATGTGCAGCCTAAAAAAATGTAATACTCAGCTCAGAAGAACATACATATACAATTTTATAATACCTATATAAAAGGGAAACTAGGAAATTTTCGACGGAAATATTATTTTATTTTTATTTTTTGTTCGAGTTGAGCGAAGGGGTTCAATACTGAGATTGATTTTTATGTTTACTAATTATTTTAATGTTTTTCGAGTGCTTAGTTTATACTTTATAGTGTATATAATGCAGATTTGAGTTTAAGCACTTATTTCCATAATTAGTGATGAGTGGTGATTTTAATGACACGTACCTATGTACATAGGTATGGGCGTATGGCTGTAAGAATATATAAAGCAGTCAATGACAAAATCGATAAATTTAATGATTTGTTTTTAAATGGATTAATTTAACTTAGTTATCGGATTAGCTCACAGCTGATTAATATAATAAAACATGTTAAGCGATAAATTGTGAATTTTTTTGAACCATTTCATTGTTAATCTTAGTATCCGTATAATATTTTTTACAATTTTGACGTTATTTCGGTCACAAAAAATACGAGAGACGATATTTGTGCAATGCACACATACACGCGAACATGTTTTTTTTTTAAATGTATTTATGTGTCGTAAACATCCATGTATCCATTATATTTACTCACGTACCCCTGAGGTACTATATATTATAAAGTACAAGGTACACTTCGGGATATATATATATATATATATATATTATGATACACTTATAGAGCACGCGGACACCCGCCCGACGTAGGGGATAGCGTATAGTGTAACTACTGACAAAATGTTTGATTTTTTACATCAAAGTAGACGGTCGACCAAAGTAATGGTTCCGCTAAACGGCTCGATTCGACCGCTATATACGCATATATACGATGACGGGAATTGTGTTTAAGAGACCGGATAAGCTCGCTAAAATATTTGCACATATATATATATACCGCACCGGTATTACAATAAAATAACGTTCGGCGACGGTTTGGTCTGTGATTATTTTTTCTCAAGCCCTTTGATCGCTTACACGTATCATAATATATAATTATTGTGCTAAGGCAATAATAATATAACGTAGACGTTATCGCGGTCACAAAAAACACGAGAGAGACGGCATTTGTGCTGCACTGAGCGCACACTCACACGAGAGCATTTTTTCCCCTTATATTCGTCGTGCGCGCGTGTGCGTTTCTAACTCACATAATGTATATACCCATTGTATTTACTCGCGTATTGTGCAGTACATACATACGCATATATATGGTATATGCACATAATAATATATAGACATATTATAGTACATACGGACGCGCGCCCGACGTGTGTGCATACGTATATATATATTATATATATACAATTCAGTGGTATTATGTGCCGGGCGGCGGTGGCGCGCGCGCGAGCGTTTATGCGGCCGTTGTGTTTTTCAAGAGCGTCCAGGTGAAAACGGGACGCACCTCCTCCCGCTGCAGCCCTCCGCGGCCCACACCGCCGACGCCACCCGTCACCCGTCGATCCCCGCGCGCCGCCACCGCGCCACCGCCCCTCCCCCCCCCCCGCAGCACGCTTTCCGCCGAGATTTCCGCCGACGAGTGCGAGACGACGACGACGACTACGACGACGGCGGCGACGACTACGCACGCCGTTGTAGTCTATGCGCGCGGCGACGGCACACACGCGTGCCACGTGCCCTCGCCGTGACATATGCTCGCGGCGGATACATTTATAAAAATAACGTTTTTCAGCTGCCGCGACGTTATTATTATTATTATTGTCAACTGTAATACAATATTTTCTATCCTTTGTGATTTTTTTTTTTTTTTTTTGTCCTTTGGCACCCCTCCCGCTCGTCCTCTTCCCTCCTCGCGTCTACTTAATAATAATAGTCGTGTGTATATGCGCGTATATCCGCGCTTAAGTGCGCACACCCCTACGACCGCACGTATATCGTGTGTATATATGCATATATCATCACCTCCACATAATATAACCTATCGCGTATATACATACCCATATATTATTATATATGCAGAGGTATGCATCGATTGAAGTTAGAGCTATAAAGAGTTTATTTATTTTAAAATTTTCGACTTAGAACTATTAATTCGATATTATATCATCAATTATACCAGTAAATTGACAAAATTTAAACGCTTTTCGTCTCATCATCTCCATAATATATTGTTGTGTTTATGGTAGATGTGAACGCAAAATAAAAACCGTTACACAAAAAAAAGAAAGTATCTTTTACTGTTTACATGGAGAGCTGTTATCGAAACCAAAGTCCAATGTAGTTACAAATAACAATTTTGGTGTAACGAGCATCGATCAGTGACAACGAAACAGTTGTGGGCAATAATAAGCACGAATTGTGCCCTACATATTATACAGGCGTATTACACAGCGCAATGTTATTGACTCGCCACAATAAGAGCTTTTAAAATATATATAAAAGATAAACATTTTATCCGAAATGTCGTTAAAAATATATAAATTACTCTACAAATATATATAATATATATATTTTAATGTCGAGCAAACATGGTTTTTGTCTTATTTTGTTTGTTTATAATATGGTCACCATATTTTAACTTAACTATATTGTATATTCACTTGACAACTTGAGTCGATTATTTTCATTAACTTGTCCACCTTTTTACTAAAATCAGTAGACGATGTCATCAAAATATCTAGGCGGTGACAGAAAATATAATATAGGCAATGTTATAAAAATCAAGTAATTTGCTTAATATATACTTTTAATTATAATTAGGAAGTTTTCTCGATGTTTACTATATAGTCTATATACAGTGGTGTCTATTTTTTTTGGCGATGTCCAGAACCATGGTATCTACTCCCTTACGACTAAATGAATACTTGTGGAATGGCGCACTAATACTTTTAAAAACCTTGTACAGCTTTTTAGTTTCATGTCTATAACTTTAATATTTGCATACCTGAGATATCAGAGTATATTTTGGTATTATGACTTTTTTTGGTGTAATCCGTAAGCTAAATTATTTTCTATACTTCTAGAAGACGAAAAATGGTTTCAATCGGTTAATCTTGAATTGATTAATGTGAACTGTAAAAAGGTAGGTAAACGCTCTACAACAGGTACAGTTAGTAGCTCTATCGAGTGCAGTTCGTCATTGATTATACAGATCATTGCAGTAATGGATGACGTGTTAAATATATACGTCGAGAAGAATCATTATTGTGTACAGCATAAAACTATTCTGAATTTTGATAACCATCCAAATAATTGTTTTTATAATAATATTAAAACTTTAACCAGTATTTATTGAGAAATGTCCACTTTTTGACCCCCCAACGTACTGACTATATTTGATTTTCTATACCGGAACGCAAACCTCCCTCGAAGTCTTTGATCGGGCGAATGAGTTTCTACGTTTTCGTAAAATCAATACATTCATCGCTCCGTTCGGAACGTGAACAGTATAGGTATTGTCTTGTAAATAATAAATGTATATACCTACGTTATTATATACGCTCGACAGTTATTCTCGCACCGGGCTCTGCAGGTCGGCATAGATGCCTATAACCGATTCCATTGATTTTTACGTCGTCGTTCGACTCCTGCAGCACACACGCGACCGAGACGTTATAATATAGCACACAATAAATGGCATTACCTACAACATAACAGTACCTACCTATAATAATAATAATAATAATAATATATGGAACGAGCGGCGGTGGTGCAGCAGGTCCGCCTTTGTTTCGCTTTCACCGGACGAACCGCTCGGTGTTCGCCCCTCGTCGGCTGCAGGCTCGAGACGCGCGCGCCGAGTGCAGCAGGCCGCGTTTTGTATACACATAATATATTATATTATGCGCGTCGTTTATAACAATATAATATAATATTGTATAGAGTATGATGTATTATATTATGTTATGCGTTGTTTAGTTTTTTACTTATATCAGTGCGCGCGCGTGTGTGTGTGTGTGATGGTATTGTGCGCGTCCGCGTATCGATGTATATGTAACTACCTGCGACAAACTGCTAATGTATAATAACATAATATTATAATACGGTCAAACTCGTTTAACCGACATAAAAAATTTGAGTTATCCGAGGAAATAAAAAACAACAAAAGTATAAAATTGAAAGGAGAGCAAGTACCACCTATAGATGATTCAAAATCCTATACTTTGTCGAAAACTATCAACCAAGAATAAGCGCGCCCCCGTTTTTAATTTAATAATGAATATTGAATTTAATCAAATTATGATTTTTGGAATTTTTAAACATTATACTGAAAGACCAGAATTATTTTAAAGTTCTCGAAACGTTTTACAATAGTGTCCTATGGCGATACAAGATTCTCTTTTTCAAATGAGAACCTCCTTTTTTACTGTAAATTATTTAATGGATAATTGTATTGAACATTTTTATGTACATAACTATAAATGTATACTAGCAGTGTATCATTGTTATTAAAATGTTTATACAAAGGATAAAAGTGTTTAAAAATGTAAAATAATTATGTTATACTGGATCTATTATTTATTATATCTGGACTAATATAAACAATTATTTTATATTATGTTGAAAGTTAGTTAATTTTATGATTAATTTAAGAACTCAACTAGTTTAATTTACTTTTTAAATTACTTGTTTTTTTTTTCTTTAATATTTTCGGATAATAATAAGATAATATTGCATTCAGATTGACACAAAAAACTTTTCGTGTGATCCATGTACTGAATAAAAAAATAAATTACCTAAGTTTTTTTAAATTGAGTTAAGTTATTAATATATTTTCTATAGGTAATATTAACTTTAAAATATTAACGAGTTCAATTTACTTTTGAATTAATTTCTATTATCACACCAAATGCTTTATAGTTTGACATCGTAAGATGCCCGTGGTATACCCGTAGAACTTTTAGTTTCTCTTCGAAAATTATGATGAAATTCTTTTGAACTCTTACCACACGTCTCTGCATTTGATCGTAAAAGCGTGATTATAATATAATAATTATTATATATAAATTCATAATGCGTCAAACACAGACACCTTGAAGTATGCCTATTGGTACCGTTAACACTTTATATAGGTGCTGTGGTCTGATAAAGTAGATATATCTTATGTCTCGCTTATAAAGGTGCCTCATCTGTTTATGCTTAAAGTGCGTATATACTAGTATTAGTACAGTACTCACAGATTTATTAGGAACAGATGATAAGGAGAATGTCATATACATTCTTTATTATCTTTAGTCAGTGTACTACAATATATTATATTATACATTATAAAAAAAAAAAAAATTGAATTAATTAAAATTAATTAATTCACATTATTTAAAAAAAAAACCGTTACCAGATAATTTAAATTACCAACAGTGAATTTGTTCAAATACATTTAGGTAGTTTAATTTTATTTTGGGCCGTAGCTAGCCGTTCACTAAAAGTATACTTAAAGAGCGAATGCAAGTTCTCGCACGAGACATATAGTAAAGTTAAATCAACCATATGAAAGTTTTAACACGAATACAAATAAATTTAAAATATGTTAACTCTTTCAACTAAAAATATATTCCTACACGAAAATTACAATATTCATTACTTATACTTATAAATAAATCTGTTAGAATAATTTAAAATAAGCCTAGACATTACTTAATCATTTTACAGTATTCGGAACTTTATATTGAAAATGTAAATCATAATTTTATAAAAAAAATATTCTCTTTTATAATATATATACATTATTAAGTTTAATTTTAAGTATAATAATATAGAAGTAAAGAAAAATCTAATATTAAATTGGTATTATAATCTACTTTTTAGGCAGATGTAGGTAATACATCTTGTAAATCTTTATAAAATTAAATATTCCTAAATTCGAATTGGTTAAATTAAACAAATTATTTTTAACAAAAATTTCGAAAAGAGAACTAACCTTAACATTTTTATCTTATCATTATATAAAAATATAATATACATTATATTATATACATATACATATACATATATATATATATATATATATAGGTTAGGTGTCAAATATTCACTATTATTTTATTTAGTCCTAAAACAAATTGAATATTCAAATACAGATGGTGTGATAAACTTTTGTTTGTTTTTGAGTTTCGTATAAGAACCGTCCAGTCATGTAAATGTTTGACAAGACTAAATTTGACATCACTATATTTCGTATCGTATATAACAATATAGGACAATAGATAGTTAAGATTATCTTAAAATATTATACTATTACTATACTATACTCGTACAGTATAGAAAGCAATACATTTAATTTTTATCTTTATGTAGGAACTTACAGGGGATTTTTCTCTATGAGAATTTACGTACGTGGGTTTCTTTTTCCCTGTCGGAACTTTCATATATTATTTAACTGTTTACCTTCTATATGTTTCGTGTGGCAACTTACCAAGCCCTTTTCTGCAACATTGTCGAACCTTTATGACAGGTATACGTTCTGCTGCAGGCTAATTTATTATTGATCATCATATTATATTACGTCCAACACGGCAACACGTTATATTATAATATTATTATACCCAACTTTGCATATTATTTTATAGTGATATGATATTCGTTTGGGTACAAATCTGTTTCATGTCCTACTATAATAATATAAGTACCGAATTATATTTGAACTTTTTTGGTTTTTAACAGGATTTTAATGACATTTAATGCATTTTTTTTATGTATGTATAAATTTTAAATAATTTTGTATCATCATTAATTTTATTTTATTTATTGTATTAAATTCTATTATACTAAAAATTTTAATTTATAAAATATCACATTTAAAATTGTTTACAAGTTATATTATATCTACCCAAGTATAGTGATGAGTACCCAATATTATAATTATAACTCAACAAAAATAATTAAATTTACCATGTTCAAATCAATATAGTACCATAGAATTATTATACTAAATCATTAAAATAATTTAGTTTAATTCACAATGTACATATGTATTGGTTTTTAATATTTATTAAGTATTTTAATACATTTTATAAAACTTCGTTTAAGGTATTTTATTCGGGATTTTTTAGAGCATCGAATTAGTTATTACGAAGTTTATTCGTATACAATAGTCCTATTGGATTGGTAAATTTTTTTCTTTATTTTAATCATAATAAGAGTAGAATACCTGACATCAACATACAAGTAAATTGGACACCCTCTTCCACAATACTTATTAAATAGTATGTGTTTGTAACATAACATTTTGGTCGTATCTGTGGGAAACGTTAGTGCATGATATTATGTACATACCTATGACTTTTGATACTTAAAATAATAATAACTATACACATATACTCATCCGTAAATATATACATGATATATGCGCGAACAGACAATATAATAATATGTGCAATGTAAACAATAATAACAAACAACGCCGCAATCGATGATGTACGCTTCTCGGGGTTGTTAAAACCATTGTTATTCGAAAAACATTCGTCTATCGTGTTACTATAATAGTAGAAAATTATATGTTAAAAGTGTGTACTTTTACACTTACGTTTATAAATAATAATATAATGCGCGTGAGAGCGATATAACGCGTCCAGGCGACTATCAACATGACGCGTGGCAAAATATTACATACAGCGTGATTCACCAAGCATGTCCAACCACTCCAACCCCATTTTACAATAATGTATGTTTTTTTTTTATTTATATGTTTTAAAGAATTTTTATTTTAGAAAACAAGCTGTGATCATCAATTTCGATGGAAATCTCTAGTTGCAAATTGGATATATTTGGTGGGATCTTGTGGGAGGTTAAAATTTAAAATTTTCCCGAGGGGAAGATAAATTTGTTAGAATTTAACTTATTTAATATAAATGTCTATTAAAATTACTTTTCTAGATAAATAAGTTTAAAATTATAATATAATATATGGTTCCTTAAAAGTTGTTAAAACTGGAATATAAAAAAAAAAATGATCGTAAATTCATAACAATGAATGATGTAAAGATAAGAATGTTTAAAGATAGAATTTATAATTTAGACTTACTAAAATTCGCAAGTTATTATGTAATTAAAATTTCTTAAATTTAACATCTAAGATTTGGAAATTTAATAAAAAAAAAATGTGTTGTTACTAGAATTAAAAAAATAAATAGTTTTACCTAATAATTTATTGGCCTAACAAACATTTTATTTGACCAACGTTGATTCGATTACTCTATAATATTATATGTTATTGGAATTATAATAATAATTATTATTATCGTTTAAATAATGTGTATACTATAGGTGACAAAATTAAAAGATATCTCCGCCAAGTTTTATATATTTTACCGTATAGCTGTATACATAAATTAAAATAATATTAATAATAAAAATAATAATAATAACGATAATTTTGTCGATTCACTAATGAGATACGACATTCGATCAATTTGTTTGTATTAATATTATGATGTTTATCGCAATCCTTAACCAACGACCTGGTTTAATAGATTGTTAAAATGATTTTTTTTCACTGTATTCTTCTAATCTACCACTATAGGATGTCGATGATTCAGTTATTAAACGCCACGGCACGAACATTTTCCGTTATGCACAATAAAAACGATTTAACGGGGAAATTAACAAGTAATCTGTAATGGTCGTTATTGTTTACCTTCTTATAAAAAGAAAAAAAAATCCTCAAGTAAGCTATTGGTGCATTTAAATTTATTTCAGTATATGTGTATTATATTATAAATATAATTAAGCTTTTTGCAAGCAAATTTAAATAATATGCGATTTATATGCAGTATTTGGTGGGGGGAGTGGTGATTCTAAATATAGGGAAGGTTTATTTAGGATCCCTCATTAATTATTTAGTATGCTGTCATCGTGATCGGTATATATATTGTATAATGTCTTAAACATGTACAGCCACCTTCAAATGAGTTAAAATTATTTGAATTCATGGTTCTGTAATCCGTCTGTAATAAATTAAGTTCTCAGAACACCGAAAGCTGTTAAAGTTATTTTCTTAAATTTTCCAATCATTTGGTCACTGTATAGTGTGTATAGGTATAATAGTGCATGGTGCATATTGTGTGTTTATGTATTCGATGTAGTTGATGTTTGTGAGGTAGTTAGACGAGTTACGATCGCGTTAAAATCAAAATATAAATTTTTTAATACATGATATACCAATACCACATGAGATCGTATTATTTTTTTCATGGGATATTCGATATCTCCCTACGGTATAATGAAAAAATCAAGGACAACCCATCAATTATTTTATATTTAACCATATTATAACATACGTTTATTGTTACACTGTATGATACGGTGATATTAGTACATCATCGGTGGTGTGATTTTTTAACATTTCAGTTTCACATTTCGTCATAAATTATTCCTACATAATAATAATATAATAGAATCAAAATTATGTCAGAAATTAAAAAATCAATATTTTTTAGTCAGCGCAATTTTTATTCGACATGACGAATATAATATTATGCTTTTGAAATAGCTGAGATGGTATTTCCAGCGGAAATTTTTTATCGAAGGACAATATTTTTTTTAATGATCATTGGGGGGAGGGCACAATACTTCAATATTAACATTATCCCTCTCCAATTCTCCATAGCTCCGATAAATATTTTACTTACGTGACGAAACGTAAGTAGATTACTAAAATAATAAAAACTAATTAGTAATTATTTTGATTAATACAAAGATTTTAATATAGTAAAAAATAATAAATATCTCAAGTCGTTTTATATACAAATACCTACTCGTATATAAGTTAACGTTAAAGTATATTAGTATATAGCAAATTAAAATGTTGTACGAGTATTTTTTATACCTTATAATAAATAATGTATATGTTTTGAGTTCAACATTTGAATTTTTCATTCATTTTTATTTTTATTCATCAAATAGTTCGAAATAACAATATGTTCACATTCGTTGATATTTTAATAAATTAACACAAACATAAAATAGTGGGCAATTTGACGTATAATTTCCTGAAGCATATAATTATAATAATATTATATCGAACGCTATTATGTCATAATATTTTGTTCGTCACTATATTCCTCCTTCATTTGTTATTTAATTATCATGTTAATTAATGTATTTTATATTTAATTGTTTATTAATATAATTTTAGGAAAAATGTGTTGAATAATATTATAATTCAAAAGGCTACGTCTATTTTTATCATTAAAAAAAAATTGTTTAAAAAAAGGTAAAAGAAGGTTTACCATTCTGCTGTAAAGTATAAGAGTCGAGTGTATTACATTATTCTATTTTAGCACTATGATAGATATTATTATGATTCAATATTTTATTATTAATATTATTTATTTTAAATTATATTTTATTGTGTATGATGAAAAGTGATTTTGACCCAGGATTCCTGAGTGAAACAGTTTACCTTTTAATAATCAAGGTTATACCAAACAATTATTTTGATAAATGTTCGTATTTTTTAGTTTTAAAATACTAAAAATTTTCAATTTTAATTTCCTAAAAATAACGATTAGACGTAAACTGATAAAAAAAATCTGCATCATAGTTGATTACCAGAGAATTTGTCTGCTAAAAAAAGTATCATCACAGACAAAGAGATAACAAAAAAAACTCATGATTGTTAAATCAATACATTTATCGCTATACGCTTAGTATCTAATATAATAGTGTATATCGATTTTATATTGATTTCAATTGTTGTTTCTTATCCTTACAGTTAATTTAATTAATTATTGATACACGAAGACTGTATAAACGTTTAAAAAATAATTTACTAATATTAGGTATGTTTGTAATATTATTAAACCTGAAATCAAAATTACTATTTTTATTCTAAAATTATGAATGGGGCATAAAAATCAAAGATTCCGATTACACGATAGATAATAATAATTAATAAAATTATATAATTATTATTTCTTTGGGTAAACATATGATTATAAAAACCGGTTGATTTTTAGATTCTGAACGGAGTGATGAATGTATTGATTTTACAATAATGTGTTTTTTTTTTTTTTTGTGTCTGTCTACAACATTTGAAGCAGTAAAAATGCTTCGATTTTTGACTTCAGCCCCTCTTTGAAAAGGAAATTGAATTTAGTTGGTACTTTGGGGGGGGGGGGGGGTTGGGTCAAAATTTAAAAATTTTCAATATTTTTAAATACGTCGGGAAAAACCCTATAAAAATAAAGAAAAAACGGGACTTTTTACGCAAAACCAGTTTTAGACGAAATCGAATTTGTTATTTTGCTATAACTCAAAAACTAATCAATGTAAATATTTGAAATTTTTACCAAATGTTTATATTAGCGTTCTCTATACACAGTTAAATTTTCAAAGTATTTCGCCTTTTTTTGAGCTATTTATATAGACAATTTGAAATTTTCAATTTTTCTAAGTATTTTTTTTTAAATAACGATAAAAATTTTTTGGCCTGCCAGAAAATCTTGAAAATCTAATACAAGGTTTCTCATAAGTTGTTCTTAAAGTGATAAAAAAAAATTCGAGATCGTTAGTCACAATTTTTTTTTATAAGTGCTTAAAGTTCGAATTTATACGAAATATGTTAAAATTGCGAAAATTTGCAAGTAATTTTGTGGTTGAAAAATCGTAAAATTTTTTTCTTTTATAACTAAGTTTTGAAAATTTGGTACAAGGTTCTCCATAAATTTTTCTTTAAATATCTGTAAAAAAAACTCTACCGGATTCAGACAAAAATTTTTTATGAGTGTTTGAAATTTAAATTTTTACAAAACCGCGTTAAATAACGGTTTAGCCTCAAACGGTTGATTCTATAAAGCATTTATAACATTTTTTTCATAATTCAATCTTTTAATACAATTACATATTTATTTAAATTTACATACATATTTAATAATTTATAAAACATACAATTATTTATTTTTAAATTTTAGATTCTGAACGGAGTGAAGAATGTATTGATTTTACAATGATGTGTGTTTTTTTTTTTTTTTTTTTTTTTTTTTTTTTATTTTTTTTTTTATTTTTGTGTCTGACGACAACATTTGGAGCAGTAAAAATGCTTCGATTTTGGACTTCAGCCCCTCTTTGAAAAGGAAATCGGATCTAGTTGGTACTTTGGGGGGTCAAAAGTTAAAAATTTTCAATATTTTTTAAGTGAGTCGGGAAAAACCTTAAAAAAATGACGGAAAAACGGGATTTTTTTACGCAAAACCAGTTTTCGTCAAAATCAAATTTTTATTTTGCTAAAACTCAAAAACTAATCGATGTAAATACTTGAAATTTTCACCAAATGTTTATATTAGCGTTCTCTATACACAGTTAAATTTTCAAAGAATTTTGACTTTTTTTGAGCTATTTATAGACAATTGAAATTTTTAATTTTTTTTAGTATTTTTTTTTTAAATAACGATAAAAATTTTTTGGCCGGCCAGAAAATCTTGAAAATTTAATACAAGGTTTCTTATAAGTTGTTCTTAAAGTGATAAAAAAATATCCGAAATCGTTAGTCACAATTTTTTTTTATAAGTGCTTAAAGTTCGAATTTATACGAAATATGTCAAAATTGCGAAAATTGGCAAGTAATTTTGTGGTTGAAAAATCGTAAAATTTTTTTCTTTTATAACTAAGTTTTGAAAATTTGATACAAAGTTCTCCATACATTTTTCTTCAAATACCTGTAAAAAAAACTCCACCGGATTCAGACAAAAAATTTTTATGAGTGTTTGAAATTAAAATTTTTACAAAACCGCGTTAAATAACGGTTTAGCCTCAAACGATTTTTGATATTTGTTGTTATTCAAACAGTATAAGTCGTAAATACTTGAAAATTTTACCAGTTATTTATATTGGCATTTTCTTTACGTGATTTGATTTTCAAAACATTTTGACTTTTTTTGAGCTATTTATAGACAATTGAAATTTTCAATTTTTTTTTATTTTTTTTTTATAAATGTTGATAAAAAAAATTTAGCTGGGACAAATTACTTGAAAATTTAATTGAAGGGTCCACATAACTTGTTCTAACTCTCATTCAAAAATTATAAAAATACATAGGCACAATTTTTTTTTATTAGCATTTGAAGTTCAAATATTGACAAAAATTCATCAAAATCATGAATATTTTTCACTATTTGGTAGTAAAACATTTATAAATATTTTACTATCAAAAGCTTAGAATTGAAAATTTAATATTATGCTGTCCATAAGTTAAGCTTAGAATAATTATAAAAAAGTTTGAGGATCATTCAATTTAAAAAAATTTACGAGTGTTTAAAGTTTTAATTTTAATTTGAAATCAAAAATACACGTGTAAAATTACGTTTTACTAATAAATAATTTTCGATTTTTGTTATTTTTAAAAAATTACTGTACGTAAGATCTTGAAACTCTTAATTAAATGTTTGAATTAGTTTCAAAATAGAATATATGACAACATTTAAGTATAATATATCCTAGACTGACAAATCATCTTCGTTCAGAATCGTTTTTCGTATACAATGATACCTATCATTGCATTCAAATTTAACCTATCCTAGTCCGAGGTCCACTCCACCCCCTAATATACAGCAGAGAGATACTCACTTACCCGCTTTTTTTTTATTTAATGGTTATATATTTAGGTATACATTTATGCTTAAATAAAAATAAAAATTAAATAAATACATTTAAAACAAATTAAAGAGGCTATCTATTTTAGATTGTACTTGACAGTCTACTAATTTAATTTCCCTATTAGCCTGCAATTGAATGAGAAATCAAATTAAAATTAATTTTCATGTTTTTTTTTGTTTAGTGTTTGAAATACCATAAAAATGAAAGATTGTTCACAGAAGTGATTCAATTATCCGGTACCTAGTGATTCTAATAAAAAGTCAATTTAACATTAGTAACATACAATTTGGTTTGGGATTTTCATTTTTGATTCTAATAAACGGTTGATTCTATAAACCAGTGATCACATTATGTGGAACCCACTATAGTATAAGTCGTAGATATTTGAAAATTTCACCAATTATTTAGATTGTTATTTTCTTTACGTGATTAGATTTTCAAAATATTTTTACGAGTGTTTAAAGTTTTAATTTTAATTTGAAATCAAAAATACACGTGTAAAATAACGTTTTACTACTAAATAATTTTCGATTTTTGTTATTTTTAAAAAATTACTAAACGTAAGATCTTGAAACTTTTACTTAAATGTTTGAATTTGTTTTAAAATAGAATATATTACAATATTTAAGTATAATATATCCTAGACTGACAAATCATCTCCGTTCAGAATCGTTTTTCGTATACAATGATACCTATCATTGCATTCAAATTTAACCTAACCTAGTCCGAGGTCCACCCCATCCCCTAATATACAGCAGAGCGATACTCACTTACCCGCTTTTTTACATTAAAGTGTATATTATATGGATAACCTAACGTTGCAGTTTATTAAAATGTATAACTATACGCATATATTTTAATTATTAAAACGCGAGTTTTCTTTTATAATATATATTTTTTTTTTTGGAAATTCATATATTTATAATTTATGATTTTTTTTCCCTAAAACATTATATGTATAACACTATTATCCTTTTAAAACAACAAAATATAATGGTAAACAAATAGTTTCATGCACGGTATGGCAATATTTTCCTTTGATGTTTTATTGTCAGAGTTATAAAACTTTATTTAAATATTTACTCGTTTAATAATAATAATAATAATAAAATAACACGCGTTGGTCAAATACCAAGAGAAAAATGAGTTGTTGTGCATATTATAGTACATTCAAGCACTAAAATCATAGGATTTTGCAGCATTAAAAATGAAGCTTATTATTATTGTTGCGGTAACCGCTTAATATTTTTACTCGCCAGAAAAATAAAAGAGAATAAATTTCAAACCACATACCTGCCTATAATATAATATAATATAATATTATTAATCAAGGATTGCCCCCGCCGAAAGCTGACATAATTAAACTATAGTTTTTATAATAATATTATTCTATTACCTATTATTCAACGAGGTAAGATCGGTAATAATATTTTTTTTTTTTAATCTCATTTTATTGTTTAGTAATATTTAATTAGTCTATTATATGAAGCATTAATTTTCGATGCAAACTGTCATCGAGTATCAGCATTCAAAAATAATTTTTGAACTTTAACCTCACCTAAGTATACGGTTTAAAGTGACCGACAAGTTCTTTGTTTGGAAAATTGTATTAATTTCATAAACTGAGTAAAATTCTGTATGAGGAAGATAGGAAAAAATAATTTATTCACCAAAATCGAAAAAATAACGTAAATATTATTAGTGTTAGACACAAGTCTTAAAACTTATTTTATGATTTGGAAACAAATCGTTGCAAGTAACCATATCATTAACTAATATTAAGTAGATAGGTACCATATTATTATAATTTCATGAAAAAAAAAAGTGTACCTATATCATTTTTGAAAAATTTATAAATGATTATAATCCTTTAATAAGTTATCATTAATAACCTATAATCATATAATTTATGAAATATTAATATTATCTAAGTTATTTTTTGAATCAAAATAATGTAATAAAGTTTATCCGTGTCATATCGTTTTCATGCAAATTGTATAAACCATTTTTTTTTCCAAAATATCTTAATATTCTTGCGTCTGATTGATTAAATTCCAGATGGCAGAAGTTTTCAATAACGAGTAAAATAAAAAAAAAACGAATAAACAATAATGTGGTACATGTAACACCTTGTGGCGTGGTACATAAGTATATAGCACGTGGTGCGTTTCGTACACCACTCCCGGCCATCTCAGATCGAAAAAAATCCACCGGGCTTTATCGCCTCTAGACATGGATTTTTTCGGTATTTTTACGTATAATTTGAATTCACACTTAAAATATAAGTACGGTACACGGTGTAATAAACGGACGTAGAAGTATAATATTTTAGTCAGCAGCGTGCGTGACTCTGTACACAGGATGATTCGTCGAGCATGCTCATACCCTCATCTCACATTGTTATTGAGTCGCTGTAAACAGCCAAAGTATAATTTAGTAAGACTGGATAAACTAACTAGACAGGAAATATAAAATAAATTAACACCAATATTGGTTAAACATTTGGCTTTTGCTGTTTAAGTTGCTTATGAACAATAATCAGTTGGTAAATAATTAGATAACTCGCAATTCTCTGAGTTTATTAAAAATTATTAAATATTTCCTATATAAAACCATTGACTATCAAATCATTATCATAATATACATTTTAATCATTCAGGAACTAATCGTCCGAATTTTGATACAGATATGTCAAAGCCATTTTTAAAAATATCATCTACCAATAAATTACAGTAAAAAAGTTTGATTATCATTTATCATTCTAACAAATTAAGTCTGCATTGCCACGGAACACTGACCCTTAAAAATTGACGGTAAACAATTCTACACAGCAGGAAGAAGCATTATTGTCTTTTAGAAGACGTTTTTCGTGT
Organism: Schizaphis graminum; assembly: GCA_020882235.1. NCBI lineage: Eukaryota > Metazoa > Arthropoda > Insecta > Hemiptera > Aphididae > Schizaphis > Schizaphis graminum. The sequence goes on along the minus strand of CM037033.1, from coordinate 87,435,170 downwards.
ATTATTTAAAAATTCCAAATTCGAATCTTTAGATAAAAAAGCGAATCACCCTGTATATAGAATTACCTCGAGGTACTTACTTATACACTGTACAAGTGTCGAAATCGCATATTTTATTATACACGTTAAACGTACAAATTATGACGATAATATATCATATTATTATTAGGTATTCGACGGAGACCGTATTATTTGACGCGCGTGCACTGCACACGGGTCGTCATAAAACATAATAATATGATGTATTGGATAACCTTATATAGTTCCTCTTTCTACGCCGCGTTCACCACCACAATTTAATTTGTAATATTGTAATATTATCATTACGTATGTATATTGTATATACATATAGGTTACGATACCGATTACGGTACATATCGTTTGTACGTACATATTATATGGGACGCGCGAGAAATCGGTACGCCCGCCCCAAACCCAATCGCGGTAATCACCGGTATATACCTGTACCTAGGCACCTATATATGGTATATTATTATATTCTAATATGTGTATAATATACTGTTATATGAGCGCGTGCGTTTGACATGTGCGCGAGCGAGACCATCTGCGTCGCGCGCGCGACCGATTTTTTTTTTTTTGTAGAAAACCGCCGTGCTCTCGTTTATTGAAAGAGACCGTCTAGATAGACAAAAAAAAGAGTAAGTGCCTACCTCTCTATAGCCTATATATACCTACGACCTGCACACTGTTATTTATTTTTCGGCGATGCACCCGGTGGCGGTTGTTGTGTGGGGCGGAGGAGTGGGCCTGCTTGGGGGGGGGGCGGAAAAATAAAATCATATACATATATATATATATATATATTAAATATTATACGAGCCCAAAAATAGTAGGTATACATAATGTTTAAACGCCGTCGTCGCCCAATATTACGAGTAACCTATCTATATATGATATAATAAGCTATAACCAGGTGCCAACAACCCCGGGCCACGAAACGCTGCTCGTAATAATTTAATAATAATATGTAATATTGTTATTACCGTCGTCGTTTGTATGTATATATATATAAAAGTAATAATATAATATGCGTGTGATGCGCTCACTGCGATTTAATAGAAGCATAACGATTAACGATTCTTTTTTTTTTTATCAACACTCCCCTGGATAACGCGTACGTAACACCGTATAAATTACACGTGTCAAACACCATCATAGGCCGAACACGGTGGTTGGTAATAAATATACGTGTAGGCACGTACGGTATTTCGGTGTTGCTTGGTGTTACGTGAAGGTGTAGTATAGGTAGCGGATAAAAACTACTAGTCCAAATTCTGAATTGGGTGCATCAACATTTTCAAAGAAAAAAGGAGGTGTTCGTTTGAACAAAAACAAAAGGAAATTTGTTAAATACGAGTAGTATAAAAAAAAAACATAAAACTGAAAATACGATATATTTACGTATAAGTATATTATATTAAAAAATTTCATAAATCTGAATTTGAATAAATACATTATAAAAGGAATAAATTGGGGACGAGCGTGTTCGGTGAATCTGTAAAGGACGATACACCCGGCGCGAGGCGTTTCTTCGGCGGTGGCCGAAATTATGCATACCTACATCATAATAAAATATATACATCATCGTATGCACAACTATTAATTACTATAAAGGTATATAAACCTCGTTACCGTGAATACGGTATATGGTATACTATATCTTGCAGTACAAGGGTACGTTTCACTGGATGATGATGATAATAATAATAATAATAAGTAGTAGGTATATAAACGCGAGTGTAATAAAGATAAACCGTAATAGGTGTCTAATATGGGCGGTGCCGGTAAATCATTGATCACATTTCACTGCTGTACGATATTATTATCGTGAACGGTGTAATGGAATAAGAGGCAATACTCACCTACCACATATTATTATTATTATTATTATATGAAGACCTTTCCGCGGCTGTAATTGGCGAAAACCGTTACATACCTTGTAATTAATTTAACGCCGGATCCCTGTTGGCGAGGCGGTCTGTTCCCGGGGGATGCAGATGGGACAGGGTGTCGAACGGATCGTAAATTATTGTTACGGAATTTTTTTTTCCCCATCATCATATCCGACGTTTATTGCGGGTGCATTATGTAGTGCAGAATAGGTAACTTACGTATATGTTTAATGCGACTATGAAATTAATTTGTTGAGTCCGTGATAAATTGACTGTTTGTCGGCGCCACGTGATCATAATTATTGTTGTTGTTTTTGTTTTTGTTGTCGTATATGATTATTTTTTACTCTATCTAATACTTTATTGCATTTTTGAAAAAATGCAGCTGCAGCTAGTGGGTAACAGTATTGTGAAATAAATATACGTATATTATGGGTATATTATGTAGGTACTGAAATTGGCCGTGTACATTGATAATATAAAATATTTAGGACATCAGCTTTTTTTACTGTTCCTAAATAATAAATAATTGGGTAATATATTTTTTATTTTATGAAAAAAGACATTATACGTAATAGTGATAAGTGGTAATGGTTCCTAAGACCAGGTTCACAGCTATAATGTCCATTGTCTATCGTGTCGTGCTCCTTGTATCGTATTCTGAATCTCTGTTCTAATCGTGGTATCATTCACTGACCATTATCTACCGTAAGTTGAGTCGAGTTCAATTTTTGAACACGACATGACAGATGACGTGGCTGTGAACCCGGCTTTAGGAACCATTGTCCATTACCACTTATCACTATAATGTATAATGTCTTTTTTCACGAAATAAATAATATGGTTCCTGGTGGTATCGACTAACCAAATTTTCATGAATGATACCCTACTATAGGTTAATACGACAAGACCTTTAAAATAATCACGCTGTATAATAAAGTTTAAATTTTGATGTTGTGGTCTAGGGTTTTCGTAACCTTTGGATGGTAAGCGTCAAGCGTGGTATTACTTTAAAGCATATTGCAGCATGGATGGAATAATATTCGTTAAATTGAATGTACTTAAGCATGAGCATGACATTATCACTTTTTTTTTCTTGCATATGGCGACATTATCACTCATATTATAATATTTATATTGGTAGATGAAATTTAAAATATGATAAAACGAAAAATTACCAAAATTAAATTTGGCTTTAAATATCACTACCTATGTATTGTAGTTAAAAAAAAAATGTATTTTAAATTTACTTTTATTACCTATTTTTTTTTTTAATAATATAATTTTATAATTTTGTCATAATATATAGTACCTACTAGCGTAACGAGGTTAAAATGCTTTTGACTCCAAATTCAATTTAACACACCCTCCACATTACTAGGATAAATGTATAAGCACAGATGATACTAAGTTATAACTATATAGATTAATCATTTTTCGCCTTCAAAGTTGTTAATATAAGACATAATATTTTAGACTCTTATAGAAGATGAAATTAAAATGCATAACCAATATTATGAAAACCCTCTCATAAATAATTATTTAGAAAACTGAAAGTAATACGTTATTGTGGAAGAATCGTTTTATATATGTTTAAAACAAAACATTAAATAAAAAAAAGCGAGTAAGTGAGTATCGCTCTGCTGTACATTAGGGGGTGGGGTGGACCTCGGACTAGGGTAGGTTAAATTTGAATGCAATGATAGGTATCATTGTATACGAAAAACGATTCTGAACGGAGATGATTAGTCAGTCTAGGATATATTATATTTAAATATTGTCATATATTCTATTTTGAAACAAATTCAAACATTTCAGTAAAAGTTTCAAGATCTTATGTTTAGTAATTTTTTAAAAATAATAAAAATCGAAAATTATTTATTAGTTAAAAGTTATTTTACACGTGTATTTTTGATTTCAAATTAAAATTAAAACTTTAAACACACGTAAAATTTTTTAAATTGAACAATCCTCAAACTTTTTTATAATTATTCTAAGCTTAACTTATGGACAGCATAGTATTAAATTTTCAATTCTTAGCTTTTGATAGAAAAATATTTATAAATTTTTAACTACCAAATAGTGAAAAATATTCATGATTTTGACGAATTTTTGTCAATATTTGAACTTCAAATGCTAATAAAAAAAAATTGTGCCTATGTATTTTTATAATTTTTGAATGAGAGTTAGAACAAGTTATGTGGACCCTTCAATTAAATTTTCAAGTAATTTGTCCCACCTAAATTTTTTTTATCAACATTTATAAAAAAAAAATAAAAAAAATTTGAAAATTTCAATTGTCTATAAATAGCTCAAAAAAAGTCAAAATGTTTTGAAAATCAAATCACGTAAAGAAAATGGCAATCTAAATAACTGGTAAAATTTTCAAGTATTTACGACTTATACTGTTTGAATAACAACAAATATCAAAAATCGTTTGAGGCTAAACCGTTATTTAACGCGGTTTTGTAAAAATTTAAATTTCAAACACTCATAAAAATTTTTTGTCTTAGTCTGGTAGAGTTTTTTTTACAGATAATTGAAGAAAAATGTATGGAGAACCTTGTATCAAATTTTCAAAACTTAGTTATAAAAGAAAAAAATTTTACGAATTTTCAACCACAAAATTACTTGCCAATTTTCGCAATTTTGACATATTTCGTATAAATTCGAACTTTAAGCACTTATAAAAAAAAATTGTGACTAACGATTTCGGATTTTTTTTTATCACTTTAAGAACAACTTATAAGAAACCTTGTATTAAATTTTCAAAATTTTCTGGCCGGCCAAAAAATTTTTATCGTTATTTAAAAAAAAAATACTAAAAAAAATTAAAAATTTCAATTGTCTATAAATAGCTCGAAAAAAGTCAAAATTCTTTGAAAATTTAACTGTGTATGGAGAACGCTAATGTTAACATTTGATAAAAATTTCAAGTGTTTACATCGATTAGTTTTTGAGTTATAGCAAAATAAAAAATTCGATTTTGTCGAAAACCGGTTATGCGTAAAAAATCCCGTTTTTCCGTCATTTTTTTTATGTTTTTCCCGACTCATTTAAAAAATATTGAAAAATTTTAACTTTTGACCCCCCAAAGTACCAACTAGATCCGATTCCCTTTTCAAAGAGGGGCTGAAGTCCAAAATCGAAGCATTTTTACTGCTCCAAATGTTGTCGTCAGACACAAAAAAAAAAATACACATCATTGTAAAATCAATACATTCATCACTCCGTTCAGAATCTAAAACGAACAGATGAAATTTAATAAAAATGAAGATTAAAATATTAGATACTTCATACAAATGTCAGTTATTTACTCTATTTATAGTTAATTCGAGTCCGTATAGTATGGCATTACAATGATTTGACAGCTGATGGTGCATTATAACTGATACGAATAAATAGTTGTATGATATGTAGGTATACATGTCACACGAGGTCGTGTAAAAGTCTATATTATTATATGAGAACGATGGTATGATTTTCAATTAAACCGGAACAGAAGTGTAATAAAAACGTATAAAAACGGCAGTACAAATTGCGTCCTTATATAAAAAAAATCCAAATTGCATCCCCTGGCTTATCTAAATAGATAGCAATGAATTGATTACAAGCTAGATGTTTGAATTGAGTCCAGCTTATTATCCTAATGCATTTTAATTAAGTCAGCTTATTTCGCACAGCCTACGATACGCAATTATAAGGTTTATTCATAAACAACTCGGTGCTGTTTATTTTTTAAAAATTACCACAGCAGGTGTAATGTCAAATATTTCACGCACACGCAATTTACTACGAGTAATAAAAAAAGTAATAAAAACAATTTTCATAATTAAGCGGATTAAGACATTAAAACATTTAAAAATACGAGGTTTACCCGCGGTATTTTTGTAAAAACTCACATAAGTATTTATTTTTAATATTATCCTCTAATAATTTAATCTTAAAACATTTCAATGAGTCAGTCGTAAACATAACTATGAAATGTGTGACAAGAAAAGTGCATTCTAGACTTTTAGAGAACAAAATTAGTAATTTAAAAAAAATAAAGGTTAGGTTTTTTTTTGACTCGTAATTATACCTATTATTGAAATATTTTTTTTATTTTTTTTTATTAAGATTAGATAAGATGTTCCTAGCTAGCCTTGGCTATCTACATCTATTGATATTTACAATGGTACATTTTTAACAATTTGAACATGATTACTAATTTATATAAATTTAAATAATAAAATGAGTTTGTTAACTAGTATATGTACATTAGTGATCGTTAACGTTAGAGATAGTTACGCCGAGACGTAACTGACTATATTAGTAACAAGTAACTGATATAATTATATTAACAATATAAAGGTATAAAAATATATAAAACAAGCTTGCGGATTTTTTGGGAGACTATTCAGCCAACCTCCGTGTAGTTTAGTTTGGATTATGCATATACCTAAGTTAAAGGGACTTAACTTGAACAGCTAAAAACATTTGTTAGAATCAATTCCGACAGTCTAAGAGTATTCGAGAATTTCAATTCAATATTACATATCTATACGATTACACAATTGCATCTGTACTGTAAATTATGATGTTTTAAATATAAACATTGCTTTTAACTTAGTTCAGCCATTTCATTAAAATAACTTTTAAAACTGATTATACTCTAGTAAGTCGTATTGTTGATATAGACGTTGATTTATTTTGAAACGTATTGATGAAACATTATACAAAGGCATCTCATCAATGATGACTATAGTGATTTAATCTAAATCCATAATAATATCCATTACTACGCCAGGTCGTCTAGATTTCCAAAATTGCCAGATTTACGCGATGAAAGAAGATACATAAACTAACCAAAATGAAAATTTTTATTATTCAGCGGCTAAAGAATATAATAATCTATATAAAATAGGAAAGAAAATAATGTTATCGTCGAGACATAAATGTTTTGAAATTGGGATTTATGGATGTAGCTCGACGTAGCGATAAAAATGATTATCGTAGTAAATTCCACGAACTTTAACGTATGTGTAATCTTCATTATTCATTATTTTTTATGAAATATTACGATTGTAAGTTCGATAAAAAATTTACTGTGACAATCAATGACTGGTATAATATGATGTATTTGACACGGAAGTGAATTCATGAGTAATTTATTTAATAAAGACAAACAGTGTACAATTGATAGCCGTATTTGTAATGTATGATAGTGATTACGTTATCAGTTGCACACACAGTATCAATGTGAGGTAACGAAAATGTGTGGTTGTCGTGTGTTATTTACGATGTTCAATTAAATAAAGTGCTAAGTTAATTTAAATATGTTGTGTTTCATTTCCATCTAATTCAATCCTTTAAAAAATCTAATGTAGTACTAGTAATAAATAGTATAGTATTTAATATAGGTATATGTGATAGAGAATAACGTTGCATGCCATAATAAATATTAGATTATTATTGTCCAGGGTTCTTGATTCATATATTTTGCATATCTGTGCCAAAAGAAATCGGAGAAATGTTCTTTGACACAAATTTATTTCGTGACGTCTGAAGTTAAAATATAAAACGTTTTGACGCATACCTATCTATTCAAAGCTTTTCATAATGTTTTGGTAAATCCGTCTAAAAATATGTATGTTGTTGCAGAGATTTTTTAGTTTGTATTACAGCTTATATATATATTGCGAAAAAAAAAACATTTTTATTCTGGAATATAATTCAAGAAATTCTTTTAGAGAACCACCTTTCGTATGATTATACATGCCCCCGGTAGGTCAGTGATTAATGACAGTATTATTGTATAAATGTCACGTCTTTGTTACACCAAAGTATAAACAATGTTAAATTTAGTAATATTAGCAAAACCATCCATTATTTACAATCGACAAGTACGATCTACAAGGTAGGTACTCGAGCATTCGCCCAATTCACACAAAAGATATTATATTGTTTAGTTTACACAGCGTATTTTTCAAAGAATAACTACGGATAACCACAGTGGGATTTTTAGTTGTTTCTTATCCTTATTCCTTAGCAAAGATAGATAAGTTAATGGCAAATAAGGTAACTCAAACCAAGTTTAGTTAAGTGAACACTTTTATCACTAAGATAAAAGTTAATAGTTAACAAATAATAAGTAATAAGTAATTTTAATATTATTTTAGTAAAGGATTTTACTCTAAATAGCCCCATTTATCGTATCTTTAACTCCTGTAACAATTTTAAAAACATTTTATTTCTTTTCCGATAGTATCTTTAAATTAAAATAATACACCCTAAATGTATAGCTTAGTAGGTATTTAATTAATTGCCTTATATGTTCTTATGTATTAAATATTACATGTATGCCTTTTTATAACTCTGTTTATATTTTAATATTATTTCACTGTGGACATAAATTATTTAATAAATAAATATATAAAAAATATAAATTATCTTAAGTGATCTATTTTTTAATCATCTATTATACATATAAATCATATAAAGAGTACTTGTGACTATTTGTATAAAATATAATTTTATCAAAAAGCATTAAAAAAAATTAGTATTATTAATAATTTTATAAAATTAGATTAATTTTTATATAAAACTGCATGTAATTAATAAGTATGCAGTAATTATATCAATTAATATATAAAACCATTAAAACCAAAAATATTAAACATATTTTTAACTTTAGCTCGATCTATTATTTTTAAATAAACTAAAAAAATCTGTTATTTTAACAGTCAAATAAACTAGTTAAGTCCTTATAAGTTAATTAGAAAATTAATCGATTAGTTAGGCCAAAAAAATGAAAAAAAAATTAGTTTTTTAACTTATTTTATACTTTTTGAATAGATCATACTGATATTTTCCTCTTTTGATTTTTTAGATATAGTTGATGTATAATTTCATCGTATTTTAGCAGTAACAGTGTACTGGTGTAGCTCACTTATATACGACCATGTTAGGTAAGCAAAATATTTTTTTCACCCTTAAAATAATAGAAATTATTCTTTTTGTTACTAAAAAGCGTTGTTAGCCTCAAAAAATGTTTATACCTCGAGGCAACTACCTAAAGTTGTTTTTTGGTAGCTACGCATCTGTTTAGCTAAATCTGGCTGATTGAAAATATCGCTAAATCTTTTATATCACATCATTATATTATAATGTAAATATTTAAATTGATAATATTTACGTCATTCGGCCTAACTTTATTTTATGATACAGACTAATAGTATCTGCATTTTAAATAGGTACACGTGATGTTAAAATATTCAAATTTGTTTTTATTTGGCCTTAATGGTGTATAAATGTATAATAAAAAATAATGTTAATATTTTCCTTGTATCAGAGGTAAAACATAATTAAATTTGTGTTCATAAACATAATATGGTATAATGGAATACAATACTGAAATAATATAAAAGGAGAAATAATTAAGTTATTATTCTCGTCTCCAGGTAGATAATGATGAGCAAAATTCATGCGAATTGAATTGAAGAAGTTGAATGTTTTTAAAGTTTGACTTATTGCTTTTGGGGATGTATGTTTTTACTCTCAAATTATGTAAATGAAAATAAGAAGATTTAATAAATTTAATAACAATGAACAAACGACTTAAGGTTCTCATATTGTATCCCCTTTTGATTTTTAAAGAGTAAAATATAATTTATCTTATTAATAATAGTACATATTTCGTCCAATATTTGCTTTTTATACTAAATATAAAAAGTATCGGTGCACTACATAGGTATTCTTCTTAAAATAAAATAATTCAAAACTTTTTGAATCTGTACAAAAATATAAAAGGTATTGATATAATACGATATACTTACATAAACTTATATGTATATTGTATACGATTAGTATATTATATAATATTATACACGTTATTCAACAGTTAAAAATATTAAAAGTTACAAAACTAAGCTCAAAGTTATTAATATATTGTAATAAAAACAATTTTCAGAAGTTTAAAATGTTTTCCTTTCGTTGAAACTTTGAGTTGCCGAAAGTTGACTTCAGTAATTAACTAAAATAATATATTATTATTTATTTTACTGTCAATTTATATTATTAAAAATTTAATAATTTGGCTTATGGATTAAAATGTATTAAATATGCATAAATATGCAATAAAAAAAAAAACATTTTGAAATTTGAATTTTATTATTATAAAAAAATTAAATTGTTTGAAATAATTTTATAATGGTAAGACTTAATGTATGCACTATGCACCACATTTTTATTTTTATTCAAATTAATATCAAGAGGATTGCTGGGCCTCACTGAGAAAAACCTCAGTGAGGCCCAGGGTTAGTTTACAATACGTATTTTCTAATCAACTAATTATAAATAATTATGAGTAATATTCAATTTGTTTTAAAATTCAAAATATCAGTTTATTTCACAACGATAGAAAATCTTCGGTTAGAAGTCGAGAGGTAAGATGAAGATAATTGCAATTAAGTTATAAAAAGTTGCATATATTTTAATTTTTTCAATGCACAACTATGTTAAATTGGTCTCCTTTCTTGATTTTGTTTAATATGAATGAAAAATGAAAATAAATATTAATTAAATATTTTATTAAGTACTAATTCATGTAATTTTGATGTAATATTTATGAGTAGATTTTTTTTTTGTTTTTTTTTTTTTGACTGCCCTAAAGCACGTTTATTTAAAATCTTTAAAAATACCAGAAGCCTAAGTTTCATTATTTATTATGGCAATTGTTTTTTAATAATTAAATATATTATGTTATTATCATATAGTGAAATATCTTGTAAGGACTGCGTCGTAAACTATCTGTTGATTATAATACAGTCTATTGTATATATTATACCTACCTATATAATATATTTTCCATTTAAGTATACATTATACAATTAAAATATTTTTTAAGCACTTATTTCTGTGACCCATCTATCCTCATATCCTCACACTATGTTATATTTTATCAAAATTATATCGAGTTAGATGGAAGAACATGAACTTTATGGAAAAATCAAAATAACATGAACAATTTAAAAATTTAATATTTTTTTTTTGTATTTACATGACTACTCCATAACAATTATTAATATGTTTAAAAATATCACGAAAAAACGATTTTTTATAAGTTAGGTGGTCCCGTCATAACTTTTTTGCGTCAATGCAATGCGTATGCTTCTTGTTTAACACCTTGAGTATTTTTGAAAAACATGGTTCGGTATCTATAGGTGCATATATCTACTGCATTGTTCACGTACAGTGTGGGCGAGAGGGTAAAAATGTGTACCGTCCGCCACACGATTTGGTGACGATAAAATATATATTGTTCAAAATAAAACAGACAGGTGAAGCATTGACTGGTATTATTGTTCATACAATAAGAATATTTTTTATTAATATATTTTTATGTCGGCCCGTTAACGGAATTTTGTTTGGTTGATTTAATACAATACGGCTACGATATTATTGTTACCCACAAATAAAAGAGAAACAATTTAAAGGTCTCGATTCCATGTCACTTGGACAAATTCCATTTTTCTTGTATACATTCACGTACATTGAATTGATTATCCTAAAAATCAATTTAAATGTTTCGATAAGATGATTAGTTACACACATGACACACATAAAAATAACAATAATAATCAAATCCCCGTGGATATTTTTTACAGCGTCCTATAGGACGTGTAATATTAATATAATATCATCTCATATGGCACATTATGCAAATAAACTTATTGTAAACGTAGTAGAAAGGGTTTAATACCGTAATTTAGAAGATGCGTTTTTGCATACATATTAGTAATCGTAATTTACTCCACCATAAGAACATTTTATTGTCAAAATACAAATAGAACAACATGTAATTTACACCACATCTAAATTTTAGTTTTGGTAATTTGCTCTTAATTTCCACTTTAAACTGTTGGAACTTACCCGATATTTATGTGAACTAAGTACATTTGTACTCAGTTCACATAAATTATGAATGAATACCTAGTATGTATCACTAATAACAAAATTTGAACAATGAATTATTATGTTCTTGATTTTTATATAGTTTATTATTAACTAAAATATTACTCATTTGTACATAAAGTCGTTTACACCTGCTATAGTTATTATTAATCAGCTTAAATTTATAAGATTTACGCGTTTTATGTGGTACAATTTTAAAAAGTTGTCTTGTAATTTTTATTTTGTAATTAAGGTTAATTTTACCTGTGAATATGTTATCCTCAAGTTTTGAGGACAACGTGTTGAATATGCAATACATACAGTTAAATAATATGTAACTTGTAAAGTTTTGAATATTTAGTCTTCAGGTCATAATAATGATTTTTTTGTGATTTTACATTTTAATCACAGTAAGAAATTTGTTCATTTAAGTTTTAAGTTTTTAAAATACATACATTTTTTTTATAAAGCTTTTTCAAATGATTAATTTGTTTTAATAACTCACGAATTATATTTATTACGTATTTTAAAAGTATAATGTTCCACATAATTACATTATTAAGTTTATTTTAAATAATGTCATATATTAAGAAATTTTTAGCTCGTAGTTATTTTCATATTTTTAAATGCATTAGTATATGCATATATGTGTGCATATTACAATATTTTTTATTGATTTTGTGCATTAAATCGCGGCGGATAATTTCAATATATTTATCACGTATAATATTATTGGATTATGTTCGTTATTTTTCGAATGCGTGTTGTTGGTATAAAAATAATATTATTATTATTATATTAATAGTCATTTTATTTAAACGTATTTTGTAACACACTACATTGTATATACTTCAATGCTTGTCAGTTTTCGTAAATTCAAAATGACGTCGGTAATGATAAAACCTAATGCACTTAAATGTTTTTGAAATAAACGAAAAACAAACACTTTACGTATCTATATATGTTATTTGCGCCATAATAATATAATTTTAGGACGGCGAAAATATTATTCGCGTGCGACTACCGGACACGATTTTTCGTGAGCAAAGATATAGTATATACCTACTCGTAATACCTGTAAGTATCATCATGGTAACCCGACGACACAACGGCTCGATGCATTTTTGAAGCGCGCCAGTCGTTGTGTAGGTTTACCATACCATTATACTCAATAGATTTATTGATTCGACGAGGTCATGTTTACCTTATATAGGTACCTATTACGTCTTGTCCCGGTAGCGAGTCTATTTAATATTTAAGTGCTGCACGAAAAAAGAAAAGAAAAGTATAATGTATAATATTACACATACTCGCCGTCAAACCGACGATATTGATTTGGTGGCTTTCTCATCATTAATGTTGCAGGGAATGTTTGCACTGACCAAAAACTATGCCAACGTAAAATGGTTAGATTTGGAGAGAAAAAAACGAAAAAAAAATAATTTAAACTTATATACCACCGTAATGTGGTTATAACTATCATTAATCAATAAAACTATTTGAAAATAAATATGTATATATTAAATTGAGTAGTAGGTATGAGCTAATAACATAAGAAGACGACAAGACAGACAATTTCGATTTGAAAGAAGAGGTATCCGAACATTGTTGAATAATTTTCAGATTATTAAAATATTTTGGAGATAAAAGTTCACGTATGTTTGGTAAAACTGTAAAAATATTTTTCTGATCTTGTTTAATTATTATTTTACAATATAACAATATAACAGTGGTAATAGTATTGAAAAAATTGCATTCATTTTTTTTTTAACAAGACTTTTATTACATTTATAACACAATGCACTAATTGATTTTTTGATCAATATTTTCCATATTGCTCCATCTTTGTTTTGTCAAGTTTAAACTATTCTTGTTCAAATGTCTTACCAATAGTCTACGTTTTACAACCAGATAAAAAAGAGCACATTTATAGAGTATATTTCAAAAATTAAAAAGCCTATACAAATTGAACCATATCTTAAGACCATATACCTAATGGTTAACTACAAAAAAAGCAGCAATAGTATAATGAACTATGCGTTTTCTGAACAAAATTAAAAAAAATGATTATTCCATTTGTCTCAATTTATTTGGCGATAAATTAAGCTAAATGTTTTCAAAAAAATGCTTTGCTAATTTACATTTGGACCACCAATTCGAAACTTACCGGCAGGCTTATAGTTTACGTACAATTATATAAGTAAGGTCATAATTGAGTAATAGTACAAAGAGAGATTTACTCTGCAGTATTTTTTTTGTGTAATAATGAATTGTTTATTCGAATTCAAATTTTCAAAATTTGAAATTTTTTCTCAAAAATCTGAGAAAATTTATATTTGAGTCTGTATTGATCATCACTAATAATTGTTATGTCTATAACTAACTACAAAATGACGTTCAGAAAATGTGCGGTATTTTACATATATAAACACACCACATAATAATATAGGCATAATAATATAACCGTTGGAAAATAGACTTCAATAAAACCAGAAATGTGACTTTCAATCGCATCACGTGTAGTAATGACGTGCATAATATAACACACTTACTACTTACACACTATAATATATTGTATATTGGCATCGAATCAAGAATAATAATGCATTTTAAATGATAGTATACGAATCATGTAGAGTAGTTGGCAATACCACACTGGGAGCCCATTAGCGGTTTTATACAGTTATAATGACAAGCTGATAATGTTATTATCTATCACGTTCTATAAAATGATATTAGTCATAAAAGTTCTGTTATGTAAGAAATGTTACACGGGCGCGTAGGACTTAAAAGAAATATTTTAAAAGCTAAAAAACGATGAACTGTACAAAAATTAAATGTGCATCATGCAATCGTTGGTATGCAGTTAAATATGTAAAACATCAAGTTGAAAATGATTGTTCCCAATTAAATTGATGATAGTGCAGAAATCGGAAAATATATTTTAATTTAAAGAAACTAATGCGTTTTTATCAAGTACATATATATTGTATAATATATTTATTATTATGTAAAGTTTTTTTTTTAATGTTATTTGAAATATTATGTTAATTTTTTCTTAATATCACGTCATGCTTGTTCATTTTATTCAAAAAGTTGAAAGTTAAAATTTAATTTAATTTTTGGTTAATTAAGTTTAAAGTAAATACATAATTTTTTTTTGACTTTTTATTAAGTTAAAAAAATATTATTTTTAATGTATAATACTAGTCTGTTTTTTTTCTATCAACTCTAAATAATATAATAGTGCATATATAGTATTTTAATATAGAACTTAAATAAAGTTTCTCGTCGCAAAAAAAAAAATCACACTAAATATTTCCAGAAATAATTTTTGTCATGAAAATAAAATCGGTTGAAATGTAATAAAATAAAACGACATTAAAAACAAAATAAATAAATTGTATTTACTTTTTAAAATAAAAAGCAATTTTGTTGATTTAACGTTAATTAAAAAATAATTAAAATAAGTTAGTAATCACGTTAACTTGAATTCAATAGTAATTAAAGTTAAGTTAGAAAGTTAAAATAAAATAAACTTTCTTAACTAGTTACTGCCTATTCATGAACACCGTGGGTATATTTGAAATCAATCAAACTTTGCTATAATATAATATATTATTAAAATAATATTTTATCTATCAAAATATTAAAAACAAAATTGAACTGTTTAAAAATATTACTGCGTTCATCTGTAGTTGTTATTTTAAATATCTTATACGTTTGAAGGTATTAGCAAAACATTATAATTATAGGTATAGCTACAGCCTAAAGTTGTACTATAGGTGAATTCCTAAATATTTTGTCCACCGTACTTCAACCGTAAACATTTTAGTGGGTGATTTTGTTATAATTTACTATTTTACCCATTTATTATAATGAATCATTATAATTATAAATATAACAAACGAAAATTATTGTAATCATAATTAATTTTCGTTTGTTCAAATCAATAAGATTGAAATTTAAGTAGATATAGATGAGAACAGTTTGTATGTCATACAACTTATATTGATCATAAATTATTATAACTGAGTGATTTATTTATTTATTGTAAAACACTCATTAGTCTAACGTTGAATAAACCATCCTTTTATAATAAATATACAAATTATTATATTAATCATTAAGATAATAATTTTCATTTCCTGTTTTATTCAATAATAATTATAGCCTTTAATGCATAATCCGGCATGGACGTTTTTGTTGTTTAATAACCATACAGTCAGCACTATGGAATTCGTACAAAATAGAAATGGTAGAAAACTATTAGTTTTAAATATTATTTTATTGAAGACAGACGGAGACATCATTTTTAAATAATTAATGATTTAAACTCAAATAATATGTAATTTTTTTTTTTTGTTCTACGAAACTAATTTAATTTCTCTGCATAACACGGAAACAACAAATGCATCTATGTTGATTATACGTTTTCATACTATCCACATTTGTGTTACATGGATTTGTAAAATAATTACTAAATTCCACTAGTATTTTGTGTATTACCAGATTAAAACAAGAAACATATTTCAAAGTATTAAGTGCTATAGCAAATAAAATATGTAAATATATAATTAAATATTAAATCCTAAAAGCGTAACAATTTACTTTAAATGAAGGAATGACGTACTTAAATCTAGAAGATATATGATATATCCAATTGTTTTGTATTTGATCTGATATAAAATATCTCAGATAACCTTGTACAGTCATAATATTATACTGATTATATTTATGCAAATCAAAATTTCCATAAAAAGTATGGGCATGTATGACGAAAAGTTTATGTCAAACTATTTAATAATTTCGAATTATACCATTCACACTTTAATCAACAGTTTTATAAGTTACACCCAACTATAAGTATGTTTTTGAAACTTTTAATTGAAAATTGCCTGACAGATATTTATTTTAAAATAAATAACGTTAATTTTAGTATTCGAAAAACTAAGAATAAAAATTAATTTAATTAAAATGTACAAAAACCAATAAATCTATAATAGTAGTTTTAAAATAAAAATAGTAAAGCGTTACTCATACGTTAAGCGTATTTAATTTAATTACATTAAATAAATAAATAAAATATTACGTAGGTATTATGTATAAGTGAGTTTGTGATATACTTTATTAGTTATTTGAGTTGTTATTATTTTTAAGTTTGTAAAAACTATGAAAAATAATATTATATATTATTTTATGCACTTATATAAGTGACATTTATGATTTGGTATCAGTTAATTTTATTATTTTTATAAAAATTTTACGTAATTATGTTGATTGAACAGATAAAATTCTAAGTTTTAACTTTATAATTTTAAAAAATAAATAATAAATATGCCTAAGAAATATTCAAATTTTTTTTTAAATCCAAAATAATAATAATAACTTGCTATTACATACTCAAGTACAAAATACCTATAAATTAAAATGGAAAGTGTTCTTTAAAAATATATAAGTATTACCATAAAAGGTACATTAGTGGAAATGAGAACTAAACCTTTTTGAAATGGGCGAAAACGGGAAATTGTGGAAACGGTATATGATGCTTTGTTGCATCAAGGTATAGACTATAGAGACACTATACCTATTTAATGTTATTTTAATGTAGTAATATTAGCTAAATAAGACATGTACCATTTTCACTAAAATTTAAAAATTTTTATGCAACAAAGACGTGACATTTTAACAATACATGACCATTAACCATTGAACTGTGGGAGGTATATAATATAAACGATTATAAAAGGTGATATTATTTTAGATGTGTTTTTCTAATATTGTTTCTGAATAAAAGCGGTTTTTTGTTCACAAATTTCTTAGTTTCGTCCATGAAAAATTGTTAAAGAAAATTATATAATTTATTTTATTTAACTAATGTTATTTATTATATTCGAATAATAAATTACTAACAATTTGAGATACTGAACAGAGTGAGGAATGTATTGATTTTACAATTATGTATGTTTTTTATTTTATTTTTGTGTTTGTCATCACGTTTTGGAGTAGAAATAAAGCTTTGATTTTTTACTTCAACCTCTATTTGAAAAGGAAAATTAATTAGTTGGTACTTTGGGGGGTCAAAAGTAAAAAATTCCAGTAGTTTTCAAATGCACCAGGAAAATCCCTAAAAACAGGAATTTTTACGCATAATCAGTTTTCAACAAAGTCGATTTTTTTATTTTTCTGTAACTCAAATACTTTAAATTTTCACCAAGTCTTTATATAAGTCATTAGTGTTATCTATTTACCATTAAATTTTCAAAAATATTTCGATTTTTTTAAAGTATTTATAGACATATTATTTTTAGATTCTGAACAGAGTGATGAATGTATTGATTTTACAATGATGTGTGTTTTTTTTTTTTTGTGTCTGTGTACAGCATAACTAGTCGAAATAATGCTTCAATTTCAAACTTTGGGGGTGGTTTCCGATGGCAAAGTGGATATCCTTGGTGCATTATAGAGGTGAAAAGTAAACATTTTCCAACAGTTTTCAAAAAAATCGAATTATTTATTTTGCTATAACTCAAAAACTAATCGATGTAAACACTTGAAATTTTCACAAAATGTTTATATTAAGGTTTTCCATACACAGTTAAATTTTCAAAGAATTTTGACTTTTTTTGAGCTATTAATAGACAATTGAAATTTTTAATTTTTTTTAGTATTTTTTTTTTAAATAACAATAAAATTTTTTTGGCCGGCCAGAAAATCTTGAAAATTTAATACAAGGTTTCTTATAAGTTGTTCTTAAAGTGATAAAAAAAAATCCGAAATCGTTAGTCACAATTTTTTTTTATAAGTGCTTAAAGTTCGAATTTATACGAAATATGTCAAAATTGCAAAAATTGGCAAGTAATTTTGTGGTTAAAAAATCGTAAAATTTTTTTCTTTTATAACTAAGTTTTGAAAATTTGGTACAAGGTTTTCCATAAAATTTTCTTCAACTATCTGCAAAAAAAACTCTACCGGGCTAAGACAAAAAAATTTTATCAGTGATTGAAATTTAAATTTTTACAAAACCGCGTTAAATAACGGTTTAGCCTCAAACGATTTTTAATATTTGTTGTTATTCAAATAGTATAAGTCGTAAATACTTGAAAATTTTACCAGTTATTTATATTGGCATTTTCTTTACGTGATTTGATTTTCAAAATATTTTGACTTTTTTTGAGCTATTTATAGGCATTTTAAATAATCAATTTTTTATTATTTTTTTTTTATAAATGTTGATAAAAAAAATTTAGGTGGGACAAATTACTTGAAAATTTAATTGAAGGGTCCACATAACTTGTTCTAACTCTCATTCAAAAATTATAAAAATACATAGGCACAATTTTTTTTTATTAGCATTTGAAGTTCAAATATTGACAAAAATTCGTCAAAATCATGAATATTTTTCACTATTTGGTAGTTAAAAATTTATAAATATTTTTCTATCAAAAGCTAAGAATTGAAAATTTAATACTATGCTGTCCATAAGTTAAGCTTAGAATAATTATAAAAAAGTTTGAGGATTGTTCAATTTAAAAAATTTTACGAGTGTTTAAAGTTTTAATTTTAATTTGAAATTAAAAATACACGTGTAAAATAACTTTTTACTAATAAATAATTTTCGATTTTTGTTATTTTTAAAAAATTACTAAACGTAAGATCTTGAAACTTTTACTTAAAACTTTTACTTAAATGTTTGAATTTGTTTCAAAATAGAATATATGAAAATTTTTTAATATAATATATTAACATATCCTAGACTGACAAATCATCTCCGTTCAGAATCGTTTTTCGTATACAATGATACCTATCATTGCATTCAAATTTAACCTACCCTAGTCCGAGGTCCACCCCACCCCCTAATGTACAGCAGAGCGATACTCACTTACCCGCTTTTTTTTCTTTGAAATGCCGATAAAAAAAAATTGGCATTCCAAAATTTGGAAAATTTATTAAATTTATTATTTAATAATTTCTAAAATTTAATAGAAGATTTATTAAAAGTTGTACTTATCATATTAAAAAAAAAAAAATCAAAAATCGTTAGTTAATTTTTGTTGATATAAGCATTTAAAATTCAAATGTTTACAAAGTATGCCAAAATTGCGAAAATTTGCAAGGAATTTTGAAGTTGAAAATTCATAAAATTTTTGTGATTTATATCTAAGGTTAAAAAACCCAATACAAGGTTATCCGTAACATCTTCTTCAAATAACTGAAAAATAAATTTCAGCGTGAATAAAGAAAACAATTTATGAGCGTATGAAATTTAATTTTTTACGAAATCGCATAAAATAATCATATATATTATAATTTAAATATAGCTAATAATATAATATATCGTACTAATTATCATAGACTGACAAATCATCTCCATACGGAATCGTTTTTTGACTTTTCGTAAACAATGATATCTGTAATTGCGTTCAAATTTAACACATCCATTATAGTGACCTACTTCCTATCTCTATTATACAGTAGAGTGACACCCCCTTGCTCACATTTTTTTTGATTACTTATTTGTACGCGTTGAACTCGTAATTTACGTATAGCATTTACTTTATTCTTAAATACATGGCTTGATTTTATAAGAATATTTCGTCCAAACCCTTATTGTTTTAGCCAAAAATGTTTTTTATGTGACGTAATTTCTTTCCTTGTTTTTTTTTAATTTTCACATTTTATATTTATTATTTATAGTTTATACTAATTTTATTTATTAGAAATTTACTTAACTGATATAATGGTTAAATAGGGCGAGGGAAAGATATTATCTTATAAATCGATGAGTGAAGTCTAAACAAATAGACAATGCAAATGGACCTAAATATTTGGATAAGATTGATAAAAGAATTTTTATGTATATAATCTGTAACCAATGGAAACCGTTTAAATAAATAAAAAGTATTCTATTTTTTTGTGACAAAACTACATTCATGCATAAATCACTCTATATTAACCAAAATAACTTACAAACAGTTTCGGAGTCTCGTCAAATCAATTGATGTGAATTTTATTGAACACGCATCCAGTATTATAGTTTCTGATTACACAGAGAACAAACCAACCGATAACGATATAAAAACAAATATTTAAAAAACCAACACATTTCTAAATATAAATACTATAGTATTACTAACTAAATATTTATACTAAACCAAAATATTATTGACAAGCGTAGGTCACACTCTACGTACTAAACTTTATTTCTATATTTTAAAATTCAGACGTCACGATATACATTTTTACCTAGACCTCTAATTTATTTTCTTAAAAATTTACATACCATTATGTATATTAAGTCCCGAGCCCTGGGACTAATATTACGTTTAATATAACATGATACGTTATTCTTACGTCAAACACGGAAATAATCTCGTAAAATCATATTGTTTTATCGTTTCTCGCACTCCTGAATTCATGTCCGTGCTAAACGCATACCAGTTATTTATAAGCACAGTGATTTTATATCAAAACCGTTGCATACTACTTGCATCCGAGATTATTATTAGTAGGCCAATTGTGTCCGGCCAAAAAAGGTTCAAAAAGTGTCATAATATATTTGCGCCCAATAATATCTTGTTAAAGAGCCTGGTTGCGTCCCAGTCTCGGTAGTACCTATAAATTGAGTATTAGTATTATAAACTATTATAAACAAAATGAATTGATTACATATTATGATTCCACTATATAATTTAATTGTATTGATAAAATCGTCAAAATTATCTACGAAATTAAATATGTATTTTATAAGCTAATACCTATATATTATGAGTACGAAAAATATTAATTACTTATTATTAAAATAATGTCTATTAAAATTTTAGTGAAGCATTTTTTAAATATATATAAAATAAAAGAAGAGAAGAATTTTTTATTTTTTTTATTTAAATAGTCAATTTTTTCATTCAGTGCACATATTATCATGTTATTTAGACAATTTATAAATACCTATATTATAAAATATTATGTAAAATACAGTGGCTATTTTTTTTGATTTTCCGTAGTGCACATTTTACAAAAAAAATGTATTTCTTACGTTTAAGGTATGGTTACAGATAGTCATGTACTATAAAGGTGGTGCACATTTTTATTGTTTGTAGTGCACATTTGCAGAACAAACTGTGTAGTAGTGTACACAAAAATAGACACTGGTACAATATCATTGTAATTTGTAACATATAATATCTACGTACGAAATAGGGTCACTACTATTGTAGTAGGTAGGCATAATAATTAGGAGAGTTGCGTCAACAAAATGGGAAGCAAGTTACTATTACCTAAAAAATACGCTGTATTATCGAAACGCAAGTAGTATACAGCCGACAAATGATTTGATCTAACTTAATCAACCAGTTACTGGTGATACTCTCTTGTGATCCAAATTGTATGTGTCCTTATTGCATCTCATAAATATATAAAAATTGTGGTCAAAAACATATTGTTTCCCAAAATAACGTACATATCATTACACATAATATATTAAGTTAAGGAGATTATTAAAACAGTAAACTCATTATAGTATAATTTTTTTATTTAAAAATGTATTAATATGGAGCAAATCATTGTCATGGTTATAGTTAAATGTCTCAATAAATATTGATGATATATATTTACATATAGTTGAATTAGTAAATGTATTACATGTACATACATTTTATACATATTCTAATGAATAAAATACATATACAGTGAAAAAGTATTATAACTTTATAGGTTGATTTTTATAACACATTATTTGTATAAACTCAAAATTAGATATTTTAATTTTTTTGCAGTTAATTGGTTTTCTCATTTCTAATTCACTAGAAAACATCATTTGCACCGAATATCGTTAGCTAGTGTGAATGCGCTGTATTAAATTTATAATTAAATGCGTAAGACGCAATTATTGAGACATTTATTTAGTTTTAGTAACCACTGAAAACAGAGCATCTTACTTACGCTGAATGGGCCACATTTGAGATAGATACTATGCGTAAAAGAATAATAAAGGTAACCTTGTGTGGCAATCAAGTGAAATCCACAATTACAGTACCTGAAAGTAGGCAGTATTCAACAACATACAATACTTTAATACCTATTATACTAGCTTTACTATAATGAACAATGATAGGGAATATAGGTACGTTAAAATCCATATAAATCAGTAGGGGGATAGTCATTTTTATCCTTTTTCATTACATTTCCGGTTTGGTTGAAAATCTCAATATTTATTTGTATTATTTTCATTACCAGTCACTGGAAATAACATCACTATTCAATAATATTATAATATATGGTATTGAATTTTCACGGCGTGTGGCATTATACTGTTATTATTACAGTCACCAGCTATAACGAATCGGTTGTGTAATTATTATAATGTCATATTAGAACAAAATGAACTACGCGTTATCAGTTGTAGAAAGATCGAGTGAAATATATTACTGACATTTGAAAAGATAATTATAGTTTTTCTTAATATTTGTTTTTATCAATTTTTCCTTTAATATTTTGGCTTATAAAAGTTTAAATTGTTTCGGCCATTAGTTTACTATATAATGTACGATAACTTTTTTCTTGCGCTATCATTTCAGATTATAAATTAAAAACCTCTCTGTTTGAATTGTAATAATAATTTTGTAGATAATTTTTTCATTTATATATAGTTACTGTAACATGATAAAAATAATTGTCCATTTTAATTTCGTTCTACATAATATAGTGGGTACTTGAAATTTAGTATGATATATCAGTGGTGTGCCCTACGTTAGTATAAGCTTTAAATTATGTCTAGGAAATAACTTTGAAACTGATAACGGTTTATCTAGTTATAATTTAGCATCTGCGTTTCCAAATGTACTTAAGTGACAGAGTGACTGTGTTATATTGGACTTGATATTTTTACCTCGAAAAACCACTGGTATTAACTGATAGTTAAAAGTACATAATATATTGTACTGATATGTAATCACAACAATATTATACAATATTATTTTATTTTAGAGCTTAATTGTATTTTGGAAACATTTAATTGTATTGTACGTCATCCTCGACAAACGGAAATATTGTGATACGAGTGACAATTTATTTAATTAAAATTAATTCATACTATTATTTGCCATATTTATCAGACACTCATTGGATGGATGAGACTTTGTTTTGATTTGCAATAGTTTTACAAATACCTAATTCTCAAATTATTTTCGTATAATAAATATTCTGAGTATATTACAAGTGACGTCAGATGACGCGAAGGTTCTCGCATAAACTTAGCGTAAAAATTTTTATCCTATTTTTGGAATAATCCTATGATGCAAAGATAAATAATTATTAACTAAAATTAAATTAAGCGAACGTTAAGTGTCACTATAGAAATGACTATTAACATCACCTTTGAATACAATAATAATGTTATATGCATAATGCGATGATAGATTTAAATGCAATTTAATCGCGGCGTGCATCAGTGCACTAGCAGTAGCTGCAGCGGATACGTGCAGATAAGTGTGAAAGCCTGCGGAGGAGCGCACTAACTAGGCGACCGGAAAGTGCATTTTATTATTATATTACTATTCGTCTCGACGACGGTGGTCAAGGTTTCTTCGTGTCATTGACTGAAACTTCGAAACGCGAGTTTAGGGATCGGTCCGAGATTATATTATTATTGTACGAACGCGACCGTCATCGTCGGCGGTGTTTAAAATATTATAATATTATAAGTGCGCGTTTTTTTTCTTAGTCCTCTGCCGACACGTCGCAGCACATGTGTACACGACGACGACGACAATAATACGGTCGGCACATTCTTTTAATGCGTCGGGTACCGTATAGCGCAGTGTGTATAATATTATTATCGTCATCACGTGTCTTCTCGGCGACGGGACTTACCGGTCTTAACGGAATGCGCGCCATTATACGCATTAGCGTTTCGAGTAGTCCGTCGTAATGGTTTCAATCGTATCGCATGTGTATGATAATAACACGGACGTAATAATAATACAATAAATATAATATAATATACTCGTTCTTCGTTATGCGCGCGTTTGGGGCGATGACACGCGGTCGCCGTGCACTGGCCTTTATCGGCCGGAGATCATGGCTAAGTAGATTCGGAACGGATCTGGTGATAATATAATATGTGCAGTGTACAACAGTATAGCTGTCGTACTCCTATCCGTCCACCGCCGCCTTCGCCCGCCACTCGTACTCCGCCGGCTCGGGATTAGTGTACAAGACACGGCGGTATTCCGTGACACGAACCGAGTGGTGCGCGTTTATTATTATTATTATTAGCACTAGTAGTAGTATAATCACCACGAGCAGCACCGGCAGTCGTTAGATAACAGCGACACTACGCAGTGTGTGACATTATTATAATTTCAGTCGTAGCGGAAACCTGTACATGATGGTTTATAGTAATAATATTGATGCGTATTAATAAATTCTTCCGCGGTCGTCCTGCGCCGCCGCCTGCACTATAACCGCGGCATTACCTCCGCACCGGCATCTTATACGATCTACCTAGAGCTTTAATACGTGCGCACATTCCACGTAAAGTTTTTTTTCCCATTGCGGTTTTCGACGACTAAAATTATTTAGGTTTTTTAATTTTTTTATTTTCGCTACAGAAGTTAAGTACTTGAATAATTGTAGAGGGAGGCATAAGCCATATGCTGCACGTTTCGGACTTCGTTGTATATACATTATATCAGGGATAGTCAACTGAAGTCTGAAAGTTATTAGATGGCCGATTTTTAGAAAATTAAAATTTAGCGGGCCAGAGTGTAGAGAGTGTATAGATTCAAAATATGCATTTTAATTTAGCATAGACGATTGACTTTGGATTGTATGATGTAATTTGAAAATGCATCGCGGGCCACCTGTTGCCCACCCCTGTATTATAGAATACTCGTACCTATAAATAGTTTATGAAATTACATATAATATGCATTATAACCATAATAACAATAGTGAATAGTGATATATCTAAGGTGCCGACTACCGATATTATAATGTTGTATTTTTTTCACAGATATAGATAATATTATTTTATCATCTATAATAAAAATTGATAAATCGATAAATTATTTAAAAAAAAAATACTTTAAATATTTAGTTTTTAAGTTTTATAGATACAATGAATATACTATAAATAATGTATTACAATTACATATTATGTATATTATATCTATATATGGATAGAAATAGTATTATACAATTCATGTAATAATGATTTAATTAATTCAAAATTGTATTTTTTTTTTAACTTAAATTTTTATATTATAAACATATTTTTTTATGTAATACAAAGTATTAAACAGTAAATATTTGTATTTTATTAAAAAGACGGTAAATGTAAAGTGTTAAGTATTTAATTTAAAATTAAATTTGGTCTATAACTTTTAAAATTGAAAAAAGGTAGGCGAGTGAGTACTACTCATCTATTGTATATCTAGTGGGTCACTGTTATGAGTGTGTTATAAATTTGAATTCATTGATAAATCATTGTATACGAAAAATGATCCTGAGTTCTCCGTGGTCTGTCAGAGTGTCAGCCTAAATCAATAAGTATATTTCATATATTTTTTGTTATATATAGCTATTAAAATAATTACTAAGTATTTTACTTTTAGTGTTTTCTTAAGTTGATATATATTTTACTAAATATATTGCGTTTAATTACCTATTTTATAATAATATATTGTTTTTATAGTTTTATATTATGTTATATCAACATTTATGAAACCTGTAAGCAGTGGCGTAAATTGAGTACAATTTCTGGTGTTGCAAATAAGGCATATTCTCAACCTATAATTTCCAATACACCATTAATCCAACTTCCTAAGTATAATCCTTCCATATAAACTATATATTTTCCCATATATTTCTTTAAATAATAAATACATTTTGAATTATTTTAGCAGTAAAAACTTTATTATTATAATATTCATAAAAAAACAGTCAAAAATGTTTTTTTAATTTATTTTAAGTTGAGACGACATCCTCTTTCCACAGATCCCGAATTAAATTTATCAATTACTTGGTTTAAATATATATTTTTTTTTCAAGCTACAAAATAGCAAAACTAGTAAGCCTTTCTTACCGCATAGTTGTTTAATGTAAGCTTTTAACCTCTTTAGATAAGAAAAAGATCCTCCGCAACCTACTGTATTAGTAGGTATATTGTTAGGATTATTAAAAAAAAAAATGTCCATTCTTAAATTCCAATTAATTATACAATAAAAATCAATGCCCGTACCAACCATACATTTCAAGGGGGTTTGAATCCCTAAAACCCCCTATATACGCCACTGGACAGGAAATATTTGATTTTTCCAGCTTTAATCAACTTCAACCCCACTGAATGTATTTTTGGAATACTGAAATTGTGTTACGACGTACAAAAAGGTCATCGTGCCTAACCTAACGAAGTCGAGACACGTCGAAAAATATTACAATACTATCATAATCGTCGGCCAACTACAAACACCTGGCTTCAACCCTCATTTTGGAAACGAAGTTTTTTTCATGTCGAGACGTTTTCTTGAATCGCATTTAGAGCCCCCGCCGCGGAACACCCGGATGCGGTTCTTATTTTTATCTCTCTGCGTACGGTGCAGACCTTTTTAGTTTTTTGTCAGAGTTCATTGAACCCATATACAGATTTTACGCATACATAATAAAGAGGTACCCCATCAGCACTTGCACTATAAGTTATATAGTACGTTATTGCGAAGTCCCTCGCGGACATCGGATTTTAACGTGTATAATGTATATACACCTCCAATGATGAAATTTAGGCAACAACGCAAATTCCAGTCAAATTATATTGCCTAACGTTAGTAGACGATATTATCACCAATGACTTTAGCCAGACAAAAAATTTAACAGACAATAAAAGCATTTAAAAAAAAATATATATATATATATTTTTAATACATTTACAACTATGACAATGTATACAATGTTGATCATTTTGTATAACTAAATATTTAAGTTAGGTAGTAGTTTAGATTAGACATTTAAAGTTACTATAACGGATCTTGATAAGTATTACCGTCATATTGCTAAATATATATACATAACATTATTATCACGAATTATTAAAAGAGTATATAAAATGTTATAATAATTAAATTATTATATAAAATTGAATTAATTAAATAAATAACACCATTCGGTTTGAACATAAAATATGTTCTCGTGAATATATGAATTTATCACTTTTTTGTGAAAGCTATTTGTACCTGCATCTTCAGCCAACCCTTCACGCCAGTTGTTTAAAAAAATATATTATCGTCCAATCGCTTTTATGCATAATATAATTTTGATGCGGGTCATGTCAATTCATGAAAATTTACATGTAATTATTGCCACAGGACTCAGTGGTTCTCAAAATTTTTGATTCATTGAGGCCTTATGTTATAAAAAAAAATCTATGAAGACCCAAAAATCAGAAATTTTCTTTAAATGTACATAATTTATAAAAAAATAACGCAAGAATGATTTGATTTTAAATTCGTTTTTTAATGATACGTATTAAAAAAATATATATTTTTAAAGCTATTAATCGAAGTTATCAACAATTTCGTAAATAACGTATTATATTGTACCTATTTATAAACACTATAATGCTCGGATTTCAAAGAAGTGTATTATTTTTTGATTGATTTAAGACATTACATTTAAAATAGATAGTACGTTTCACTGATACTTCTAAAGGTATAAAACTTTTATTTTACATTTTTCAATAATTGTTTTCAATTTTTAAGTCATTTATTAGTTTTTAGTATAAAAAAGGAAATTAAAAAAAATTTATCAAGAAATATTGTTTTCGTGATATTCGCTTTAATATAATAACCTTTAAATTTTTTTTATCTATATTATCAAATATTTAAAGTTTTATTTTATAAATGTTATAACTTCTTCGTTCGTCTAATAATTATCGGATGTGGTCCGGAACTTAAACAAATAACAATTGCAGATATATCACTATTGTCTATTACGTTTATTTGCAGTCTCTATAATGTTTATTTATTGTGCGTATTTAAGTTTTATATTATGGTTATTTTAGTTATGTAGTATTAATAATGACAAAAGTTAAACCGTCATTTTTCTATGTGATGGTGTCATATAATAAAAAAATGGTCATTTTTTAAGCGTTTTATTACATTGAAAAGGTAGTTTTTAAGGAATTTTCTTTATTTTTTAAATAATCGTTTAACTTTTTTCATTTTTAACACTAATAATCCAACAACATTTTATAATTTGTAAAAAATTTACAAGTATAAAAAATACTACATCCAATCGACAATATTATTTATTTTACATTTATGTAAAACCATTTTTAAGAACTATTATCCTTAGTAATAATAACTTAAAAACTACTCTCTCAAGTTTTTATTTAGATGCATCAACATTAAATAAAAAGTCATCTACATAACAATTTACACTAAAAAAGTTTGATTTTTATTTAAAAAAAGAAGTTAATATCACATTAACATTGAGGGAAAATTCTTTCAAAATAATTGAAAATATGGTACAGTTTAAAATCTCATGAATCAGGATCTGAAGAAATTCAATATTAAAGAAAAATGGGGTTAAATAGGAATCAAAATTTAAGTATTAATTATGTAAATACAACAATTATAACATTTAAAAATACAGATGAATTATTTCCTGGGAAGTACACTCTTCCACAATCCCACTTAAATATTTGAAAGGTAACGTTATTTTTACTTTTTAGAATAGAAATATTAAAATACCATATTAATTTACTTTAACCTAATCTTAGTACTTAAGTTATTTATAATATAATGTTATGTACGCCGTGTTGATAAATGTGAAATGAAAATGACAGGTTTCTTATCTATTTTTTTTATACTTTGATTATTTTAAGCGTAAATACAATTTTTTAATTTTCCGTAAACTGGTTTATTTTGGAAATGTATTATTTTGATATTCTTCAAGCTTTCCATGTTTTCCGAATGTCAGTTTTTACCAATATTTTCCCGAATTTTGCCGGTAGTATTATCCCTGGGGTTAAGTTTATTTGTTGAATCATCACGCATAATAACTTTAATACACTCCATTATGTAGTGTGAATCGAATGACGTGTTCAAGTGAACTATTCTAACGATGTATTTTTTAATAAATTATGTACACTTTTACTCGGAATTTGATCGTAAACTAAAAGAAAAATAAATCGTTTGATTTTAGTTAAATGTAAACAGCAGTTTATACTGTTGAACCGCGCAGTGTCTAGAAAGTTTACAAACCCAATATTTGTGGTGGGTACGCTGTGTATACAAAATGTGCATAATATAACAGTGTGTTACGATCATTATAACTTTCAGAAATATTCGCCGTTATAATATAACCGATAAGTTTACAGTATTCGTTAAATAAGTTTTTTTTTAATAACGCCAGAAGCGAGCGACTCCCGCTAAAAATTAATAGTTTCGAAAGTTTCTAGACACGCCGCATATTTTATAAATTATTAATGCAACGAGCGCTTAATTAATCGCATTTAATCGGAAGAATGTTTATTGATACAATTCATGGTTTTACAAGGGTGTGTGTTGTTTTTTCACGTTTAGTTTTGTCGATTTAAATTATTGGATTCCTATTAGGAGCGGTGTTCCAAAAGTTACATATTATGACAATATTGCCGAATTAAACTTTTTAAGCTTTCGTTTAATTAAATTGAATATTTTCCCAGTGGCTTTTTTTTATGTAACGATAAAAAAACTGCACTTCTGACTC
The DNA here is from genome assembly GCA_020882235.1 of Schizaphis graminum. Taxonomy (NCBI): domain Eukaryota; kingdom Metazoa; phylum Arthropoda; class Insecta; order Hemiptera; family Aphididae; genus Schizaphis; species Schizaphis graminum. Next base: position 87,404,577 of record CM037033.1, on the reverse strand, counting down.
TACTTTAAGGGTATGAGGGCCCCGGTCTAAACTCGCCACTGCAGGCACTTATCATAATATATTAAAAATTTAATTTGTGGCTACCGTATGGCTATCGTGTGGAACTATATAGTTTGCGTGGCATCGTTGTGTCCTTTTTATGATGACACGTTAAGTGGTTCGTGCACGGACATTCACATGTGAAATGCGTCCTAAAGGGTGGTTAGGGTGCAACAATACTAATATTGGAGTCTCATAAAAAAATTACCATTTACAAGTTATGCAATGCATAATTATATTATTTCGATGGTATTTGATAAAAGTGAAGATGAATTAAAAAAATAAAACATTTCATCTAGGTAGCTACCTTATTTGACTATACGTATGTATACGTATGTATGTGTTCATTTAAATCGATTCACAATTAACGAGTAAGGAAAAATACTGAGTTTATGAAATAAACGCTCTCGGGTTATTTATTAAAATACTTTTTTTTTACCATTATTTATTATAATTAATAATTAATCACAATAAAGTTAACAATTCTAGGACATCAAACTAAGTCATTTAAAATAAACTTAACCTTGAGGCCCTGGTAAATTAAACCCTTTACACTAGGCGTACCAACTTTTATCTAAGGTCAGGTCATAATATTTATACCATTAGCCATATATGTATACTTTCAACGACCCCTTTTTTAGTCTTAAGTATTAGTATTTAAAAAGAATGTCTTATTAATTTGTGATTTTACATTTTTATTTGCTGAGCCGATTGAAAACTTCTATGGATCGCAGGTTGGGAATGCCTACCTTACACTCTCGTTAAAACCAGTACTACTAACAACGTATTGAACAATCTATACCGATTAGAAAACTTTCATTTCGTGCAATATTACAATAAATTGAATATGAAATAGGTTATTACTTTAACTGTGGCATTATTTTCAAAACTAATTACAGATCTATAAATGTTGAGAATTTTTATAAGTTTGGTAGGTTATTGTAGATGTTGTTATACAAAACATAATAAACACATAGCTATTCTGATATTCATATTGGTAACCATTAATCATAATAAAATAACCTATTGATATTTTCATCAATTATTTTATGTATGTTATCTACATTTCTACTTAATACTTATATATAATTTATAACTTGGAAATAATTAGATATTTAATTACCTATATTGTTTATATAACCTGTTATAGGTACAATACCATACTGATATTAAATATTGGTGTACAGTTTTATCGTCATCAAATTTAGGAAATAAATGTCAAAACTTATAGTAGGTAAATGTTATAAAATTTAATTATATAGATAATATAACTTACTTATGGTTATTAATAACTTATTAGTAATAAGAATAAAATATTAAAATATTTTTGATTTTAAACCTTGTCTCAAAATTGCAAATTTAAAAAAAAATGCAAAAAATGATTTGACATTTTTAAAATCTATTGTTCAACGTTAGATGGAAACTCATTTTAGAATACTATTCAGAAAATTTCACACTTTAAGAAGTATAATATTAAACATTATAAAACATTAAATACTAATTTAAACAAAATATTATATTTTTAATTTGTACACTGATTATAAGTACCCACGCATTATTATTTTGTTGTATAGATGTCAACGGAGTTCTTTAAATAATCTATTAATTTGTTTGAGTAATTATTACTAATTATCTACTCGATGATTGAATGTTTGGGATAAAGATAATTCGTTAATAAATTAATAAATTATATTAATGTAGCTTGTAATAGCAAATTGTAATCATTAAATAGCTGTTTTATCTTATATTTTCATATTTTCTATGAGTTATGACTTTAATCATAAATTATGAATCGATAACTACATTAAAGCGAATAAAATGTAAAATGTTATGGAAATGATTTAATTTCTATAAAAATACGTTTAGTTAATTTGTCTATTATAAAACAACGTACAAATGTTTATATTGTCAAAAAATAATCAAATATTATATTATTCAACAATTTAAATTTTCGTTTTCTTTAAGTTAGCAAGTACATATACATATAAGTAAAATAATTAATACCCAACGTATTTAATAATGTTTCATTACCTAATGAAAGTTATTTTAGACAATGCTAATGCACTATCTATATTATTATTCGTATTTTATATAACTTGGATAGAATAAAACTGTTGATTATAAGCATTGTACTTCAACGAAAAGAAAAAACACTATATTATAATAATACTAGTTGCACCAGCATAATGTTATAATAAGTAATATTTAATTTTAATTAGAATAAATAATGGTTGCGACTTGCGAGAGTGTGTAAAGTCAATAATATTGTCTTTTCGATATTGCAATGTTTGTCTAACATAGGTTGGTGTGGACGGACAGTATTATACTTTATAATATGCAGTAAGCCAATAACATCTAAATATAAAAGCTTCCTTTATGCCTACACAAGTGACCTTAAACGACCCCGCAGTTAAACTAGAAATAATAATAAAATATCAACGTGTTTTTTAACATTAGAATATTAAAGTGGGACTTATTATAACTGATTAAAAAGTCGAAGTTAAGTTGTATCTATGTATTCATCTTAATAACTTGGCTTATTATATAGCGTAGTGGCATAGTCTATTTAATATAATATATAAATATTACGTAAAAGTAAAATCACATATGTATACTTATCTTTAACACTGTAGTTCAAACCAATTAATTAATCTTCTAACACCGCCGTCATGTATTCGTGTATACGATGATTTTTATTTAGAAATAGTAACTAATACTCCAACGTACGTAATAATTAAGTTGACACAAACATAATATTATAGTTATATAATATATATACTAAGCCTAAAAGTTAAGTTAGTATTAAGTGCGACAAAAACGGAGATTGAAGATGAATACAATCGTAATATTATTTACTACTAATAAATACAATTTTTATAATCACTTCATTACGTGTAATTTGGTTGGTGATAGAAAAAAAAATAATTTTCTTTTTTTTAACCAAGTCGGGTCCGTTAATATTTCTCTCCATATTAAATTTAAGCTTTTTAAATTAAAAATAATATGTATTTATTATTTTGATAACTCAAGTTAATTCTTTACGTTTACCTATTAACTACTCTCCTTGATATTTGAGAATATTTTATCCATTTAATGTAATACATTCATTAATCATTATTTTATCTCAGAAAACGGTAATGTTTATGAAAATATTTATAGAACATAATTGTAGGTAATTACAAAACAACATTTTGGAAAAAAAAAATTACTTTTTTCCATTGTTATCATTATTTTTTTTTTTAAATTTCAATATTTATTGTTGATTTTGTATTCCTAAATAGAATATATATTATTTGGAGTATTTATTGATGTATACAATTTAACTTTGGGAAAAGTAATTTATTAGTTATAAGAAGTATTTAAAGTTTAAACGAACGAAATATTGTTGACCAATATTTTGCGGAATATACCTGACTTATCATAATTTTAAATGTTTATAGCTCCTCTTTATAAGTACTTAAGTCATTGTAAATTGCTATATTGAGTTGTTAAATTTAAAAAATCATAACGTATATATAATTATAAGAAAATTATAATGTCCTTTTATTTTTATACTACTTATTATTCTAGATTGTTTCTCTATGTTTCAATTAACTAAAAAAAGTGATTTCAGCTATAATTTATATCTTAGTAGCAGTGGCGGATTTAAGGGGGGACCGAAGGGCCTCGCTCCCCCCCATTGGCATAAGTTAAATACACATATTTGTATGTATTTGTCTCGGTATTTGTTAATTACTGAACAGTTTAAGATTTGCGTTTTGGATTCCACTGCTTAGTATAAAAAGCATAATAATTATTGTATAAAATATACTTATTATTATGTACACAAGGCATCAGTATAATGTGAAATAAATTATCTTGTCGACAGGATTTGTCGATTTTAGATTCTGAACGGAGTGATGAATGTATTGATTTTACAATGATGTATGTTTTTTTTTTTTTTTTTTGTTTTTGTGTCTGTGTACAGCATAACTAGTCGAAATAATGCTTCAATTTCAAACTTTGGGGGTGGATATCCTTGGTGCATTATAGAGGTGAAAAGTAAACATTTTCCAACAGTTTTCAAAAAAATCGAGAAAAACAAAAAAAAAATGACAGAAAAACGGGAATTTTTACGCAAAACCGGTTTTCGACAAAATGTTGCTTTAACTCAAAAACTAATGGATGTAAATACTTGAAATTTTTACCAAATGTTTATATTAGCGTTCTCTATACACAGTTAAATTTTCAAAGTATTTCGCATTTTTTTGAGCTATTTATATAGACAATTTGAAATTTTCAATTTTTCTAAGTATTTTTTTTTAAATAACGATAAAAATTTTTTGGCCTGCCAGAAAATCTTGAAAATCTAATACAAGGTTTCTCATAAGTTTTTCTTAAAGTGATAAAAAAAAATTCGAGATCATTAGTCACAATTTTTTTTTATAAGTGCTTAAAGTTCGAATTTATACGAAATATGTTAAAATTGCGAAAATTTGCAAGTAATTTTGTGGTTGAAAAATCGTAAAATTTTTTTCTTTTATAACTAAGTTTTGAAAATTTGGTACAAGGTTCTCCATAAGTTTTTCTTCAAATATCTGTAAAAATAACTCTACTGGATTAAGACAAAAATTTTTATGAGTGTTTGAAATTTAAATTTTTACAAAGCCGCATTAAATAACGGTTTAGCCTCAAACGATTTTTGATATTTGTTGTTATTCAAATAGTATAAGTCGTAGATACTTGAAAATTTCACCAGTTATTAAGATTGCCATTTTCTTTACGTGCTTAGATTTTCAAAATATTTTGACTTTTTTGAGCTATTTATAGACAATTGAAATTTTCATTTTTTTTTTATTTTTTTTTTATAAATGTTGATAAAAAAATTTAGCTGGGACAAATTCCTTGAAAATTTAATTGATGGGTCCACATAACTTGTTCTAACTCACATTCATAAATTATAAAAATACATTGGCACAATTTTTTTTTATTAGCATTTGAAGTTCAAATATTGACCAAAATTCGTCAAAATCATGAATATTTTTCACTATTTGGTAGTTAAAAATTTATAAATATTTTACTATCAAAAGCTAAGAATTGAAAATTCAATTCTATGCTGTCCATAAATTAAGCTTAAAATAATTATAAAAAAGTTTGAGGATTATTCAATTTAAAAAATTTTACGAGTGTTTAAAGTTTTAATTTTAATTTGAAATCAAAAATACACGTGTAAATAATGTTTTACTACTAAATAATTTTCGATTTTTGTTATTTTTAAGAAATTACTAAACGTAAGATCTTGAAACTTTTACTTAAATGTTTGAATTAGTTTCAAAATAGAATGTATGACAATATTTAAGTATAATATATCCTAGACTGCCAAATCATCTCCGTTCAGAATCGTTTTTCGTATACAATGATACCTATCATTGCATTCAAATTTAACCTACCCTAGTCCGAAGTCCACCCCACCCCCTAATGTACAGCAGAGCGATACTCACTTACCCGCTTTTTTTTTTCTATTAATGTAGTGCGATAGACTCGTGTATTTTTTAACGTAATCATGATTTTTATAGAAATCATTTGAAAAATGAGACATGTTTAGTACGTTGAAGATGGCTACTAAATTTTCCAAATTTTTAATTTATTATTAATGATATAATTTGTATGTGATTAAAATATATAACTATTAAGACGGGTTTACAAATACAACAGCCATTTATCAAACGAAAATAACAACAATGACGATCGTTAGCGATTAACACAACACCTACGTAGTAATTATTTACAAACAATACAATAATATACTTAATGTATAATTATTATTTATTATTGTGCAATTAGAAGTACCCTACCTATCTGTTATAGTATTATATATATACCTATATCTTTGAAAATCAGACTTTTATGCAGATCACTTACGGACTAGTTAGCCAAATTCATACCATAGCTTTGATATAATTATAACTATAACACTGAGTAATTCGTGAGCTATTTTTTTTCTTATGGTCGTAGTTACTTAACCAATAATAGTTCTAGTTTAACAGTATCTACGCATCATAATATGTATAATACTATAATATGTGCGCTATAATAATATGCACGAGTCTATGCTGGAGTGTGTTAATAATTATTATTAACTTAATTTTATGGTTTAATTGTTTTTGTCAAAATATTTCAATTTATCATAGATAAATAAAGTTTATCATAATATTCAAGACAGTACATTTGTATGTCTATTAAAAAAAAAAGTTTTTGCATATTAAATATTTTGTTATATTATTATGTATCAGGTTGTAAAAAAAACTCAAATGCAAGAAAGTTAATGAAATAATTAAATCGAGTTAAGTGAACAAAAAATTATTTATTTAGAAGTAATTGTAAAAAAATACTAAATTTATCTCGTTAAGTATAAAGTTAATATGATAGAAAAATACTAATTTAACTCAGATTAACGAAAAAGTGAATCTACATTTTTAAATAGAACACAGTTAAAGCATAAAGATAGTATACCTATATTTTACTTATATAAACTTAATATTTTTTTATTAAAACAAGAAAAATGTAATTTTTATGTTATGGCTCCTACTGTTGAAATATTATAATATTTTTATTTAAAACCATATTCATATGTATTAATATATAAAAAACTATTGTAATTGAAAATATAAAACTAACCAAACATGTAAATCTTAATCCTAATATAATATTAACTACAGTTATTTTATTTATAAATCCACTGACATTAGCTAAATTAAGTCAACTTTGGTCGAGTAAAAACTTAACTTAAAAAAGTTAATAAATTATAAAATTCACTCATTTGATTATATCCATCTTAATTTATATAATTATTATTATACTAGAATAATAGGCAGTAGGTATGTCGGTACCTATGTCTAGGAAAAGATTTCAAGATTGTATGCTGCAGCGAATACATTTTTATAATTTTATAATGTACCTAAAAATGTTGGCTCAAATTTGACCAAATCTATAGTCAACAGTTGTACCTAATGTTATTATATCTACGGTGACTGTTTAAAATATGTTTTATGTCAGTACGATATTGGTGGTTAAACTATTTGTTTCTCGATTATGATCTACGAAAAATGCCTATTATATTATTATTTATGCTTATACACGTGTTTAACTGAAAATTATATTATATAACATAATATAATAACGTATTGTAACAACAATTATGATACGTATCATCATAAACTGTATGATAAGTAAATACAGCTGTTCAAAAATAACGTTTACGCACAAAAGTTTCGTCGTTTATAATTAATAGAATAGCGTTATAGTGACTTTGATGGCTCACGTTAAATATTAGTCTAATGAAGTTTAAGGTCAGATGAACTACGCGCACCTATAGATATATAAATTATAGTTGTAATAATAATAAAAACCTACGAAAAACATACAGTGTATCGACGGCCGTAGATCACAGAGCTTCTGCGCCGCCTTCTTTCCTGAACTTTCGTCACAGAAACTTGCTATATAAGTCACCGATATGTTTTTTACGTCTTGCCAATCTATCGGGTCATCGGTAACCATCAGTCGATCATTCTTTTAGTTTCAAACTTGCCATATATAAAATGCAAGATTGGTGTTGGCCACTGGAATATTATTGCTCAATTACCCTGACGTTGCATTTTACAATTGCATCAGTAGTGGTTATAACTTAACCATTACATTTCATATGATGAAAAATATTCATGATCACTTTTGATGAATTTTTTCGCTGTCTTCCTGACACTTTCTTTGACTACTGATTAAATAGTCTCTACATTAATAAGTAAAAAAGTCTTAAGTAGGTAATAAGAAAACAATTTTTTTATGAAATTTTTTCGTTAAAACCATTTTTTTTTCAAAAAATTTTAAATGAAACCTTATGTTTCCAATTTTTCCGAAGAATTCAGTATTTTTTCGGAAATGTTGATCCCTAGATAATAATATACAATACACCTATTTTTCTACATTATTATAATATGCTCATTAATTATTGTATTATATTTTATTGTTACTATAATGACGTAATGTACGTATATATATATTATATAGTATATACATGTGTATTTTATACATTTATAATGTATTAGTACTTAGTAGTTAGTAATCCGTAATTTGTGAAATTTGATCCATACATTAAAAATTAAAATAATGTGATTTCGACATCAATCTTGGGGCAACAACGAGACATGTCATTTTTTTTAAATTATTCAATAGACAAAAAAACATTGTAAATTCCAAAAAAAAATTTAGAATTTTTTAAAAAATAGTATATTTTAGTTATAGGGTACATACAACATATTATGTACTAGTAGATAGTGCTTAACTTTTAATAATAAGTTAAGGAAGCAATAAAAACTTTTTTGAACATATCTTGTTGTTGCACCGTAATACAAATTTACTTGGACATGTCTTGTTGTTCCACTGTAATTTAATATTTTTGGATATGTCTTGTTGTTGCACCAAAACGTCAAATATGGTTTTGACATAGCAACAACCAGACATGTCCAGACATATCTTGTTGTTGCCCCAAAACGACAACAAGACATATCCATTTGTATTATAACTCCATATATAACAGTCGGACATGTCTCATTGTTACACCAATCGATGCAGATTTTTTTTTTATATTTTATGACGGGAAAAAGTGATTTTGGCCAAAACATGGACATGTCTCGTTGTTGCCCCAAGGTCTTCAATTATCAAATACGAAAATAAGTTGTTATTAGTTTTGCTGCGGTCTGTGGCAATGGGGCTCCTGTAGTCTGCGGGCTCCGGTGTTTGACCCCCCTCCCCCGGTGCTTGCGCCCGCCACTGTTGTAATTGGTCAAATGCACTTTTTACTATCCACTCAGTTTGATTGCCCATTTCGTAGTCAGTGGCGTGTCCAGAACTTTTTTTGTGGATGGGCCACAAAAGTTAAGTTCAGAATGGTTTTACTCCCTCCTTATATTATAATTTGATCTATTTAAGTTATAAGTATTTTTATTCTAAATGACTAATTTTTATATTTTTATAATAAATGGTAGCTTACCTTTTATTAATACATAAACTCTTATTTAAATATTTAAATCTTTCATATTTATTGAAATATCTAATCTAATCATAACCAATTTTTTTTCTAACTAACCATTGAGCATCGAACTTATACTAGTCTAGTACTTATATAAAAATGTGGGTGGGCACTTGCCTACCAGGCCCACCCCCTAAACACGCCACTGTTCGTAGTTGTTATCAAAGTCGAATAACATAGCTAATACATTTTATAATAAATTAATATTTACACAACACACAATAAATCTGATATAAGTATTTGATTTGTCACAATTCGTCAATTTTGGTGAATATATTATGTTCAAAATATCTATTACACAAAGTGGAAAAGTATATTGTTTATTGATTCAACAGACAATATAATAATACATATTATATGGACGGAAGAATGCACAGTGTCGTGGACGTTAACGAATTGCCGGCATTGCTGAACTTATCTTCGATGGCATATCTATCACTCGTACTACTGTCAGTGTGTGTGTGTGTGTGCGTGTTGACACGATAATATAATATTATTATGGAGATATGCGCGTGTGGAGTGTCACTATCAAAAACGACATAACAATGCACTATACGCGTATTATACATCAAACAGTCGATATCTCAACCGTCTAGACAGGTTGGCTATTCTATACACAAAACTTGTGATAATATATTGACTTTGGAGTTTGGACGTACATACGTTTAGGTATAATAAGTATCTATATACAGTATAATAATGTGAGTATATCATCGTCTCGGGTACCTACGCCGTTATACGATCGTTACAAATTATTACTGTTTATCGTACGGTATACACAACTCTATTAAAATAATGTATGCGCGCACGTATCGCATCGTACAGTATTCAGTTGCGTATAGGAAAGGGGTCGAGGGGAAGATTTAACATATTATACTCACTAAATCTACGACGATACGCAGTCTTATACAGCCAAATAAGGTATACCTGAACTATATCAGAAAGAATTCTCAGATTTTTCGACAAAATATTCTACGGTTATTTGCAATTTTCAATTTTCAGACGGTGTACCCACGTTTATAGATATCAGGTGAATATCAAAAAAATTATAAATATTTTGAAACCCTAAGAGTAAATTACCAACGCGCATAAACGATATTTTATGTGTAAGAATTTTTATTTGTTATTTATTCTTGTGATATTTAATGCTGTGTATCTGAGTGTATACTGTATATGTTATGTATAAGTATGGGTATAAATCGTGTTATGTTTTATACTCTTACAAATGATAATTTGAGAAAACTTGTAAGACTAATGCGAAAAACAAAACAATTTTCATCATATTATTTCGAAAAATACTACAAGATATAGGTACCTATTAGGTACCTATCTGAAAATAATATTTTTAAAGTTAAAATTACTTGCAGTCGATTTGCTTATACTCATGGCTTATAAAAAACTATTACTATTATAATAGTGAGAACATTTTGTTTTTAAGATTATTATGATAATTTTATCAGTATTTACGTGAAAAAGACGTAGGTAAATCTTATACGTATATTATATATTATTATGGTATAACACGTTAATTGTGTGCCGAAAATAATAAAAAAATAAAAAAATAATAATACGAAAATTATACTCGACATCAAATGTCCTTCCCTTTTTTATGTTCTTTATCGGGTAACTGCAGCGTCCGCAGCATAACCTCGTTTGAAAAGAACAATACAGCGCGTTTGTCAAATTTAAATGTTTCTGTAAATCCTTTAAACTTTAATTTTAATATTCCTGAGAAATTTAAAAAAAAGACAGTTGGCGATGATTTTCTTCTTTTTAATAATGGATCAAATACAAAAAGAATATTATTATTTTTGAAAGAAAAAAAGAATTTGGAGTTGATGAATAATTGCCTTTATTATTGGTTTTGTAATGGAACTTTAGCTTGTTCACCCATTCCGTTCAAACAATTATATACTACTCAAACTGTATATAATTCAAATGCTATTTCTTCTGTTCACGTTCTTCTATCCGACAACAGTATTTAATTAAAATTTATTTTTATTTTTTTATGTATTATTTTATTTATCAATTATTTATACGAGTAAAACTATATTTTATAAACATTTAATTTATTGACGTTTGAAACTATTGCACCTGTTTGTAGATCTATTTTGAATTAATAATATATGAGTATGGAACTTGTGAATAATTTATGTGCGAACAACTGTCGCGCAAACTATTTCCGGCGAACAATTGACGAATATTCATATATCTATATTTAGCAATAGATCACTGATCGTATCTAATCTGTAAGCTCATAACTTGGGGTGTTTGGACCTATAGTTTCATACAGAAAACATGAGATAGGCGGTTTAGTAAATGTCGGTGATGCCAAACTTCCTAAACCCGAAACAGCCTGGTTAGAGTTCAGCGAGCTGAAGCAGTAGTTGAAGTATATACATGACTGTTTCAACAGGCAACGTATTAGTGCACAATGCTCATGGACATTTTTCAATGCAATTTCTTTGTACTTGAAGAACACGTGATTAGAAAAAAAAAACACGAAATCTGGAAAAATTGTGAGTATCAACGAGACAAATACAAAGACGTTCATGAAAATTGTTATGTGGTTCCGGCTCCCATTAGTCTAATATTACGAAAGAAAGAAATTCGAGGCAACAGGGTTTTTTGACCTTTTGTATTATCTATCAATAATAATAGAGAAACAAGCTGCAGTTTTGAAAAAATATTGACCAAATAAGGCACTTTTATTCAAATGGTAGAAGACATCCTGGGCCAGAGTGAGAAAAAAGATAGTGACTAGCAAATGCCTAGTTGATACTAGACTGATACGGCACCTGGGTTACAAGAAATTTAAAAAAGCGGGTAAGTGGGTATCGCTCTGCTGTATATTAGGGGGTGGGGTGGACCTCAGACTATGGAAGGTTAAATTTGAATGCAATGATAGGTATCATTGTATACGAAAAACGATTCTGAACGAAGATGATTTGTCAGTTTAGGATATATTATATTTAAATATTGTCAAATATTCTATTTTGAAACAAATAGTATAGTTTTTATATTATGTTACTATGGTTACTATGGCCAACATTCGCATTATGAGCGTATGAAATTTAATTTAAATTTTGACATATTTCGTATAAATTCGAACTTTAAACACTTATAAAAAAAAATTGTGACTAACAATTTCGGATTTTTTTTTATCACTTTAAGAACAACTTATAAGAAACCTTGTATTAAATTTTCAAGATTTTCTGGCCACCCAAAAAATTTTTATCGGCATTTGAAGAAAAAAAAACTTAGAAAAGTCGAAAATTTCAATTGTCTATTAGTAGCTTAAAAATAACTTAACTGTAAAGAGATAACCATAATAAAAACATTTGGTGAAAATTTCAAGTATTTACAATAATTCGTTTGGGAGTTACAGCAAAATCAAAAAATCGATTTTGTCGAAAAGTGGTTTTTCCGTAAAATTTCCATTTTTCTGTCATTTTTTTTTTGTTTTTCTCGATTTTTTTGAAAACTATTAGAAAATTTTAATTTTGACCCGCCTAAAGTACCAACTAGATTCAATTCCCTATTCAAAGAGGGGCTGAAGTCAAAAATCGGAGCATTATTACTGCTCCAAATGTTGTCGTCAGACACAAAAAAAAAAAAAAAAAAAAAAAAAAAAAAAAAAAAAACACACACATCATAGTAAAAGCAATACATTCATCACTTCGTTCAGAATCTAAAATCGGAATAAACAAAAAAAATTATTAATATTTTAAATGTTTAATCAGTGCGGTCAATACTGCTTAGAGAAATTAAACAGCTATAATTTACATTAGTATATAACAAACAATAATGTTTGGTCGGGTGGACTTAATGTGAAATTAATTTCCAGCAGATTTCGCGGAAAAAAAATAATTAAAAAATGGTTAGTGGTGGTACCGATTTGATATATTATAAGTAGGAATCAGAAAACATTCATTGGCCTTGAAAAAGTTAATTTTTAGAGCTTTTTAATATCTACGTAAAATCAAAAAAATATGATGTGTTATGAAAATTGAAAAACATGCAAATAAAGAGGCAAAAATTACATTATTTTTATTACATAAATTTATAAATATATTATTTATTTTTAATTGTAAATTGTTATTAACTAACTAATCGAAGTAGAGAATGCATATTGGTCCTATCAAGTAAAGAATAATAATTCACTTCAATATACTACAATTATAAGCTCCGTTCTATACATTTTAAAATAGATATATTTAGTTCTAATAAATAATCTAACAAATTCCCATTATATTTATATATTTATATAAATAACTTGTAATTTTATATTAGAAAAAATAAAAAGTAAAAAGTATAAAACAAATATTAACAATACACCATGAAAGTCAATGAATCAAATTATAATAAATGTAATATTTAAATGGAAAAATGTTCTGGAATAGTAAGGAGGGAGAAATAAATAATAATGTATTTGTGATCCAAGAAATCATACACTGAAATATTAAAAATAAAATACATGCAACTTTTATGGGTAAAATATTAAAAGTAATGGTTTTTAATATAAAACAAATGGTAAATAAAATACCTACCACCGTTTTCATCCGATTACTAATTGATATAACTAAGCAATCATAAAATTTAAGATCTTTATATAAATCCTTCTAAAGATAAGGTAGTCAAACTATATTATTTTCGATTAGTATATTTTTTATTTTCAAGTGCCTATCAAAGACGTGTTTTGTGAGCATTTGTAATTATTAGTGCAATTGCGCCAGTTACTATCGCACATACGCGTACAAGAGGCGTCCAGTAAGGCCATTATAGTACATTTAAACTAACTATTTAACTATTTAACTAACTATTAAAACTTGAGATTGTTTTAAGACTATATTTTATTTCACACCGTATCTTTGTTTTTGAAATTGTATAAATACTTTTGAATCACTTTAAGTTTTTTTTTTTAGTTATAACGTTATACCTAAACGATTATTTTCTTAGCAAGAACGCTTCTGTTCATAACTGCAACCTCATGCTAATACAATTAAAATTGTAAGACAACAAACAAGCAAACAAACAAAAAAATACTTAAAAAGCGACGAAATTACTATCACCTCGCACACTATAGTACTATATACTATACCACGTAAAATGCAATGGCTAATAATTCAAAGCATTCTTAGAAGTTTTTTTTTATTATATTAAGAAACTTGAGAAGTTGCGACTAAGGCTTCGGAAATGAATATATATATAGGTATAAATACATGATTTTTCACGATTTGACGTACAGAATGAACTAAACGATATGATATAATCGCTTGAACTATTTCTAGAACTTCTGTTACCCAAACACAAGTATTTGGTGTAATAACGAAATATTATCAGAAATTAAAAAAAAACAATAAATATACAGTGAGTTTTTTTTTATTCTGATTTTGTGGTCGTAATTTAATTTTTTCATCCGACCTTTTTAAATTTTGTCTGATAACCATTTTATTTTATTTTCTCGTTCCAGCGATATTTCCAGAGCATATTATAATAATTTTTATGAAATGGCCTTTTTACGAGTATTTTTCATATAAAAAAAAATTGAACGAAGAAAACTGGGTACGTGGTTTTTTTTATAATAATAATATGTAATATGATGTTCTCGCGATTATCTAACCGCGGACGTAATATTAAACATTATTTTTTGCGATACATTATTCTTTGACTATAAGAAATAAATAATAGTACATTTTCGTAATAAAAGAATAATATTAAACAATAAACCATGTATAATAAAATGGTATAAAATATAAATATATATATTTTCCATAGTTATCGGACCATAAATGATGATTATCAATGTTTTATAATAATATATATATATATAATGATTGTGTGTGCAGGACAATATAGATATGGACACAATAATTATTGTTTTTCATATAAATTATGAATTGTTTTAAATCAACGTTTTACTTTGTTCTATAGCACAATGAGGAAGTAGTTGCTTAAACTTTTCAAATTAAAAATGAAGAATTGAAAAGGTCATGTTTATAAATAAATTGAAAAATTACCTAATCGAACAAAATTACCTATAGGATTTTATTAGGTACATTGCGTAATATTAATACAATATACTTATTTAATATTTACAGCTATTGTTGAAATGAATTTGTTTGTTTTGAGTATACTATTCGTTATGCAATATCTTTGATGCCAAAATAATCTTCCAAACAAATGTATATGACTTCAGTCGACCATAAAAGGTAAGCTCCAGCTAATAAATAATACGTTTTTAAGATAATAAAAATAAAGGTAATACTCTATTGAGTATGCGGTATTATGAATACTCTATAAGTAAATTATAAATGTATATGTTTGTTCCAACGATTCTTTTTTTATTATCATTATTTTTTTTAGTTAGGTTTTGGAAAATAATTTTTTTATACAGTTATAGTCAAGTCATTAATCGCCTAATTGTTTGGATTTTAATGATAGTCATAGGCACAATTAGGGTCAATTTTTTTTTTTTGGGTGGGGGGGCTAGAATTGTATAAGTCACACTAACTAATCATTGATAGTTTGTTTTTAATTTGATTAAAATAAAAATAAATTATTTTTTCCCGTGTTTTTGTAATCCTTAAATGACCAATTTAAAGATTTAATAATATAATATACAACAATTTTTTGAAATTGGAATTTTCATTATTTATTCAAATGGTAATACGATACTTAAACGTTTTTAACTTTTACGTCTAGTGAAGGATATTATATTTGGGCGCATTTATCAACATTCAATTTTAAACGGTTTTCTACACACCAAATTGTAAAACTAACAAGCTTGAGGAAGAGGCGGACCGCGTCCTTTTAAAATCCTCCAAGGAATTCACCACCACATACATTTTTAAGTCATCACCACGAAAAAAATTATTTACAGAAACGGAACACGCTCTTTAAATAATTTACGTTTTTAATAAACTACAAAAATTATTACAGTAAGGAGGTTAAAGAAAATCGAAAAAATCACAACTTCCAATTTATTACAAAATGAAACGTACTAATAAAGTGAATTCAATGCTTTGACAGTCTACAATTTAGTATATTACGTCTTTATAAATAATAAATAATTGTATTCGTTGTAGAGATTTCGGTAATTTTGTAATAATTCAAAAATATCAATCGCAACTCTTAAAATATAGGTAATACCTACATTATATTTTTTACTATATAGTCTATAACCTATGGACGATTACGGTTTCGGTAACGACCGAACAGCTTATCTTTATTACTTGATTGAAGAACGAAAACAACGAAACGATACGAAACCGCGTTTATTCCATACTATTTTATACGCAGGTAACACGTCATTTTTTTTACAGTAATTATTATTCATCTGCGAGTAGAATTTCGTAATTTTTGCTATTATACTATATTGTTACTATCGCCGTTAAAACGTTTCGACGTTATTCGCACACTGTTCAGTAAACACAGTCATTACCTATAAAGTCGTACAAGAATAGCAATATTATTATGATATATCTGTTTAGGTAGGAAACGTTCGGCTATGATTCGTTATCATTACGGCGGCGGTGGCAGCGGCGGCGATGCTGATCGAGGCCGTCGACGGAGCGCAGTACGATGATCGCGGCCGTGGTGTTGGGACTGCTTCAAGCTGCGATGGCGGCGGCTGCTGCTGCGGCTTCCGGCCAGTTCCGGTTGACCGTATTGCACACCAACGATCTCCATTCGCACTACGACGAGACTTGTCGCGACGGCCGGCCCAGCAGCCCGTGCGGTCCGGCAGGTGGCTACGGTGGTTTTGCCCGGTTACGAGCCGCGCTGGACGCCGAACGTGCCCGGGCGGTCGCTGATGGTGGGCCGGCTGGAGTCGTTCACCTTTACGCCGGCGACACGTTCAAAGGCACGCGGTTCTACGACGTGCTCGGCTGGCAGGCGGCCGCCGATCTGATCGGCAATCTCGGCGTGGACGCCATGGTACGTAGTCATCATAAGTTCGTTCGGCACTTGCGGCAGTAAAGAAATACAGCAAATTGTGTTTTTATATAGGTCCATTTCCTCGCCCCCTCCCCCGCTTGAGAAATTCAAAACTCCGATCATGCCAATCGTTTGTGCTCTGTTTGTGCCCCCTCCCTTCTAACTAGAGTTGTACCGAGTGGGGCCAACGTAACGGGGCCCCCCCTACTTGAGGAATTCAAAAAACCGACCATATCAATCGTTTGTGCTATGTTTTTTTTGAATTTCTCAAATGTGAGGGCTGAGGAAATGGACTTTTTTAATATTTTTTTCGAACTATATGAATAAGTTATAAGTTGTGTATCCTGCATTAAATTGTCAGGCATTTTGACGGTGAAAAATTGTTTGTCGATAAAATAAAAAAATAAAATGTCTATAAATTGCTTAACAACTGTCAAAATATTTTGAAAATAATATATAATTTATATAAAATGCTAATATGAACGAAAATGTTGTGAAAATGTAAAGTACCTTCATTCATTCGTTTACTTCGCTACTTACATTTATATAGATTGATAAGTTTGGTTGCCTAAAAGTTAAATAAATCGTTTTAATGAAATTTTAGAACCCTATACACTATATACAGTATATATTACGATATTCAATTAAACATCAAGCTTGTGGTATTTTATATTGCGTCGTTCGACGACGACGGTGTGTACTATATATGGTGACATGGGTATATGTGCGACTCACAACGACGTCGGTCAAAACGGTTTTGTGTCGTTTGTATAAGACAAAAATAATAATACAATTTTCACAACCAGTGACAGGTGGTGGTGGAAGGGAGTATGTGAGCCAAAGGGGTTATATATATATATATGTCGCATCCATTTCGCGTTATTGTACATTTCGCGAAATGGACAACGTTTGTATCCATTTCGCGAAATGAAACAGTGGTTTCTCCAGTTCACGTAATTACACAATATGGATGATATTTCGTGAAATGGATACCTAAACCATCGTCGACGGAACTTGTTCCGTCATTTGGATGTCCATATAGCAAAACTTAAAAAACTTTAATTTCTATATACGTATTATAATATATTATTATCATATACCTACTATTTTGATCTTACTATCCTATTGCATAAAACATTATAATTATTTTTAAGTAAATGTTTTACAAATTGGTACTTTAATACAAACTATTATTTTTACCGTCATTTGGATGTCCATATATAGCTGTTTGTTGGAGTGACAAAAGTTCATATCTGTTCTATCAGAAACGACAGTCACAATATTGCATTTAGATATCATCTAGGTATATTTATAAGTATTATTATCGGTGGATAATCGTCGACAATTCGATCCACTAATGCATACCAGTTTTCATTTTGCTTGAATACAGGTGTGTTTAGTGTTTTTGCAATTTGTGTATAAGAAAGTAAAATAGTGCATATTATTTTTTCCTTTTATATACTTCGTTAGTAAATAAATAAAATAATGTCGTTTGACGAAAAAAATGAGTTTTATAAAAAACTCGATTTATATTATAATGATAAACCTGGAAAAAAAACCATTTTGACGGAATTTTTGTCAATATTTGAACTTCAAATGCTAATAAAAAAAATTTTTTTAAGTTTTGCTATATGGACATCCAAATGACGGAACAAGTTCCGTCATTTGGATGTCCATATAGCAAAACTTAAAAAACTTTAATTTCTATATACGTATTATATATTATACAAGGACAATGCGATCCATGTGTGTATATATACTATTCGTATGCCATGCGGAGTGGTGCACTAAGGGGATTCAATATTTTATCCTTGCGATTTTATTCCATTTATTTTTCGATTAACCTTTTCTCGAGACAGCTAAAAAACCCGTGTTGCAATGCGATTCTGTGAATCGGAAATCCAATACGAATTGCATTACAGATGAGCTTTTCAAATCTCTGCGTATTGGCTGTTTAACATAATATATTGTTAAGCACGATACACACACATTTCGACGGTTTTCTGACGGACAGAGCTTTCGGTTCAGGGGGGTCTATTCCGTACGTCGTATGAACCATTTTATAAGAATAGTCTGTACGACAATAAATTGACGATATAATGCTCAAAGCCATACGAAATGTGTGCATTATCCCATACGGATATCGTTCGTACGACTACGGGCGACGTATAAAATAAACTTTATAAACTCCCAAATCGTACACAATATAAATGTAAACGTAACGACTACAGAAATGATACACTCGCCGGAAGCGCTGTGAGTTTTGTTTGAAGACATTTTTTATTATTATAATATAGAACGATTGACACACATTTAAAACCAGGGCTAGAAATCAAATTTTTTTAAAACCAGTTTGAGTATCGACTTTTTCATTTTTTTCAACACCAAAACCAAAACCTTTTGAATCTTGAATTAAAATCCAAACTGAAACCGGTTAGGTAAGGTTATAAATATTGGCAATAAATTATGAAAGTAACGATTTTAGACGTGTTTTTAAAATACACGTGTATACCAAGTTTGTTTATTTAGTGTATACGTGTAATTGATTTGTCTAATTAATGTTTTCACGTGTATTTAATGTACACATGAAATTAAATCGTCTAATTAATGTTTCACGTGTATTTAATATACATATAGTGTAATTAATATTTCACGAATTAAATAATTATATTTATCAAACAATTATAGTATTATAATTTATTAAGAATTGATTCAAATAGATTATATTTTTAACATTTATATACTTTATATAAATATATAAACCTTTAATTAACACATTTACAACGCGCGTGTATTAAAAATACACCTGAAACTTTAGTGCCACAAACCAATATATACGTATGTAAAAACTAAACGAAATATACGTGTAATTACATAGGTATACACGTATATTAGGTAGTAGGGACAGCTGAATTATTTACTATAATCTGGTCGAAATATTATTTATATTTTCTTATGAAAAGAATATTAATTTTGAATGTATTATTAATACATATTCTGATGACATCCCTAAAAATAATTTAAGAAAGTTATCTATAATTCTAAATCTGAAACCTATGAATTTAAAAACTAGTTCTCAAAACTCAACCTGAAAAATTTTAAAAACTTATCGCCAATGCAAATCAAAAGCTAAAAATTTCAAAAACTGTTATCGAAATCAAAAATCGTTAAAATTCAAAACTGTTTCTGTCTAATATATCCCTAGTCAAACTCATAGTTCGCTTTAAATGACGAAATTCATCACTAAATTGTATGTTTCAGTTACAAATTCCTATTCTGTATTAATAAAAGGTAGATTTTTTTAAATCAGTTTCAAAAGTTGCAGTAAGCGATGTGCATGCTTACTAGTTACTACACTTATAATTAATTTTACGATGCAAATAAAAATTACAAGCATAGCTTACAAATGAT
This sequence comes from Schizaphis graminum, assembly GCA_020882235.1. Classification (NCBI taxonomy): domain Eukaryota; kingdom Metazoa; phylum Arthropoda; class Insecta; order Hemiptera; family Aphididae; genus Schizaphis; species Schizaphis graminum. The sequence goes on along the minus strand of CM037033.1, from coordinate 87,384,122 downwards.
TTTGTGTTACATTATATAATTTGTTTACTTTCGTGTAAATTTATTAGTCATAAAAAATAATAAATATACATAATCATTAATATTACATTTTCAACTTTAAGAGGACGCCACACCCGCATGTGTTGTCTCCGTCTTACAAGTGCGTAATATTGAAAACACTGTTTTACGCGAGAAAGAACCGAGAAAGCTACAGTTATAACTAAGAAACGAAATTTTCACCATATAGAAAGGAAAATTTTGTCGGTGCAATATCGTTCTTATTTTTTCGATATCACTTATACAAAAAAAGTTCTTATTGTTTCATAATACATTATTTTTGTATATTTTTAAACACGAATAACTTTATTTGTAGTTCTGATGTCGAAAAAATAAAAACGATATTTCACAGACAAAATTCTTCTTTTTATATGATGGAAATTTCGTTTCTTAGTTATAACTGTAGCTTTCTCGGTTCTTTCCCGCGTGAAACAGTTTTTGCAATGTTACGCACTTGTAAGACGGAGACGACACATGCGGGTGTGGCGTCCTCTTAATAAAAATAATTAATACAGAAGGTACAATGTATAAACAAATAACAAACAAACGGAACGCCAATGGCAAACAAATATATCTACGTTCTATGTAAATACATAAATTTATTATCAAAATCCAAATATTTAAAAAAAAAAAATTACGTATGAAATGTTTGCAAATATTAATAAATTGATTTTTTAATATCAATTTTAATTCTGTCGTTCTTTTAATATTTATGAATAATACAAATTTTTTACTAAACTTATAATCTGTAATATGTATGTTGTTATTTTCTTTTTTTAATTGTTATTGTTATTTACTGTATATTATATTTTTATGTACTAAATTATGTACCTTATGTAATTGGGTTTTTAGTTATTACCCGTAAATAAATTAAAATACATAAATTGTACGGGCAAATAAAAAACCCATTTAATATTATATTGTGGTGTTGAATATTTTTATAACTATACAGTTACTTTTGACTGACTATATATTATTAATTACATTTACTAGTGGTAAAATAAATATTTTTACATTAAAAATAAATATAAGAAATCAATAAAAAAAAATCTTATCCAAAAAGTGATACGTATTTAATAGGTACTATTAAATATACTATTACAATCTATACATATGCATATAACATAAATTAACAATAAAGGCTTTGCCATTACCATGTACGTATTTAGGATTTTGTCTTGGGGAGAAGCCAGAAGGAAATGTATATGTATTTAACCGAAAGCCAAAATTCGAGGGGGCTGGCCTTCTCATCCCTAAAATTGTCTTAAATTATAGTAATATATAGAAATATAATTACAAAATACGTTACCAAAATGATACATAACATCATGTTCCCTTAGAGATTAAATGTTTTTCTAAAACAAAATTGAATAGCTTTTAAAAATAGTTAGAGGTTAAAAAAGATTATCATCTTGAATAAAACTCAATAAGATTATAAATTCGTCCCGGTTTGTTCTTTTCTCATATTCCTTCATTTATCCAAATTATATCCTTAAACGTTATTTTTAGGAATGCAATATCGATTTCTAAACAAGTACATTAATATTAAATCAATGTCTGGAGAAATAGCTAGCCTAATAAATACATAGTATCTATAATATTGTAAGTATACAATAAACCTATACTTAAGAATATATTTACTTAATAAATGTTTATAAAATTCTATGTTTATTTTCTCAGAATCAACATTGTGCATAGCATAATATGGGCATTATATTATTTGTTTTTGTTATTGACGTCTTTCATCGTGGTTCAAAGTATGTATGTACGCGAGTAAATAGTTGTAGCCTATCTTTTCTGTATTATAAAATATACACATTTATAACCATAATACACATTTCTTCAGGATAGGTATTTAAAATGGAAAAAAATAAAATGATATTGAGGAAATACATCCACCATCCTATCATCCTATAAACTCCCCTTCTACCCCCCTCCCCCCCGGTGAATAAATCACTAATCGCGACTAAGTACGGTATGGTATTTGTTAATTATCAGTGAAAATTAAGTTAAGTAACTTATACTATTTTTGAAACATGAAATCCCCACTATTTATTATTACAATATTTGATTTGATGGTGAAATTTCGAATAAATTACATTATACGTATATTCAGCATACTCATACGAAAAATATATAAGGCCGTACGCTTAGTGGTACACCTATATTTAAAAAATCTTGACTATTTTCATTTATTATTTAAAGTAGATAGGTATACGTAATCGGAAATGCACATCAGTATCATACGTTTTTCATACAATTTTCTTACCTCCTTTAAAAAAAAAAACTTCTATGTTATATGCTTATATGTATATGTTACCGGAAATGTTGACAATTTAGGAAATGACGACAATTCCTAGTAAATGTTGACAATTCCTAAAAGCGGAAGGCAATGTTATCATCGCCTAGGAATTGTCATAATTTCCGTAGTTTATTAGGCAATGTTATCACTAGGCCCCAGAATTTGATGATCTAAAAATATATATATAAAAAAAATGCATAAAATGACATTTATTTATTTATTTTTTAAATGATATTAAAAATGTATATTTTATTATAGAAATTGATAAATATTGTTTTTTTTTATATTAGATTAGGTTAGGTTTTTATAGTTAAAAATTTACGTTAAAAATTAATAGAAATGACAACAAAGACTTTTACACTCTGTATAGAAGACACTATCGAACTAATAATTCTGTCGAACTCAAATTAAATGAGAAACGAAGACACACGGGTATATAAAATAAGTTTATAAAATTATTTTATATATCTGTGTGGAGACATGAAATTATATCAAACACGGGTTTATGTTTAAAGCTTAAATTACATAAATTAAAATGTTATAAAAATACTTGTTTATTTATTGATTATTTATTAAGGTGATAATAGATTAATTAATAATTATGTTTGATAAAAGTAATATTTAAATAAGTCAGATTAAATTTAAAAAATGTGGTATCTTTGCCTACTATCGTTAGGAAATGATGACATATACTAGACGATGATATAATTTCCTTCCGATTTTAGGAATTGTCAACATTTACTAGGAATTGTCATCATTTCCTAAATGTCAACATTTCCGGTAACATATACATTTCTAAGAAAAATATTAATGCTGGCTTTTTAGTTATCATCTCAATTTATTCCTTATTCAAATGGTGATTCGTAAAGAATTACATTTTTTAACAATATATCACTTTTTTTAAATACAATGGTTGAGAAACACTAGTGTACACACACCCATCATAGCCTCATTTAATAATATTATGTATATTGGCATATTGCGAACTTATGAAACAATAAAACTATTATTAATATTATTTTATATTCATCTTAATATAGATAGAATAGGTATAGATACACCATTTGATGTTTGATGGATTGGATTATGTTCATATTTATATATTTAACAGCTTAAACGTTATTTTTATATATTATTTTATTATATTATTCTGATCGTTTTGTAACATTACAAACTAGGAATTAATATTATATTTTCAGAAAAAAAGGTTACTCGTGTAGGATTTAATAACATTTAGTCCAATTTTTGGTTCCAACCGAATTGATTCCCATACCTGAAAATTGAAATCTAAACTGGTTCCCGATAAAGACTTTCAAAAAAGACGAAATACGATATAATAATATAATTTATTATTATCATTACATATTTTCCATCATTATACTGCCCTGCTAAGCAAAAGTGCCGTAAAACCATTGATAACATTTTGAGAAATATTCAGTTTTGTATATTTCATTTTATTATACTTTTATTATTTGTTAGTCTATTTGATTTAGTATAAAACATATCCACCTTTATAGTTTTTTTGACGAGGAATGCAACGAAATAATAATTTAAAAGTAGTATTCGCTTATTATACGAATAAAAGTTACTTTTATGTAATAACTTAGCAATATAAGCTGTTAATACTTTTATTTATTAAGGATAAACCACCGTAAGTAAATTTTACGGCATTTTTGCTTAATAATAATAAATCGTCTAAAAATGTATTTGCTAAAGTAAATACCGTATATAAATTTATGTAAATAAAGATATGGCAATATTATAAACATGGGTTTTAAATTATTAAAAATGATTAAAATAATTATTGAAAATAATAATAAATAATAATTAATATTACCTACTTATAATAGGTACATAAAAAATAGACTGTAATTTTGATAAAAATCATCGATATATGTTGAATTTGATAATATATAATATATGCTTATCGGTGAAGTACAATACCAATGCTACCCAAAACATTAAGCGAGAATCATAATATTATATTAAATACGAGTAATTATAATTTAATGAATAATCTGGGAGAACATTTTTTATTTATTAACAGTGTGGAAACCAATATTATTGGATTTTCATGTGATAGCAATTTGGAAGTATTACGTAAAATTAAAATTATGTTTATCGACGGTACTTTCAAAAGTAGTCGCATGCTGTTTTTACCAACTTTTTCAATTCACGGTTGTAAAAAATAACTACTATGCCCCTCTAATTTTTTTTTTATTTCCAAATAAAAAAGAAATTATATTTATTATTATTTATTTCATACTTTTTTAATTAAAAATAAAAATTACATTTATGTCAAAAGTTACAATTTTGAATTACCTGTGAACCAATTCGGATATATCCTTTGTAACAACCTGGAAATCAATTCGGACGTGCCGTGATTTATAATTTCCGTTAAATTGTGTGGGCGGAGGCTCATCAGCTTCATCTGGGACACTTATTACTGTTATTAGTTATTACATTTTGGCAGAAACAGATAATTGCACTTATTGTCTACAACATAGGCTTTACAAATGGATAGCGTTATAAATTTAACATCAAAAATGATCTTCAGAACATTTTTATTCGTCATAATATCTAATATTATTTGTTGTATTGATATTTTTATTTATTTTAAATTTTAAACGGGACTAATATTATGTTTTAGTCATTTTATATAACTACCGTATATAGAGTCGCGACACACTTGGGCCTATTCCAAGATATAATGGTTGAGTAACATTGCAGTACTTAATATAATTCGAGAACACATTTTTACTAAATATAAAGCATCAAAATGTATATGATGTGAAATAAAAATCATGAAAATATGACGTAACAAATGTGTAAAAAAGTTAAAGTAGTATAGTCAGTATAGGTAATATAGTAAAAATAATGTATACCAATAGATCAGTTATTTGATAAGTATATTTAATTTACCAGGTATAAAAATAATTTTAAATTAATAGATTATTTTAATTATATACATAATGCAATTAGCAAACCCTTAATAATAATATTGCGTATAATACATTTTACTTCCTATTAAAAACGATAAAATTTATATTAGTTTACCGAAAATGATTGGTAAATTGTTGAAAAATGTATAATTATAATTTTCTATTCGATGAAATATTTTTTTTTTTTAAATTTATACCTACTCGTAATTAAATAAGTTTTGAAAACAGTATATAATTTAATTTCACATCAATATACGCAATAAATATTGAATATTTTAAAAATATGCAGTAGTATGCAATAACCATAAAATATGAAGAAAAAATTCTGTGTGTTATCTCGAAAGTATTACGATTCGTAACATAAAAATATATACTTACAATTGTATAAAAATACAAATACGCACTCCAAATATATAACATTGTAGGTGGTATTCACTATTGTTATTCCGAAAATATTACATTCGACGAGAATTAAGTCAAAAAGTCTTTTTTTGCGTGCTGAAAAACCTTAAAATTGTACTAGGAAAAAATAGGTATATTAAAAAATAGACAGGAAATAATATTTTCACTTTACATTATAACATAGTAATAACCGGATGCCCGCTTTTAATCTCGATTCGCTCTCGTCGCCATGTACATATACTATATTATTATATAGGGGGTTTTCTATTTTTACTCGACGATAAATCATTGAGTTCGGAAACACGGTTCTTAGCTGAGCTTTCTTGATAATATTTTATTATAATTACAGTCTCAAAATGTTTTGAATTTGTAAGAACGAAAAATAAAACGAGGGAAAATTATACCTAACCGCTCAGCGCTCTGATATATAAACGGAGTATATCTTGTCATTATTGAAGACAGTCAATCAGCCTATATAATAAAGTACCTATATTCTATTTATATAGGTAGTAATTTATTTTTTGCAATTAGTTGGTAATACGGTAAATTTAATTTTCACAGAGAACATTTATTATTTAAAAAAGCGGGTAAGTGAGTATCGCTCTGCTGTACATTAGGGGGTGGGGTGGACTTCGGACTATGGTAGGTTAAATTTGAATGCAATGATAGGTATCATTGTATACGAAAAACGATTCTGAACGGAGATGATTTGTCAGTCCAGGATATATTATATTTAAATATTATCATATATTCTATTTTGAAACTAATTCAAACATTTAAGTAAAAGTTTCAAGATCTTACGTTTAGTAATTTTTTAAAAATAACAAAAATCGAAAATTATTTATTAGTAAAACGTGATTTTACACGTCGTGTATTTTTGATTTCAAATTAAAATTAAAACTTTAAACACTCGTAAATTTTTTTAAATTGAACAATCCTCAAACTTTTTTATAATTATTCTAAGCTTAACTTATGGACAGCATAGTATTAAATTTTCAATTCTTAGCTTTTGATAGAAAAATATTTATAGATTTTTAACTACCAAATAGTGAAAAATATTCATGATTTTGACGAATTTTTGTCAATATTTGAACTTCAAATGCTAATAAAAAAAAATTGTGCCTATGTATTTTTATAATTTTTGAATGAGAGTTAGAAAAAGTTATGTAGACCCTTCAATTAAATTTTCAAGTAATTTGTCCCAGCTAAATTTTTTTTATCAACATTTATAAAAAAAAAATAAAAAAAAATTGAAAATTTCAATTGTCTATTAATAGCTCAAAAAAAGTCAAAATGTTTTGAAAATCAAATCACGTAAAGAAAATGGCAATCTAAATAACTGGTAAAATTTTCAAGTATTTACGACTTATACTGTTTGAATAACAACAAATATCAAAAATCGTTTGAGGCTAAACCGTTATTTAACGCGGTTTTGTAAAAATTTAAATTTCAATCACTCATAAAAATTTTTTGATTTAGTCTGGTAGAGTTTTTTTTGCAGATAGTAGAAGAAAATTTTATGCATAACCTTGTACCAAATTTTCAAATCTTAGTTATAAAAGGAAAAATTTTTACGATTTTTTAACCACAAAATTACTTGCCAATTTTCGCAATTTTGACATATTTCGTATAAATTCGAACTTTAAGCACTTATAAAAAAAAATTGTGACTAACGATTTCGGATTATTTTTTATCATTTTAAGAACAACTTATAAGAAACCTTGTATTAAATTTTCAAGATTTTCTGGCCGGCCAAAAAATTTTTATCGTTATTTTTAAAAAAAATACTTAAACAAATTGAAAATTTCAACTGTCTATAAATAACTCAAAAAAAGTCAAAATTCTTTGAAAATTTAACTGTGTATGGAGAACGCTAATATAAATATTTTGTGAAAATTTCAAGTGTTTACATCGATTAGTTTTTGAGTTATAGCAAAATAAATAATTCGATTTTGTCGAAAACTGGTTTTGCGTAAAAATTCCCGTTTTTTTGTCATTTTTTTTTTGTTTTTCTCGATTTTTTTGAAAACTGTTGGAAAATGTTTACTTTTCACCTCTATAATGCACCAAGGATATTCACTTTGCCATCGGAAACCACCCCCAACGTTTGAAATTGAAGCATTATTTCGACCAGTTATGCTGTACACAGACACAAAAAAAAAAAAAAAAAAAAAAAAAACACACATCATTGTAAAATCAATACATTCATCACTCCGTTCAGAATCTAAAATATAATAATATTAAATAATTTTAATAGTATATATATAATATAATATCTATATAATGTTTTTATCAACTTTTGAGTCAATAAAAACTTACCCTAAAACGGTGTAAATAGGTTTTCGGTGAAAATATAAGTAATAGTATAAAATTAATATGTTTTGAAAATATCATTATATAGGTGTTTAAAACATAATAATATACGTACAAGTTTCAAATCCCCACAAAAAATAATTTTTTGAGATACTACAAAATAACTTAATTCGTTGTTCTTCGTATATGTAGTTAATTAATAATTTCATTGAATTTTAATTTTTAAGTCTTACATATTACAATAGAACATTTTTATGATTTTCTAACAATAAAATAATTTGCAAATTTTCACGATTTTAAAGGAAAATTAGGCTATATATTGAAATGTTTATAAAAAAAAATATTTATTTATTCGTTTAACGTTTCTAAATAACAAAATAAACATTTTACTGTGAGAACTTGCATGATATTTTCAATTTTTTCTTACTAATGTCATATTTCTATAAATAGCTCAAAAAGAATCAAAATATTTTGAAAGTTTTACCATGTATAGAAAATGCGTTTATAAGCATTCGATAAAAATATTAAGTGTGGTTATTCGTGTTTATTCGTAGTTTACAGTAGAGCGTCGTTTATCCACATTAATTGGGACTAATTTGGATAATCGATTTGTGCAGATAATCAAATGACTATTAAAAATAAAATTAAAAACTAATTTACCGTCTGCATAACGTACCTATAATATGATAATGAGCCATAGTAGATAATAAAATTATATCGCATTTCATAATTTGTACACGAATAAATGAACATAAAAAATAATAAAACTTAATTAAATTATAATTTATATTAAAAGTATATCTATACAACAATTTTGTAGTGCAGAATGCGGATAATCGACGCTCTACTGTAATTAAAAAATAGATTTTGCCAAACACTGGCATAATTCTCGTTAGATATTTCTTATTATTTTTATTTTGAAGATTATTTTTGAAAGTAGTTATTTGAAATTTAGTAAACGGTTTATTAAAAAATGTTTTAATTCATGAAAAATAACGAGAAGATACTGCCATTTATCATTTACTACGTGATATTTAAATATATAAATGTATCAAAATATAAAATATTATAACACGACAACTATTTGACTGTATAATGTTATTATTATAGAACATTATGATCGCCATAGATAAAATTATGGATCTATAAAATAATAACAATTTTAAACTTTTGCATACAGTGTTTAGGGAATCACGAGTTCGAAGACGGTCCAGAAGCACTGGCACCGTTCCTGAAGTCCAAAAACATAAGTTCAATACCAATAGTCGTGGCGAACATACACACGGAAGAAGAACCGAGTTTAACGAACATTCGACCGTCTACGGTTCTGACGGTAGGAGGGCACACCGTAGGCGTGATCGGTTACCTGACACCGGACACGGAAGTAAGCAGCGCTCGATTGTTTCGTTTATAATATGATATAAGTGTTTATTTATACTAAATTGTTTTTGTACATTATTATTGGGTATTTATGTGTACACGCATTATTTTTGATTATACGATTATGTTTATTGTTCGCAGTTAACAAAGGCGAAAATACACAGCATTTATTTTAAGCTTACGGTTTTTTTGGAACATTCAATTTTTTTATTTATTTTTTACATAAATTTACTTATCTACAACAATACATTTTCACCATTTTTTTCATTGTCAGGTTAACTATAAATTATTTGAAATTAATTTTTTGTCTATTGATATTTGAAATAATCATTCAAAATCCTAATATGAAATATATTCTGCTTCTTTTATTCATTATTATTTATAATAAGGATTCATATTCAAAATAATTTATTATAAAAATAAAAATATTTTTTTTTTCGTTTAAAAAATAAATTTTATAAAAATTTATTATAACGATACGAAATGTGTTGTAAAAAATAATAAATATTGAACATTTTAGAAAAAAACAAAAAGAAGCCATATAATATGAAATTTATTGATGAAAAAACTGCTTAGTATGGTATCTTATTGCCTTATATTTTTAAGTACCTTTCTGCTATTCGAGTAATATTATACATAACTATTTACCAAACATGTTCACCGCCATTGCCCATTTTGAATTTAAAATTTTCAAATAGGTACTTATACAGTTATACTTAAAGACCAATAGAACCATATTTTCGATAATTAAAGTTTTTATACCATTTAAGAAGTGTCCTGTATCGTATCATCATATCGATACAAATTAATTTTTTTTCAATTTAAGACCACTGTTGTGAACTAATAAGCAGACAAATTTCTTTGAAAATGAACATACAGAACCATACATTGAACAAGCAATTTATGATTTATTAAAATAAACAAGGAAACCATACTTACCTTAAAAAAATGTACTAAGTCATTAGTTGATTGCAGTTCTGCAAGATCTTCATCAATTTATTTTTTACGGGTCAAAGTTTTAGAAATAATTCATTACAACAAATGCAATCCGTGATTATTAGATATTCTATTCTGGATAATATGTTTAAGTTATCGTGTCATTCATATTTACCAAGTAACCATTATAATTATGCTTAATACAAACATTTGGAATAATACGCGATAACTACATTCGTATTTCGTTCGAATTTCGATTTAAATTCAACTTTTAAAAAAGTCGTATAAAAAGAAAAAAATGTGATTGTATATGTATATTGAAAAAAATGTTGATATTCAATAAATAAAATAATAAAATCTGCAGAGAATTTGAAATAGGTCTTTAAGGATTCTTGTAACGTTCAAAAATTATAATTTCAATGAATCCATCATTATGAGCGAGAGTATACGCTCAGTGAATCACCTTGTCGTAATACCTATGCTGTTAGATTATATAACGATTCGGATGTTTGGTTGTCGCTTAAATTGTAATTTTACAGTTTATGAATAAAGTGGGCAAAGTTCGGATAACCGACGAACTTCAGAGTATCAGGACTGAAGTGGCAAAGTTAAAAAACGCTGGGGTGGAGTTCATAATAGCTCTCGGACATTCTGGTCTCGAAATGGACAGGCGGGTGGCTAGAGAAGTGGACGGCGTTGACGCAGTCGTCGGAGGGCATTCGCATTCATATCTGTATAGTGGTAAGTTTATCACATCAAGCGAAATGGAAAAATATAGGTAATTACGATAAATTTACTTGAAAAAATAGGTGCGAACAATGGTTGATAATATAAGGTAATATGCATTATGCTGGATAGAAAAATAAAATACTTTAAAAAAAAATGCTTTTACGACCTTTAGATAATATTGTACCGTTTTCCCTTTAGACGTCGAGCGTGCTATACATAATATTGCATATATTTAAAACTTTATCATGTTGTAGCTCAAAGCCTCAAAGGTGTACCACGAAATTACTTCGGTTAAGTTTTTATGAAACAAATTATTCCGTATTTGTCGGCAACGTTTTATAATTATGTTCCGTGGCATCTACTTGCTGTTTTCGGTTAGACACTTTTATATTATAAGAGGTGAGAGTCTTAGAACAGACATTTTCAGCATAATATCGGTGTTAATATTCGAGTTTAGATAATATTTTGATTTTTTCATGCGTATAGAATTAATGACAAATATAAATTCATGCACAACTAATATTCAAACAAAAAATATAAATATATAATTTTATTTCTAAGTGGTTTAAAACTTTATTAATTAAAAATTATTACAAAATATTTTTTTTTTATATTTCAATTTTATGATCATACAACCTATACACAGTATACACGTGTAGTAGAATAAGGGATGTTTGGATGTTTTTATTTATTTAAAATGACTTGTGTTGGCGTTTATGAAGAACCATTTAGTGTTGAAACTTAAGTATGAGGTTATAGGTCGTAATGTTTTTAAATTTGGCGTATTATTTGTCATTTTATATTGCAAGTTTGGCTAATACTGTCATCGTACGCAAGAAAAGAAAGAAATAGATTTATGAGAAATTCGTGAAGTTACATTCTATTTGGTAACCTGTGATCATTGTAAGATGATCATTGTAATGTTTCATTAATGAAATATAAACTGTGTGTTATGAAAGTCACGTGTAATCATCAACACATTTTATCTTAATTTAAAATATAAATATTGTATACATCATAATACTATATTAATTCCTGTATGTATAGCCTAAATATTATTATTTCATATGTATATATCACACACACACAATTAGAAGATATTAATAAACAATCAAACATGTTTATAAAATATCATCCCCATTAATTAATTAAATCTTCATTTCCCTAAATTATTTATAATTATGACTAGCTACTATATCATTATTCATTAATAGTTGGTTTATTTATTTACATGTGTACAGCTTGTCATTTTATATTAAATTAATACTATTTTTATGCAAGGTGATCAATTTAAGTATCTATCACATATTCACATATTATTTCGAAAAGTTAATATTTTTTTCAATATACCTTTTTTACACTATTCGATGTCAGTGCAAAACAAAATTTTTGAAAAAATTACTATTTATTACAATCCTTGTGTATATCATTTATTGGAAATCACACATTTTTAATTTTGTAGTCCTAAAAAAAATATTTTTAGGAGTTTTTGATATATACAGACCGGATTTCGAACAAATAGTTAATTAGTTATAATAGCATTAAAGTTTAGATAAGAGACACCGATGAAGCATACCCCGTAAAATATTCTGCTTCGGGATGTGGAATTAAAAAGACATGCCATCATTAAAAAGAGTAAAAATGTAATAACAAATTATGTAAAAATAATAATGATATGAAGAAAAAAAATAAAAACTTTTCGAAATAATAAGTGTCCATTAAAGTTAGTTAATTAGTCTATTAGTTAACACTTAAATGGATCACCATTTAAAAATTATTATGTAAGTACATCAATCCTATCGATAATTAGTAAAAGCGATAAGTACGCTTTTTGAAGTGTGGTGAAATACTATTGTTTTCATAATCTATTTAGAAATATTATTATCTTATAGGTATTAAAAGTGTTGTAGATTGTAGTATAAAAGTGTTAACATTATATTATTATAATACAAGCATCATCATATGTAGTAAATTATTGTTAACACACTGCTCTTATTATTATTTATTATATACGTTTTTATATATACTTATTATCTACCTATAATGTATATTTTCAAACGGTATTGTGCATATAGTCATACGTCAAGCTGTATTTTTTTAAGACCGTAAGCCTATATCGTATACACGTATATATATAGTTTTATTATAGAATAGAATATAAAGCCTTGCAGTTGTTTTCCGGGAGAACAACGAAATTATCCAAACCTCGGGTGCATAATATAATAATATCATAAGAAAAGGTTAACAACCCTTATTATTATTATTATCCGACTGGCACGTTGTGCAGGAGTGAATCGCATTCCGGTAGATCACCTGTTGCGTGTATATATGATATGAATATACAGAGTGTACCACGAAGTGATGACAAACGAAATCTTGTTTTAATTGATATTTTTTAATTTTTTTTTTCATTAAATTTAAAGACGCTTGTACTACAAGTGTAATATAAGCTTGTGTGTTTTTTTTGTACAGAAGATAAAAAAAATTCAAAATAGCCAATTTATAAACATATTGACAAAAATAGTTATAACATTTACAGTATTTAATTTGAGTAATCTGTTTGCGACTTATGAACGTTTAAATATTCGTTCAACTTTCCGCTACTATGCAATTTATCAAAACTTAAAGAAAAAAACCGGTAGTCAAAACGAAATTTTTATCTGGAGTTAACGATAACCATACTAGAATTCTGATAATAATATGTACAATTTAGTTAAAAATAGCAAAAGGACAGAAAGGTCATAGATAATAAAGAATGTGATTATCGTATTCGTTTTGACTTATTTAGTTTTAATATATTACCCAGTAGCAGAAAGTCGGACGAATATTTAAATGTTCATAAATCGCAAACGGACAATTAAATCCTGTAAACGTTAAAACTTATTTTTTCAATATGTTTATAAATTTTATTTTTTCAATAAAATTTAAGTAAAAATTTTTATACTACACGTGTAATACAAGCGTCTATTAGTTTTATGAAAAAGATAAATAAATAAAAATATTGATTAGAACACCATGTTATTTTATTTGTCAGAACTTCGTGATACACCCTGTACATATGTATACTATATTACTATATTGTATAATACAACAGCTGCTTCTCAACACCATCCATGGTAGACCTTTCTCGCGAGTTCATAAAAAAAAGACGAAAAAAAATCATCGTTCATCAAATGCGTATAATATAATTTATAGCCATCAGTTTGGAACATTGAATTCATTATGAATAATCGTGTGTAGAATAATAATATTATATAAGGTACAACTACTCGACTACTATACACACATCATATTTTGTAATCGGACGTAGGTAATTAATGTTATATTGATGTTGGATAAACGCGCAGTAATAGTTCTATTCATTAATATGGGCACAGTTTGAAATGTCAACGAGTTTAGAGTTTCTTATTGGAGACGAACTTTTGACCAAACCGTTATGATCGATAAATTATTTAAAATAGAGAAGTTCATATATAAAATGACAATTAATATTACAAATATATTAAAATATATGGCATATTTCCAATGTATTTCACCATGTATGCAGTATGGGATATAGTGATGATGCAGGGGGTTGCACTGGGGCTTCAGGTTGTGGTTGTTTTAAAGGCCACAGGTAGATGTCCTAGACTTTTTAGTTTTGTAAGGAAATAGATTATTAATAAAATTGTATAATGATCAATAAAATAATTAAGAATTTAAGAAATTATTATTAGACTTGTATGATTATTATGGACTCATTGTTATCTCTACGACTTGTGACTAGGTACCTACTTAATTGAAATTTTTTCTGTTTTAAATCCATTTTCACTTTTATCAAACATAAAAAAATGAAGAATTAATGCATCGTATAAATATTAGATATATTTTGAAAAAGTAATTTCACTTATAAGAGCCAAGAGACCTCTGATATTATTATACTGGCACCCTGGCCTCCCGAGACTTGACATAGAACCATCACTGTGGTCCCCAACAGCACCTACATTTTTTTCTACTTAGCATTTTTAAAATATGGTTTCGTGTACAACAAGTTATCGAATTATTGATTATTCAAACACATTTTGTACGTACCTAAGTTTTAAAGATTAGGCAGGTGATGAGTTTCGGGTATATCTACCTAAATAGTTGACAGGCGGGCGGGTTGTGTGTGAGGGCAAATACGGTGATGTATTATGCACTAATATTATTGTATAAAATAATAATAGTAATAAATAAATATTTGATCGACTGTGAACAACTGTCTGTTTTAAAAATAATTTAATCTCTTTGAAATATTTAATTTTTTATATAGATAACGTGGGCTGTGTGCCTGTGTTAACACGAATTTATATTTTTAAAATGAAAACCAAAAATTTTTACTTACGTTTTTAAACACATCGTTTGTATAAAAAAAAAATGTTAATTAAAACTAGAGGTCTACATTTGAATGAGAGATTTAACTACTGCAATACCTATGCATAGCGAATACTCTTGGTCATCGAAATTTTGCTGCTACTCAAAGGTTTTTGATACCGAGGGATGTTTTTAGGGACACTAAAAGAGGGATTAAATTTTTGAAATTCATAAAAAATAAATGTGTAAAAAAAATATTCTGTAAGTTAAATTAAATTATAATATCATTTTTTTTTATGTTTTAACGATATAATAATTTTAATATTTTAACAACTACAAAGAAAATAATTAAAAAAAAAAAAAAAAATCAATGCATAATACATAGGTAGATACAATTGAATTTGGTGAGAAAAAAAATCAGTTTTTGAACGTGCCCGTTACTGTTATTATAACTAGTATAATACTAGTGTAAAGCGTTTTTTGTCGTCGGTTTGTCATTATTTTCAGATTGATATTAAAATTAGTGTCTATCACTCGAAGAGTTCGCTATTTGGAGGTTATTCCATTGAAAATAAGTAAAAATATCCCCGTTCTAAAAAAAACCTACTATTAGGTGATGTCCACTATTCAGAGGTGTTCGTTAGGAGAGGTTTCACTGTATATGTATGTATATGTAGTATATACTAAAGAACAAGGCTGGGCAAGTTAACTATTTTTTTTAACTCGTTAAGTTAAGTTAATTTGGAAAAATGTAAGTTAAGTTTAAAGTTAAATGTTACTTTCCTTTTTTATTTAACTCGTTAAAGTTACAAATTAGTTGGAAAAAAAAAGTAACTTAAATTAGTTAAACATAAGTTACTTTTTTTTTCTTACAAAACTTATAATTACACCATTTACACCTCAAGTTAAATATTTACAAATAACATAATAATATTATATAGCAGAATAATTTATATTTAACATAATGATTATTGTTATTATTATTATTTTTTTTTATTACACAAAATGCTATAATAAATCTTTGGGGTTCGTACAAAGAAAAAAAAATAACTTAACGTGACTATAAAATAAATTAACGCGTTAAGTTAGAAGTTACTTTAAAAATAAAGTAACTCGTTAAGATAGAAGTTACTTCTTAAAAAAAAAGTAACTCGTTAAGTAACTTAGTTAAAAGTAACTTAACTTTTTAACTTAACTTTAACTTTTTAACTCGTTAATGCCCAGCCTTGCTAAAGAATAAGGATAGTTAATCACGATATTATGATGATAATATAATATTAGGTTTTACTACATCCTAATATCTTTTGTATTATATAGGACCACCGCAGGATATAGAAACGCCGGTGGGGCCGTACCCCGTGATCGAAAAAAGAGGTGAACAAATTGTGCCCGTAGTGCAAGCATATGCATTATGCAAATACTTGGGGAAATTGGTTTTGACTTTCAACAGTGAAAAGCGTTTAGTCAGTGCCGTCGGTGCGCCAATTTTTTTGGACCAAACTGTTCCTCAAGGTAAGTACAATCGATAAAAAATTTATATAGGCACGTAACAAAATGCCTATATTAGACGTTTGTTTGCGTGCGTGAGTGTTCGTGAACAAAAATAACGATCATAGATTTCAGATCCGAAAATGTTGGAAAAAGTCGAATACTACAAAAAATTAATGGGGGAACCACCTGCCGATATAGCCATTGGAAAAACGCAAGTGTTTTTGGATGGCAACTGTAAATGCGCGGAGACCAATTTAGCCAATTTGATAACCGATTCTTTTATACGTATAGTGAGTATAATGACGATTCGGATAGGAATTTTAATGCGATAAAAAGCCAATTGAACGTACCTTTTTAAATAGATTGCTTCCGGTAGATGTAACAAATAATCAATTTGAAATTACACATACCATAATTATACCTGATATAATATTATGATAAAAACCATAAATTATAATATAATTTATGAAAAAAATAATCGTCAAGTTAAATGCCTGATGTACAAAAATCATATTCATATATATAGCAATATATTGCAATAGCAATTTTAAATTTTTTCAGTATTTATACTTATTTCGTGCTTAATGTTTTATTTTTATATAATTTATTTATTTTAATTTGATAATATTATTTTTCATATCGATTCCCTATATGGGTGTGTTGGCCTTTTCTATTATACTACTTCTTATTAATATTCTAGTATCGATTTGCATACATTTTTTATTTCTAAAAATGTATATATGTTCGGGCGAAGAAAACAACTGTTTAATTTAAAATTAAAAATTCTTAATTGTATATTTAATATCTATATTCAATGAACTTTCTAATTTAATATTATTAACTAATAATTATAAAATATTTATATAATAATAATAATAAAAATATATTCATAATATTAGTTTGAAAACCACTAAAAGAAAAATGTTTAATAATTTATTCAACTTAGAATATAATTCGTGTACACCCCGATACTAGGTAATTCTATACAAAAATTTACGATCGTTTCAAAAATAAAAAATGAAAAATATTCTAAAAAACTTGAATAATATTTCCTAAAATGTTTTAATTTTTAATTGAATTTGTCCATAAATTTTATTAATTGGTTATTTATATTAATTGCTATTATGTATAGGTTGTAATAATTAGTAATTATTATGACGTTTACAATTATTTTAACAGTAGGTAAACTTGTTCAAAATTTAAGACACACGCGATTTGAATATTTTATAGAATTGTTTTATTTTATTTTCTCTTGAAACATAATAATATATCATACATGCTATGTTTAACGGTAACACTACTATAATATTGATTTTGGAATTATAAATTTATTGCATATTTTTAATTCCATGGTTTCCAGAGCCCAAGAAAATATGTTGATGTTTAATTGTCAAATAGTGAAAAAATAGCAGTATTGATAATAATAACACTTACATAGTTACATGTATTGTAGTCGAATATTAGTAGAATCACAGATTTTTGTTGCTGGACATTGCTACTTACTCAATGCCACTTCATTTCACAATTTTCTATAATTTCAATTTTAAAAGTTTATGAACAAACTTTATTGCTGGAATATATTTATTTTAATGTTTACAACACAGAAGTTCTAGAGAAAATATCAATAGTCGCCATTATAAAATATGAATCATGTAAAATAAATATAGCACGTTATTGTACAATTTCAAGTATAATTCTAACGTACCTATTATATAATAATTTATTCGGGAAAAAAATATTTAAAAAACATCCAATATTAACAACTATATTAGATTATTCATAATCAAGTTATGTGTTTTTGTTATATTATAGTTGATTAGTTTTAAAAGATTGTCATATTTTTTTAATGAAATATTTATGAAAATTATTTATTTATTTTTATTATGTATTTAAATATATTCTGCCTTGAGTGTTATCTGATACTAAAAATGTATTATTGTTTATTGATTAACCAATGGATATTTTTTGCTGCTACTTTCAGTATCTAAAATACATTTTTAATTTTATAAAATATGTTTATCGAATTTAAATAAAATAATATTCGACGAATATGTTTTACATAATATTATATTGTATTTTATTTTTATTAATATATTCTAGAATTTGAAAAATTTGTTAAAAAACAACGTAACTTTAAGAGGCTGGACCGATGCCGCTGTAGCGATAACACTAAGTAGTAGTATTCAGAGTTCAATAAATGCTTCAAAGTCACAAGGTAATATAAAATTAATATTTCTAATATCATAAAAATTATTCAAATTATTGATAAATAATACAAATATATGATATATATGTCTATAAAATGGTATTTTGTTGATCATTTGCATACATTTTTTTCCCTTACATAGGCAATGAGCCAATGACAAAAAAATATATTCAAATTCTGATTTTTTGGAATGCCAAAAAATATGCCAAATATTTTGGTGTGCCATTTAAAAGTATTACCAATTTAAGTTTTTTTTACACTTTTCTTGTATATAATTAATCAGAAATCGTTAAATGTTTATGTATTTGATTTTTTTTCAATTTTTAATAATTTTTAGATTCTGAACGGAGTGATGAATGTATTGATTTTATAATGATGTGTGTTTTTTTTTTTTTTTTTTTATTTTTTTTTTTTTGTGTCTGACGACAACATTTGGAGCAGTAAAAATGATTCGATTTTGGACTTCAGCCCTTCTTTGAAAAGGAAATTGAATCTAAATGGTACTTTGGGGGGGTCAAAAGGTTAAAAATTTTCAATATTTTTTAAATGAGTCGGGAAAAACCTTAAAAAAATGACGGAAAAACGGGATTTTTTACGCAAAACCAGTTTTCGTCAAAATTTTTTTGCTATAACTCAAAAACTAATCGATGTAAATACTTGAAATTTTCACCAAATGTTTATATTAGCGTTCTCCATACACAGTTAAATTTTCAAAGAAATTTGACTTTTTTTGAGCTATTTATAGACAATTGAAATTTTTAATTTTTCTAAGTTTTTTTTCTTCAAATACCGATAAAAAATTTTTGGGTGGCTAGAAAATCTTGAAAATTTAATACAAGGTTTCTTATAAGTTGCTCTTAAAGTGATAAAAAAAAACAACCCGAAATCGTTAGTCACAATTTTATTTTATAAGTGCTTAAAGTTCGAATTTATACGAAATATGTCAAAATTGCGAAAATTTGCAAGTAATTTTGTGGTTCGAAAATCGTAAATTTTTTTTCTTTTATAACTAAGTTTTGAAAATTTGGTACAAGGTTTTCCATACATTTTTCTTCAATTATCTGTAAAAAAACTCTATCAGATTCAGACAAAAATTTTTTAAGAGTGTTTGAAATTTAAATTTTTACAAAACCGCGTTAAATAACAATTTAGCCTCAAACGATTTTTGATATTTGTTGTTATTCAAATAGTATAAGTTATAAATACTTGAAAATTTTACCAGTTATTTAGATTGCCATTTTCTTTACGTGATTTGATTTTCAAAACATTTTGACTTTTTTTGAGCTATTTATAGACAATTGAAATTTTCAATTTTTTTTTATTTTTTTTTATAAATGTTGATAAAAAAAATTTAGCGGGGACAAATTACTTGAAAATTTAATTGAAGGGTCCACTTAACTTGTTCTAACTCTCATTCAAAAACTATAAAAATACATAGGCACAATTTTTTTTTATTAGCCTTTGAAGTTCAAATATTGACGAAAATTCGTCAAAATCATGAATATTTTAACTATTTGGTAGTTAAAAATTTATAAATATTTTACTATCAAAAGCTAAGAATTGAAAATTTAATACTATGCTGTCCATAAGTTAAGCTTAGAATAATTATAAAAAAGTTTGAGGATTATTCAATTTAAAAAATGTTACGAGTGTTTAAAGTTCTAATTTTAATTTGAAATCAAAAATACACGTGTAAAATAACGTTTTACTAATAAATAATTTTTGATTTTTGTTATTTTTAAAAAATTACTAAACGTAAGATCTTGAAACTTTTACTTAAATGTTTGAATTTGTTTCAAAATAGAATATATGACAATATTTAAATATAATATATCCCAGACTGACAAATCATCTCCGTTCAGAATCGTTTTTTGTATACAATGATACCTATCGTTGCATTCAAATTTAACCTACCATAGTCCGAGGTCCACCCCACCCCCTAATGTACAGCAGAGCGATACTCACTTACCCGCTTTTTTAGATTTAGGGCACATTAATGATTGAAAAATAATTATATTATATTTTACCGGACATTATAAATTTTAGGATTTATTGTAAATTTGATGAATCCTATTTATCGTATGATGCACATGGCTAATAAACTATACATACCTTTTTAATTTTTATTATAACTATACATTATCTTATTGTTATTCATCTATTAAAATTTACTATAAATGTAATATGTAATTATGGGCTTTACCCGTTATGTTTTAAATAAATAAATGTTTTTTAGTAACTTTATTTTTGTCAAATAATTTGACATATTGAATTAAATACTTGAAAATGTTTAAATAAAAAATATAAAAATTAAATTTAAAACATTAAATTTCAGGGTTAACATTGACGTAAGAATAACTCTTGTAATGTAGTTTTATTACTAACTGTAAATATTAAATTTGTATAAATAATTTATAGAAGTTGTTGAGCACCTTCTTATTTATGGAACCTTGGTATTTGATGATTTTTAATTAATTTACTTATCTTACATAGCTTATTATATTTGAGCTGATAAACGTATACATTTTTTTTTGTTTATAAAATATCAAAGTAGAAAGTATCCATTAACACGTTGGGAAATTAAAACATTGTCAATCACCAGTAATTCTCTGTATTAAATTCAATTATTTTGTTAAGTATCTATTTTTACGAAGTCTTTCGCTTTCAATTATCGTACAATTTATTTTACAATATATTTTGTACAAAAGTGATAAAATATTATAACAATCGATATTAATCTAATATTATGTCATTTATATCATATTATATTAATATATATGCGTGTATAATATAATATTATTATTTTATATTTATATAACGATATTTTCGATTTGTTGTATAAATAATAAGTATATATATATTTTAAATATTTATATTGATTTGTGTACTTATTATCAGGTAATATATATGAAGCTGACATTCAGCGCACATTGCCATACAAAACTCCTCTATGTAAGGTGACCATTACTGGAGCGACGCTGCTAAAAGCACTAGAGCACAGTGCATCCATGTATAATTATGCAAACTGTTCAGTTCCAGAAAAAAATATATATGGAGGTTTCATGCAAATGTCAGGTAAATTATGGGAAAGTTATCAAGATTTTTTTATCTCATTTAGTTAAGATAATATAGAAAAAAAAGTGGGCAAGTGGATATACCACTCTGCTCTACACTAGGTTTTGAATGAACCACAATAACGAATGTGGTAAATAATTGTAATTAAATGATATAACATTTCATACGAAAAACGGTTCTGAGCAAAAACGGTCTGTCAGCTTATATATTACTATTTACTAAATATTTAACATGATAATATAGTTTTAGATTCTGAACGGAGTGATGAATGTATTGATTTTACAATGATGTATGTTTTTTTTTTTTTTTTGTTTTTGTGTCTGTGTACAGCATAACTAGTCGAAATAATGCTTCAATTTCAAACTTTGGGGGTGGTTTCCGATGGAAAAGTGGATATCCTTAGTGAATTATAGAGGTGAAAAGTAAACAATTTCCAAAAGTTTTCAAAAAAATCAAAAACAAAAAAAAAATTACAGAAAAACGGCAATTTTTACGCAAAAACAGTTTTCGACCAAATCGATTTTTTTATATGGTTGTAATTTAAAAACTAATCACTGTAAATACTTGAAATTATCATTAAATGTTTATATTAGCGTTCTCCATACACAGTTAAATTTTCAAAGAATTTTGACTTTTTTTGAGCTATTTATACCTAGACAATTGAAATTTTCAATTTTTCTAAGTACTTTTTTTTTAAATAACGATAAAAATATTTTGGCCGACCAGAAAATCTTGAAAATCTAATACAAGGTTTCTCATAAGTTGTTCTTAAAGTGATAAAAAAAAAATCCGAAATCGTTACTCACAATTTTTTTTTATAAGTGCTTAAAGTTCGAATTTATACGAAATATGTCAAAATTGTGAAAATTTGCAAGTAATTTTGTGGTTGAAATATCGTAAAATTTTTTTCTTTTATAACTAAATTTAGAAAATTTGGTACAAGGTTCTCCATAAGTTTTTCTTTAAATATCTGTAATAAAAACTCTACCGGATTGAGACAAAAATTTTTTATGAGTGTTTGAAATTTAAATTTTTAAAAAACCGCGTTAAATAACGGTTTAGCCTCAAACGATTTTTGATATTTGTTGTTTTTCAAATAGTTTAAGTCGTAAATACTTAAAAATTTTACCAATTATTTAGATTACCATTTTCTTTACGTGATCTGATTCTCAAAATATTTTGACTTTTTTTGAGCTATTTATAGGCATTTGAAATAATCAATTTTTTTTTATTTTTTTTATAAATGTTGATAAAAAAAATTTATCTGGGACAAATTACTTGAAAATTTAATAGAACGGTCCACATAACTTTTCTAAATCTCATTCAAAAATTATAAAAATACATAAGCACAATTTTTTTTTATTAGCATTTGAAGTTCAAATATTGACAAAAATTCGTCAAAATCATGAATATTTTTAACTATTTGGTAGTTAAAAATTTATAAATATTTTACTATCAAAAGCTAAGAATTGAAAATTTAATATCATGCTGTCCATAAGTTAAGCTTAGAATAATTATAAAAAAGTTTGAGGATTATTCAATTTAAAAAATGTTACTAGTGTTTAAAGTTTTAATTTAAATTGAAATCAAAAATACACGTGTAAAATAACGTTTTACTAATAAATAATAATTTTCGATTTTTGTTATTTTTAAAAAATTACTAAACGTAAGATCTTGAAACTTTTACTTAAATGTTTGAATTAGTTTCAAAATATAATGTATGACAATATTTGAATATAATATATCCTTGACTGACAAATCATCTCCGTTCAGAATTGTTTTTCGTATACAATGATACCTATCATTGCATTCAAATTTAACCTACCCTAGTCCGAGGTCCACCCCACCCCCTAATGTACAGCAGAGCGATATTCACTTACCCGCTTTTTTTATATTGCTATGAATGTAATTTATTTATTATTGATATTACAAAAGATTGATTTAATGTTTAACGAAAATTTAAAATTTTTATAGATATTTATAGGAAAAAAACTAAAAGCGTATTTTAAAATATTTAGAAAAATATACGATATGTCAATAATTTTATCATGAACCTCCCCAACTAGATCAAATTAGTTACCTGAAACTACCACTAAGTTTAAAATTGAAGCATTTTTATTGCCCTTAACGTTGACGATACTCACACAAAAAAAACATATGATTGTAAAATCAATACATTTATTGCTTCGTTCATCTATATAAATTAAAATTAGTTCATTAGTCATTACCTACTTACATTGCTTTTTTAAAAGTTACCTACTTTTATTTTTTTCAACTTTTAACTTTTACCAGTTAATCATAAATAAAAAGTAATTTAACTTAGTTAAAAATTAGGTAGTTTTAATTAATTTAATTTAATTTTTAAGAAAAAATAAATATTACAATTTATGCAATTTTAATGAAAGATTAATATTATACTCAAATCAAAAAATGTAAATTAAAAATACTAAACGTGAGAGTTATACTAATAGAAAAAATAACGGAAAAGGAAGAACATTCGTTGATAGAGTCTTATCATAGAAGTTATTAATCATTTAACACACATTTAAAAAAAAATATGGCACCAATTTATATTCAAATATCTTTGTTATTGAGAAGATTGAAATTAATAGGTGTTAGATAATCCAGCTGTAATTGTTTATTAAAACTTTTCAAAATTCAAAAAAACACATTTCGATTTTTATCAATATTAATTAAATAAATATCATATTAATTAAAATTAAACCATTGAAAACTTTTTTGAATTTTTATTTTATATTTCACTAACAACTATATTAATTGTTTAAATATAATATAATTACTACAGAATTAGGACCCATAAAAATGTTTTTAACAGAACAAATTGACAGATCTATAAAAAAGTTTTTTTTATAGAATTCGTAAAACTATCACTACCAATAAAAACGAATCCTACTTATTCACAAATCCTATTCAAATATTTACGTTACTGTATGTAGTTAATCCCGAAATAATCTGAAATTTTCAAAATTTGTCTTTTTATGATATTGTGTTTTAAACGTGTATTATATAGTCGAACCACATCATATAATACAGTTTATTATTATATAATAAAAATATTTAATTTAAAATTATTTATCAAATATTCTACCTAAAATTCGTCTTGTTCATTTCTTTTCCAGGAATGCACGTCATTTACGACATTAAAAATGCCGCGGGTTCACGGGTACAGTCTGTGAAGATTCAGTGCTCAGAATGTAAGTTGCCATCTTACGAACCAATCAATCTAGAAAAAAAGTACAACATAATCATGACTAAATACATGGCATACGGTGGAGATCAGTATAAAATGATCAAAGATGAACTTATTAGCATTAACAATTTAGGTGAGTATCATCTATTTTTCGCGTAAAAAATCAACACAATTATTAAACAATAATTAATAATATACAATACAAATTAGATTAGACAACTAATCAAAATCATAAAATCATCAATATAGATAAAAAAAAAAAAACACCATTATTTTGTACTCTGAATATTCAGTCAAAAATATTATGTCTAAATATTTTAATATTATTTTATCAAAAACAATTTTTTTTTTAAGTTTTTGAACCATTGCAATAAAAATTAAAAAATGATGTTTTGTTCACAATACCAATAACTAGAAATATAATTATTTAAACATGCAAATTTACATAGGTTAGAATGGTTAGATATAAATTTGCGATTATGTATTTTATTTAGTCATAACTTAAAAGTTACCTTAACTTTTTTAAAACATAAAATTAAACATTTTCTAATTATTATTAATGTATAAAAAAAATAAAAAAAAACGATACGAATTTGGATATTTTTTAAGTTTTGTTTACAAGAGGATATTGAATCTCTGGAAAACTTCTCCTCTAATAACCAAAGGTTAGAACTTGAGATAAACGATAAAAAATTTTGGAACCATTTAAAGCTGTATTGACATTTCATAAATAAAAATTGGAATAAATACTATTATTTAATTATACATTAATATATTATTATTTTTTATTTTGTCAATTAGGCGAAAGGCCCATAAAAATAAAAATACGTGTATAATAAATATAATATATAATAACTAAAATCAATTATATACTTAAGTGAAATAGAAAAATTAGGTTATATTACTATTATAGTATATACGTCATGAATTATTTATTTATTATGTACACTAAATTGTACATATATATATTTTGAAATCATAGGAAAAACAATAATGATACAATAAAATTACTCCGAATCAAAACTATTTTTCTATTTTTGTTATTTTGTTATCCAATTATCTATGTATTTTAATTGGTCCCGTTGAGTAGTGCAAAAAATCCAATAGAACAATATTGTGTTAATTTTAGTATAGGTACTCCTACCAGCTCGTTGGAAGTGAATGAGTCAGTTTAATGTTAACTAATATTCTATTTATATAATGAGACACGTTTCGGTGATATAAATGAGAAAATTAGAAGTCAATTATTGCACATTTCCTGATTTGATTTTATGAAGTCTTCGATGGTTTAATTGTATATAATAAGTTGCGTTGCTGATGTGTATAAACACTACGGCTATAAAAAGAAAAAAAATACATTTACAGTAAAATAATCGGTTTTAGTTTCCAACTTCCGTATAGCATATATATGTAGGTTCCGTGACGTTACAATTTCCACTAGTTGATATATATATAAAACACTATTATATTATTAATTTATCGACAGCTTTATCTGTCACTATATTTTTCATTTGCGTATAATTTTCGTACTATACGCAGACTGTATGTATGTAAGATTAACAGCTGATTTTAATGTTGAAAATTGTTTTTCTTTATGTGAATTTTATTTGTAGAGATATTTTTCTCGAAGTTTGATCGCATATAATCTACACAATTTCATATGTATATATTAATTCAACAGTATTTATTTATTACTCATATCAGCCGCGTGTGCATAAATAATTGCTTTTATATAAATATAGCCGTCGTACGTGACATAAGTGTATGTTTGGTGTAATTAAATACGAAATTGTTTGATGCATAGTAAAACAATAAATGTCTTACTGTTCGGAACAAATCTAATCTTAAAAAGACATAATTCCACATTTACATAATCTGTAACCACTGATCATAGATACTTGATATCCTTTGGGATTTAAGTAAAACGACGATACTTGATAAAACGAAGTTATTAAAATGTACCTGAGTGAGAACACGTGAATTGTGGGAGATATTAACGTATCGTTTGAGTAAATTAGATTTGTTAGCCTTTACCTATTCAAAGTCTTGAATAAATAAGAAAAATGCAGTAAATACGTGTAAAAATAAAATAAAATATAGACCTAAACTCAAAACCAACTAAAATTATACGTTCAACTTTACTCACGAAACTTTAAGACGAAATTATCTATTCCAAAAGTAATATTTAATATAAAAATATAAAATATATAAAATAAATTTTCATATAATAATATTATACATATTATAGTGTTTACACCGTTTAAGATAACGCCATTTACGTATACGTTGTCTAATACACTAGATTACTAGAAGTTGCACATCGACTTTAAAGCTTTTTTTTTTCAAAAAAATGTTACGTTTAACGATGAACCATTTTGTTTTGTAAATCAAGAAAAAAATATGGTAAAAATAATGTGTTCAGCTAAACTTAAATTGTTATGTTTCTAAAATTGGAAGGTGGAAGGTAAAAAGTATTAGATATATTAGGCGTTCGTATGACTTTTGGTCAAACTATATAATATAAGTTTAATGATATAAGCTCACCCAAACAATAAATTAGACATATTAGGTGTCCATATAAATTTCGCCCAAATGATAAACATATATAAATTTTCCCAAACGATATGTGATTTTGAGTCATTTGCTTGAATAAAAATTGCCTTGATAAAACATACATATTTCTTCGATAAAGAATTATTTTGTATCAAACGCGTGTAAATTATAAATTTTTAAACATTTTTAATTAAATTCGATTGTCAGGTATGGTATGGTAGCAAATTATTATAAAACATACAATTTTACTTACTTTGAGAAAATTCTACGCCGTTTTCTTTTATCGATAATAGAATATAATTGTTATAATTATTGTTTTTTTTTTCAGAATTTTTAGAATCAGACGCCTTGTTATCGTATGTCAAAGAAATTACACCAATTTATGCAGAAGTAAATAACAGAATTAAAGTTTTGAATCGTAAATGAAGAGAATCGTATAATATATTATAATATCATAATAATATAGTCAATTTATAGTGTTGACTTATCGCGTTTGCTCCATCGAGTTTTTATTTAATATTATATTTATCTCAATCGATTTTTTTTTTAGTTAATAAAAATAGCAATATTTTACGATTTAAAAAATATCACGAGGTGTATTTAGTTATTTTTTTTGATTTATTTATCTTATCTAGCGGTATAGGACACGCGTACAGAAAATAAACCTGCAAAGTGCTGAGCAAGTATTTGGCAACGGAAATCGGAGTAAGTAATCGAGTATTAAATCGGTTAGGTTAGGTTGGGCACATAATAAGTCTTACCCGTCTATTTCGACACTTGTGCGCATACTTATTCGTTTGCGAATGAAATTTCGTTGAACTCGATTTCAATGGCCCTTCGTCGTACAAAATGTATAAGTTGATACAGCAGGTTGCAGCAGACAGTCCTTCGTGAGCCGTTACACAATACAATATGATAATATCGTATTATCGTTCGCGTTTATTGTAATAATACAATATAGTATAATATGATATACATTGTCGTCGACCGCAGATCAAGCTGGATCGATCCGTATCACGTATATGGACGATCCATATTTTATCTCTCGCTGTAGGTACACCTGTTATTATTATAATGTAAAACATTATTCCCGTCCTTTTTTTCGAATCGGAATACACGACTATATATAGTCTTTTTCTCGAAAACACACTTGTCACAGATGGCCACGGCGTTATCGATATGAAAAGATATCGGTAAGACGATGTCATCTATACGATTAGACGAACATTTTAAATAATTATTTTGATGTTGGGAATATTTTTAGGTAATATTTTTGTACGCGTGGAATTTTACAATGACATGTGTTTTTTTTTTTCAATTTCAAATGAGGTTTTTGGTTGCTAATTGGATCTATAGTTGGTTGTCAAATCGTTTTCCATCAGAATCATTTTTTCATTATATACAAACATGATTTATCATTGAATTCAAATTGAATACATCCATTGCTTACTTACTATAGCCGGGTACGCTTGTACTCCTTCTGTAAAGCATACCGATTAATTACTTTTTCTATTATCAATAATATAATGATGTGAAAATTTAACGAATGTTTATATCATTTTTTTTTTTTTTTAGAAACCTTGATTATATTAAGTACTGACAATTTTAAATTTTGACTTTTCCAAAGCATCAACTAGATCTAATTTTCTATCAGAAACGTTCTTCGAAGTATGTGAATGGTTAATTTTTATACTAAGAATAATAATAAAAATACATAAAAATAAATAAAAAAAACACACTCAACGTAAAATCAATACAATATATTGTCATTCAACCCTTAAAACAATTATATCATCTTTGTAAATATTGTTCAAAATGTCAACAGATAAGTATACTAAATATTTCCTTGGTAATAGTAATAAATATTTTCACTCAACATTTTACAGCGAAATTCCACGCTAGTAGCTGCTTTAATTGCACGCATACTCGGTTGAACAGCTCGACGACGAATTTTTGAGAATACAAAGCGTGGGCGTATAAATCGTATAATGCATAATGCTGGGAATGTAATGCGATAAAAATATTCCAAAAATGTTTCTAAGAAATCAAAATAATTTACATACGAAATTAACTTGATTTTTTTTATTTTAACCAAAAAATATATATTGTTAAATTTAAAAAAGTTTTGCAGTATTACACATTTTTAAGTCTTCTCACATGGATTTTCAATCTAGAAAAAAATATTATCCTCGTTTAATTTTCTGTCACCAACCACAATTTTGATTTTTAAGTCGTACGGATACATTTGAAGAATTATGATTATTAATATTGTATTAGGTAAAAACTATCTTAGCATTTGTTTCAAAGTCAATTTTTTAAGTAAAAATTTTGAAATAAAATTTATAATATAGCCGAGATTTCAGTGTAAAATGTTCTACAAAATGACTGAAAATGGTCAATGGAATATTTTCAAAAATTTTTAAAATATATAAACTTCTTATTTTGATACAAAAATACACGAAACATATGTTATGCAATAAGCATCGCCAGTATTTAGAAGAATGTCGTTCATTCACGCGTTCACGTTCATATTTAGTGAACGATATGTGAACGTCGTTCGTTTTTTTCAAATAGAACGTGAACGTGAACGACGTTTATATTTTTAACGAATTTGATCGACGTGTTCAATTTATTTATCATTTAATAAATATATGTATAAAGTGTGTGTTTTCTCATTATGATTCCTATGATATTTATTTGATTGTAACTCAAATAACATATGAGATATTAAAAACATAATTCAGATACTTTATAAATTGTATATGCTCTAAAGTCTAAATTGTATTCTTATTTTTGGGTTGAGTCGTATATTTGTTAACAATTAGGACAAATAAATAAATAAATAAAATGATACAATTTAGTCAAACAATAAGGTTTATATTATATTATAAATATTACATAGAGGTCGACGGACCTCGTAACGGCGCAGGTCGTCGAGCTCGCTCTCAAAAACACAACTGGTTACCCTAACTGGAGACGAATATCACATCGTTGGTGACAACCACAGTGTTGCCCCTAGTGAGAGTTTTCATATGTTTATGGGTTTTTACTTTTTATATTTACTAAAAGTTAACGATTTATAAAAAAAAATTAAAAAATTAAGTGAACGATCCATGGGCTTTTTGAAAGAACGTGAACGTGAACGAATTCATTTTTTAAGTGAACGTTCCGAACACTGAGCATCGCGTAGGTGGCTTTGTAAATCGACGAAAAGTGCATTGAAATACCAACTCCTTATCATATGATACTACATATAATATTATGTATACAAATTATTTTATTATTTCATATCCATCATCAACCCGTCAACGACGGCCTCGGATAACGCGCAGTTTTTTCTGCGACAATAGCGCACGCCGCACACGCACATAATATTATATTATAATCACTGCTGTACAGAGGATTTTACTGCTACGTGCATATCGGATTCATATTATTATTATTTTATCGTGTCGCGATCGCATTCGCCGGGGACGACGACGCGTCTCGGATTTGAGATTTTCGTGCACAGGTGTCCTTGTGTATAATACAAGTATATCCCGGTCGGGCAGACGGACAAAAGACTTGGTTTACATGTGCTGCGTGACGACGACGACGTCGGTGTAATTTTGTCTACAATATTTCATACAGGGTGATTCACCAATCGTATTCATCCACAATCCACATTTTTCCATTTGATGACGAATTTAGCCTATTCAAATTTGGATTATTGAGTATGCAGTATGCTATTACTTGAGCACCATGATACACCATACTTTAGTTTAAGGATGCGATCTGCAGATGTTTCCTATGGCAATAGGTACACGTTTTTGTCAGGGTTTTGATATATAAAACCAAATTTTAACGAGTAGCATTTCTGAATTATTTAACTTTAAGTGATGGATACTGAAGATAATACTGATAATGTAAATTTAGAAAATATAGCACGTAAAAAATATAATAATCAACAACATATTTATAAAAAATTTCCGAGCGTAAAAAGTACTAAATTCAGTACTTCACATTTTATTATATATATATTTGATGTAAAACCATTATCGATAATTATTATTTTTAGTTTGACAAATGGAACTACCCATAGGAATTTCGATTTTTATGCATCAAAATCTTCAAAAACTATCTGCTTGAAAATGGCTCACGATAAAGAAAGAAGATAATTTGAAACAAAAAATTATTTATAGAATATAATAGTTATTTAAAGTTATTAGTTATTATAAGTTTATATTGCCATAGCATATTATTAAAATAAAAATCTAAGTATCTTATAAAATATGGTTTTTAAGTATGCTTAATCTAAATTCAAAATATCTAAAATATTAAAAGTTAAAAATAGGGAGTGCGCATGATTATAAATCACCCTGTAAGCGTGGTTGGTGTTACGCCGGGTGAAAAATATTTTGTGTGGAAGAAAAAACACACTGAGGTTATTATTACATTAAAATATAAGAGACAGGTTTTTTTTACTACCATCACATGTCAACGTTTATTTAATTTAAAATCGATTTAAATATAATGTGATAAATGTATTATTTACAACCGTAAAAAATTACAATAGAGCATTGTGTATGTATTGATTCAAATAAGGTGGGCAAATTAATAAAAATAATTAAATCAATATGAATTAATTTTTGTTGACAGAGAATCATTAAGTTAAAAATTAATTAATAACCTTTTATGTCTACGAATAAACATAAAATAAATATCAGGAAATTCAATGCGAAATGAAAAGTAATATAAATCTAGTAAGATTGGAGCATAACAGTAAGGAGAAATTATTGCGAGTTTATTATATCAACTGCAGTATTTGCATACATAGATAATTCCCACAGGAAGTACATATTTTATGAAGACCATAAGACCATAAAATATATAAAAAAACATTGTTGATAAAACAGTGGTGATAAAAATCAAAAAAATTAATACTTGTTTCAAATATCACTCGTTTAGCTTTTTACGAAACGAGGAAAAATCAAAAAATTAAATGTTTATAAACTGATTTATATTTTATATATAAGGTGTAACAAGACTATTTGACAAATTTCCATTACAAATGGTACTATATTTGTTAAATAGTCCTGTTTCACCCTGTATATCATATTATCATACCTAAGACTGTAGTAAGTCTTTAGAAAATCGTAGTCTTATAATAACCTTAATTGGCTTTAAGCTTTTAGTTTACTTACATCAAATTGTTACAAGGTGGTTACTGCAGGACATGGTATCATAGTTTATCAATAATCAATAAACATCTAATCATAATATTAAAACCCTCTACTTCGAGGACTTGGTTTTATTATTATTACATTGTTATAACTACTTACTTCATAAATACCTACTCGTTTCTCACTAAACGATATTGGTCGAAAGGTTTTTGTTCTATACGTATTGATTAATATTTTCTAAATATTATCATTTTCTTTACGAGCTTATAATAGATACCGAATCGTAATTCAAACGAATAATACCTATTTTATTATAAAGAAAAATGTATTGTTCTATACGTTCTAACATTGGTGTTTTCCGAAAGATGTACTGTACAAATGTGTTGTTTTTTTCGTTGGACGGTAAAAAATACTAAAAATAATACAAGATAGTATTGTAATTAATTTTTGAAAAATAGTTTTTAATACTTATTATAATATAAATACTAATTTGTAGTTGGCATGTGTTAAAATTATATATTTATAAAGTAAATAAATATATTTGTATAAATTGCAAATAAACCAATTGGTATAAATGCACTATAACGATTTTAACCCCCAAAATCAATTGTATAAGCCATTATATATATTTTAAAACTGGCCACGCAAAATATCGTATTTTATCAATTGAAAATTGAAATTGAGCTAATTTGTAAAAATAAATATGCATCACACCTTAAAGAAAGCACTAATTTTAAATATGATTCAATATTAATAATATGATGGCCAGTAGTCACCTCAAACAACGGGTTACAAGTTAAGATTGGTGAAAATTTAGCGAAAATGCATACGTTTCTTGCATTCATCAAACGTCTCACGCCCATAAAACCGGCTTGTTATATTCGTATTCGCTCTAATCGGGACTTTTCGTAAGCTTGAAACATTATTAGGATATCGAATTTCTAACCTTTTAATGACTGACGATAATTGATTATTAATTTAAAAGCAAAATAGAAAATAAGTTTGTGAAACACTGCTTTACACGAATGTTAAATTTTTGATTAAGACAGCATTTGCTGTTGTCGAATGTCTAATGCACCGAATAAAATATTAAAAACACGGCATCATCGTAATCGTTGTGCCGAAGTCATTATTGATAATTATATATCTACGTAGGTAAGCCGTGCCGAGTGGATGTTATTGATTTTTCGTGAATTGTTTGCGCGGTGCATATTATTATAATATTGTTTCACCGATCATTGGAAATTGAGTAGTTTCCTAACGAAAAAAAAATACGTCTAAAATAAACATTAATTTATAAAATTAGTACAATGTAAACATCACAGAATAATTTGAGATACTACACGATATTATATTTCATTCGATAAACAAAATATTCAAAATTATTTCAATACAATGACTTATAGCGAATGCATAATAAGTACGAACACGCATTTCATTACTGTTGTACCCATTATTCTCGTTGTTTGAGCCAAAACGGATTAGTCGGTATACATTATGCGCATGAATATTATAATTTGTACCTTACAGTCGACGAACGGCAAAAAAAACGTGAAAATAAATTCGTCCGATCAACTGTCTAGACGTTCATTAATCGCTTGCCATTGAACTAAAACATGTATGCGTCGACGACACATAAAACATGTTAATTTATTTACTATAGAATACAATATTATAGTCTTCACCGACCGACTGTAGTAATTATTATTTGATAAAATTGTACAGCAACAAAAATCGTTAGACGAGTGACGATCGATTGAAAAATAGTAGCAACGACAACATAATGTGCAGCATTCGATTATATCATCGTCATTAATTTATTTAATAATGATTACCGGGTAATTTATTTTCATGAGACGCACATGATTTTCACGTTTTTGAAAATATTGTTTATAATATACATCATAAAAAAAGCGGGTAAGTGAGTATCGCTCTGCTGTACATTAGGGGATTAGGGGGTGGGGTGGACCTCGGACTAGGGTAGGTTAAATTTGAATGCAATGATAGGTATCATTGTATACGAAAAACGATTCTGAACGTCAGTCTAGGATATATTATTTTTAAATATTGTCATGTATTCTATTTTGAAACAAATTAAAACATTTAAGTAAAAGTTTCAAGATCCTACGTTTGGTAATTTATTAAAAATAACAAAAATCGAAAATTATTTAGTAGTAAAACGTTATTTTACACGTATATTTTTGATTTCAAATTAAAATTAAAACTTTAAACACTCGTAAAATTTTTTAAGTTGAATAATCCTTAAACTTTTTTATAATTATTCTAAACTTAACTTATGGACTGCATAGTATTAAATTTTCAATTCTTAGCTTTTGATAGTAAAATATTTATAAATTTTTAACTATCAAATAGTTAAAAATATTCATGATTTTGACGAATTTTCGTCAATATTTGAACTTCAAATGCTAATAAAAAAAATTGTGCCTATGTATTCTTATAATTTTTTTATCGCCATAAGAATAACTTATAAGGAACTTTGTATTAATTTTTCAAATATTTTGACTCCGCCAAAAAAATTTTATCGACACTTCAAAAGAAATTCTTAGGAAAATTGAAATTTTCAATTGTCTATAAATAGCTCAAAAAAAGTCAAAATATTTTGAAAATCAAATCAGGTAAAGAAAATGGCAATCTAAATAACTGGTAAAATTTTCAAGTATCTACGACTTATACTATTTGAATAACAACAAATATCAAAAATCGTTTGAGGCTAAACTGTTATTTAACGTGGTTTTGTAAAAATTTAAATTTCAAACACTCCTAAAAATTTTTTGTCTGAATCCGGTAGAGTTTTTTTTACAGATATTTAA
The DNA here is from genome assembly GCA_020882235.1 of Schizaphis graminum. Lineage (NCBI taxonomy): Eukaryota > Metazoa > Arthropoda > Insecta > Hemiptera > Aphididae > Schizaphis > Schizaphis graminum. Next base: position 87,348,221 of record CM037033.1, on the reverse strand, counting down.
AGAAAAATTTATGGAGAACCTTGTACCAATTTTCAAAACTTAGTTATAAAGAAAAAATTATTACGATTTTTCAAACACAAAATTACTTGTAAATTTTCGCAATTTTGACATATTTCGTATAAATTCGAACTTTAAGCACTTATAAAAAAAAAAATGTGACCAATGATTTCGGATTTTTTTTTATCACTTTAAGAACAACTTATAAGAAACCTTGTATTAAATTTTAAAGATTTTCTGGTCGGCCAAAAAAATTATAGCGTTATTTAAAAAAAATATACTTAAAAAAATTGAAAATTTCAATTGTCTATATATAGTTCAAAAAAAGTCAAATTCTTTGAAAATTTAATGGTGTATAGAAAACACTAAAATAACATTTGGTGAAAATTTTAAGTATTTACAGTGATTAGTTTTTGAATTACAACTATGTAAAAAAATCGATTTTTTTGAAAACTGTTGGAAAATGTTTACTTTTCACCTCTATAATGCACCAAGGATATCTACTTCGCAAACATACATCATTGTAAAATCAATACATTCATCACTCCGTTCAGAACCTAAAAAAATGTATACATATTATATTTAACTATTTGTATTGGTATTTTTTAATGACAACGTGCATTTTTAATAACTTATTCGAATGCAGAAAAAATTTTTAAAATAAAAAATAATTATAAATTAATATTAAGTATTATATAATTTCAAAATCAAAATTTGCTTCATATCTTCCAAATCTGTTATTCTTAATACACAAAGTAAAATAACTCATACGTTTCTAGTTCGAATTTCTATTTAGATAAGTTAAAATATATAAAAATAGATTGTTACAATTTTTCAAAATAAGTAGTAATAGTATCAAAGCAAGATAATAATACTAAATATCCAAAAATAAGAATATAAGATGCTCCTACTTAAGAATTTGCCATAAATTGTTAGTCAGATGACTTTTTTTAAATTATGGTGATAAATTGATACTCGAACAAAAAGTTTTTGAATTATTTGGTTTGAAAAATAAAATAATAATAGTTAATTATTATCATACATATAATTTATCAACATTTAATAATTTGTAAAAATTTCTTGAAAATAATAAATTATAGATCCAAACTATTACATTTATTTTATACTTTTTAAAAATTCTTTTTAAGGAATACTCTGTATATCCATTAAACAGAAATAGTGCAAACAATAATTTGAATGTCTATAACAAGTATTACAAAGTCCCACAGTAAGGATTAATACTATTTCATTATTTTAGCCCGTATTCAAACTATGTTGGACTTGTACATTTTTCCGATCGCTCGTCCTCAAGACTGTTGTTGTGCAATTTGCAAACATTAATATGAGTGTGTGTAAATTTAACTATATCAACAGTAATATGATCAATATAAAGCCGCAAATTATTACTTTTCGTAGTAATAAACTGAACTCATATATTTAGTGATAAAAATATATTACTTGCATATTATTATTTCAAATAAACTTATAAAACACCTTATAAAATTATCGACTTTAAAAAAAAATCGAAACAACAAAACTAAAAGTATAAAAATGTCATCTCAATAATGTTATTACTGAATACTACGTATATAGATTCTTATAATACAGAACATGCTAATTTTAAAACTTCACATTTTATTTTTCATACATCATAAAAGAGTTACTGTTGAATGTTGAAGATATCCGTTTATGTTAGCAGTATATGTACAAACGACCGCGTAGGTAGTGTTTGAAGTTTCGACAATTTGTTGAGAATTGAAATGATATTGTGGAGTTTTATGAATTGAACTATTTCAATATTTCATACGTAATTTAATTGACAAACATTTTGGCCGATACCTATTAAATTAAAAGACGTTATAAAACATTGCTAGAGCGTCAAAAGGAAATATTTCATATTCGAAATCGTTATAACGTTAAACAATAGGTACAATATTTTCCCGAGAGCCCCGTCCTCCGCACAACTGTAGACGAACAATAATAATTATATCGTAAAAAAAAGAAAAATCGATTTCACTACATTATTGGTACGACAGCGGCTATTACGACGTTATCATTTAAACAAATCGAAAGTTTTCGACCTTGCAGCGGTCGTTGTCGACACACTCCACCTGCTATAAAATAATAATAATAATAATATACCTAATCCATTAAATATAATATTTGCCCTCGCGAACCCATCGGATAATGTTACCACGATGCACCATCTATATATGATATACATTATAGACACACACATAGTTCAAAATAATAATATAAACATATACCACATGACGTATATGCGTAAGAGTCGGTGGCGCCTAAAATATTATTATTACCTACGACTGTAATGTTATACAGAGTGATTCACTGAGCTAGATCACCACCGTCATCTCATATAACCATGCATTTATTTAAATTATATTTTTCGGAACTCTTAAGTGATTACCGTATTTTTCATAGTATATTTTTTAGACTTTTACACCATTTAATAATGTTCTGTAATCGGATTTTTTCCAGGTGAGAAAGAAACATTTTCCACTGTTATGAAGTAGACAATTTTATTGCAAATGTAAATTTTACCCAAATTTCAATAGATTACCTAGGTACATGTTTAATAACACAATATTTACCTTTGTGTACTAAGGGCGATAGAACCATGATTATGGGGACTATAATGATTTTAAAATCATAGTAATTTGTATTTGTCCATTAATCGTTTATATTTTGTAAAATCATTTTTAAAGATTATTATTCTTTCATCTTTGTATAATACTCATTTTAATACCTCAGAAACTATTTGTTCAAAATAGATTCGATTTAGATACATCAACTTTTTCTAAAACAATATTTTTTCATAATCTAAAATAGTTATTGAAGCTAATATGATCCTTAAGAAAATTTGAAAATTACAAAAATTAGAATATAGAAAAATTGTTTATTAAAGGCAAATTGCCAGTGATCATGATTGGTGAATCATTCTGTATACATGAGAGGTGTCATTTTCCAGAATCCGATGAATACAAAAAAATTACTCGAGCCAAGAACCCTACACCAACCACTTATGTATATTTACATAGAAATCTTAACATTATATTTACACTAAAACGTGAAATATAAATTACACATTTGTTTAAAAATGTTTAATACAACAGAATACACCATAATATTTATAATAAGCTTAAGATCTCAGCATACTAAGGGTCAGGGAAATGCCTAGTCAGCGAAGCCTACATTTGTGGAATGTATATGTTGTTTATTTTTCTTATTATTTAAATTTATGGATCAAGTTTTTAATATTTTTAACGATGATAATGATAATATTTTGAATTTCAATTCTTTTTAACTATTATTATCGATATTTATATATTGAATATTTTAAATATGTACCTATTGTACCTACTTTTAATATAAACATATAATAGTTATCTTCTGCATTTTATATTGTTTTAATCATTTTTGGCTAAAATATTTATCAATAATATCTTCACATTATTCATTTATTTCTCATATTTATTTATATTTTAAAAAAAAAATAATAATAAAATGATTAATTAAGTATTTAACATTTGTTATCGATATAAATAAAAAAAAAATAAAAAATATTAAATGTTCATAATTAGCTTAAAAAGAGTTAGCTTATTTGAAAACAATACTATGTAAATATAAAGTGCACGTAAAATACTTGTAGTTGATAAAAAATCATGATTATATGGTAATTTGTTTTTAAGTTACCTATACCAATAAAAAAAAAATACATTTTTTCAAAAACTAGTTGTCAGTAAAAATTTACATTTTTTCTCTATTTTTTTTTTTTTTAATATTTAAAAAAATACTTTCAATTTTCAATTTTGATTTCTCAAAAGTACCATCTAAATGTAATTTTCTATAAGAAACAACTATGAATTTTAAAATTAATACCATATTATTTACTACATTTCACATATAACGGAGAATACACACATTGTAAAATCAATGAATGTATTGAGTATTGACGTATTGTTTTGCTCAGAATTTAAAGAATTAAATTCAATAATTTATAGCAAAACAATAATAGTATGATATTTATGTATAAATCATTTAAAAATATAATATTTGTTTAAATCTATGGCCCTATAGGTAATAACTAATGTTTAACTTTTTTCTTTTTTTAAACTTATTTCATATCGTTTAGAACACAGGTAAGACGATTCTGTTTACGAGTTATACCTAATACCTAATTAGAAATTAAAAATTTAACTATAAAAATGTAAAAGTTGTATTTATATCGAAATAAAAATGAAAATTACGTTTAAAATCTAATTTCTAATTAGAAAACAGTTATATCTGTATATTATACAACAATATAAAAATCAAAAAATTATGAAATCAATAAATTACTTTTAATTGACATTGATAAAATTAATAACAATAAGTAAAAATTAAATTAAAGTAAAAAAAATGTTATTTAGAATTCGAGCACTAAATTTTATATAATATCCTTCACTACGCAAACATTCTATTTATAGAGTATCATTATTATAATTATTATTGATTGAATTCTGTACTTTAAATAGTTTATGACATTTATTTTAGATTTCGTTCGTAGGTTTGTATATTATATATATTTATGTTCACTCTTGAATGAAGATTTGTTTAAAATTTGTTTAACCCTGTAAATTATATTACGAACATTGTAAAAAGTTAAAACAATACTGCTTTTATATTACGATGATCTGAAATAATATTATTTTATTAAAGTACTATTCAAACATCAAACAGAAGCTTTATTTACCTATTTACTTACCCTCTTTACAGTAGAAACTCTGTCATTCCTCATATTATAGTCTCTTCATTCTATAACACTTGATCAAAATTTTGCAATACTTACATAATCATTTTTTCTTTTTTTTATATAATATTAAAAAGAGCCATTACAATCTAATCTATACATTATTGTTTGCACATCAAGTAATTTTTATAATGGTTAAAATAAAATAACGGAAAATTAAAATGGGAAGGTAATATCTAAAACTCTTTTTAGATTCTGAACGGAGTGATGAATGTATTGATTTTACAATGATGTGTGTTTTTTTTTTTTTATTTTTTTATTTTTTTTTATTTTTTTTTTTTTGTGTCTGACGACAACATTTGGAGCAGTAAAAATGCTTCGATTTTGGACTTCAGCCCCTCTTTGAAAAGGAAATCGAATCTAGTTGGTACTTTGGGGGGTCAAAAGTTAAAAATTCTCAATATTTTTTAAATGAGTCGGGAAAAACCCTAAAAAAATGACGGAAAAACGGGATTTTTTAGGCAAAAGAAGTTTTCGACAAAATCGAATTTTTTATTCTGCTATAACTCAAAAACTAATAGATGTAAATACTTAAAATTTTCACCAAATGTTTATATTAGCGTTCTCCATACACAGTTTAATTTTCAAAGAATTTTGACTTTTTTTAAGCTATTTATAGACAATTGAAATTTTTAATTTTTTTTAGTATTTTTTTTTTTAAAATAACGATTAAAATTTTTTGGCAGGCCAGAAAATCTTGAAAATTTAATACAAGGTTTCTTATGAGTTGTTCTTAAAGTGATAAAAAATCCGAAATCGTTAGTCACAATTTTTTTTTATAAGTGCTTAAAGTTCGAATTTATATGAAATATGTCAAAATTGCGAAAATTGGCAAGTAATTTTGTGGTTGAAAAATCGTAAAATTTTTTCTTTTATAACTAAGTTTTGAAAATTTGATACAAGGTTCTCCATAAATTTTTCTTCAATTATCTGTAAAAAAAACTCGACCGGATTCAGACAAAAATTTTTTATGAGTGTTTGAAATTTAAATTTTTACAAAATCGCGTTAAATAACGGTTTAGCCTCAAACGATTTTTGATATTTGTTGTTATTCAAACAGTATAAGTCGTAAATACTTGAAAATTTTACCAGTTATTTAGATTGCCATTTTCTTTAAGTGATTTGATTTTCAAAATATTTTGACTTTTTTGAGCTATTTATTGACAATTGAAATTTTCAATTTTTTTTTATTTTTTTTTTATAAATGTTGATAAAAAAATTTAGCTGGGACAAATTCCTTGAAAATTTAATTGAAGTGTCCACATAACTTGTTCTAACTCATATTCAAAAATTATAAAAATACATTGGCACAATTTTTTTTTATTAGCATTTGAAGTTCAAATATTGACCAAAATTCGTCAAAATCATGAATATTTTTCACTATTTGGTAGTTAAAAATTTATAAATATTTTACTATCAAAAGCTAAGAATTGAAAATTCAATTCTATGCTGTCCATAAATTAAGCTTAAAATAATTATAAAAAAGTTTGAGGATTATTCAATTTAAAAAAATTTACGAGTGTTTAAAGTTTTAATTTTAATTTGAAATCAAAAATACACGTGTAAAATAACTTTTTACTAATAAATAATTTTCGATTTTTATTATTTTTAAGAAATTACTTAACGTAAGATCTTGAAACTTTTACTTAAATGTTTGAATTTGTTTCAAAGTAGAATATATTACAATATTTGAGTATAATATATCCTAGACTGACAAATCATCTTCATTCAGAATCGTTTTTCGTATACAATGATACCTATCATTGCATTCAAATTTAACCTACCATAGTCCGAGTCCACCCCACCCCCTAATGTACAGCAGAGCGATACTCACTTACCCGCTTTTTTTTAAATGTATCTATATTCTATAGTATTTAAAATACTTTTAAAATTAAGATTTATTATATTAGGCAAAAATTTTAAATATTTAAATAATATTTTGAGCGTATTAATTATATTATTTAAAAATAAAATACTCTTCAAAATTCAAAACAATTATTTGTCAAATTCCAGATTATTTTTCAATAATTATTAATCATTATAATATTTTGATTTTGATTAAAATCAAATTTATTGAAATATTTGTTTATTTTATACATTAACATAAACGTGGATATATATTTTATACTCAGTTTATTGTTTAATTAATATTATTTATAAATTTTAGAATTAAAATTATAATACATTTTATTTATTTTCACAACAATAAGTAACACAACAACTTTAAAATTAAAACTAATATTAATTAAAAAATAATTTTATTATCCTCTATAAAAATTAAAATAGTATTTAATAATTATATTCCAATTATTTGTGTTTGTTCTTAAATATTTTCTGAATAGATGTATTTTTATCTGCATTTAAATATAATTTTAAAAATATTTTTGCAAGACTGAGAATTATTCAAAATTAATCATTACTGTCGAATGTCATCGTGTCGTCGCATAATATATGTAACATGATTTTATTTTACAGACAATCGCGATAATTACTATACCTATATAATGTTATTATAATAATATTAAAATAAATACTTTTATACGTATTTCAATAGACTTTTTACAGTTTTCATTTGTACACACGTCGGCGTTTGTTTTATACATATATTTATATTATGTGCCTCCCCTCGACTTTCAACTGAATTCGTAAGATAATTTGATGTAATGTTTAGTATTATTATTATTATTATAAAGGCTAAACCACGTAGCAACATCAGCTATATTGATCGTTATATTGTGAGTTGTGATACGTATAAATTAACCAAAATCACATTCGTATGAACTAATAATGCATAGGTTAAGACATTAGCTAGTTTAAAAGATCATTTTTTTAAAAGTCTTAACTTAACCAGTTAGTCGATTTTTTTTGAATTCAATAAATTGTTTGGTTAAAGTTTTCAAAATAATAAGTATTAGCTTTTACCAGATTATTATAAATAAATAATACGTATTCAATTAAAATCATAGGTATTTAATGTTTATGTATATAATAGGTTACTAAAACCAATTATGTAAATAACTATTATATAACAACATGTTTGCATTAGCTTTTTAAATTAATTATTTTCTTTTTAATTCTCATATAAATGTTTATATAATTTAATTTTGTTTATTACTATTACTTGTATTGACGAAATAATTATTAACCTCTATTTCTAAAAAATGAAAATTTACTTTAATTATAATGAAGTAACCATTTTAACTCAAAAGTAATGTAAAGATAAAATAATAAAAAAGTAACTTCAATTACAAATTTTAAAGATAATTCATAATTTAAATTATTACTGAAATAAAGAAACACCCCCACCAAGGTATACTGCAGCTAATATGCAGGAGAATAATTGAATGAATTATGAATTATTATTGAATGAATATTTTTAATTAAATTCATTAAATAAATAATATTTTCTTTTTAATTGAAAGTTTCACAATATTACTATCAGTAATTCTATATATTTATTTTTAACTTAATACAGGTTAGTAGTTTATTCCGTAATATTATTAACCTTGGACATTAAAAGTTAATTATATTATTTGTTAGCTGTCAACGTTTAACTACACATTCGTTACTTTAAACTAACTAAAGTTAATTTTGTTCATTAACTCTTCTACATTTTACATTACAATTAGCAATGGCGTATACAATCACGAGTTAGTCGTTATTATTATAATAATGTTGTTGCAGATTATAAAACCAAATCAAATAATTAGAATCGTCTGCAGTTTGTTTGTATTTTTTTTCTTTTTTCGTAACCACAGAAACGGACTAAATCATTATATAGCTATCAGGTAGTATAATAAGTATAGAGTGTATAGTATAGCGCCTAGTAAATATAATCGCAATTATAATGTGCACGGTTTTTACAATAAATGGCTTTTAACGAGCGTAAAAATAAAAAAATAAAAATTTATTGCGAAATTCACTAATTGCGTGCTTTTGCTAGTGGCATATCTTCGGGGTTTTCCATTATGCTGAGAAAGGCAAATACGTTCGCAGTCAATGTAAATAATCACAACAATTACAGCACAAAACCACTACCAAAATTATAATACAATAATTATATTCATTTTTTACAATAGACTGCAGTCGTTGAGTCTACGGATGGCCGGATATATGATGTTTTTTTTAATCGCATCTATTTTGTATGACAAATAATAATGATGTTATGTGCACAATAGCTATAAAAAGAGGGAAACAACGTCAAAATATTTCCATAAAAATCGTCGAAAATGAACTCAAAAATATTATATTTTTATTTAAGTGAACAGAATGATGTTTAATATAGTTTAATTCAAATTTCCGTGGACGTTAATGACGTGATACGAGAATGTCCGTCAGTGATTTATTATTATGTCACTTCTATATAATAGTTTAGGTATTCTATAAAAATACGTAACTTATATTATTATGCAAAATAAAAATTTCCACAAAAACGTCGGTGACTTATTTTTCTTACTCTAAGTAAAATGTACGCGTAAAATTTTAATACTATATAGTATCTAATATATTTTACGAAAAGCTGAATTTATCAGACAATATGGAGTTTGAATACTAAGTGACGCATCCACGTACGAGATAATTAAAATGTCTTGTTACAAAATAGAATATCGGTCAATTTTTATAAGATCTTCATTCAATTTCCATTTCAGACGATTCGTATAGGTGTAATTTAGTTGCTCAGACTTGAGGGTAAAATTTTTCCTGATGTATTCGAGGGCGTAAAATGATACTTTTTCAATTCCGACTCCAAAAAACAGTTTGAAAAAGATAAATATTAATGGTTTATGAGAGTATCTATAATTCTAATGCGATTTTGTTTATCGATGTCAATTTTTCAATTTCTTTTTCTATTTTTAAAATATTTAATTTCTGCATACCTATGGACAACGTCACAACGATACCGTTTTAGTCATACGTTGTGTGTTGGGACAGTTTTCATCTAGCAGTATACTTTCAATCACTTCAGTAGAATAAACATATTATAGTATATTATTTTAGATTAGTCGTCGCTAATTATTATTAGACTCACTCAGTTAATTGAAGTCAATTAATCAAACGAGTAAACACGGAGAAATGCCCTATAGAAAAGGATGTAATATAATAATAATTATAAATATATATAGGTAGAATTAAGATGTTAACAGGGAAATAGAGAAAAAAATATGATTTAAGTACCTATTTCATTATAATATTCACTTTAATTATTATACGTATATAATTGACAATTGTACAGCCAGAGCCAAATCACAACAAAACTACATATATACAACAATTTACCTAATTTTTAGTTATTTATCCAATCAAACTACCATATTATATACTGAGTTAACGTATATAGGTGTAATTCGAGATTCGAGACGGTCTGTTTGAATCCAATAGACGAATAAGTCAATTATTAACCGTGAGTCAAATAAATTATGTTCAACTTCAAAAATCATGTTTTTTTTTTTATGAGGATTTTTTTATTTCGTTTTATAACAAGTCAATATAATATAATATACTGCAAGCTAATCCCGTAATGAACAATAAATAACAATGTGAACACGTCGCATATGTATAAAACGATTGTATTTTGATAACAACATTTATGTATCTGCCTGTTTTTTATACAATGAGTATATAGGTAACGAGTGTGTGACGCAAAAAACAAAACACGAATTCCGAGGGAAAACAATAAAAATATGTAATGCATTACGATAATAATTACAATATAACAACGACACTGTGGTGCGCGCTTCGGAATCAATTCTCTTAGGTACTTACAAGTTACAACGTATAAATTGTACAAAATTATATATTTTATATCAGTTTTATATAGGTAGATATTAATATTGTGTAGTTCCGGTATGTAATATGCTAATAATATCATAATATTATTCATATATGTGATCATAAAATAATGTACCAAATTTACTCATTCCCTTTTTACCATCAATAATACATAGGTAGTTATTCAAAATGGCAAAATCTGATTTGAAGACTATAATACTTTTAAATTCTTGAGATTTTTTTTTATAATACTTAAGAATTGGGCAACAGTAACTTATTTTATTTTCAAATGCCAACTCACTTTTTCTACGGTAAATTATTTAGTGGGTAATTTTTCTGATAATATATTTTGACGTATCAAAATCAAAATTTTTGAATTATTTAACTTTGTGTTTTAAGGATAATTGGACCATGATAATGGATTAGGAAGATATGAGGCCTATGGTAATTTTGAAGTTTTATTAATTTATATAAATGTATTAATATTTATAGTCTGTAAAAACGGTTCAAGTATATTAAACACTAATATCCAATATTAAATCTGTTTTATATGCGTGTATACTGAACAACCATATTTCTAAGAACTATTTTCCTATTGGTATAAAAACTGTGATATTTTAAAAATGGGAGGTTTTCGTTTTAAAACAGAAATGTGTGTCATAGCCACAGAATACTCCTTGAGTAAATATTATACCAAGAAATCTCAACAATTTTAAAATGATATTATGGTATTTAAGTATATTTAAAAATTTCAAAAATCATAATTTAAATAATTCAATAATGAAGGAAAAATAGAGATAAGTATACTTAGTTAACCACCCTGTATATTTACATTTTGCTCATAGTTATATTCAACATTAAAATATATGTTTTAGGCAGGTTAATACACCTTGCTTTTGGTGAATTTCGGGCCTACCATACTCACAAAATGTACGATATATGGTAACCCGCGGTATAGGTTATTTATGTTTTGAAATTAACTTAAATTGATAACAAATATCAATTTCACTTAACCTTATAACAAACAAAAATTAAAACTTTTTTCGAGAGGTTTTAATATAAAATCAACCGAAACAAAGTGATATTTTGAAAATATTACTGCATTTTATGAAGCACCTATATTATTAGTATTCCTGGTGCAATTATTATACCTGAGATTTAGGTGATACACCGCTTTTCATCCACTAATGTTCCATTCCCTTTCCTCACAATATGATCTGTTTTAAATTTTAATTATACCATTTCACTATCGTAAGACGACGATAACGGTTACTTGTGTCTTTTACATTAATGACTTAGCGTTTTCTTCAATTATAATTTTAAATTGAATTACCTACAAATTACAATAGCGTACACATTTTTCTTGCAAACAATAATATAAATAACTAGTAATTACATACAATTATTGATTTGTTATAGATATGAAATTTTTTCGACTGAAATGGGTTACACTTTGTAGATTGCACTGAAATTGACAATGATATTACGATTTAAAACTTTTTCCATTTACCACACGCAATGACAACGGACACGTTATCTTCACACAGGACCATATTGTACGCAAGTACACTATAATCACCTCCGACCCGACTCTGGACATGCGAAAATTTAAAACATAACAACAATAATACATTATGTAGGTATCATCAACCAATTAATGTAATAAATAATAATTTAATGATATATTATTATATAATACATTCTAAAATATAAATAATATTATAGGAATGAGTAGGAGAAACATCAAACTGCGCAATATTCACTATTTTTTGCTAATCAATTTTTATGATTTTAAAATAATAACTACGATTTTCCACAGTAATAACTAATTATATGTTTTAAAAAATAAAAAACTCGATTTTTATCATAATACCTATACAGCGAATCGAATGTTTGGGAATGTAACTATTATGAAAATATATCAAGAAAAACAATAGCACATATATCATACACCATATACCATTATTATTATCAAACATTTGCTAGGAACTTGTCACTTTTTGTTTAACCTCTTTCAGATTTGTATTCATGAGTCTCTAAGCTTTTCTAATCGAAAAACAAACATTTGGCGGTGACACTTAAGCAAACACATACGCGAAAAATCACAAATTATATTTTCAGATTGATTTTACTAGCTTTTGGTTAGCTTTATAACGTAGGAAAAAACACATTTTAGAAATAAAAACCAAAAATAATGTCATAATACTTATAGGTAATATTTTATATAAATACAGTAATATGAATAGAACACGACAGAAATCATGTATGATTGAAAAAAAAAATAAAAATAAATTTATATTGCCAACGAAACTATAAAACGAGTATTTTCAAACATATATCTATTAAAAGTGTATAATGTATATTATATTAAATATTACAGTGAACGCGTTTCAAATTTCAATTGATAATTATTGTATTTGTCATGATAAAAAGTATAATAATATCATTCCACGTTAGATTATTTTAATACAGTGTCGATGTTTCAGCGTGCAATTAATATTATGGTAGATATATTATTTGGATTGGATATTATAGATTTTATTCTTTTCGTACAATTTAATGCTAACCTAAATAAGAAATTAATTTATCATATACTTTATGATTTTTAGATAATAAATAAATATATATATATATATATATATATATATGGATTTCGTATAAGTATTTGAGTACATTTTAAATTATAATATTCTTTTACTTTAAAATATTCTAAATTTTCTGTTTTGACAATGTGAATATTTAAGTTTAAGCAGTAAGTAAATTATGAAATAATCAATCAACAGATTTAATACGTGTATTTTATTAGTAACATAATAATTAATACTATAATATTTATACCTGTATTAATTATAGCTAAATGATTATATTTAATATATACGTAACGTAGGTATGCGATCATATTATATTCACTGGACAATACCAGGAATAGTTAACTTGGTAGATGAAAGGAATATATAACATATTTTTTCAATATTTATATTTATATTATACTATATAATATATATTATTGATATTTAAAAAAAAAATGATAAAATTATTTTATTTATTTTTTTAATGATATGAATATTCCGAATTTTTGATGGTGAGATTACTGTTTTCTTGTTATATTATATAAAAGCTATAAACTCTGACAGAGCCGTATTGGTTAATACTTTTATTTTACTATTGCTTATTAAATGTGCTTCAGGCCAAAAGAAATATTTGTTTGTATAAAATAATTAATAATTTAACAGTTCAAACATAAAACATTTATATAATAATAAAAATATAAACTATAATTTTAGTTTTTTCTCATTTCTTTTATTGGTAGTCAGTCACATTGAAAATATGTTCTAAATTTAAATTTGAAAGTAATTTAAATTGTATAATTATTTCACAAATTCCACAAAAAAAATAATAGTAATAATATTGAATACAAATGTGATTGTAAATCTAGTCATAAAACTTATCTATAAATAATTATCTCAGTCAACTGTCTGTATTCAATTAGATAGAGAAAAAATATACTTTAAACAGTTTAAACTAATTGGTCGCTATGAATTGTGTTTCATTTAAATTGTTTATGTAAATTGGTATTATTTTGTAGATATGTATTGTATTATGTAAATCATGGCTTAAATAATTTTTATTCATATGAATAGGAATATTTTTCAGGCTTAAGACTAGAAATACATATAATTTTATTAATATTTGTATGATGAAAAACATCAGTTTCACTAATTTTTGTTTATGATTAAAAATTATTAAAATTTAGCTATTAATTGAGTGGAAAAAAATTGTATGAATGTATGTTAATTTCCGTACAGCGTCTAAACGAATCCTTTTTTATGATTTGCATTTTTTTTTCTAGATTTTCTTGTGTATAATTGATGTATTTTTTCTATCATTTTTTATTTTTTGTTCCCTAACTTTTCAAACTATTATACGCATCATTTTGCATGTTTTTTTTTTTAATATTCCGGGCCTCAATTTACATAATAACTGTGACCTTTTTTCAGGGACGAAATTTATCCGGTGCAGCTCAAACGGCTCCCATTCATTGTATGTTGGTTTCCAAACGGTTCCCGTCCCAACGATTACGTCAAACCGCAAATGGCTTCAACCGTATTCGACAACAATAATTCTTAATCTTAAATCGATAGCGAGTGGCGGAGGGATAAACGAGTCGTTTGTCGACTTGAATACGTAAAAAAAGAGTGCATACAATTTTTTTGTTAATCCAAACAACGAAATGTTTCAACAAGACCGTAAAATTATGATTTTGTTTTTTCTTATCTAAATTATCTAAATAAAATATCAACACGCGCATTTTCAACCACCCCTATTTCGTAACAGTAGTCCTATATATAATAAGTCTGTACAAAGCGGCGAAAAGAAATATTCCTGTTGCTTTTACAAAAACCCGAGTCGTTTGGGAATACAATTGACGTATTATCTTATAGGTAGGTATAGTGTATCCGCTCCAAAACTATTAATATTTTAGCTATAATATACCTACGTGTGGACGAGATGCAGAGAGTAATTTTTTAAGAATTTTTTTCATCTATTGCGCTTATTATACGGATTACGCTTAACGCCAAACTTCGTAATTAATATCTAAAGTTTAATATTATTCGTATTTAATTCTAGCCTTGCTGATCAAAGTATAAAGCTTGGTTTTTTTGTCAAACATACATTTTCCAATTTTTCAAACATAAAATTCAAAGTATTTCCATTATTATTGAATGTGAAATATAATTTTATTTATAAATTAATTTAATTTAATTTCTCAATTATATTATATTAAAACAAATACCCAATCACTGGATGTATTTCAATAAATAAATATTTTTTTTTTTTGTAACTATTTTTGTGTTCGTATTATACAAATTTAAACGCATATTTTGCATATTTTGGTAAATAAAATGCATATTTTACTATTTTTTATTGCATACAAATCCTAGCCCCGATTATAACTATATAATTTAAAGGTATGATGCGCACCCAGTGCACGCAATCTCTCGCGTCCAGCACGGGACGTGTATAGGTATAATCGCGTCCTCCTACCCCGCCCCCGCGCGGGGTGGCCCAACATCTGCGCACGGGGGAGAGGATACGGGGGGGGGGGGGGCGCGTGTTATATTATTAGTAAATAACGGCGCGTGCTGTTCGCTGTGCTATACAATAATAGTAATAATAATATAAAATATTAACACACACACACACACACTGATTTACGGTACACACAATACGCGGACATGTAACGCCGCCGGCCGGGTGGTGCGCCGCCGGTATTGTTCCGCGGCGGCGGCGGCGGCGGCGGTAGCAGATGTTCGGGGGGACGACGCGACGGCGCACCGGCGGAGCACACGACAACCGTCCCGCCGCCGCGAACAAAACGTCCGCGTACACCTCAGCTACTCTATACACAACAGTGCAGCAGCAGCAGCAGTCACCTGCGCGGGCGCGCGCGCGCTCGACCCGGCGCGGTTGAGGGTGCTCGGGACAGAGACGGAGAGAACGGTCGCACGCGCGCGCGCGCAGTGATTGAATTATTCGGGTTTTGCACACGCACGCATTCACAAAAGGGGCGCCCCTCATCGAGCGCAGACGCGTCACCGCCTCACCGCCGCGGCCGGGCGGCGGTGCAGCGTCTACGTAGTCGTCGTCGGTGTGAATATTCTCCGTTTGCCTTACCGCCGCCGCCGCCGCCGTGCCTTACCGGTCGGTGCGTATTATGCACGTCGTTACGATATGTACAGGGTGATCGGATTCGCGCGACAAACGATGATTTCCTTAAAGGTTTACAATAAAAAAAAAATCAACCACATCCGGAAACAATATTGATAATAATGATTGTACACTGATTTCCATACGACATTATTCCGAGACGACGTCAATGTCGTTTAGCGATGCTGTACGCGATTATAATATTATGTAAATGGTCACTTGCCCGTTTGTTATTATATGATGGGCGTTCGTACGACGTCGCACTGTCTCGCGTGATTATCGCAACTGTTTGTCGTCGTCGCCGTATATAGACCCCTTTCGTCCATAAGTCATTGACTTTGGTTCCAATATTATATATAGCTCAATACGACAAGACGATAAAAAATTATAATATATTTTGTATAGGATTTCTTTTTCGCACATGCAAGTGATGCATCGAACAGATGACGTGTTTTGTATAACTGCAGAATTCGAGTGTACTAAAAAATCATCTCGTTCGATGTGAACTGCAGCTAATTGCGAAGAAAATCTATATTATAAAAATGGTTGAAGCGATCAAAATATTACCTAATAGACGGTAGATATTGTGAAAGTAACATCGGCTGGAAATAGTTTTACTCCGGGCCCTCCTCAATAGTATCAAGTGTGCATCGTCCATTGCAAGACTAGTTGCACTTTTTGATAGACTATTATATTTTTTAAACTGTAACCCTCAATCATATATATTTACAAATCATTTCATAATAATTTTTTGAGATTCACAGCTCTAATTATTTTTAACCGCTTTTATAAATAATGAACGTACAAGATTTTTACGGCAACATAATATCAGGATGTTGATTATTTACAAAATTTAAATTATACTCTGAAAATTAAAATAGAAATAATAGTAATATTGTTATTTGCAATATTATTATTAGTTTTGGATATAACCAAAACTCAAGGGCTGAAGGAGTATTTTCTCTATTTAAACTCACCTCTCAGCCGAATTTATACACAGAATTTAGTATTTACTTAATTTAATATATTATTAGGACGCTTCTGAAGTTTAAATAATATGTTAATACGTTCTATAATTCCATAAATTATAATTATGTTTTTGTACGAAAGTGGCGATAGTCATCGCGACTATAACGGAGTATATATGCGTAAAACCCCATTTTTTATTGAGCAATCTATTACAGCAATTGAACAATAATCTTAATTGATATAATTTTTACACATCACAGAAAAACATCCCAGTGGAGGTACTTCGACAATAAATAGTTATAGTTAACTTAACAAGTTCTTTTTAAATAAAAAAATTTTTGATTATCTATACGTGCCTCCTATATACCTATAGGCTATAACACGTCACTGATCATAATAATTCATATTATATTACTATAGTTAAAAATAATATTGAATAATGATTTATATGACATATGTGTATGTGTAAAAACTTCAACGGTGGTCGTTCCAAATTTTACGTGCGATGAGATAGTAAAGAATACAATTTTTTTGGAATACTTTGACATCTAAGCATATTGTACGCATATCTTGTATTATTATTTTTCATCGTTCTGCACGATATCATTATTATTACGTTGTGACACGTAAAATTCCGATCACCCTGTGCACCCATAAATATATATATATTGCATGCACGGACATTATGCCGTACGTCGTCGAGTGCGCACGTCTGCACAATGACGGCGGTGTATGATATGTATATGCGTGTGCGAACCACCTGCCGCCGGTACACCCCGAAGTGGTTCGCGAGCCGACGCCGCCGATTTATGGCAATATATGCATCTGCACCGGTGGCGGCGACGTAACACCGCGGCACTATATATTATTATGATGTACTTGAAATATTATATAATAATAATAATAATAATAGTAATAGTAATATCATGATGATATTACCATTTACCTGCACATGGTGATCGCCAATGAATAAGCCATTTATTGGCCGAAAACACTTTTAATCGAAAAACAAAAACGTCGACATTTATGACAAACGACAATAAAACCTAATATTATTATTGATCAAACACTTTTAGTTTTTATGGAGGAAAAAACCACTGGTACTGATAAACCCGTGGACTATTATAATACGAAGTTGTGGATATATATTATAAATGTAAATTTTACTTTTTTTAATTTCCTAAAATATTGCTTTCCGAGCATAAAATCCATTTCATACATCAAAGAACTTTAAAACGAAACTTTTGAACTTTGAGTACGTTTTATGTAAGTACATATTTTAATAATGGATACAATTTGATTTGATAAAAATTTACCGTTGACTATATGGACCAGTGACAAAAAAATTAAATAGATTTTTTTTGTCGTACAATATAATATAGTCTTATTTATCCGGATCTCGCTAGTCCGGATATCCGGTTAATCAGGACAGGCAACAAAAACGAAAATATTTATATTCAGATTTTACAACTGATAAACAAATTATATTATATTCTATGCAATTTATTGTTTATATTTAAATTATTATTTGCATAATAAAAAACATCGATTTAATAGTTTTACCAAATATTAAAATAAATTTGTTTTATAAATGTTTCAAATCTGAATATCGTATATTTCGGACTTTCGGCTATTCGAAGCGTTCTGGTCCTTTAGATTCTATGTTAACGAGACTCTGTACTGCAGTACTATTATTATACCGTATGTTTTAAACTAACATGAAAATCAGTGGTGGCCGCACGACAAATTATACATGTATATCGCTATGGGTGGTTTTATTTGCCAAGTAATATAAATTTAAATAATAAAAAATAAATTTATGTCCAATAACTTTTACTAAGCATTGTATTAAAAACAATTTGGTAATGGTATTTTTTAAAGTTTTAAAATATTATTAATGCATTAAGTCATATTTTTAAAGGCATTTTTCTTATTTTTATTAGGACATTCAAATTCGCGCCTTACTTATAATGTAAGTAACTAAGTAATTGGTCAATTGATCTCTGTTACCTTAGGTATTATCTAAGTGCCGTGCCGTGGTTACGCTTATTTGATTTATGCAACGCTTCGGATACTACGTTTGGTGTTGGTAAGTTGAGTTTTGAAACTTTACTTATCAACTGATTCCCGAGTACCTACGTTTTGAGGGACGCATAAATTGATTTCTATCACACATATATAATTACATATATAATTCATTACATATATAATTGATAACTGAACTTCAGTCCATTACTATTACTCTTTTACCATAAATAATTTATGGTCGCGATTTGTATGGTCTATTTTGTGTGAATTTTACCGATTCAAGTAAGACGTGGATTTTTTTGTTAAGAAAAAAATAATAAGTCAATCATTTTATTTATTCATTCTTATGTGACTATATGGCAGTATTTATAGTGTATGGACTATCCATGACTCTAAATTTATTGAATTAAATAATTGCTTAGTTCAATTTAATCTGTAGAATTCGTTATTTATTTTAATATATAAAGTAAAAATAGTTGTGAGGTGTTTTAGGTGTTACAGAACCAACAGCAACGATACTTCTGAAAATATCGTATTGCGAACTTCTTTTTATACAGCGTCTTCCTTTCACTTCTCCCAGTTTTTAGATACCAGAAATTCCATGATTTGTCCTTCTAGTTGTTTTTGTATATTAATGTTGTTTTCATATTAATTAAATAGATGTGTAATAGCTTAAATGTGAACGACGTACTATTCAGTACATTGGATAGGTCAATCGGGCATTTCAATATTTTTATGATAAACAAACTTAATCAATTCTCTATTGACTAATAGTATAATCGTTAACTGAGAATATTGACATTTTTATAGAGTCATTAATATTACGAACTTCTAAACCCAAATGCTAACGTGTTGGATTACTATTCGTAAGGACATTAATCTGTCATGATTATAATATATTATAAGTAATTCATATTAGTAAAATAACATATATTTTCCTAGTAAGTGTTGGAAATCGAGAGCCTGTTACACCTATTTATTTGATTTATTTAAGAATTTTAATCAACCGATACGCTCTGTATTACTTTTTAGTTTTTACACGTCTGTCGCGAATTTAATTAGACGTTGTTATGAACAAAAAAATAATCTATAATGCGAATTATAATATGAATTATACGAAAGTACGCGTTGTTGTAAAATACAAATAATATAATATGATAAACAATAAATGCGTACGGAAAATTAAAAGCTAAACATTTATGTTCATCCGAATTATCGATAGTTAGTTTGGACTGTGAGACAAGTGGGCAACATAATATATACTATATAAACCGAAATAGAACTATAGGTACTATAATTACCAGGCCTCGGATTTTATAGCATTTGCTAATTATTATAAGATACAGATAAAAATAGCAGAGTGAGCTATAAATTTGTTATATGCACCAGGGACTCCAAATTTGAAATTTTATAATGCTATTTTTTTTGCATATTTGAAGTATTATAAGTATATTTTGAAGTATCGGTTTTTAGTACTATTTTTTGCTAATTTGCATAATATAACGTTTTATTTTATATTTTCATAAATCTAATTTATATTATGTGGTATGAAAATTATAAAAATGTTATTATTTATTTATTTTTTTTAATACATATGAAAAATACCTATATTTTCGTTCATAATAAAGTCTGTTTTTAAATATAGTCAAGTGTATTGCCCAATCGAACAGTTATTATTGTAAATATAAGTTTTTTTTTTTTATTATGAACAGAATACATTTTTATTTTTACTATTATTCATGTTTTTAGGGCATATTATAGTGCATATCAAATTTATTTTTAGTGCTATAAAATTCGAGCCCTGCTAATTACTGTATAGCGCGCTCAAATTGGTCATTGAATCGCGATGACATGACCAACGATATTTTTATCTAAGCGCCTTCAAACTTCCAAATGCCGGAAGCATATAGACTGCAGACTATCCAGAAAAATGTTTTTAAATTAATATTTACATATAACTACAATGAATGTAAAACTATTTCGGCATGTATTTTTGCCATGGGGGAGGTCCATTTTAAATTTGTGAAACTTATTTTTTTATTTTTTATTTTTTTTTATCTTATTATCGTCAGTCGCGATGAAGGTGATAAAATAATCATTAACAATTACTTCGATGAACATATAAATAATATATCGCGATGATTAACATAATTTTTTTTTTTTATTCTTTATAA
Organism: Schizaphis graminum; assembly: GCA_020882235.1. Taxonomy (NCBI): domain Eukaryota; kingdom Metazoa; phylum Arthropoda; class Insecta; order Hemiptera; family Aphididae; genus Schizaphis; species Schizaphis graminum. The sequence goes on along the minus strand of CM037033.1, from coordinate 87,326,765 downwards.
TTCAAAAGACATGATCCATTGTTATATCCAACGAGGGATGGATTCATCTCTTTGACTAATATAATAAAGTGTACCTGTCAAGCTTTTACGACAAAAATTCCGTGAAAATGTAGGTACTAAACTATACGCGATAAAAATATAATAGAATATTATATGAAGGTAATTTACCAATATATTTTTCAAACTAGGTCTGAAAGAGAAACGTTTTATAATTTTAAAAAAAGTTTAATAAAGTTACTTTATATGTAACCAAAAGCATTTTAGTTATACTCTTACTTTAAAGTACATCCAAAGCCTTTTTAATACATTTATAAATTCTTCATCTTCAAAGACAAAATCACTGACTTATGAAATTAAAATTACTTACGCAATATGACATGGCATCTAGCCTTTTACACTGTAGTTCCTTTGAAATATGCTGTAGAGAATGTCATTTTTTTGTACTTATTTTATATAATATTTTAAAATATGCAATAACTTATTTTTGCAGTACCAATTAATAACACAAAAATAGTACATATTTAATCAGTATGAGGTGTTTCGTAGGATTTACAGACTATTTTTTTAAAATGTCAATGAAAAAAACCCCAACGAAATCCATATAAATCTTGACTCGAATCATTCCGTTCAGAATCTATAAAGATAAGTTGTACAATAATAGTACGTATTTTATAATATTAAAATCAGTTATGGCAATTCCGTTGTTTGTCGAAAAACCTGCCGGCGTACAGTTCGGTCGCACCTGATATTTTTTTTATCTCGCACGCAATTCCATTAAAATCCATTGAGGTTTGCCACCCATTTTTGTTGTAGACGGCGGGTGGCCCACCTTATTGTACTGGCGTGGTGTACGACATAATATATACAGTGGTGCGCCCTAACCGCCGTCGGCTCAAACCGCGAGTCATCGGGTACAATAAAAGAGCCGCTGACTTTTATTTTATTCTATATACTTTTACTTTCGCCCGACGCCCATTACTTATTCGTTATTATTACGGAATTATATAATAATTGGATGTACAATGGTTGGCCCACGGCGTACGGAATTTCCGCAATATTTACCTAAATGTATGTATTATAACAGCAGGACCGCAATTTTAAAGGTTTTGTATAGCGAAAAACCGAGATGCAAATTTGATTAAATACGACGTTTTTACAGCACATTCTTTTCAATTTCTCAGTTGTTTAATTATAACTGTATTTTATTTTATTTTTTTAAATGTTTTTAACGTATATTTGGGAAAATTATGATGACTTGATTCGATGTTTGAAATACCTAATTAAATATGATATTATTTTAGAATAAAAAGAATTTTTAATAAATTCTTTTGAAAAATATAGTTTTTTCTATAAAGCTTAATTAATAATATCCATTATTTTTTTTTGTTATATTATGAATACTATACTGTCTAATGTCTATACTACTTAAAAACTACATTGGTAACCTTCAAAAAATAACCATAATATTATTGTGAATTTTTTAAGATTCTAAACGGAGTGATGAATGTATTGATTTTACAATGATGTGTGTTTTTTTTTTTGTGTCTGACGACAACATTTGAACCAGTAAAAATGCTTCGATTTTTGACTTCAGCCCTTCTTTGAAAAAGAAATTGAATCTAGTTGGTACTTTGGGGGATCAAAAGTTAAAAATTTTCAACAATTTTTAAATGAGTCAACAAAACCCTAAAAAAATGAGGGAAAAACCAAATTTTTTACGCAAAACCAGTTTTCGACAAAATCGAATTTTAGATTCTGAACGGAGTGATGAATGTATTGATTTTACAATGATGTTTGTTTTTTTTTTTTGTTTTTGTGTCTGTGTACAGCATAACTAGTCGAAATAATGCTTCAATTTCAAACTTTGGGGATGGTTTCCGATGGAAAATTGGATATCCTTGGTGCATTATAGAGGTGAAAAGTAAACAATTTCCAACAGTTTTCAAAAAATCGAGAAAAACAAAAAAAAATTACAGAAAAACGGCAATTTTTACGCAAAAACAGTTTTCGACCAAATCGATTTTTTTATATGGTTGTAATTCAAAAATTAATCACTGTAAATACTTGAAATTTTCACCAAATGTTTATATTAGTGTTATCTATATACAGTTAAATTTTCAAAATATTTTAACCATTTTTAAGCTACTTATAGACAATTGAAATTTTCGATTTTTATGATAATTTTTTTAAAATAACGATAAAAATTTTTTGGCCAATCAGAAAATCTTGAAAATTTAATACAAGGTTTCTTATGAGTTGTTCTTAAAGTGCTTAAAGTTCGAATTTATACGAAATATGTCAAATTTTGCGAAAATTTGCAAGTAATTTTGTGGTTGAAAAATCGTAAAAATTTTTTCTTTTATAACTAAGTTTTGAAAATTGGGTACAAGGTACTCCATACATTTTTCTTCAATTATCTGTAAAAAAAACTTTACCGGACTAAGACGAAAAATTTTAAGGAGTGTTTGAAATTTAAATTTTTACAAAACCGCGTTAAATAACGGTTTAGCCTCAAACGATTTTTGATATTTGTTGTTATTCAAATTGTATAAGTCATAAATACTTGAAAATTTTACCAGTTATTTAGATTTCCATTTTCTTTACGTGATTTGATTTTCAAAATATTTTGACTTTTTTTGAGCTATTTATAGGCATTTAAAATTTTCAATTTTTTTTTATTTTTTTTTTTATAAATGTTGATAAATAAAATTTAGCTTGAACAAATTACTTGAAAATTTAATTGAAGGGTCCACATAACTTGTTCTAACTGACATTCAAAAATTATAAAAATACATGGGCACAATTTTTTTTTATTAGCATTTTAAGTTCAAATATTGACAAAAATTCGTCAAAATCATAAATATTTTTCACTATTTGATAGTTAAAAATTTATAAATATTTTACTATCAAAAGCTAAGAATTGAAAATTTAATACTATGCTGTCCATAAGTTAAGCTTAGAATAATTATAAAAAGTTTGAGGATTGTTCAATTTAAAAAATTTTACGAGTGTTTAAATTTTTAATTTTAATTTGAAATCAAAAATACACGTGTAAAATAATGTTTTACTACTAAATAATTTTCGATTTTTGTTATTTTTAAAAAATTACTAAACGTAAGATCTTGAAACTTTTACTTAAATGTTTGAATTAGTTTCAAAATAGAATATATGAAAATATATCCTAGACTGACAAATCATCTCCGTTCAGAATTGTTTTTCGTATACAATGATCCCTATCATTGCATTCAAATTTAACCTACCCTAGTCCGAGGTTCACCCCACCCCCTCATTAGAATTGAATTTTTAAACGCTGTAGTATTTAACATAAAAAACCATTTTTAAATTAAAAATGTTACAAAAAGGTTTATGTTTACCTACACTTTACATTTTGAATCAACGGGCGGTTTTCATTTGGCCGAATGACCCAAAATAATATATCGTTTGGGCGAATTTATACATATCATTTGGGCGAAATTTACACAGGACCCTAATTTATTCAATATACCGTTTGGGCGAATTGTAAATATATTTTATAAAAATGAATTTTTAGAGACTTAGGACTCTCAGCTAACTCTAAATGTTATGGTTAAAAATGCATTATATTGTTATTATCTTAACTAAATTTTTTTTATTAGCATGATATCTCATATGCCCATTTGTTTAATAAAATGTATTATATTCTTATATAAAAATTATCATAATAATATATTGTATTAAAAATCCTTACTAATTATAATAATTAATAATTAGCATGATATCTCATGCCCATTTTTTTAATGTAATCGATTATTGTTAATGTTCTGATTTGATATTCTTCCCATGATTTTAATGTATAGTTAATAGAATTAATTTTTATAAAGTTATAAATAGTTATCACCAATCAGCCGAAACGATATAATAATAATATTGAGTTGAATAACATTGTATAGTTAATACGAATATAAAAATTATTGTGTAGGTAAGTATGCTACTTCCCTATTATTCCCCGTATATATCCCTATATAATTCATTAATTAATTCGCCTAAACGATCAGTTAATTAATTAATTAATTAATTAATTAATTTATTATTATATAACGGGCACAAGGCCCAAATGTGCAATTACATTTTACATATACTTAAATAATCTAATATATGGCAACAGAAAGTAATTAAGAAAATTGGTTTTATAACTTAAATAGTACAACATTTTGACGACATACAGTAATTAATAATTAACAAAACACATAATAAATTCAGTATTATAGACTAAACAAGGTAGGGTGCCCAATTTCTCGCTCAAATGAATGAAGCCCGAATCAACTCCAGTATTAATTGTGTGTATATAATTTTCAACAAAATTACCCCTAAAAAATTTGATTTTCGTCACATAATATAAAATTTGGTTTTGGTGATTTGTGCTACTTAAAAATGTATATTAAATTTTAGTAATAATAATAATATTTTTTAAATTTATTAGACTCATTACCTATTATGTATTTTAGATAGGGTTGTAAAATTTCATGAAATTTATTTTCTTGAAATATTTCATTTCCATGAAAAATATTTTTTTTTATTTCCAAGTGAAAATTTTTAAAAGTTGGTTTATTGTATGAAATAAAGAAAATATGTAACATAGTTTACATAGTTACATACCATATACATATATATCATAATCATATATGATATACTATATACATAATAATACACAAACATAGACATATACAAAAACTAGATAACCGACTATAAGACAATATTAAACTCAACCATATGCCAACAAGGAAAAATTGCATGATTGATAATATCAAATATTTATATTGTATATATTTGTAATATATATTATATTATTATGTCATATAAATATGTATAGGTATCTTATATTATTAATTATTATAATATTATCTATTGAGTTATTTTTTAAACATTTCCCTGTTGGCAAATGGCCACTAGACTTCAATATTCCTATGGGAATATGCAAATCCGCTATCTAGTTGTTTTACATTTCTAACCTTGGTTGATAAATGATACCAAACTGATAAGTTATTCATAATCAATATTTTCTGTGTTTTATCAATATATTATTTCTAATCATCTATAAACACATTTAAAAGAAAAAAAATATTTTTCATAATTTCATTGAAATATTTCAAGAAGAGTGAAATATTTCAAATTTACAACCCTAATTTTAGATGAAGAACTAGAGGTTTCGGTAAATATAAATTTACTATACTAATATACTATGCCATCGATTAAAAATAATTAAATAATTAATTGTTTAATGCACGTCATACTTTTATAAGACGGAGACAATAATAGACAGTAAGTACTCTTAACGAACTGCTGTTATAATTAATTTTAATCACGATAGTGACGAGAGAAGCTGCGTAATTCGCCTATACATAGTGAAACCTCTAAATAATCGACACTCTTGGTATCTAAAATCTTGTCCGTTAATCAGAAGGTGCAATTTGTAAAAAAAATTAAGTTTCTCTCCGCAAATCGATACATAAGGGGGTTTCGTATTATTATAATTTATATACGTATAGTATATAAGTGACGCAGTGAGCTGGATTTCATAGACATTTAGTAGTGTCGACGAGGATATGTACCTTCATGCTTTTAAAACGTGCATAATGTATAATATGTTGTTTGTTTATATTATTATTATTATTTTGTGGTTAAAAAAAACGTTATCGAGGGGGGCAAGCTGTAGCAGGGTTGAGTGTGTATAGTCCCTTGCAGCATCAACTGCTGCAGCTGTGGACCACGTGATCACCGTCGTAGACCGTCGCACTATGCCTGAGACGCAGTTAAAATAATTCCTCTGTCTGCGTACAATATTATAATTTTTTTAACGGCAATATTGCATTATAATATTATTGCATAAAGCACTATCTGCTGTCTCTATACCACTGTATACGTACTCTTCGGTTCGTAGCGAAAACCCACAGCCTTGAAACACTGATTATTCGGCATGGAATTATAATAACAATATATTATGGTCCTGTTGGATCTCAGTGAAATTGTCTATTATAGCAGTTTGCATGCTACACGCATATATAGGTACTTAAAAACACTTGTGCACGTGGTTGTAGGTTGATATGGCGAATGCTCCTGCTGCAGATGTCTTCCGGTTTTACCGGAAAACGAGAAAACTTTTTTTTTGTAATTTAAGTTATAATAACATATATAATATACTATGTGAAAAAAACTAAAAAAAAAATCATTTTTTCATGAAAGACTTATTAAATAAAATAACATTTTGATATGCAAATTGCATGTAGGTACTTCCTATTTAATACATAATATTATACAGGGGTGTTCCGGGAAAACTGGACACTTTGAAGTAGTGCTAGACGCTATAGTAGGTAACTAAAGAGCACTACTAAAATAATATATGGCTGTCGACTGTCATATCTGTTTATTACACAATGAACTGCTATTTAGTAATCATTTATATGGACTTGCAATATCGGGTTGTATAACACTGTTAAGGAGTTTTATAAAAATGTTACATTAAATAGGTTAATATATTGTGTGTACGATAGACATTCATTACAATATAATATGACATTTTTAATCTTTAAACTTTAAATGACATATTATTACAGTATAGTTTCTGTTTCTGATAAAAAAAAATGTTGTGAATATATTTATTTTTATTTTTTTAAGAGTCATTTCATATTTTTATGTTTTTCAGGAGAAATCTGTACCAATATGAAATATTACTTATATTACCTACACAATATCGAAGAAAAACTGGGAATCTTAAACTACTGTAGAGTTGTATTATAGGTGTTGAGTGTTTCTCAAATCAGTACTGAGATAGATATATTGAATTTGTATTAAATGAAATGATATTATGTATGATAAACGATTCTGAACGGAAATTATCTGACAACCTATTCTATTTCTAAAGATATTTTAAATTTATTCTTATTAATATTAATAATATATTTAATGTTAGATTGTACTAAATTTTTAAGTTATTTATTCCAGCTTAAATATCTTTATCTACACTGGAAACAAAATTTGAGATTTAAACTTAAATAGCTTAAATTTATCTAAATATTTTGGCATTGATAATTTAAGTAATCGAGTCGATAAATTTTGAGTTTCTACATTCAATAGTTTTTGAATTACAACATAATATTATATTACATTATTTTATATGAGCATATATAATGTCGTCAAAATTTTAAATTACAGTAAAGAAAACTTTTGTAGAATTTGTATTACGTTTTCAAGACGTACATTTCACCATTATTAGCCCCCCAAAGGTTTTTTTGAATTTTTCCAAAATCTTTTATCGCACAAATTCTAAAAATGTTCGCACAAATTCACACAAATTCCACACTAATTATTGGTGAATAGTAAATAACGATTTTCAAACTTGGGGGGGGGGCTGGTGAAATGTACGTGTTTTCAAGCTTTGTATTAAAAACTAAAAGTGTAATGAAATAGAAAATTATTTACTGTACATTTTTAATGTTTATGAAAAAAATAATGACTATATTTTAGGTAGGTATATTTTATTTGTTGTAAAATAAACAAAAACATGCAAATAACATACTTGCATTGCATTGTCAAACTTTTTACTAAAAAAACAAAAATTTTATCATGAATAAATCAAACTAAAAAGCGAAAAATTTCAAATATCTATGAATAGCACAATAAGTTTTAAAGCATTTTGGAAATAATTTCGTGTATAATAAAAATGCCAGTATAAATATTTTGTGACAATTTAAAATGTTCACGTGTAAACGTACGCACAAATACAAAAATACAACTAAAACACATTGTAAAATCAATACATTCGTCGCTCCACTCAGAACCTAAAATTAACTGCCTCCGTTATTTTGGTGTAAAAACAATAATTATTGCTACTACATACATTATTAACAAATCAGTTAAGTACTCCTCTGATAATTATTCACGTGTATAATATTTTATATGGTATACAGTCACGTAACTACAAAAATAATATACATATTATAATATAATTGCATATGAATATATAGTTACTAGTCGTATTGACATACGAATGTCAGCCTGATTCACACTGACCGGTTATGTGAAAGGCCAAGAATTCAACGGCCATAATGCGTAATGCGTATAACAAATGCGAGATGTGTGGAAATGAAACATTGGGAACAGCCTCGCAGGAAACTGTAGTCGTGCAAGGGGGTAACAACTCGTGTTGCAGACCCACGAATTTTAGAGAAGTGAACGGAATAGGAAGAGATCCAAGTGCACCGGGAAGGGAAAATTGTAAGAACATTGTCTACAAAAGACTTTGGTTCAAGTGGTGGGATGTCGAAATGACGGTTATAAGACTCTTAGGGAGTATAATATTTTATTGTTAACGTCTAGAAAGTAGCTTTTATAAAAACAAGATGACTTGAAAACGACCTGTAATATATACGCGGTATTAATGTAATTTATTCATTTTAAAATTATCGATAAGTGTTGTTGGTTTGCACATCGGTTTTTAACGGAGTTATTCGACGTTTGAAAGATATCATATTAATAACCATTACGAGTATTACGTAGCCTTATAATAATATAAGTACAACTATAATAATACTCACCTAGACCATCGATTACGAGAGTTACTATACTTTTTCTATTAAACATATATTTCTCTATACGGTTTAAAAAATAAAACATATTTTTAGTAATGACAATAACATTTTCAAAATAAATCAGTACAACGTTAAAATATGGCATTTAGAGATCGTAATAATAAATAAATTTAACTCTGTAACCTGCAATGATTTTTTAGCTTGGCCGTCTTTGGTATGATATTATGTAGTAAGCGGTATGTCAAAATATCTTCTTTTTATGTCAACACTATTAGAGCATTTGGCATTTTATTATTTTTTTAATCCACATGTATGTATAACTAATTTTCAGTTTTATTGTATCTAATGTTTCTAAATAAATCTAATAAAAATTAAAGCACTAAAAAAGCTCCGAAAAAAGGTAAAATCATTATTTTACACACATGTTTTAATATATTAAATTATAATTATTAATATAAAAATTAATTACATAAATATATTAAAAACTAATAAAGCCATACTGCCAACTTGGAGTTACTATGAAAAATAATACAATTTTATTTAAAGATTTACCAAGAGTCCTAGACAATCAAACATTTTTCCGTGATCAGAATTTTCCACCCATGAGGCGTGAGTGCGTGACGTTTTAAACGATCAAAATCTTCATAATATTTCGATAGAAAATAGCAATTTTATTATCTAATAGATATCTAATAATCCAAATCCAAAAATACCCGAAAAACATTTTAAAAAAATTAGGTAAAAAAAAAAATCCAATCGAAATTTAAAAAAAATATCATATGGCGTATTTATGGATTTTACGTAGTAGCACAGCTGTTACTACGAATCGTCGGGATTATCACGTATGCATTACATAATATCCGGGATAAAGAAAGAAAAAAAAACATCAAGTCGGCTACGACGTAATATTATTGTTATTATTGTATTGTTCGGGAAAGAAAACGATAGTATTAAATTGTACAGTGAAGCATAATTACTGCCGTTATAAATAGCTCGGGAATATTATACAGGGCGATTCATTAAGGATACTACCCTCGTTGTTTCCTTTAGTAAAAAATTTAATTCTGAATTAACTGAATTATCTCATTTTAAATTTACTTAAAGATCATATTTTTTAATTCTCGGGAGAATCTATACTACCTTAAGAACCTCCCTTTTTACTGCACATTTTTAGTGGATTATTAAAAATAAAAGAATTGATGATCATATGTTTGTAACAGAATATTTATATACATACACTATTAAGGAAAATTGATATAAAATCAATTTTTAATTCATCATTAAGGAGCTGTAAGATTATCCTGTATTATATTTGTTATAGTTTTATACCACTATAAGTAGAATTAGTAGATTTGTTTTGTTTATGTACTTCACGATTATCGATCGCTGTTCATACTTTTTGAGTCTACGTATGCGTTTATTATTTTTGAGTATAGATTATGTGTGAAAAATATTTTTTTTTAGCCTCAATATCAAAACCATTAAAAATAAACAACTATTGAAAAAATAAAACATTTTCTTCAATTCTATATAATGTAATAACTAATAATATATTATACTCAGTCGTAAACGTTTAATATTTTTTCTACATAATCTATAAAATATTTATTTTTAAATAGTTTTCACTAATAAATTAGTAAATTTAGGAGGCAATTTTAAGGAGCATTTTAAATATTTTCAATAACTCTTACTCTCTCACACAGACGTTTATTAATGATGTATATACACATTATACATTCTTCGCACGTCTTATCATTTTATGACAATATTGTAGAAGTGGTCGTACATTTGAATTGATAGAAAAAAAGCAACCTAAAAAACGAGTCGTATCATACTATACATAATTATTATTATGTTTTTTTGTTCGCGAAAGAAAACGAGTAAACGACAATATTAAAAATATATGTATATATGTATATCGTACACCGCCGCGAAGTTACTGCAGAGCTATACATATATTATAATATTATATTATATATTATATAGTTAGCTAGGTGTGTATTACGATGACGCATTATATTATATATAATAATAATTATAATAAATAATAACGCACCGCGGCGGGCCGTTGCGCGCGGTGTTGTTAATTTCAGTGGAGGAATTTAACTCGGGGGGGGGGGGGGGAGAATCCGACCGCTAGTCACGAGGGGAAAATATGCGCACACGCGCATAGCACATATAATATTATATACATTATATGTACAATGAATATCAGCTTACATTTTATTATGAATCGCGCCCTAACCCCCCTCGCACATTTGTATATATAGATATATGTACATTCGGCTAATGCGTGCCGTATGTGTACACCACCTAAACACACACGCGTACGAACACATTTATATATATATATAAATAAACACGTATACAAACAGCTGCTTCGCCGAGCGTAAAAATGATCACCTTTCCTTTTCATTCGCGTACCTACGTGATTTATATCGTTCGGATTCGTTTTTGAACTTGTATGCCACATATTATAATAATACGACGACGATGATAATAATATGTGCGATTCGCGTTGCGGCGTGTTATTATTAACACCTATAATATGTAGGTAGGTCGCGGTAGTAGGTATTTTAAACACTATAGAATATTCAAAGCCGAGTCGCCGAGATCGGGTCGGCGAAGACAATAATTAACTCGAGTCGAGTTAAGTGAAGTGTGCTCGATACCCGTCGATTTACAAGTCGACGACGGTTAACAGATGATATTATTATATGTATAAGGCATAAAGTCGAATGTAAAATTAAAATATCGTATTCACTCAGTCTTGTCGCACCTATATATCATCATGTCAATCTTTAACCCAGAAACACAGACGTACGAAAGAAGAAGTAACGAAAATGTAAAGATTCTTTATAATAAGCCAAACATACTCTCTTTTATTAGGAAAAAACGATTAGAATGATTCCGACATGTATGGAGAGCAGATGGATTCAGTTACGACCCAAAACTCAATGGATTTACGTAGTTGCCAAAGATATAGAGTAATGATAGACCAGAATGCAACTTTAGAAACATATCATATCAGAGAGACAGATGGAGAGGGATTTTGATGTAGCAATGGTCCTGAATGGCCCGCTAAGCTGATGATAATGACGATGATGATATTATGTTGTGGACAGTCGTCGATATAATCATACGTAATATAGATGGGATTATTTTTAGCGACTAATTATTAAGATATGTTTTGCCAGCGAAGCAAGATACCTATTGTGCCGACGTATTAATATTTTGCCATAATTATATAAGACTGTCGCACGCAATCACGAGTAGTCCCGTTGTCGTCGAGACTTGGCGAGAGCGTATAGGGACAACGATAATGCAGAATAATAGTATACTTTTATTTAGTAATTTATTTTGTATTTGTTTTACAAATTGATTAAAAGTGTTTCCGACCAATTACAATACTTGTTTTGTTTGAGTAGCCACACAATTATACCGTACTCCTTGAATCCAATTTGTAACCGATTAATTTATGGTTTTTTGGTTACTGAAGTATCCTTAAAGGTAAACACGCACTGAAAAGTGCATAAACAAAAGTTTGAAAAAAGCTAATGTATTTTTTTTAATTAGTCTGTGGATCACATAAAGCATAATATATAAAGAGTATATTTTGTCTATCTTCGCAGTATAATACTATTTTATCAAGAAACAACATAATTTATAGTATTATTATATTTTTACTGTATTTTTTAATTAAACGAAGTTCTTTATCAGAAAATAATCTAACTAGGTAGCAAGGTCAAAAAATTTTAAAACGTTTAACTTTTTAACTAGTTAATGTCCAACGTTTATAACGTTATAATTTGACAGGTATCAATTTTAACCAGAGATGACTGATAAGTTTTTGATTAGAAAGTTGTTGAATTTGCATGATGGTTATTGTATGTTGTTATATATTTATTACTCAGTAAGCTAAAAATTAGTTTTGAGACACAAAGAAAAAAATATTGAAAGTTTACTGTTAATATTTTGTTGAGTATTGTAGGTTTTTTTAGTTTTAATGTTTTAAAGGAATAGGTATTTGTTAAATTTACAATGTTTTAGATCATATATTTTATGATGAATAAATAATATTATATTAAGCAATTTAAAAGTCCGTAAACAAGTACAAACATTTCAGTACTGTACCGTCTGTACATACTACACATTGTGTTTTCACAAATCAATAGGACCTGGTTGATATAATAATAATAAAAAAAATATACAATTATTGTAATATATTATTATTCGCTTTATATTATGGTAATTTTTAACCTCCAATTTGTACTGCATTATAGTACATACAAATATATATTATATATGTGTAATTTTAATAATAAAAATAATAAACTAACATTTTTAAAGTTATTTTGGAAATTATGTTTTAAAAATAACAAATATATAGGAATTTACATTTATGTAATTTTAAGAAAACCTATAAAAGCAAATCATATTAATTTAATTTTCTTTAGAATACTACTTCTACTTAACTTTGAATTTAACTGATTATAGTTTTGTAAAATATGTGTATTAAATACACTGTATTTAAACAAAAAAATAAATAACAGGATTATATTTATACAAGCTAGGCTTATAGGGGGAAGTGCAATGTATATAAACTTAAGTATTTATAAAATGTATACAATTTTCACTGTTGCAATAAATATTATTATTATTATTCTTTTTTTTATTTTTATCTAAATGTATTGATGCATGTACATTAGTATTTTTTCTGAACTGTACAATGATAGCTCTTAACATGCAAGCTTAGCTTTCGATTTAATACTTATTAACTTACAAAAAAAAAAAAAAACACTTATAGCGAACTCAAGCAGCTAGGGAACCATATCCAGTCACCATTCGACCACCCAGAGGTTATATTAGGTGATGACAGGTAATAATAAAGACACTCAGATTGGGCGGTGGTAAACTTTCCCGATTTTTAAAAATAGTAAACTCTCCCGATGGTAAACTCTCCCGGGTTAATATTATGTTTACCTGAAGTAAATGTGTAAACTCTCCCGGGTCAACTTTATAGTTACTTGTAGGAAGTATGTAAGCTCTCCTGAGTTGATTTTTTGAAATTTTATTTTTATTGTATTTTGAGTATAATATCATGTTTATAGCAGCTAAAGGCATTAATTTATATTATTATTATTATTATTATTGGATATGATTGACGCAACTTAAATGTAAGTATATTAAATTTATTTTATGATTTTTACTAGACCCGGGAGAGTTTCCGTTAGGTAATACAGGAATAAATCCGGGAGAGTTTACACGTTTCCGTCAGGTAGTACTGGAGTAGACCCGGGAGAGTGTACCATCGGGAGAGTTTACAATCGCCCCTCAGATTTGCCTTTCAACGACTTTTCTACATTCGTGAGTACATCGGACCATTAAATCATTATAATCAACATTATAACTCATAATTTGGATCTTCAGATGATTTTCAACTAGTAATATTTGATTAGGTACCTATAGGTATATATTCCCAACAAGGATAGTCACACCGGTTTACACCAGAAGTTCGTAAATACTATATAAAACGTAGTGTATATAAACGAATATTTTTATAATTTATAGGACTTATAATATAACGGGAGATGGTAAACTGGGACAAAATTACACCTTTTTTAAAAGTCGATATGTAAACTACGACAAAAAAAATTAACATTATACAAACTGCAATAAAACCGATAAGATACATTATACAAACTGTGACAATTTATTTTGTAATTATATATATAATATTTATTCCCTAATACGGAATAACCACTTATATTTGAATCATATTTAAATTTAAATTTAAAATTGTCTGGCACTATTAATTGTTTGCCGTTTTAGTTAAAGATAAACATTTTTGTAAGTCACATATTAAATAAAATATTAAACGACACAGCACGTACTTAGTAGAATTATCATTTGTGATAATCTTTTACTTGTGAAGGAGCCGATATTTAGTATGTTGCGTTAAGACTTAAAAATAAATTTGGCTTTTTCTTACAAATTTGTATCCAACATAACGTATTGATTAAACAATATAATATGTACATAATAACACATAGGTATATGTGATGCATGTATATACCTATATATTTTATCATATAAATATGAACGTCGTTTATATAATATAATATTATATATATAATAAATTGTCGCAGTTTTTATAATAATGTATGTTATTGGTTTTGTTGCAGATTGTATTATGTTAATTTTTTTTGTCGCAGTTTGCCTACATGCAGTATAACAAATCGTTAAAAATATACTTAACTTTTGGTCAAGTAATTTCACATTGTGTTACGTGTACATTTTTTACAACTTTTCATTAAAGATTGGATTATGCTACTTTTTACTTCATGTCTTCATATACATATATTTTCAACGAGTTTTCATAAACTATGTCCATTCAGACCATTTTATGGATAAAATAAAAACAATTTTGTATTAGATATTTTTCATATTTTGGCCATTCGTGCATATTGTTCATTTAAATGCATTTTTCTGTATACTAAATTGTATACAATATTATTTAGTCACTAAAATTGTAAAAATATATATTACTGAATAAATTATTCAAGTTATCATATTCACGTACAATAAATTGGTCCGACGCATGTTACTTTAATTACATTTTTCATTATCTATTTGACGTACTCGATGCGACTCTCCGAAATACGGCGCTGTGCGTTATAAATGTAGCTTGATATAATCTTATTTCAAATCACTGAAGCCCCGGTTCGGTATCGTTGTATTAATATGTATTATTTAAACGAAAAGAATAAAACTTCTAATCAAAAAAAATTAAATTTGATAGATTGAATAAATTTCTAATTTCCTGCAGTCTCCAGGAATAAAAATGCATTGCTTATTTGCGTTTTTTCCTATAGTAAAATTAATTTATTAAAATATATTCTAATTTTTTGAAATGTTTAAGAATTTACTGAAAGATTCATGACTATATTTTAGAATACAAACTTATTTTTTTTCTAAAGCAAATTATATTTTTTTTATGGGTAATTATTGATGAGTTCATTTTTTACTTTTTGATAATTTTGATATATAGGTGTTTAAATCAAAATTAAAACAAGTAGTTTCTGACTTCTGATTTGTTTTCTTTGTGTACTACAGGGATAATAATCCATCATAATAGGTTCAGAATAGATATAATATTGTGTAGGCTATGATTTCGGCTTAGTGACCCCAAGCACCCCTCTCCCCTAATTCCGTCAATGTTGTGCGTCGACTTTATAATTAATATGTATATTACCATATTATAATATATTATGGCGAGAACAATGCTGGTGCAAATTTCTTGGTCAGGTGAGTTCTCAAACTCAAAAACAGTCCCTGTCGATGTTATAGTATTATATTGTATGGCGTCCATAATAATGCTGTTATATAGTATAATATTATGTTTAGCGTGCGATTCTCTCAACAATAACACCCTAATAATACCTATACCTATACAGCAACGTCTGTGGTTCATTAAAATATCTACCTAATTAATTAATTAATTCTGTTAATAATTTTTCAACTAAGTTAATTTGCAACTCTTTCAATTTAAAAATAGAAAAAAGTAACTTAACACTTAACTTGTTGAACCTTAATGATAAGTACGAGTAAACAATTACAATTTTATAGTATATAATCATACTTATCCGTCTACTAAGTACTTATGTTAATTATTTAAATGTTATGTTTCTACTAATGTCTAATGGATTATATCATTGAAGTTCTAAATAATAAAAAATAAACAAATTAATTAGCATATTTAATGATACGTATTAATTATAACTGTTTCAAGTTTTCTATGAAATAAATTACCTTGTAAGGTTAGGATACCTCCAATAATACCTACCCAATAATATAATATTATATTATCTAATATAATATAATATATATTTGTTTTTAAACTCATATTTTTATATCAAAAACTGTGCGTTAAAACATTCTATAACAAACAATCAGCGCGAGTGTAAGAAAGATACTTTTAATACTTTTAAAGAAATAAAACGTGTTTCTGAGAAAAATCGTCCCATTCGAGGAAATATTATATTTGACACCTAAAAATATAATACAATATAAATTACAATAAATGAACTACGTAAACGCCAATCGTTCGTGACAAGTGTCAAACAGTAACGGCAAAGTTATTCAAACGCTCTATTATAATATTTTATATATACATAATATTGTCATATAATTGGCGTATATTATAATAATAAACAAGGATATTTATCAAAAATTCTCACTTCCAATTTTTCACGAGTTCATTCAATTTTTGATTTTTAGAATTTTTAAATGATTTTACTTAGGTACAGAAAATATTTTCAAATTTTTGAGATTTTTTTATACTACAAAAAGAACTGTGTACGATACTAACTTTTGTTTTTCAAATGCTGACCCCTTTTTAACTGTAAATTATTTAATGAATAATTTTTTTGAATATATAATTCAAAATTCGAAAGTATAATAAAATTGTCTGCTATTAAATTTGTTATATTGAGAAAAATCCTTAAAAATGGTTTTAAACAAATATACCTACCTAACGTATAATATACGTAATATCAGATCTAGTAGGTATTTATTATACTTGAACCATTTTTATAAATTATAAATATTAATAGATTTAAAAAGATTACTTATATTTTCAAATTACCAAAGTCTTCATACTTTCCAAATCCAAATCTATTATGGTGGACCTATTATCTTAAATATACAAAGTTAAATAATTAAAAATTATTTCTTTGAATTTGAATTTTGATACATTATAAATTATAATTATCGGAAAAAATATCCATTAAATAATTTCAGTGAAAAGGGGAGGGGAAGGGGTTGTCATTTTAAAATGTGGTATTAAAGAATATTTAAAAATTACAGAAATCAGATTTTATAAACTGCATTATTGAAGAAGAAAAATAGAAAGGGCATGGTTATTGTATTATTCTTCGTAATACTTTCGAGATTAAAATAATAATACTGTAACAGACTTTATGCGACGCATAATATCAATATCGAATGTATACCAACTACGCATCGTATAATATTATAATACTTCATAGTTCATTACGCGATCATTACACGAAAATGGCCAATAATTATACATACGGCAGATACGTATTAAATATAGTGTTAAATATAGTTACACACTATAGTGTGTAACGTTTCGTGCATGTATATGTATACAAGGTGATCCATTTAAACATCTACACTTGTTATTTCAAACATTTAAAAAAAATGATTTTTACACAATTTATACAAAATTAAAATGTCATATATATATATATATTATTGTTATAATCTCTATATATTTGTTCTTTTTCGAGTACAAATATGCATTTTTGATTATTTTTTATTCCAAAGCATAATAGGTATATATAGGTAGTCTGTTTTGCTTTACAAATTTAATTTCAAAAAAGTGGTAAATTGTATAATAGGTAGGTGTAATGTATAAAAAGACCGATACACAGAGTAATTAATAGCTGTTCATATAGTAAATGCAATAAAATTCTTTTAAAATAGGTACTTTTTGAAAATTATTATATCTTTAATTAACAAAATATCTAATTAATTTCCTGGTTTAAAGTATTAAATCAAAAATACTTTTTGTAAAAAAAATATGATATATATAAATTTCAACATTTTTCCAATAATATTTTGAAATTGATATTATTGATCCAGATATTTTTACCAATTAAAAGCTTACACGAATAAACGGATGTCTACTCCGTTACAACTTGTTCGTCCACTAATCCGATTGGTCTAAACTTGAAATACTATAGTAAGACTTCATTAAAATTATAAAAATAATCGTTCGGATTTCGATGATTTTAATATTTGTAATTAAAATAAATGTTCATGCAATTTCTGTGTGATTTCTTAAAACTGTGTAAATTGTGTATAAACAGTTTTTTTTTTATTTTTCGCAACCTCAGAACTACCGCAATCATCAGACCACAAACGTTTATATTAATTAAATTATATCATATATAATATATATATATAAATAGTAGGAGTCGCATTGGTCGAGTATTATTAAATACGTTTGTCATATTATATCTTACGCGTTGACATAATTTCTTTCGCTCTGGAACATAAGAAATCGCTAGACATAAGTGAGGGGGCATAATATTGTGTGAGGGTTTCAAGTGAACTGTTGTAAGTTGCGGTTGTCGAAAAGCTGCGGCGAAGAATCTCCAGGAAAATAATGATTTTACGAAAGCGCGTAGAGCGCGCAGGACGAGAGCAATGTTTTCGGGCTTATGATTTTTATTTTTTGTTATTTCTCGAAATAACGATAAAACCATCGGTGGTTTAAGCAGATCATCCCGATGACGTGTATAAAATATCGCCACCTTGTACTTATATATATATTATATACTTATACAATACAATATGAACCATTATGCGTATATCTAATACTGTATATTCGTAAATATAATTTGGGACTTATTGCATTAAAAATCACTTAAATTATCAAAAATTATTATTATTTTAAAAAAATCCTCAGTATTTTCAAAAATGTTAAAATTTCAAAAATAATTTAAAGTTTATAATAAATGCCAATTGGTAATCACTAATCATTAACGAATTAATAAAAATTGCTTAACGTTACCTAACTTAGGTACCATTATTTGCTATTTTAGGTAAAATAAAACCAAATAAAATATAAATATAATATATGTACAATATATTGTTGATAAATAGTTAAGTAGTTCATCATTATTGTTTTTAGTTACACGATAGCATATACGTTTAATTCAAATACAAAATAATGAGAGCCACAATGCACAAACACCGACCACGTACTGATTTTTAATTATCTGTACATTTAGAAATCTATACATCATTAAGCGTTATTAAGTTATCACTTGTACAATTTTTGATAGAAATACATATATATAATTTATAAATCAGCAGTGATTTTTCAAGGTAATTTAAAACGTTAACTTTACTAAATACGATATTGGTCGGTGATATTGCATTTATAATAAAAAAATGCACTACTAGACACTTATCCTTAAATATACAAAATATATGCAAATTCAAAATTTGTATTTAATTTTACCATTTCACAAATAAATTTGTTCCTATCCTATAGTACCTAATCTATGACTGCTACAACTAATGTGAAAAAACATGCAATTACAAGAAGTTTTTTATGGCCCTGATTATAAATATTATTTTATATATATTTTTTTCAAAGTATTTTCGATTTTATAATTTATTAAATACTGCCACCTACCTATATACACGTTACGCGTTTTTATACGTACTATTATTTGGTAATAAGCATTTTAACGACTGTGCAGGACCTTTGTGTCATAATCGACGACAAATTAATTGGCATATTTCGGTGCAGACGCTTCGAAAATCGCGACCCGATTGAACTTATTTATTTTTTCGTAATTTAAGTACTTTTACCTACGGTGGCCAGGATTCGGAGGGTTCAAACAGAGCCGTTATGAGCAGAGCAAATGTGGGTATAAGAACGACAAAGGCTCCAACATTTTTAGTCTCACCAAATCATCAAAACATAAATTTAGATTTTAGATTTCGATGAGAACATTGTCCGATATCATGTGTTTTTTACTTTTAATTTTATTTTGCTTGTGAATTATTATTACTTTTCAAAGCAATAAAAATGGTTCATTGAATTCAAATTTGACACATACATTACAGTGATTCATCAAATTACGGTACACATCAACGACTATTGTACAACAGAAGCACACAACACTACTTCTTTTCAAATTTATTTGTCATACATTTGTTAAAAAAATATATTTTATATTTATCTTAAATATTATTATAATTAAAACTAATTAAACAAGAATAAAGCAGTAATAGGGCTTTTTCTAAAAGTTTCTAAAAGCTTTCAATTCGGTTGATTATTCAATATTGCTTGCTAAACTAGAAAAATATGGTATCAGAGGCAATTCTAATAACCTTATAACTATGTAATTTTCTAGTAAATCGTATTCAACAAATTAGAGTAAATTGTAGTTTAAGCGATCACCAGATTTCAAATCATGGAATACCACAAAGTACTGTATTTGGTTCTCTTCTTTTCATTGTGTTTTGTAATGACTTATTGTGTATTAACTGTAATGGTTCAATTTTTAGTTTTGCCGATGACACATCAATTATTATAGATGACATAAATAAAAACCATATTCTAATATTCATAATAAATCTACTCATGTATTAAGTATCGTCAAAACATGGTTTGATAATAACCTCCTAGAACTTATTAATTTAACAAAAACTTGCTTTATAAAACTTTGGTTTAAATAAATTGTCACTCACTGAAAATAATTATCTTAAGACACATCAAAAAAATTGTAATGAATTTAATATAAATACAGGTATAGTATAGGTAATAACAGTAAGTGTAATTGCACTTTTATTTCTTCAGTCCAAAAAGTAAAATATTTCGGTATTATTATAGATACTAAACTCAAATGGAAAAATCATATTATTTTAATACAACTAGAAAAATCAGATTTTATAAATTTTAAACTCTTAGTAACATACTTTCACCCACCACAATAAGAATGGTTTTCATACCTATGGCTCAGTCAATATATTTATATATAGTATTGGGGAGTTGGGGAGATACCTACAATTTAATATATCCTCTTATTTACTCGAAACCATTATACATTCTCTTATTAAAATATAATTTAAAAAACACTACAGGACGAGCAATGTATTGTTATATAGAAAATGTAACTTATTAAACTTGACATAATTATATGCGGGACATATATTATCAAATATATTTTCCCTTGACGTTCTAAAATTTAAATTTAAATATTGTACAAGAACAAAACAAACTGATATGAATTTAATTTCTGTCTAAAATGGAATTTGGAAAAAGAAACCCCATTAATGCTGGAATTAAGATGAAAATGGAATTAAATACAGACATTAGTTTGTTTACAATCTTAAGATTATATAAGATAATATGGTAAATTAAAAATTAAATTACTAACATATACAATTTTTACTATATCTGTATTCCAATCAAATTGTTATATTTATTCTAATATTTAAAAAATATATGATTATGATGAACTAATAATATTACTAAATCAACCATGATCGACTTAACCGTTAACTGTTAACTAAAATATAATTTAATTAATTTTAGAAATATTTTAAGAACCTTGTCTCCACAACAAACCTAGCTTACGGAGACAATCATTTCGTACAATGTATTAATGCCATCATACTATAATAAGTATTAATTGTTATCGCGTTTAATAATATGTTTATAAGTTATATTTATAAATTGAACATTTTTAAATAAATAAATAAAACAATTGCCTACATAAGTTATTTATATGGTTAAAAAAAATATGTGTCGTCCGATTAGTTTTAAATAATATGTAAAACTATACCTATGTCATATGATATAAATAACGTAACTATGTAATTCATATTCCAGTGATAAAGAAGGAATTATTCTTGTCCTGTGGATACAAGTGAGAGTATTCGGTATAGGTTTAAATTTATGTAAAATCTTAACAGAATAGAATACCTAGTTATAAATTTATTAAATCGAATGTGATGTGCACAAAATGTGATTGTCTCGGTACGATAACGATAGTTAGCACGGTACTGGATTCAAACTCCTATAAGAAATGTTCAATATATTTTTGTGTGCACATAATCACATTAACCTTCGTGTTTTCATAAAAAATCAGTGTTAAACACTTCTATGATAACGTCATAGTTAGAATTACTGTTGATTGACAAGACGTGTGCGTCGTCGTGTTCAGATACCTAAATATTATATTTAATAATTTTTTGACCCGAACATTTTAGTATTTTTTTTTTTTTTTTATGAAAAGCAAAATGATTTCATTGCTATATTGACAGCAAATTGTATGCATACGTTATAAGACTTAGGTACTACTAGTAATTTAATAAATAACAATAAAATGTTTTAAAAAAATTCAATTTAAATTGATGGAGCAGCTCAATCTATATTTCAACATCTACATTCGCTCACCTCTTAATACAGTGTAATCATAAACCACCAGAGAGCGGAATGACTGCAGTTAATCCAAATATTTCGCGAAGAATATTATTCAATATTTTTATTTTGTTGTATTTAATAGAAAATTGAATCTAGTTTGTACTTTAGAGAAGTAAAAATTAAAAATACCAATATTCTTCAAAATAACAGGAAAAAAAAAACAAAAAATTATTTCTCTTTTTAAGCTATTTGTAGACATTTTTAGCGTTTAATAATTATTGTTTGTTTTTTTAATAAATTATGTCAATAAAAAAATTAGTTATTTTGTAAAAATGCTTGAATATTTAATACACGGATATATACGTTTATCATTTACCAACAAATTTACTTAATTAAAAAATATCGGAAATTGATCGCCCCAATATATTTTTAAAAGCGTTCACATTTAGAAAACAATATTTGAGAAATATTTAGTTTGAAATTATTTTGTAGTTAGAAACTCCTACAAATTTTCATTTTGATAACTCAAATTTAATATTTTAATACAAAGTTCAAACTTGTCATATATTCTATTTTGAAACAAATAGTATAGTTACTTTATAGTATCTGTTTATTAATAAAAAAAATATTTGGCAACATACGCATAATGAGAGTATATGAAATTTAATTTAAATTTTGACATATTTCGTATAAATTCGAACTTTAAGCACTTATAAAAAAAAAATTGTGACTGACAATTTCGAATTTTTTTTTTTATCACTTTAAGAACAACTTATAAGAAACCTTGTATTAAATTTTCAAGATTTTCTGGCCACCCAAAAAATTTTTATCGGCATTTGAAGAAAAAAAAACTTAGAAAAGTCGAAAATTTCAATTGTCTATAAGTAGCTTAAAAATAGTCAAAATATTTTGAAAATTTAACTGTAAAGAGATAACCATAATATAAACATTTGGTGAAAATTTCAAGTATTTACAATGATTCGTTTTTAAGTTACAGCAAAATTAAAAAAATCGATTTTTTTGAAAATTGTTTGAAAATGTTTACTTTTCACCCCCCAAAGTACCAACTAGATGAATTTTCCTATTCAAAGAAGGGCTGAAGTCAAAAATTGGAGCATTATTACTGCTCCAAATGTTGTCGTCAGACACACAAAAAAAAAAAAAATCACATCATTGTAAAATCAATACATTCATCACTCCGTTCAGAATCTAATATTCAAAATATTTCAAACCTTTTTAAGTTATTTATAGATATTTTCAATTATCATTTTTTTTAATGATAATAAATTTCACTGTGTTGAAAAGTTTAAACATTTTTTTTAAGATACTAACCTACATATTAAGTTGTACTTATAGATATTGTATGAAAATATTTAAAATACACAATCGCAATTTATTTTTATAACATTTGAAATTCAAATTGTAACAACAATCGGTCGAAATCACGAAAATTTGTAAACGGGTTTGCAGTTAAAAATTCACAATAATTCATTGTCGAATTTTTCACCAAATGTTTAAATTAGCATTTATTATACGTGAATTATAAAATTGAACCATTTTAGACTTATGAAATATTTTTTTCAATAACTATCTACTATCTGGCTATTCTGGCTAATATATATGTATAATTATAAAATATTTTATAGACACTATGACCTTTTCAAAAGGAAATTTTTGACAAAAATATTTTCAACTTGTATTACTAATAAAGTAATAACTATAATACACTCATTATTTCGTTAAGTATTGACTTTTTAAAATTTTTTTTTTCAAAATATTTTGTATTATGCTGTTCTCGAACTGTATGAAATTTTTATTTTTCAACCTTTTATTTCATAGTGAAACCACTATCAACTTTTGATTTTCAAATGTTAACCTATATTTAAAAATTTAAAATGTGATAAAATAGGGCTATTTTTTTATGAATTTTAATGTTAAAGTTATTATTTTCTATTTAACCATTAATAAGTTAAAGCTGCTCAAAGTTGGGTAGTTTACAATTTTTAAGTGTTCATCCTATTACAGGTTATTACGGCAGTGAGGCATTGGTATAATTACAGGTATAAAGTTCATCACTGCGTCGATAGTCGATAACGAGTTTATTACATATGAACAGGGACGGACTATCATTTTTCCACCTCTAGCCACGTGCCTAGGTCGCTTATGCGTGAATCCGTTCTGCATATGAAAATATGTACTTTTTATTATCTATTACCCGTGTGACTACTGATCTTCAGAAACAAGAAATATTATAAAAACCGAAAACCGCCTAACTTTTAAAAGCTAGTCTCGATAAAAAATTAACGAAAAATAATAATTTGAAAGTTAAAATTCATAAAAAAAACAGCCCTACTAATTTAGTACATTTTAAATGTAGGTTATATAATTTGCAAACTTATAAAAATCGCACAGCCAAGAAAAATAAAATACTTTTTTTATTTTATGTGTGTTTTTAGCTTTTATAATTCAATAAATCTATGTCTACTCGTGTTAATATACTCATATTGCATTTGAACAACTAAGACTGTGTTTAAAAATCTGATAGAGTGTTTACTGATAAATCAAAACTATTAATATTACTATTTATTTATTTTTATTTTTATACATTTAACGTACATTATATAACAACATATAACTAATTCATCGTCGTCGTCCCCACATAGCATTTCCTAATTTTAAAATTTCAATAAACATTGAAGATTATATTAAAGACTCGAAAAATAAGATTTAATAAAATTAGATTTAGGGTCCTCTTCCACGAGCGTTCATTATATTATTATTATAAAAATTTTTTTTTCTATAAGTTTACTGGCAGTATGTGATTCAAATTATCGATATATATTCGTTGTTATTGGCGCATACAGTAAAAGTTCATATTTGTCAGTTTTTAAAAATTCTGATTTATGGAAACGACTTGAAAATCAAACTTTGAATATTCCAGCACAAAAGTTTTTATTAGGCAGAGAGACACTTAAATGCCCTCATATGACTGTTGGAGATGAAGCAATTGGGTTGTCTCGTCATGTTTTAAGACTTTATAAAGGGAAACATTTGACGAAGAAAAAACGTATTTTTTATTACCGACTATCTCGAGCGAGACATTATATTGAATGTAGTTTTGGGATACTTGCAAACAAATGGAGAATTTTTCTTAGACTAATTTTTGCCAAAGATATAATAAAGGCTTATTGTATATTACATAATTTTGTAAGAGAACGATACGACTACAACTTTGAACATAGTTTACAACAGGCACAGCAGGAAAGTGTACAAGTTGGCGTAGTAAACACTATTCGTGATCATTTTTCTACGTATTTTGAAAGTGATATCGGACTACCGTGGAAAGATTCAAAAATTTAATGAACTATATTACATATTATTATTAATTTATATTTAGTAATTATTTTATCATGAATATTGTATATAGTAAATTTACCTATATCTCTATAATATATATTATTATATTATACATTTTTTTGTGAAAGTGATTTCGCTATTAACTTTCAATTAATTTAGCCTTATTTATTATTAATATGATATATAATATAAAAAAAAATACAAATTATAATTATAATCTTTTTACGATAGTGATTTACATGGTTTATTAAAACATTTGTTGAATAGGTATAATTTTAATTCATGAAACATGCCTAACTGGTAATAATGGAAATTAAATTTGATTTTGAAATTATAAGCGTCAGTTTTAAAGTACATAAATAAAACTGTAAAAATAATGGTATATATAAAAAAAATATGAGTAATAGGTATAGTTTATGTACAGCGTACTTACCAATGTTATTTTTCTCTGCTGTTGGTTTATCGTCAAAATTGTCGTAAAACATTTTACTTATATTTTCCCAGGCCTTCGACTTGGCATTTCTCAAGCTATATTCAGCAGTTTAAGTGTTCATTTTAAGTTTCAATTGCACTTAGTTCAGTCGATACATTCATTTTTCGAATCCGTAGTAAGTAAGAAATTAAAAAATTATAAAACGAAAAAACGGTTTTCTTTATTTGTATTTTGTGATAAAACAATTCACAATTTGACAGTCATGATTTTCTCGATCTTTTTCCAATTATACCAACCCCCTAAACACTTTTTGCATAAATTATAGTAAAATTGGTAAACTGATACGCACGTGTTTCTCTTGCGGAAACGTCCTAATTTTTCGCGATTGATTGCTATCTAACGCGTGTTTAAAGAAAAACGCGCGTAAAGACAAGACCTCGCGTTCACGCGCGTAAGACGCTCGTTTAAATGGGTACGCTTGTATTTCTTCCAATACATTTCATAAACGGGCGTTTAAAAAACGCTTGTGGAAAATGGCACAAAGTGTTAATTTTTAAATATTTAAATTAGAATAATTTCTGAATGTTACATATTAACGTATTAACATTATATTAACATATTAATGTTACATATCATTATAATGTATTATATAAACACTTAATTTAGTTTAAATTATAAGTATTAAAAAATTAATTTCTATGCAATGCTGAATAAACGAACAATGAATAATATTTAAATAAAGTAACATAACTTATGCTTATTAAGCCTTAATCTATAAATATTATATAATATAGGCTACCAAGTTCAGACTGTATACACATTAAACAAAAATTGTGCTATAAATACATTTATTTAATATTTTAAATACTCAATACAACTTTATTCACATTATTTGCAGTAGATACCTAAATATATATATTATATTATATATAATACATATATAATATTATTATATTATGTAATTATTATACTATAACTAATTATCCTATACGGTTTACAGATTTTTTTATAATAAAATAGGTACTTCCTTTTCTAGAGGTACTTCATATGTATTTACTATTTAGGCGAATAGGCGATAATAGGTAAACCTTATATATGTATTTTACATATTTGCAGTATACACGACTACACGATCATTATATTATAATAATGTTTCTACAGTTTTATTATTATAAGCTTATAAATTAAAATATATCCCACATCGTATTATTAAATAATGTATAAATATGTTAAAATGTATAATAGTATAATATATAGTTAGAATAAATACAAAAAATATTTTTAAATATAATATAATTATTATGATATGTACATGTATAGGTTAATATTACTATAACAGATATATTTATATAAATTTATTTGTCGAAGTGTGTAATATGATTGGAAAACCTATTTGTTGATCTTGAATTTTTAAAATCATATATTTACATTCGATATCGTGTATACTCCAATACTCATATTCTGTTCAACATTTTATTAGCATATCAAGATTTTTTTTTGATTTACTAAAAAACTATTTGTCCACAAAATCACGCAAAATAATGTATATAATAAATTCAAAAAATCACAAATGTACATGCTGTTGAAATGGAGCTGACGTAGTTCAATAAAATCTAAAGATTTGTACAGTCTAGGTTTAATTGCAATAAGCACTGATGTTAAAAAACTTGTCGCTAAAGCTCGTCAAGGTAAACTGCAACTTCAAGAATATCTGCAGGTACCCTGTGATAGATAAAAGTTTGAATTAAATACATGTTACAAAATAATATTATACAAATTCTGAAATTTACAAAGAAATAATAAATATCTGATATTCTTGAAGTTGCAGTTTACCTTGCCGGCATTAGCGAGAAGTTCTTAACATCAGTGCCTATTGCAATTAAACCTAGACTGTCCAAATCTTTAGATTTTATTGAACCAAATGATGGCGACGACGACCCACATAGCATAGATATGAGGAAAAATTTAAATACCTTTTATATAATTATTTTTCACTTAATTAAATGCTAAACGTTTGGCTATAAAGGATTAGCAATTACACGAGATCCAATTGGAATTAATACTGCTATTATTGATGCTGAATCACCAATGTTAATCAGACATTTAGTATATGTTTTCATTAAATGCCTGCCAAAGTTCATAAATAAATTCACGTTATTCATGATAATACCTATGTTAATACAGTGACTGTTAAGACAAAAATGAAACTTAAATAATTTTGAAGGACGTCCTGTATCCAGTTACAGCCAAACATATTTATATATCTATGGTTACAGCTATGGCTTAAATATATTTATCCAATTCTTCATTGTCTTTGCTAAAATCGATTAAATCTGTACAACTCAATGTCTTAGAATTGATGGAAATGCTTTTCCTTAATGAAATATCATTAAAAAGAGATATCAAAAATGAGAAGTCATATTTTTGGAAATGATTTTAAGCAAAGAAATGTTTCTTAAACAATTCAAAGAAACATTATCAAATCTACACGTAGTGGCATTTTGTGGTAAATATTTCCTTATAGTCCTAGCTGATACAAGGTATAATGGTAACAATTGTATATTTTTAAAAAATGTATAATTAACCTCTGCATAATCATATAACATGTAATAACTAATAACATACACAGTTGAACCAATCTTCGGTGTAGCAATTTCCTTTTAGATTTTTTCTATTAAATGATACAAACATTTCTTTAATTAATTTGGTTTTGTAGAATTTTGGACTCTACATTCTTTATTAAAATAGAACCATCTACATTTTCGAATTATTTTTGGTAATTATTTTATTGTATATTTACAATACGTTTACTAGGTACCTACTGCACGTTTTATGTTATTATAACTTATAATTTATAAGTAACCTGGTCGGCAGGTCTTAAAAGTGAGTATTTCAAAATTTAGTAAAACACAAAACCAAAATTTTACCTGATCTCTAATCACGACAATCGCATGATTATAGATGGAACACTTTTTTGCCCATAACTAAATTCTATGAGAAAAGTAAACTAGGTGTGGACAACTCATACATTGCAATAATAAATAAAGAATATGTACGTCTTTGAATCAACTTTGGATCTACTAGTATTAATAATAAGACTGTCAATTACGATGAGGATTTTACAGATCCACAGACTAGATGACTAGAATGAGAGTTATAAGACTTGGAATCATTTCCGTCAAAATATATACGTATTTACCTGTGTTAATATTATCATAGGTGAACTTAGCACTTAGGGGATCTTCTTTTTCATTGAGTGTACAAATTTACATTAACCTAACCAGTAACCTAGATCGGTATCAACATTATGTGTAGAGGTGTCTAATGACTCTAATGTCGAATATACGTCATTTCGACGCGGTAATCTCGACATTTAAGTTTAAAAGTTTCAAGTAATTTTTTAAAAATAACAAAAATCGAAAATTATTTATTAGTAAAACGTTATTTTACACGTATATTTTTTATTACAAATTAAAATTAAAACTTTATACACTCGTAAAATTTTTTAAATTGAATAATTATCAAACTTTTTTATAATTATTCTAAGCTTAACTTATGGACAGCATAGTATTAAATTTTCAATTCTTAGCTTTTGATAGTAAAATATTTATAAATTTTTAACTACCAAATAGTGAAAAATATTCATGATTTTGACGAATTTTTGTCAATATTTGAACTTCAAATGCTAATAAAAAAAAATTGTGCCTATGTATTTTTGTAATTTTTGAATGAAAGTTAGAACAAGTTATGTGGACCCTTCAATTAAATTTTCAAGTAATTTGTCCCAGCTAAATTTTTTTATCAACATTTATAAAAATAAAAAATAAAAAAAATTGATTATTTCAAATGCCTATAAATAGCTCAAAAAAAGTCAAAATGTTTTGAAAATCAAATCACGTAAAGAAAATGGCAATCTAAATAACTGGTAAAATTTTCAAGTATTTACGACTTATACTATTTGTATAACAACAAATATCAAAAACCGTTTGAGGCTAAACCGTTATTTAACGCGGTTTTGTAAAAATTTAAATTTCAAACACTCATAAAAATTTTTTGTCTGAATCCGATAGAGAGCCCAGAAAGGATGTTGCCATGTTAGGTGTGTTTAGGTTACCTACCGGTATTTTGCCCGAATCGAAATTCCCGAATGGTATTTTACACAAAAATCTGAAAACCCGATTATAAATTATTGGGTGATAGTTTTGGTTGGTTCCAGCCTTCCGCTTCAAAGAATATTTGACAATTTCTGAATCTGTTCTTGATTGGGAACATGATCATGATTGTCCAACACTAGCTGGTTCTCGGACGAAATAATGTTTATTTTTGGAAATATTGAAGGTAGTGATCATTCCGGATTGGCACTCTTTCCTTCGTACTTTTTAAGATTGTATGAACTATGAATGTATGATTGTGAGATGTTATCAAAACAAAATTTGTTTAAAAATTATTATCAGCATATATTAAAAAACTAGCAGGGGTTACCCGTTCTTCGCCCAGAAAGGAGAAAAGTTGCGCAAATGCCGCAAATTAGCACCGGGAACATTAAAATTAATCCTCCCTAACATATCTGGAACGTCAACTTCCCCACTTATGAGTTTCGACATGAAAGCCAAATTTGCCTTTTTTCTTCTAGCACTCAACGTCTCCAAATTTAATTTCACTAAAACTGGTGTATAACCGTGTGGAAGGCAGTCAATATGCAGTACAAAAGATGCATATTTTAAGAATTTACGCTAAACACGCTCGATTTGGCAAGAATCACGTAAATTCTGGGGGTCCCAGATCACTGCACCGTATTTAAGGTGGGATCGTACAAATGCACAATAGAGTGCTTTTAAAGATTTACACGTCTACACATATTGAACTCAGATGAAATTCTTTTTATGAAACCAAGCATTTTTAAAGCCTTGCACGTGATTTTTTCAATATGAAGATTAAAACTTAAAGTCCGATCATATGTGGCACCTAGGTCAACTACATGACTACGAAATAAACTTAAGCTGATACCATCAACTAGATAATCATACCGAATGGAACTATGAGAACGCGTGAAAGACATATAATGACACTTAGGAATACAGAGCTCCAAACCAAGCTGCCTAGACCAAGATGCCAAGGTATTAAGTTCACTCTAGTGCAGATCACAATCACGAGAGGAATCAATACGAATTAAATTTCAAACACTCTTAAAAAATTTTTGTCTTAGTCCGGTAAAGTATTTTTTACAGATATTTGAAGAAAAATGTATGAAGAACCTTGTACCAAATATTCAATACTTAGTTATAAAAGAAAAAAATTTTACGATTTTTCAACCACAAAATTACTTGCAAATTTTCGCAATTTTGACATATTTCGTATAAATTCGAACTTTAAACACTTATAAAAAAAAATTGTGACTAACGATTTCGGATTTTTTTTTATAACTTTTAGAACAACTTATAACAAACCTTGTATTCAATTCTCAAGATTTTCTGGCCAGCCAAAATATTTTTATCGTTATTTTAAAAAAAAAATGCTTAGAAAAATTGAAAATTTCAATTGTCTATAAATAGTTCAAAAAAAGTCAAAATTCTTTGAAAATTTAACTGTGTATGGAGAACGCTAATATAAACATTTGATGAAAATTTCAAGTGTTTACATCGATTCGTTTTTGAGTTATAGCAAAATATCGATTTTGTCGAAAACCGGTTTTTCGTAAAAATTCCTGTTTTTCTGTCACTTTTTTTTTGTTTTTCTCGATTTTTTTGAAAACTGTTGGAAAATGTTTATTAAGGATATCCACTTTGCCATCGGAAACCACCCCCAAAGTTTGAAATTGAAGCATTATTTCGACTAGTTATGCTGTACACAGACACAAAAAAAAAAACACACATCATTGTAAAATCAATACATTCATCACTCCGTTTTAATACAAAGTTCAAACTATTTAAAAACTAAAATTCTGATGGTTAAATTAATTTTTTATGAATGTTTTGAAATTATTACGACATTATATATTGTTCACTCATAAAATGAATATATTTTATCATTAAACGGTTTTTGATATTTTATAATGATTAAAAAAAAAACAAAATAACCGTAGATGGGTGTGAAATTTTTACCCAATGTTCTTATGAATATTTTCTTTACATGATAAAAAAGCGGGCAAGTGAGTATCGCTCTGCTGTATATTTGGAGGCGGGGTGGACCTCAGACTATGGTAGGTTAAATTTGAATGCAATGATAGGTATCATTGTATACGAAAAACGATTCTGAACGAAGATGATTTGTCAGTTTAGGATATATTATATTTAAATATTGTCATATATTCTATTTTGAAACAAATAGTATAGTTACTATAGTTACTTTATAGTATCTGTTTATTAATAAAAAAAATATTTGGCAACATACGCATAATGAGAGTATATGAAATTTAATTTAAATTTTGACATATTTCGTATAAATTCGAACTTTAAGCACTTATAAAAAAAAAATTGTGACTGACAATTTCGAATTTTTTTTTTATCACTTTAAGAACAACTTATAAGAAACCTTGTATTAAATTTTCAAGATTTTCTGGCCACCCAAAAAATTTTTATCGGCATTTGAAGAAAAAAAAACTTAGAAAAGTCGAAAATTTCAATTGTCTATAAGTAGCTTAAAAATAGTCAAAATATTTTGAAAATTTAACTGTAAAGAGATAACCATAATATAAACATTTGGTGAAAATTTCAAGTATTTACAATGATTCGTTTTTAAGTTACAGCAAAATTAAAAAATCGATTTTTTTGAAAATTGTTTGAAAATGTTTACTTTTCACCCCCCAATGTACCAACTAGATGAATTTTCCTATTCAAAGAGGGGCTGAAGTCAAAAATTGGAGCATTATTACTGCTCCAAATGTTGTCGTCAGACACACACAAAAAAAAAAAAAATCACATCATTGTAAAATCAATAGGTATATTCTTCACTCCGTTCAGAATCTAGAACTATTCTATTTAAACATAAAATTTATAAAATTAAAATACTATTATTATTTTTTTATTTACTATTTATAAAATTTTAAATTGTGCGCAATACTTTGCAGCACTTCGTCGGTTGTTAAGTCACTAGAATTAGTACATATTTGAAACAATCTTTTTGATGATTCTTTGTATTTCTTTTTTTTTGTTAGAGTATATACAGCAATTAATTGCTCTTTTGTTATTTTTGTTAAACTTTCATCTCTTTGCAATGCACTTATAAATTTCCATATCACTGGTTTTTTACATGTTATTAATGCCGAAAATGCATTATGCCAATTGCCAGCTCTCAATACTGTTATTGGTCCTTGGTAAATCAAGTTGAAGACGTTCTGAACAATTCCATATTTCGATAGAATATTGTGGTTGTCTACGTCGACCTCTCCTGTCCAAAATTCCTATCCACGTACTTCCGAAATAAGTAATTAGTGGAGCAACATATTTTCGTTTTCAATATAGAACTCGCTCTCCAATAAAACTTCAAAATAATTTATATTTATTACTTTGCCAACAGGTATAAAAACAAGTGTTATTAATTTTCGAACTTGTAATGCAAAATTTACATCTTCTATATATTTTGTTGTTAATCCGTAGTCTTGAATTTTTCGCCAAACTGCCTGACTTAAATGAAAAAAACAGCCATGTATTTCTGTACTTGAAAAAGTTGAAAATTCATTTTTTATAGAGTTCATTGCTGCTTTTTCAAAATCCGTTGTAAATGACTTTGGACATAAATTAAACTTAAGCGATTTTAATGCTTGAAACATTTTATTATACGTGACATCCTTTTTATCGGGCAGCAAAACATACACTAAGGGTATGATTTCACCAGAATAAACTGCATGAATCGTGTATAATTGACCAAATAGATTTGGGCATGATGAAAACGTTCCATCCGAAAACCAATGATCCGAATTCCTTAATATATTTAAACTTTTTTCTGTGGAAAATAATAGAATTCGATTTTCATAAATACCGTTATTACTACTGTCATATAATAAAAATTGTTCATTGTCCAACGTAATTTTAAATTTATTTGGAATTTCAAAATTGTATGATTGAGGGTTTGCAGGACTGGCTTCAACCGTTTTTCTAGCCCGCTGTATTGTTTTCTTCAAACATTTTGTACTCGGTAGCTGTCCTACCACTGCACATGGTAACTAAAATAATATTAACGCACTCTAATAAGTTTAACTTACAACGGAATTTATAAATGCTATTTTATTACCTGTGCTGATATTTCTCCCAATATAGCTCTAGTAGTTGCTACTGTTGTTGTTGCATGTTCCTTTAGTAAATTAACAGTTTTTTTAGTTTCAATTTTTGAAATATCTGGTACATCGTACATGGTTGTGATCTATGAATTTTATTACATCTCCTACAAGTACAATTGAGAATTTAAAAAATGGTCACCAATAGTCTACAACATGTAGGATTATATAAAAAAAAAACCAAAACTACACGAGTAAGTCAACGAGAAAAAATAATAAATGATAGTAGTAAATGGACACTATTTGTGTAATTTTATGATCTTATTATGTTAAAAATAATTTATTGATTTTTTCCGTAGTTCTGTGTCTGAAGTTGTTAAAATATGAAAAAAACATAAAAAAATAATTTACCTTGCATTGTATGTGCTCGTCCAGGACAATTTTTGATTTCATCACATCTCCATCTTTCACCTCTATATCTTTTTTATGAATAAATCCATTATAAACTAAGAGATCTCTTCCCCGTTGACTTTTTATGAATTCTAATGGCATGTTAAAAGAAATACGTGCTTACTCACTTAGCGATGTAAAGTACACTAACGCATACGTGGATTTATAATGTATGGGTATAATTGAACGGCGAACCGTAATAAAGATAATGATGAAATGTGTAAAATTTAGATATATGTAACCATATTGGTATAAGCAAACTATAATATACAGATATACAGATACCAGGTTTTTACGTTGAAATTGGCTATTATGTATGTTATATATATTTTATTTTTGTTTTGCGTCAACATTGACTCGCGTCTAACAGAGATCGCGTCAAAATTGCATGTGCCAAATCGACGCATGCGGCCAATTGTTGTTCGTCCAAAATATGACTCCGTCCATTTGACGCGCGTCGAGATTACCGCGTCGAAATGACGGGACACCCAATGTCATAGGTAAAATTTTGGATTTCAGTGCCACTATTTTGAATTAAATGAAAGCGACATTTTGAGAATAATGTGAGTATACTATTATTATTTTTGATGTGAATACCTTTTAAAGTAATAACTTTTTTTTTTTTTGAGCTAAAAAATAAGTACCATATTACGATTTTTTAATAATTAATCGTTGCTTCTTTTCTTTAATATGAAACGACAATGAGTAGGTATATTCTGTACAATATATAATACATGGCCACATGGGTAATGCAAAAAAGATAATTCATTTTATTTTCAATTAAAAATAATTAAGGAAAAGTTATTTCAGGTGGTCAACATTAAAGTACTTAAAATATAATATATATAGTTATAGGATAATTTTAATTCAAAATTTACCACTATATCGTGAAACCATCAAGAGTAAAAATTTGAAGACTTACTTGATGAGTTAAATCGATTTAAATAAGAATTTTGTAAAATATAAAGAGTGTCTACTGCATTAAAAAAATACAGACCTTTTTTTTTATTACGTGTGTTACAAATCGATTGTTTATAATTTCTTTCAATACCTATTGTTCATATTTTTTTTTCCGATTCATCAAACATCTTTATTGTGATACCGTTAATATAGCAATATCATAGAATAAAGCTATTTTCTTGGCCAGTTTAAATCAGAGATATTAAGATGTTAGATTAGGTAAGCGGGGACCATCAGGTGCGGTAATTAAATTAAAATGCACATAAAAACTTGAAGAATAATTATTATATTATTATTATATTGATTAATCATTTTGAATAGTTTTGTCTTTAGTCACTAATAGAACAATCAACTAATTTTCAATAGATGCTGTTTTGCTGTAGGTACCAGAGAATATAAATAATTGAGATCTTCTACTTAGAACAAATTACACATTAGAGCAATTATATTGACGTCACACAGACATAGTGAAGCAAAATGTTATTGTTTTGATTTTACTATTATATTATGTGTGCGTATAAACCAAAGACGTGATTAAAATTTAAAAAAATGAATAATGTTAAAAAAATTTAAGACACTAGAATATAGAGCAAACTTCATATGTTTATAATCCGAAGGCTACTAATATATATTTTTGTAATTTACTCTTTTTTTAATGGCAAGTAAGTAGAAAATTGTTTTATTATATACCCATCATAATTGTATCTTGTTTTCTAATTGTTGTTATTTTTAGAAAAATTGTCAATTGATATTAGGTAGTTGGGATAGGTAAATTCTATAGACAATAATACTCTAAAATAATGATTTTTTTTTCGGTATAATAACTTCCACAAAAACATTAATTTTATTCAAATAAAAAATACAAGTTTGATGACTTTTAAATTAAAAATTAAAGATAAATAATAGTAATAATAATAATATGTTAAAAGGAACATTAAATTCACTAAATTTTAAATAAAATTATATATATATAATTATAAATTATAAATTATATTTTTAAAAATATACTAACAAATAATAATACAGATAAAACTATAAAGTTACTTTCTCCTAAAATGTAAGGCCTTGAATTTTTTTCAATCGCACTAAAATTGTCAACAATTTGTACAAATGAAAAAAACCTAAAATAGAAACTAAAATCTTACAGAAATATATCTTATAATATATTTTATATTATTGCGAAATAAACTATATTTTTAAGTTATATGGCATCATCT
Organism: Schizaphis graminum; assembly: GCA_020882235.1. NCBI lineage: Eukaryota > Metazoa > Arthropoda > Insecta > Hemiptera > Aphididae > Schizaphis > Schizaphis graminum. The sequence continues at coordinate 87,289,597 of CM037033.1, read as the reverse complement.
CTAATGATAATATTTTAAGTAAAATTTCGTTTATGGATAATTATTGGCTATTGTAATACAAGTAAATCGGCTTCGTGGCAAAACCTCTTAAGTCGAAAAATTGACAATTTTTTTTTTTTTTACAATTGGATACACTGTATTTTTCTGCACATTTTGATACCCGAACCTAATTTGTGATGTGAATTTGACATGATAACATATACAAAATAAAAACTCGTATCTCATATAACCACATGTAATCGTACCACAGTTTTTTGCTTCTCCTGTAAACTTTGATAAAAGTGACTTACGAGGTTTTGCCACGAAGCCGACGAATAAATATAAATCATCAAAAACTCATATTTTTATTTTCAAATAATGTAAATTTAAGTAAAATGACAAACACATTTTTGAAAACTTATAACTAAATATTAGTAAATACTAAATTATGGTACAAAAAAAAAACATTTAAAAGGACATTTTTTTGAAAAAAAAATGAATAGTAACTTATATATTAATGGAATATAATATCTAATATTAATAAAATGTTACGTACCAATTTTTAAGTGCTAATAATATTATAATTTTTAATGATAATATTTTAAGTAAGATTTCAGTAATGAATACTTATTGACTATTATGATATGAATAATATGAAAAATCATTAATCAATAACACATTTTTTTTGTTTAAATAATAACGTCAACGGAAACATCAGTTTAAGCAAAATGATAAATACATTTATGAAAACTTATAACTAAATATTATAATAAGTTATAATAATACAAGGATATTCTCTAAAATTATGCATTTAACACTTTTAATTATTATCAATCGCACTAAAAATGTCGAGAATTTTTTAAAATAAAATGATAAAAAAAAACCTTAAAAGTAATAGAAAATAAAATATTATTAGAATTTATCTTAATATATCTTATACTAATGAAATGTTATGTACTAGTTTTTAAGTTCTGAAATATTAATTTTAATGATAATATTTTAAGTAATATTTTGTTGGTGGATACTTATCGACTATTATAATGTAAATAATATGAAACACTATTGACGTATTTTTTTTTAAATAATGCCGTCAACGGGAACTCAAATTTAAGTAAAATTAATGAAAACTTATAACTAAGATATTAATAAATAAGAATAAGAATAAATCATTAATATCTTTCTGTTATACAATTATTCATAGGCGCGCACTGGGGACTTCTTGATATTTTTTAATCGAAGCTCTAAATGTTTAAACCCCAAGTTGGGGAACAATATTATAATATTATAATCTGATTTTTTTATTTTTTTAGATTCAAAAGTACAAAAAATCATTAATTAAATTATTTGTCTGCTATACTATATTTTTTATTATTTTATTATTATGTATTATTGTAAATTACAAGTTAAAAAAAGATAAAAAAAAACCTATACATTTGTAAATAATGATTTGTTATTTATCATTGTAAATGAAGACCTAAATAACGACAAGAACACTAAGATACTGTAGACACCACAGGAGATTTAAGTCTACGCACACCGACGAATTTGTACTATACAGTTATTTCTCAAGGTTCAAAATAAAAATTTAAAACCTTAGATGCTAAACCACACACAAATAACGTATTTTTTGAATTGATAATAACATTGACGGAAACGTCATTTTTAGTTAAATAATAAATACAAGTTTGAAAACTAGATTAAATATTTTAATTAATTATAAAAATTTTAAAGTAACATTCCTAAATATCGTATATTCCATGCTTTTGATTATTTAAAATTCATTATACTGCATTTGTCGATGCTCTTTTAAAAAAAAAAAAAACAAAAAAAAAACCTCATACCCAAAACTATAACAATAATAATAATATATTATTGTATTCAAAAGATGGTACTTAAATGGATATGGTTTAAGTTATTTAAGTGATTTATAAAGAAAAATGTGATTATTATACATACTAATTCGAAATAACTTACAAGTGGTCCCGAGTAATATTACGAAGTTTAAAAGTAAAATGGTTCTGCGTGAAAAACCAATAAGAATACGGCTGCAGTTAATGATAATTAAAATTATGACTTCTGCTTAGTAAACTTTTTTAACTGTATAAAATCTTACATATTTCTTTGATATTATTTTAAAAAAAAGTTTTTTAAATTGTATTAACATTGATTTATGGATTGCAATAAAATTTTTATTTTTTCGTAAAATTGATAATAAAAAAAATAATGTTATATTGCAATATTTGTACAGTCAGAATTATCTTTTTTATACTTATTGAAAATTCGTTTCTTTTCTTTAAGTAACTAAAAAGTATGATATTATAGCTCTTAGTGCCAGTGGTTATCACTGGATAAATGGATTTGATAAATAATTTTATAAAATTCCAATTATCTATATACTTAACGGTTAGATTGGAGACAATACCTTATTTTATCACTATAATTTTATTTATGTCAAGTTTAATGATACTATAACCATCATCCAAAAATCACTTAAACATTTTTCACACTCATTAAACCTTTTATTATCTTATTATTATATTATTTAAGATTAATATATTATGTTATGTTTACCTATTGAAATAACAAAAATACATAAAATAATTATTTTCTAAAAACTAAAATTACTTATTTATCTAAAACATTGGAAAAAATTTACCATAATTATAACATAAACATTTAGGGACTTGTATAAGAAAAATTCTTATTTTTTTGGAAAATCATATTTTTATTGATTTGAATGCTATCTTTTTGTATACATTTGTGTAAACAAGGCATGTTCTGTTGATATATGTAGGACTATTTTGTTAATAGAATTGCTTTGGTTACGATTTTATGAGTAAAAATTAACTTAAAAGTCTGAACTCATTTAAAACTAACGGTAAAATGCGCATATTTTTACTAATAATATGACTGAAAATTATATTTATTGTCAATATATTAATGTTTTTAAATTGAAATTTATTTTATTTGATATATCAAGTAAATTCAATACATGTAAAAATATAATTGCATATTATAAGCAAAAATGTTAAGTCCATATTCTCATCTTCAAAATAAAAATGTTTTAATGTGAGTATAGATTATAGAAACAATTGTTTAAATAATATTATAAATTATATAATAATTAGATTAAATTTATAGCGATTTTTTTCCTTGAAAACGTCAAGAAATTCACACGTCTTTTTTGTTCAAGGAGCTAGTTAGTTCAAAATTTTTTTTAAATAATAAATCAATAATATTATTAGGTAGTTATTAGAATTTATTTGCAATATAAAATACTAAAATATATGCTTGGTTTTAATCACGTTGATCGCCACGTGCCAGCCGGCGGTCATCTGTAATTCTCAAATTTTATGCATTTGTGATCGCCGGCGCCCATAGTTCATCATTACTACCACGCCATATGACCGCCGGCGACCATAAATGCATTTGGTTTTATATTATTAACTTTTCTATGGCGCTAAAATAATGCACTAAAATAAGGACCGTGGCGTAGCGGGAATTATTACAATTTTTTCTGATATAATACGTTTTTTCCCCGTTTTTTTTTCAATTTTTTTTCTATTTTTCTATTTTTTTAAAATATTTAGATATACAAATTTAGAATACATTGAAAAATATTGTTGGCGTAAAACAAATACCAATTGAATGACCGCCGGCCGTCACGTGGCGGTCAACGTGTTAATAATATGTAGTTAGGTACCTATATCATTAATATTCATAACTATTCAATAGCAATAACAGCATTGTAAGTGAAGTTTAAATATCTAATTATAATATAATGTATTTGTTTTATTACGTTTTGAATTTAAGAAAGAATTGTATTTTCATTTCATTCATTAAAAAATTTGCATAATTCAATATAACATACAGATGTTTTAAAATTTTAAAATTGAAAAACTGAATAGTTTTATAATTATTTTTGGATACTAGATTTTAAAGACTCTTAAAATGTGAATTATAATTCATAATAAATACATGTATAATAATACTCTTATTCACAGTTTAACAAATTTAACTAATAATTTTTCAGTTTTTTTCTTCATTTTTTTTATTTATTCTGAATAATATAATATTTAGTAATCACACTTTGATATTATTGAATAGATACTATATACTATTTAGTCACGAGTACTCTTGTGTATTAATTTTATATATTTTATGGAGTAGATTTGACATAACAGTTTATTTATATATTTAATGTATTAATATAAAGCGGCATCAAGATAAATATATTGAATTGTTAAGTATAAACTGAAAACATTTAATTTGATGTTGATTCAAAGTTACCAAACTGTAAAAATATTACTAGCGACTAGTTAAACATTTAACAGCAAAATACATACAACATATTATTATAAAAATCCAAGATATGCAGTAGGTGTGTGTACGATAAGAATAAAAAAAAAATAGTTTCATTCGTGGCAGAATGATACTAATAATATTAAGAAATTTCTAACGAAAATTATATTATTGCAAAAAAATAAAAAACATAAGAAACATATAAATCCTAGACCTACAAATATTTAAATACAATAACACACAATTATTAACTAAATTAACTTAACAGTTTATCTTAACATATTTGTACTAAATTATCGAACAATCAACTTTAGGAAAGTACAGTTATTATAGTTTTAAACCATAAACTTTTAACTGAGAGAGGTAGTATATTATATCCATGATAACAGTCATCTTGTACTCTAATTAAATAATGAATACAGGCTTTGATAACCTGTGAAAATAAAAATATAGTACTATTAAAAAAATAATATTTTGTCAAAGATCAATTGACATTTTACAATTCCACCTGTATTAAACGTCAAACAGCAATTTTTTCTATAATGCAATATTATATAATTAATTAGGTGAGCGTAAGTTATTTAGTTTATAGATTACTACACAAAAATATTCATAAGACAATATTATAATTAAAATAACAACAATAATTCAAAAATATACCTACATAATACATATATAGTTAACACAGAGGTTCCCAACCTTTTTTGACTCGCGGCACCCTTGGACATTTTCTAAAAATCCGGAGGCACCCTATGCTCTATACTATATAGAGTACTTCGGTTCTATTTATTAGTGCATAATTATAATCAAAAGTAGTTATAGATCGAACATCGTAATATTTCTACAAAATATATGAAACACGATAGGTTTTATATTATTATAGTCCGTTTTATTACTCACAATGCTATATTTTTAATGAAATTGTTTTTTCTAAAAAAATATTTCAAATAATTTCGCGGCACCTTAGGGTGCCGCGGCACCCTGGTTGGGAATCTCTGAGTTAACAGATAAATTAGATAAAAGTAGTAGAGTAGCCCAGGATTATATATTATTTGTAGCACGGATCAGCGGATTTTTTCAAGGGGGGGCTTAATTTTAGATGAGCACAGCAAAAATATGCCAACAAATTAAGTTTGCACTCAAGCCCGGATTAAGGGGAGCCATGGCCCCGGGCCTACAGCGGATATCAACGTTGGCGAAAATTTCCATTCTTAAATTCAGGCGCGGTTCTAGACTACATTTTCATATGGGCAACAGTAGATTTAAAATTAGGTTTTAACTGCAAATAATATCCCTCATTTCCTTCCCCTTCCCCACAACATTTTTTTAATAAAATTATAGCGTATTATTATTATTATAGTGAATAGCTTAAAATATTCATATTAATTATAATAGATAGGTAATAAAGGTTTTAAATATAAAAAAAAAATAGAGTATTCCATAGTTTTGAACTAATTATGTTAATTATCACATAGATAATATATTAGCACAATTAAAGATATAATACCTATTATAGATATACCTATTAAAGATATAATACCTATAATATCTTTAATTGTGTTTATTAGTAAGTTCGTCATCTATGTAATGATAATAATAAAATTGTAAATTATCATTATAATTTATCAAATGATGAAACATCTTATTTTTGTATAAAAATGACATTTTTAAAATAATGGGCATCAGAAATTTTGGTATGGGCAGCTGCCCATCCTGCCCATACGCTAGAACCACCACTGCTTAAATTCCAATTAATTATATAATCAAAGTAAATGTTCGTACCATACATTTTGGAAGAATTTTGAACCCTTAACCCTCCTATACACGCCACTGGATATCAAACAATAATGGGCCCTTGCCCAATAGTACGTTTTTATTATTAAATCAGAAATATTTAGATATAATAGATATAATAATAATAGTATATTTCGTGATATATCAAAAGAAATATGCACATTTATTAATACAAATAACATTTTTATTTTAGCATTTAAAAAAGTAAGAAATAAATTTATAAATATAATTATTTTTGGTCTGTAATATTTTTATTTGTAGGTCACCAATATTTTGATTATGGGCAATAGGCGATGGGCCCAAAATTATCCTAATCCAGGCTTGTAATTGCACTGTATTTCTGACAATATAATTCATATAATTATACATATAATAAAATCAAAATCAATATTAAGTTTGATAAGAGCGGCGTTGCTTTTTCACCACAAATTTAATTAAATTAATAAAGTTATTGTCGTCTGACATTTCGGGAGAGGGGGGCTTCGCATACGGATCATATTATAGTGATGCCGATTCTGCACAATGATAATAAAATACGATAGATACAATTGAGACAACTATATAAATATCATGATAGTTTATTTATAAGAGACTACAATATATACAGTGATTATCACGGGAGGGGGGTCAGTATCTTCCTAAATAATTTATTCTAGGCCATCCCACACAAATCTAAAAAAGTATACTTATTTCGCATGTCCAAATTATATTATTATTTTAAATTTTGAATGACGGAATCTATTGATTTTACAATAATATTTATTTCCTCACATTTTAGAGTAGATATACTGATTCAAAAAAACTCTCGACAACTCTCTTAAGATCAAAAATAAGTACCTTACCAGTTACCACGTTATACAGATAATTTTTCGAAATACCGAAATATATTTGCCGCTAATTTTAACTTATTCTATAGTCCAGATTCTATAACTTAAATTTCAGCTAACATTTGTTCTCCACCCAGTCCACCCCCTTAGTTATTTGTAAGATATTGAATGTTATACACTAATAATTAATAAAATCGGACGCTTATCTGTAACCTCAATCCTTTTTTTACTGATTTTAAGAATACAATTTACTTTATCTATTTTAAACTGTTTCGGTATGATTGTATGAACTATATATCTATAATTATAACCCTATAATCCTATAGTATACTATGTATTACTGTATAGCACTGTTTAGTACTCCAACTGTTTTTTTACTAAATTTGTTTCCTTATAATACTTAGTGTCATTGAGATAATAATATTATCGAAAATATTATGCATATTTAATGTCGTCGTTTTTCTGGAAATCAAATAATTCAGTGTATATGTCTTATTCTAACCGGGTAGAAAGTGTTTCCTGATGATTTAAAGGATGTCTACTTTAGTCATCGAATTTATCACTCTAATGAATCGGTCATAGGATTGGCTTTAGGTAGAATTAAAAAAGATATTTGGTCTAGCTCCTTTTCGTAATTATCCCAGTTAACTTTTCTAAATTCCATTCGAGTTTAATGATTGATCGTGTCAATATAATTTGAAATCAATAATTCAACAAAATAACGTGATGTTAGCTATGAAGGATATTTCCTAAGAACTGTCTGAATACTATAATGTCACTAAGGATATAAATATTTGGTCAAAAGGTATTTAAAGCATTATTTTTTGCACACAAGTTTATTTATTTTGCCACTTATCCTCACAACCAACAAAAGCATTTATAGATCACGAGTGTGTGTGATAAGGTGTATCACAAAAATCTTACGGTATTACATTTTTAACTTCATAATATTAAAATATTAAATCAAAACTAAATATTACATAATTAATTTAACATATAGTTATTACTTACCAATAGTTTTAAAATTTAAATTGAAGGTATTTGAACATTTTGAGCGTTAAGTATATCTATTTCGATTGATTGTTACCATTCTTAAAAATAAATAAATAAACTTAATTAGGTTGTTTTTACAAGAGATTGCTTAATATTATGAATTATTATATAATAGTATATTAATATTTTATACTTCGACTATGGCTCCATTTTGATCATCAAAATCAGTCAGTTGATTGTTTTTTCTGAGCAGTACATATTCAATAAAAATATTTTGATATTCAATAATCCGATCGACCTTCATAAAGTAAAACGTAACTTTTTTTTAACATCCTTTGGAAAATTATCAAGGTATAACAATAAAAAAATGCAATACTTACCCAAGTATTTTTATTTAAACTATTTATTTTTTCATACTTCCGCTTTTCGAATCTGTGTTTTATTACATGTGATTTTATTTTGTCTACCGAATCACTGATCATGAAACATTCCAGACATTTCCATCTGCAGAAAACAAAATTACTATTAATTAATAATATTGCTACGAACAAGTTGGAAAATAATAATGAAGTTGCTTTACAGTTTGCAATCAATTTCTATTAACAAGTGTTTGCGGAAAGATTGCTCTTCCTTGGTTATAAACACATTGCATACTGGGCATACAAATTTAGCCGTAGATTGTATCAATGCCAAACAATCGTCAGAATTTTTGGAAGAATTACTGAGTATTTTTTCTTGAACTTTTGATACATCGATCGATTTGGTGGATATCGAACAAGCGGTAGTCGATTTTATTGGAATTTCTTTAAATTCAAGATTCGAGGTCGTTGATTCAGCAACACTGTCTAAATCTTCCAGAACATTTAGAGTATTATTTTGTGTACTCAAAACGTGTTCATCAAAATTTGTTTGCTTATTATGTGGTTGCGGTTCTACATCTGGACTAACCTAAATTTTTTTTTTTTTGAAAGCGGTCAATAATTTGCTAAGACATATATGTGACTATTGTTCACTTGTTAATATATCACTTTTTCACACATTATAACAGGCTTTAAGAACTTACTTTATCAAAATGTATATTCAAGTGCTTTACTGGCAAAGATGGATGATTCAACTTGAAATGTTTTTTAAACTCTTCATAATCACTATGATTATATAAACATATTGAGCATTTAAACATGTTGGATATTTTATGGATCGTTAACAAGTGTTTAGCAATCTCAGTTATAGTATACTTGACACCCAAGATACATAATTTACATATCCATTCAGCTATTTAGAAAATAAGTAATAGATATTGGTAACATTGTACATAATTATACAATATAAATATTGTAAACAAAAATTAATTATAGAATAACATTTATACAAACCTGGAGGTGTGGGTTTTTTAATAGGAGTTTGTCTTCTGATCGCGACGACATTTAAATTTTTTTTGCCATTCATTAGTGACGGATGTTTTCTTTTCTGGTGTGCTTCTATTTTTTCACATTTATAATGAAAGTAACTGCAATACTGACAAACGTATAAGTCTTCACCGTGATAATTTAAATGCAACCTCATTTCACGTATACCAACGACCCTAGTCGGTATTGGTTTACAATGTGGACATCTGAAAAAATTGATAAAAAACATATTATAGTGATGTAGATACATATTCAGTAAGTAATATAATGATATTTATAGTAATATAGTTAAACTTACACATAACACCAAAAATTTGGATGATATTTAAATATATGCGACTTCAGAGTTTCTATATTCAAACCGATGAAATCACATCTAAACATAGAACATTTAAAACGTTTTCTTTTTGAGACGAACTGAGGGTAATCGTAATATCTTTCACTGAACATTGAAGGTAATGTAATAGTTGATCTTTCTATTAGAAAATCTTTATTTTTTTCAGTTGATTTTATCTGAAAGAATTATTTACATTTATTATTGCTATAATTTGTAAATTATACAGAAAAAAAATTAAATTGATCAATTGACTAGACATTTAGAAAATATAATTAATAAATAAGTATTTTTCAAAAATGAACATTACCTTTTCATTTTCTTGAGCCTTAAATGAACTAGTGGATGAATTGGTCATATTCATGGACGTAAATATAGACTTGGAATTACATGGAATAAATTTAGAAATTTTCTTAGTCGATTCATCTAGCTTTACTCTATGTTTCTTGATGTGTGAGACTAGTTTTGATCGCACCTTAGTTTCATACTCGCAAAGTAAACATCCCATCGGTTGCAAGAAATATTCTGTTCGTGGAATGTTATCAATATTGTTAGGAGAAAAATACATTGCTATTGTAACACCCAGATCGTTTGACCTATATTGGCTAGGTATTTTTCTGTTGTCGTCCTATAATTTGTAATAAAAATATTTTTAAAAAAAATGATAATAATTAATTTATTATTATGTTTTATAATAATGAATCGATAATTTTAATCGTCTACAATTTAGGGCAAGTATTTTAAGAAATCAGATAATTTCTTACACAGAAGAATAAAATAATAAACAGAGAACTTGGTTCAGCTGAGTAGTAGGTTTTTAGTATAGCTATAGCATGTACCATTTCAAGAAACTCATTGTAATATGCATGTGTTACATAGTTACATTTTATCTCAATAATTAATCATTATAAACAACAGTAAGAGAAATTGGTATCTATTACCTACCAATCTATTTTAATATTACTATATTAGGTAAGTATATTCATGTAAATATGTAATTATTAGTAATTTCTTGATTCAGAAGGTTTAATCTGTTAATCAGTCTTTACTCTTTTATAACAAAGTTTTTCATAAATTAGTAATTAGGTTCAAGGTTGTATACTTTTATCCGTTTTACAGGTAATTAATTTTTGTTTATTCTACTGTATTTTAATTTATGATTTTTTTATCTGGAATTGTACAGACTATCGTTGTTTAGTATTTCTCATTAGTTTTAGTTATATTATTACTAGATATTTACACTACACAGTTATAAATATGTCTACAAATGAACAAAAATATTGAAATGAAAAAAATAAACTTAAAATTAAAAGTTTCAAATACCAGGAAATGTACTTTATAATTGAACAATTTGTAACAGATTCATTAAATTTAAATTCAATGATAAATCATAGCATAAAATGAAAATCTACTCGTAGCGAGAATAATCTATCGTCCTAAATTTCGAAGGATATATACTTTTTTTCTTAGAATAATATCTGAATAGAGAGAATGTTTCCGTGAGATTATACATAGAAGGAATCTTTTATTAACCAATAGCCAATAATTATCAGTGGGTAAGAATTTATGATGTCATGGACCATGGTGTGACAAATATTTGATCAATATTTTTTATTTTTTTAAGACATTTTACTATATATATAATATGGAGAGTATTTGATGAAAAATTCATTTATCTACCTATGAAAATGTTTCCTATCAGTTAAAAAAAAATTAAACGAAATTGATTTTTTTAATATTTTTTGTTGAATGAATGTTTCCATTCCCTACAGTTTTTTCAATTTAATCAATTTTTCGGTTTTTTTTTTTTACTAAGAAATTTTGATTAATATAATACTATGAATTCGATAGCGGAAACCACGATTTATTGTATACATATTATTGTTATTATTATTACTGTTTCTTCAAAATGTTAAGAATGTAAAAAAAATACTTACTTCGCATCTCTCGGTGGAATGTTTTCTTTTTAGGATTTTGTGTTGTTGCTTTGATTCAACCCTGCTAGGTCTAGTAAACTGTTCAGATGTATGCAAAGTATCCGGGAATATAGTTAATTGAGAATCATCTTGCTTTTTAACAACTTTAGAGCGTTTATTTTGAACAACGATAGTACTCTCAGGACTATCCGTTAAAATTATACAATCATTAGATCGTTTTTTTGTTCTAGAAGATTTATCCTGGCATACGAGAAATTTGTCTTTCTCAATATCGGTCGCATTAATATCTACAGGTACGAACTCGAGGTTAGAAATGTGATGTTCTTCTTTTACGTGGTTCTTGACAATGTCACTAGACGGTAATTCCAAGTTACAAAAAGTGCACGTGAAACGGTTCGGTCTAAGGAGTTTTGGAAATTCGACAACCTCAAATGTCGACTTCGACTGTGCCAAACAGAAAGTACACTCTTTAGGACCTTCTACTGGACAATTATTCAAGTGATCTTCATATGAAAGTCCATCTAGGAAGACTTCATCTGAAACATATAGAGTTAAAATAACATAAAAATTCAGTTATTTCGTGTTTTTAATATTAAACTTCATTAAGTCGAATTTATAGGCGTAAATAGGGTATCAAAACAATAGGATTAAAAATCAATCATTTTTTTTATATAGTAAATTAATACGGATAGCTTTATTTACTTTGCAAATATAATTTCGTAATATCATTTCTAAAAAATTAATACATAATATATTTTATTATTTATTAATAGTTACAATTTTATTATAAATTAAATTGATTCACCAGATAATATTGCGAAAATCATTTGAAATTTGAAATTATAATTTTAAACATCAATATAATTTATTATATTTATTTACTATTAAGTAAACCCTAAATCTTCAAAAAATTGCTCACACAATATTGTTAACCAAATCTTCGTAACTATTTTTTGGTGGAAAATTATCTTTCACCAAATATGGTTAATTGATACTGATATAATAAGATTAGGTCCTATATTTACGCTGATTATATTTTTAAATATTTAAACACATCTGTAGGTATATATAATAGTCGAAATAAATTTTACGGTAAATTGGTAAATTAGAAGGGCTTAGTTTTCATTACATGTTTAAGCCTCCAAACCCCACCTTATTTGCGCCTATAAAGTCTATCAAACTTTATTAAGCGTACCAACAGTTTTATTAGAAATCAACTTATTCGGTGTTGCGCACTGATTATCCAATTCCTCATTTACATATTTTTTGGACCAATCGATTAGTTCTTCGGATGAATGATGTTCTAAAAATGTTCCATTAGTTTGTATTTCAGTATCTTTTTCTAATTTAAAATCTTTTATAAGTTCATAATTTGACAGTAGTGGTGAATTTTTTTTGTCATTTACGATTAAAGCCTTGACATTTTGAATTTGTTCTGCATCCTCTGGAACGGTTCGTTTATCTTCATCAGATAATATGATCATGTTATTTTTGTTATTATCAATAGTTGGAGTTGATGTGTTTCTCGTTGATTGTGCAATTTTTTTAAAAATTTTACTTAAGAGCTGAGGAGTATTGTCGATGTCATCTGGTTTAGTATTTGTACATCTATCAACGGGATCCATTGGACATAATTCATTCATCTCTTTAGTTGGACATTCTTTTACATCATTAGCATTCTTTAATGAAGTCGTACTCACTATTTCTATTATCTCATCGCTTACATATTTCTTAATATTTAAAATTTTAAGGTTTTTAATGTTGTTGCCGTCCTATAACGAAAAGTAGTAAAAAAAATATTACCTAATAAGAATTCTTATTCTAAACTTATTTAATAATAATTATATTTACGCAAAAATCGTTTTTCGGACAACGTTCCAAGCATAAAGGTTCATATTCAAAGTGCTCCATTGCTAAGTGTATTATCATGATATTCATACATTCAGCACCAAACAAGCAGAAAATACATTGATATGTGTTAATACAATGCAAATTAAAATGCTGAAAATATAAATCATAATTATATTGATTAGAAATAAAAACGTTAATTATAGTATGTATTATAGGTGATTATAAAGGCTGGGCATTATTCATTTAAATTATATATAATTCATCAAACTATTAAGTTTGATGTTATAATTAATTTTAATTTAATTTAACTTTTTTTATTTCTTCATTAACTTAAAATCATCTTATAATTTTTTTATATTCCTAATAAATTGTGTAAATTTTGAATTTTCATGTTATCAACTATTATCCGGAAAAATATTATTTTTTTTTTTTAGATATTGTGATTCAAAATTTATTAAAAGTTTAATGAATATAGGAAATATAATAGTATTAAAAATATTATATTATTTACGAGGAATTTTGTATTTATATATTTTATGTATAGATAAATATTAATTACCTACTAATAATAGGTATAGAGGAAGAAATAGTCACCCGTATACCTAAAAACATTAATTTATATTCATGTACCTAAGAATAATTATTTTAGGTACATATTTATAAGTTACAATTTTATAAATACAGGGGTGGTAGCTATTTCAATTTATAATAATTATTATAATATTACTTAAATTGAATACTATACATTATTTTCATTTTTAACTCTTTATGCTGTTACATATTATTTAGTATTCACTCTTAAGTATACTTATTGCGATTGGTTAGTCTTATAAGAGCTTAATTATTTTTAACAACCTAGTATTGTTTGTTTCATAATTTTCTCTAGATGTTATAATAACTTTAAATACATTAATTAAATATATCACAATGTGATTACATTAATTATACCTACTCTCTTATAATTAACCAAGTTAAAAAATGCCATTAACTTGCTCAGCCTTAATTAATATAGGTACACAATTCGCTCGTTTACGGAAAGACTTGAAAATTTAAACGACATGAAAGAACATGTCTTAAATATAAATAGAAAATTAAATATTGATTATTAAATAGTTGTTAGATAAATTTTAATGATTAAATTTAACATTTAAGAAGTTCCGTCGCTGGATGGATTCCTCACTCAAGTCATCAGACCCTTTTATTTTATTTTATTTTATTTTTATTCTATTTCTATCTTATCAACACTTATGCTCATTGTAAAAATAATACATTTACAGATTGTATACGAGTAATAAAACAAATTAAAGAAAAAAAAAATTAACATTAAGTAAAATATGATTTTTCTGATTAAATTAGAAAAATAACTATATTATAACATAATATAATACATAATATTTGTATTCAATATTATATTATAATGTGTAACGCAGAGTTCCGTCAATGGACAGTTTCTCCGCTCTCATATATACATGTCTTAATTTATTTATTTTATATAAATATATAATTTTATAATTTTTATCTAACAACGTTGTATAGATTGCATATTTTTCTACATAAAAAACAATTACGTATTTATAAAAATGATAAGACTCATGCATAGGATTACAAATTTATTTTAAAAAAGAAAAACTATAAGGTTATGAGTTTATAAAATTTTAAAGCAGTTAGGTAATATAAACAAATTACACGCTTACTTTAACAAATAATTTCGGATTGAACGAAATAAATCCATCGTCATTGTTTTTAAAACAAAGGTCACAAGATAACCTGTCACAATCTGCATGCTCCAGTCTCAAATGAGACAAGAAATCATTATTGATATAAGAAGAGAAAGTACAGCATCCTAAATGAATTAAAACAAGGTTTAGGCTTAATCTGTTAGATAATATTATTGATCTTCGTCAAGAAATATGGCGAAAATGTTTAACATAATTATTACATTATAAAATATATATCAAAGAATCTTAAAGCATTAGATAATATAATTAAATAAAATACAGTAATACAGACAGATAAATCACAGTATTAAACTGTAGTAAAATAATATATTATAATATAATAATAAATATAACAATTATAGTTTATTGAAAATTTGAATAATCGAACGAAATCATTAAATTTATTGGCTATTTTGCTCTTTTTGACATCGAATTCGAACAACTATTTAATAAATATTATTAATATTATAAATATTTCATACAGCAATCAAAATTATTGAATTATTTTTTTTTATGATAGTACCTATTCATCTAAGAAATCTATGAATAAAATTAACAAATTTCGACGATGTATTCGTCAAAATTTTATTTAAATCGATGGAACTAAAATAAATATTAACTCCATGGTAAATATATCACGCTAACACTCTAAGTTTTAAATTTGTATATAACATTTTCATAAGATTTAGTAACCATTATTTTGTAACGAAATGTAACTACGATAACTTAAAAATACTTTTAGAATTCGAAGGTGCCGGAGTGTCGTCATGCTGCCACTCAGTTAAATTACAACAAATTTTAGGGGATTTCAGTCAAGTCAAGATTTTCGAATTTTGGGTTAGATTTGGTTACAAAATAGTTGTAAGAATACAACCTTATGAACATTTTAAATCAAAGAAATCATTTTTATTACTATCACGTGATGTCACAATGATTACAATCCAATTTAAAATGGTTTTTAACAAATTTTAGGCTAGTCAAAAATCACGAATTTTGAACTATATATTTTGATTACGAAATGGTAACAAAATTTCGTAACATTTTTAAATAAAAAAAGCGGGTAAGTGAGTATCGGTCTACTGTACATTAAGGGGTGGGGTGGACCTCGGACTAGCGTAGGTTAAATTTGAATGCAATAATGAATATCATTGTATAGGTACGAGAAACGATTCTGAACGGAGATGATTTGTCAATCTAGGATATATTCTATTTAAATATCGTAATATATTCTATTTTGAAACAAATAGTATAGTTACTATATGTTACTATGGTTACTTTATAGTATCTGTTTATTAATAAAAAAAGTATTTGGCCAACATATGCATTATGAGCGTATGAAATTTAATTTAAATTTTGACATATTTCGTATAAATTCGAACTTTAAGCACTTATAAAAAAATAATTGTGACTGACAATTTCGGATTTTTCCTTTTCACACTTTTCACACTTCATCACTTTAAGAACAACTTATAAAAAACCTTGTATTAAATTTTCAAGATTTTCTGGCCACCCAAAAAATTTTTATCGGCATTTGAAGAAAAAAACTTAGAAAAGTCGAAAATTTCAATTATCTATAAGTAGCTTAAAAATGGTCAAACCATAATATAAACATTTGGTGAAAATTTCAAGTATTTACAATGATTCGTTTTTGAGTTACAGCAAAATCAAAAAATCAATTTTGTCGAAAAGTGGTTTTTCGTAAAATTGCCTTTTTCCTGTTCCTTTTTATTTGTTTTTTTCGATTTTTTTGAAAACTGTTTGAAAATTTTTAACTTTTGACCCTCCAAAGTTCCAACTAGATGAATTTTCCTATTCAAAGAGGGGCTGAAGTCAAAAATCGGAGCATTATTACTGCTCCAAATGTTGTCGTCAGACACAAAAAAAAAAAAAAACTCACATCATTGTAAAATCAATACATTCATCACTCCGTTCAGAATCTAAATGTTGAATTGTATCGGATGCTGTATGACGTCATCTCAACATTTGATATTAAAAATTAAAATTTTGAGGTTTATGTAAATAACAAAGAAATGAAATAAAATTATTTCAAAACCATAAAAAGGCTTAGAACAAAGTACACAATTATTTTGAACTTGGGATAAATTAGTGGTTTTTTAAACTTTTGAAATCAGGAATTCAATTCTGGTTATAGCATTTTATATTAAAATAAAAAAGTTAGAACATTATTTTATTTTATACATAAATATGATGTACTTTAATTTCAATACTTTTTTGCTAACCCAGTGTTTTTTTTTATTTGCAAAAGTTTTAATTGCACCAGGTCTACTATAAATTTATTTAATCTACTACCAGAATAAAACGTGTCTAAATGTATCTAAAATCATTTTTCTACTAAGTGATTAATGAATAAAATATACTAAAATAATTGTTTTAAAAATGTTTTTAAAAGAACTTTAATTATAGGTAACTATTTCACGATGCATACAAAAATAATTAAATTTAGTAATCGTATTATTTCAATTATTTAAAATAAATTTCTAACACTTACCAATGTTGCAAACATAAGGCAACACGAATTTTTTAAAGTCAATCGCCTTTACTACTTCTTTCCGTTCGCCTCGGAGGTTCTTGAGTTTTAATATTGAAGGCTTTTGATCTTTATGAAATACATACTAAATAATAACAATACAAATCATGACAGTTATTATATTTTATCCAAACTCTTGACCTATATGGCCATCGTAACAAAAATCGAAATAATAAGAACAATTTCAGTTTATCAGTATTATAAAAAAATATCTCCGAAAAATAACTTTAAAAAATAACCTCTCCTATAAAATAATATCTAAAAACATTAATCATTATTACTAGGAAAAAATGTTTTATTGAAAAATGCATAAAAAAAATCATCATAATATTTACTAGGTATAAAATAATTTTTGACAAAAAAAAATATATATTATACTTTTAAGTTAAATAACATTCTTGTGAAATACTAGAGTACAGTGTATTTATTTAAATTATTTTTAAATTTTCAATATTTGAAAAGTATTATAATATTTTGGACGTAGCTCTAAATTAAAATCAAGAACTTTCATGTAAATACTTTTAAAAATTAAAAAAACTATGTCACACGTCAGATTGTTTTTCATTATATTATTTTATATATTGATTATTAAAATCAAATTACTAAAAAATAATTTGAAAAATTGTTATTTTACAGAAGTCTCCACTTAATGACTTAAGGACTCACTATGGAACTAAAATATTAGTCTATTGACTTAACTAGTTAAAAGGTGAAAAATTTAAATTTTTAATGGCCTATGAAAATTGCTACAAAAATCTTAAATTGTAGGTATACTTTATAAAAATTGATCAGCCTTCCGCGAAAAAAAATACTGACTACGCCACTGGTGAAAATTGATAGTGATATTAAAAAATATTTATTTTTTTGAAATATTATTTCGTATAAAAATGTTTTAAATTATGTAAAAAAAAATGTATTCTCTATAATTAATACTTCTTGTGTGACAAGTCAAGGAAATAATAATTATCGTTAAATTATAATTTAGGATAAAATCGTGAAAATATATTTAAAAAATTGTAAATATTCCTATACAATTCACTCCCCCCCAATTAGAATAGTTTATTGTTTTCTTACGTATTATTATGTAACTGCAAGTTATTTACAAATTTGTATTATTAAAATCTAACGATACTCTAATGTGACATTAAAATTATTAATTAATAAATATAAAATTAATTTTCTTACCAACTTATGAATATAAATAAATAAAATTAAAATTAAAAAAGTTCTTGAACGCATTGTACTTGCTCTTATAAATATTTTCTAAATGAATGTTTTTGTGTATATTATCTTTATTTAAATACAATTTTAAAAGTATTTTTACAAAACTAATTGAGAAAATTTATTATAAGAAAATTATTTAAGTTCGGAGATATTTTTACAAAACTAAAAGGGCATTTGTATTTAACCCATAATACCGAATACTTTAACTGGTCGCCGATTTACCTCGTGGATTAAAACGTGTGAAGCTGTATATGCGCGGTACAAGCAATACCGACAGAAGTATTTACAAAAAGTATATTTATCGGTGATGTGGTTAGCTAATACATTTATGTTTTCCGTATCGAACTGCTTGAAGCAATACATGCATTGCATAAACTGATAAGCATTATCCGAGTTATCTGAAATGATACAATATGACGACTATTTAATACGTCAGTGTTAAACGCGTTCCAAGGGAACACGTCAGCACGTCAAACACCAAATTGAGTAAGCACACTAGAGATATGGGCCTATTAATGCTCTAAAAACCAAAATAGTAATCTAGGTTATATTTAAAAAACTGTTTTACAATTAGTTATTTTGTTTCTATGTTTTAAATAAATATAATATTTAATATTTTAAATTATGATTATTTATTATTTGTATACTCAATCATAAAATACATGTCCTTGTAAAAAATATTTATAGAGTTCTTAAAAAATGTGGTGGTATATTTTAAGTTTAGAACAATTTTTTCGTTAAAATTAACTTAGGGCGCAATGTTTGTACGAATAATTAACAGCTTATTGTTACTTGAGTGCAGTTGAGTCACAGCTCTTTTAACTGAAAAAATAATAATATAGCCACTGTAGTGTTACTCTAATTATACCATGAATCGATAATAGAAATAATTCTTAACGGCAAGTAAGTTCAGACGTGATCTATTAAAAAATTATTAGGAAACTATTTGAGCGCAAAAATCTTTTTTTTTGTATCTATTACAAATTAAGTACCTACTGCAAGGCTGAGAGTATTTATAATGATTCCACTTCTCATATAGGTTAGGTACCTTATGCGTTATATTTGAATGCCTATATTGAGCGTCTGGGAATAGGGCCACAATTAACCTTTTTTAAAAAAATGTATACGATAATTGGGTTACTATTTTCAACGATTTTTATTATTGTAACTGATAATTAAGCAACCATTCAATTTTAAATTTTTATAAAAAAATATTTAATAAAAGTTTTATTGGGAGTTCAATTAGTAGTTTATATTAAAATTAAAAGCGCAGAAACATTACAGGAAACGAACTTTAATACGAACAAATTATATTCTAAATTAAATTAAAATATATATAAAGAAAGGAAAAATACAGATTTGAATTTGTAAAATCTATATCATACCTATTCCTAAAAAAAAAAATAGTTGTATTGTTATGTATTAGAAATAAAATTATTTAATAAATGGCATAAGTAATATAATTGTATATTTTTATGTTGTACATTTATAACCCAATCACTAGATACACTTTAAAAATATAGATTTTTGATGTGACCAAATCTCCGGAAACTAAAAGATAAGCAAATATTTTGTACGAAGCAGGTATAGGTTCATACGAATTTTGAGACTTTGACCTCCTTCTTATCGTCAGTTAAAATATATTAATATAGATTTAATTTTTAAAAATCGTCCTCTTACTTTGATTTAAATTTTGAATATAAACACCTTAAGCGTAACTTTTAATAACGTACTTAATGTCTTAATCTGTCTTTTTTTAGTAGTTACGTTTATCTAATTTACAAACTGTAAAAATCTACAATCAGTAAATGTGGTATAAGATTTTATAATGGATGATTATTAACAATTAAAATATTGTATAACTTCTCACGTTATGAGAATTCACTTTACAGTACCACCCGAACAAAAAATTATTATTTTTATAAATATTTTGTTATTCTAACGTCTGAACTATGTATATAATTCAAAGTTATTTTATTATAAGGTAATTAATTTCTTTTTGGGTTGCTTGCAAACGTCAACTAGCCTAACTTAACCTATCGTTTTTGTTTGGAACATGAGTTTCATTTATACTTAGTTCTAGTGGGTATTACCCAATTGCAATTCAAAACAACATTTTTCATTTTTCATATTACCATCGTAAAAATTAAGAAGGGAATAATATTTTTAGTAATAATTAAAACTAAATAAATATCCCGATTGTGTCTTACGTTTTTTAATATAGATAGAAAACTTATTCGATACGAATGGTGCTTTCTAGTTTATTAAAGATAAGAAAGCCTATAAACTGCTAGATTTTGAACAAAAAAAAATTATAACTGGGTTTATAAAAATAAAATTAATCTATAATATTATTATTATTTTTTTTTTGTTTTTACCTGTGTTTTATATTAATTAACTCGTTGACCGCCATGAGATCTTGTATGAGATCTCAACATACCTAGTCCTGACCGCCAAGGGGTTTTTCATAGGTTTACATAATATATTTATCAATGATTTTAAAATATTGATAAAAACAAAACTAATATAGGTATTTTCATGCTACAAACACCAAATTAAAGTGGTAACACTGTACAACTAGAATCCGACGAGAAAATACCGATAATTGAGATCTAAAATGAGATCTCATTATTATAATATTCTTATAAGTGAGATTTAATATGAAATCTCACAACAGTCACAACAAACTTTTAGTAATTAGTTGAGATTTAGTATTAGATCTCATAGCAAATTTAAGTAACACAGTAAAAAAACCCGTGGCGGTCAACGAGAAATTATGTATAATATATATAATATATATATATACAGGGTGATTTTTTTATCGAAGAACACTCATTATTTCTGAAAGTATTCATGTTTTTGAAAATATTTTTTTACATAGTTTCAAGTTGTTAAAAAAACAACATTTTTATTAAAAAATCATATTTTTAAATATTTTTTATCTTTATATTTTTTTTAAGTTTGTGTGGAGTGGTAGGGGGTTACCCCGCAAAATGTTTGTCCACTACTTCGCTTGTCTAAACTTTAAATAAGTATAACTCATAAACTACTCACCCTAAATTCGAATTTTATGTATCAAAATACTCAGATAATTATTCTGATTTGGAATATGAAATTAAAACACTATGTTGTCATTCAAAAAAGTAAAATACTTAAAAAAATATAAGGATAAAAAATATTTAAAAATATAATTTTTTAATAAAAATGTTGTTTTTTAACAACTTGAAACTATGTAAAAAAATATTTTCAAAAACATGAATGCTTTCAGAAATAATGAGTGTTCTTCCATAAAAAAATCACCTTGTATACATATATATATATTACCAATATATGCACTTGTAATACAATTTACTAATTTGACTACCTATAATGTGTATATTATTAAGTATTTTATTGATTTTCTCCATAAAAATAAATTTTTAAATATATCAATAATACTTTTATGAGTTGACTAAAATTGTCTTAAATAAAAGTTGATTTTTTTTTTTTTTTAATGATGTAAAAATAAAATAATTCTATTACATTTTTATTATACCTATTTTATTTATCGGTAAATTCGTTAAATTCGTTAATTTGGCAACTTATGTGTACACATTTTGAAAACTTATATTTTAAACACAATAATGCAACCTGAATTCGGATGGAATTCGGACATAGCTGGTTCTAGTATAAACCTAACATGTATAAGACAGGTATTCAACTTGTGTCCAATCAAAAGGTTACTAATGCTAATATTACTTGTAATAAAAATCTTTCGATTTCTTATTGAAACTTTTTTTCGTGATGCAATAAGTACACACACGTCTAAAGTAGGCGGATACGTAATTTAGGGGAGCGATAGGAACAATCACTATTTCTCCCAACCCCTCCCCTCAAAGATTACGTATAGTAAATAATAATTAATAAAAAAAATAATTTTTAAGCCTCAACTATTTTGAAAAAAGTTAATTTAAAAAAAGCACCTATTTGCGGGCCTGAAATCTGCAGGGCAGTGTACTAGATAATAACGTAATTACGTACGTATTACATTTTTCACTTAATCAATTAATTTAATTCTTAAGTCATTTGCTTACTAAACTTTGATGTATAATTTAACTGTGAATTATTTTGACTTAACGCCTAAATATATATAAAAAAAATAGGTAGCTATTTTTCAGTACCGCTGTAGAGGTGATCCACTAACAAAAAAAGTCATAGTATAAAAACTTTTCACTAAACGTATAATTTTTGTAATTCCTATTTTGAATTACTTTGATGTTTCATTATTATATGATTATAATCAACATTTGAAATGGTTTATCTAAATTTACCTGTCATAAGTTTTTTTTATTACTTATTTTATTAATTTTAAACGTTAAACGGAAATATATTTTAATTGGATGAAGTTATATATACAATCGACAATTTGAATATTATATAAGTTGAAAATACATATAGTATTAAGTAGTATTACTAATAATACATTATTTAGATACATTATATAAAATTTTATTATTTAATCGTTTAAAAAAAATGATAGTATCTTATTAGTAACCTTTTCTCAACTCAGTTAAAAACTTTGAAAATTTTGGAAAAATAAATATGAATCTAAGCCTCTATTACTTTTTATAACTTACTTATCTTTTATAAAAAAAAATGACCAAACTTGCTAAGCATTAATACAGCCAATAAAAATAATAAATATGAATAAAACATTGTTTCACAAAAGAGTAAAAACAACAACAATCACACAAGTCTTACTTGATTTATCATAGTGGTTGTTCAAGTGGGACCGGAATAATAACCGGTTGCTGAACACCTTTTTGCAGTTTGTACCTGAGCATTTGTAAAGGCTCACTTGATTGGCGATGGTTGTCATTTTGTTGCAAAGCCACTTAGACTGTTCGTCATTTGACAGCATGCTTTTTAGCGTCCGGAAATATTCTTTTCTGTAACTAGTATCCACAAAGTGATATGACGTACCGTTAACCGGCTTACCATTGTTGACAATCAGTTGTCCTGCTTTGAGACGTACGCCGTATTTTGACTTTACGATATCGCATTGTATTTTTATATCCTCCCACTTGCTAAACGAAATATGTTCAGTACTTTGAGTACTTGTATTAATATTTTTGGTTTCAGAAATGTCTACGACCGTCTAAATTCATAAAACAAATGATCATAGGTATTGAAAATATGAAAAATGCTAATCTTCAAAAAATAAGTTTCAAAGTTGAATCAATGTAATTACTTACATCTAACGAATTTTTAGTGTTGATAATCGGCTGACTTAAATTTGGGTGAATTTCATTGTTGTAAGCTTGAACTATTTTTGCTGGCTCTGTTAAGTAAATTCACATACAAAACTTAGAAACTTAATGAATTAATGTTTTAAATATAGAACAAACATGAAACAACAATAAATTAAGTACTATTGTCTATTATACATTTGCCTATCCCAAACTTTGTTGGCAAAAATCAATAATATTAATTTAAAAATAAATATTCTAATATAAACAAATACATATTAATAATTAATTATAAATTTTGTCTTACACAAATATAATTTACAAGCTGTATATAGATACAATATTAATATCTTATTTAATCTTTAAAGATAAATAATTATTATGTACTAACTATATTTTTAAATATTTTAATAAATTGAAATAGTATCCACAATACGTGTAAAATTAAACTTACCGATACCATTATCAAATGGTTTGCTTACATTACTGTCTGTTGTATAATTTAATAAGGGGAATTCTTTGACTTGTCGAACTAAATGGTTATGAGGGTTTTTAAGTTTCACAATTGCTGGTAAACCATTCTAAAATATACCAATATTACTTAATTAAGGTAAAATATGACTAACATTTTCAAAGTACGAGTATTTAATAAACTAAAATAAATAAATTTACTTTTAAATGGGGATCGTAGTCTTTTTCTCTTGAGCTTAGACATTTGATTCTAATGTCAATGATTGATTGACACTCACGTTTGTTTAAATTATTTTTCTTATCTGTGGTTTTTAAAAGTTTGTGCAAACTATTGTGTAGACATCCAAATATTTTCCTGTAATAAATTATTGTATTTAAAAAAAAATTCATGTTATCATTAACAAAACAAATTTTATATATTTCATTAAACAACTAACGTACAGATTAATTTGTCACATAAAAACTTAATATATTAACAAATGATGTAATATTTACCAAATTTCATAATTTTCGGATTTACACGATTTCAAAACACGCCAGCTTGTTTCAGTTTGTCGAGAATATAATTGTATGTAGTTGAAAATATCATCTTCGTTGTATAGATTAACACGAAATAAACTATTGTTAATTTGAATTATATTATAAAAAAAATCCATCTCAAAACGTTCACCTTAAAAATATAAGACGAATTTTATATAAAATTATCTATTTATAATTCTTATATTAATTATAATTAATTGTTTCATTTAAACGATTTCTTATAATATATTTATTGCAAAATATTGCTGCGTCCAATTAAACATATGTACTTAACATTATTGTATAAATTTATTATTTGTATTATTTTAAATGTACATTGCACATAAGTATTATATTGTTTTTAAATACTTATAAAAATTAAACTGTTGAATTATAAAATAATTTAAGGGAAGTTAATCAATAAACCATCTTGTTTTGAAAAAAGGTTTATATACTGTGTATATACTAATCACATTAAATTTGTACAAATAATAATGATGAGTGATATGCTTTAATTTGTGTATTTTAGGATTGGTAATAAATATAAATACCTACCTATCAAAATTAAGAACAATACAGTAATATGCTACCACTCTACCGAGGATAGAACTATACCGGATGATCAAATTCCAGTTCGAGTGAAATATTAATGTTTATTTAAAATATTTTTTTTTTATAATTTTAAGTGAACTATAAAAACAATAATTTACTATTTTAGATTCTGAACGGAGTGATGAATGTATTGATTTTACAATGATGTGTATGTTTTTTTTTTTGTGTCTGTCATCACGTTTTGGAGTACCTAGTAATATGCTCCGATTTTTGACTTCAGCCCTTCTTTGAATAGGAAAATTCATCTAGTTGGTACTTTGGATGGTCAAAAGTAAGCGTTTTCCAACAGTTTTCAAAAAAATTGAGAAAAATAAAAAAATGTGACAGAAAAACGGCAATTTTACGAAAAACGACTTTTCGACTAAATCGATTTTTTGATTTTGCTGTAACTCAAAAATGAATCATTATAAATACTTGAAATTTTCACCATATGTTTATATTATGGTTATCTATTTACGGTTAAATTTTCAAAATATTGAAATTTTCGACTTTTCTAAGTTTTTTTTCTTCAAATGCCGATAAAAAAAATTTGGCTATCCAAAAAATCTTTAAAATTTAATTGAAGGTTTATTATAAGTTGCACTTATCGTAGTTAATTCTACTATCTACTTATCGTAGATACCTATCATTGCATTCAAATTTAACCTACCGTAGTCCGAGGTCCACCCCACCCCCTAATATACAGCAGAGCGATACCCACTAGCCCGCTTTTTTTGTTTTTTATTGTTATAATTGTTAATTTATTTAATTTTTGAATGAGAAAGTGCATTTTTAATTCTTTATTCTAAAGCAGATTATTTTTTGAAGTGCCTATTTCGATGTATAAATATTTTAGAATTTTGGACGATTAATTGATTAATTTATGAGTTATAAATGTTTTAAGTTGTAAACAATAAACTACGTATCCGAAATTTCATAAAAAATAGTAAATATTTAGAATTAAAATAATTTATAAATAGGTACTCAAAAATATGTAAAAAGAAAATTTAAATTTAAATCGTTGAATCGTTCACTAATAACATATTCATTTTTATAAGTATTATTTTGTATAATTTCACTCACTGATAGATTGTACGTCATTGGGCGAATAATGAAGATTGTACAATTGGGCAGCGACATCGTCAAATCCAATTATTTCAGTGTCTTGCTTTTCTGTAAATAGACAAATAGTATTCATTATTTAGACTTTTGAGATATTCTTAGTACAGATAACAATTAATTAGTTAATTCATTTATATCAATGGTATCCTTATAAATTGATAGGTACCTTTTTTAAATTCAATTTTGTCACTTTCGTTAGAATTTTTGTTCAAAATGTAGTCAACAGATGTAATGTCTGCAGATTTATCTGTGTCCGTTCCGTATCCGTCTTTATGATCTAATAAAAAAATTTTAGAAAATAATTATAAATAGTTTGTATAATGACAAGGGAAAGAAACGTTTTAGTGTCAAATTATTAAATTTCTTTGAATGTAAGTTTTTTTGTAATTTAATCAAAAATCTTATCTTAGATTTTAAGGTATTAACGATTTTTGACAAAAAAAATAAAATAATAACATATCTATTAAATGTTCATTTCCATTCTCATAGTCATAACTAGGGCTCGGAATTTGTAAAAGTTTCTGTATACTCTCAATTTATAGGAAACCAAGCTAAAAATCTGTTCTTTACAATAAAAAATTTAAATACAAAATTAAAAATGCATATTTTGGCATATTTTATCAATTTTAGATAAAAGTGCTTTTTATGTAACTATATTTCTTAATTGTTATAATATTTTAATGTTTTTTAATATTTTCTAAAATAAAATTAAGTTTTCTTCTGATAATTATGGTTTTATTATTTTATCGTTTGATATAAAAAATATCAAAAAATGACTGGTTTTCCAATACATTTTACAGGTATGACAGTTGCAGTAATTACTTATATGTTTAGTGTTTACTAAATTTAAAAAAATGAAATTGTTTGAATTTGTTCAAGTTCATTAGTAATAAATTAATAAATTGAAAACATTAAAAACAAATATATTATTTTCAAAATATTATTAGCTTGGAGGGTCAGTTCAAAAACCTTGACGGGTTGGAACAAACACGTGGGCCGTAGGTTGGAGACTTCTGCGATTAAAGATACTTGAGAGTTATGATATAATAATATATTTAATAAATGGATAAATTTTGATTAATTGAATCAAGAATGATTTAAAAACAAATTTTAAAACTTTTGTTGATTTATTTACTATAATATTAATCAACAACTTATATTTCTTTATACTACGCTTCTTAACTCACCATCTGGTTTCCCATTATCAATGAAACAGTCTATCGGTAATAGAGAGATATCTTCGAACGGTTTATTTGATCTTGTTTCATCTGTGGTGGTATCTTTTAATGCAATAGGTAGACTTTTTTTGGCATTTGAATCTCCAAAATTTCCTTAAAATATTTAATAATGTTTAATTAAATAATTTACTTTGACAATGTTGTTAAATTTTTATCATTACAAACCCATTTCGATTAGATCGTCAAATAATTCAGAATTTAATTCATCTACGTCGTATTTCTTAAAATTCTTTTTTACAGTTTTTTCAGAACATTTAACCTTTGGTTCTTCTTCTTCTGCATCCGATATTATTTCGTATACTGGATCTAATACAATAATATTGTATTTAAAAGAATACATATTTAATCACATATCACCTAATACCAATAGTATACATTCATAATCACATTTTAAAATTTAAATTTTATTATTTTATCCAAAAATATAGTTAATATTTAAATACATTTATTTTCGAACAAACAAAAGAATGGGCAAATGGATATCGTTCTGCTATACATGTATAGTAGACGTGAAGAGTAAGTCACTATAATGGATGTGTTAAATTTGAATGCCATTTAATGCAATGCAGATTGTGCGGGCCGATAGCATATAATAATAATATGCGCACTCCAGACACCTAATTGTTCTAGCACTAACACCTAGGACAAGTCTTGAATATGCGAGGCTAGCTGGGTGTGTAGTAGTGGTGTAATAGCTCAAACAGCAGTGGTCGGGGTTGCCGAGCAAACACTGTCGAGCTACGTAATGCGTGTAGTGTATTTATGTGTATTATTTGTGTGTTATGTGTGTATATATGTGGGTGTGTGTACAATAATTAAACTAAAATAAAAAATGGTAACACGATTGTTGGTAAATAACTAGTTGCTGTATAATACAAAATCTAAATAATAATTATACAAATATATAAAAAAAATCAAAGCTCTTATGGCTATAACAGTATATAATATATTGTGGCCCTTCTAGCCCAACAGAAAAAAGGTATATATAAATGCCGGCCCTTATGGCCAAGCAAATAGGTAACAATTTAATATGATAATAAAAATAAAATTATAATTCACTGCAGCTATTAGAGCTACGTGAAAATATAAAAAGATTAGCCTTTATGGCACAATGATTTAGTAATAATAATAATAATGTACGGCCCTTGTGACACGACAGAATATAATAATAATTGTAGCAAAAATATAATAAATATAATAAAATAACTTACAGTAGTTTGTGGAGCGCAGACTGGCCAGCTGGTCCTGTGCTATAATAATATAAAATAAATGCACGACAATGATAATATAATTAACAAAATATAATAATAATATAATACTGCCTTTATGGCTTACAATGACTAGGTAACAGATATAATACGCTTGGCGCTTAGCACCGAAATACAATAAAAATAATAGATAGGCCCTTCTGGCTGACACGACTACGGCGGTAGGTACTCGCTGAGTCCACGGTGAGCCGGTCAGTATAAAAGAACAACACGAATTTCACTATTTGTACGGTGTATTTTTATTAATGATAAACAACGGTACACAATAACTAGTTGTCGAATGTCACTATGTCAGGTGTTGACGATATAAAAGAGAATACACAATAATTATGCTCTACGCGGTCTTACGACTAGGCGACGTTGTCACCGTTGTCGGTAAGACGGGCGCATGTAAACTCCACCGATTGCGACCTTTTTAGACTTTTTTTCATGTAAACTCCACCGGTACTTTTTTTTTACCTGAAAAAAAATGTAAACTCCACCGATACAGTTTTTTTTACCTGAAAAAAAATGTAAACTCCACTGGTATGTTTTTTTTTTAAATTGTAATCCAAATCCAATCTGATTAACTAAAATTACATAATTTATGTGGGTGCAGATTTATTATAATATATTTATTGTATTTAAATACAATAATTTTAAAAAAAATTCATATACCTAATAATCAAATAGAACAAAATAGAAAAATCTATAATTATTAATAATAATTAACAATAATTTAAAAAAAAAATCATATAAAAATCAAATAGAAAAATAAAAATATAAAATTATTAACATTACGTAGGTAATACATACCTACATAATTTATGTACAGATTTATTATTTATATACATTATGTTTAGATACTTGTATCCTTTTTTACACGATATTAAAATAAATGATATAATAATTAATAGTGATCACTAGTTCGTAGTTAAAATAAAGTTAATTAAAATAAATGAATAAAATATAATTACTTAATGAAAATTTAGGTTAAAAAAAAATTTGTTTGGTTTTAAAATTTGGCTTGGTAATGTTTAGATGCAGCTTTGACGAATTGCATAATGGTAATATTGTTTGCTTTAAATGACGAAATGATGGTATTTAAATATTTTTGGCGTGTCTTTAATTGTGAATTTCTAAGGTTATTAGGTTCATTAATACTGTTTAATTTAATGTAAGTGAATGATTGAATATCTAATAGAGCTTTTGTAAAGTTATGTATATTTTGATGTGTGTTAGCAAAGGACTGAACTAAATGTGAGTGAAACGACTCGCATGCATTCGTAGTTAAATTCAATGCAGCGCTACATTGAGCCCAAATATTTGGTGGATATAATGCTTCTTCTGTGATGTAGGTGTCTAAAATATAATCTGCAAATTGTGTTAATTTTGAGTTTTCGGGCTTTATAGACATTAATTCTATTGCAAAAAAATTAGAAACATCATCAGAGTCTAAAAATATTAATCCAAAGCAAATTCTAAGCCAATCACCTACTTCGGTATTTTTTTTTATAATCTTCAGTTAAACCAAATCTTTGGATTGCTCTCCAACAACTTTGTGTAACATGAAACCTACAACCCATCAATTTCGCATTTGGCCAAATTAAATCGCATGCTTTGTGTATTGCTTTTTCAAAATCAATAATGATTTATCGATTTTCTTTAGAATTAATTGTTTTTAAAATCGCGGAACACTTTTTATTTTCACACCGCCACTTGTCTTCACCGGACTTTAAAATTGTTTGTTTGTAATATTTAAAATTATTTAAACAAAGCAACATATTTCCACGTTCACTGGTTAATTCACTTAATGTGTTCATTTTGAAATCAACGAACGTACTAAAATGTGTCTTCGAAAATATTTTATCGAATGCATTCGTTTCGCGAAATCACAATATGACATTATCTGCGGTCGTTAAGATGAAGTTTAGATAAGTCAGTCGAAAGTTTATGTGTATACACATAGCTATAGCTATACTAAAAATAGTTTTAATCTGTGGATTTTACCATGGGTGGAGTTTACGTGTTTTCAGGTCAAAAATACGTTTCGGTGGAGTTTACATTTTTTTTTAGGTAAAAAAAATGTACCGGTGGAATTTACATGTTATAAATCTAACCCAAAAATCGACTACCTGTAAATCGGTGGAGTTAACAATCGCCCGGTAAGACGGTTCACGCAAGAGAGCGAGACGGCCGGCGGCCGGTACCTACTCGTCCGGACCGACTTGTCTTCCCGTCCCGCCCTGTGCTTTTGCGGCGCGGGGGGAGAGTCGACGGTGTCGTGTACCGGCCGCCGGCCGTCTCGCTCTCTTGCGTGAACCGTCTTACCGACAACAGTGACAACGTCAGTTGTCCAAAACCACAGTTATTAAAAAACAATAATGGCACTACTTTAATAATAAAAATGTTTTTGCACACAGCGGTGCTAACGCGACGATGTTTTATGCGAGAGCGTACGGGCAGAGACTGAGGAGGCTGTGCTATATAATATTTGCGTAGACGGCGCGGCGACGGTAATAACATATTTAATCTACATATTATATAACTCACAAGACACATTTAAATAGGTACATACAAAAATAAATATTATGGTAACAGGTGACAGTGTGTGTGTGTGTGTGTGTGTGTCCAGCTATCCTCGCTGCCCGATATTGGTTGATTTGAATTGCGCACCTATAATATTATTTAATTATGTTGCGGCGGTAACATTCTCCCCCCGTTGAAGCCCAAGGGGTTCAACTTCATTGACATGATCCTCTGTTGGTAAGGGGCATAACTTCACTGCGGGACGCTTCATCTCAGTACCTGAGGCTAGCCTAATGGTAACAACTCTTACCACATTATCTGACCCAGGGTGAGTTTTCATCCCTCTTGCAATTCCACGGGAATTTTTACGCAAAACCAGTTTTCGACCAAATCGATTTTTTTTATATGGTTGTAATTCAAAAACTAATCTCTGTACATACTTGAAATTTTCACCAAATGTTTAAATTAGCGTTCTCCATACACAGTTAAATTTTCAAAGAATTTTGAATTTTTTTGAGGTATTTATAGACAATTGAAATTATCAATTTTTCTAAGTGTTTTTTTTTTAAATAACGATAAAAAATTTTTGGCTGGCCAGAAAATCTTGAAAATTTAATACAAGGTTTCTTATATGTTGTTCTTAAAGTGATAAAAAAAAATCCGAAATCGTTAGTCACAATTTTTTTTATAAGTGCTTAAAGTTCGAATTTATACGAAATATGTCAAAATTGCGAAAATTTGCAAGTAATTTTGTGGTTGAAAAATCGTAAAATTTTTTCTTTTATAACTAAATTTAGACAATTGGGTATAAGGTTCTCCAAACATTTTTCTTTAATTATCTGTAAAAAAAACTTTACCGGACTAAGACGAAAAATTTTAAGGAGTGTTTGAAATTTAAATTTTTAAAAAACCGCGTTAAATAACGGTTTAGCCTCAAACGATTTTTGATATTTGTTGTTATTCAAATAGTATAAGTCGTAAATACTTGAAAGTTTTACCAGTTATTTAGATTGCTATTTTTTTTTACGTGATTTAATTTTCAAAACATTTTGACTTTTTTTGAGCTATTTATAGGCATTTGAAATAATCAATTTTTATTATAAATGTTGATAAAAAAATTTAGCTGGGATAAATTACTTGAAAATTTAATTGAAGGGTCCACATAACTTGTTCTAACTGACATCCAAAAATTATAAAAATACATAGGCACAATTTTTTTTTATTAGCATTTGAAGTTCAAATATTGACAAAATTATGAATATTTTTAACTATTTGGTAGTTAAAAATGTATAAATATTTTACTATCAAAAGCTAAAAATTGAAAATTTAATACTATGCTGTCCATAAGTTAAGCTTAGAATAATTATAAAAAAATTTGAGGATTATTCAATTTAAAAAATTTTACGAGTATTTAAAG
This sequence comes from Schizaphis graminum, assembly GCA_020882235.1. Classification (NCBI taxonomy): domain Eukaryota; kingdom Metazoa; phylum Arthropoda; class Insecta; order Hemiptera; family Aphididae; genus Schizaphis; species Schizaphis graminum. The sequence continues at coordinate 87,256,322 of CM037033.1, read as the reverse complement.
TTTTAATTTTAATTTGAAATCAAAAATACACGTGTAAAATAACGTTTTACTAATAAATAATTTTTGATTTTTGTTATTTTTAAAAAATTACTAAACGTAAGATCTTGAAACTTTTACTTAAATGTTTGAATTTGTTTCAAAATAAAATATATGACAATATTTAAATATAATATATCCCAGACTGACAAATCATCTCCGTTCAGAATCGTTTTTTGTATACAATGATACCTATCATTGCATTCAAATTTAACCTACCATAGTCCGAGGTCCATCCCACCCCCTAAAGTACAGCAGAGCGATACTCACTTACCCGCTTTTATTATTATTAATTATTGCGTACGAAAAACAATTCTGAACGGAGATGATTTGTCAGTCTAAGATTTTAGGATATATCATATCAATACTTATATTTAAATTGTAATAAATCGTTATTTTACGCGAATTCGTAAAAAATTTAATTTCATACGCTGATAAAATAAAACATAAATATTACTAAAGATATAGAACTTAAAACCTAAAAATATACATAAAATAATATGGTTAATCAGTAGTCATTTAAAATCTAATTTGGTACAATATAAATAATCTATTTAATGCATATCAATTTTATTAAGACTGCTTTATAAATAATTATTTATTATCATATTTCAAATTAAATAATTAAACATTCTCCGTAGCCTAAAGCTGTGATCATTAACTTTATACTTAGGTATTCAGTTATATCAGTTAATTCTAGACTAATTACTAACCATACATATTTTAAACTGAAAAGTAAACCCACAATATAAGTGTACGACGATGACATCGTGAGACCATAATTTATAACTAAAGCACATTAAAACAAAATACGATCTATTTAGTAACAATAGTACAAACAAATACGATTTAAATAAAAATATAATGTAAGTATATATTAAAGTAATTAATTTAAGTATTATATTAAAAATTAAAATTGAATCAATTGATGTTGTATTATCAAATAACTAATAGACAATAATTTACGTAAAAAAAGAAAAGTTATTGAAATATTATTATTGTGATGTCTGATTTGCTAAGCTCATTTAATCTGTAATCTAATTTCTCAATTATGTAAGACAAGGGATGCAGATCGTGACGGAACGTTAAAGTCACTAGAGTATGAATAAAATAAAAGGGTTATGAGAATCAACGATATGTTAACGAAAAATAAATGATTTCTGAATGCTTTCAAGAATAAAAATGTTCACGCATTAAAATATAATTCAAGAGAATGCAATAATTTATTTGTTAAGACTCGTTTCATGGAAAAAAAACATCAGGGAATAATTTTTTAAAAACGTGCCTATTGCTTTTATTATTTTTAAATAGATATATAATAACAATATATGTAGACAATATTTTAGTTTTCAAACTTTTTAAAAAAACTTATCAAGATCTAAACAATAAAAGTTAATTAAATTTTTTTCTATAAAAATAAACCATTTGGATTAAGTCTAAATATTTTAAAATATTTATGTTTTGAGTGCATACAACCATAATTTTGGTATCTAATATTGTGATGTTTCTACGACTTATACTTTTTGAATTATATTATGTACACGAAGTTGGCACCCCCTTTGTCCAATTGATTTCGAACTACTACCAAATAATATTGCAAATTGAATTTCTTTAATTGCAAATTATCCAGTTTTAAAATAAATTTATGTTTAATATTGGTTGGGAAGGAGAGTAACTTCGTGTAGCCTCACCAGTCACCACATTGTTTACCTGACTTCAAAATACCATCAATTAATTATAAACTGATTGCAACCAATTTTTGCAAGATTCGTAAAAAATATAAAAAAAGATTTTCAATTATTTGCAATTAATTTACCATCTTTTTCTCTATCCAGAATTTAAAAGTGAAAAATCAAACTTCAGTAAATTTCATGAAAAATACAATTATGTCCTTTCAATTCTGAGGTCGTTATGGTACACTAAATGTCGGAAATGTAGATATTTTAGTAAAATCCATTTGTTATTCCCTTAATTTAATATTATATTTTTGTTTATATTTAATTCAAAATTAGGTAGCAGTTACCAAGCAAAACAATCAAATTTCTACGATTGAGTTGCATCCTTGGGGGATTCATATACTTTTATTTGTTGTGTTTATATCAATGTTTTTATATTCAGTGTAACATACATTGATTGCTAACTAAACACGCACTATAAACATATTTTTCATATTATTTATGAATTTCAATTTGACAATATTTATATGAGAATATGATTATGAATAATTACTCATTTGATTCGCAAATTAAGTTAATTCATAACATATATATATATTATATAATATAAAATTTAGAATGGTCGTTCAAAGTGTTATCAGAACATGCAACATGTGATTCTTATGCATCCCCGTTTCTAGCTGATGTATGTTACCACATAAAACTAAACTATAACTAAACTAATTAATTAAGTACCTACTACACACAAAAATATACAAAATATCTCACATGTTTATTCACATCAATAACAAAATGTTTCCTAACTTATTTTTTAAAATCTATTTCTTCATTCATAATCTTTTAAGAATCTATTATTAATTAACAAATGTCACAACTATCCAACGCAGTAACAATATTTACAAAAAAAGATACGAGAAACAGGTTATCAATTATAAATAAAGTATTATCACTATTTTTTACTTACATTCAGAGTTTTGTAATGATTTGACAGTATTTGGCTTGAGCGAATCTTCAACTGTATCTCGATAGATGAACTTTTTATCAGGTAATACATCTATTGGTTTGACATTAACTCTAGTTAAATTTATTTCGAATGATTTTAAATCATTTTGAAGTTTAGATTTAATTATTTTGTTGTTTCTAAGTAAATTTTGATTTTCGTTCAATTTGAAATTTTGTTTTCCGTCATAAGATACTTTTGTGCTTGTATTTTTCTCTCCACAATCAATTAACTTGTAATTTCCGTGATTCAAATCTAATAGTTTTATAGCACCCGGCGGTTCGTTGTTCTTTAGCTTTACTTTTTCATCGGTTATAGAACTTTGCGATTCAGGAATGTTCAAAACATCAATTTTATCATTCAATCCAATAGTATCGTACATGAGTTTTTTTAAATTTGTCGATATTTTATGATTATTATAACGATAAGTACTGTCAATAAAATTAGACTCTGTCTCAGTCGTTTCATCTTTATTTTTATTTTTATATGTTACTTTGGCTGCGTTCTTTGCTGATGAAGTACTTTTTGCAGAAGTATTTAAATTTGATTTTACTTCAACACATGGTTCGTTAAAGACAATTTCTATAGATTCTGATTCTAATCCACATTCGTTATTCTCTGTTAATTCAGATGTATTTTCTATATACTTCTTGTTAATATTAACAGTATCATTGTCAAGTTTAATTATTTTATTCGGTTCATTGTTAATTTCATTTTTATTAGTTTTCGTTTGTTGTTTAATTAGTTCCTTACCCATTTTTCTATTGTATGTTTGTTCATCGCTAGTTTGATCATCATTAGTTGTGAAATCAGAATTACTATTTTCAAATTCAGAATCAGTTTTACTTGAATATTTATTTTTATACATTCTAGAAGATTTATAACTGTCTTTAGATTTATTATGTTTTGGTGATTTTTTTTTATGTTTATTTTTCTTAGATTTCTTTGATTTCTTAGATTTTTTAGATTTTTTAGATGTTTTATGTTGGTCAATATCATGTTTTTTTTCATTTTTAAGTTTTTCTGAATTTTTTGAACACTGATCAAATTTATCTTTATCTTTAAACGCATTGACCGTTGACATACATTTCGGGTTTTCTAATTTTGAAGAAATCATTCCAGTATTAACATTTGAATTTTCACTTGCATCAGCTATAACATTCTTCTCGTATCTAAAATCAATGTGTTTTTTAATAGATTCAGTTGTTGAATGTTCTATTAATCTGTCGGGCTTAACATTTTTATTTTTTTTAATTAATTCACTGATATTATCATCTGTCGTCTGTTGCGTATTATCAAAACTGGAATTTTCTCGGGTTAAAATGTTTTTATTTACTGTTGTATCATCATCTTTTATTAGATCAATTAAATTATGAGTTATTGTCATTTCTTTATTTTTTTGTGAAATTGTTTTTGTTGCGTAACTTGAATCGCTCATAATATTATCATTTAAATTATCAATGATATTTTCTACAACATGTTTTAGTTTATTTTCATCGATCTCCAATGATAGTTCGAATTCATTTTTCAATTCACTATATTTTTTTAACGCATCATAATTACGAGTATTTTCAGTTGTAAAGTAAGATAAAATGTCGTCATCAGTTAAATCTATTATCGCAGACACCTCTTTACATTTAATGTTTTGGTTTCGTTCAGTATTCGCGTGTTTTAAAACTTTATTACTATTCATGTATGTTTCAACTTCCAAGTCATTTTGTATATTATTATATTGAATATGATTAACAAAAGGATCCTCTATAGGTTCAATGTTATGTTCGTCAAAGTTATAAATGCTTTTCGAGTCATATGAAACACCAAATTTGTAACTTGAGTTCATGTTTTTTAATTTTCTGTTGACTTGTTCTAAGTCCTCGTTTAAATTGTTATTGTATCTTATTGGTGGCAATCCTTCATAACCAACAATTCTCCGTTGAGATATATTTTCATTGTATTTTTTTAACCGTGGATCTCTTATTGATATATTGATGGTCTCATATTTGTTTTGTGTCGGTTGACAATATTTTATAACTGATTCTTTACGTTCTGTTGAATCAGGAGGAATTTGACTAAAGTATCGATCATTTTCCTGGATACCAATAGTATTATTATTATCATTATAATGATTTTGATCCGATATTCTGAATGTAGTAGGATAAGATTGATTTGTATTAACAACCTTATATATAGGAAATTCTTCATTTTTGCTTTGTACCATAGGTACCACAGGTACCAACGTTTGTAAATTTTTATTGAAAGACTGTTTAATATAACTATTATGGTTTTCATGATCCAATGATTTTTTATTTTTTATATTCAGACCATGAAGAATATTATCCATGATAAATGGTTTAAGTGCAGCATTACTCCGTATATACGATTTGGCTGGTTTATCACATTGAAAATTCAACGAAAGAGGCGTTTTAAATGATTCATTAGTGCAAATTAATGTACCGGGTCTTTTTAATGAGTTTTGTTTGACTGGATTAAAATGATCGAATGTATGTTGTACTTCCGTGTCACAATTTATAGTTTCACGAATACTTCGTGGATTTTTTGGTTTTAAAATAGAATTGCCTTCAGCAGAATCTGGATTCAAATAAATCTTACTATAATTATGATCATTTGTTCCACTTGAAAACCTAGTTACGTCGTCATTAGTGACAAACCGGCTATAATTCGACATTGTATTACTAGACTCTTGCTAATTTAATATGATATTTTGTTTTATTAGTGTTTTTTGATATTTTGCTCATTTTTTTAAATAAAATCTTATTTTAAGCCATCTAGTCGATTATTAATAAACCATCCGAATATTGGGAGAGCTAATTAATAATAGGTACTTGATAATTCATATTTAATTCTTTGATCATCTCAATAACTGTAAAAAAAATACGTTTATAATTATAAATATACAATATAAATTATAATATACCTAGTATTTTCAAATATAGTAATATGACAATATGCATTATGCATCCCATGTAGGACGTAGGTAGCTAAACAATAATTCATTAATGTATAGGAAAGATATACAATAATAACTATGAATAAAATTAAATTTATCCGATTCCACTATAGTATACACTACAGTAACCTACGTTCTAGAAAAGGTTATTAGAAGTATAATATAGCGTGTATATCCTATTAGGTTAAATGAGTAAAAGGATTTTAAATATTCAAATTATGATGTTTTGTTATAATGATTTATTGATAACTTTTACTTTTTTGTAGTAAGTACCTAAATCTTACAAGGTAATCCCAATTTTTCAAATAATTATATTTTTTTAATCTTAGTTTCGTTCATGTATATATGATATAATGTTTAATCAGTTACTACTTACAAACGCCTAACCTGACTGATTTTAAACTAAGTAACACGAAATTTTTTAAATTTTTTTTTCTAAAATGTTAGAAAAAATTGTTATTGAATAATCAGCACCAATAACTTTTTAACTTTATCTATTTTCTCAGTAAAAATACTACAGTTAAAAATATTTTAGTAGATTGAATACAAACTAGATGAATAAAAACTAGATAAAAACAAATAACGAATAAATAGGTAAGTTATTTATATTTTTTTTTTAAGAACGAGTGTGGCAGTTATGTACGTTTATTGAATTGTTAGACATTATACAATAATAACTTCAAAGCCGTAATTATGTAAATGGCAAACAACTATAGTATAATAGTAGCTTGGGATCTCAAACACGCGGTGAACAATAGTTTTCGCCTGCTCCGACAACAATAATACTATCAGATAATCAGATACCACAGTCAAGGGGTACTCTTAGTACGCATATTTATAGAAATCTATTTGGTTGATAGTAAAAAATCTTTTTAGCTTCATCAAAACCATTATTTTTATAATATCATTAATTATTGCGGAATGTGATTAAACCGATTAGTTTTTTTTTTAAGAAAGGCAAGAGCAATGGGCTTATTCACAACATAAATACTATATTTTTATGTTTTAGGAATACAAAATTATTGTTTTATTAATCATTTTATAAAATCTTACCTATTAAAATATTTCTAACAAAATATGCTTTTCAAAAATTATTTTTCATAAAATTAAAAACATATAATTATGATATGTGATATTTTACTGATAATATTGAAATAAAATATTTATTATATTGTAAAACTTATATAAAACGATTAAAAAGTCTAATGTACACCATCCATTTATTTATCGAAAATTTCTTACCTGATATTCAGGGTACAGTGGCAACGATGTTGATGGTCTACAGTTTGCAAACCAACAGTAGGATTTTGATGTACGAGATAGGATTTACACAATCTTCGAATGCGTATTAATCACCAAACGACCAATGAGTAGTTTACTGGTTGCGTATCACAAATAATATTGAAATCAAATAGAAGAAGGTAGAAACATGGTAATCTATGAGTACTATATCACGTATTGCTCATATTCTACACTGGCCAACTGTCCAAAAGTACGGTAAAAATTTAGAGATGGTGGAATGAACGTGCATAAACGATATCGCATGCGAATGATAAACGAGAAAAAAATCGAAAAGCCGTTAAAAGGCTGACGGTGACGGCGCATCCGTTGATGACCGACGGTTAGATGCTATTGATTTTTTTTTCGGAGTGAAGAGCTGATTTACACACGGCTGGGCGCGCTCTACTGGTCGTCGGCGATGAATGGTTAAACAATTACGGTACGATTTTGAAAAAATACCGAGGTCAAATGGAAATCGCTCACACCGCAACTAGTGGTGGTAATGGAGTTCACGGATTTCACGGCATGGACCACAAGCGAAACGGCGTACCTATACGATACATAGTGGCTAAATCGCGGAGTACGATCGAAAAAGTGAAAGCAAATGAAAGCGAAATGGACGATGTGAAGGGATGAGTCGTCGAATGCGACGACAGCTACCTACGACTATGGCTGAAGGGTTGCTAAACAACTCTGCGGTTGAGATCAGACGCTTTCACGGCGACTTCGGACGGGACCTTGACGCGCTGGTGGCGGCGGCAGCGCGGAAAAACTTCATCCCCGGGGGTTGATTTAGCCAAGGATTGGCAGCGAGGGCACTGCGACGACGTCGGTTTCCCGTTCTTCATTGGATTTGATAACCGGAAAGCCACCGCCCATCATAAGACCCCGGAATTTGTTATGGCCATATCTTATGATAATATATACATATGGATGTTTACCGGTGACCCGGGAGGTTGTCACGGTAACGGAAAAATCAATAAAGGTCGACTATGATTAACGTGCCGCGTGCGTATATACTATATGCTGTATACGAATAATGCGTTACGCCGTTGTAATAAATTGTTATCGTCGTGTTTATCGACGTCCTCGCCGTTTCAGGGTGAGCGAATGTAAATTCCACCGGTTTACAGGTAGTCGATTAAGGTTTAGATTACCTAAATTCTACAGGTACTTTGTTTAACCTTCAAAAATAAAATACATTCACTCCTCCGCCAGTACTAAATGTATATGAATTACATCGTTAAAAAAATCAAATCAAAACAAAATTAAATATGTATTCTATATATACAAAATAAAAAATGAATAAATTAAAACTTAATTTGCCAACCATGATTAGTAATAATATACAGCTAGAAAAATGTAGTGTTGCTCTTGATTACATCTATTATCAATAAATGTTATAAAAACATTATAGAAATATTATAATCTATACGAAACTCGAACATTTATGTAGTGATATATAAATTTCTATAGTTCATTTTTGGCTTCAATTGGGAAAGAAAATAACATTTGTTAATATACTATAATTGTAATAAAATTTAATTTTAACATACAATTTTAAAATAAAGTTTTACAAAAAATATACAAAAAAATTGCAGCGGGAGAATTTATAATCATCCATCTGTGCTAAAGACTAAACTTGACAGATTAATATTAAAAAATAATAATTTTAGAGTTGTTGTTAAAAGGTGATAATGTGATATGCCTAGTTGTTAGTTTCCTATACTCTATTAGCCAATCTAAGTTTAATTAATAACTATTGTAAGATATACTAATTTTAAAGTAAATATATTCTTTATTTTTATGAAAAACTACTAATGAGTCTATTATTTTTGATATTATATATTTAATACACCTTTTCAATCAATTTTATTCAATTTTGATTTAGTTAACTAGACTAATTTAATTTTTTTTCTAATTGCCAAACAATCGCACTCGCAATCAATTAAAATTGTTAGGTAGTTTATTCGTTGAAACAATTGAAACTTCACTTGCATTTGGATTCCTTAACGACGATACCTGATCCTTTTATTCTTCTCATTTTTCTACGATTTGAATGAAAACTATTTCGTCTGTGATCTATATTTTCAACTACAGCTTTTTTTCAATAGTAAACAGTTCATTTTAAGTAAAGATTTCAAGTGATTTATATTATTTAACTTTTCGGGGAGATTTCACTGTATACTACTTAAATAGTTAAATACGTGATTAAAAACCTGTTTTCAAATAATACGGTATAGAATATATATAAATATTATTTTAAATAAACCTAGTATTATACTTGATTTCCAAACGCTATTTGTCGTGATAATAGTTTACACCAGTCGTCTATTCACGTCATTATCAAAGGTATAATTAAGAGTCTCGTTTTCACATTATAGCGGTGGTTCAGGCAGAATTTTTTTGTGAATAACTTGTGCGCGTCACTTACCCTACTAATTCAAAATGTACCTACTCGTAATTCATAATACATTTAAAACAATCTGATCTTGTTTTGTCGGGAACAAAAAAAGACACTATATATGCCTCTATAAGAGTAAAAATAAATGTATATAGGTACTTAAATTCTTAACTTATAACTTAGCTTTGCTTATATTGTAATATTATTATTGTTACCTATTATTTATATAGCTGTCAATATTGTTATTATTATAATTAATACTATCTCTACTGTATAGGTAGTGTATCTACTGTTTTCTATTACTGCATCTAGCATTCTAGCATATTGATTGTATTTTTATTCTTTTGTAACAGGGCTTTTCCCATTTAATACTAAATAAATAAATATTAATTATAGGTATCTATTTTACTTTCGTTCTGACGTTTACATTTTTAATAATCGACCAATATTATCAATAATCAATCCGTTACTTGATTAATTAAAAAAACTGTATATATTTTATGGATTAATTAACTATGAATAAAAAAGGCAACATAATATGTGTAAATTGTGAATACAATAAAAATAAATTACTAAAATATAGGTAATATTTTAGAAGACACACAATTATTGACAATAAGTGAAATTCTTCGAACAAAACAATCATTTAAAAAAAAAAACAATTTTAATTTAAACAAAATATTAAAATTTTACCATTATAAACAAACCATATAAGATATAATAAAAAATAATAATAATGTGTATTGTGTGTATATTAGATTATTATGTATATGTCGTAGCTAGGTATATAGTCAAATCAAGCATTTTACTAATTAACAGGCATATATTCAAAAAATTTTAATGCAATTTTACTATCCACCTAGAAATTTAGTTAAATGCCTGTTTCAAGTCAGGCAAATAATAAAAATTAAATTAAAAATTTTGTATTATTTTAAAAATTTAACTACCTATATTTTCTATTAATTATGTATTGCTTTTTTATAAAAAAAATAAAAAAAACTATGCATTATTTATTAATATATAAAACACGTAGGTATAATAAATATTATGTTAAATTTCGTGTCCATTGGTGCTATTGTTTTATTACTTAAACCATAAATATAAACTAGTAATTACTAATTAAATGTAATAGACCTTAACTATATACATTAATACACGAGTATATTATATATACCATATAGTCCATAGTACAAGTAATAAGTAGGTACTATATATATATATATATATTTCAATCAAAACTTCTCTCATTATCAGATTGTAGTATTTGAGATGCTCCTTGTTCCAAATACAATTTTAAAATTTTGTGTTAAACTTGGTAGCTCGTTTTGAAGTAATTGACCGAAGATATAAATATTTGGTTGAGTGATCCGAATAGTTCATGATCCATTGGAAATTTCCATCAGGTGTTAATTGTTTTTTTATTTAATAAGAATATATAGTATACTCACTACTCGCAGTTCGTACTACAGATTATAGGGTATTTAATAAACTCGTACCATTGTATGGATCTATCACATCTAGTTATAATTATTAATTACCTACTTATATACAGGGTGTAACCGATAGAACTGACTTTTGGAATAACTTTTTTTCTAATCAATTTTTTTTTATTTTTTTTTTTTTATTATCATTTATAGACCTTAGCGCTACATGTACAATATAAAAAAAAAATTTATTTTTTAATAGAAAAAAAAAAATTTGAATAAATTTTTATTGGAAAAATTCAAAATAGCCAATTTGTAAATTTAATTAAAAGAAAAATTTTGATGGTAAAAATATTTATCTAAATATTAGTTTATTTTTTAGAATTTTTTAAAATATCACTATTTTTTTGCATAAATTAATTTGGAGCGTTATAACTTCTTTCAAAATATTATTTTTGGAAATTTCCTGAAATGAGTATTTTTCTTAAATTAGTTATTAATTATATAATTTTCATAATTTTTTTTGTAAGTTTAATTAGCATAATTTTTTTTTTTTTTTTAGTCAGTTCTATCTGATACACCCTGTATATTTATGATTTAAGTTATAAAATAATAGTACCGATGAACACGAAATTAACATATTTCATAATTTCATATACCTACGTAGTATGTGTTTTACATTACGTATTAATAATTAATAATACATAGTTTTTTTTAATATATAAAAAAATAATAAATAATTAATAGAAAATATAGTTAAATTTTTAAAATAAAACAAAACGTTACATTTTTATTATGTTCCTCACTTAAAATAAACATTTAGTTAAATTCCTTAAAAATTAAATTCTTAGACTATATTAGGCATTTAATAAAATGGCCTGATTTAACTATATACCTTTCATATATAGCTAGCTATGCTATAGCTATATTCATACATTTACTACCTAACCTAACCTACCAATTTATCAAAAAGCTATGTTTGTCGTCGCCTCTGACGCAACAAGCAATATAATTTTTAAAAACCACTTAATGACCATTTTAAATCTAAAATCACATTGTTTGAATTTTTTCATAATTATTTGTCATTTGTATGATTAATTCAATATTAATTTTGACCAGCTCAAATCAATTAATATTGTTGATATTATTCACAAACACAATCGCTATTGGAATTATCTTAACTAGAAATTAATGCAATTAATACAATTAATTCTTTTTCACCTTTTTACCTGAAAAAACGCAACATGATTGCATTCTATAAAAATACCTATTTACATTATATTTATACATAAAAATACTAATATTCAAGACGGATATTCTATAAGTTATAATAACTGGTTAAATAACCAGTTAAATTATATTAAATTAAATAATTATATTGTAAGTGTATAAGCGTATGTAATTTTTTATTAATTAATATTTTGAAATGGCGAAAAGTAATGTGATAACTGTTAATAAAAAAACATATTTAGAAATCCAACAATTCTATTTTATTGTCTGTAAAATTGGTCAGGACAATTTATATTGTTTTAAGGACACCTACATTTTATAGAGAACAATCGTGTTGCGTTTTTTTCATGAAAAAAGATAAAACGTGTGCAATTACGTTGCAATGTGACTCATCGTGGGTCGTATACCTACTTGTTAGATGATATAACACGTTTTCACCAATGAAAAAAAGTAAACCTTTCTTTTTTTTCCATTTTTTAGATGGGCGATTGTAAACTCTCCCAATGGTACACTCTCCCGGGTCTACTCCAGTACTACCTGATGGAAACGTGTAAACTCTCCCGGGTCTACTCCAGTACTACCTGACGGAAACGTGTAAACTCTCCCGGATTTATTCCTGTACTACCTAACGGAAACATGTAAACTCTCCCAGGTCTAGTAAAAATCATAAAATAAATTTAATATACTTACATTTAAGTTGCGTTTAAAAATAGTCAATCATATCCAATAATAATAATAATAATAATATAAATTAATGCCTTTAGCTGCTATATTATACTCAAAATACAATAAAAAATAAAATTTCAAAAAATCAACTCGGGAGAGCTTACATACTTCCTACAAGTAACTATAAAGTTGACCCGGGAGAGTTTACACATTTACTTCAGGTAAACATAATTTTGACCCGGGAGAGTTTACTATTTTTAAAAATCGAGGGAGTTTACCATAAAATCGGGAGAGTTTACCACCGCCCCTTTTAGATACCTAATAATTTTCCCTTGATCCACCAAATACAATAATGTCTTTTCTACCAAAAAAATTATTAAAATTTAAAAACTGTTATCTTTATAGTAAAGTTTTCTTAAAACATGTAATAGGTATCAAATGTTGTAAAAAAGAAATAAAAATACAGATAATATTTTTATCTTTAAGTTTGTTAACGGATAATAATACAAAATTATACTTAAAATCGATCAATTAACGACTACTTGCATGAAATTTCGTACAACTTTCAGTCTCAAATATAAAAATCTAATTTATTATTTTGTTTATTGCAATGTTAAGACGTATAAATAAATTATTAAGTATTAGTAGTATGACTATATACTTTGTATGTACAATGTACATGATAAAATTAATTTAATTAAATAATAATATATATTATTTGGCAATTGCATTTGTCATATTTTTTACATCACGATATTTTTGTATTCATATTTTTACCACGACGGTTTTACCGCAATATTATGATGCAACACCACGTTTGTGAATAATGTGAACGAAAACAAATCATTCAGGCTTTTGGTTACTTATATAAGTATAAGTTTTAAAAAAAATATTAGTTTTAAGTTTTAACTTATATTGTAACTTTCGTGTTACAAATCGTTATAAATTGATTTATGAATTAGATAAATTATTATCCACAGTTAATAATGAGTTTTTATTTTAATTTATATTTCATTTTCAAAGAATTTAAAATAATTATCATTGCTATTGTTTATTTAAATTCAATAGATATTTTTTTTTTTTTTAAGTTAATAGTTTAATATGTTTCTAATAGAATAGTTTACAGAAGATTGATTGGCTTATTGCACTCATAATATAGTATTATTAAGCTTAACTGGGACCGAATACGTATTTAAGGTATCCAGAAGCAATGAATAAAGTATAATATATTATGATTCGGGCTTCGCAAAAAGTTGCACTCTGGTAAATCATTGTACTAATCACATATTGAATAGCGCCAGGTGCAATTTCAAAAAGGATAGTGTTTTGGCCACGTTCCCTTTGAACGTTTTATATAATTTGAAGCATATAATAAATACTATTAATACGTCTTAAAATTCTAAAAACTAATAAAAAACTTATTAACCACATTAATTTTTATAATAATCAAATTAGTCGTATAATACCACTACAATAAACATAAAATTACATTAATTGCATAATTGCATCTTTCTAACGAAAAATTAGAGTTCCTTCTCCCTCGTTTCAGATTTTTAGATCCATGTGATTACGCTTGAATAGTACTTTTTAGTGGTTATTTTCCTGCCACGCGATTTCATCATGATTGGTGGTAGCTCTCGCTACGAAATTATTATTTTTAACGATATTATACTATACTTACATTATATTAAAAAATATAATATTGCGCGTTTCGCTGCATAAAAAAAACTACGAATTTAATATGATTTGGTATGATTATAACTTTTTTTTTTTATTTATATATATTGAACTCTTATGTGACTCATGAATGTTCGAATCGTCGAGCTGCCTTACGTTGACAATATATTGAACAGCGCACGAGTTACATTACTCATCCATCAAGCTTGGTAGTACGATTGTATTTAGGGAGCTTCGAAAAATCAATAATTTTGCAACCACCCCACAAGTGGACCCTTTATAATAATGTAATATAAACCAATGTGTTTATTTAGAACGAAACTTGTGTAAACATTATATTACAGCACTTAGCGAGTGGCTTCATTGCTTCAATATTTTTCTCTTAAAAGCATTGAGTGTGCGTTTTGGTAAATATGACAAAAATATCTAACACTCATATTATTAAGCCTTCGCGTGCGCGTTTTAATGGTTTCTGTAGTCATATACGATCGCGTAAAAATTGTTGGGTAAATGTATGTGCTTATATACATATTAGGATTAAATTTATTTTTGTCAACAATATAAAAGATATAATGTTTCACATAAATGAATCATCATTCAAGTCAGCTATAAATATCTACCAATAGAAACAATAAATAATAATAAAATTTAAATAAAATTTAAAAAAAATTACTATAAAACATTTTTAGGAATCTTAAGAACTAGTTACCCATATGTAAACAATTATAGACTATTATAACTACGGAAAAAAACATTTTCCAAAGAAGAGGGTGATTTGAAACAATGGTATCGTAAAAATAATTTTAATAATTGAACATTTACTTATTACTGGATCGGTAAAAGCCGATAATACATTTTGTAAATATTTTTTTTTATTTATATTATAAAATAATAAATTACACTTAGCTATAATATTTAAATATGATATTGTATTACATTTTTTTTGTTTTTTAGTGTTTTAGATAGGTTTTTAGTGAGCATTAGTATTAGGCCACTATTATATATTATGGTGAATACCAAAACATAGTATTTTTATTGAATTATTGAATATGAAGTTTCATTCAAATTTTAATTAAAATGACTATAAAAAAAAATCGTTAAATAGTTTTAGATTTGTTGGTTTCAAAATAAACTATAATAAAAATAGTGTTTTTTAAATTTGATGCACGACAAAGTAAGTTGAAGCAATAAAACAGATAATATAAATTATAATACAACTAATTTTGAAAAGCTATAATAATTTATTAGGTACTCCGTATTTGTGCGTTAGATGACTGCACACAGTCACATTAATATTGCTCAAATTATTATTATTATTATAGCAACCCTCCTCCCAAAAAAAGGTACGACACATTGATTGTCGATTGATATACTAAAAAATATACTTGGCGTTTTGGTACTCTATTTGGGAAATAGTAAGTTCCTACACGAGAGTAGCAGGTAAACAATTACATATGTTAGTTCCTACACGGACATATGTAAGTTCCTACACGGTAAAAAGCAGGTACGTATGTTAGTTCCTACACGGCGGAAAAAGATACATATTATGTATATACCCAATTAAATATGTATATACGAATTTTCAAAAATAAAAATGTATGATGTAAAATAAAATAAACAAAAAACAATGTAAAAATAATTCAAAAAATTGGTCCACCGAAACCGTAGTTCTAACTTGAGACATTCTATACTAAAATACATTGAAGTGCCACAGCACCAACAGGCACTATCAATATAATATATAAATATATTTGTTATTGAAACTATAAACGCTGGTATAGCTAACTAATATACATTCAAATATACTTCATTTAAAGCAAAACGTAGGTATACGAAATTACGGGAAAATACAACTGATAATAGTATCCCGACGTAGGGCGAAAGATAAAATATCTTATTATTTATATTTTTTGACATACAAAATATTTACGGCTTTTTATCACGGATAAAAATGATACAGAACTTGATTTTGGTTTGATAATTTTATAATCTATATTCTATATAATAAAATGTATATCTATAGTTATTTCTCTTGAAAGTTTAGTTAGTATAATTGTTCGAAACATCCGTGCGTCCGTTCATATCCGTATATGGTATATATCCGTCACAATGAGCAAGAATGTATCATTCATGTTGAGTGAAAAAGGCTAACTATACTGCTAGTTTTAAACGATTTTAAATTTTTTAGACACCATACATCTATAACAAAAATGAAAATACGTGGCGTTGTGTTATAAATAAGTGTAATGCAAAAGTTTATACTGTGGGTCAAAATATCCAGTTAATAAATAAAGATAAATCGTGTTTTGATCACAGTCATGCAAGTGATGGCACTTTAAAACGGCAACAAATTAGTAATTCTTGCAAAAGAAAAGCTGTAGACTCTATAGTTGAAAAACCGTCAAAAATAATACGAAAAGAAGTATCTAAATATGTTAACGAAGGAGATTTGATTTCACCCGATTTAAAACTCATAGCAAGGAATATTCACAAAGCAAGGATGCATTGTTTTCCAAAACTACCGACATCAAGGAAAGAAGTTCTCGAAACATTAAGTTTATTAGACATAAAAACAAATAGAGGTGACAATGTGCTATGCGATTTTTATTATATTTTTTAATCATCTTATATTATTTGAAAATGTGTAGGTATATACATATATTATTTAATTGGGTATATAGAATATACATACCTACCTAATATGTACCTTTTTCCGCCGTGTAGGAATTAACGTACGTACCTGTTTTTTACCGTGTAGGAACTTATATATGTACCTTTTTCTATCGTGTAGGAACTAACGTATGTATTTTTTGTACCTACTACTCTCGTGTAGGAACTTACATTCGCCCCTCTATTTAATTGCCTACTCTGTCATATTATGGTGAATGCAGCGATCGGCGTTAGGTAAATAAAGAAAAACGTAGGTAGGGAATTAATAAAAACGTATTATTCAAAACCGCTAACCATCTTTTCTTTTGTATAAAGCAGTGATGCCCAACCTTTTTTCTTTGGCGGACCACTTTGGTAAAGGTAAATAATTATCTTCATAAATAGCTCAAAAAAAGTCAAAATATTTTGAAAATCTAAGCACGTAAAGAAAATGGCAATCTTAATAACTGGTGAAATTTTCAAGTATCTACGACTTATACTATTTGAATAACAACAAATATCAAAAATCGTTTGAGGCTAAACCGTTAATTAACGTGGTTTTGTAAAAATTTAAATTTCAAACACTTATAAAAATTTTTGTCTTAATCCGGTAGAGTTATTTTTACAGATATTTGAAGAAAAACTTATGGAGGACCTTGTACCAAATTTTCAAAAATTAGTTATAAAAGAAAAAAATTTTACGATTTTTCAACCACAAAATTACTTGCAAATTTTCGCAATTTTGACATATTTCGTATAAATTCGAACTTTAAGCACTTATAAAAAAATTGTGACTAACGATCTCGAATTTTTTTATCACTTTAAGTACAACTTATGAGAAACCTTGTATTAGATTTTCAAGATTTTCTGGTTGGCCAAAAAATTTTTATCGTTATTTAAAAAAAAGCGGGTAAGTGAGTATCGCTCTGCTGTACATTAGGGGGTGGGATGGACTCGGACTATGGTAGGTTAAATTTGAATGCAATGATAGGTATCATTGTATACGAAAAACGATTCTGAACGGAGATGATTTGTCAGTCTAGGATATATTATACTTAAATATTGTAACATATTCTAGTTTGAAACTAATTCAAACATTTAAGTAAAAGTTTCAAGATCTTACGTTTAGTAATTTTTTAAAAATAACAAAAATCGAAAATTATTTATTAGTAAAAAGTTATTTTACACGTGTATTTTTGATTTCAAATTAAAATTAAAACTTTAAACACACGTAAAATTTTTTAAATTGAACAATCCTCAAACTTTTTTATAATTATTCTAAGATTAACTTATGGACAACATAGTATTAAATTTTCAATTCTTAGCTTTTGATAGAAGAATATTTATAATATATTTATAATTTTTTTTCTTACGTCCCGCCCGGCGATCGGTGTTCCGCACCGTCATTTCGTTATCACCGCGATCGTTATCAATTATTATTAGTTATTATTTATTATTTCGAAAATTTTCCGTTTTTCACCATATTTCAATACTTTTCCTTCGTTTTTCGAGTCCGTTCTGTATGTATTCGTGTAGTGCACGACTTTTTCAAGCCGTTCGTATGCGGTTTGTTCTCCGACGATTGCGTTCGTGTCGATCGCCAACGCGGTAACAATTACGGCCGTAGAACGACGTTTTTTTCAGTTTTTTTTTTCCGCAGACCGTTTCGTGTTTTACGACCGTTCTGTCCGTATTCGTAGTGCGCCTTTCGAAAGCATTACACTAATTCGGGTCGTGTGTTTTGGATCGCAGACGCTGACCGACTTACGAGGTATGTAATCCGTACTTTTTGCTTGCTTTGTACTGTACTTATGTACATATTTATATATATATATATATATATATATATATATAATATATAATTATATTATTTTTACGTGTTTTAGGCCTATTCGTTACTTTTGTCGTCTATCTCATCGTTCTCTACCGTCTACGTCGACGAAATATGGTACGTAAGTCATTACTTCGTTACAACTAATATACTCATAGTAGTTTAATATTGTTTTTAAACGTGTTGCAGGTTTTCGGAGAGCGGTGATGTCTGTATCGACGCACAGTATTCATTTACCGATGTACATTACTTTTTTTTGATTCAATAAACTGCATTTTATCATCGTACTTATATTGTTCTGTTGTTCTCGGTAGCATAAAAGTGTTCACCGACGACGTTTGTGCCGTACAGTAGGTATTGTATTTACGTTCTCGAGTGTGTATTATAATATTACGTATAATAGGCTTATAGGTGAATTGTTGAGTTAATAACATTTAATATTTATTACTGACGTTCAATTGTACATTACTTTGAGAAACATACAAAGTGTATTCTGTAGTTGGATTTTTATAATTTATATTAAATCAAACAAAACCTGTGCAATATTATAACTTTATTGATAGTGTGTATGGTAACAACATTATGTTTTTAATGTTTTAATAAGCACCATATTATGTAATTTATATTAAACATGAGATTTTGCTGGCAAAGTTAGTATATTTTTGTAGTAAAAACTGACTAGAAAGCAACGTTTGACATCATGTGAGCAGATAAATTCAAGTATTGTATGTTGCACTCATAATATATTTTAATCTATATAATTATTGCAGACAAACACCTTAAATAAAAACATTCTTCTGTGGTAAGATTTATACATTATACAGATTAATTACTTATGCTCCTATTATATAATATTTACCCGTTACTTAATTAAAAAAAAAAACAATAGGTATTTGTGTATAGTTATTTTGCTACAATATTTTAATATTTATGTATTAATTTTCTTTTTGGATCAAAGCATAATATATTTTAAATGTAAAATATACAATTTTGTACCTATCTGATAAGTGTTAAAATGCTTTTTGTAATAGTAGTTATTATAGCTACACTGAGTAGGTGAAATTTGATTAAATAATAATGTTTTAATTTATGGCCTCAATTGTTTTTATTATATTATATTATTTGTTTGTGTCTACAGATTTAAAATTTTTGAGAATAATTAATTATATATCTATATATATTATTTTGTAAAACAATATGTTAAAATGAAAACTTACAACATTAAATGTTTTAGCACACCAATAATGAAAATGTTATTTAACATAAATTTTGCTGTCATGGTTGGTATATTTTTTCTTGCAACATTTGAGCTACATTTTGAACAAATCTGTTAAATTCATATATTGTATACACCACTCAAAGAATATTTCAAAATTTATATCTATTATTGCTTAAAATAATAATTTTTTATTTCGGTAAGGTTTATATCACACAAATTAATTATGCTTTAATTATGTAATAGTTACCTATTGCTCAACTAATAAAATATAGTATATTAATGTATAGTTACTTACTACAATATTTCAATATATATATTTTGATTTTAGTTTTTGAACCAAACACTCAATTTGTTGCAAATTTAATGTTAAATATACATTTCCTTTGATAGTTATATTAAAATGTTTTTTATTTATTATTTACAATATTATCGATCATGTAAGGATAAAAGTATTTATTAGGTATTACGTTTATGTTAAATTTGCTCAAAAGTAATAAATAAATTATTAAATGAACAATAATGATAATTAAATTATTAATCATCAGTAAGCTCGAGTTAGATATGACTTATGACCTCAATGATTGAAAAATGATGTAGATCATCATGTATGAGCATTAGTATTTAATTTTTTTGATAAATTATGAATATTATATAAAATGGTGTATAGATTATTAAACACATTATGCTCATAATACATAATAAAAAAAACACAGTGTAAACAGATATTGTAAATTAATACATCAAAAAGACTATAAATAAAGGTATTCAAGTCTCATAACACTCGAATTATACGAATCGCACGAATAAAGCAATGTATAACAAAAAATTCGTGGCGGGTCGGAAACTGTTTAAGTGCTCGAGATTTGCCACCAATATACAATTCGAACTGTAGGCGTTAGGATAGGATAGGATTTAGGCAGGGGTAACAAGATCGAATCCCGCACCGGTGGATATTCCGGCGGTGCTTTGATTAACACTGCGTACCATTTTTGCATTTTTTTTTTTTCCTTTGTTTTTCTAATTATTATTCCATATTATTATTCTTATATATGTTAAATCAATCAAAACCTGTGCTTAATTAATCCAAGATTTATCAGGGTTTTATGCAAAATTACTATCATAACTTTCTCAAGTTTCATGATAAAAAAAATGTAACACTTTTACAACATGATTTAATAAATGAATTGTAGATTTTTTAACTTATTACTCACAATACTTACACCGTCCGCGATCCGACGCAGTCGGATTGCCTACCTAAGCGATTTAGTTGTATATAAATCGATTTTCCTTAAAGATAGGACGTTAACACTTCGTTAGACTTACACTTTTTCCCCTATAATACAACAGTAGACTTTCGACGTCAGGAGGTATAACAATCCGCCGTAGGCGGATTGCCCAGCACAAGTATCGATTTTCACTGGTTGATGACTAATTGCTAGACACTCAATTACCATTATTTTATTTATTATTTTATTCTCATACAAAAAAACACCGGGCAAACGGAACGATATATATCTAAATATAAATTGCTTAGCCAGATATCAATTTGCACCGGTTAAGGACTGATAGCTAGACGCTCAATTACAATTTCTGATATGTTATTTATTTTTTTAACATACAAAAAAGAACCGGGCAGGCGACGGGAAGCGATATTACACCAAATGATGATTAATAGCTAGACACTCAATTACCATTTTCGGTACACATTTATTCTTTTTGAATTCAAACAAGCACCGGGCAAGCGACAATGCAAAATTTTAGTGACCGATTTCTAGACACACGATTACCATTTCCAATCGAATTTCCCTTTAAACGATTTTCACTCGACCCCCTCGAAGGCGCCGGAGGCGGCTTCTACAAGCCTGGAATCGAGGCACACCAGCCGCTAGTTATTACAATAAAAGTGAAAATAGTTACGTTCACAATATCTAGGATCGCAGCGGTCGCATAGAAAAAAGGTCTAGGTGTGGTCGCCGCAGCCTAAGAATTGATGATATTAATTACCCATTATTATTAACCAATTTTTTTTTTTCATAATCGATACAAATATACAAATATTATGGCTATAGGTTATAGGTATATTTTGCATCAGAAAAAAGTAAAAACTGATGATTTACAAATTCACTATACATCAAATGTTGCGTTTCCAGCGTTCCGTTTCAAATAAATAAAAGGGATATGCTAAAAAAAAATTAAAAAAAAGGCGGATTCCATTCCCCCACGTCCACCCCCAATTCAAGCACTGTTGTTAGTTTTTTTTGATAAAAAAGTGATTATTACCCAGGACATTTTAAAATCATCATAACTTACTAAAAATAATAATATCAATAAAAGGCTGCGTGATGGGATCCGGTCCTCGATAATAATCTTACCTTTGCATTTTAAAATAGGTCAGTTCACTCTTATATCAAAACTAACAGTATACAATATTGAAACTGATGAACGAAAATTTGCTATGTAGTGAGTGTGTATATAAGAATTATAAAATTGTCATAATTTTTAAATTAAAAAATATAATTTCAGGCTTGTATTGTTGGTATAAGAACCAACAAAATTTTATCTATAGACATAAAGAACAAATAGGTACTGTTGTATTTGTCATAGATCATCAATCGTCAACATTATAGGTATCGAAAGTAAAGATCACATATACTTTAAAAACTGTGAAAGCGAGTGGAAACAGACATTATAGTTGAAGTTTTAAAAATAGTTTAGATATGCATAATTTAATGTAAATCGACTGATTGGTAAGCACTAAGTATAATATTATTATATTAGGTATTGTATGTGTTTTGTATTTGATTAACGTTTTCATATTGTGTATAATAATTTATAATATAGGTCATAATATAGGATATGGCGATATCAATGTTATATAAAACGTTTACGCTTGGCGCAACCCTAGGGTCCTGATGTAATAATTAAAAATATAGAATGTTTCAACCATATTTTAAGGAACTATATTAATAAGCTTCACGAGCTTTTAAAAAAAAGCAATTAAGGCGAAAGTGTGCCGTGTTGTATGCGCAATTTATTAGTCAGTCGAGTTGAACGACTTCGTACTGTTGTTATAAAGACGGTAAAATATAGAAAACAACAAAATAATATTTTGTATGAGGATTCGGTTAAAATGCTGAGGAAAGATATTGTCAATAGCCCTAATTATGTATTCAGTAATCGTGAGAATTTTAGTGATTATTTTTGCACGAGGAAAAATTTAAGTATAGTAGTAATTGTAGGTAGGTACATTTATAAATAATTTTAGGCATTAGTTATTACTTTATTATTTTCTAGGCGAAAAATATTACGTTCCAGATATGAAACGAGTGGGCCTATGGGATGATAATATAGGTTCAATAAGATGTGCTTTAACATACCATACAAAAAATCGTATATTTAATTTAAATAACAATGCAGCAGAAAGTTATAGTTCTATTTTAGCCAGATTTGTTGGAGGTAAAAGAATTAATTTGTGTCTTCGGATTTGTGATTGACGTATTATCTAGTATTGTGCATTTAAATACTTTTTTCTGATGTGTTTTAATATTTAAATACATAATTAGTATTATATATATATATATATTGAAACGTCATTATAGCCATTTATAAGTGTACGGTGTACCGTGTACCGATCGGGTAAATTAAATACACGGACTACAGAGATAAAATATGTAAATAACATATTATTTTAACATTTATTTTGGTTATT
This sequence comes from Schizaphis graminum, assembly GCA_020882235.1. Classification (NCBI taxonomy): domain Eukaryota; kingdom Metazoa; phylum Arthropoda; class Insecta; order Hemiptera; family Aphididae; genus Schizaphis; species Schizaphis graminum. The sequence goes on along the minus strand of CM037033.1, from coordinate 87,232,552 downwards.
ATCATCGTAGTTCTGAGAATAACCGTATAGTGCAGCTATAGACCTTAGAAGGACTATGATTGCAGCCGATAGGTAGGCGCCGGTGGTACAACTACACGGGAATGGTATAGGCCATAGATAATAGATTACACACATTAATGATCATTAACTACTCACACAATTACACCGTTCAAAAATGCATGTATAAAAATAACTGCCGAAATATTACCATAGAATACTCTGAATACTATACTATATTATTCCTCAAAACATGCACCACGATTTAAGATATCGTGGTTAGGTTAGGACATGCACTAATACAGTAATACACTAATACATAATATATACAGTATCATGGCTTAAATATATTTATCCAATTCTTCATTGTCTTTGCTAAATTTATTTTTTCACGAGGAACCCGTAGCTAGGCAATACCACAGACAATTATAGACTATTATTTTTGGTCGTCATTAATAATTATTCTATTTGATAAACAACAGAACGTGATTGCTTATTTTATATGTTTTAATAATTTAGAATTAAAGATAAATATTATTAGTTAACAATAAATTTTTAATTATTATTTTAAAATGTTACGATCAAAAAGAGCAAAGCTCATTGCGAAATCTGAGAGATGTAAATTCGTAAGTACCTATTTATTTTACCACTTTTGTATCAACATTTTACACTAATTTTAGATTCTGAACGGAGTGATGAATGTATTGATTTTACAATGATGTGTGTTTTTTTTTAATTTTTTTTTTTTTATCAGTACATTTTATTTCACAGTTCTCTATTTTTAGAGCAGTTAAGTCTTTAACATTTAAAACAGTAACTCCAGAACCCGTATCAATTTGAAATTCAACTAATTTATTTTCAACACTTAATATAACACAAAAGGGTTTAACAAAATTACAGTTGATGGTTTTTAAATTAAACAAATTGTCTAAATTCAAATCACACTCTTCCAAATTGTTTACATTTTTATTTTTATTTTTAGCTTTACAAATCTTACTTAAATGTCCTACTTTTGAACACACTGAACATGTATAAGATTTATACATACCTACTTAAAGACTGGTTTCTCATGTCCCTTGGGCCTTGACACCGCAGCAAAAACATATAACGTCTGAAACCCGCACGTTCAGAGATGGTTGAAACTTCGACGGCTCCCGTTTCATTGAACTGCTAGCATTCTTTGATCCGTTGAACTTTTTCTTAAGTTTCGATAGCTTCTGATAATTCATTTCAACGTCTTGGCCCAATTTTGTCACGTTCTTGTTGGCTAACTCCATAGCTGTGCTCAATTCAATGCATCTCTTTAATGTTTGAACATCTTCCGACAACACCTTTTTTTTTATATTAGTATCTTTTAGTCCCCAAATTGTCTGATCACGTACCTATAGCATCATCTAGACTTACACCAAATTCACAGAACTCCGAATACTCCGACATTCTTTTACAACGCTGTCACAAATTCCATAATTTCATATCGATTATTTCTTTTTGTAAATTTTCTTTTTTAACTTTATACTTTGTAATTTATATGTAATTATTATATTTTTGAATTCCTAGGCCCCCACACGAGTCATTTCAGTGGGGCCCAGTATTCATATATATATTTTACCTTTTTATTTTATATTCGTTTCTAACATTTGAATTATATTCGTTTTTATATTTTTACATGTTTTCGACCATTGTAAATTTTATATATGTTTATATCGACGCGACGCAGCGACCGTGTCCCCACTCCGCGCCGTACGCGCCAAATCGTCCCGCGAAAGGCTACGACACCTTTCGCGAAAGCAAGCTCGTTCTCTTTGCTCCCGACGTTCGACCGAGCTACAACGCGACAAATCCGACCGAACTTTTATATCGCCGACCCGAACCCGACGTAACGCGCCATTTTTAATGTGCACAATTATGCAAAGACACGCGCATCAACGATCGTTGCATCGAGATGTAATGACCACCGACTCGACCCGTCCGGTACGCGCTACGAAGCGCATGGTCACGTTACATCTCCCGATCCTACGACGAACGAGCACCTCAAATCATTGTGACTTCGACCCGCTCTCGTAACGTCGATTTACACGTCTCCGATGTTCCCGATCACGCGACTCTAAGCTCGACGGCTTTCGTGCCCTAGCACCACCGCTCATACGTACGATTCAAAACCGCGTGCGCCCCGACGCAAACACCGCACGCCCTTGGTGCTCAGCACCCGACGAAACGGCAAACTTGTACGCCCAGTCACGCGCGTATTTTATATGTGTCAACGTCACTCAACGACATGTTTTTATACAATAAAATCTATCTTCGATGCACACGCATCCGACACCGAAATATGTGTTATTTTATTTACCTCCATGCCTGTCTAGCGTCAAACTTTCTATTCGCACGGAGTCAGATCGACGATCGTATGTTGGCGGCAAGTGTATTGGTACGGCAGGTAAAACTTACACCGTAACCGCAGTAGCCATACACTTGTTCTCACAGAACAAAACAAGCATTCAAAATTATCAACAAATAATAGTATCAACTCAGCTATGCCTGTTAACACGGAAAATCGTAATGGATAGTATTTCGTTATGCCAGATTTTAACAACTCGCTGACCGAGTTTTCGGGACATGAAGCAGGCCAAGAAGCTCGGCTGTGGATTAATTCGGTCGAAAGTGTTGCCAGGCTACATGGATGGCCAGAAAGTTTTAAAATGGAAATTGTTCAGACTAAATTAGTTGGCCCCTCGCGTAATTGGTATATTGGCCGTACGTTTACGTCCTGGAGTAGCTTTGTCGACCAGTTTGAAAACACGTTTATCGGACATAAACTTGACACCGTCGACCGAGTCTGTATTGTGTCTAACCGTGTGCAAGTGAAAAATGAATACGTATTTGAATATTTTCACCACAAGTCTAGACTTTGTCGCGAAATTGGATTGTCGTTACTCGTTCCGTGAAGAAAAACGTCAGATCGTCGAGGGTCGTATTCCCGTGATCTCTGTAATTATTTATTGGCACGAGACCACTTGAGTGAAAACGAACTTTTATCTGATTTACGTGCATTCGATTCCGTTAATGTTGCGCGAAATATTCGTTTTCGAGCGGGAGAGTATCCTCAGTGGCGGCTATCCTCAAAAAAATATGTGTTGCTGAAAATATTTCTGATGACCTACCACCCACCACAACCTACAAATATTAGTTATAAAATACAAATCCCCAATATTCAATCAGTGGGTCATATATTTTTCCAATTTTTGATAATTTTGCATGTGTTGCTCAAGCAACACATAGACCATAGGATAGCTGCCACTGAATTATATAGTAGTATAATTGATAATATATTACATTATATAGTATCTACTTACTTGTAATAATGATTAATAACAATACCAAAGATGGTTTTTTTTAAAAAATGAAAATAGATATTCCAAGACTGATTACGAATATAGTTCCGATGATTTGCATAAGTTAAATAATAATTTTAAATTCAATTTTAAAGCTGTAAACATGCATCATTTTATTTTTATACAATTATTATAAACTCATTTTTCATTCACAATCATTAGACTATTTGCAACGTAAATAATAATAACAATACGTTTATAGTAATAAATTGTTTTAACGTAATATGATACCAACACCAGTTGATATGACATAATATGTCATATTATGATGCAGTCTTATACATGTTATTGCAATTAGTGACAACTGCCAAGTGATTTTTTTTATACAACAATCATTGATTAGATAACATACACTTACCTGTGAGGCTGTGAAATGATAATGTTAAATGGCATATGACGGACGGATTCTAAGTGAATCATTGTAACCTTACACTTTACACAAATGAAATTTACCCATATAGAGCTGTTCGATAGTCGTTATTCGTAAGCCTTTATGTTTGGAAGGTATATTTAAATATCTATTAAATTATATTATATTGGAATAAATAGCTGGACTCGTCTTTTTAGAAATCGTTACATCTATTTTTCATTTTTAATGTTTAAGTGTTGAACACGGTTATTATTTGAAGAATCATGTATTTGTGTGTAATATTAATAGTTTTTACTTTTGCTGGCCTAATATTCTTAAGCGATTAATTATAAATTACCTACCTACAAATTTATTTTTGAAATAATTACAGTATGTATCTATTTAATAATATTTTTAATAAAATAAAATAGTTTTAATTGAACTAAATGTAAATCGTAGATTTTGGAACTTTTATTTAGTGATATAGAGAAAATGTAATTAAAATTATTAAGTTATAAGCACATAATATTATAATATTGAACGACTGAACCTAACTTTTTCTAAAAAAGCCTATCTAGAAAAGATTAATAATAATGTTGTACGTCTGCAGGTGTATATAATTATTAAAATGGTCAAAGTAATCAAGAATCCTCCTCCCCAGAATGTAGGTGTTTAATACACTTGTATATTGCATTGAATTAAATTAAATTTGTATTTAGTGTTAAAAAAACATAGCTATATGTATAATACATTGTAATCAACTTCAACCTATTTAATTGATATTATAGTGGTTATAGTAATGCACTAACGCATCTCTAGTAGTATAGTTTTAATTTTCAGGTAATAGATTTCAATTCGTCTCTTTTCTCTGACTGTAGTGTAAAGCTGCCATATAATATATAATCTCATAAAATACGACTTATAGATCATAACGAGCAGAGATTTACGACTCTATAAACTTTATGTGCTATGTTTTAGATTCTGAACGGAGTGATGAATGTATTGATTTTACAATGATGTATGTTTTTTTTTTTGTCTGTCGACAACATTTGGAGCAGTAAAAATGCTTCGATTTTTGACTTCAGCCCCTCTTTGAAAAGGAAATTGAATCTAATTGGTGCTTTGGGAGGTCAAAAGTTAAAAAAATTACGCATTTTTTATTTTGCTATAACTCAAAAAACTAATCGATGTAAATACTTGAAATTTTCACCAAATGTTTATATTAGCGTTTTCCATACACAGTTACATTTTTAAAGAATTTTGACTTTTTTTGAACTATTTATAGACAATTGAAATTTTTAATTTTTCTAAGTATTTTTTTTAAATAACGATAAAAATTTTTTGGCCAACCAGAAAATCATGAAAATTTAATACAAGGTTATAAGAAAATAAGTTTTTCAGTGATAAAAAAAAATCCGAAATCGTTAGTCATAATTGTTTTATATTGTTCTTTTTATTTTAAATTATACAAAATAACAAAACTAACATATAAACTTAAATAATATAACACATTATAACGGTTAGGTTAAAATTTGTTTGTTTATTTAAATAAATAATAAGAATTAATTGTTTGAATAATGAATATTATTAATTGTTAAAAATTATTTTATTATTTTTATTTAACTACCTAATTATTTTTACTTACATTGTGAAATGTTTTGTGCCATATTTTTATATGGTTTCTTAAAAAGCATTTTTTCACAAAATATAAACTGTATAAAACTTATCAGGCTCTAACATACTGGGATGGTATAGGTACCCAACGGCTATTGTTTCAACCCCCCCCCCTCACCATAATTTAATTGTTTATAGTTTTGTCCAGTATTTTTTATTTTGAAATCTGGCATCCCTATGCATTACCTCCATTAATACCAAATACCAGTAGAAGTTGAAGAAGCTATTGACTTTGTGAATAATGTTCCAAATAATATACACATTAGTAATAACATTGATTTTATAATATTATAAAATCAATGGTAATAATAATTATTTAAGAAATAGATATATTCAATATTTTGAACATTTATTGTAAAAATAATACAAAATATAACATTAAAATTTAAACAATATAAATTATAATGAAAATTAAATAACAAGGAACTTTTTTTTAAAAAACTGTTAAATTACCTATACTAATATTAAAAATTTATAAAATTTAAACTATATATAATAAAATAAAAATTATAATGAAAATTAAACAATAGAAGGAACTTTTAGTATTTATTTGTAAAAGATTAGGTATATTGTAATTTAATGAAATTAATTTATGAAATATATTTAGCTTATTAATTTCAATTTCCCTTTTTTAATTTCTAATTTAACTTTTAATACTTTCATTTCAACTAAATGTTTTTCTTTCATTTGAGAAATTTCAAGCTCAATTTTAGTTTTCTTTAAACATGCAATTTTCATTTTTTCGACTGCAAGTTTGCACCATTTTTTATTAGTAGTTGTGACTGTGCACTTTTTGGGTGTCTTTTTATTTACAAAAGTAACTTCTTCCTATAGAAAAAAATTATATTAGTACTAAAATGTATTTACTTAAATGATAGGTATCATTTAGTTAATTAATTTATTATTTAAGTTCAACAGAAAATAATTTCTTTCAAAAACTATAACTTATAAGTCGTAGATACTTGAAAATTTTACCAGTTATTTAGATTGGCATTTTCTTTACATTTAATTTTCATAATATTTCGCTTATTTCAATGCTATTTATAGGCATTTGAAATATTCCTATTTGTTTATTTTTTTTTTTTATATAAATATCGATAAAATGTTTTTGGCCAAGTCAAAATACTTAAAAATTTAATACAAAGTTCCTCGTAAGTTATTTTTATAGTGATTCAAAAATTATAAGAATACATAGGCACAATTTTTATTAGCATTGGAAGTTCAAAAATAGACAAAAATTCGTCAAAATCATGAATATTTGCAAATTATTTTGTAGGTATAATTCATAAAAATTTTGTATAAGTAGCTGAGATATAAAAATTTAATATAAGATTTTCTATAAGTTTAGTTTACAATAATTATAAAAGAACTTAAATTTTGGTGTATTAAGGCCTTTATAACATAAACCACCTTTTCACCAACTACTGGAAATTATATCCGAGGCTGACATGAGAGAGATCATCTTCGTTCAGAATCGTTTTTCGTTTACAATGATACCTCTCATTGGATTCAAATTATAGTGACCTACCTACTATTTTTTTTTTTCGGTAGGTTTTCATAGTGACGGTACTTGTACTGGGATCAAATAACTAAAATATTCAATTGTTAAAAAATAATATTAAATAAATATAATAAACAAAAAAATATCATTATGCAATGAGTTTGGATACACATAGTCATATTGGTGACCATAGGCGTGCGCAGAGTTCCCGATCAGGTGCAGCACATATTTCTATATAATTTTTATTTTAAGGAACATTTTAAGCACATTTTTAGCGAAAAGGTACATTGTATATTTGTCAACACCAAAAATAAATAGCTATTTATTTTTTGTATTTAAAACAATTTTTACACGGAAAATGCAATAAAATAATTTTTAACAATTAAAATTTAATTTTGAAATACTTATTAGTCAATAAGGTACAATAGGTACACCTAATTTGGCTAATTTGTAAACTTATAATACTAATCTGCGCTCTCTTTCATTATTCATAGATTTGAATTCATCAATCACTTCTTCAATCTGAATGTTCATTAATTTTTCTTGTTCAATGGTGACATCGTTATTATCAATAGTTAACGGTTGTCACATTGTTGGAGAATTCATCATTATTTGAATAGGTACAGATTATTACATTTTTATTCTACTCCTTAAACCAAGATGTGTTTATGGTATTCAGCTATAAAGAGCAGTTTCGTCTACGGTCTACCGTCTTAACATCATAATAAAATCCAAACATTCCAATGCAAATGTCTCTATATATACTATATAGTGGCCAAAGTTCTATTTTATGTCTCAAATAATATTTAAGTGGATACTCACCATAAATATTATTCTATTCTAACAGTACAAATCATTACTTCTGTTATTATTCTTGTATTAACCAGTAACCTAATAATATAATATATAGGTAATTACAGATAAACAAAAAAAAAGTTTTTTCGTTGTCAATAAGAACTTAAAATAATTTATTGAAAAAAAATACAATTATAGTAAAATTACTGTAACAACTTACTTACATTTTTCATAACAAGGATCATTGACCATTGTTGTAGTTAATTGTAATGTATGTTACTACGTTGGTGGTCATATTAGTCTATACTCTATAGGTACCTACATTGAAAGATTGAATTTAATTTTATTTAGAAGATCATGACAATTAATAAGTTTTTATATATAACTATATAATATCAATGAAGTATGGGAGTTTAAATAACGGATCAAAGCCACAGAATTTAACAACGGCCAACCATAGAAAAATCATTATCTAATAGGTAATTTTAATTTAAGTAATAAAAATTTTAGAACGTGATTTTGGATAATTGGATGTTTTCAAATTTATTCATCTAAATACCAATTTGGCAGCTTTTGGGTTCCAGGCTATAGCTAATACTTTGCTTTATTATAAATGTTATATGATATGCAGTTATGGGAAAGTTCTTTATAAAAATGAACTTGTTTAAGTTCAAGTTCAACTAGTTCAAGACATTAAATATGAACTAGTTCAAGTTCAAGTTCAACACATTAAATATGAATTAGTTCAAGTTCAAGTTCATAGTTAAACTAGTTATATATTATATATATAAGCTAAAATCTAGTTCATATTATTTTCAAGAATAAAAAACTTCTAAATAAAATGTGTTAAAAAATAAAAATTGACAAATATATAATTATGTTCCATGAAAATTAAATTGTTAATGCGAGCAAACCCAAAACTTTTAAGATCATAATAAATAAGAACTTAGTTCATGTTCAAATTTATTTCTTGAAAATTGAACTCGTTCATGTGAAGTTCACACAATATGAACGCGTTCCTTCTTTCCAATCACTGATAATATGTGCTCTGTAATTTAAATACTCGAATATATTCGTACAACTTTTACATAATATATATTATTTTAATTTTTCTCTTAATAATGATATTACATTTTAATTTCTATTAAGATGTTATTATCTATTTATACTTATTATGAATCTATGTTTACTCGTCTACTGTTTTGCTGTATTTACATGAACATTATTAAATAATTCAATTAAAATTTTTATAAGTTATAATATTGTTGGGAAAAATAGATCTAGATATAATAAGACCTACTGTAATACTAAACGTAAAATAAATTGCTTAAATAATTAAATAGTTATATCAAAAAAAAACATCACGAAATATTCTTAGTGATGTAAGCTGAGTGCTGACAGACCTCCTCTATATTTTTATAAATTTTTTCTGATAAATAATAATACTAATAATCAATTTTAATACATCTATAATAATTAATAGTCATCCACTTGACACCTGATGTACAGTAAAGCGTTACTCATTTGCTCAACTTTTTTCAAATTTAGCGCCTGAAACTAATTTATTTAACATGTTACTAATACAAATGTTACCTATGATGGAGTGTGTTAAAAACTTACAAACACAACTGTTGTACCTATTTTTGTTTTATAAATAAAATATTTTAAAGAAATAACTAGACTATTGAAACCTTCAACTCCAGCTTGTAATAAAAAAAAAAAACTGCATTTTTTTTGTAATTAATATGTAATAAAGTAATTATGTTTAAGAACTCCAGCCTCCATTACAACACTATTCATTTGCCCCACTTTCATCTACCACATACATTAGTACATATAATTTATATTCACCAAATGTAAAAAATTTACAAAAATATACATTATATTACCTTTTAAATCAAAAGTAATCTCTTCTAGTTCCACAGTTATTATGTTATAATATAATATAATATTAAATTAAATTAAAAATTAAATAATAATTATAATTAATTAATAATTTTTTAATTAAAAAAATTGAAATATAAAATAATATTACACAGATAAAAGTCGGCGCAATCGACAATATTGTTGATATTTAGTATTTATTCAATTGATAATTTATGTTTATTTTACAATTTTACAATTTGAAATTGGCAGGATTTATGGTATATTAACTGTACGATAACGTTTTTTTATGAAAATGCCAAATGCCTTACTGCGGGGAAGCGCTCGTATTATAAGTATAAATAATACTTTTATAAGTTAAAATAATATAAACAATTTAACAATAAGATAATAAGTGACAAAATGAATACATGAGTTTACAAATAATCAAATGAGTTATACTTTAACAAACAATGAATATTTACATAATATAAACTAGCTCAAACAACTAAATGCAACCAATGTAATACATCAAATAGTACACAAATATGGACACTATGAGTTTAAGTAAATAATATTTTAGTTTCAAGTGGTAAATAATTAAATATTTTATATGTTACAAAATTCTAAATACTTTTCATGCATTGTTCTTAAAGCTTATTATACCCATACCTCTCAACTTTTTTAACTTTACGACCATACCTTGTAATATTACTGTCTCTTTTTTCTTACACATTAATATTATTTTAAACGCACGTTTACATATTATATTATATTCAGACAATCAGACGGATGTCCTACGGGCAGAATTTTTCATTCTTATACTTATAATATTATACTACTATATATCAATAGTTGCCTATTAGTTCTATACACTATATCAGCGTTTCTCAACCTGAGAGTAGCGGTGGTCAAAAATAATAAAACACCGATTTAAAAAATGAACCTATTACGTACAAAATTTGGCTTTCCAAACGATATGATACAAATTTATACTTAATATAAATAGGAAGGGGCGGGGTCGCAAAGTAATTGAGCATATTTTATAATATCTTTTTTGGGGGGGGGGGGGGGGTCATGAGACTAAAAAGATTGAGAAACGCTGCTCTATATATAACATGCATGAAATAATTTGTATTTATACAAATACTACCATATTATTTACCCTAATAACTACTATTGTTGCTATGGTTAAGGTATAGCATTAAAATAATTGATACTAATTATTTAATAGAGCGTTTTCTTTTTTCTTATGTAATTCGATGGTATAATATACATACTTAAACATACTTACTGATTGTATATTTATATATACCAATACTTTTAGATTCTGAACGAAGTGATGAATGTATTGCATTTACTATGATGTGTGTGTTTTTTTTTTTTTTTTTGTGTCTGACTCCAACATTTGGAGCAGTAATAATGCTCCGATTTTTGACTTCAGCCCCTATTTGAATTGGGAATTGAATCTAGTTGGTACTTTAGGGGGGTCAAAATTAAAATTTTCTAATAGTTTTCAAAAAAATCGAGAAAAACAAAAAAAAAATGACAGAAAAATGGAAATTTTACGGAAAAACCACTTTTCGACAAAATCGATTTTTTGATTTTGCTGTAACTCAAAAACGAATCTATTTAAATACTTGAAATTTTCACCAAATGTATATATTATGGTTATCTCTTTAAAGTTAAATTTTCAAAATATTTTGGCCATTTTTAAGCTACTAATAGACAATTGAAATTTTCGACTTTTCTAAGTTTTTTTTTCTTCAAATGCCGATAAAAATTTTTTGGGTGGCCAGAAAATCTTGAAAATTTAATACAAGGTTTCTTATAAGTTGTTCTTAAAGTGATAAAAAAAAATCCGAAATCGTTAGTCACAATTTTTTTTTATAAGTGTTTAAAGTTCGAATTTATACGAAATATGTCAAAATTTAAATTAAATTTCATACGCTCATAATGCGAATGTTGGCCATAGTAACCATAGTAACATATAAAAACTATACTATTTGTTTCAAAATAGAATATTTGACAATATTTAAATATAATATATCCTAAACTGACAAATCATCTTCGTTCAGAATCGTTTTTCGTATACAATGATACCTATCATTGCATTCAAATTTAACCTACCATCATAGTCTGAGGTCCACCCCACCCCCTAATATACAGCAGAGCGATACCTACTTACCCGCTTTTTTTAATTAGTTATTTTTAACATGGAGGACAATTCTTGATGTGTCTGATATAAAAACATGTTTGAATGCGAAACAATTAACAGTATTAAAAAATTACTATTTAATTATTTAAATAATTAATTACTCGTTCAGTTTTTTATTCGATTGTGCATTTGTGCGTCATTTGCAGATGGAACCTACGATAGCTCAGATAGTTGTGTACACTGTACGTTAACGGAATACTATTGGTTCCGGCGGTTCCGCGAATATAACGATGATGATTTGCTTTATCGTGGACCGTGGTAGTGCGTATGGGATTCTGGTTGATTTTGAAAGGAAAACTTGGATGGTCGAACTGTACTTGGATTAAAAAAAAAAAAAGGTTTTAAATAATTTCAACTAGTGATGGGCCAAGGCCGTAACTGGAAATTAATTTCGGGGGGGGGGGGGGGGGGGGGGGGGGGTTGTAAGCCAAAAATGTGTGTTCTAATTGTATTATAATATTGTGTAGGTAATTAAATATGGAATATGCGAAAAATTTCGGGGGGGTTTGAACCCCCAAACCCCCCCCCCCCCAGATACGGCCTTGTGATGGGCATAATCGAATGATTAGTAATCGAGACATTTTCATAATCGAGATATCCCTCGATTAAAATAATCGAAATGTTGTGATCGAAATATCGAATACTATCTAGTGATGGGAATAAAATATATAAATATTATTATACATTAAACATAATAAGAATTATTAAAATTATTTTATACATATAAATAATAATAGTCATTGATAAATTTTAAAAAGTCAATTACTAAAATAAATTTAAATTACTACTTATTTAAAAAATGATATAATCTAGATTTGTATAATATACAATAAGAAAATAAATATTAAAATTCAACAAAAACGGTGAAAAAATAAACTTAATTTAAACGTTAAAAATATTACTAATCTGGTTTAAGAATATGTTAGGACATATACCGTATTTAATTATATTGATTTATGAATGCCATTTAAAATTTTAAATAATGCAGATAACTTTTTTATTGTCGTCAAAAGAATTCTATAATGACTAAAATGTAAAAAATAATGAGAAATTATGAATTAATTATACAATTAAAGTGAAGATATACAATTCGACAATATTATTTTATATTAAAAAATAGGCCGAAAGTCCACATTATTGATTAAATATTAGTAATACGATAGATCTAATTTTTTTTTCAAAAACAAACCACAGGTATATCATATACCACCTATTAGGTAATCATGATATTTTTAGATTTTGAAGTGATGAATGTACTTATCAGTGCCGTAGCCAGGATTTTTTTCGGTGAGAGGGGCTTAATTTTTGATAGCCAATTATGACAAAAAATTAAGTTTGTACAGATATCTGACAATATAATTCATATAATTATAGGTACATATTATCAAATCAAGATGAGATAAGGGCGGCGTTGCTTTATCACCACAAACGGTAATAAAATTAATAAAATTATTGTCGTCTGACATGTCGAGAGGGGGAATGAAGAACTTAAGCCCGGAGCCCCAGAAACCCCCCTGGTTACGGCAATGGTATTTTACAATAATATGTGATTTTTTTTTTTTTTGTTTGTCATCACGTTTTAGAGTAAAAATAATTCTTTGATGTTTGACTTCAGCCCCTTTTTGAAAAGTAAATTGAATCTAGTTGGTACTTTAGGGGTCAAAAGTAAAACATTTTCAATAGTTTTCAAAAGCGTCGAGAAAAACTCTGAAAAAATTACGGAAAAAACGGGAATTATTACACATAACCACTTTTTGACAAAATCGATTTTTTGATTTTGCTGTAACTCAAAAACGAATCATTGAAAATACTTGAAATTTTCACAAAATGTTTATATTAGCGTTATGTATTTATGATTAAATTTTCAAAATATTTAGAATTTTTTTTAAGCTACTTATAGAAAAATGAAATTTTTGATTTTTTTAAGTTTTTTTTCTTAAAATGCCGATAAAAAAAATTTGGCTATCCAAAAAATCTTTAAAATTTTATACAAGGTTTATTATAAATTAAACTTATCGTAGTAAAAAAAAAAAATCAAAAATCGTTAGTCACAATTTTTATTTCTAAGCATTTAAAGTTCAAATATTTATGAAATATATCAAAATCGCGAAAATTTGCCAGAAATTTTAAAGTTGAAAATTCATAAAATTGTTGTGATTTATATTTAAGGTTCAAAAATCTAATACAACGTTATCCATAAGTTTTTAAGTAACTGTAAAAAAAAATTGCAGCGTCAATATAGAAAAAAATTTATGAGCATTTAATTTTTTACGAAATCGCGTAAAATAACGATATATTACAATTTAAATATAGGTAATAATATAATATATCCAACTAATTATCATTGATTGACAAATTATCTCCGTTCAGAATCGTTTTTCGTATACAATGATACCAGTCATTGCATTCAAATTTAACACATCCATTATAGTGACCAGTGACCCACTCTCTATCTCCACTATATACAGCAGAGCAATACCCACTTTTTTTTTAATAATGATATCCTAAAACGATTTAAAATATTTATTGTTATTCAAAAAGTATTAGTCAAATCGTAAAAACTTGAAACTTTCACCAGTAGCTGAGAAGAATAAATTACAATTTAAATATAGGTACCTAAATATAATATATCTTAGACTATAACAAATCATCTTCGTTCAGAATCGTTTTTCGTGTACAATGATATCTGTCATTGCATTCAAATTGAACATATCTATTAAAGTGACCTACTCTCCACCTCTACTATATCGCAGAGTGATACTCACTTAACCGCCCTTTTTTAAACATTATTATTTGATATTTATTACTACGTCTATTTTATAAGTTAATACACAAACGAATAGATTGATACCGTAGAACGATGTGAATATAGGTTTGTGGAATTGTGGTATATAAAATATAAATAGCTTTATATTAATTTAAATATTTTAAAAAATGAAAACATTGTTGTGTATAGAAAAAGATAGGTAGCAGGTACCTAATAATATAGTGGATTCCGCTTAATATGAGCATGTTGGAACCAGCCCTGTTCGTTCACAATAAGCGGTTGCCTATAAAAATTGAAATTAGTTTTAAAAAAAAATTATTATATCAAAATAATCAACAAAATCACTTTCTGCGTGAATTTTTGTTTTTTCCCGAAAAAATGTACTTATTGTAAAAAACACGAGGATTATGGCAAAAATATTCAAGTGAAATTGTTGTAGGTAATAATATAAAGTGGATAGCTAGTTTTTAACTTTACACAACAATAATATTTTTAGTCGTTTATTCTTCATCTGCAGAAGTTAACAATATTACCACTAAGTATATGTACCTTACATCGAAATTGTTCGCCTTTTTGTGCCGAATCTGGCCGTACATGCAGTAACGTTGTAACTTTATTTTTAACAATAGAAACTACGAAAAACTGATTTGTGCCATTTATGGTACAATATGGTGTTTAACAGTTTTTAGGTTTAAATTGTAATGCTTTTTATTGCTTTCGATAAACACAATCTCATAATCATTTTTAAATAGTCATTTACTTTTTTTTAGTCATTTTTAAATAGGTACATATCTATTATGTGTATATTCTAACACTATGGAAAATAAAAATTTCCCATAAATCGAATCGTGGTTTTTTTTAACCTTATTAATATGCATTTGTATTGGGGCCAAATCATTTTGCCCATATTAAGCGGATGCCTATATTAACCGGTACTAGGTGGAATCCACTGTACTGTGTACAAGTCACCATAATATGTTTCTACGATTAATACGATTTGAATAATAATAAAAATCGTTTGAAACATAAATATTGTTATTACCTATACATTTTAAATTCGAATAGATATCCATTACCGTTCAAATTTTTAATTTGGAGATGATGGCCCCTTTCTTCTCTGACCTGTCCAAAAATGAAGCGACAAATTTATACAATTATATGAATTATTGAATCAATTGAATCACACCTATACTTAGTAGCTATGAAAAATATGAATGTAATGCTCTAAACTATCCAAAATAAAATGTTAACATCAGTAGGTACTAATTGCCTTAAAGAATTAGTTATAGACTAGGTATAGTTATTAGTTAGAAATATTAAAATTTAAAATTATATCGTCTATAACCTAATAATAATCAACAAAAATGATTTATTTATATATTTTTATTTTATAGTTTGTTATGTATTTTAATATGAAAATATTAACACAAATTCTTGAAGTTTTAAAAATCCAGACTTTTTTATTTCAATTATCATACTCACTTGATTAATATATATTATGTTTAATTAAACAAACCTTTTTAAAAAATTTTAAATTATCAATCAATATTTAGTCTGATATATTGCTTCAAAGGTAATGGTTTTGATACAATTTTTTTTTTTACTCAGAAAGTATTTTAAATTGGAAGACCTTCTCAAAAATTATTCAGAATAGCCAAGTTATAACACTAATAAAATTATGCTATTATTATTTATTAAAATATCATAATTTACTTAATTTACTTTGAGAATCAAAAAGGACAATTTTGAAAATAATTTTCTTAAATATAAGCAGCAATTTTTGTGGCCCAATTGAGAATTCTGAAGCAATGTACAGTTCATAGCAATAATTCATAATATCATAACATTTGAATTACAATGGATCAAATGGTTTATTTATTTTTATTTAGTTAATTTTAAGTTAAATATTAAGTTATATATAAATTATTTTAAAAGTAAAAAAATGTTCTGATTAATATTCTACCTATACAAATGTAATATCTGGTTTGAAACAAATTTCAAATAGTGTAAAACTATAGCCAATGATTGGTACACAAAGACATATCTAAGTTATTTCTGTATTAACTAATATTTTATTAAATATTTATATTTAGAGTTTATAACCGAAGGAAAAAAAATTACAATTTAAAAAAAAGTATTGAAAAGGCAGTTCAATGGCTCATAATTATATTTCAAAGTCAAACATCAACCAGTCTATTGACATTTTTTTATTTGCCCCAAATGACCAGGGAATGATAATTAGATATAAAATTACAATAATTATAATATCTTCATGTAACTTTATAATATGTAGTTCAGGGTATTGACGATATTGTACTTTCACAACTAGTTTAACAGGCACTATAATTGCTTAAAAATGTTAAAGTTATGAAGGTATTATAGATGGAAAATAGTTTTGTTTTGATGCTAGTTTCTTCAATAGAAATGGAACAAAAGATAATTTTCAAAATATTAGAAAGACTTTTAGATAGGTATGTATCAAAATGTAAACACGTAACATCAGTGAATATGATGAATATTATAATTATTTATGTAAACTTTAATATAAGTTTTATTTTTATTATTTAGTATTATGCGTTTTGGAACTTTAAAATAAGTTTAAAATAGTTGTGTACTTGTGTTAATTTAATGAGATGTCAATGTAAATAAATTAAAAATTGCATTTATATATAATGCCCCCCCCCCAAAAAATTTGCTTTGCCCCTCCTGAAAATTCGGTTTGGCTACGGGCCTGTGGATAGGAAACAGAAAATCAATTTTTTGTTTCTAATTTTTACCTAAAAGCAGTTGAAAATAGATTAAAAAAACAAAAACATTAAGAATACATTTATAATACACATATGGATATAATAATTACTTTTGGTAGTTACCTATAAAGAAGTTAATATGTTATTCAAGTTACTTTCAAATATCCCTTGAAAACAAATCTATTAGGTAATTAGTCTTACTAGTTACTACTCTTACTGTGTATTCACTATGTATTGTATATAATACATAGTATTGACTCAAAATAAATTTTAAAAAGACATTTTATAGTTAACAAAGCAGTATTTGTGTATAGATGATTTTTTAAAAATAAATGAAAAACTTGAAGTACAAGTCAGTATTGAAGTTTGAAGAAATAATAAATAGGTATACATATTTTTAATACATATTATAATTATGTAGGTACCTATACATTTTTTTCACAGATTTTTAGTAATTATAATGTCTGTGGTGTTAAAATTCTATAGAATATGAAAAAGTATCAATATTAAACATTAATTAAGAAAATGAAAAATATTTAATTAAATACATTAAATAATAATCAAAATTCTAATGATTTTGAAGTATTTTTGTGCATTAATATTTATTTTACAATAAAATATTTTGTCTAAAATACTTTATACAAGGACACAATAAGATTCATTAATTGTGGAAAAAATGAAGTATAAAGTATTGCATTTTTTACAAAACCCATTAGGTATTTATGAATTACATCACAATGTTATTAACCATTGATTAATCTAAATGTTTACCTACTGAAGAATAAATATTGATGTGTTATAAAATAAAATGAACCAAAATGTATTAGAAATAATATGATATATTAAATATAAATATTATTTATAGAATGATATGAAAAATAATGATTTTAGTTATTTTATTATAATTAATATAATTTAAAAATATTTTTCGATATGTTATGTTGTTCATACATGAACAATTATGTGCTGCGCTCTAGCCGTCGTCAAACTTACACTGTTCAATAGTTGCCACCACGGTCTTATATTATACAGGTCGGGCAGCTGGTATGGACATTGATTATAGAATAGTCTAATTCTATAATCAATGGTCAAAATGGCTTGCAGTGCTATCTAGGGGGAGCGTTTTGCAATTGCGAGCTACCATTTCTAAATTGCAGATCGCAGCACTATACTTAATACTCAACTAATACATATTCATAGCTATAAAAAACAAATAAATATTATATTTAGCTATATACGTATTAATATCTCTATACTCTATGATACTCAACAGTCAACAATATGTTATATATTTATATCATTGTAGGTTTTAATGGTGACATTGTTTTTTTGGTTCTCGACTCATGGCTGTTAAGTTCAGTGTTCACGTCTTCTGATCTTGTATTCTTGTGTATGATATTCTGCCCCTAATTTGTAACTTTGTACATTCACCTCAATCAATACAAACTATTTAAATCATGCCGAAAAAACAATGTATCATTAAAACCTGTTTAAAATCGGAAATATTATTTACAATTCCTATAAAAAATGAGGATTTCTTAAAATGGAAAAATGCTTGTAAGGATTATGTAGATCTAAAACGAGGTATGTACTTGTGCAGTTTTCATTTTGCTGAAGAAGGTATTGTTCGAAAACGCTCTATAACATCTGCAGAAGGAACTGTTCTTGGTGTGGTAAGTTCACCTTTATGATCAAATGACAAACAGTTTATTATTATTTAAACTTTTAAAATTATTCAGTATTACTAATAATAATATCAACAAAACTCACTAAAATTAAATTTAACTATTTTTTCTATTACATTTAGAGTGAATATAAAAAGCCTAGACTCAAACCTGGAACAATATCAACAGTATTTGAAAATAGCATAGAAGATCAAAATAAAATTGAGAACTGTTTAAGTACACCGATTAAGATCACTATGCCATCCATTTTCTATACAGACCCAAGAACATCTGTAGAAGTGCTTGATTCTCAAAAATTGTCTAAGTCTAATAAAGTAAGAACAGAGTGAAAACCAAGTGTTCAGGAAAATAAGTATTTCTTTTATTTATTATATATTTCAGCATCCGGATGATCTAGAAATAAGTTCACTAGCTTCTCCTTTGTATGATCACGTATTTGAATTATTATACCTCGATAATACATCTGTGAAACTTCCATTGGGTTGGAATAGATCTACAGATCTATAAACAAACCGGAAATTATTGTTTATTTTCAGTTACTATCAAAAGAATCTAATGGTGTAGTTTCTGGTATAATCTTGCCTGTTTTTGGAAAAACTGTTATTGTTGATTATAGAGGTAAAGTACAATGCAATTATTTAGGAAAGAATCTTTCTATTCAGTTATTATTACCCAGTTATGATTGTAAATTAGAATTGACTGTTGAAGTACTTACATCAATTATTTGTCAATTCCATAATAAAAATATCTGTGACGGTGTTAATGTCAAAGATACAAATCTGAAGTTCAAAAGTGAAACAGTGTACACTGATGCTACTTACAAGTGGAGACATAAAAATTGCTCTATTATACTTTCAGAACATAATAAAAAGATCTGTAAATCTTGCAATTTGGTTAATAAGTTATTCAGTAATAAAAAATATAGAAGAAAATTCAAACCTTTAAAAAGAATATCCTTAAAAGTAACCCCCAGTAAAAAAGAAAACTTAGGTTAGGTTAGGTTACAACGAACAAATAAAATGTTGGGGAAAAAAATTGTTCAGCTTGAAGCAATTATTGAAGATTATAAAAAAAAATTAGCAAATATTAATGAAGAGTCTATATTACAAAAAATTTCATCGCACACACATAAATTATTAGTTCATGAAATATTGGCTGCTTCAAAATGTAAAAATTCTTGTGGCAATAGATACTCGGATAACTGGATAATGTTATGTTTACTACTTCATATAAAATCACTATCTGGATATTCTTTTTTACTCAATAATAATATTGTGCCATTGCCTTGTGTGAGAACTGTAAGAAATTATTTATCAACTATTAACACATCTTGTGGTTTTGATGATAATTTTTTTGAGCTTTTTAAGAAGAGACTTGAGTCTAAAAATATAATGCAAAGACACGGATTAATTGTATTTGATGAAATAAGTGTACGAGAGAACCTAGCTGTAAAATCGCATTCACTTTCATATGCTGGACTAGTGGATTTTGGAAAAGAGGATGAAACATGTACTGTATTACCAAAAGCTACTTACCTAGCTACCTTAGATGACTTAGCTGATCATGGGCTTGTGTTGTTATTTCAACCACTGGCAGATAATTATTCGCAACCTATTGCTGTGTTTGCCTCCCGAGGCCCTGTCAAGGGATTAACTTTGGTCAAATTACTTATTAAAGCAACCATTCTTTTAGAAAAAGCTGGAGCCCTTATTCATGGGTTTATTTCAGATAGTGCGTTAACAAACCGGAAAGTGTAGTCTGAGCTAGGCATTTCAGGAAAGTTGAATAATTGTAATAGTCATATAGAACATTTTAATGACCCCAAAAGAAAATTTTTTGCCTTTTCTGACACAAGTCATCTGATAAAAAATGTACGGAATAGACTTTACAACAAACATGAATTAGTGGTATGTATAAAATTAATAACTTGTCATTACATTTTTATATATGTTTCTATTATTATGTTTTAATTATATTTTTATAAAATATGTTCAGGTTGATCCTGTCGAAGGTCCAGTTAAATGGGTCCATTTTAAAATCTTGCACAATTATGATAAAATGATCACTAATACTAAACTTAGATTGTGTCCTAAATTAACGGACAATCATTTGGATTTGAGAAATTCTTCATTCAAAATGCGTGTCCGGCTAGCTGTACAGGTTAATTCACATTTAAATTTATTTATTCTTTAACATTTTCAAAATAATTTTTTAAGTTTATACTTTTAATTAATAATTTTAATTTTAATTTCAAAAGGTATTAAGTAATTCAGTTGCAATTGGTCTTACAATGTTAAAAGAAAGAAAAATTAATGGTTTAGCAGATTGTGATTCAACAATTAAATTTTGTTTGCGTTTTAATGACATTTTTGATGCTTTAAATAGAAAAATCCCATTTCAAGGTGTAAACCCAGAAACCAATGATTACAAAGTTAGAATTAGCAATAATATTCCTCAGTCCATGTTTTCTGTTAACTGTTGCTTTAAGGGTCTATATTTAAACTAAATATACCTATTGTGTTGGTAAAAAATTAATTCAATTAAATCATTTAATATACTTCTGAATGCAGGTATTACAAGAATCATTGTCGTGGCTAAATGACTGGGAATTAAAAGTTCAAACTGGTGAAGGCATCAAGATAAATTCTTATCAGACAATACAGCAGAAGGATTAAGAGTCACTTTAAACTCAACTATTGATATAACAAAATATCTGATCAAAGAGTTTAACTTTAGTTATGTCCTAACAGGAAAAATAACTCAAGATAATTTAGAAGTATAAAAGTATGTATGAAAGATTTGTTATATTATAATAAGTATAATTTTTTTTATAGAAATTTTTTGGGACTATTCACTTTGCTGCGGGAGCAAATGACCACCCAGGGACTCCGACATTTTTACAATTGTATAAACTTTTATCAGTGTACAGTTTGTTAAAGCCCCCTAAATTTGGCAACTGTACTATTGATCAGCGACATGAAGTCACACCTTTAATAAATAACCATAAGTGACATAAAACAAACTTTTGGGAATACTGCTAATTTGACAGCACTTGATGACTTAAAAAAAAAAATCAATGGTCTTGTTGAAAATGGCAACTGGGAGTTTTCTGACGTTTTTGAGCATGACTTTAATCTTTCATCAGTCAAAGAGTGCTTGATTTACTATTTGGTTGGATATCTAAGTAAACAAATATTAAAATCCACAAAATGTACTATTTGTATTGAGGCATTTAAAAATCTTCATTTTTTTTCAAATCTTTCTGAAGCTGAATTAGTAAATCTAAAATCAAAAGGCAGATTAGTGCACCCAAACTATTACTTTTATAAGTTCATCTCAAATATTGAAAGACACTTTTCTAATAATATAAATGATCCTGATGTGTACAGCAATACAGTTGAAGATATTTTAGCCAATGAGTATTTAAATTTTCCATGTTCCATACATAAAGACGAAATAGTTGCTTATTCAATCAGATACTATTTAAATATGCGTATGAGGCAATTTTCATGGCAAATTAATCAGGAAAAATTAAAAGAATATTCAAAAAGAAAAAAAATATCCAAATTTTGTAAAACATGAGTCAAATAAATTATATTGTCTTATTATAATATGTATAAATCATATATTTTGTGGAAGAAGTATTACCTATTTGTATGTTTAGTAAATGCATATAATTAAAATAAAATATATAATAAAGTGTTGAATATAATAGTTAATATATTATATAATATTTTCTTTAAATAGGTTAAAGCCTTAAATGCTTCACAGCAAGGCCATTAGGTTTAAATTCTGGTTCTTGTGAATATTATAATATCAACTATCACAGTGAATACCAATTTTATACATTTTTTTCATTTTGTTTTCTTATTGTATTAGATTTCTCTCAAAAACAATAGTAACTGAATCTCATTTTATACCTACTAGTTCTTTAGTTGATTTTATATAAATCTGTTTAGATGGGAAATACAGAACAACAATTCGTCAATACCAAATTGTAAAAGCATAAAATATAATCAAATTATTCAAATTTAATTTGATTTAAAGTTTAAAAAGTTGACTTTAAAAGTTCAAAATGTGAATTATACAATATTATATTATAGTAATCATGTTCTAAAGTGCTGCACTCTATACTTATATTTGTATAAAACAATACACTTAGTTTTGAATGATAGATGGCGCATACTGTGTTCTTGACAGTTTTACACTTAGATCATATTATACAATATATATATTATCATATATTGCATATGATTTAAGTATGAATCAGTTTATCTGATAATAATGCATTAAAGTCAACAGACAACAGTGAATAGTGATAAACAAGTAATTTATTTTAAAATTAAATTTGTTTTTTTTTTATTATTACCTTCACAAGTTAACTAATAACTTTATTATCCGCGTTTGGCGGTCAAGTAAGTATAAAGTGATTTTTCTGGCCAGCAGATGGTCTCCAACTCGTTCACTAAAGCAGAAATTGAAAAATGTTTGTGTATACAAGGTAATCCAACGAAATGGAAGGGGCTGTTGATGGGATCATTAAAAAAGGTTGCCGATCGAGTGCACCCTTCGTTAACAGTCAGCGACGAAGCATTAGAATGTGTCGAAATGCTAGTTATACAAATTCTGGAGATACTCACACTAAGGTCATCTCCACCACACACTGTTTACGACATCGAAGATCAAGTCAAACGATGGTTTCCCAAGCCAATAGACAAGTGGGCTATTATAGATGCAAATGAGGCTATAGAAAAGAACAAGAAAAACCACCTATTTTTACCGGCTGATAAAGTTCATAATTTAGTGCAAAAAGAAATACTCCAATACAAATTAGACTATCCAGTGGCTCTTTATTTAACAGCTATTTTAGAATACATGGCATCAGACATTTTAAAATTAGCTGGTAACTATGTAAATAATATACACCATGTAGAAATTAGTTACCAAGACCTTTGTGTTGCAATATGTGGTGATAAAGTATTAATGGACTTGTTTGGCCAGCATGACAACAACGGTGACTTAAACTTGTCTGAATTAGGTATTGATAAAATCCAGAGAACTGCTACTTATGAGGAAGTTATAAGAGACCTAATGCATGATGGAAGACAACTAATTAGAGATTTACATTTAATTTTAAAAATTTTCAAAGAAGAAATCGATCGTATCATACCCACAGGTAGTAGTCAAGAATTAGATAGCATGTTCAACAATATTACAGACATATGTAAGACTACCGGATTATTTTTAAGTTCTATTGAAGACATATTGGAAATTGAAGAGGATAAATCAGCTACAGTTGGTTGTTGTATTGAAGAATTGGCTGAAGCCGCTGAATTTGATGTGTTTGCACGCTATGCTAATGATATCGTTAAAAATCAGTGTAGGAATATATTTTGGAATTTAATTGGTAAACCAGAAGTCTCAATTTTACTTCAATCAGCTGGTTATGGTTTTAAAGAAGCAATAAAATATTATTTTCCAAAATTATTACTTTTACCCCTATGGCATTGTATTCTTTATTTTGAGTATATTAAAATTTTACATCAACTTTCTCCTTCCCAGCTTGATAAAGAGTGTTTAGAACAAGTAGAAGGAATTTTGAGGCCTTTACAATTACAAATGACTTCAGCTGCAAATCAAGTTAACTTACCAGATAATGTCAAAGAATTTGGACTTAAAATTAATGCAACACCTAGACGATTATTAGCCATTGAAAAACTGAATGAAATGCAAAAAGCTATTGATGGTTGGGATGGTAAAGATATGGGTCAATGTTGTACTGAGTTCATAAGAGAAGGAGTTCTTGTAAAAGTTTCAAGTGGAGGTAAGCGTTGTTCAGAGCGCAAAGCCATCTTATTTGATGGTGTTCTACTATTATGTAAATCAAATAGCAGAAGGACTTCTGTATCAGTAAGCTCTCAACTTGTTGGTGGTTTATCTGAATTCAAATTGAAAGAAAAATTGTTTATTAGAAAAGTGGAAATTGTTGATAGAGAAGATACAGAAGAGACTAAACACTTTTTTGAAATAGCCCCTCGTTTACAGCCACCAGTTATATTAGTTGCCAATTCATTTCAAGATAAAGCTAATTGGATGGCCGATTTAATTATGTTGAACACAAAAAGTATGTTAGATAGAACTTTAAATAGTATTCTACTCGATGAAGATAAAAAATTTCCTTTACGTTTACCTTCAATTGAAAAATACAGATTTGTTGAACCTGATTCTCAATCTAACATCATTTTTGAGGAAAAAGAAAATAATGGTGTTCCACTTATTAAAGGTGCCATTTTGTTGAAACTTATAGAACGTTTGACTTATCATATTTATGCTGATCCAAAATTCGTAAAAACATTTTTAACAACATATCGCAGTTTTTGTTCACCTCATGATTTGATGGATCTCCTAATTGAAAGGTACAACATTCCTGAACCTTTTGGTATAACTATGGATTCAGTAAGTCTTCGAGATGAAAATAAACGATTTAAAAAAGAATATTTAGTACCTGTTCAATTTAGAGTATTAAATGTAATTAGGCATTGGGTTGATTATCACTATTATGATTATCAATGTAATCCATTTCTATTAGATAAATTGCATGCATTTTTAGATTCAATTAATGGAAAATCAATGAAAAAATGGGCAGATTCAGTTATTAAAATAATTCAAAGAAAAACTTCTGAAGCTCAAAAAGAAATAACATTTGCATTTGATTCACCACCACCAGCAATTGAAGTTCATATGGATTTTAATGGAAATGATGAATTTAATATTCTACTTGTTCATCCTATTGAGTTTGCCAGGCAATTAACTCTTATTGAATCTGAAAATTATAGGGCAGTCAAACCTTCAGAGTTGGTTGGATCTGTATGGACTAAAAAGGATAAAGAAATAAATTCTCCGCATTTACTTCGGTTAATTAAACGTACTACAAATTTTAGCCGTTGGATTGAAAAAGCCGTTGTTGAATGTGAAAATATTGAAGAAAGAGTAGCGATCGTATCAAGATTTATTGAAGTAATGATGGCATTAGATGAATTAAATAATTTCAATGGTGTCTTAGGTGTTCTCTCGGCTATGAGTTCAGCCGCAGTATTTCGCCTAAAATTTACAATGAAATCTGTCAATGCTAGACTTGAAAGAGCTCTAGAAGAAGCTCGAGACTTAAGTAATAATCATTTTAGAAAATATCAAGATAAATTAAGAAGTATAAATCCACCATGTGTCCCATTCATTGGTATGTATTTAACAAATATATTGCATATTGAAGAAGGTAATCCAGATTGTTTAACAAACAGCCCAAATTTAATTAATTTTAATAAACGGAGAAAAGTGGCAGAAATTATTGAAGAAATTCAGCAGTATCAAAATCAACCTTACTGTTTAAATGTGGAGCCTAAAATAAAAAAGTTTTTAGAGAACTTAAATCCATTCAATGATATGAAAGATACTGATATTAGTAACTACTTGTATGAAAAATCATTAGAAATAGAACCAAGAAATTGCAAACAACTTCCAAAGTATCCACGAAAATGGCCAGACTTAAATCTTAAGTCACCTGGCTTAAAGACTAAAATAAGAGTTCCATTAGTATCATCCAAAGACATGGATGTTCAGGGTAGAAGAAATTTTAGTTCATCCAGTTCTCTAGTTATTCAAATGGATAAAGAGATGCAGATGACTCTGTCTTTTCTCCCGTGACATTTACTTTGGGTAAAAGTAATGATGTTCCTCCAGTTCCACCTCAACTGAGTGAAGTAAATGGATCATTCAGACCCCCTATACCACCAAGAAGAATGGCTCCACCTTTACCTCCAAGAAGATTACAAGTCGAAGAAGTTTTAACTTTTAAAAAATGTGTTGTAGATTTACCCAAACCAGAAATTAATCAAGATTTCAGTTGGAACAAAAAACTTGTACCCGTTAGTCCTATGAAAAAGTCTATGGATCTGAAAACAAAAATAGATCTTTTTCCCAAACGTAACAATACTTTTGAACGTCTCAACGGACCACCATTCTTTAGACCAGAAATTATGCAAAACTCTAGGTTTCCATTAAAATTATTTGTTCTTAAAAAAACAACTCCTTCTATGTTCCAATTCAATGTCTAAACACCAAAGACTATTTTTGATAAGCAATATAAATCAATATATCAAAACCTATTATAAAATAATTACCATGTTAAAATTTAATTTTATAAATATATCCAGACAATTTATATTTTAGTTCACTGAAGTAAAAATGAAAGTGTTTCATATTATAAACTTATAATATGTATTGTAAAATTCTGAATGAAAAAAATATAGGTGCTTGAATTTTATTTTTATTGCCTATATGGCTATATACAATTTTCTCTTCGAAATTATCAAAAAAAAACAATTTTTTCATTTGCACTGAAATTCATTCTTCTGCCACTTTCTATACTTAAGTTTTTATAATTTAGTACATTTAATATAAACTATATTGCCCTGTTAATATCATTTTTACATTAATTGTAACTCCATAACACCAATTTTTGGTCCAATATTAATTAATGTTAGATTAAAATTATTATTCAAAACAAATTGCATATTGTCTGTGATAACCTATGTATACATTAATCTTGGATAATTTTATTACAAATTGTGAATTACCTATTGGTTATTATTGAAATATTGTAAAGCTATATAACTAAACTATAGAAATTTTAAAATATTTAATGATTTATTGTGTAAGCGCTTATAAGATTATTTTACTCTTAGGTATTAGATTAGTATCTTTATATGATATTAGACTATAATAATAATATGTATTTATGCAACAAGATATTAATCTTTTATATGAATGTATATGTTAATCAAAATTTATAGAATAGTGAATATGTAATTATAATATTCACATAGTGTGCCGTGTGTGGCACATAGAACTTAATATGGTTCTTTTAAAAAATAAAAATTGTTAGAATTATATACCAGTTTAATTACCTAGTTTTAAGATGTAATTCAACCATTGATCATAAAATGCCTTTCTATATACATTTTAGATTATTTAGAATTAAATATAAATTAACCAATATAAAATATCATTATTTTTAAGATAAAATTATTTTAAAATATTATAAAAAACTTAATGATTTTGTGTTGAGTTGTAGTACTTTTATTATAATACTTTTTGTAGTTACTAGTTAAACATCATGGTATGTTCAACATTGTTAGATGGAATATAGATCTATTATATTTTTATTGAATAAATATTACTATGTTATGTATTGAATTAAATTTGTATGATTATTTTTTAATCTAATAATATCTTTAGTAAAATACTAAAACAGCTTATAGGCACTTTAAGCTGTAAATTTTGTAGTATAGACTACAATGATAAACTAGAACCTAAATAGTTAATAAAATAATACTTTTAATAGTAATATGAATTTGTTTTATGGAAAAAAAAATTTAGTATACAATTAAAAGCAGTTTTTAGTTTTTAATAACTCTTACCTCTACTTGTGATTCATTTTATACTGATATTATGTTCTATACTATTTTAATGCTATAATTAATAATCAAACATTTCAATTCGAGAGTTAGAGATTTTCAAAGCGATTCATATTATATTAAATTTGAATAAAATTGATTGTTTTTATCTAAAAAAATGTTGGCTTTATAACTAAAAAAAGACATTGAAAAAGAATTTAAAAAATCACAATAGAAGTTTGATTCAGAAATATACACAAATTATGCAGATATCAATTAATTTTTTATCTTCAGAATACCTAGAGTGAAAATATATCATAATTGTATATTTTTATAATGTAACAGAAACAAAATAAATTTCAATAATAAAATTTATCTATTCTATATATATATATTAATATATTTGTTTAGTTTTAAATGTTGCTTACCTATTCCATGTGATGACTGATATACTGATAATATTATGCTGTACACTATTCTAATTATATAATCAATCAAATAAAATAGGAGGCTTGGCGTAACAATTTAATAAGAAAGATTATAATTTATTTGGTATTTTCTAATTACCTATTAAAAATACCTGATGAACTTTTAAAGTATGCACCATTAGAAAAAAGGTGAACTAGTAAAAAATTTATTAACAAAATGTAATTTGTTATTATAAGTTTACAATAAGTATTTCTATGTTAATCATTAAGTAATAAACTAATAACATGGTATGAAAAACATGGTTATAAAAAAAGATAGTTGACAAAAATTAAATTACAATCGACTTCACTTGATCAAAGAAATACACAGTCGTGTATAGATAATTGACAAGTATTACAATTTAAGATATACAAATAAACCATAGTATACCTCATTTAAGATTTACCAACTTAATAACAGTATTAATGAAACTAAAATGTGTAATGTGTGTTATACCTAACACTGAAGAGGAATACATTTTGTATGGTTCTGTCAGTCAAATAACAAAAATATTTTAATTGAGTAGGTACTTTAAAACTCATTAATCTCTTAAACCAATAAATCATAGTAGTCAATATTTTAAAAACACATGTGTATATTATGAAATATTTGAAATATATTAATATTATTAATTAATATTGAAATATTTGTTTTCTTATTGTATTAGATTACTCTCAAAAACAATAGTAACTGAATCTCATTTTATACCTACTAGTTCTTTAGTTGATTTTGTATAAATCTGTTTAGATAGGAAATACAGAACAACAATTCGTCAATACCAAATTGTAAAAGCATAAAATATAATCAAATTATTCAAATTTAATTTAATTTAAAGTTTAAAAAGTTGACTTTAAAAGTTCAAAATGTGAATTATACAATATTATATTATAATTATAGTAATCATGTTCAAAAGTGCTGCACTCTATACTTATATTTGTATAAAACAATACACTTAGTTTTGAATGATAGATGGGGAATACTGTGTTCTTGACAGTTTTACATAACCATGAGTTATCAAGGTTTTAACATTGTGCTATAGGCAAGCTGCCGACATGTATATAAGACCGTGCTATAAAGTAACTATAGTAACATATAGTAACTACACTATTTGTTTCAAAATAGAATATATTACATTATTTAAATAGAATATATCCTAAATAGACAAATCATATCCGTTCAGAATCGTTTCTCGTATACAATGATATTCATCATTGCATTCAAATTTAACCTATGCTAGTACGAGGTCCACCCAACTCCCTAATGTATAGCAGAGTGATACTCACTTACCCGCTTTTTATAAAATATCAGGTTAAATGAAAATGATAGTAGTAAACAATTGTAAATTAGAATCATCTTTTTAATTAATTGGACAAGGTTTCTAAAAATTACCTTAATATATTAGTGTTTTATAAACAATTTAACACCTGAATTTATACATTCCGTCAATATTATAATATAACCGTAGTACATATAAAAGTATTTTAATAGCCAAGGCAAACTTTAAGAATGAAAATCACAAGCTAAATGTGTTTAGTAATCTTTAATCATATTTTCAACCAATCTCAATTGATACACAACTATTAATTTAGTATCGAATACATTCAATAAGCATTTCTCATACATTCAATAAATTCATTATTATTATCAGTATCTTCAAGTTTATTTTCAACATGGGATATTGATAGTTTCTCCAAGTGGTATTAATGCTAATTCATTTTTCACCATGCCTTGACAGAGCTGATGAACGTTCATCTAAACTAATTTAGACAGTTAAAATTGTAATATGGTTGAAATATAATTGGTGAATTGGGTGTTTTATATACAGTTAAAATAATTAATTTGTAATATTCGTCAATAATATCATATTCAACCCAGTGTTTAAGTGTTCAAAAAAAAAAAAAAAAAGAGTAAATGGAATATATGAAGATAATTTTGGAAAATTAGAATCAATTTCTTAATCTATTATTCAGAATTTCTTGATACTAAAAGGAGAATCCAGTGTATAATAAGCAGATGAAAAAAACCATTTGTAATATTCATCAAAAAAATCATATAAAACCATATTTTATAGTGATTATGAAGTTTCAGGTTAAATGAAAATGATAGTAGTAAACAATTGTAAATTAGAATCATCTTTTTAATTAATTGCACAAGGTTTCTAAAAATTACCTTAATATATTAGTGTTTTATAAACAGTTTAACACCTGAATTTATACATTCCGTCAATATTACAATATAACTGTAGTACATATAAAAGTATTTTAATAGCCAAGGCAAACTTTAAGAATGAAAATCACAAGCTAAATGTGTTTAGTAATCTTTAATCATATTTTCAATCAATCTCAATTGATACACAACTATTAATTTAGTATCGAATACATTCAATAAACATTTCTCATACATTCCATAAATTCATTATTATTATCAGTATCTTCAAGTTTATTTTCAACATGGGATATTGATAGTTTCTCCAAGTGGTATTAATGCTAAATCATTTTTCACCATGCCTTGACTGAGCTGCTGAACGTTCATCTAAAATAATTTAGACAGTTAAAATTGTAATATGGTTGAAATATAATTGGTGAATTCGGTGTTTTATATGCAGTTAAAATAATTAATTTGTAATATTCGTCAATAATATCATATTCAACCCAGTGTTTAAGTGTTCAAAAAAAAAAAAAGAAGAGTAAATGGAATATATGAAGATAATTTTGGAAAATTAGAATCAATTTCTTAATCTATTAGTCAGAGTTTCATGATACTAAAAAGAGAATCCAGTGTTTAATAAGCAGATGAAAAAAACGATTTGTAATATTCATCAAAAAAATCATATAAAACCACGTTTTATAGTGATTATGAAGTATCAGCTTAAATGAAATATATGAAGATGATTATGGAAAATTGGATTCACTTTCTTAATCTAATGGTTATAGATTCATAACAGTAACTTATTGTTACACTATGATTAACCGACTATTAAGGACAATCAATAACCTTTACACGTACATTGCATATAACCTGTATTATTTTCGGTAACTTCTAGACCATTTTCAACATAGGATATTGTTAGTTTCTCCAAGTGTTATAAATGCTTATTCGTATTGCAGCATGCCTTGAGTAGTGTGCGGTACTGCCATCTAAAAAAATATAGTAGGTTGAAAATAGTTGGAGAATAATTTGGGTATTCAGCGTTTTAAAAGCAGTTAAAAATATGAATTTGAAATAATTATCAAAATTCTCATATAAATCCATGATTTTTAGTGTTCATGCAGTTTCAGATTAAATAATATATATTAAAGTTAATAATGGGAAATTAGAAAAAATTGCTAAATCTAATGGTCAGGGTTTCAAGACACTTACTTTTTGTTACAATACGATTAATTGAATATCAATGGCAATCAATAACCATTACACGTACATTGCATAAAACCTGTATTATTGTCGGTATCTTCTAGACCATTTTCAACGAAGGATGTTGACACTTTCCAATGCGTTAGAAATTTGAATTTATGACTCAGCATAGGTTGAGTGATCTGCTGTAATGTCATCTAAAAAAATTAAGTCAGTAAAATAAGTATATAATGACTAGAGAATAAAATGTCAATACTACACACGATGAGGACAACGAAAATATTTGTATGACAACTAGTACGTGGACAACGTTGAATAATTCAGAAATGGAAACAATCAGGTTAAAACTATCATACAAACTTCATTCTCATTACAAAATATTTAAAAACAATATACAGTTGAGATTCAAATAACTAAAATAGGATTATGAAACTAACTTGCAACTGCAAAAAGATAATATAAAACATAAATTTATAACAAATGATAAGAAATGATAATTTTGATAAGACATAAATGATAGTAACGATTTTATAGAACGTTTAGTTTAATTAGAATGTAATATAAGTTTACATAAAGATTACGCTTGTCCAAAATCTTTAAATTGCTCCATTTCAATATTAAATCATAATTATTTTGTACTATTCGTTAAAACTATCATATAAACAAATTTTTTTTAGTGTATTTTAAAATATCAGGTTAAATGAAAATGATAGTAGTAAACAATTGTAAATTAGAATCATCTTTTTAATTAATTGCACAAGGTTTCTAAAAATTACCTTAATATATTAGTGTTTTATAAACAATTTAACACCTGAATTTATACATTCCGTCAATATTATAATATAACCGTAGTACATATAAAAGTATTTTAATAGCCAAGGCAAACTTTAAGAATGAAAATCACAAGCTAAATGTGTTTAGTAATCTTTAATCATATTTTCAACCAATCTCAATTGATACACAACTATTAATTTAGTATCGAATACATTCAATAAGCATTTCTCATACATTCAATAAATTCATTATTATAATCAGTATCTTCAAGTTTATTTTCAACATGGGATATTGATAGTTTCTCCAAGTGGTATTAATGCTAATTCATTTTTCACCATGCCTTGACAGAGCTGATGAACGTTCATCTAAACTAATTTAGACAGTTAAAATTGTAATATGGTTGAAATATAATTGGTGAATTGGGTGTTTTATATACAGTTAAAATAATTAATTTGTAATATTCGTCAATAATATCATATTCAACCCAGTGTTTAAGTGTTCAAAAAAAAAAAAAAAAAGAGTAAATGGAATATATGAAGATAATTTTGGAAAATTAGAATCAATTTCTTAATCTATTATTCAGAATTTCTTGATACTAAAAAGAGAATCCAGTGTATAATAAGCAGATGAAAAAAACCATTTGTAATATTCATCAAAAAAATCATATAAAACCATATTTTATAGTGATTATGAAGTTTCAGGTTAAATGAAAATGATAGTAGTAAACAATTGTAAATTAGAATCATCTTTTTAATTAATTGCACAAGGTTTCTAAAAATTACCTTAATATATTAGTGTTTTATAAACAGTTTAACACCTGAATTTATACATTCCGTCAATATTACAATATAACCGTAGTACATATAAAAGTATTTTAATAGCCAAGGCAAACTTTAAGAATGAAAATCACAAGCTAAATGTGTTTAGTAATCTTTAATCATATTTTCAATCAATCTCAATTGATACACAACTATTAATTTAGTATCGAATACATTCAATAAACATTTCTCATACATTCCATAAATTCATTATTATTATCAGTATCTTCAAGTTTATT
Source organism: Schizaphis graminum (assembly GCA_020882235.1). NCBI lineage: Eukaryota > Metazoa > Arthropoda > Insecta > Hemiptera > Aphididae > Schizaphis > Schizaphis graminum. The sequence goes on along the minus strand of CM037033.1, from coordinate 87,198,465 downwards.
TTCAACATGGGATATTGATAGTTTCTCCAAGTGGTATTAATGCTAAATCATTTTTCACCATGCCTTGACTGAGCTGCTGAACGTTCATCTAAAATAATTTAGACAGTTAAAATTGTAATATGGTTGAAATATAATTGGTGAATTCGGTGTTTTATATGCAGTTAAAATAATTAATTTGTAATATTCGTCAATAATATCATATTCAACCCAGTGTTTAAGTGTTCAAAAAAAAAAAAAAAAGAGTAAATGGAATATATGAAGATAATTTTGGAAAATTAGAATCAATTTCTTAATCTATTAGTCAGAGTTTCATGATACTAAAAAGAGAATCCAGTGTTTAATAAGCAGATGAAAAAAACGATTTGTAATATTCATCAAAAAAATCATATAAAACCACGTTTTATAGTGATTATGAAGTATCAGCTTAAATGAAATATATGAAGATGATTATGGAAAATTGGATTCACTTTCTTAATCTAATGGTTATAGATTCATAACAGTAACTTATTGTTACACTATGATTAACCGACTATTAAGGACAATCAATAACCTTTACACGTACATTGCATATAACCTGTATTATTTTCGGTAACTTCTAGACCATTTTCAACATAGGATATTGTTAGTTTCTCCAAGTGTTATAAATGCTTATTCGTATTGCAGCATGCCTTGAGTAGTGTGCGGTACTGCCATCTAAAAAAATATAGTAGGTTGAAAATAGTTGGAGAATAATTTGGGTATTCAGCGTTTTAAAAGCAGTTAAAAATATGAATTTGAAATAATTATCAAAATTCTCATATAAATCCATGATTTTTAGTGTTCATGCAGTTTCAGATTAAATAATATATATTAAAGTTAATAATGGGAAATTAGAAAAAATTGCTAAATCTAATGGTCAGGGTTTCAAGACACTTACTTTTTGTTACAATACGATTAATTGAATATCAATGGCAATCAATAACCATTACACGTACATTGCATAAAACCTGTATTATTGTCGGTATCTTCTAGACCATTTTCAACGAAGGATGTTGACACTTTCCAATGCGTTAGAAATTTGAATTTATGACTCAGCATAGGTTGAGTGATCTGCTGTAATGTCATCTAAAAAAATTAAGTCAGTAAAATAAGTATATAATGACTAGAGAATAAAATGTCAATACTACACACGATGAGGACAACGAAAATATTTGTATGACAACTAGTACGTGGACAACGTTGAATAATTCAGAAATGGAAACAATCAGGTTAAAACTATCATACAAACTTCATTCTCATTACAAAATATTTAAAAACAATATACAGTTGAGATTCAAATAACTAAAATAGGATTATGAAACTAACTTGCAACTGCAAAAAGATAATATAAAACATAAATTTATAACAAATGATAAGAAATGATAATTTTGATAAGACATAAATGATAGTAACGATTTTATAGAACGTTTAGTTTAATTAGAATGTAATATAAGTTTACATAAAGATTACGCTTGTCCAAAATCTTTAAATTGCTCCATTTCAATATTAAATCATAATTATTTTGTACTATTCGTTAAAACTATCATATAAACAAATTTTTTTTAGTGTATTTTAAAATATCAGGTTAAATGAAAATGATAGTAGTAAACAATTGTAAATTAGAATCATCTTTTTAATTAATTGCACAAGGTTTCTAAAAATAACCTTAATATATTAGTGTTTTATAAACAGTTTAACACCTGAATTTATACATTCCGTCAATATTATAATATAACCGTAGTACATATAAAAGTATTTTAATAGCCAAGGCAAACTTTAAGAATGAAAATCACAAGCTAAATGTGTTTAGTAATCTTTAATCATATTTTCAATCAATCTCAATTGATACACAACTATTAATTTAGTATCGAATACATTCAATAAACATTTCTCATACATTCCATAAATTCATTATTATTATCAGTATCTTCAAGTTTATTTTCAACATGGGATATTGATAGTTTCTCCAAGTGGTATTAATGCTAAATCATTTTTCACCATGCCTTGACTGAGCTGCTGAACGTTCATCTAAAATAATTTAGACAGTTAAAATTGTAATATGGTTGAAATATAATTGGTGAATTCGGTGTTTTATATGCAGTTAAAATAATTAATTTGTAATATTCGTCAATAATATCATATTCAACCCAGTGTTTAAGTGTTCAAAAAAAAAAAAAAAAGAGTAAATGGAATATATGAAGATAATTTTGGAAAATTAGAATCAATTTCTTAATCTATTAGTCAGAGTTTCATGATACTAAAAAGAGAATCCAGTGTTTAATAAGCAGATGAAAAAAACGATTTGTAATATTCATCAAAAAAATCATATAAAACCACGTTTTATAGTGATTATGAAGTATCAGCTTAAATGAAATATATGAAGATGATTATGGAAAATTGGATTCACTTTCTTAATCTAATGGTTATAGATTCATAACAGTAACTTATTGTTACACTATGATTAACCGACTATTAAGGACAATCAATAACCTTTACACGTACATTGCATATAACCTGTATTATTTTCGGTAACTTCTAGACCATTTTCAACATAGGATATTGTTAGTTTCTCCAAGTGTTATAAATGCTTATTCGTATTGCAGCATGCCTTGAGTAGTGTGCGGTACTGCCATCTAAAAAAATATAGTAGGTTGAAAATAGTTGGAGAATAATTTGGGTATTCAGCGTTTTAAAAGCAGTTAAAAATATGAATTTGAAATAATTATCAAAATTCTCATATAAATCCATGATTTTTAGTGTTCATGCAGTTTCAGATTAAATAATATATATTAAAGTTAATAATGGGAAATTAGAAAAAATTGCTAAATCTAATGGTCAGGGTTTCAAGACACTTACTTTTTGTTACAATACGATTAATTGAATATCAATGGCAATCAATAACCATTACACGTACATTGCATAAAACCTGTATTATTGTCGGTATCTTCTAGACCATTTTCAACGAAGGATGTTGACACTTTCCAATGCGTTAGAAATTTGAATTTATGACTCAGCATAGGTTGAGTGATCTGCTGTAATGTCATCTAAAAAAATTTAGTCAGTAAAATAAGTATATAATGACTAGAGAATAAAATGTCAATACTACACACGATGAGGACAACGAAAATATTTGTATGACAACTAGTACGTGGACAACGTTGAATAATTCAGAAATGGAAACAATCAGGTTAAAACTATCATACAAACTTCATTCTCATTACAAAATATTTAAAAACAATATACAGTTGAGATTCAAATAACTAAAATAGGATTATGAAACTAACTTGCAACTGCAAAAAGATAATATAAAACATAAATTTATAACAAATGATAAGAAATGATAATTTTGATAAGACATAAATGATAGTAACGATTTTATAGAACGTTTAGTTTAATTAGAATGTAATATAAGTTTACATAAAGATTACGCTTGTCCAAAATCTTTAAATTGCTCCATTTCAATATTAAATCATAATTATTTTGTACTATTCGTTAAAACTATCATATAAACAAATTTTTTTTAGTGTATTTTAAAATATCAGGTTAAATGAAAATGATAGTAGTAAACAATTGTAAATTAGAATCATCTTTTTAATTAATTGCACAAGGTTTCTAAAAATTACCTTAATATATTAGTGTTTTATAAACAGTTTAACACCTGAATTTATACATTCCGTCAATATTACAATATAACCGTAGTACATATAAAAGTATTTTAATAGCCAAGGCAAACTTTAAGAATGAAAATCACAAGCTAAATGTGTTTAGTAATCTTTAATCATATTTTCAATCAATCTCAATTGATACACAACTATTAATTTAGTATCGAATACATTCAATAAACATTTCTCATACATTCCATAAATTCATTATTATTATCAGTATCTTCAAGTTTATTTTCAACATGGGATATTGATAGTTTCTCCAAGTGGTATTAATGCTAAATCATTTTTCACCATGCCTTGACTGAGCTGCTGAACGTTCATCTAAAATAATTTAGACAGTTAAAATTGTAATATGGTTGAAATATAATTGGTGAATTCGGTGTTTTATATGCAGTTAAAATAATTAATTTGTAATATTCGTCAATAATATCATATTCAACCCAGTGTTTAAGTGTTCAAAAAAAAAAAAAAAAGAGTAAATGGAATATATGAAGATAATTTTGGAAAATTAGAATCAATTTCTTAATCTATTAGTCAGAGTTTCATGATACTAAAAAGAGAATCCAGTGTTTAATAAGCAGATGAAAAAAACGATTTGTAATATTCATCAAAAAAATCATATAAAACCACGTTTTATAGTGATTATGAAGTATCAGCTTAAATGAAATATATGAAGATGATTATGGAAAATTGGATTCACTTTCTTAATCTAATGGTTATAGATTCATAACAGTAACTTATTGTTACACTATGATTAACCGACTATTAAGGACAATCAATAACCTTTACACGTACATTGCATATAACCTGTATTATTTTCGGTAACTTCTAGACCATTTTCAACATAGGATATTGTTAGTTTCTCCAAGTGTTATAAATGCTTATTCGTATTGCAGCATGCCTTGAGTAGTGTGCGGTACTGCCATCTAAAAAAATATAGTAGGTTGAAAATAGTTGGAGAATAATTTGGGTATTCAGCGTTTTAAAAGCAGTTAAAAATATGAATTTGAAATAATTATCAAAATTCTCATATAAATCCATGATTTTTAGTGTTCATGCAGTTTCAGATTAAATAATATATATTAAAGTTAATAATGGGAAATTAGAAAAAATTGCTAAATCTAATGGTCAGGGTTTCAAGACACTTACTTTTTGTTACAATACGATTAATTGAATATCAATGGCAATCAATAACCATTACACGTACAATGCATAAAACCTGTATTATTGTCGGTATCTTCTAGACCATTTTCAACGAAGGATGTTGACACTTTCCAATGCGTTAGAAATTTGAATTTATGACTCAGCATAGGTTGAGTGATCTGCTGTAATGTCATCTAAAAAAATTAAGTCAGTAAAATAAGTATATAATGACTAGAGAATAAAATGTCAATACTACACACGATGAGGACAACGAAAATATTTGTATGACAACTAGTACGTGGACAACGTTGAATAATTCAGAAATGGAAACAATCAGGTTAAAACTATCATACAAACTTCATTCTCATTACAAAATATTTAAAAACAATATACAGTTGAGATTCAAATAACTAAAATAGGATTATGAAACTAACTTGCAACTGCAAAAAGATAATATAAAACATAAATTTATAACAAATGATAAGAAATGATAATTTTGATAAGACATAAATGATAGTAACGATTTTATAGAACGTTTAGTTTAATTAGAATGTAATATAAGTTTACATAAAGATTACGCTTGTCCAAAATCTTTAAATTGCTCCATTTCAATATTAAATCATAATTATTTTGTACTATTCGTTAAAACTATCATATAAACAAATTTTTTTTAGTGTATTTTAAAATATCAGGTTAAATGAAAATGATAGTAGTAAACAATTGTAAATTAGAATCATCTTTTTAATTAATTGCACAAGGTTTCTAAAAATTACCTTAATATATTAGTGTTTTATAAACAGTTTAACACCTGAATTTATACATTCCGTCAATATTACAATATAACCGTAGTACATATAAAAGTATTTTAATAGCCAAGGCAAACTTTAAGAATGAAAATCACAAGCTAAATGTGTTTAGTAATCTTTAATCATATTTTCAATCAATCTCAATTGATACACAACTATTAATTTAGTATCGAATACATTCAATAAACATTTCTCATACATTCCATAAATTCATTATTATTATCAGTATCTTCAAGTTTATTTTCAACATGGGATATTGATAGTTTCTCCAAGTGGTATTAATGCTAAATCATTTTTCACCATGCCTTGACTGAGCTGCTGAACGTTCATCTAAAATAATTTAGACAGTTAAAATTGTAATATGGTTGAAATATAATTGGTGAATTCGGTGTTTTATATGCAGTTAAAATAATTAATTTGTAATATTCGTCAATAATATCATATTCAACCCAGTGTTTAAGTGTTCAAAAAAAAAAAAAAAAGAGTAAATGGAATATATGAAGATAATTTTGGAAAATTAGAATCAATTTCTTAATCTATTAGTCAGAGTTTCATGATACTAAAAAGAGAATCCAGTGTTTAATAAGCAGATGAAAAAAACGATTTGTAATATTCATCAAAAAAATCATATAAAACCACGTTTTATAGTGATTATGAAGTATCAGCTTAAATGAAATATATGAAGATGATTATGGAAAATTGGATTCACTTTCTTAATCTAATGGTTATAGATTCATAACAGTAACTTATTGTTACACTATGATTAACCGACTATTAAGGACAATCAATAACCTTTACACGTACATTGCATATAACCTGTATTATTTTCGGTAACTTCTAGACCATTTTCAACATAGGATATTGTTAGTTTCTCCAAGTGTTATAAATGCTTATTCGTATTGCAGCATGCCTTGAGTAGTGTGCGGTACTGCCATCTAAAAAAATATAGTAGGTTGAAAATAGTTGGAGAATAATTTGGGTATTCAGCGTTTTAAAAGCAGTTAAAAATATGAATTTGAAATAATTATCAAAATTCTCATATAAATCCATGATTTTTAGTGTTCATGCAGTTTCAGATTAAATAATATATATTAAAGTTAATAATGGGAAATTAGAAAAAATTGCTAAATCTAATGGTCAGGGTTTCAAGACACTTACTTTTTGTTACAATACGATTAATTGAATATCAATGGCAATCAATAACCATTACACGTACATTGCATAAAACCTGTATTATTGTCGGTATCTTCTAGACCATTTTCAACGAAGGATGTTGACACTTTCCAATGCGTTAGAAATTTGAATTTATGACTCAGCATAGGTTGAGTGATCTGCTGTAATGTCATCTAAAAAAATTAAGTCAGTAAAATAAGTATATAATGACTAGAGAATAAAATGTCAATACTACACACGATGAGGACAACGAAAATATTTGTATGACAACTAGTACGTGGACAACGTTGAATAATTCAGAAATGGAAACAATCAGGTTAAAACTATCATACAAACTTCATTCTCATTACAAAATATTTAAAAACAATATACAGTTGAGATTCAAATAACTAAAATAGGATTATGAAACTAACTTGCAACTGCAAAAAGATAATATAAAACATAAATTTATAACAAATGATAAGAAATGATAATTTTGATAAGACATAAATGATAGTAACGATTTTATAGAACGTTTAGTTTAATTAGAATGTAATATAAGTTTACATAAAGATTACGCTTGTCCAAAATCTTTAAATTGCTCCATTTCAATATTAAATCATAATTATTTTGTACTATTCGTTAAAACTATCATATAAACAAATTTTTTTTAGTGTATTTTAAAATATCAGGTTAAATGAAAATGATAGTAGTAAACAATTGTAAATTAGAATCATCTTTTTAATTAATTGCACAAGGTTTCTAAAAATTACCTTAATATATTAGTGTTTTATAAACAGTTTAACACCTGAATTTATACATTCCGTCAATATTACAATATAACCGTAGTACATATAAAAGTATTTTAATAGCCAAGGCAAACTTTAAGAATGAAAATCACAAGCTAAATGTGTTTAGTAATCTTTAATCATATTTTCAATCAATCTCAATTGATACACAACTATTAATTTAGTATCGAATACATTCAATAAACATTTCTCATACATTCCATAAATTCATTATTATTATCAGTATCTTCAAGTTTATTTTCAACATGGGATATTGATAGTTTCTCCAAGTGGTATTAATGCTAAATCATTTTTCACCATGCCTTGACTGAGCTGCTGAACGTTCATCTAAAATAATTTAGACAGTTAAAATTGTAATATGGTTGAAATATAATTGGTGAATTCGGTGTTTTATATGCAGTTAAAATAATTAATTTGTAATATTCGTCAATAATATCATATTCAACCCAGTGTTTAAGTGTTCAAAAAAAAAAAAAAAAGAGTAAATGGAATATATGAAGATAATTTTGGAAAATTAGAATCAATTTCTTAATCTATTAGTCAGAGTTTCATGATACTAAAAAGAGAATCCAGTGTTTAATAAGCAGATGAAAAAAACGATTTGTAATATTCATCAAAAAAATCATATAAAACCACGTTTTATAGTGATTATGAAGTATCAGCTTAAATGAAATATATGAAGATGATTATGGAAAATTGGATTCACTTTCTTAATCTAATGGTTATAGATTCATAACAGTAACTTATTGTTACACTATGATTAACCGACTATTAAGGACAATCAATAACCTTTACACGTACATTGCATATAACCTGTATTATTTTCGGTAACTTCTAGACCATTTTCAACATAGGATATTGTTAGTTTCTCCAAGTGTTATAAATGCTTATTCGTATTGCAGCATGCCTTGAGTAGTGTGCGGTACTGCCATCTAAAAAAATATAGTAGGTTGAAAATAGTTGGAGAATAATTTGGGTATTCAGCGTTTTAAAAGCAGTTAAAAATATGAATTTGAAATAATTATCAAAATTCTCATATAAATCCATGATTTTTAGTGTTCATGCAGTTTCAGATTAAATAATATATATTAAAGTTAATAATGGGAAATTAGAAAAAATTGCTAAATCTAATGGTCAGGGTTTCAAGACACTTACTTTTTGTTACAATACGATTAATTGAATATCAATGGCAATCAATAACCATTACACGTACATTGCATAAAACCTGTATTATTGTCGGTATCTTCTAGACCATTTTCAACGAAGGATGTTGACACTTTCCAATGCGTTAGAAATTTGAATTTATGACTCAGCATAGGTTGAGTGATCTGCTGTAATTTCATCTAAAAAAATTAAGTCAGTAAAATAAGTATATAATGACTAGAGAATAAAATGTCAATACTACACACGATGAGGACAACGAAAATATTTGTATGACAACTAGTACGTGGACAACGTTGAATAATTCAGAAATGGAAACAATCAGGTTAAAACTATCATACAAACTTCATTCTCATTACAAAATATTTAAAAACAATATACAGTTGAGATTCAAATAACTAAAATAGGATTATGAAACTAACTTGCAACTGCAAAAAGATAATATAAAACATAAATTTATAACAAATGATAAGAAATGATAATTTTGATAAGACATAAATGATAGTAACGATTTTATAGAACGTTTAGTTTAATTAGAATGTAATATAAGTTTACATAAAGATTACGCTTGTCCAAAATCTTTAAATTGCTCCATTTCAATATTAAATCATAATTATTTTGTACTATTCGTTAAAACTATCATATAAACAAATTTTTTTTAGTGTATTTTAAAATATCAGGTTAAATGAAAATGATAGTAGTAAACAATTGTAAATTAGAATCATCTTTTTAATTAATTGCACAAGGTTTCTAAAAATTACCTTAATATATTAGTGTTTTATAAACAGTTTAACACCTGAATTTATACATTCCGTCAATATTACAATATAACCGTAGTACATATAAAAGTATTTTAATAGCCAAGGCAAACTTTAAGAATGAAAATCACAAGCTAAATGTGTTTAGTAATCTTTAATCATATTTTCAATCAATCTCAATTGATACACAACTATTAATTTAGTATCGAATACATTCAATAAACATTTCTCATACATTCCATAAATTCATTATTATTATCAGTATCTTCAAGTTTATTTTCAACATGGGATATTGATAGTTTCTCCAAGTGGTATTAATGCTAATTCATTTTTCACCATGCCTTGACAGAGCTGATGAACGTTCATCTAAACTAATTTAGACAGTTAAAATTGTAATATGGTTGAAATATAATTGGTGAATTCGGTGTTTTATATACAGTTAAAATAATTAATTTGTAATATTCGTCAATAATATCATATTCAACCCAGTGTTTAAGTGTTCAAAAAAAAAAAAAAAAAGAGTAAATGGAATATATGAAGATAATTTTGGAAAATTAGAATCAATTTCTTAATCTATTATTCAGAATTTCTTGATACTAAAAAGAGAATCCAGTGTATAATAAGCAGATGAAAAAAACCATTTGTAATATTCATCAAAAAAATCATATAAAACCATATTTTATAGTGATTATGAAGTTTCAGGTTAAATGAAAATGATAGTAGTAAACAATTGTAAATTAGAATCATCTTTTTAATTAATTGCACAAGGTTTCTAAAAATTACCTTAATATATTAGTGTTTTATAAACAGTTTAACACCTGAATTTATACATTCCGTCAATATTACAATATAACCGTAGTACATATAAAAGTATTTTAATAGCCAAGGCAAACTTTAAGAATGAAAATCACAAGCTAAATGTGTTTAGTAATCTTTAATCATATTTTCAATCAATCTCAATTGATACACAACTATTAATTTAGTATCGAATACATTCAATAAACATTTCTCATACATTCCATAAATTCATTATTATTATCAGTATCTTCAAGTTTATTTTCAACATGGGATATTGATAGTTTCTCCAAGTGGTATTAATGCTAAATCATTTTTCACCATGCCTTGACTGAGCTGCTGAACGTTCATCTAAAATAATTTAGACAGTTAAAATTGTAATATGGTTGAAATATAATTGGTGAATTCGGTGTTTTATATGCAGTTAAAATAATTAATTTGTAATATTCGTCAATAATATCATATTCAACCCAGTGTTTAAGTGTTCAAAAAAAAAAAAAAAAGAGTAAATGGAATATATGAAGATAATTTTGGAAAATTAGAATCAATTTCTTAATCTATTAGTCAGAGTTTCATGATACTAAAAAGAGAATCCAGTGTTTAATAAGCAGATGAAAAAAACGATTTGTAATATTCATCAAAAAAATCATATAAAACCACGTTTTATAGTGATTATGAAGTATCAGCTTAAATGAAATATATGAAGATGATTATGGAAAATTGGATTCACTTTCTTAATCTAATGGTTATAGATTCATAACAGTAACTTATTGTTACACTATGATTAACCGACTATTAAGGACAATCAATAACCTTTACACGTACATTGCATATAACCTGTATTATTTTCGGTAACTTCTAGACCATTTTCAACATAGGATATTGTTAGTTTCTCCAAGTGTTATAAATGCTTATTCGTATTGCAGCATGCCTTGAGTAGTGTGCGGTACTGCCATCTAAAAAAATATAGTAGGTTGAAAATAGTTGGAGAATAATTTGGGTATTCAGCGTTTTAAAAGCAGTTAAAAATATGAATTTGAAATAATTATCAAAATTCTCATATAAATCCATGATTTTTAGTGTTCATGCAGTTTCAGATTAAATAATATATATTAAAGTTAATAATGGGAAATTAGAAAAAATTGCTAAATCTAATGGTCAGGGTTTCAAGACACTTACTTTTTGTTACAATACGATTAATTGAATATCAATGGCAATCAATAACCATTACACGTACATTGCATAAAACCTGTATTATTGTCGGTATCTTCTAGACCATTTTCAACGAAGGATGTTGACACTTTCCAATGCGTTAGAAATTTGAATTTATGACTCAGCATAGGTTGAGTGATCTGCTGTAATGTCATCTAAAAAAATTAAGTCAGTAAAATAAGTATATAATGACTAGAGAATAAAATGTCAATACTACACACGATGAGGACAACGAAAATATTTGTATGACAACTAGTACGTGGACAACGTTGAATAATTCAGAAATGGAAACAATCAGGTTAAAACTATCATACAAACTTCATTCTCATTACAAAATATTTAAAAACAATATACAGTTGAGATTCAAATAACTAAAATAGGATTATGAAACTAACTTGCAACTGCAAAAAGATAATATAAAACATAAATTTATAACAAATGATAAGAAATGATAATTTTGATAAGACATAAATGATAGTAACGATTTTATAGAACGTTTAGTTTAATTAGAATGTAATATAAGTTTACATAAAGATTACGCTTGTCCAAAATCTTTAAATTGCTCCATTTCAATATTAAATCATAATTATTTTGTACTATTCGTTAAAACTATCATATAAACAAATTTTTTTTAGTGTATTTTAAAATATCAGGTTAAATGAAAATGATAGTAGTAAACAATTGTAAATTAGAATCATCTTTTTAATTAATTGCACAAGGTTTCTAAAAATAACCTTAATATATTAGTGTTTTATAAACAGTTTAACACCTGAATTTATACATTCCGTCAATATTATAATATAACCGTAGTACATATAAAAGTATTTTAATAGCCAAGGCAAACTTTAAGAATGAAAATCACAAGCTAAATGTGTTTAGTAATCTTTAATCATATTTTCAATCAATCTCAATTGATACACAACTATTAATTTAGTATCGAATACATTCAATAAACATTTCTCATACATTCCATAAATTCATTATTATTATCAGTATCTTCAAGTTTATTTTCAACATGGGATATTGATAGTTTCTCCAAGTGGTATTAATGCTAAATCATTTTTCACCATGCCTTGACTGAGCTGCTGAACGTTCATCTAAAATAATTTAGACAGTTAAAATTGTAATATGGTTGAAATATAATTGGTGAATTCGGTGTTTTATATGCAGTTAAAATAATTAATTTGTAATATTCGTCAATAATATCATATTCAACCCAGTGTTTAAGTGTTCAAAAAAAAAAAAAAAAGAGTAAATGGAATATATGAAGATAATTTTGGAAAATTAGAATCAATTTCTTAATCTATTAGTCAGAGTTTCATGATACTAAAAAGAGAATCCAGTGTTTAATAAGCAGATGAAAAAAACGATTTGTAATATTCATCAAAAAAATCATATAAAACCACGTTTTATAGTGATTATGAAGTATCAGCTTAAATGAAATATATGAAGATGATTATGGAAAATTGGATTCACTTTCTTAATCTAATGGTTATAGATTCATAACAGTAACTTATTGTTACACTATGATTAACCGACTATTAAGGACAATCAATAACCTTTACACGTACATTGCATATAACCTGTATTATTTTCGGTAACTTCTAGACCATTTTCAACATAGGATATTGTTAGTTTCTCCAAGTGTTATAAATGCTTATTCGTATTGCAGCATGCCTTGAGTAGTGTGCGGTACTGCCATCTAAAAAAATATAGTAGGTTGAAAATAGTTGGAGAATAATTTGGGTATTCAGCGTTTTAAAAGCAGTTAAAAATATGAATTTGAAATAATTATCAAAATTCTCATATAAATCCATGATTTTTAGTGTTCATGCAGTTTCAGATTAAATAATATATATTAAAGTTAATAATGGGAAATTAGAAAAAATTGCTAAATCTAATGGTCAGGGTTTCAAGACACTTACTTTTTGTTACAATACGATTAATTGAATATCAATGGCAATCAATAACCATTACACGTACATTGCATAAAACCTGTATTATTGTCGGTATCTTCTAGACCATTTTCAACGAAGGATGTTGACACTTTCCAATGCGTTAGAAATTTGAATTTATGACTCAGCATAGGTTGAGTGATCTGCTGTAATTTCATCTAAAAAAATTAAGTCAGTAAAATAAGTATATAATGACTAGAGAATAAAATGTCAATACTACACACGATGAGGACAACGAAAATATTTGTATGACAACTAGTACGTGGACAACGTTGAATAATTCAGAAATGGAAACAATCAGGTTAAAACTATCATACAAACTTCATTCTCATTACAAAATATTTAAAAACAATATACAGTTGAGATTCAAATAACTAAAATAGGATTATGAAACTAACTTGCAACTGCAAAAAGATAATATAAAACATAAATTTATAACAAATGATAAGAAATGATAATTTTGATAAGACATAAATGATAGTAACGATTTTATAGAACGTTTAGTTTAATTAGAATGTAATATAAGTTTACATAAAGATTACGCTTGTCCAAAATCTTTAAATTGCTCCATTTCAATATTAAATCATAATTATTTTGTACTATTCGTTAAAACTATCATATAAACAAATTTTTTTTAGTGTATTTTAAAATATCAGGTTAAATGAAAATGATAGTAGTAAACAATTGTAAATTAGAATCATCTTTTTAATTAATTGCACAAGGTTTCTAAAAATTACCTTAATATATTAGTGTTTTATAAACAGTTTAACACCTGAATTTATACATTCCGTCAATATTACAATATAACCGTAGTACATATAAAAGTATTTTAATAGCCAAGGCAAACTTTAAGAATGAAAATCACAAGCTAAATGTGTTTAGTAATCTTTAATCATATTTTCAATCAATCTCAATTGATACACAACTATTAATTTAGTATCGAATACATTCAATAAACATTTCTCATACATTCCATAAATTCATTATTATTATCAGTATCTTCAAGTTTATTTTCAACATGGGATATTGATAGTTTCTCCAAGTGGTATTAATGCTAATTCATTTTTCACCATGCCTTGACAGAGCTGATGAACGTTCATCTAAACTAATTTAGACAGTTAAAATTGTAATATGGTTGAAATATAATTGGTGAATTCGGTGTTTTATATACAGTTAAAATAATTAATTTGTAATATTCGTCAATAATATCATATTCAACCCAGTGTTTAAGTGTTCAAAAAAAAAAAAAAAAAGAGTAAATGGAATATATGAAGATAATTTTGGAAAATTAGAATCAATTTCTTAATCTATTATTCAGAATTTCTTGATACTAAAAAGAGAATCCAGTGTATAATAAGCAGATGAAAAAAACCATTTGTAATATTCATCAAAAAAATCATATAAAACCATATTTTATAGTGATTATGAAGTTTCAGGTTAAATGAAAATGATAGTAGTAAACAATTGTAAATTAGAATCATCTTTTTAATTAATTGCACAAGGTTTCTAAAAATTACCTTAATATATTAGTGTTTTATAAACAGTTTAACACCTGAATTTATACATTCCGTCAATATTACAATATAACCGTAGTACATATAAAAGTATTTTAATAGCCAAGGCAAACTTTAAGAATGAAAATCACAAGCTAAATGTGTTTAGTAATCTTTAATCATATTTTCAATCAATCTCAATTGATACACAACTATTAATTTAGTATCGAATACATTCAATAAACATTTCTCATACATTCCATAAATTCATTATTATTATCAGTATCTTCAAGTTTATTTTCAACATGGGATATTGATAGTTTCTCCAAGTGGTATTAATGCTAAATCATTTTTCACCATGCCTTGACTGAGCTGCTGAACGTTCATCTAAAATAATTTAGACAGTTAAAATTGTAATATGGTTGAAATATAATTGGTGAATTCGGTGTTTTATATGCAGTTAAAATAATTAATTTGTAATATTCGTCAATAATATCATATTCAACCCAGTGTTTAAGTGTTCAAAAAAAAAAAAAAAAGAGTAAATGGAATATATGAAGATAATTTTGGAAAATTAGAATCAATTTCTTAATCTATTAGTCAGAGTTTCATGATACTAAAAAGAGAATCCAGTGTTTAATAAGCAGATGAAAAAAACGATTTGTAATATTCATCAAAAAAATCATATAAAACCACGTTTTATAGTGATTATGAAGTATCAGCTTAAATGAAATATATGAAGATGATTATGGAAAATTGGATTCACTTTCTTAATCTAATGGTTATAGATTCATAACAGTAACTTATTGTTACACTATGATTAACCGACTATTAAGGACAATCAATAACCTTTACACGTACATTGCATATAACCTGTATTATTTTCGGTAACTTCTAGACCATTTTCAACATAGGATATTGTTAGTTTCTCCAAGTGTTATAAATGCTTATTCGTATTGCAGCATGCCTTGAGTAGTGTGCGGTACTGCCATCTAAAAAAATATAGTAGGTTGAAAATAGTTGGAGAATAATTTGGGTATTCAGCGTTTTAAAAGCAGTTAAAAATATGAATTTGAAATAATTATCAAAATTCTCATATAAATCCATGATTTTTAGTGTTCATGCAGTTTCAGATTAAATAATATATATTAAAGTTAATAATGGGAAATTAGAAAAAATTGCTAAATCTAATGGTCAGGGTTTCAACTTTTCAAGACACTTACTTTTTGTTACAATACGATTAATTGAATATCAATGGCAATCAATTACCATTGCAAGTACATTGCATAAAACCTGTATTATTTTCGGTATCTTCTAGACCATTTTCAACGTTTGATGTTGACACTTTCCAATGCATTAGAAATTTGAATTTATGACTCAGCATAGCTTGAGTGATATGCTGTAATGTCATCTTAAAAAATTATATTAATATAATTTTAAATTTGTATAAATTCGAACTTTAAGCACTTATAAAAAAAAATTGTGACTATCGATGTCGGATTTTTTTTTTATCACTTTGAGAACAACTTATAAGAAACCTTGTATTCAATTTTCAAGATTTTCTGGCCACCCAAAAATTTTTATCGGCATTTGAAGAAAAAAATCTTAGAAAAGTCGAAAATTTCAATTGTCTATTAGTAGCTTAAAAAATGGTCAAAATATTTTGAAAATTTAACTGTAAAGAGATAACCATAATATAAACATTTGGTGAACATTTCAAGTATTTACAATAATTCGTTTTTGAATTACAGCAAAATCAAAAAATCGATTTTGTCGAAAATTGGTTATTTTATCTGTCATTTTTTTTTTGTTTTTCTCGATTTTTTTGAAAACTATTTGAAAAAATCACCTCCCAAAGTACCAACTAGATGAATTTTCCTATTCAAAGAAGGGCTGAAGTAAAAAATCGGAGCATTATTACTGCTCCAAATATTGTCGTCAGACACAAAAAAAAAAATAATAAACACACACTTCATAGTAAAATCAATACATTCTTCACTTCGTTCAGAATCTAAAGGATAATGTACCTACATATTTATGCAGTATATCTATTTTATATGGTCTGGTGAAATTTCAAAATGGCCTGCTTGATACCTCGCACTCCCGAAAACCTGAAATGATGTCCCTGGATTGGCATCTTATTTCAAATATAATTAATTATCACTTTATATTATAATTATAAAATTCAGTTGATGATTGTGAAGAATGGTAAATTCATAATTTAATATATAATAACTATTTTTTTGTTTCAAATAATTAATAAAAATATATAATGAATAGAATGTTATATATATATATAAATAACTCAATAAAAATTTACTTTATTATCTAAGGTTGCTTTTTTTTTTTGATTTACTGTTTATTTTAAAATTAGTATAATGATAAGTTGAATTAATAATTTCCAAGACCATTGTGTTATTTGTTATATTATTAATTAAAAATCAGTATAGTTTCTAACGTTAGGATTTTCTACGAATTTGAAGATGTACTATAGGTAATCAAACTAAGTTTCTATATTGACAGAAAACACCTTTGTCTAAAGAACACCTAATGAGGTACCCAAAAAGGAACACGAAAGATATATTTAATATTGTATAGGAAAATTCATAGAAGGTAATCTATACTTGTTCCGTAAGTGTTGTCTGCAACGCTTGTATCAGTTATCCATGCTAAAAGTTTCTTTTTTTTCTCTTTCTCAAAATTACTCAATTTAATTAAATGGTGTCCAAAAAATCAGGATATCTGTCTGTTTATGCTTCTGTATTTTAATCTCTCAAGCCTAGATTATAAAAAAAATAGGTAATTATAATTACTATACGACATCTGTGTAAATAATTAGCGTCTGTGCTCCCCGACATGGTTGTCGGCTCCTATCTATACTTAATTCTAATCTAACCCAAGTCGCAATAACGACAACATGCATAATGAACCGCAAAAATAATTTAAATACTAATGGCTTGAAAAATAGACTAAAAAACAAACTCTGTATCGTCCAGTCATATACACTATACAGAGTACATAAAGTGATGTGTTTGATAATTATAATATGGGCACAGATGATTCTGCAAATAATTCTAAAAAGTTTGGTTATAGACATTTGTCATCAACTGACGAACCTTCCGAAAATAAAATAGCAAAAACGGCACAAAAAAGTGTATTTTCAATGACAAATAGATATTCTTGCCTTGCTATTGATGACAACCCTTAGATAGCGAAGCAAACCCATCTCAGAATCCATATTTGACACTAAGGTTCTCTTATTTGTCCACCATCAATTGCCTCATTATAGTCCATCAAAATACCATTTGAGTATGTAATTAGCCCCTTTATAAATATAAAACACTGATTATCTATTTTCTAGTATTAAATAAATAAAAATATAATTACTCAAAAACACCCATGGATCTGGATTGTACCGATTTTGTATGTGTATCTGAAGATGTCGGTGACTAACTTCCAACACATTGTTGGTTCGCCAAACAGTGTCACTCACCGACAATATATCTGCATTATATTGGCAACGGTATAGATTAGGTTAAAAATTTATTTAGTTGTATGATCAAAAAATAAACTATTATTTTGCATTTTACAGACCTTCAAGCTATGTTGATTGATAGTATTCAAATAATATTGAAAAATTGAAATTATTATTATTACTGATTACTGATTGCACATGCTCAAGATAGTATGCCTTTACACTTTCAAAATCTTCAGCTATACAATTTTGAGGGAGCAATGGCAATGCCATCAACATGTGCACAGTGTCATAGGCCCCTTGATGATTACTACAAATTTCAATCAATCCTAAATATTAACCATTGTTATTAATTTATTATGCATTTAATTTAATTTATTATTAATTAAAATGGTAATTTACACTTTAAAACCAACTTACCTATGTTTGCAACTTTTCTCCATACTGCTTGGGAAGAATGAAACCAACATCCTCTTATTGTAGTATTTGGAAACTTTGTTCTTATAGCAGCAATAGCTGCCCTTTCAAAATCAACTATTATGGTTTAAGGTTGCCACTCTGGTACTATGCCTAAAATCTTATTAAAAATCGTCGTGTATGCCCTTTCCGTTTTCATAGACATCAAAGTGAACCCTATAGGAAATCCCTAAAAGTAATTGTTGTATTTAGATTTTAAAAAAATAACTTAAAATTATTATTTTCTTATTTAATAGTATTTATTTACGTAATTTATCACATACAAAACTTACAGTATTAAACATTATGCCTATTATTACATGTAATTGGTGACATTCGTTTCCAAAACTTGGTGCGTTTGAAAAAGTGCCATCCAATAAAAATGTTGAAACAGTCCTAAGTACATTAAAATAATTGTATAATAAGACAGTGCTTGTACGTTATTATTACTTATTTATTTATTAAGTTTAATATATTTAATTAAATTCCTGAAATTTTACTTAATTTTATTTGCACAAACCTATCGATAACGTTTTGAATTTTTGAAAATCAATTTTTCTTAAAATATCACCATGAAGATTAGAGATATCTCTAATCTTCATGAATATCACTCAGAGCTCATTATCGAGTTGATTGAGCCTGTCTCCACCCATAGAAGTACGCAATATATTTTTTATGTACCTACTTTTTTTTTATTGACTTTGCCAGGTAAGAATGTGTACGATGTGTTGCCTATAAAAGTCCCAAGTATAATACAAAATTGAAAATAATAATATAATATTAGGTATATAGGCATTATATTATAGTTGGATCTATTATAATAATATTGTTCTAAGACTAATTTTTTTTTAGTGTTACACCAAAAGCCAAAATCGATTTTGCAGAAAACCATTTTACGTATGAATTCTCATTTTCCTTAATTAAGGAAACTATTGGGAATTTAATCTTCCTAATGCAAAAACTGATTCATATTCCCATTTTCAAAATCGAAGCATTATTTCAACTACTTATCGGGTATACAAATAGTAAATACCAGTATAGAGGCACAAAAAAAAAATTTAAATTTAAAACTTAAATAAAGAACTACAAATTTAATATTGAAATTCAACACCACATACACTGATTTGCATTTTTGTATCTATGATTTTTTTACTTAATTTATTCTACATAATATTATGAACTCTATTTTATACTATAATGCGGGAGTTTATAATTTACAATTTAAATAAATAAATGTATATAAAATTGGCTGAAGATCGTTTTTAGTGTATTTTATGGGTACCTAATATACTAGTTTACATTAGACTAATTATAGCCAGCATATAAAAACAAACGCCTATAAGTATACTAAAGTCCTAGCCTCCTAGGTATGTTACGAGCCTTGGCTCTAACGTATAAATTCTTATATAAAATACTATAATAATTGGTGACACATTTTCCGTTTAACAAATTAATAATACAATCATGTAAAGGCCAGAACGTTATCGACAGAACAATGTGTTCTATTTAATTTAGACATTAAAGGATGATCACACGTCGCTCAAATTCATAGAGAAGTCGAAACTCATAAGACGGAATATAAAAATCAGCATCGTGAATATTAAAATTAATACGAGGCCCCTTGTGTAAACGGAGTGTCCAACACCATAACCACCACTCTATTGTGAGCCATCTGTATATAAGAGTGATCGAGACAAGAGCTCGGCAGACGGTTAAGGATATCTAAGACGCTCAGAGGCAGGTCGTAACACCACTCATTGTCTTTTATCAGAGTCAAGTCGTAACACCGCTCCCCATACCTAACTTTTATATTTTACCTACATTGTAATTTTGTATCAAGTTTAAACGTACCTATAATAAAGATATTTGTACACTTATACATCAGTATTTTCATTTCTACGTTGATGTATGAATCGACGTCAGTCGGGACGTAACAGGTATTTGGAAATTTATAATTTAACGGCGTCTATGTTAACCTAAACACTGTTTTGGAAGGTGGGCAGCCAAAGGGCCACTTCTTGTGAATTGAAAAAGTATCTTAATTATATGGTTCATTCATATTTCACGAGAAAGTTAAGATAAAAAAATGAGGAATTTTTTAAATAAAATTGTACTTAATTTACTTTAAATGATTGTAAATTAATTCAATACATAGGGAATTAAAACTGCCATCTAACGATTAACTATGACATTGACTACGATTTTAATTTATAAATTTACGATTAATTGTCCGTGTTTACCAGCCAACTGAAAATTTTTCATGTACTGAAAATAGATCTTCTACTATTATAATTTATAGTCGGCCCGGCGCCCGCACTCCCGCAGTCACGGCTATGTCGTTTGTTGGATAAACAACACATTTCTATTTTTGTCCATACATTATCGTATTTTTTCGAATTTAATTTGTAAAAAATGTAATATGTTTACAGGCTTACGCCGCTTACGGCAGATCATATTGATACGCATGACAAAATATATTTAGTATATTTTGTCATGTTGATACGTAAATAAATAATCGTGTTTGTCATTTGTGTCAGTATTATAATCAACAGATTAAATTTGATATAAATAGTTTCAAATGATTTGTTTTTACACTACCAATCAATTGTTTTTAATTTTTATTGTACTATCATTGATTATAAATACTATAGTATTTATAATCAATGGTACTACTCACCGTAGTCATAGTCAGTCTTGTCAAGTCATATTATAGTATATAGAATATAGATTATAGACTCAAAAACAAACGTACCTACAACATCTTTGTTAAAAACGTTTTTTTTTTTAATAAATATGAGCGAAAAGCGAATTAAGTTAAGTGGCGCTAAATTTCTAGAAAAATCCGAGAAAAAATAAAACAAACTATTCTCAAACACATAAAATTCAAAGTTTCTTCTAAAAGTTAAAAATTAACGTACACATTGGTTTTTGAGTTACAGCAAAATCGAAAAATCGATTTTGTCAAAAGTGGTTATGCAAAAAAATTTCCGTTTTTCCGTTATTTTTTCAAGGTTTTTCCCGGCGCTTTTAAAAACTACTGGACATTTTTTACTTTTGACTCCCAAAAGTACCAATTAGATGAATTTTCCTATTCAAAGAAGGGCTGAAGTCAAAAATCGAAGCATTACTACTATTCAAAAACGTGATGACAGACACAAAAAAAAAAAATAATAAAAAACACATATCATTCTAAAATCAATACATTCATTACTCCGTTCAGAATCTAAAACATAGCACATAAAGTATATATTGGCCAATATTCAGGACTGTTAATTTAGATTTTAGCATGGCATTGCTAAATGCAGTTTGTGAATCCTGGAACAAATTGAGTTTAATTGATTATATTAATAATTGTTATAAATACTGCAAATCTGACGAACCAAATCAACAATTTATTGTTATACTTCTATGTGGTTCACATTTTCAACACATGATATCTAGATGTGTTAAATCCATCACAAAGAGTAAACAAATTCATGATTTTATTTGGACTGTACCACGTTATTGATTATAAGTACAAATCTGAATTCAATAAGGACTACTGTCAGACTAATGTTTAATATTCTCCTGAATCAGAAAAACACTTTGAGCTGTGCTCACAGTGTGAGTGTGTTAAGTGATCAGTGTCATTCTGTTAAAGCAAAAGAACCAACAAGCAATGATGACATTTCTGATGACAAAGAAATGTTTACCTATAGCAGCAGCAATTTTAAAGAGAAAAATATGTTTTATGTTGATTTTGAAAAAATTTATAGAAGTGTCTATGATAAATGTAAAATAGCTGACAATTGTGAGTTATTACCCAATAATGAATATTATTGTGAATTGTTTGCAAACAAATTTCTTAGTTTATATTTACCATTCACTTGTATGTGGACAAGATTGATGATGCCACCAGAAGTTATGTCAAAATATTCTATTAAGATTGACGATTGTTACAAATGGTAATGTGGAAAAGCATTATGATAATGTAAAAAATTCTTTGATGAAGGGTGAAACAAATATGAAACATGGTCGTTTTGTTAATAAAATTCAAATTTACACTGAAGCTGTGTGTAAAGAAATAAAAGATAAAATACCAAAGGTATAGTACAAACGTAAAAAAAAAACAAATACAAATTCCATTTAGACATTTTTTAACTGATCATAATAATTATGCATTGAGTGTACAGTCTAATAAAAAATGTAAACAGAGTAGTTCAGAATGAAATGATAGTAAAATATTTTTCCCTAAAACTATCAAAAAGAGTTAAAAGTCATTTCAGTCATACTAATATTCAATGGTTGAGTTATGATTGGCAGTATAAAAGTACTGAAAAAGTTGTTCAATACGATAATGATCAAAATGGACAGAATAAAATTTTAAACTTATCTCGATATTCTAACCATTTGTTCACTGATATCAAATATTATTATTCAAGTTTAAGTGAATAGTATGTAGTTGGTATGTATTCGAGAGAAGGCTATAAGTGTATGACTCTTTACGGTGAAGATTTTTGTACATTGTAAAACAACTCCTAGTTAAATTCAATTGTGATTGACGCACTAGTGCACTACTATTGATTTATGTGAATAATGAAATTGGTTAATGATTATATTCCTGTGAAAATAAGCAATACAATTTGATCAAGTACCAAAGTTGAAATATCTAAATTTGATTGGACTAAATACTGTGTGTTATTCCTAGGGATCAATCCAGAAGGTAATCATTGGACTTTATTTATTATGGACTTCATTTTGGATTGTGTATTTTACTTATTGGATCCTCTACATATAGAATCAGGTGACTTGTACTTACTTAAATTTAAAAAAATGTTGTTTTCAATAAATGATAATGAAAAAGCAAAGGATTTGCTGCATAAAATAGTTCTTAAAAAAATTGAGTATCCTTTATAGAATGATAGTAATAGTTATGGAGTGTTTGTGTTGTATTATTGTAGTACACACAATCCAATGTTTACTCAGGGCTTTTCAAAGGAAGTTAATGTGAGTGATTTCAGAAATACATTGCAGCATCGATGTCTAATGTACTCTGATAATATGAGTGAAAAATGCATTATGTGTGCACAAAATAGAAAAGTAAATTTTACTTGGATTAAGTGCAATAAATGTCAACGAAGAGTTCATAATGTGTGTGTAGGTGATATATTCTACAAATTTATGACTAAAGAATTGAGAAACTAAACATGTATCTTATGCAATAAGTACCTATGTTAATTAATTAGGTACCTAGGTACCTATTTTATAATTATAAAATATAAAAAAAAAAATAATATGAAACAAAGATGAACAAACTAATACAATAATGTAAGTAATGAATGGTTGGTTGTAAAGTTAGTAGTAACTTATAAATTACACATACAGTAAAATGGAATCTATTACCATTGGTTTTAAATACTATAGTATTATTAGTATTAGTATTATAATTATTATATTATATAATAGTATTTATAATCAATGCTATTACCTTATATAAAATTAGGTACCTATATAAGTAACTAAATCATATCTTTAATAGTGGGCATTAACTAAGTAGTTAAAATGTTTAAATTAAAAAAAAAGTTGTTTTTAAATTACCTAATTTAAATTCAGAATGTAAATAAATGTATTATTTATCAAACTATTAACTTTTGACTTAGAACAATTACTTTACACACCTAACTTAGCTTATCTTGAGTGAATTATATTCATTAACATGCCCGCATTTGCAAATGTTAGTGTTAACTCTATCATTGACAGTCCTCAGTCTGTATGAAAAAGGAGGAAGGGCGCTTTAAAAACATTTTCATTCACCTTGGTTTAAAGTAATATATTGTCATTTTTAATTGTTTTTCAATCTTAATATTATTATCTATATATTGTGTTTTTTTTTTATTCTGTAGGTTATACCATATTACCATGTCCAGTTGCTGAA
The DNA here is from genome assembly GCA_020882235.1 of Schizaphis graminum. Lineage (NCBI taxonomy): Eukaryota > Metazoa > Arthropoda > Insecta > Hemiptera > Aphididae > Schizaphis > Schizaphis graminum. Next base: position 87,173,653 of record CM037033.1, on the reverse strand, counting down.
GAGGTTGTAGGTAACCAATTTTAACAGTGCAGATCTTCAAGGACCAGAGGATGTGTAAATGTGAATTGGAAAGTGGCAACAAATACGACCTAGTTCAGATTTCAGACATAGTTAGACATGAGTTATGGAATTGGATTCATTAATTTTTGGACATTGAAATTAGCTTTATGATAATCATTAGTAAAATCCAATCTTATTAAAATGTGAACATTACACATTACATAGGCATAGGCGTAACAAGATTTTAAAGTTAGGGGGGCTTCAGCCTTAGAATTTTTTTAATAAGTACATTAAGTATTTTATAAATAAAATGTATAGTACTATGGTGGCTTAAAAAAATTCTGGGGGGGGGGGCTGAAATCCACCAAAGCATTCCTAGTTACTCCTATGTACATAGGTAACTATGAATTTAAATATAAATTTATTTATGTGAAGATAGAGGTAAAAAATTATATATTACTTGTCATTCATTTCATAGTGAATTATTTCATAAATACTCAATACAAAACTGTATTACATAATATTATTTCTTTTAGGTTAAAAATAAAGTAGCATTAGAATAAAATATCAATTATCATTGAAATTAAATATTTTTCTATAAAACTGATAATTTTAAATTTTAAACTTTTTTATTCTCTCATAGCACAATAGATAACCTTACTCAAGAATCAAAAAGTTCAAATGAACTAAATGAATCAACTCCATCATTAAAACGTTTTAAAAGTAATTTATTTTTATTTAAAATATATTATAGGTATAATTTGTAAAATTGTAATTTTAACAGGACCTACAATTGAATATTATATGGGCTTGCTAATTGATGAACTTAAACATAGCAGACCTATGACTCCAACTGAACTTGTCGTACTGGCACCTAAACACCAAACGAAGATCATACATTTAGCTTGTATTTATCAAATATCATGTCGTAGATTCCAAAACAATCAAAAATAAGGTTGCAAGGAAAACTTATAGCTTTAGTCATAGAAGAGCTATGTAAATAAATCATATTATTATATAATATATTTAGATATATCCAAAGAAAGAAACTTATGGACTTTACGTGTGCAATAAAAGGCTGTTGTATTTTTTTTTTTAATTTTGTGTTTTAATTACAAGTTCTTATGTTTTGTTATTATATAAAAAATAAATATACTTAATTATTTAAAATAAAACTTAAACATTTAAATATTGAAATTGTATAGAACCTTCCTCTGAAAAATAATCGGTTAACTGTAATCGTACTTCTTTAGCATCTGTATCGTAGAAGTTGGATCCCATCCATCCAACAGGAACTAAACAAGATTCAAAACCATTATTTGCTTGGTGTTGGTTGATATAACTTTCAATATTTGGTCGTACAGAATATGAATGTAGACCTGCAAAATATGTATATTTAATGTGAAAGTTGGATAATTTTAAATTTTAATAGGTAATTACAACTTATTATACTATAGTATTTGTCATTTGAAAATAATAAGTTTTTAAAAACAGTATACATTTATCATGTACATATTCAAAAACTATTTTTCTAGCTGTTACAATATGTTTTTCTAAATTTTGTTTCTTATATATTATTAATGAACAATTTATATCTAACCTGACTCAGTTTCTTTATTTTTAACAAAATTATTCAGCACTACAGTGGCTTTTATTATACTGTTTATAGTTTTCTCACTAGCAATTATCACTCTCTTATAAATTCTCCATCTTGAGACTAAAATACCAAAAGAATTTTCAATGCATCAACGTGCCCTGCTCAATCTGAAATAAAATAATTTTACAAATAATAATTATAGGAAATTAAACATTGTCCCTTCTAATGGCACCTTCTATGTTTAGATATTACCTATAGTTAAAAATTGCCTCTTTAATAGGTAATTTTGATTTGCCTCGATCTGGATATGGTCTCATAATAGATGTTTGAAGTGGAAATGCTTCATCAGCCACAATGTAGTAGGGTATATTTGTAAAATTCTCACTAATGGCAGAAGATATGGAAGTTGAATTCATTTTTAAAATTTTTTTGCCCATTTCATTTGCATCATTACATCTACCTGGCATTCCAATATTTACACAAGTAAAATTATAGTTAGCATCACATAATAATATAAGAATGGTGCTGTGGCTCCCTTTGTGATTATAACTGATGGAACCACTACTTGGGAACGCCTAAAACATTACATATTGAAATAAAATAAATATAGTTAAATAGATAATTTAAGTCTTTAGATAATCTCATACTTGATGTACTACATGCTACCCATCTAAAGCTCCAACACAATGTGGCATTTGTCATTTAGATTCAAACTCTTGAGATATTTTTAACCACCCGTCTACAGTTGGATTAACTAATACCTAAAATAAATAATCAATAAACCTTATTATAAGTAAAAATAGAAATAGACTATTCTATAATCAATGGTAATATTGTAAAACTTTTTTACATAAGCTATTTATTAAATTTCAATAAACTATTATAAAAATTAACCTTAATGTGGCTCCTACAATTTCTCCAACACATAAAACATCAGGCCTTGATAGTGAACGTTGAAGACTAGGACAAACTATTATCAAAAGCTGAGGCTGACATTCTTGTAAAATTAAAATATAAATAAGAGTTTGAAAGCTGGTGTTATTTTAATGTTGATTTAAAATGACTAAAAGTAGAACATTCTTTCAGCATTAGCCGTACACACCACCTATAATACGTACAAATATTAATTAATCAATATTATTGTTTTGTAAAGTTGTTTTATTATTACTAAATGGAATACCTATATTTTATACTTCAAATCAAATTTACACTACTGACGACAGTAACAAATATTGACTTATTTAAAACTCTTACTATAATATATTATAACAACTTACCTTCTCTCCTTTAAATGATTTTCTAAAAGATTAACGCAACAGGAAATAATACAAATTCATTGTTTAAACATTTGATTGTTATATTCTTTCACATAATTTAAATACAATTGTCTTTTGAGTTATTAATGTATTTTGTAGTTTGAAACTTTGAAACTATATTATGCAATGGAAAACGTGTGCATTTTATTAAATTGAAAACAAAGAATAGTATTTGGTTTATGTTGAAAATATATTTCATATCTTAATCTTTTAAAGAAAAGCGCAAAGATAACTAACCAATATTTGATATCAATTGAATGAAGAACTCATTTATGGTATATAGTGGTATCATGTTTTGAAAAATTGAAAAGTTCACTACACGTCTACACCAATTTATTGTCCACACTACACGGTGCAGTGTGAACCACGATTTAAGATAGTATGGTTGCCCGACGACCTATGATAAGAACGTTTTAAACTGTCAACCAAATTCAATAACTAGAACAGCTGGAATATTGTACACTAGCGCTTGCGAAATGATATGTACCGATCATGATTTAAGAATAGTAGCCCGTCAGCACGGTATTTGAGCTTATAGACTATAGCCACTATTACATTCAAGCGTTAGTAGTGCATTTTCCAGCTGTTTTTAATAGTGACTTCGGTAGACACTTTATAATGAATCGTCGGGCAACCATACTATCTTAAATCGTGGTGTGAACCCACCTTTAAAAAACTATATATATTATCAAAAATATAAACAAAAGAAATTTGTGAGGCACTTTTTGTATTTTTTAAAGTTGATTAAACACAAAAAATTTCTGTTTCTTGTTGTTTACAATTATCTAATACTTATTTTTTTTCTTCAACAATTCTCAGCTGAATCATAAAATAACAAAAATGACTTCTGCTCTTAACTTGGAACACTATCTGGACAGTAAGTTTTTTTGATTTTGCATTTAAACGAGGTACTATCAGAGTTATATTTTAGATTTAGAGAATCTTCCTGTTGAGTTACAACGAAACTTCACTCTGATGCGAGATCTTGACTCCAGAGTTCAAGAACTGATGCGCAACATTGACAAACTGACTGACGATTATATGTTAAATGTCAAGGGATACACAGCAGATAAAAAACGCGAAATGTTGATCAACATACAACGTCAGTTTGACAAAGCAAAAGAATATGGTGATGATAAAGTTCAATTGGCTATACAAACTTATGAATTGGTATATTGATTTTGAATTATTAACATTGCTCTAAAAACGTTATATTCCATTGTACCTTACAGGTAGATAAACATGTTAGAAAATTTGATTCAGATTTAGCACTTTTTGAAGCTAAAATTCAAGACAAAGCCATTAGTGCTACAATAAATATAGAAAAAGATGATTCACAAAAACGTATGTGTTTTGTATTATATCATATTATAATTCTAATGTATTTAGCCATTTCTTTATGTGTATTGTTTTCAGGAGGACGTAAAAAGATTAAAGACAAAGAAATTAAAAAGAAAAGTGCATCTGGTGAAGAAGAAATAGCTCAAAAAAAAACATCTAAAAAGAAACAACTGAAAAAAGGTTTGTGTACAACAAAATTTTAGCCATATTTAAGTAGATTTCTTTGTTTAATAATTACCAAAATTTTTCAGGAGTTACAAAAACAACAAGTGCAGCACCTAGTAAAACTCCTTTAATTAATGTTTTCACTAATCTAACAAACCCTACAAATAGTGTAACCAGTGTTACAGCAGAAACTAGTTCCTTTACTGGTCCATTAGTTGATACCGGAGTTGCACACTCGACTGAAGTATTAGATATGCCTGTTGATCCAAATGAACCAACGTATTGTTTATGTAACCAAGTTTCTTATGGTGAAATGATTGGCTGTGATAATCCAGATGTAAGAATTTTAATTTTAATTTATTATATATTGATATATTTATTGTTTTTATTTCATATAAAATTGTATAAAATACTTAAACCATTGAAAAAGTAATAACATTCTTAATTTTTATTATAAATATTATTTCATTTTTTTTTTATCATATTTTATTAATTGTGTACTTTTATTATTTTAGTGTCCTATTGAATGGTTCCACTTTGCATGTGTCAAATTAACTACCAAGCCTAAAGGAAAATGGTTCTGTCCTAAATGTATAACAGACAGGAAGAAAAAATAACACAAATTAAAAGTGAAATTAGTTGTTTTATTTTATATATACATACATAAATGTATGTTATGTTAGTTTTCTTATGGCGTAAGAACAAATTATTGTAATTTGTAATATTGTCATTAATTGCATACATAATAAGAATAAAATTTAATTTCAATATAAAATTTGTATTGTTAATTTATATATTTTTTTTATTTTATTCAAAACTGAAAACAAATTCCAATTTTCCAATTTATTAAATTAATAATTACACCAGTCTTTTTTTATCGAAAAATGTATTTATGGAATTAAAGACAAATTTCTAACACAACATTTAACTGAACAGTTACACTCGTGGGAAGCCATATTTTTTAACTCTATCACATAATTTTCCAATCTGAATAATGTTTGACCAGTGTAGTCTCATCATTTCAGGACTACATTTATGTGTTACTAAATAATCATTTTGACATACGCGACTATACCATTCTGTGTCAAATCGCCGATCATGTTTTCTAGTAATATTTAATGAACTTAACCAAGCGCCAACCAAAACATCTTCACTAGCAAAGAAACTGAAAAATAAAAATAGACAACAAGAATTGGGATTGTTAATCAATCATTTTAATAAAACTGTTATAATTGGTTAGTTATTACATAATGAATTTACTAAACTAAATATCAATATTTTATTATTACTTTATATTTTATTATACTACTATGATCAATTTACCTTAGGTAATCTTGATTTTTTACTACATATATAGATGATAAGATCCTTGAATAAAAAATAGCCTCCTCCCAAAGCATACGATAAATATCTGTTACACGCTACCAAATCTGTTTCTTTAAATTCCCCTTTTTTTTATTAATATTTGCATTACCATCAAAATATTCCCAGTAGAACCTTTTTTTAGGCATATGTTTTAGCTCATTGAGAATTAATGGCACATTGACGAAAGAATCGTCATCACATTTTAGTAGATAATCAAAGTTTATATGATATACACAAGAAAATGATGCTATTATTGCACTTTGGGAAAGTAGATAGGTAATCACTACTGAACGATACCTATAGCTGTCAAATGTATCTCGTCATTGAGTAAGTAACTGACCACTATGTAAGTATGTATTAAATTTAAATTAAATAATTCTGAGCGAAGACGATCTATCGGCCTATTTAATAATAATAATAATAATAGTATTACTAGGTTAAAGAAGGTAATATTCTATGATGTATTCATGTATTTATATTGCTTTTAAAGTAATTTATTTTACTTCTAGTAACAGTAAATTGATTAATTTTGTCAAAATAATTATTACTGCAAATTAAAATATAAATAATATTATTGATATTTAATTGTTATAATATTATGTGTTTATACATTATACCATATATTTATATTGGTATGTTTTAGATTCTGAGTAGAGCAATAAATAAATAATGTATTAAATTTACAACTATGTCAGTTTTATTTTTTTGTGTATGCGTGCACGATGAAAAGCTCAAATTTATACTGAACTGGTTTTGTATAGCATATTGGATTTAATTTTTACTTTAAAAAAGTCATTACTAAAAATTCCTGATAATCTTTAATCGACAAATCAATTTTACAAAAATGTATTTTTAACATAATCAATTAGGTTTTTTTGGTGTAACTCGAGAACAAATTACTACTTCATACTTGAATAGATAATTGACATTTTTACCAAATGTTTATATCATTATTGTCAATTTATGATAAAACTTTTAAAATATTTTGATTCTTTTGAACTATTTATAAACATGACACACTTTTATTTTATTTTTTCTAGGAATATAAATTAAAAATTATTTGCTGGGTCAAAAACATTGAAAATTTAGTACATAATAAATTGTTATATTAGTTGTTCTTATTAATATATAAAAATATTAAAAATACATAGGAATAACTTTTATCTTTAATGCATAAAAATAAAAACCACCAAAAGATTGAAAACAATTTTATAGTTAGAAATTAAAAAAGCGGGTAAGTGGTTATCGCTCTGCTGTATATTAGGGGGTGGGGTACGTGGACCTATGGTAGACTATGGTAGGTTAAATTTGAATGCAATGATAGGTACCTATCATTGTATACGAAAAACGATTCTGAACGAAGATGATTTGTCAGTTTAGGATATATTATATTTAAATATTGTCATATATTCTATTTTGCAACAAATAGTATAGTAAGTTACTAAGTTACTTTATAGTATCTGTTTATTAATAAAAAAAGTATTTGGCAACATATGCATGATGAGAGTATGAAATTTAATTTAAATGTTGACATATTTCGTATAAATTCGAACTTTAAGCACTTATAAAAAAAAATTGTGACTAACGATTTCGAATTTTTTTTTTTTTATCACTTTAAGAACAACTTATAAGCAACCTTGTATTAAATTTTCAAGATTTTCTGGCCACCCAAAAAATTTTTATCGACATTTGAAGAAAAAAAACTTAGAAAAGTCGAAAATTTCAATTGTCTATAAGTAGCTTAAAAATGGTCAAAATATTTTGAAAATTTAACTGTAAAGAGATAACCATAATATAAACATTTGGTGAACATTTCAAGTATTTACAATGATTCTTTTTTGAGTTACAGCAAAATCAAAAAATCGATTTTTTTGAAAACTATTTGAAAATGTTTACTTTTGACCCCCCAAAGTACCAACTAGATGAATTTTCCTAATCAAAGAGGGACTGAAGTCAAAAATCGGAGCCAGTGGCGCAACTTGGATTTTTTCAAGGGAGGTGTCCGCCAGTAGCGTATACAGTTTCCCCTAATTATTTTTTGTAAAATTAATGAGTAGAAAATTTTAGACGACTACTATTTAATATTTACCTATTATATTGTTTTATTCAAACGATTTGAATCAAACTACCACCATAATTTTTTCTGAATGCACTACTGATGTCAAACGTTTTATTAAATGAACAATTTATATCACGTATGTTTAGATAAAAGTTACATATAATTTTAACAATTGTCAAGAAGTTTACAAAATTAATAATTATTATACATATAACAAAGTACAGGCACCGTAGCGACCGGTCTATGCCTTATCAACCGCCACCACGGGCTACGACGACACGACAAAAATGTGTATTCTTTTTTATGTCGTCAACACCTGACATAGTGACATTCGACAAATAGCTATTGTGTACCGTTGTTTATCATCAATAAAAATACACCGTACAAATAGTGAAATTCGTGTTGTTCTTTTATACTGACCGGCTCACCGCGGACTCAGCGAGTACCTACCTACCGCCGTAGTCGTGTCAACATCTTATGATTATTTTCCGAATTTGTCGATAAACTATGGACGAAAGACATAGTAACGTTTATAAGTTATAAATTATAACACTAGATTAGATAACACATTTGCATTCTGTTTTAATAATATTTTAAACAATACTTTCTAATGATACTTAAAAATAAATTATGACGGCAGTTAACATTATAAATATAAAAAAAGATTGAACATTTTTTTTCAATGGTTATTGAATATTTACTAATATAATTAAATACACATTTCCTATTACACGGTTCAAGGGGGGTGTCCAGACACCCAAAACACCCCCCTTGGTTGCGCCACCAAAATCGATTCGGAGCATTATTACTGCTCCAAATGTTGTCGTCAGAGACAAAAAAAAAAAAAAACACATATCATTGTAAAAGCAATACATTCTTCACTCCGTTCAGAATCTAAAAAACATTGTTTTTTTATCTAAGTTATTGAATACAAGTTTCCTCATTAATAGTTCATACTATCATACTGAAACTATAATATTTAAGAAATATTCAGACAATTATATTTTAAATCCACCTTTTATTTTTTAAATTAAAATGTAGACAAAATTATTTATTTAAACCATAAATAACATTGTTAATTATTTTTTAGATTCTGAACGGAGTGATGAATGTATTGATTTTACAATAATGTGTGTTTTTTATTTTTTATTTTTTTTTTGTGTCTGACGACAACATTTGGAGTAGTAAAAATGCTTCGATTTTTGACTTCAGCCCCTTTTTGAAAAGGAAATCGAATCTAGTTGGTACTTTGGGGGGTCAAAAGTTAAAAATAATAATAATATAAAATATATATATATAATATAAAATTAAACATAATATGTTTTAAATGAGTCGGGAAAAACCCTAAAAAAATGACGGAAAAACGGGATTTTTTACGCAAAACCAATTTTCGACAAAATCGAATTTTTTATTTTGCTTAACTCAAAAAATAATAGATGTAAAAACTTGAAATTTTCAAAGAATTTTGACTTTTTTTGAATTATTTATATACAATTGCAATTTTTAATTTTTTTTAGTATTTTTTTTTAAAATAACGATAACATTTTTTTGGCCGGCCAGAAAATCTTGAAAATTTAATACAAGGTTTCTTATAAGTTGTTCTTAAAGTGATAAAAAAAAAAATCCGAAATCGTTAGTCACAATTTTTTTTTATAAGTGCTTAAAGTTCGAATTTATACGAAATATGTCAAAATTGCGAAAATTGGCAAGTAATTTTGTGGTTGAAAAATCGTAAAATTTTTTTCTTTTATAACTAAGTTTTGAAAATTTAACACAAGGTTCTCCATACATTTTTCTTCAATTATCTGTATTAAAAACTCTACCGGATTCAGACAAAAAATTTTTATGGGTGTTTGAAATTTAAATTTTTACAAAATCGCGTTAAATAACGGTTTAGCCTCAAACGATTTTTGATATTTATTGTTATTCAAATAGTATAAGTCATAAATACTTGAAAATTTTACCAGTTATTTAGATTGCCATTTTCTTTACGTGATTTGATTTTCAAAACATTTTGACTTTTTTTGAGCTATTTATAGACAATTGAAATTTTCAACTTTTTTTTATTTTTTTTTATAAATGTTGATAAAAAAAAATTTGGCTGGGACAAATTACTTGAAAATTTAATTGAAGGGTCCACATAACTTGTTCTAACTCTCATTCAAAAATTATAAAAATACATAAGCACAATTTTTTTTTATTAGCATTTGAAGTTCAAATATTGACAAAAATTCGTCAAAATCATGAATATTTTTCACTAATTGGTAGTTAAAAATTTATAAATATTTTTTTATCAAAAGCTAAGAATTGAAAATTTAATACTATGCTGTCCATAAGTTAAACTTAGAATAATTATAAAAAAGTTTGATAACTTTTCAATTTAAAAAATTTTACTAGTGTTTAAAGTTTTAATTTTAATTTGAAATCAAAAATACACGTGTAAAATAACTTTTTATTAATAAATAATTTTCGATTTTTTTTATTTTTAAAAAATTACTAAACGTAAGATCTTGAAACTTTTACTTAAATGTTGGAATTAGTTTCAAAGTAGAATATATTACAATATTTAAGTATAATACCATTAATACCTATATCCTAGACTGACAAATCATCTCCGTTCAGAATCGTTTTTCGTATACAGTAATACCTATCATTGCATTCAAATTTAACCTTCCCTAGTCCGAGGTCCATCCCACCCCCTAATGTACACCAGAGCGATACTCACTTACCCGCTTTTCTATAATTAAAATCATGTATAAGTATTATATTATTAATATTTATACAATACATAATGACATTTTAAATTTATTTTTAAGGTATAAATATATATTTATACTATGGATCTTATTTTTACTGGTACCTATAGTTGCAAATAGATGTTATTATTATATTTTGAATTACTTAAGTTCAAAGTTGATATAATATGGTATAAAAATAATAAATGTTATCATAATATAATTAATAATTAATGAAATATTTTCGCAAAAAATATATCAACCTACCGTTTTATCATTGAATATAAATAGTATTATTTAGTTTTTATAATCAATGGTATACCGTTTTACTTATAGAAAAATTAATTACTTTAACAGCTATAGATATCATGAAATATTTATATATATATGTGTGTGTATTATTGTAAGTAATAAATATTTATATTGTATATAACAATTATAACAACCATGTAGCTGCAAACATGAAAGAGACCAAAGGCCTACAAGATATTTTAACTTAATTTAATAAAATTACTTTTGATTATGGTTAAATTGAAACATAATAATGTAATAAACACAATAAAAATAAATGATTTTTATAGCTGAGGCAAATTCTAAGAATGAAAATTGCAAAATAAAGGTGTTTATCAATCATTTATTCAGATTTTTAACAAATTTCAATTGTAATACTACAATGAATTTACTAACAATTACATTCAATACCCATTACATGTACATAACATGAAACCTGGTATTATTATCAGTAACTTCTAGACCATTTTGAACGTAAGATGTTGATACTTTCCAATGTGTTAGAAATGTGAATTTGTCTCAGCATAGCTTGAGTGATCTGTTGTACAACCATCTAAAAAAAAATAGACAGTTAAATATGTGTAATGGTTGGAGAAATAATAATAGTGATAAGCAATAAAAGATAGTACAAATCTACCAGAATGTTTCAATATGAAAAAAGCGGGTAAGTGGGTATCGCTCTGCTGTATATTAGGGGGTGGGGTGGACCTCGGACTATGGTAGGTTAAATTTGAATGCAATGATAGGTATCATTGTATACGAAAAACGATTCTGAACGAAGATGATTTGTCAGTTTAGGATATATTATATTTAAATATTATCATATATTCTATTTTGAAACTAATTCAAACATTTAAGTAAAAGTTTCAAGATCTTACGTTTAGTAATTTATTAAAAATAACAAAAATCGAAAATTATTTATTAGTAAAACGTGATTTTACACGTCGTGTATTTTTGATTTCAAATTAAAATTAAAACTTTAAACACTCGTAAATTTTTTTAAATTGAACAATCCTCAAACTTTTTTATAATTATTCTAAGCTTAACTTATGGACAGCATAGTATTAAATTTTCAATTCTTAGCTTTTGATAGAAAAATATTTATAAATTTTTAACTACCAAATAGTGAAAAATATTCATGATTTTGACGAATTTTTGTCATTATTTGAACTTCAAATGCTAATAAAAAAAAATTGTGCCTATGTATTTTTATAATTTTTGAATGAGAGTTAGAACAAGTTATGTAGACCCTTCAATTAAATTTTCAAGTAATTTGTCCCAGCTAAATTTTTTTTATCAACATTTATAAAAAAAAAATAAAAAAAAATTGAAAATTTCAATTGTCTATTAATAGCTCAAAAAAAGTCAAAATGTTTTGAAAATCAAATCACGTAAAGAAAATAGCAATCTAAATAACTGGTAAAATTTTCAAGTATTTACGACTTATACTGTTTGAATAACAACAAATATCAAAAATCGTTTGAGGCTAAACCGTTATTTAACGCGGTTTTGTAAAAATTTAAATTTCAATCACTCATAAAAATTTTTTGTTTTAGTCCGGTAGAGTTTTTTTTGCAGATAGTAGAAGAAAATTTTATGCAGAACCTTGTACCAAATTTTCAAATCTTAGTTATAAAAGGAAAAATTTTTACGATTTTTTAACCACAAAATTACTTGCCAATTTTCGCAATTTTGACATATTTCGTATAAATTCGAACTTTAAGCACTTATAAAAAAAAATTGTGACTAACGATTTCGGATTTTTTTTTATAACTTTAAGAACAACTTATAAGAAACCTTGTATTAAATTTTCAAGATTTTCTGGCCGGCCAAAAAATTTTTATCGTTATTTTAAAAAAAAATACTTAAAAAAATTGAAAATTTCAACTGTCTATAAATAACTCAAAAAAAGTCAAAATTCTTTGAAAATTTAACTGTGTATGGAGAACGCTAATATAAATATTTTGTGAAAATTTCAAGTGTTTACATCGATTAGTTTTTGAGTTATAGCAAAATAAATAATTCGATTTTGTCGAAAACTGGTTTTGCGTAAAAATTCCCGTTTTTCTGTCATTTTTTTTTTGTTTTTCTCGATTTTTTTGAAAACTGTTGGAAAATGTTTACTTTTCACCTCTATAATGCACCAAGGATATTCACTTTGCCATCGGAAACCACCCCCAAAGTTTGAAATTGAAGCATTATTTCGACTAGTTATGCTGTACACAGACACAAAAACAAAAAAAAAAAGCGGGTAAGTGAGTATCGCTCTGCTGTACATTAGGGGGTGGGATGGACCTCGGACTAGGGTAGGTTAAATTTGAATGCAATGATAGGTATCATTGTATACGAAAAACGATTCTGAACGGAGATGATTTGTCAGTCTAGGATATGTTAATATATTATATTAAAATATTGTCATATATTCTATTTTGAAACAAATTCAAACATTTAAGTAAAAGTTTTAAGATCTTACGTTTGATAATGTTTTAAAAATAACAAAAATCGAAAATTATTTATTAGTAAAACGTTATTTTACACGTGTATTTTTGATTTCAAATTAAAATTAAAACTTTAAACACTCGTAAAATTTTTTAAATTTAATGAACATCAAACTTTTTTATAATTATTCTAAGCTTAACTTATGGACAGCATAGTATTAAATTTTCAATTCTTAGCTTTTGATAGAAAAATATTTATAAATTTTTAACTACCAAATAGTGAAAAATATTCATGATTTTGACGAATTTTTGTCAATATTTGAACTTCAAATGCTAATAAAAAAAAATTGTGCCTATGTATTTTTATAATTTTTGAATGAGAGTTAGACCAAGTTATGTAGACCCTTCAATTAAATTTTCAAGTAATTTCTCCCAGCTAAATTTTTTTTATCAACATTTATAAAAAAAAAATAAAAAAAAATTGAAAATTTCAATTGTCTATAAATAGCTCAAAAAAAGTCAAAATATTTTGAAAATCAAATCACGTAAAGAAAATGGCAATCTAAATAACTAGTAAAATTTTCAAGTATTTACGACTTAAACTGTTTGAATAATAACAAATATCAAAAATCGTTCGAGGCTAAACCGTTATTTAACGCGGTTTTGTAAAAATTTAAATTTCAATCACTCATAAAAATTTTTTGTTTTAGTCCGGTAGAGTTTTTTTTGCAGATAGTTGAAAAAAATTTTATGAAGAACCTTGTACCAAATTTTCAAATCTTAGTTATAAAAGAAAAAATTTTTACGATTTTTTAACCACAAAATTACTTGCCAATTTTCGCAATTTTGACATATTTCGTATAAATTCGAACTTTAAGCGCTTATATAAAAAAATTGTGACTAACGATTTCAGATTTTTTTTTATAACTTTAAGAACAACTTATAAGAAACCTTGTATTAAATTTTCAAGATTTTCTGGCCGGCCAAAAAATTTTTATCGTTATTTTAAAAAAAAATACTTAAAAAAATTGAAAATTTCAACTGTCTATAAATAGCTCAAAAAAAGTCGAAATTCTTTGAAAATTTAACTGTGTATGAAGAACGCTAATATAAACATTTTGTAAAAATTTCAAGTATTTACATCGATTAGTTTTTGAATTACAACCATATAAAAAAATCGATTTGGTCGAAAACTGTTTTTGCGTAAAAATTCCCGTTTTTCTGTCATTTTTTTTATGTTTTTCTCGATTTTTTTGAAAACTGTTGGAAAATGTTTACTTTTCACCTCTATAATGCACCAAGGATATCCACTTTGCCATCGGAAACCACCCCCAAAGTTTGAAATCGAAGCATTATTTCGACTAGTTATGCTGTACACAGACACAAAAAAAAACAAAAAAAAAAAAAAAAAAAAAAAAAAAAAAAAAAAACACACATCATTGTAAAATCAATACATTCATCACTCCGTTCAGAATCTAAAAAATATGAATTTGTAATATTGATCAAAATTCTTATACAAAACCATGATTTATAGTGTTCATGCAGTTGTAGCTTAAATAATATAAATGAAAGTTAATAATGGGAAATTAGAATAAAATGCTGAATCTAATGATTAGGGTTTGATGACACTAACTTTTGGTTCCACTACTATTAATTGACTATCAATTACATTCAATAACCATTACACGTACATTGCATAAATCTGTATAATTATCAGTAACTTCTAGACCATTTTCATTGTAGGATGTTGATATTTTCCCAAGTGTTAGAAATGTGAATTCATATCTCAGCATGCCTTGAGTGATCTGTTGTTCTGCCACCTTAAAAAATATAGTCAGTTAAAAATATATAATGGTTGGAGAATAATTTGAGAATCCAGTGTTTTATAAACAATTAAAAATATCAATTTGTAATATTTATCAAAATTATCATATGAATTCATGTTTTATAGTGTTCACTAGCGGCCCGTGAAACTCGCTTTGGGTGAAACTCGGTGTAAGTGAAAACCCTAGGACGGATGGAAGAGCTTGAAAGCAGAAAGTTTTTAAAAAAGGAAGATTTGGTGGTACTGCGAGTCTTCTATCGGGATGATAAGGCGGGTGTTGTCGAGAATTGATAAGACGTTCACTTGTTTGGCGGTCTTCTTTCGAAAGTGAAAAATATTTGAAAGCTGAGACGTAGAATTTTGAGTGTCTAGCTATCAGCCCTCAACCGGTATAAATAGATTCCTGGTTGGGGAATCCACCTACGGCGGATTGTCTAACCTCCTGCCTTCAAAAATAGGAAAAAATGTTTCAGTCGAATGTTGTCGTTTGAGCGTTGAATAATCGGTAATAACTTGTGAAAATAAATTCAATGCAACTATAACTACCAGGTAGGCAATCCAACTGCGTCGGATCACAGACTATGTCGGCGCATGGATCAAATATTAAATCAATTGACTATTGAGTGTACAACGCATGCACTATGACAATGATATTATTAATTAATCAGTAATTCACAGTAAAGCAAACTGTTTATATGGAAGTAAATCTTATCCATTAATTAATTGTATTTGTATGTATTTAAAATAAAAAAATTATGCAACGTGAAAGTTTTTTAAAGCAATGTTATTGCCTTTTAATCGTTAGGCGGATGCTGTTTTGTTGGTAAAATATTTTAAGTCAAAGTGAGTTTTTGAATGTTAAATACTTTATCAGTTATCTAAGGAAAAATCAGTTTACACGCAAATAAACCTACCAGGTAGGCAATCCGACTTCGTCGGATCGCGGACTTTGTGGGCGGAATTGGTGAAGTAATAAGAACTTTTAATTAATTCTCATTTCGAAATATGTTATGTACAAATATATTTTATACATTTTGTCATGTTCCCTCGGAAGTCGATAGTCGGGTGTTGATATGCTCGTAAAAAAGTCAGAGGTAAATCGCGTGTTGAATTTTGGTAGTCAGCAATCAACAGGGAAAATCAATTATGATACACAACTAAAGTAATCAAGTAAGCAATCCGATTGCGTCGAATCGCGGACAATGTGGGCGGATAGTTGAAATTGTATTGAATTGTATATTATTATGTATTGAATATACAATATTAACAACATTCATAACACGGGAGTTACAATTTGTAATTTATTCTATTAATTTACAGAAAAAGAAACTGTAAATACGGAAGTAAATTTAATCGTGTATTTATTCATAATAAATATAAAACAAAATATTTCTGAAAAAATCGAGAAAAAAAATGCAAAAAATCCGGGCGGCCATGTTACGGCATGCGCCGCCGCTAATGCCGCCGGGGCGGGATTCGATCTTGCTATACCTGCCTATTTTATTCATGGGGACCTAACGCCTAAACCTATCGACTACAGTTTCAGTTGGTAAATTCTGTCAAATCTCGAGCATTTAAACCGTTTCCGATCTGCAACGAATTTTGCGTTAAGCACTGTTTTTCTTGTGTAATTAATATATTTCGTATGTAATGAGAGTTGGATATTTTTATTAATTGTCTTTTACATGCATTTGCGAACAATATCTTTTGACATATTGTAATTTTTTACGTGCATTACATTCATTTGTAATATTAATTTAATAATATAATAATATAATTTTTGGATTAACCAAATTTATTCAGAAATTTAAATCCTCTAAAACTATACTTAAATAGTCTACATTATTAATATAAATACTTCAGGCAATACATTAAAGTCAAATTCAAACTTATTTATTGTTAGTATTAATATTATTTATCAAACATTTTTATTTTAATTTGATGTCATCGTGACTGATTACTACTATTATAGCATATTACCTACTGCATATTGTATGCATAAACATAATAACAAAGTCGAATGGCAAAATGTAAATTATGTTATGTACAATTATAATATATAGCAATACACAACACCTTGGTTGTGTGTGATGACATATTTAATATATTTATCATACTATAGTGTATACACTAATTTAATGTACCTCAATTCTTATAGGAACCTGATCACTATAATTCCAAATTATATACAAAATGCATGTTACAAATGAAATTTATATAACTACTTTTGTTTTTTTCTAGGCCAATGACCTATGTGGTCGAAGTGTTTATTTATAAATAAAAAAAAATTCAATTTAAAATATTGCTATAGGCATAATTACCATTTATATTTGTATAGTTATATTATTTATATATATTATTTTTCTTTGTATTTTTTTTATACATATTTTTGTTACATGTACCTATGGTGTTAGTTATTATGTAAATAAAAAAATATAATTGAGGTAGGTATTCAATGTTTTAAATTGTATAAAATTATGAATTAATGATCAATATAATATTTTTAAAAGCCTTTAAAGTATAGTAAAACTTATTTTTTGTCATGTACCTATTACTATTAATATAATAAATTTATAAATTGTTTATATTCTAATTAAATATGCATATAATAAATGAATAATACTTACAAAAGACATGATAACAACAGTCTTAACAAAACATTAATGTTTGCAATTTATTAATTGTGTTCTCGATTCAAAAATAAAATTTTTATATAAACACATCAATATTTAATTATCAGTTTTTGATTTATTAGGTAGATAAGAATTATACAATAATAGAAAAATTCATTAAATTTAACTAAAGATAAATTATTTTAAAAAATTAAATATTTTATAGATTGTAAATACCTATACTCAATTGTATAATTTAAAATATTTACTATCAGACTATAGAACTATTTAATTACCTTTCGTCTGTAACTTAAATGGTAGCTATTAAATTAAATTAAAAAATTTTAAATACTTATGGTTGCTAATCAATTCTTTTGAACTTACCAAATGTTTGATATTGCATAAATTATATCATATAAATAAAAAAATTTAATGGAGGTATTCAACGTTTTAAACCCTATAAAATCATGAATCAATGATCAATATGATACTTTTAAAAGTTGAGCCTTTAAAGTATTGTCAAACACAAACTTATTTTTAGTAATTAATTATTATTAAAATAATTTATAAACTATTTATATTCTAATTAAATATGCACAAAATAAATGAATAATACTATTAAATGTCGTTGAACATTGTAAATGGTTAGTATAAGATATAAAAACAACATTCTTAACAAAATTTTAACGTTTTCAATTTATATATTGTGTTCTCGATTCAAAAAATAAAACGTATATAATACCTACACATAAATAATTATCAGTTTTTGTTTTATTAGGTAGATAACAATTATACAATAAAAGTAAAATTTATAAAATTTATTTTGATAAGCTAAATATTGTATAGATTGCAAATATACTCAATTGTATAATTTTAAATATTTATAAAACTATTTAATTACTTTTCGTCTGAAACTTATGATGGCTATTCAATTAAAAAATACTTATGGTTGCTAAATAATTCTTTTGAACTTACCAAATGCTTCATATTGCTTAAATGATATCATACAATACATTATAACGATGTCGATAGTTTAATATTTTATATTTAATTAATAAAATTTATTTTAAGATATATGCAAAAACTGTAGTACGTATTATACTTTATGCATGCGTTTATGTGTAGCATAAAATTACTTAATTACATAATACTAAATAATATGTAGAGTTGTACAACAATAATTTAAGTATCATAATATGTAGATTACATTTTTTTTTATTCAGCTTATAAGAATCACACGATACATAGTTAATCAACTACTCTAATTCAACAACTCACTTATGAACTATTAACATTTTCCGTATGTTTTAATCTGGTTATGCTGGTAATATATATAACACCTGAGTAAAAGTAACTATTTAATTATATCAAAAACATAGTGTAGCTTCAATTCACTTTGTTGGAGTACATGCTGACAGTGCTTTGCGAATGAACCTGCATCGTCGATAAACACTTCTGTGCAACAAAGCACTACTTGAGGTAAAACATTGGTCTAATGGCGTTAGGGCTGAGTTATAAAGGATAAGACAATGTAAATAAAATGATAAAATGCGATTTATTGAATCCAAAACAGTAATTTAACTATATTATGTAGTATATGAGTAAATCAACACTGTGCGAACATACGAACATCAATGGTCCGCGACATTGACCATACATCTGCAACACATATGATAATAGATACTAATGCAGTACACACACATTTGATATTTAAAGAAATACCTACACACCGTCAGGACGTTTAATATCCAAAAAGTAATAAGCAGTGCTAATTCAAATAATTAAAATAATACCGAGTAGGTAGGACGTACATATACCTGGGTGTATATACCTCATACGTCGTTTGGCGATTTTAATTGTTCCGTCCAATCACACTAACAGATTTCACATTTTCACGTACAAACGGGGCAAACGTACGGCGTTTAACGAACGCGGGGTACGCGAAAAATCATACCATAATGTCGAAGAAAAGCGTGAAAAGAACGACGAAAACTGAAAAAGTCGAAATTAAATCGGGGAGAACGTCGGTCGGCGGCTGTCTCTGTTAACGCGACGCGAACGCAGCGAAACAAACACGTAGAAAACAGGCACTCTACCGGGCGTGAAAAAACACGGGGTACTCGAAAAACACGACGGCGGGGCCGTAAAACGCCAAAAAAATTACAAAAAAGGGGTTCAAATGTCGAAAAGTTTTCGAAAACCGATACATACAGCAATAACAAAACGTCGACTTCGAGATAGCGCGATAAAGTAAAACGGTGATAACGGGTCGGGAAAAAAATCTAATTTTCTGATTGGCGTTCCTTATTTGCTGCGTCGACGACTGGCGGACAAAAGGAAAAGTCTTCACGTTTTATACTATTAGATTAAATTTTAGCTCAAATAAAATATATGAAAGTCAATAATGGGAAATTAGAATAAATTGGTTTACCTAATGGTCAGGGTTTCATGATATTAACTTTTTGTTACACTACTATTAATTGGCTATCAATTACATTCAATAACCATTACACGTACATTACATAAAACTTGTATTATTATCGGTAACTCCTATACCATTTCAACGTAGGATGTTGATACTTTCCCAAGTGTTAGAAATGTGAATTCATAACTCAGCATGACTTGAGTGATCTGCTGCACTGCCATCTAAAAAAATGTAGTCAGTTAAAAATATATAATGGTTGGAGAATAATTTGAGAATTCAGTGTTTTATAAGTAATTAAAAATATCCACCAAAATTATCAAATAAAACCATGTATTATAGTGTTTATGAAGTATCAGCTTAAATTAAATATATAAAAGTTATTACTGAGAAATTAGAATCATTTTCTCAATCAAATGGTCAGAGTTTCATGACACTAACCGACATTTTTCCAAGCTGACTCACCACTTTCTGATTGCATATTATTCTTCTTCTCGTCAATACTGAAATTTTCATACCACTTAAAAATTGGTGACGGACTTGAAAGTATTTTTAAAAAATTACCAAATAAGTGTCGGATATTGTTTAAGTTGATTTGTATTGCTGGTGTTTTGCGCTAACTATCGGTCAAATATGATTTAATATGATAACCCTGCACTTCCTTTTCAAATATTGCTAGCGGAACATTCATCAAGTTATAAACCATGATTTATCGTTCTTCAGACTATCTTAAATCGTGTAATAAACTTAGGTATTATCCATTGAAAGTTGAAATAATATGTCAATGTTATTACGTATATCCGTGATGTTATCTTAATCGAGAGTCGCATAGATACTAACTGTTACCGGAGTTGTGATTAGCTGTATCTCATTATCACAGATCCTCAACTCGTGACTGTGATAGCCAGGTCGGTTCGTTTATGTTGAGACGAGTTAGTTTGAGCCGCATATCGCAACAGCACAAACTAACTCGTAGTTCGATCGGTGGTATAAATACAACATAATATTAAAATTATTATTTGCATGATGTACATTATAGTCAATATTTTATTTATTAGTATGTTTTTTGTTTTCACAAATTATGTGCAAAACGTCGTTTGCCAATAATCGATCAGCCTCCCAACTATGTGCGGCAAAAAGTCTGCCCTGGTCTTGTACCCGTTGACCAAACTTACAGGAATTTTGAGAAAGCATATCTCGGAACATGTAAGTCCAATCTTACCTCGAACTTTTTGACTTATTAAAATATTATTTACCTACATTATTTTTGATTTTCACAACTGCGCTTATTAAGCAACATTGACTACTGGCTTGTTTAATAATTAACTTTCAGCCTGTGGAGTGAAATAATATTTATTATTATTTTAATTGTATTCGTTTAAATAAAGCCAAATAGATCAAACTTTAATTAAAAATCTACTTGGATATAATACTCGATGAATAATAAATAAATTTATACTTCCCGTCTGTGTTTCCATTTATCGACAATTTTGTTGTTATAGTTTTGATTGTATGTTTACACAAATATCAATAATTAATTTAATATTGTTGATTTCATAACAATTATTACTTGTTTGCAGTATTTCTATTCCAAGTAAATTTTTATCACTAACATTGTATTTTAAATATTTGTTCCTAAAATGTATTGTAATTAAATAATCTACTACTTAAAACTGAAATTTTATGATATTATTTACTTTATCAATTAGTATATTTTATATGTTATTTATTTATGTTATTATTTTGATAATGGCAATATTAATTACATACTTTGAATTTGTTCTAGCAACACCTACTTAAAATATTATAAATTATATTAATTATTTTGATACTACCAAATATTTTTATTGTTACTTAAGTACTATTTTTTTTCCATATATTTATGAACATTTTTATATTTTTAACTGAATAAAGTAGGTGTATCTATTACCTAAACTAGAAAATAAAAAAACAGTAGGTTTTGGATTAGGTAACTTGTTTTACATTTGAAATTATGTTTATACCTAAAAAAATATTTTAAGATATCTTAAGGTGTATTAAAATAGGTAATATTGTATAATAATTTAATTCATAAAGAGTAATTTTATAAAACTATTGGAAATAGTGCAGATAATTAGTTCATAAATAATGGTTGCATAAAATAATAATATTGTTATACACTTTATATATTTTTAAATTTACTTATTCATATTTTATTATTATAATTTCAAATGTATGAATTGTAACTTTAAATTTTATTTAATTAATGGTGTAGTATGTCCATAATTTGTTTGTATAATTTTTATTGAAATAATCATTATCAATATCAATTACCTATACAAATATTTGTTCAGTAGCCAACAAAAGAATGGATATGCCAAATATAGTTTCTAAATCTATTATGGCTTACAATATAGTTCGCTATTTTTTTTTTACTTATCATATTTTAATGGTTAGTTAGATAAATATTAATACCTAATACTTAATAAATCAGTAAACTACGGTAGAATTATACAATGTAATGATTATTTTCTTTCTTTTTTTTAACTCACCTCGCATGTAGTATTATTAATAAAAATAGTTTCTAATAATTCTTTTATCAGGATAGGATAGTAAGTTTATGTATCACTGTGTTATTTGTATGAGTGTTTAAATGATTAATGAAGTTAGTTTTTTTTTATTCTACAGAGTTTAATTAAGTTGTTATTAAACATCACAAAGTTTTAGTAATGTGATTCGCATAAATTTATTATCCTATCTTTTGATATAGGCATTATACTCAATATTTAATTTTTCAATTTTTATATACATTTTTTTACATTAGAGCATAATACATTCAATTATCATTTGAAAATGAATATATATTTAAATTGTAAAAATACTAATTTAATTTATGTTTTTATTATAAATTATCGACTTAAATTTTAGAAAAAAAATAAAACAATTTCATGATTTTTGTTTAATTTAATTTTTTGTTCAAGAAAAAAATATTACTTTGAATAAATCAAATTTGATTTATTAAGAAAATACATTAGTTTTTAATTTTTTAAACAATGTTTTTTTTTTCTATTTCAGGGTTTCCGTGTATCTATATCTATGGGATTGTTTATAAGTACTACATTAATTGTGGTATTAGGAAACTATTGGAAAAGAAGAAAGTATTCTCGAGAATCGGCACCTGTTATCAAACATTATTCCTATGACAAAAGAAAAGCTAATATTGATGTACCTTCAGGTAAGTTACAATGTTTATTAAAACAAACAATTACATTTATTACAATTATGTTTTGTATTTCAGTATCTAGTTTTAGAATTTTTAGAACTAGCCATAGATCACTAAGTCCTAGCATCAAATCTACCAATCGACAAGCATCTGTGATATCTTCAACTCAAGATTCTCCAAGCCATTGTAAATCTTCAGAAGTTAAATATACTGCACCTCAACAACTAGGTGTAATGGGTAAGTAATATTTTAAAAGTTTAGTTTGTTATACTTAATTATTTAAATTCAAATTGTTTTAATTGTTTTTTTTTTTTTTTTGTAAAGGAATGGAATCATTAGCTTGTAGTATATCATTTTGGGAAGATGCATTGACAGCATTTTCTGGCAATAATTCAACAATGGTATCCAATAAACTTATGTCCACTGAAGATTCTCAATTTTGTAAGGAACTTCAACTTTTAGTGGACTCTGCTTACTCATTACAAGATCAATGTCAATTACTTTTCTTAGATCAAGTAAGAATTTAATATATTTATTTATTTCAATGTTGTATATTATATAACTGGTTGCAATTTATCATATATATTTTTTTAATTTAGAGGTCAGTATTATTTCGTGTTCAACAGAATGGAAATGGTGATACATTGAAGTTTGATGATCGTCGTTCGTCAGTAGATAGTTTTGTATCAGCACGCACAGATGTAAGCTATGTATTTTGTATTAAAATAATTAAAATTTAAACATTATATATCTTAGCAAATTGTGACCTAACTCCAAAATGTTGATAGACAAGACTGTTAGTAGCGTTACGACCAGCCTCTGAATGTCTTGATTTTGCTTAACCGTCTGAACTCTTGTCTCGGTGTCTCTTATATAATATGATCAATTCATAAGAGTGGTGGTCATGGTTATAGCGATTCCATTGTCATCATGGGGCCTCGTATTAAGTTTTAGTATTCTTGTCTATTCATTAGTTTTGACTTTTCTAAGAAGTTAACTACGTGTGAAAATATTTAAATAATTAAATTAAATAATACAATGTTCTTCTTGACTTCCATACGCTTACGTTGTTAATTGAACGGAAAACATGTCACCACACTGAACAATATTCATTAACAAAATTGTATACATATAGATATTTTTTATCATTGAGTTTGTAACAGTATCATGTTTCAAACTAATGTATTTTTATTCAATTGTTTGTAGAACTAAAATGGCTTAGTAAAAAGATTTAATATTGCAATAAAAGAGTAGTTTGTTAAATAAATCCAAGGATTAGCATTATAATTTTTTGAGTATTAAAAATATATTTTATATTATATTATTGTGGGATATTAGTTT
Organism: Schizaphis graminum; assembly: GCA_020882235.1. Taxonomy (NCBI): domain Eukaryota; kingdom Metazoa; phylum Arthropoda; class Insecta; order Hemiptera; family Aphididae; genus Schizaphis; species Schizaphis graminum. The sequence goes on along the minus strand of CM037033.1, from coordinate 87,148,944 downwards.
ATTTTAAAATTATTTTTTGCATATAAGAATGAATATAATGGGAGGAAGGATCAATAGTTGAATCTACCCTCCCTTGGTTTTATTTTATTGTAGTGTTTTTATAAATATAGTAGAACCTCTATTTAACAAACTTTCATTTAAAGAAGATGTTATATCTGTATGTGTAGTCTCTGTTTTACCATCGTAAATTAAACAAATTTACTTTTCATAAGAACACATTTTAAGTTGTTAGCTTTAATATTGAAGTAATTTATTAGTCCAAGAGTGGGCAACTGGCGGCCCGCAGGCTGCAGAACTTTTTTTATCTGGTCCGCACATTTTCAAATTATATCATATAATTTCAAAGTCAATCATATACTCTATCTAACGTCTATGTTAAACTAAAATACATAATATTTTGAATAACCTTTTTTTTTTCTATACTCTGGCCCGCTAAATTTTAATTTTCTAAAAATTGGCCCTTTAATAACTTTCAGTTTCCCATCCCTGCCTTAGACTGTTATTGATTTTGATATGTAACATGTGATCTACGAATAATGAAATTGGTTGTTGCCAGTTTGACGTTGCCGTTCTTTCATTAGTGTGTGTTGTATGTTTTAAAAATTGTAGCCAATCAAAAAGAAACATTTTAAGTATAGATGATTATATTGATGAAAAAATTGGAAAATGGAGTGCAAAAAAAGTCACCGCTGAAAAATTTGGAATTCTATCTAGTACAGTATCGACAATAATCAAGATACAATTATAAAAAGTGCAAAGATCTTGGAGAGCATATTAAAACTATTTAAAACACTCAAATAAAATGATGTAGACAAAGCAGTTATAAAGTGAGTAAAATGATGCATGATAAAAATATACCCTTTATACAAAATATAACCTTTTATACAAGAAAAAGCAATTGAATATACACTTTTGGGACTTGAAACATTTCATACCAGTTCTGGTTATGTAGACAAATTAAACAAATATCACAGCATGACAATAAAAATTTTATCAGAAGAGAGTTATAGCGTTTTAGAAGAAGATTATTGTTTTTGAATCTAAATTAATCAACATTTTAAAACATCGCGAACACAATAATATATTTAATATGGATGAAACCACTTCTTTTCAAGTGTTTATCAAACAAGACATTAACTTTTAAAAATGATAAAATATGCTATGAAGGGAAAAATAATAAAAGCATGTAACTGTTGTTGTATGTGCTAATATGTTTGGAAAAAAAATTAAACTGGATAATTGGAAAAGTGGTTCTCTTTTTAGACAACTAGCCAGTATACCTGGATGATTCAACGAAAAAGTTAGTGAATGTCTAGTTAGTTCTACCCCCCCTTTCTCATTTGAATACAAAATTGAAATTACCAGTGTGATAAAAAAAATCTGAAAATTTACTATTGAAAAATAACTCTTAAGAAATTCCTTTCAAAGCTGTAAAACGGTCAACCTATTGAAAATTTCATTAAGCTCAGAATTTCAATTTATACATTTCAAATGTAAAGCAAAATAAAATTTTAAAACTACAATAAGAAATTTTTTCAAAAAAGCAGGATTCTCAGATAAGTTAATTCAAGAAAAAAGTAGAACAATGGATTCTATTGAAAAATGTTGAAATCAGTTGCAAGTAATAGGTATTATTAATGAAGACATATCCATACCACAAGATACATTTTTAAGAGTGGATAAAAACATTATTGTTACTGCATATCCAAAAGATGATGAGATTCTGTGAAGATTATAAAGAAAAAAACATAGACGAACCTCATTTCTCTCATCCAAACACAAATAAAGTTATGGTATGTGTTTGAGACTTACATTCATCAAAGATTTCAGCACACCAAAAATGTACCAAATGATACCTTTAAGTCTTTTAATAAGTAATAATAGTTTTATTATCAAAATGGTATAAAAGTTGTTCAACAGGACATTAAAACGTTTTTCGACAACATAGAACAAAAAAAAATATTTACACATGTATTACGGACGAATAGTGTGACATCACATACTATATTAATCCTTATCAAAATTTAATTTTGGATCCAAACAAAACAAAATAAACATTTAAAATGTATATAAATATAAAATAAAATAAGTTTGTAAATTATAGTCTTTTAAAACAGATAAATCTATGAAATCTATTCATAAAAGACAAATGCAAAATAAAAAAATGTTCTAAACTCTTTTAAATTGTTTTAACAAACAAAATTAATTTAATAATTTATTTTGTATACATTTTAAATGGGCATCTTAGTTTGTTTGAATCCAAATGATCTAATTGATAAAATGTTTAATACATGATAACATGTATGACGTAGGCACTATTCGAGCATCTTGATTAATTGATTTTTTTTTTATTTTAATTAATTTATTAAAACTATACACATATTTTTTATTATTGCATATTTGCATGAATTTCATTCACTTAAATGATTTTTTTTAAGTTTGTTAATAGAAGTTTACTGTAATTTATTATCCTTAAGTATATTAATAATTGGTTGTTAGTTGTTACTGATATTTCAAAAAATGTATTGATAAATGATATGGCTTTATTAATAAATAGAGATATTGAAGCTTTATGTATAATCAATCATATTCTATGTTTACATGTGATAGTTTTAAACCAGTTAAATATCTATGGGAACTTCTATTTTAACTAGTAAATTAACAACTCAGACTAGAGAGCCTTGATAATAAATTATTATTAAGACTCTCTAACTTGGATTATAGTTTAGGTTTTCTTAACAACAATTTGTAACAATATTTGTATTAAAAAAAACTGTGTTAAATTCATTAACAAAGAACCATATATTTACTTAAAATGTATAAGGTAACTTTTTGCACTATAACAAATTGTAATCCACAATGATGAAATAAAAATAACTATTTAGTTAATATATTATTATATATCTGTGGTTACAAGCTAAAAGCAGTTTCAATTGTTTCAAATCCACATACACTCGCATTTCTACCGATAGTCAGATGTATTTAATGTGGTCATAGATCGATTTTCAAATTAATTAAAAGAACCATTTCATTATTATTAAAATATGTTTATTTCTTGTATTTGTATGATTATTATAATAATTAAATTAAATAAAATGATAAAAAGATAAATTTGTTATTAAAAAAATTGAGGGAAAAAGGTGTTGAGCCCTTCGGCATACATTAAATGAATTACATTTTTCAAATCACATCCATATTATGTTGATTGAGCTACAAATACTCCGCTGATATAAATTATATTATATTATAATTAGGAGTAGGGAATTAATGTCCTAAAAAACTTTAAAATATGCTTGTATTTATGTCCTAAAGAATCACTAAATATACATTTAAAAAAAGTATATTTCTAATAAATAATAATATTTGTAGATATGATACATAAATAGATAAATTTGATTAATTATCCAAGATAATTATTTTCTTTTTAGATTCTGAACGGAGTAATATAATGTATTGATTTTACAATGGATGTGTGTGTGTTTTTTATTTTTTGTATCTGTGTACAGCATAACTAGTCGAAATAATGCATCAATTTCAAATTTTGGGGGTGGTTTCCGATGGAAAAGTGGATATCCTTGGCAGGCGCGGATCCAGCCCGTGATTAGGGGGGGGGGGGGCGAATAACCACGTATATAAACGGAAGAATTGCTCTGATAACCGAGTAAATTATAAGGCCAAAAATAAGCCTATACAAATAATTGACAATTGTCTACTACCCGTCGACCGCGGCACTCAACGTATTAAAATTAGTTTTAAATCTTTTTACTGAGCATTTTTCCTAAACAAAACACAGCTTACGGGAGGGGCGGCCGCCCCCTCCGCCCCCTACTGAATCCGCGCCTGATCCTTGGTGCATTATGGAGGTCACAAGTAAATATTTACCAATAGTTTTCAAAAAAAATCGAGAAAAACAAAAAAAAAAGTGATAGCAAAACGGGAATTTTTACGCAAAACCAGTTTTCGTAAAAATCAAATTTTTATTTTGCTATAACTCAAAAACTAATCGATGTAAATACTTGAAATTTTTATCAAATGTTTATATTAGCGTTCTCCGTACACAGTTAAATTTTCAAAGAATTTTTTATTTTAAGAACTATTTATAGACAATTGAAATTTTTAATTTTTCTAAGTATTTTTTTTTTAAATAACGATAAAAATTTTTTAGCCGACCAGAAAATCTTGAAAATTTAATACAAGATTTCTTATAAGTTGTTCTTAAAGTGATAAAAAAAAATCCGAAATCGTTAGTCACAATTTTTTTTTTATAAGTGCTTAAAGTTCGAATTTATACGAAATATGTCAAAATTGCGAAAATTTGCAAGTGATTTTGTGGTTGAAAAATCGTAAAATTTTTTATTTTATAACTAAGTTTTGAAAATTTGGTACAAGGTTCTCCATACATTTTTCTTCAAATATCTGTAAAAAAAACTCTACCGGATTCAGACAAAAATTTTTTATGAGTGTTTGAAATTTAAATTTTTACAAAACTGCGTTAAATAACGGTTTAGCCTCAAACGGTTTTTGATATTTGTTGTTATTCAAATAGTATAAGTCGTAAATACTTGAAAATTTTACCAGTTATTTAGATTGCCATTTTCTTTACGTGATTTGATTTTAAAAATATTTTGATTTTTTTTGAGCTATTTATAGGCATTTGAAATAAATTACTTGAAAATTTAATTGAAGGGTCCACATAACTTGTTCTAACTCTCATTCAAAAATTATAAGAATACATAGGCACAATTTTAGATTCTGAACGAAGTGATGAATGTATTGCTTTTACTATGATGTTTTTTTTTTTTTTTTTTTTTTTGTGTCTGACGACAACATTTGGAGCAGTAATAATGCTCCGATTTTTGACTTCAAAATTAAAATTTTCTAATAGTTTTCAAAAAAATCGAGAAAAACAAAAAAAAAATGACAGAAAAATGGAAATTTTACGGAAAAACCACTTTTCGACAAAATCGATTTTTTGATTTTGCTGTAACTCAAAAACGAATTATTGTAAATACTTGAAATTTTCACCAAATGTTTATATTATGGTTATCTCTTTACAGTTAATTTTTCAAAATATTTTGACCATTTTTAAGCTACTAATAGACAATTGAAATTTTCGACTTTTCTAAGTATTTTTTTTTAAATAACGATAAAAATTTTTTAGCCGACCAGAAAATCTTGAAAATTTAATACAAGGTTTCTTATAAGTTGTTCTTAAAGTTATAAAAAAAAATCTGAAATCGTTAGTCACAATTTTTTTTTATAAGTGTTTAAAGTTCGAATTTATACGAAATATGTCAAAATTTAAATTAAATTTCATACGCTCATAATGCGAATGTTGGCCATAGTAACCATAGTAACATAATATAAAACTATACTATTTGTTTCAAAATAGAATATTTGACAATATTTAAATATAATATATCCTAAACTGACAAATCATCTTCGTTCAGAATCGTTTTTCGTATACAATGATACCTATCATTGCATTCAAATTTAACCTTCCATAGTCTGAGGTCCACCCCACCCCCTAATATACAGCAGAGCGATACCCACTTACCCGCTTTTTTTTTTATTAGCATTTGAAGTTCAAATATTGACAAAAATTCGTCAAAATCATGAATATTTTTCACTATTTGGTAGTTAAAAATTTATAAATATTTTACTATCAAAAGCTAAAAATTGAAAATTTAATACTATGCTGTCCATAAGTTAAGCTTAGAATAATTATAATAAAGTTTGAGGATTATTCAATTTAAAAAATTTTACGAGTGTTTAAAGTTTTAATTTTAATTTGAAATCAAAAATACACGTGTAAAATAACTTTTTACTAATAAATAATTTTCGATTTTTTTTATTTTTAAAAAATTACTAAACGTAAGATCTTGAATCTTTTACTTAAATTTTTGAATTTGTTTCTAAATAGAATATATGACAATATTTAAGTATAATATATCCTAGACTGACAAATCATCTTCGTTCAGAATCGTTTTTCGTATACAATAATACCTATATCATTGCATTCAAATTTAACCTACCCTAATCCGGGGTCCACCACACCCCTAATGTACAGCAGAGCGATACTCACTTACCCGCTTTTTTCAGATTTGTTTTCATCTTACATTGAGTTTTAGTCTAAAATAAAAATGTTTAAATTGTTTTAAAAAACAAATTAAATTGAATACATTTGAATATTTTCAATATAGTACTAATTACATCAAATTATTAGATATTTTCTTAAGTTAGGTAACTTACCCCTTCATATAAATAATTGTCAAATATGCAAAATATGCAACTTTAAATTTTGAATATAAATTCGTATTACTATGAAACAAATTTCTTTATTACTTAGCTATGTTTTTAATGATTATTTAAAAACATGCAAACTCCTATAAGTTTATAATACAGTGGACGCCTCTTATTAGACTCAAAATCATCTGGAACGGTCCAGACGTATCCAAATACATTATAAAAAATTTGGTTATAAGACTCAAATTTCGTAAAAAAAAAATAGTAATAAATAAACATTTTTGGTTAAAATTTAAAAATAAATTGATTTTCAAAAATAACATATTTTTTAGGTTATTTCAGGTTTTGATTCATGCTTAAATGTGTGTATGAACAATAAAATTTTATCGCATTTCACATTTTTTGTAATTATCGTATGTAATATATATTAAAGTAGATTAAAATTAAAGCAAAATATGTAGTAAAATTAAATTCATAAAGTAAATATGTTATTGAAAAATTTTTTTTCCAACTTTGCCTACTAGATTCATTTGGTTATAAGACTCAGTTTGTGCTGATGCTAAAGTGATTCTTATAAGCAGTTTCCTCTGTAATAATTCATTTATAACTATATTTTTTTTTTATTTCTTTGTTAATATCAATAATAATTATGTTAATGTTTAGATTTTTTTTAAATACATTTCAAGAAAATACCTAAACGTTTTATTTCCTGAAATAGCATAATTGTAAAAATAATGATGTATGCATAGTTCATTTTAAAATCTGACTTTGCTACTATACCAAGATATATAATGACTTCTGTTTTAAATTATAATTTTATTACAGTTGATAAGTGTATGTTATTTGACCTTGATCATTTTTATATTATTTTAATCTTTATTATTTCTCCTAAATATTATAAAACTATTTAATTTAATGTTTTAGGTAGCAAATTTGAGAGAATTTGAAGAATTAAATTTTGACAACTATTATCTATATCAAAATGCTTTAAGGTACTCTGAAATTGAAGGCATTGCTTGCAGGTAAGTAATATTTTTAAATTGTTTTGTTAAATTATCATTAATCAAATACGTATCATTTGAGTATTTTATTATAATTGTACAATGATTTAAGAAGATTGCAGGCTCTGTTTTTTTTTCTCTTTGACCCAAAGGCAATATAAACATGATGTATTTACCCAAAATCATTTTTTTCTTTTTGATTAAGGTATGATATTATATTGATTTGTTTAAAAATTGAATATTTTTTCAAAACAAAACTATTTAATAAAATAAAATATAAAACTAATATATCAAAATCAAACTCATAAATATTTTGTATCAAATGCGTTTTATCTATATTGCACTTAGGTCTGAAAAGGAAAACAAATATTGCGTTGATATCTTCTTAACAACATTTTAATCAGTTTTTAATAGATTATTATTTTTGTGTAGGAGCTATCGAACAACATTAGTAAATTGTGCTTCGGATAGAGAATATGTCTGTAAATTACACTGTATCCGTCAAGCTTTTGAACATTTATTCAAGAATGAAAAAAACTCAATGTGGTTTTCGGATTGTGGGAGACGTATATTAACTGATATATTTTTATTTGCCGAAAAAGTAATATTTTTTTGTCATAATATTATGTTTTACTATTGGTATATATATATTTTTTAATCCAGCTTTACGATCCATTGAGGATCTTTACCGCCAAAACCCCATTTCTTTGTCATAGCTATAACTTGCTAATCAGCCCCACCTTGGGCTACCGCATTCCATATCTTATTTATGCTGTCTAATAATAATAATAATATTGTTACCAAATTAACAATTAAAAACAATTTATGAGTAACAAATCAAAAAATTACATTAAAATACATTGGTTCTCTTTCCAATAGCTGAGCTTGTGCTAAAAAAAATCTATCCATCTTCTTCGTGGCATTTCCCTTGGTCTCGTCCCCACTAACGTCTAAGTCATTATTTCTTTTATTAGCCATCCGTCTGCTCGCCAAGCAAGTCCAACCCATTGCATTCTTATACTTTTAATAAATTGTACAATATTTTCCTTTTTATATAAGTTTTCTAGCTGAACATTCGATCTCAGTTCCTATTATGTTCCAGTATTAAATACTAGACCATGTATTTTTCTTAGAATTTTCTTTTCTAATCTTCTTAATTTCTCTTTGTCACCGCTTTAGTTGTAGACCATGTGGCACATGCATAAGTCAGTACTGGTCTTATGTAGCTTATATAAAATTTTTCTTTAAAATTTTTTGATATCGCTTTTGTTTTAAAGAGGGTCTTCATTGCAAAATAACATTGATTTGCTGCATTCAGCCTTACATCTATTTCTTCGTGCATAATATTTTTGTTGTTTAGAGTTACTCCCAGGTACTTAAATTCTTTAACTTGTATGAATTCATTATTTTATACTTTAAGATTGGAACCATCTTCTGATCCTCTTGTTAGCACCATGTATTTTGTCTTCTTCGCATTTACTAATAGACCCATATTTTTACTTGCCTTAATTTAGGGTTACCAGATTATATTTTTCTGAACCCGGGACATTTTGAATGGATAAATATTATATAATATACAGGATAATTTTTTTATTAAAGAACACTCATTATTTCTGAAAGTATTCATGTTTTTGAAAATATTTTTTTTCATAGTTTCAAGTTGTTATAAAAACAACATTTTTATTAAAAAATTATATTTTTAAATATTTTTTGTCCATATATTATTTTAAGGTTTTTACTTTTTTGAATGACAACATATAGTTTTAATTTCATATTCCAAAGCAGAATAATTTTCTGAGTATTTCGATACATAAAAATCGAATTTAGGGCCAGTAGTTTATGAGTTATAAGTATTTAAAGTTTAGATTCGCGGAGTGGAACGGAGTTACCCCGCAAAATGTTTGTCTACTACTCCGCTTGTCTAAACTTTAAATAAGTATAACTTATAAACTACTCGCCCTAAATTTGAATTTTATGTATCAAAATACTCAGAAAATTATTCTGCTTTGGAATATGAAATTAAAACTATATGTTGTCATTCAAAAAAGTAAAAAACTTAAAAAAATATAATTTTTTAATAAAAATGTTGTTTTTTTAACAACTTGAAATTATGTAAAAAAATATTTTCAAAAACATGAATACTTTCAGAAATAATGAGTGTTCTTCGATAAAAAAATCACCATGTATATATCGCCATATGAAAGAAAAATATGTATATAAATTAAAAATAATAATAAAATAATATTTACTTTTTTTGATCATTATTATAATATATTTATCCATAGGTAGACATGTAATTAATTAAAGCCATTAAGTTTATGATTATCGTGGTAATACATTTTGGGTTTGACCATACAGTCTAAAAATAAAATACCCACCTACGATTATCGAGCGTACAATCTTGCATTTTTTAATGTGTTAGAAGATAATGTTTTCTCATAATTGAAAATCGGTATTTTAGCGAGTGAAATTTAGAAACCGGGACAAATCGCTGTCCCGAAACACTTTCTCAGGACACCGGGACACTTAGTTAAAAACCGGGACGTATGGCAACCCTACCTTGCTTAATTTCTTCAGATTCGTTTGAACTTCTGCTAAAGTATTTTCAGTGATTATAATGTCATCTGCGTATGCAAGTAGTAGTAGTCCTCGATCAAGTGACCAGGCATTTCCGTTTGACATTTCTTGGACCAAATTTTCTAATGCCATGTTAAAAAGTATAGATGACATGGCATCCTTGTCGTAGTCCACTTTTGTTTTCAAAAGCCATACAGTTCATTCCCAAGTTTTACTCTACTATCTGTTTTTCTGTTGCATAGTTTTTACCATTTTGATAATTTTCATAGAGATGTCAAATGCCCTGAGCACCTCCCATAGCCTTTCCCCGTCAACATTATTATAAGCCTGTTTATAGTCCACAAACACCATGTGCCGATCCTTTGCGTATTTATAGTGCTTTTCCATACTGTCTCACTACAAATATAATATGGTCAGTGGTTGATCTTCCTTTTCTGAATCCACTGGTATTCTTCTAAAGCTTCTTTAGCGTATCTTTCTAATCATTTTAATATTATTATTGATATATTAGCTAATAAAAATATTATTTTATTGTAGGATCCTAAGGATTTTCTTTTAGCTTATGAAGAGATGTTGAGTTGGGCAAAAACTGATGCTCACTGGACAGAGGCTGAAAATGAATTGTCAACTAGGGGTGTGAAAAAAATGACTTTTTATGATATTGTTATGGATTACATTTTAATGGATGCATTTGAAGATCTTGAAGCTCCTCCTACATCGGTGATTGCTGTAATACAAAATCGTTGGTTATCAAAAGGATTTAAAGAAACCGTAATATCGAATTTTATATATACAGTAGAGTCCCGCTAATCCGGACTAGATGGGACCAGACTCTCTATGGATTATCAAAAATCCGGATTAAACAAAATAACGTTTTTTTTTTAACTTACTAATTAATAAACACTGTAAATAATAACACAATAAATATACTGTCTAAAAACACCTTGTGTATTTATACGAATTCAAAATTTATTGATTTACAATTTTACATTAGGTACACTTTATTGTTTTTATTCTTGAATATATATATATATATGTTATACATGAGTACATACTAAATATGAAACATAAATTGTCAAGATTAGCGATGACCGGATTAGTGGGACTCTACTGTATGCATAATATATAATCATATTTAATTCTTTCTAAAATTATATACTATGTATTGAGCTACTGCAACAATTTATAAAGTCAACAAGACTTAAGAATATGTTTGGCATGCCTTAGCTCACTTATCTTATTTATTAGTAAAAATTAGAGAATACGCGCCTAATCATGTTACAAATATTAATGCGCTTACTGTCAGGTTAAATTTTGTATGGAACACAACAAATAAAATAATAACTTCTATATAACCTAATCTAACCTATCAAGCCACTCTATACAGGTTGATTCGTTATATTCGTTATTCCAAAATTTAAATGGTTTTAAAAATAATTTTTTCTACATAATTCCCAGACAAAATAAAACAGTATATTTAAAAAAAAAGTAAGAAACTTAAAAATATTTAATGATAAAAAGTAATTGTTTTATTTTGTCTAGAAATTATGTAAAAAAAAAAATAAATTCATAAAAGTTAATAGATTTTGAAATAATAAGCGGTCTTTAATAAATGAAAATGAAACACTCGGTATATTATATTTATTTAAAAAAGGAAAATGTGTTTGATTGTAGTTTATACTTAAAAATTACTCAACTAATATAATGAAAATGTTAGTGATTGATCTGATTTTAGAAATACCAAGAAGGTTCACCTTGATTACTATGAGTAATTCGTTAATTATTCTTAAATTGTGTGTATAAATCAATTATACTATTTGAAATAAAAATGTAAATATATTAGCACTATGCTTTTATCACTGAGTTCAGGTTAGGTAATTAAGTAAAACGGTTGAGTACAATGGTTTAACAAATTAATTGTTATCATCATGTCATTATGTTCTAAGAATGCATTACACACAGGGCCGTGGAGAGACAAGTTTAGGTCTGGAAGGAAAATGCTTAAGGGCCCCTATTATTATTATAGTGGTGGTTTCAGGAGCCACGGTCACCCTCCTTCCCCCAACCCCCTCACAAGATCAAATTAATTTCAAATATTTATACTTTTTCTATTTTAAGTAACAAAGTAAAAGCACAAATTTATAAAAAATATTAGTTTTAATATTATTGTAACTTGAAGCAATCAAAGACACAAAGTACAGAAAATCGTCTGTATACTGTTTACTGGGTAAAACCGTAAATACAGCATATTATATAGAGTATTTACGTGAATGACACAATAAAAAATAATGTTACACAAATTACTTTTTCATGAAATAGTTTTCACATATATATTACACACATATATTTATATTATTTTATCATTTGGTTAACATACCGTCAGCTAAAATTTGTAAATAAGTAAAAAAAAATTGTTCGAATTATATAATTAATAACGGTGCCTCTTTTTTCGGGCTCCTTTAAACATTCAGGTCCGGGAGGGATCCTAGTGGATCCTACCTTCCTTCCTCTCCCTCTATCGACAGGCCTGATTACACATGATCTGAAGAATAATATCCTATTATGTTGGCTTTAAATCTTTATTCAGTAGTGATAGATTATGGCTCTTTCCATTTTATATGATTTAAGAATTTTTAATATAATATTAACTATATATATTTTTGCCTGTTTTAGGCTTTATCAACTGCAGTATGGTCTGTACTCCGTTCCAAGCGTAGTAAATTGAAGTACCCAAATGGTTTTATGCATCATTTTTACAACATATCTGAACAAATGTCACCTTTACTTGCATGGGGCTTCTTAGGTCCTGATGAAGAACTGAGCAGAATATGTTTATTTTTCAAGGTATATAAATATTAATTGATTACATCATCTAGTATAGTTTACTACTTAACATAGTATTAATGTTTATTTATAATATCTTACTATTATATTAAATTGTCTAATTCTAATAATATATAAACTTGCATTGGACATTGGTTATATATTATTTTTAATTTTCTTAGGATCAAGTTATTGAATTGATGCGTGATATATTTAGCTTTGATAAATGTCGTTATACTACCAAAGAAGAACTATCAGCAGACATGTTTGAGCAATTTAAAATACGAGCGGAGAACATAAATAAAATGATTGAAATGAAATGTAGTTTGGATGTTAAGTCTTAATTATTGATCTCTTGATTTAAATTGAGATATACATTTGCATAGTTACCAGCTTATTTTGTGCATTTGTTTTCTATTGACAATTAATGTATGTTGTTTGTTTTTTGTTTTTTATAATTTATAATTTATAATTTTTATAATTTATAAATTTAAATTCAATATTTTATTATTTTGTTTTAAAAATGTATAACATTTTAGTTTTTATTACAAAAATGACTAGCCTTTAGATTAGTTTATTGTATTTAATAGCATTAATAATTGTAATTTTTGTTTAATGGTTTGGTGTTAATTTTTATGGTTGAAGTTTTGGTAAATTAATTTAATGATAAAATAACTTGCCTGATCAATGTATTTTATTAGAATATGATTTTATTGGTATAAAACATCTGTGTTCAGTATTGTGTACAATAATTTGTAAAGTTGTTAAAAAAAATCATTGTAGTGTTAATCTTTAATTTACAAAATATATTTATATAGAGTAGAAATTATTTAATATAGCCTTGTTAAGACGAATATAATGGTTATGATAGGCTTTACATATTGTAAATTTATAATAATCTAAAATGTATTTCCATATGGGAGTTAATTTATGTAAAATATAAATCACTTACAAATATTTACTATCAGTATGAATAAGTCTTATAATTGTAATTTAGATAATAAGTTTTTATTTTACAGCAAGACATTTATTACTAGATAAATTGTGTTTTAGATAAAAAAAATTAGATTGATTTAATTTTAATTTTGTGTAATTATTAATATTAGTTCATAGTAGGTATATAATTGTTATCTCATAGAACCAATTTGTTTATAATTTATTTATTACGATGTATACCTATATTTTATGAGTTTGTTGTGTTTGAATGACAAAAATGTTCAACTGAATAATTTAAAATTGACTTAATTAAGTCATCATTAAATATAATTCATGACTTGAGTATTTTTGAATACTATTAATTTTTAATAATACAAAATTTATTATATTATTATTTATGGGGATACGCTTTTTAGTTTAACATTATAATACAATATGATTTAATGCATTATTATTATTATTATTATTATTTTACTGTTGTAATCAACATGAACTAAGAAGATAGTAAGTCTTCAATAAGTTATCAATTTTAAACAATTTATTTGGTATCTGGATGTGCACAATAAATAGCCTAACAATAAATGTATGTATGTTTATTGTACTTTTCTGTATTTGATACTATTGAAAATATAAAAAAAAAAAATATTTTTAGTGTTATAAATAGTTATTAATTGACTAATCAGTTCATATTATAAGAGAATATGAGAATGTAATTTTTTATGATTTTACTCCTATTATCATTAGATAAGTTACAATATTAATCTGTTAAAATTTGAGTAGGTATTTATAACTATGTATTAAAACAATGATGATTAACATTTATTATTTATTCTGATTGCAAACGTACAATTTTTATTTTAATGAACATGAATAAATATCCTTTATAAATACTTTTTTAATAATATTGTTATTTTAATAATATAACATTATATTTTATATAGGTAATATTTTCAGCTCTCTTTTAACATATTTGTATTCATTTTAACACTGTATGCCTTAGTGTTATTATATAATACGTTGACTGCTACATGGCCGCCGGCTACCCAATTTATGTCATTTATTGTGAATGGGTTGCTGCCTGCCAGCAACCAAATAACTTATACTATTTTTATAAAGCCACTTAAGTCTACGGCTAACAAATTCAACATACTTTTGTATGGATTTTACTTTAATGCGGCTTGGAGATAAAAAAGTGTAGTTTTTACCTTAGTGTAGACCATGAATTAAGATATATCTTAATTTTATTTATTTATTTATTTATTTCAGCCAAATTTAATTACAACTATATGATACAATTAGTAAATTATTACATCAAGAATACATTAACAATAGCTGATACATATACCAACTGAGCTAAGCTCGTATCTGGAATACGGAGTTCATATAAGTTAAAATTCTTATAATAGTAAAAAAAAAAAATTTAAAAAGAAAAATACTTATACAATTAAAGATATGACTTAATTAATCAATATTATACAGTAGTAAAAAATTTAGTGGAATATATTTTAGTAACACATTTAACATATACACATTCTGATAAGATATTATAATTATTATACATATTCACTTTTTAAAATTTCACTTATACACACATTCTTATCTAGTTCATTAACTATTTTATTTATAGCCTTTTTTATTTGATTTTTATTAACTGTATCATTGGTATTATTTGGTTGGTTTTTACATAAACTTGTTATTAGACTCTTCGCATCGTTACTTAAATTGTTGAATATAGTTTTACCCATGTGATAGGGGGAGTTTCTTGAATTTGTTAAAAACGTATACCTATGACGGTTTAATGTATTTACCTGTTCTTCTGTCCATTATTTCTATAGCATTTAGTGTGTTGTTTTGTATAGATTTTATTAAAATTTGTCTAATGTATAATTTATAGATAAGTAATATATTTGTATGTTTGAATAATTCACCTGACGGTTATTTTAATGGCAAGGATATACGCTACTTTTATTATCATTTTCTGGGTTATATGTAATGCATTTATGCCTGTTCTATTAGAGCCTTCCCAACATGTTATACCGACATAACATGTTTTATTAAGAAATCGAATTTTGTAGAATTAAACAGTTGGGCGATTGTAAACTCCGCCAGAATATCGGTCAAGATAAAAAGGTAATAATAGGTCTATGGTAAACTCCGCCAGTTTTTTTTTTACCTAGTCAGTGCGACAAATATTTAATATTTTTAATATTTATTTATTTTTAAATATTGATATGATATGATATTATAATTCAGGGTCTATTCTAAAGACTTTTGTCAACAACACATTACACCAGTGGCGTTGCCAGGGGGGGTTTTGTGGGTTGAACCCCCTCCCCCCTTCGGCCGTATTGTTATCAAAAATATAATTTTTATAATATAAAAATACAATCATTTATTCGTGGTGAAATGTATTCTGTTATGCTGTATTTACATTATCGACTGCACTGGTGATAATAATTATTATCATTCAATTATTTTATTATTTCAATACGGTTGTAGATTTATTTTATTTTATTACTAAAACCCCCCCTCCCAGTGTCGTAACTATAAAATTCTAGCCGATGTGCAATATTATTTTGTGGCCCCTAAAAATAGTTATATGAATAAAATTAAACAATTACACGTTACATTTATGATATAAATGAAAAAAACATGTTCTAATAACAATATTTCTACCTGTTTCATGGAGGATTTATTTTTATACTCTATACGGGAATAATATTGTAATATCTATGACAGTATGACCAAATAATAGTATAATATTTATAGATAAAATTCTTCGTAATATAAAATATTATGATTTTATTGTAATTTATTATTTATTATAAAATAATTTAAAATTATTAACAAAATATAAAATGTTAATATACATATTTTAAACAAAGTATCAAAATTCATAGGCCCCTTTTGGACCTTCTAGGCCCCAGGCCCCGGTGCAATGCACACCTATGCAACCATGTAGTTACGCCACTGACCCCCCTAAAAAAAATCCTGGCTACGCCACTGCATTACACATTACGTCATTCCCTCTGCCCCTCTATCAAAGGTCACATTTATAACTCTACTCTTAACTATTCTAAAATATAATTATAAAAGATATAAGTGATATAACATTATAACAATAAAACTAATAAACATTGCAAAAATGAATATATTTCGACCAAAACATTTGTCATTTTAAATATAGTTTTAAATAAGTATAGAATTGTATTGTGTAATATAATTATAAAAAATAAATTTTAATACTTTTAATTATAGGTATGTTAAAATTCAATATAATATAATATTAAACAGAAAAGTAAATTGGAATTGAATCGAAAGAAACCAAGGCCTGCAAATACCTATTATAATGTTATATTTATGACCCATATAAATTGTTTATTATACAATACACATAATTCTAAATCATACTAATATATGATTGTTTAGCGTAAGCAAGTACCGATAAGATAATCGATTTCCGAAAAATAATCTTTAAAATAATACAATATAACTAGTCAAATAATTTAACATGTATAATATTATACATATTTATTTATAATATTTAAAATTTGAAAATCAATTCACTCAAATACGCATAATTCCCACAAATTTATGACATCTGTGGTTTTTCAAAAATATAATTTTCGAATCATTTCACTAACTTCCTCATACGTAATATTATTATTATAACATTATCCACAACATAAAAATGTATTTCCAACAACGCAAAACATTTTCTCAACATCGCAAAGAATGCTCAACAGCGCTTTACAATATAACCCTATTATATTATAATTATTTTTTAATAATATATTATATTAATTTTATACTACTATTTGATATTCTTCACTGGCGGAGTTTACATGAACTAAATTTTACCTGATTTTTTTCAGTGGCGGAGTTTACATAAACTCAATTTTACCTGTTTTTTTTTCTGGCGTAGTTTACAGTAAAAAAAGGTACTTGTGGCGGAGTTTACATGCGCCCAAGCAGTTAAGCTCCTTATTTTATTTTTTATATTTTGGATATGTTCAGACCATTTTAAATTAAAATCTAATGTTATTCCTAAATATTTGAATGATAGAACCATTTCAATTGGTTTACAAATGCAATTTATCGTGCCTGTTCCACAACTATGTATTATGAAGCTGTATCCAACAGGAAGTTGTGAACGCGTTGTAACTATTGGCATGCAGACCGATTTATTTATATTAATTGATAATAGGTTTTTTTTCATCCAGTCGTACATACACCGTAAATCTATTTCGACGGTTTGTTTTAATTTTTCCCAATTATCTTCGAAATTAATTAGTACTATATCATCAGCAAACATGAATAGTTTTCCTTTTAATAATGATGCAGGTACAGAATTAATATATAGTAAAAACAATATGGGGCCTAATGATGTACCTTGAGTAACTCCATAATCTTTGACATAGCAAAAATCACTATGATTAGATCCGATGGTGGTTAGTTGTTGTCTATTACTAAGATAACTGATGAACCATTTTAATGTATTTTCATCAAAGCCTAATTCTTTTAACTTGTTGAGTAATAATTGTCTACAATAACGAATTTAACGTATTACATATGAATATCAGGTCATATAATCGAAATATAGATGAGTTTTTGTGCATGATAAATGACTCAATTAATTGCTTAGACATAATTATTCTTAGTGAAACTTGTAACAGCACGGGGTTTACCCCCCAAAATATAATCGGGTTTTCAAGTTACAAAAGTGAAAATAATCTTAATCAAAACGATGGAGTACTAATATATACGAACAATAAACATAATATATCTATTAATCAACTGCAATTGTTCTCTGAAGCTAGTTGTATAAAAATAAACTTAAATGTAAATAATAAACCAATTACAATTATAGCCGCATATCGCTCACCACAATCTAATATAAACATTTTCCTATCTGAATTATCTACCTTAATGACTTCAGGTCATATTCACAATAATTGTATATGGATTGGCGATATTAATATTGACATATTAGAAAAAAATACTTCTCTTACAACCGAAAACTATTTAAATATACTATCATCAAATGGTTTTACTTCCCAAATCTGTACGCATACTAGAGTGGGCTACGATACTAGATCATGTATTGATCACATATTTAGTAGAAATATTAATCTTAATCCTGCAGTAATTAAAACCAGTATAACAGACCATTACACAATTATAGGTAGTATAAAAAACGTACAAATTAATAAAAAACACATAGATAATTACTCAAATACAATATCATGTATTGATTATAATAAGATAGCTAAATTGTTATCTTTTATCGAATGGACTGGACACAATTTTCCCAGTAGTACAAACAGTACTCAATATCCTAATTTTAAAAAAGGAATAAATACTAATAACATATTAAACTCAAACCCCGTCTTCAATTTAAATACCATTAGTACTTATGAAGTAACCAATATCTTAAATAATTTGAATAATAATTCGGCACCTGGAGCTGATGGTTTTACAGCATCATTTTTTAAACAAATAAGAGACAATGTGATATTTCCTATGACCCATATAATAAACTGTAGTATAACAAACGGTATAGTACCTGATGAACTGAAAGTAGCGAGAATTATACCAATTCATAAAAAAGGGGATAAAACAGATTTTATTAATTATAGATCTATATCAATAGTAGGAATTTTAGCTAAAATCCTTGAAAAAGTAATTAAAAATCAACTATTAAATTACTATTGGAGAAAAATAAAATAATATACCATGGACAATACGGCTTTAGAAAAAAATTAGGTACAGAAGACGCATTAATTGATATAAATAACTTTCTACATAACAAAAGGGATGGTAAAAAAAAAAATTTAATTACGTTCTTGGACTTAGAAAAAGCATTCGACTCAATTAGTAGACAATTATTACTCAACAAGTTAAAAGAATTAGGCTTTGATGAAAATACATTAAAATGGTTCATCAGTTATCTTAGTAATAGACAACAACTAACCACCATCGGATCTAATCATAGTGATTTTTGCTATGTCAAAGATTATGGAGTTACTCAAGGTACATCATTAGGCCCCATATTGTTTTTACTATATATTAATTCTGTACCTGCATCATTATTAAAAGGAAAACTATTCATGTTTGCTGATGATATAGTACTAATTAATTTCGAAGATAATTGGGAAAAATTAAAACAAACCGTCGAAATAGATTTACGGTGTATGTACGACTGGATGAAAAAAAACCTATTATCAATTAATATAAATAAATCGGTCTGCATGCCAATAGTTACAACGCGTTCACAGCTTCCTGTTGGATACAGCTTCATAATACATAGTTGTGGAACAGGCACGATAAATTGCATTTGTAAACCAATTAAAATGATTCTATCATTCAAATATTTAGGAATAACAATAGATTTTAATTTAAAATGGTTTGAACATATCCAAAATATAAAAAATAAAATAAGGAGCTTAACTGCTTTATTCTACAAAATTCGATTTCTTAATAAATCAATCATACGACAAATATACATGGCATTATGTAATTCATTACTAATATACGGTATAACATGTTGGGGAGGATCTAATATAATACAGTTAATAAAAATCAAATAAAAAAGGCTATAAATAAAATAGTTAATGAACTAGATGAGAATGTGTGTATAAGTGAAATTTTAAAAAGTGAATATGTATAATAATTATAATATCTTATCAGAATGTGTATATGTTAAATGTTTTACTAAAATATATTCCACTAAATTTTTTACTACTGTATAATATTGATTAATTAAGTCATATTTTTAATTGTATAAGTATCTTTATTTAAAATTTTTTTTTTCTACTATTATAAGAATTTTAATTTATATGAACTCCGTATACCAGATACGAGCTTAGCTCAGTTGGTATACGTATCAGCCATTGTTAATGTATTCTTAATGTAATAATTTACTAATAGTATCATATAATTGTAATTAAATTTGGCTGAAATAAATAAATAAATAAATAAATTGAGTCGAATGCTTTTTCTAAGTCCAAGAACGTAATTAGAATTTTTTTTTTACCATCCCTTTTGTTATGTAGAAAGTTATTTATATTAATTAATGCGTCTTCTGTACCTAATTTTTTTCTAAAGCCGTATTGTCCATGATATATTATTTTATTTTTCTCCAAGTAATTTAATAGTTGATTTTTTAATTATTTTTTCAAGGATTTTAGCTAATTCCTACTATTGATACAGGTCTATAATTAATAAAATCTGTTTTATTCCCTTTTTTATGAATTGGTACAATTCTCGCTACTTTCAGTTCATCAGGTACTATACCGTTTGTTATACTACAGTTTATTATGTGGGTCATAGGAAATATCACATTGTCTCTTATTTGTTTAAAAAATGATGCTATATAACCATCAGCTCCAGGTGCCGAATTATTATTCAAATTATTTAAGATATTGGTTACTTCATAAGTACTAATGGTATTTAAATTGAAGACGGGGTTTGAGTTTAATATGTTATTAGTATTTATTCCTTTTTTAAAATTAGGATATTGAGTACTGTTTGTACTACTGGGAAAATTGTGTTCTACTAATCTACTTCCTGTTGTTGCAAAATATGAATTCACTATGTTTAAGTAGTCTTTAAGCGTAATAGTAGGATATTTCACTTCTATTATTTCATTAATTGGAAGCCCTGCAGAATTAATTTTTCTCCCTGTTAGTTCATTGATCACTTGCCAGATATCTCGTCCATTACCTTTACAAGTTTCTATTTTATTGGTATAATATTGTTCTTTTGCCTTTCGAATAAGTATCGTTAATTTATTTCTATATGTTTTGTAATAATTTATTAATTTAAGATTAGATGTATCATTTTTAATTTTCAAATGAATTTTATCTCTATTTTTTATTGATCTTACAAGACCACTGGTAATCCATGGTTTTATTTTACGATGTTTATTCTTTGAAATATGATTTGATACAATACAATTGTTGATAGTGTCTAGTATAGTTTTATTAAATATGTCTAATGCAGTATTAGCATTATTGGTTTCATATACCTAATCCAGTCCATTCGATAAAAGATAACAATTTAGCTATCTTATTATAATCAATACATGATATTGTATTTGAGTAATTATCTATGTGTTTTTTATTAATTTGTACGTTTTTTATACTACCTATAATTGTGTAATGGTCTGTTATACTGGTTTTAATTACTGCAGGATTAAGATTAATATTTCTACTAAATATGTGATCAATACATGATCTAGTATCGTAGCCCACTCTAGTATGCGTACAGATTTGGGAAGTAAAACCATTTGATGATAGTATATTTAAATAGTTTTCGGTTGTAAGAGAAGTATTTTTTTCTAATATGTCAATATTAATATCGCCAATCCATATACAATTATTGTGAATATGACCTGAAGTCATTAAGGTAGATAATTCAGATAGGAAAATGTTTATATTAGATTGTGGTGAGCGATATGCGGCTATAATTGTAATTGGTTTATTATTTACATTTAAGTTTATTTTTATACAACTAGCTTCAGAGAACAATTGCAGTTGATTAATAGATATATTATGTTTATTGTTCGTATATATTAGTACTCCATCGTTTTGATTAAGATTATTTTCACTTTTGTAACTTGAAAACCCGATTATATTTTGGGGGGTAAACCCCGTGCTGTTACAAGTTTCACTAAGAATAATTATGTCTAAGCAATTAATTGAGTCATTTATCATGCACAAAAACTCATCTATATTTCGATTATATGACCTGATATTCATATGTAATACGTTAAATTCGTTATTTTCTATACCCATCAAATATTCATACAAATCTAAATTAACTATATTTCCATCATTGATTGTGATGTACGAGTCTATGAAATCTAAGTTTTTTTCAATCATTTATTATATTGACGCAGTGAAAATAGAATCTTAGTCTAGCTATACCAATGATATGACTGACTAATCAGCATAATATTTTGATTATTTGCAACATAAGTTAAATCGCTTGACCCGATTAAACGGTTCATATTATAGTGTGTATATGATATTATATGAATTATTTGCGTATAATTAGAATACCCAAAAATTAATGTATACCCGTGAATAATATTATTAAAGTATAAGAGATAAAAGTTATAATAAATTCCTGTTGATGGAATCTTAGAATGTATACCTATGATAATAATTTCCCAGTGTGTAAATTGTGTGTAATTTTAAGGTAAAAAATATGCTGTAGTTAAAGTATATTATAAAAAATTTAGATCTTCCAAACATTTTACTTGTATCTTTTTGCCCTGTTCATCTTTTTTGCAATATATCCTGCCATGACTTATCCAGATGAAGCGATAGCCCAGTTCTTTACCTTTCATTCTAGATTCCCAGAATATTTTTTTATTGAATGCCGTAAGACTTTCGTTTATATAGATTCGTGTTGACTTTTATATTCGATTTTTCCTCGTGTCTTAATAAATTCATCTCGTTTTCTGCTTGAAGCCAGTTCAATAATTATCAAAGGCTTATCTATATTTCGGATTGAAGGTTTACGATACGCATTTTCAATATCAAACAAGTTAAGATCGATTCCTAACACTCCTGCAATGTCATGAACTAAGTTTTCAACATTTTCTTCTTTTTCCTTTTGAACACCACTAATTTCGACATAACAGGATTTCTCATTTTGCTCCAAAGTATTGATCTTATATTCCAGGTTTTGAATTACTTTATCTTTTTCTTTCAATGATTTTTCTAGTTCAATGTACGATTGCTAAGAGTTTCTAATGTATTATTAGTAGTTACTTGGTTTCTCAGTACCTCATCTAGCCTATTGATAATTGATTTAGTATCTATTTTCAATGTTGAAGGTAGCATTTTTTCTTTTATTTTGGTATTGGCTTTGATCGGGGTATCATCATGTCGTCCATTTTTTGATTGGCTGACACACTCATCACAATTGTATTTTTGGCCAATACTTTTAAGATATTCAAGACTATAGTAGGTATTACATGTAGCACATTGTACACTGTCTTCTTTACGAGCGATAGATATTTGACACTTAGGACACAACGTCATATAGTTGCTTTAATAAAGATATAAAAAGTTGTTCATTATTCAATATATGTATGAAAATAAAATATTATCATTATCTAACCTAACGTTCTTGATGATGTTTGATAAATTGGAGGCATTACTATATCGTCAATACTTTCATTAGATGAGTCGTATGAATGTAAGTAAGTAATGAATTTATAATCATATAATTTATGTTTATCCATTATGTAGAGTTATGACGAATAATAAAACAAAGAAAACACAAAAGACAAAAGTAGATAATAAACTATAAAACTTGTGCTAAAATATGTAATATACCTACTACCTATACATTTTATAAATTATTCGTTAACAATAACATTTTGACTCTCTATTACAATTATTGTTTCAAAAAGTTGTCGAAATTAAACAATTTTAATTTTTCTTAAATCCTGGTCATATAGGCGTCCTGAAGTTTATTTTCGGGACACCGGTACACTAAGTCAAAAATCAGTGACAATCTCGGAAACCGGGACGTATGGCAACCATAGACCCTTATAATACTAGTATAAGGTCTATGATGGCAACTCAAAATTATTACTATATCAACAACGATTCGATTACAACGAAAACGAAAACTAACTATTATTATTATTATTATTATTATTATTATATTAATGCATTCATCCATAAACGGTTTACGAATTACCATAGAAATTAAAATTGTATAGTGTTAATTAGGATAGGGAAAAATAACAATAAAAACCCATAAATTCCAGCTGAGTTTAGATTTAGAACAAGGCCGCGAGCGAATAAGAACGGCCCATAAATAAAGTTACATAATTAAATAATTTGTATGAAATGGCCAACCCATTTCACTAAACATAACAGTATACGGTATGGCCTCTGGCCTCTCTATATATTCATTACTTTAAGGAAATGGCCAATGGACCAGCCGGCGACCCAAGACGTCATATTTTATTCTCTTATATTATTATTTATTACCTGTACAAAATTAAAATTAGGTATGTAAATTTCACAAAAATAAAACAATTAGAACTTTAGAACTATTTTTAAAAAACTTTAACAGTTACGATAAATATTAAATAAGCATAGAATTGAATGATGGCGTTGCGTTTTGCATGATATAGGTACCAATTAAAATCACTTGGGTCATTGACGGCCGTGTGGCAGTCATCGTAATAATTACATTTACAATGCTATACCTAATACCTATTATATTAATATAAATTATAATTCTATTACAATTAACTCTTGATAATCTACAGATTAGGACGATAATGACTACCGTCCATCACATATACCTGCAGAGAAAATTTTACTGTTAAACTTGGAAAATATTGAAGAAAAATATATATTTAAATGAAAATACTAAAAAAATTATATTATAAAATGAAAATTAAATTATTAAATTTATTTTATAATTTTTTTTAAATTTGTTCGACTAAATTTATTTGTAGCACAACAATGATATATAATGGTACACGAATAATAAATTACCATTATTTTGTATGTAATATGTATATTATATAAATTTCTTTAGATAAACAAGTTTAGTATTATACTAATTAGATTTTTTACGACATGTTTGTGTTAAGGATGGCCAGCAGTGGCGTACTCACAGGGGGGGTTCATGGGGTTTGAACCCCCCCCATTGGCCGTATTTTAGATTCTGAACGAAGTGATGAATGTATTGCTTTTACAATGATGTGTGTTTTTTTTTTTTGTGTTTGACGACAACATTTGGAGCAGAAATAATGCTCCGATTTTTGACTTCAGCTCCTTTTTGAATAGGAAAATTCATCTAGTTGGTACTTTTGGGTGTCAAAAGTAAACATTTTCAAATAGTTTTCAAAAAAATCGAGAAAAACAAAAAAAAAGGTGACAATAAAACGACAATTTTACGAAAAATCACTTTTTGACAAAATCGATTTTTTGATTTTGCTGTAACTCAAAAACGAATTATTATAAATACTTGAAATTTTCACCAAATGTTTATATTATGGTTATCTCTTTACAGTTAAATTTTCAAAATATTTTGACCATTTTTAGGCTACTTATAGACAATTGAAATTTTCGACTTTTCTAAGTTTTTTTTCTTAAAATGCCGATAAAAATTTTTTGGGTGGCCAGAAAGTCTTGAAAATTTAATGCAAGGTTTCTTATAAGTTGTTCTTAAAGTGATAAAAAAAAATCCGAAATCGTTAGTCACAATTTTTTTTATAAGTGCTTAAAGTTTGAATTTATACGAAATATTTCAAAATTTAAATTAAATCTCATACTCTCATTATGTGTATGTTGCCTAATATTTTTTTTATTAATAAACAGATACTATAAAGTAACCATAGTAACATATAAAAACTATACTATTTGTTTCAAAATAGAATATATGACAATATTTAAATATAATATATCCTAAACTGACAAATCATCTTCGTTCAGAATCGTTTTTCGTATACAATGATACCTATCATTGCATTCAAATTTAACCTACCATAGTCTGAGGTCCACCCCACCCCCTAATATACAGCAGAGCGATACCCACTTACCCGCTTTTTTATATTCCATATGGGTATCACAATACAATATTTTTTTACCAACAATATCATGGTATTCTAGTAAATTTTCAGAGCCCCCCCCCCATTGAAAATTCCTGAGAACGCCACTGATGGCCAGGGACGTCATTTCTGGTTTTTTCGGGTGTGTGAAGTATCAAGCAGGCCATTTTGAAATTTTACCAGGTCATATAAAAATAGATGTACCTACTACGTATATTATGACATAATATGTACATTATTCTGCTTCCAATTATTTCTATACACCATGGATCAAATCAATGCATTAACATAAATATTAAAAACTAAAATACAATAAAAATTTATAGCACAATATTTGTTTATCTACAAATGTAATTTAAAGTTGTAAATTGTAATCAAAATATTTAAAATACAATTTAATTTAAATCATATTAATAATCGTACATTATTTCATCAGGTTGGAGGCCAATTGGATCTATTTTAAAAGTAAGAGGTGCAACCGCACACCCTGCAGATCCCCTAAATGACGCCCCTGAATATGGCTGAAAAATATTATATTGCCATCAACATTTAAAATTTCATCTTTCCCACACTTATAATTTAAATACGGAAATTCTGTATAAATGTGTATAAATTAAAATTTGTTTTAAAATAAATAATAATACTAATATGACGTAACACTTACCTAGTACACTTTAACTAGTCGGGACTATATTTAACTATTAAAGCTTAAGGGATTACTTGTGACTCTGTGAGTATTACAAAATTGTAAAGTACCGCGGGCTATTACTTGTTTTAAAATCAAAACATTCAAAACCATATCTACGTACAAACTTGTGTTAAATGTTCTATCAAATCGATTTTGTCCAAAACTGATTTCACAATATTTTGGTTTGTAGATATTTTGATGTGTTACCACTTATCGTAATAAGTAGGTGTCGTATACGATTCCGATATAGGTTCGCATTTAAATAATAATTATTATATTATGGCGAAATTTGTAATTAAGACGAAATAATATAATATATTATTTTAAGGGAAGTCGGTATAGGTACCTACCGACTTCTTCTGTCTCTATCTAATACACACAGTGCATAGACATTTAGTCGTACCACTCGTACCTATCCTAGGCCAAATGTACTGATTGATCTAGTGAAGTAAAATAAATCTGAAAACAGATTAAAATTTTTCGTGAAGTCGTCTATTTGACATCAATACTTTCCAACACTTTTTATTTTATTATCTTAATTCCAAAAAAAAGTTATATAAGGCAAAAAGAAGAAATAAAAATTGTCATGTTTTAAATTTTGAAGAAGTTATACATTTATCTAAGCAAAAAAAAAAAAATAAATGTGGAAAAGTCGACCTTATGATGGAGACTTAATAAAAAATTGAAATATATTCTTAGATTTCTTATCGTTTTGCTATAGGATCATTCGATATGCTTGGCAAGAAACACGTCCAATAATTTCTATGCTCCGCGTGTGTTAGGCAATGACAGGTCGGTATTAAATCCCCTCGAGTAGGTGCACACGAGTGAAAGGTCTGCTAAACAAAACATAAAACGGCGGTGCGTGGCTATGGCGATGATGTGGATAATACCATAAAAGGAATATCATTTACCCATTCAAAGTCGATGCCAAAACGAGCGATGTCGAAAACACAAAAAGATGACGTACAGTTGATAAATCGAAGTAGGTAAACGGAAAAGCGTATAATTATCGCGAATTAGGCGTAGTGTGGTTCATAAATCACGAGTATCCTATCGTCGTTGTATCTTGTATAATAGACTCGCGATGAGAATATTATCATTATTATCGTTATTGTCGGGCATTTCAGAAACAACTGTTAGCCGCGGCGGGACCGACGGCGACGAGTAGGTATACTGTACCTATAATAATATTATAAAAACGACACGAATACCTACATCGTAGGTATAATGTATTATTATTTCGCTTTTGATATTATCCATTTTGCTCTAACAATTTTCTCAGAATATATTATGTTATAAGTTATAACAATATAATATTATTAATTTATTATTATCGTGATGCTGATATAATGGGAATATCCCGAACACCGGAAGACGGAATTGCTTTTCGGGTCAAAATTAATTGTACTTCGATGGTTCCCGATGACAATAATATTGTGCTCATCATTTGCAGACATTCGCACAAGATTTTTATTTTGTAGGGGTGGGGTTGGGTGTTTACGCATATTCTTACTAATCTTACTTATCTTAAGCGTATTCCGCCACGTTTTCCGTCGAATTCAAAATTCATTGTCTTATATGGGGTAGCTATACACGACGGATGCCGCGTTTTAATCTGGACGAACGCCGGAATAATAATACGCAAACTCCAAAATTTTTACATTGTTTTAAATTAGGATGGCTATACTGGTGACGGAAAAGGTCGCGTTTATACCATAATTTTATGGTTACAATAATTGTATTCAATATTTTATCTATTTACTTTAATTATCTACTCAAAAAATAATATTTCATATTTAAAAAGTAGGTACTCTTTAAGTGAATACATTATTTTAATTAATAATTGGTGTTTATATAACTTTTGGTTGCTTATTTAATTTTAATTTATAGGAGTATTATTATGTTTTGTTAAAGAACAATTTTGTAAATAACAATCGTAAAAAAATGTATAAAAAGTTCAATATGTAGACATAGAGTGCTGTCGGTATTGTATCACTTAATATTTTGCTCTTTATCGTCGTAAATCTTTTTATAGGTATTACATTGAATTGGCCCATTTTCCGCCCTTTTTTCTCATGTACCGCTAACCTTCTGTTTAAGGATTTTTCTCCTTTTCTTCCAATGCCTCATTTATGGCAATTATTAGCGCTGGTGTAATTTTAGGCATTGTGATGTAGACTTTAGACCTACTTAAAACTCCTATACGAACAGTTAGTACGAACTGACTATTGCAAATGGTCAATCGATGAGTGTCTATTATTAGTTTGTACTATTCGAATACGATAATGCAATATTTATATTATTGATACAATAATTATAGAGTTTATCATTTTTTTAAAATATTGTACAGATATACCCGACGGAATATGCTCGACGGGTACACCTTGTATAGTTAGTCCTTAGGAAAACGCCGTGGAATACGCCGTGCATAGCTGGGACTTACGCACACAAGTAAGTTGCAATTACCACTAATTTTTAATAATAATTGTTTTTTTAAAAATAAACATCATCGTTCATCATTGACCATAGTAATATATATATTTGTGACAAGACAATGCGCGACTACTACTATAATATTATAAAATAATATAAAAATATTTCGTTGTGAGCTAGTGACATTTTCTGTCCTTAAGCCCTTCCCCCTAGGTGCGCCAATTATTGCTAGTAATATATGAAACTTACGTATATTATATTTTATATTTTAAACTATGACATTTTTCAATTATTTAGATTAGTTTTACACGCCATTGCATATTTCCCGAAGCTATAGTGTTTACACCGTTCGGCTTTGACTCGTATCGCGTAGGGAGATACGACTTACGAGTCAGGTATTATAGCAGTGTAGCACCCCCTTAACATGTAATCAAATCTCAGATTACGGTACGCCACTGATCGCCGTGACCTGTACGTCATGTTATTGTTATATTTCCGAACGATGTAAAAGCCTCATCGGCGCGAGTCCAAATACATTAATGTTCAAACACGGTCGACTGACGTTAACAATATAATACCATACCTATGCAGTATAAGCAGTACTGCAGCTGCCGGCGTATACATTATGTTAAAATAATATACGACACGTCGTTAATGAAATGGAATGACCCGTTGACACAACGAAGTCTGTGTTAAACGAAAATTGATTACAGTAGTGTAGTTGACCTATAGGTCCGAGGTACAGGGTGGCTGGCATAAATTATTTATACAATATTGTTTAATAAAGTATTATTATATTATTAATAATATAGGCACCGGACATGGGTATATTTTTATTTTTTTATTTTTTTTTATTTTTTTGACAACAAAGGTTATTATAGTTTTACATTTTATTATTTTTCAGACAAGAAATCATGTTTTGAGGGTTTGAAAATCGGCCAATTGGTTCTTATAAATTGTCTAGAATGTTAAATTCATTTCTGGCTTCGTTGAGTTGGAGCAGTAGACATCGACAATGTGCTTGATGGAGTTGTTTGTATTACATGTTGGGCATAGGTACGAGTGTATCTGTCTTGGCCACGCGACGTCCATGTGTGAATTTAGTGTGAACTATAACTTTGAATCGATTAAGAATTACCTCTTTTTTCTGTTAAGATTTGTGTATTTTGGCCAGAGTTCAACAGAATGTTTGATTTCTTTTAATTTATTAACCGTGGTTGTGTGTCATTCTATGTTCCACGGATCCATGTAGTAGGTATTTGTCAATATTTCAACGTATATTTACAAGTAAAGAAATAGGTATAAAGTATATCAATGTTGAGATTGTTTATTGAATTTTTAGTTGATTATTTGCTTCCACGTTTCCCTTTGTGCTGCAATGTCTTGGCTTCCATAGGAATATTGTTAAAAATATTTATATTGTCAGTTGTTACTTGTTATTGTTATATATATGTTACCGTAAATGCCCGATCACTAGGTAAACCTAGGTTTTACTGTTTGTACTTAGTAAATGCTGAAATTCTTAATATTTTATTCGGGCTTTTACTAAACACGTTGTGTACATCCTAGGATATACAAATTGACTTAATCAAAGCTGATCAATACACGATACAACATTTAAGCTGCGTAAAAATTATAATTATATATTATTAAAACAAAAACATACTACTGACTAATTTTTATAATCAAATAAATAATAATTCTGTTTCTAAATGATTTTTATTTTGTATAAAGAGTTTAAATAACTGTGAGTAGTTTGTTTTAATAATATATAATAAATATAATTTTTACGTAGCTTAAATTTTATATGTCGTATATTGATCAGCTTTTACTAAGTCAATTTGTATAATATCCTAGGATAGTAGGATGTACACAACGTGTTTAGTAAAAGCCCGAATAAAATTAAGAATTTTAGCATTTACAGAGTACTGCAAACAGTAAAAACTAACATTAACTAGTAAAACCTAGGTTTATCTGGTGATCAGGAATTTATGGTAACATATAATATATAGATTATAGAGTTTTTTTTTTGATTATTCCTCTTAAATTTGTGTTATTCCAACTCCACATAATATTGTAACTATTAAGATCACTAAAATTACAAAAGGATAGGTATATACTATACATTATAATTTATTACAGCCAGGGGCGTAATTAAGGGGTGATGAGGAGGATCGATCCTCCCCCGTCTTCCAGAGCCTTATTTTACTAATATTTTTCGATATTTATAAGTTTATAATTTTATAGTGGGTAATCCAATTATAATATTATAAATAAATGTGTTCTTAATTTAATTTAAGTTTTTTTTTGGAAGTGATATTTTTTACAGTTTACTAAAAAAATGTAATCCCCCCTCCGCCACCAAAGAAAATTCCTAATTATGCCACTGATTACAGTAAAACCTGTTTATAATATAATAACAGTTTGGCTAGATATTTTTTTCAATTTATATACAGTTGGTTATTGTTATTCTTAACTACAGGAGTAGGTGATAAAAGCAAAAAAAAGAAATTTTATATTTTTGTCATATTCAAATTTTAATTATAATAGATTTTTTTAATTATCCTTCCATACAATATGAGCACACGGAAATATGATTAAACATTCTTTGGAAAGCTTATCACTTTTACAATTTTTATTTTTTCACTGACAGTATTTTGATTAATAATATGTATAATAATAAACCCGTTTCATTAACAATGGGTATAAACATTTTTAGGTTCATTATAAGGGAGATAAAATATTTTACGAAAATTTTAGTACTTATAATTTGCGCCACTAATAATCGTAGATACATTTAAGTGCATCTACCGTTTATCTGTTTACAACTATAATATTAGCTTACATATTATTGTATATTACTTATCAATTTATTACATATATTTTAATAATTTTCTTGAGATATATTTATTAAAATGAACTCAATTAATGAATTATTTCAAATAGGGAAGTACATTAAATTAATTCATACATTTTTTTAAAAATGTTATGATTAATTATTTTGAAGTAGTGCAAATTACAATTTTTTGGCTGCAAAAATTACATAATTCACTTTTATAGTTTTATCTATAGTTCTATGTGCAAAATTAATTTTTGGTTTATAACTGATATAGATAGCAGTGGCGTATTTAGGGGGGTTAGGGGTGCAACCCCTTTTCCGAAATATATTATTGGTACAGCACACGTTGCACCAAGGGCAGCTCCAGAGACTTGGTTGGGGGGCAGCCATTTTTTTAGCTATCATTAAATTAATGAGGGGGCTTAATCGCTTAGATAATACGCTAACCTGGAATGCAAGTTTGTTAATCAATAACCTCTTATACTTAAACAATATACATTATACTTGGTTTTATTATATTTTAATTTTTAGATTACAAAGTCCAACCTTTTTAGATTCTGAATGTATTGATTTTACAATGATGTATGTTTTTTTTTTGTGCTTTAATTTTAAACTTTGGGGGTGGTTTCCGATGGAAAAGTGGATATCCTTGGTGAATTATAGAGGTCAAAAGTAAACATTTTCCTACAGTTTTCAAAAAAATCGAGAAAAACAAAAAAAGAAATGACAGAAAAACGAGAATTTTTACGCAAAACCAGTTTTCGACAAAATCGAATTTTTTATTTTGCCATAACTCAAAAAACTAATCGATGTAAACACTTGAAATTTTCACAAAATGTTTATATTAGCGTTCTCCATACACAGTTTAAAGAATTTTGATTTTTCTTGAGCTATTTATAGACAATTGAAATTTTTAATTTTTTTTAGTATTTTTTTTTTTAAATTACGATAAAATTTTTTTGGCCGGCCAGAAAATCTTGAAAATTTAATACAAGGATTCTTATAAGTTGTTCTTAAAGTGATAAAAAAAAAATCCGAAATCGTTAGTCACATTTTTTTTTTTATAAGTGCTTAAAGTTCGAATTTATATGAAATATGTCAAAATTGCGAAAATTGGCAAGTAATTTTGTGGTTGAAAAATCGTAAAATTTTTTTCTTTTATAACTAAGTTTTGAAAATTTGATACAAGGTTCTCCATACATTTTTCTTCAATTATCTGTAAAAAAAACTCTACCGGATTCAGACAAAAAATTTTTATGAGTGTTTGAAATTTAAATTTTTACAAAACCGCGTTAAATAACGGTTTAGCCTCAAACGATTTTTGATATTTGTTGTTATTCAAACAGTATAAGTCCTAAATACTTGAAAATTTTACCAGTTATTTAGATTGCCATTTTCTTTACGTGATTTGATTTTCAAAACATTTTGACTTTTTTTGAGCTATTTATAGACAATTGAAATAATCTATTTTTTTTATTTTTTTTTTATAAATGTTGATAAAAAAAATTTAGCTGGGACAAATTACTTGAAAATTTAATTGAACAGTCCACATAACTTGTTCTAACTCTCATTCAAAAATTATAAAAATACATAGGCACAATTTTTTTTTATTAGCATTTGAAGTTCAAATATTGACAAAAATTCATCCAAATCATAAATATTTTTCACTATTTGGTAGTTAAAAATTTATAAATATTTTACTATCAAAAGCTAAGAATTGAAAATTTAATACTATGCCGTCCGTAAGTTAAGCTTAGAATAATTATAAAAAAGTTTGAGGATTATTCAATTTCAAAAATTTTACGAGTGTTTAAAGTTTTAATTTTAATTTGAAATCAAAAATACACGTGTAAAATAACGTTTTACTAATAATTAATTTTCGATTTTTGTTATTTTTAAAAAATTACTAAACGTAAGATCTTGAAGTTTTTACTTAAATGTTTGAATTTGTTTCCAAATAGAATATATGACAATATTTAAATATAATATATCCCAGACTGACAAATCATCTCCGTTCAGAATCGTTTTTCGTATACAATGATACGTTGATACGTATCATTGCATTCAAATTTAACCTATCCTAGTCCGAGGTCCACCCTTCACCCTAATGTACAGGAGAGCGATACTCACTTACCCGCTTTTTTTTTTTTTTTTTTTGCAAATATTTCTATTATATCATCAATTTTTTCATAAACATTAATATTTTGATGTACATTTAATAAACATAACTTTTTTAACGATCAAATATCAAATATGTATTAAGAAATTATACATTTTTGAAAGACCTGGGGGGGGGTGCATGGCCCCAGTGCTCCCCCTTGAAGCCACGCTTGCGTTGCACACTTTGCGGACCTGTCTCGAAAATTAACATAGTAATAATATAATAAATCCCCCCCCCCGAAATTAATTCCCATGTACGGCACTGATAGGTAGGTATAAGTACCTAGCTATTTATTATAGTTACAATGAAGGTTAAACTAGGTTCAGAATTATCCTAAATTTTAATTTAAATTAGTAAATAAAAATTGTTGTATAGATAAAGTTTTATTTTATTTATTGTTTATCAAATATTTAAATGCGCCCCTTCACATATTCTGTATCACGCCACGCATATGAGTAGGTACCCGAGTGGCTATGTTTATTGATTGACTGTATATACAGTGCCAGAATGGACTTTCTCCACTTATATATATATAGGTATTTTAGTTTCTTAGTACGTAGACCATGTTTCTCTGTATAAACTCGAATGTGGGAATTAACATTGATTCAGGCCTGATTCACCGACATCCAATTAGCCGACTACTATTATATACGTATACGGTATGTATAGGTAATAGGTTTGTGGGTAACTAGTTAAAAAGTTGAGTGATTTGTTTTTAAAATTTATTAAAATTTGAAATTATTTAATTAATATAATATATTAATATAATTCATGAATTCACAATAAGTTAAATTAACGTTATAATTTGTATTTTATATTATTATTGCGTTTTTATTATTATCTTTAAAAATAAAGCGTTGAACTAGAAGTGGAAAAAAAAATTTACAAACTAAAAATTGTTATTCGGTAGCACCTACGAGTATTACAATAAAAATCTATAAATTTTGATAACTCGAGTTGAAATAAAATTTATGATGAACAATAATAAACAAATTGATTTAATTCTGTGGGTATATTGTATAACTATAAGTTTAGTATATTTTTTATAATATTATATAGTTGGATCGTTTAAGTCCGTTTTTTTTCAACTAACATGCATGTATAATAGTAAATTGACGTTTGGCAATTGATAAAGAAAGCCAATATTGTTTTGTCTAGAGTTAATCGACTTTTTATCAAATTATATAGAGTTCAACAAAATTATCTATTTGTGTACGTTGGCTTTTTCACCGTATAATAATATTTCTTTTTGTGGAATATTAATTTTTAAAAATGCTCATACATTCATACACACAAATTAATTTAAATGTCGTAGAAATCTGTGGTACAAACGGCAAACACTGTTATAATGTTCTTAAATTTAAAGTTTGATATTAGGCCGGTTTACTATAATAGCTAACCGCATAATATTGGTTTTAATGAACGTAAATATACTATGTTTACACGTGGGCAAGAGAGATAAATCGCGAAAAATGTGCTGACATCTTATTAAGAGTTAAATTTATTATAATTGTTTGTTTGTTAATTAACTATATCAACACTCATAAATTAACGGCCTATTGTTAACTTAACTGAACTAAGTTAATTACTTTCATTAAATTACCTCATATTCACCTGTATATGAAACGTTTAAGCTTTAAGCATAGTACCTATAGCACTTATATATTGTAAATAGTTATAATATTATTCTGTCGGTAAGATTATGGAATGAGTGGGTGGGTATTGGTATAAGTATAGTTATATTATATATGTACCTAAGTATAACGTAACTTATGTATTTATTACGTAATATTTATTATAATATGTCTGACGACTAAAAATATTTAAGCCTCCCATATTTACAGACAAGAACATAATATACTTGTTGTTAAATATTAATGTAATACCTACTACAGAGGTATTTAAACTGTGCGTCGCGGCTCCCAGGGGCGTCGCGGAAGTTGTCGAAGGGAGCCATGTCATATAATTGAAAACCAATAAATATTTTTACGAAAAATGTATTATTATTATCATTGAGGCACACCGGTTGGGAAACGTTGAATTGTCTACAATAATCATTCGCTAAATATATAGCTTTAATTTGTCACGTAAGTGTCATTGTTTCCATAATGTTATTAAATTCATATAAACATTGATTTTTTTGTTATTTATAATTTGGGAGCCGTCAACATTTTGTGAAGACTCAAAGGAGCCTTGGGATGAAAAAGTTTGAATACCTCTGTAATACTAAAAGAGTGAGATAAAGTAATGTCTGCTAGGTATATTATAAATTTATAACTGTATAAGAGTTATATCAAATCTGTCTCGATAAAATATATTTTTTTTAACGGGTGGGTGAGACAATTTTGAGTGTTGCATAAACTTCAAGTTATGGTATAATATGTATACTTTAATTTAATAATTAAAAAAAAGTTTTCAATAAAATTATATTTCAATTGTATGGGGTAAATAAAATATTGAATTTCCGTTGGTCGATAATAATCAATTACATTATTTTGAATTACATCCAGTTCTTTAGTGGTGGGGGGGGGGTAGACTTGGAGTGATGGACTTAGCATACCCCTTCTATGGAGTGATGGACTTAGTATACCCCTTCTATTTATTTGAAACCCAACATTTGCTGTAGTAAATTTGTAAATCATTAGTTTTTCTGATGTAAAATATATATCTATAATATTTGTATATTTGTTATTGAACTGAAAAAAAATTTGATTAATAATAATTAATATAATCAATTGTCAGGCCGCGGCGTCCACGCCTAGACCATTTTTCTATACGACCGCAGAGATTCTGATTACTGTGACTGTGAACGTGACTATTTTTCCCGTTTTATTATATGAGAAGAAGAAAATGTTAAATCTATGAGTGTTTTTTCAAACAAATTTTACATTCACTTTGTAACAGGCAACAGCGATTGGTCGCAGCTGAGTTAATTGCTCAGTTTGTATAGGAAATCTATGAAACAAGTATTCATAACTATAAGTGCTTATAAATAACAAACCTAACTAAATTAACGTGGATAAATGTAATACCTAAAAAAAATCTTGTATAATAGACAATTATTATAGATACCTTACAATTTTACAAACAGTAAAAAAAAAGAATTAACGTTTTCTTAATGTGTAAAATGTTTCGAACAGATTCGTATGTCATTCAACGACGTCGCAGCCACCGAATAATCGGATCAGAATCGAATCGCACGCGTTGTCAGATCATTATAGTGGCACACGAGACGGGCAGCTCAAACGAGAACAATACACCCGTAACGCGGAACTCTGACGAGTCACTGGAACTGTGCCATCTGCTCACTAGATCCGACGTAGGTACGCGCGAATTGTAATTTCTGCGGAACGTAACGCTTGAACACTTACGAATAACGCATTCCTACGAATGACTGTTTATTGCATAATACGGGAACAAAATATAATAAATAATATATACATTAACGCAAATATTTAATACAGATGTGACGATCAGTGTTCGCGCAAACGCAATATATCAAATACTGAGGCACTGCCCGAACGGTGCCATACTTATATAGTCCACGTAGCAAAATTAAGGTTAAATTTTGTCTGGAATACCAGAGCTTGAGCTAAGGAAATGCTAGAGCTGCGAGCCTGCGAATAGGTATGAATAAAATCACTATTTAATAATACGAGTACGAGCAACATAATATGCTAAAAATCAAAATATTTTTGACAAAAAATATAGATCCAGATGCCTTCCCTAATCGCGCAAGTCTGCCCGGGCGGGTCTTGCTACGACGAAGGAAAGACAGTGAATGTCAATGCTGGTCGTTTTGTAAGGCCTTTTATAGCTGGTTCATTAGCGATTACATAAGACCGGTTTCGTGTTCTGTGATAGATAACGAGAAACCGTTGAAACCCCAATAGAGCAATCGCTGATTAATGCACAATTTAAATAAAAGTTATTAAAAGAATAAGTTAATAATAATAAGATTAAGAATAAGAATAATAAGACTGATAATAAAAAAAAAATAAAAGAAGAATCTAGAACCTTTCCTGTGCATCCCTCTCACACTGAACGAAACAATATCTTCTAGGATAAAAAATTGAAAGGTAAAATATTAAACAATTATTTATTATGTACAATGAAAATCAATAAATTTAGAAACGTATTATATAAGTTTATTTTATTATATTAATTATATATATAATTATATATTATTAATTATAAATTATAATATAATTTAATAATTCGTCATAATAATGGTATTGCCACTGCTATAAAATTTATAAAATATTAAACGATATACAAATTACAAATGCAAACACTATAGATATTAAAATACAAAATTAAATAATACAAATAAAAAAAAAACCTATATATTATTTTTATTCTAGTAAGATAGCTCACAGAAATTAAAAAATGTAAAATATAATTATTTGAAAAACTTGCATGTAACTATTTTAACCTGTAATCGTTACGAATACTTCCTGTTCAATAATTTAAAATTGTTATTAATATACCTATACTTGTGTTGCTCATCTGTATAGCTTTAATTCAAAACCAAATTTGTGGGTAATTAACTCGCACTAGTGTTGTAAATTTATAATTCCACTCTTCCAAAATATTGTTTGTTTTACCTATATCAGTTTTAAAATAGTCACGTTCTTAATCACAGTGGCTGGATAGAAAAAAGGTCTGTCATAGAGTAATTATAATTTTTGCTTACGTGATTTTTCGAACATTTGTCACTTTTCACGGGATTTTTAGACCTTTCCGGAGTTTTTTCAATCCGTTCTTTTCATATCGCGTAATTTGCATCTTTTGAAAGCCGTGCGTACCTATTTACGATTTTTTCGCCTTTGCGTTCGTAGCGGTCACCAACGCGGTAACGAGTACGACCGCCGACGTCGGACGTTTTTCTTCGTTCTTTTTATTTTCACACACAGGATCGCGGACGCCGATCCACGTACGAGATATACGAGATATTTATTCTATTGTTTTTGCTTAAATTTATACGTATATTATAATATACGTTTGATTCGAATAGGGGCGTAGCCAGGATTTTCTCATGGAGGGGGGGTTGTCAAAATTTGTTGGTAAACTTACCTATATTTATATAAATCCCTAAAACCTTAGCATTACTTCATGTAGCAGACATTTTTTACGAATGTGTAAAATATAAATAACTTAAGCATTGACATAATAGGTACTATATTTACTAATATAAAGATTTATAATTTATATTACACCTTTTTATTAATTAGGGTATTAAGTATTTATAATTAGTTATTAATCATTTATTAATCATTTACAAAATACAGACTTTGTTACTAAAGCATATTTTTATTGTGTATACGTAGGTACTAGTTTATAATATAAAATTAATTAAAAATTAAATAACAAAGTCTAATTTCTTTTTTGTCTTACATATTTGATTTTAAATTTCTTCTTGAGTTACTGTTATTTCTCGGTGAATATTTAATAATGCCAATCCATTTAATCTATTTTGACTCATTGTATTTCTTAAATAAGTTTTCAACTTACAAAGAGTTGAAAAGGACCGTTTGGCTGTACATGTTGTCACTGGCAATGTTACTAATATTTTACTAAGTTTTTCAATCTCGAAAAATATTTCTGCCATTTTTTTAAGGGTTTTAAAAAACTCATGGGGGGTTGTGGCCTGATAACCCCCCCCTTGACTACGTCCCTGGATTCGAAGCCAATTTGTTGATGTACAATACTGTTTTTTTGATTCAATAAATTGCATTTTATCGTATTTATATTGTTTTGTTGTTTTTGGTAGCTTAACCTTTACTTCATAATACTCGTATATTATCTTCAACCACGGGTTGTGCTGTATATTATCATAAAACTGTTTCTCGACGACGTTTGTGTTGTACAGTACTATATTAATGTAAATCGTACACAAGTTTTTTGTAGGTGTATTGATGAGTTAATAATATTTATATATCTTTATAAATCATAATATAAATTAGGTATAATGTAATTGGATGATGTAATAAATAAATAAGTGTTACTTTATTTAAAAATATTTTTATATAATAAATTTAATAGTTTTTTTGGGATTATTGGTGGTTGAAGAGGATGTGGGGGGGGCTTTCCCCCCACAGTAATATGATATTGAATTTTGTGTGGAACGCTCGTTCATCCAACATACACCATCCACTGAGTCCCCCTTTTAGTTTTTTTTCAAATCAAGCACTGAATATATCTACTTAAATAATAGGTATATGTAATGTATATTATATATGTACATGTTTTCATAGGCCCTCTACACGGTCGATCAACGAAGTGATGGTGGCAAAAAGGTCGTTGTCATTTTACCCAACCACAAATTTATACCCATCGACCGCCTGTATTGACAGGTTAAGTTTTTGAACTAAACCATACAACGAGTTAACGTTTAAATCGGTCGTTTAAATAAAGTAGTCGTATAATCCCGTTTTAGCACCTATGTTTATTTTACAAATTATTTTTGTTCTAAAACGTGATAATGAAATGTATAACCAAATAGATGGCAGATGCAGGGGATGATTTATTTATAGTACGGAAAAGAACACACCAAAATTGAGAATGACATGAAACTTTTATAACGCGAAAAACAAATTAATAGAGTAGTTCATAATAACTACCATAAGTTCGAACAACGAATTCGTAGTATCAAAAATATAATAACAAGCGATCCTCCACAAATGGATTGGATTGATTATACTTGGAAAGTATTATAGTTACTTAATTAATCACAACGAACAATATTATTATTAAATTACTGACAGAACTGACAGCTGAGTTACCAGATATTTATATGATTATTGATATAGTAATAAATTATTTACTTGTAAACAATATAGATTAATATTATTATAATTATTATCGCAGCTTAATAATATTATTATTATATTACTTACTTAAAAAACTTACATCACAGAATAAATGAAATTATGTATAGCATTAATATAAGTATTATTAATATGTTGTAGAAATACAAATACAATAAATTTGGACAATGGTAGTATTATACTCCATTGGCGGAAACCGGAGGGGGGGGCTTGAGGGGGCTTAGCCCCCCAAAAGCCCACCAAGCCCCCTCAAATATTCTTGCAAACATAAAAATTTTGTAGTTTCATTTTTATACATTATATTCTTAAAAAACAAGAAATATAACACATAATAATTTTTATATAATAAATTTGTTTGTTTAATATTTTAAATAATATTTTATATGAAAATTAAAATTATAAGTTGGAATATTGTCCTTTAGTAATTTGTTTTATCGTCTGTCGAATATAATAAAATATATATAATTATAATAATCTGGAAATACAATACACAGAGAGTGATTCTTTTATCATAAAACACTCATTATTTCAAAAAGTATTCATGTTTTTGAAAACATTTTTTTTACATAGTTTCAAGTTGTTAAAAATACAACGTTTTTATTAAAAAATTATATTTTTAAATATTTTTTATCCTTATATTTTTTTAAGTTATTTACTTTTTTGAATGAAAACATAGGGTTTTAATTTAAATTTTCATAATCCAAAGCAGAATAATTTTCTGAATATTTTGATGCATAAAAATCGAATTTAGGGTGAGTAGTTAATGAGTATTAAAAGTTTAGACAAGCGGAGTTGTGGACCAACATTTTGCGGGATAACCACTCCAGTGGTTTTCAGTACCACTCCACTCCACGCATATACAATATAAATTTGAATACTTATAACTCATTAAGTACTCACCCTAAATTCGATTTTTATGTATCAAAATATTCAGAAAATTATTCTGCTTTGGAATGTGAAAATAAAACTCTATTTTTTCATTCAAAAAAGTAAAAATCTTGAAAAAATATAAGGATAAAAACTATTTAAAAATATAATTTTTTAATAAAATCGTTTTTTTTTATTTAAAACTTGAAACTATGTAAAAACATGTTTTCAAAAACATCAAAACTTTTTGAAATAATGAGGTGTAATATATGATAAAAGAATCACCGTGTATAATAATTTTTCAGTTAAAAAATTGTTGTTTTTTACTAGATTATCATTTAGAGTGGTATATTACCGAAACTGGAAAATGGGTTTTGTTATTTGGGGTATTGTTAGATTTAATTAGTCTAGGAGAAGTGCTGTGAAGATTTTCAGAAATTTATCTTCAATCGTTAACTCACTACAAAGCTATAAAGCTGAAAAACATAAAAAAAACTCCCAATAAAATGTGTTTTAATTAATAGTGTAGCGAAATATAAAATATAAAGTTCTGAATCTTCACTGCACTTCTTCTAGCCAATGTGAATCTAACGAGACCTTAAACAACAAAATCTGCTCTTCAGTTTTAGAGATCTATCTCACAATATGAAAATGAAAATAAAATTCTTTTTACATACATATTGTATAGGTATAATTAAAATAAATTTCTAACAGCTTTGGTTTATGAGAAAAATCGTAGCCCCCCAACTTTTTCAATGGATTTCCGCCTATATAACATGGCTAATAAGTAATAATAGTATTATATTATGTATATAAAAATTAAAATTTAGTCTGGTTAATTATAAATTATAATATAATTAGCTAGCTGATTTAACACGGCATTGTTTGTGACTTGTGAAATGCCTGTGGATTTACCCTGTCTTACACTCCATTAAATGTATAAAACACAGGTTTTTAACACGTAGTTAATTGCACGGGTTTCACAAAATGTAAAAAACATGTCTAAATTAATATCAAATCATAGGAATTATAAATTCATTTTCTATAATCAATATAGAAATGTATAAAAAAAAGTCACTCCAATTTTTGTTGTAGTGTCTCGGGAGTCTTGACATCTTCCTTAAGTATATTGAATATGAACAAATTAAGCGATCGAAAAAGACAGACACCATCTACGATGATAGTTATGTATACAACAGTTTCGACTATCAATACTTTATAGACGTTAATATTTTCTATTAACATGTTTTATTTTCAGTTTATTAAACAATAATATATCTCTAATTAGAAATAACATAATTAAAATTAATATCGTTGCTTGTAATTTCTATTATTTATTAAATTAAATTATCAAATCGCAATTTGCAAAGTGTATTAATAGTAGGCAATATTAATTTTTATATTTTTAATCCTAGAAAAAGACTAAAAAGGCTGTGGTGTCGGGACCTATTAATATAGTTTATTGCCTAATTGTATTTATAATTTTATTGTAAACTCATAAAAATGTATATAAATAGCTGACAAAGTGTCTTCACTGGAAGGCTTCTTAAATCTGTCCATTCTCCAAGCCACTTTTTATTCACTTATCTATTTTACTTATTGTTCAATTTTATGTAACAGATTGTAAATATAAAAATATTGTAACTAAAAAAAAAAAATATTTTTAATCGAGCTTAATACTCTATACTTGCATAATTCAATAATATGGTTGATAATAAATTTGCGAAATGAACTCAGACATATAAAATATATTATCATTATAATATTATATTGCCGTGCCGAGATTATATATTTTTTTATTTCAAGCCCACCTGCAGCTGCTTGATCATAAGGCAAGTATAGGCACTAAATATCACACAACCATTATTCACTTTCAAATTTGTCGTCTAGCCATCTTTTAGTCCTGTATAATATCGTCA
This sequence comes from Schizaphis graminum, assembly GCA_020882235.1. Taxonomy (NCBI): domain Eukaryota; kingdom Metazoa; phylum Arthropoda; class Insecta; order Hemiptera; family Aphididae; genus Schizaphis; species Schizaphis graminum. The sequence goes on along the minus strand of CM037033.1, from coordinate 87,105,029 downwards.
CGCCATTGTCTATTACTCGTTTATAGTGCTTATAAATCTATATATAAAATCTTTATTATTTATAGATTGGACTGATGACTTCTCTCAAAAGCTGAGATGAAAAAAATGTTTATTCTATTATGCCTGCACGACACTAAGGAAGAAACAAATATTTTCATTGCTGTTTCATTTATGTATATACATAATTATGAAGACCACCTATTGTTGCTATATATAAAATTCAAGAGTCAGTATCGATTTAATAACACACTGCACGAAAAAGGAAATATGAATATTTTCACGTTAAAAAAATAATAACTCTTCAAAATGTTAAAATGTCCACGATTATACTGAGTAAAATCAAACGGAATTAAAATTGCAATACCAGAGGTATTTAAACTGTGCGTCGCGGCTCCCAGGGGCGTCGCGGAAGTTGTCGAAGGGAGCCATGTCATATAATTGAAAACCAATAAATATTTTTACGAAAAACGTATTATTATCATTGAGGCACACCGGTTGGGAAACGTTGAATTGTCTACAATAATCATTCGCTAAATATATAGCTTTAATTTGTCACGTAAGTGTCATTGTTTCCATAATGTTATTAAATTCATATAAACATTGATTTTTTTGTTATTTATAATTTGGGAGCCGTCAACATTTTGTGAAGACTCAAAGGAGCCTTGGGATGAAAAAGTTTGAATACCTCTGTGCATTACGAATACTTGCCGTGTATATATACACTTACGTAAGATTTTTTAAATTTTGTGAACTCTATTTTTTTACATAATTCATTTTGATAAAAAATAAAAATAATGAGTGATTATCTTACTCGATAAGTCGACTAGTCAATATTACCTTTGATGTCAAATCTATTTATAATATTATATAGAGATATCCAAGATAATATACTATGAAATATATAAATATAATATTCATGAAAACTGATATGCATACGCATACCTTATATTTATTATATAGGTGTGAAGTTGTAGGCATTATAAAATAAAAGGTGGGAAGTTAAAAAGGGAGGCTCCAACAATATCCAACAAGTCTATCTAAACATTGTTATATCTATTTTGGAAAGTTTTGCTAACAATGTAATGCCAACTTCGCAACTCTATTGTGACCTGCAGATATAAAAATTCAAAAACGTACATTTTTAAACTTTGCCCCTCAATCATAAAAAACCTTGAAAGAATTGACAAATGTGAAAATTATTCTAGCTATTTTACCCATAGATCATCTCCATTTACATAAATTGTTTTTTTCATCTGATTACTTTATTATTTCAATTTATATTGTCAACCATAAAACATATTCGAATGAATGGTTATAGAAAAAAAAACAAATAAAACATTCATTTCCATACAAACATTTATTATGTTTCCTACTGATAACTTTAATAACATTATATATTATATTGTATTGATATACATTAAATTGAACTATAAAATATAAATTAATAATTTAGTAATTATTAATTACCATGCATTAGTCTGTAATATTTCTAAAATATGAGCACAATTTATATACTATCAACACATTTAACACTTAATAATTTGGTAACTAAAATAAAAATATAGTACATTTCTATGAAAAAGAGTACGCCTGATCACCGTAATTAGGTATTATTATTTATTTATTTATTTATTTATTATACTTACCTTATTATTATTATTTACTAAACTTAATATTTATTTTTAAGTTTTGTATAATATTATTTTCGTATTTCACTAACCTATATGTTGTAAAGTATTTCATTGTTCAGTTAGTATTTGTATAAAATATAAATATTTTAAGACAATTTATTTCCCGTAAAAAATATATATTATATAAACTAAGATACGTGGCTGTCCATCATGATAAAAAAAATTAATAAAGACATTTTTTGACAGTTTTTAGTATTTGTGGGAATTTCCGATTCTAAGCTTTTAGGGAATTTTCAGGAATATATATATATATTTTAGAAGCCTTTCTCAGAATTAAAATTTGGATCGGCTATCGATCATAATCCTATATTTTCACTAGTACTTAGTACTTACGAACTACGAAGTACCTATGTATATCTTTGGGCTGTAAACTAGTTGTGTCCCAAATACTGAATTGTGTCCCTATAGGTTTTTTCAGGTTATTCGAATTATTTAAATTTTTTTTGAGTTACACGAATTGTGTCCCTTAGTATTTTTTGGGTTACACACAAGTTTGATCTAACTAATATAGATTAAAATTAAAAATAATATTACACAAATAATTTTAATAATAATATATATCAAGCTAAAACGTAAATGAAACAATTTTTATAATTTTACTTTTAGAAATTTTTTTATTAAAATTACCTTTAAGGTATGTTATGTATTATATTTTACACGAAAAAATTTGTACAAAAAATCGTCATATTATTATAGTAAAAATATTAACCTAACTTAACAATAATCAATGTTGTTTTGAGTTTTCACTGTATATGTATGTAATATGTAATGACGCATAACCTTACTTAAAAGTGTCATCATTATAGGTGGCTGCTTTTATCAGTATATTCATGTATTATAATATTTATTTGAGCCAATACTCTTATTGTACCATAGAAGTACAGATTGTGTATATAAAAATAAAGAAAATAAAATATTGCAATTTTGTTTTTTTGGAAAGTTATTCATTCTTCGTAGAGCCCGTAGAGGCGTTGTTTATATAATGTTATACAAAATAAAAACAATAAACTTAACACATATAATACTTTAATAATAATATCCATATAAGTCATACACTTTTACATTTTTAAATATCGACTTAACGTTACAATGTACTTCTTACAATATTATATATTTTAGTTTCTGTCCATCGGCCGGTATCCACACTAATTGTAATAAAAAATTTTTTTTTACTTTTTCAACCTACCGAGCGCATTAGAGCTTACTTTCCGGTAAATAAATGAAAACTGTATAAACAGTGTTGCCATATTATTGATAAAAATTTTAATTTTTTAATTATTATATTATTGATAAAAAAAAAAAAAAACTAATTTATATTATTTTTCATTTTCATTTTCATTAACAAAAGATGGGTTATGTAAACACCCAATGCCGCCCCTATGAAAATGCCGCCCGGGGCGATCGCCCCCTCTAGCCCCCCCCTAAATACGTCACTGCACACTATCTTAAAAGAATTTAGAACTATCTACTATATAATATTACAACACGTATGGACGTATGGTTGGTCTTAAATCCGTACAATATAACATTAAACTGGTAATATTATAGTATGAATGAATTATGTCAATTTTGTTAACGTGATAAAATATTTCACAGAGTATAATTATTATATATATTATTTTATATACACGGCTGTGTAGGCAGACAGGTATGGAAGGCACCTATAATAGGTACTATACATTATACGCAAACGAAAAACGTATATTGTTTGAAACTTTTGTACACTGTATAAATTTAAATATTTATAAGCGTGTACCTGTATAAGTAATAAGTATATTTGATAACAATACTAAACATTTTTCAGTAGAACGCATATTTTATCATGATTATTACGCAATTGAATATCATATGCGCGCGCGTAATGTCATCATCTATTGCCAGTTGTCACTACTATAATAATTAATACCATAGTAGTATAATATAATATGGTAATTTGTTTATAGAAATGTGACAGAAATACAGAATAATACGCATATAAATACGAATTACAATTATATAAGTCATACTGTAATGTACAGGTCTACAGGTTATAATAACCCGCTTATATTATCAACACAGAACTAATTAAATTTGATATCTAAATAGAAGGTGTCATTATTATTTAGTACGCATATGACGATCGTGATACAATGTAGTATATATGTATACATTAGAAAATTTAACTTACTATATTTACTCAGCCCATATATCTTAAAACGATTTAAAATATTTGTTGTTATTTAAAAATTATAAGTCGTAGAAACTTAAATCTTTAACCAGTAGTTGAGAAAAATAAATTACAATTTAAATATAGGTAATAATATATATATATATATGTATTATATAATATATCCTAGACTGACAAATCATCTCCGTTCAGACTTCAAAATCTTTTTTCGTATACAATAAATAATAATGGTAGGTACCTGTCATTGCATTCAAATTTAACACATCCATTATAGTGACCTACTCTTCATCTCTATTATACATCAGAGCGATAACCACTTGCCCATCATTTTTTTCTACACAACTAACTATAGCTTTTATTCATTTCGATGAATATATTAAATGTCGTATATAGACTGTAGCGTATGTTAGTATATAGGTTTATGTTTATGTATATATAATATTACTCAAATAGTTTTATTTAAAGAGAATACTTGAATGCTTGTTTTTGTATAATACAATGAAAAAATCTACTTGAACATTTTTGACTAATTCAATACGACAATACATTATTATTAAAATTATAAAAAAAACATAATAATTTATTTATACTACTTATTAATAAGTTCTTGTAGGCCATTTAAAATTAATTTTTGGTGAATGCATCAACATTTTTTTTCTTTTTAACGTTCATAATATGGAACAATTTGAACATAAAATATAACACGATATAACATGCACATTTTACATATATATATATGATTGCTGCAATTTAATAACCTTTTTTATCCATAAATAATACATAAAAATGATCAAACATACTATATTTGTTCGTAATAAAACCTGAAAAATAGTAAATATTTTATAATAAATCATCACAAACATATATATGTATCATACCTATCACAACAACAATTTTTAGTACATGATATTACATTTTTTAATTAGATATTTTTATTGGAAAAGATAAACATTAAAGCAAAACGGAGTCTCGAAATAAAATTCAAGATGATAAAAATAAAAACAAGTTGGTTCAAAGTATAAACAAACTATGAACTATTAATTAATTATTGTTTATATATGCTCATAAGTAATTTATTTTAACTTAGATAGAGTTTACATTTTTAGCACATTGATTTTAAGTTCTGACATAATATTTCATACATGTATTTTATGCACTTATTATGCCGTACAATACTTTTGTAATACATACATTTTAATAATTATTTAAAATGCGTTAATATCGTCTTACTGAACGAGTATAATATTTGTGACACTTTTATAAAAATAATAGTAACTATACATATACCTCCAAGTTGAAAGATATGACTTTCACAGTGAATATACTGAGGTAAATTATGAAAAACAAGTACATACAATCAAATTCTTATATTATATTATACATAATATGGTACTTTAAAAATATTTTTATATGTATTATAATTTATAATAATTTATTAATATGTCATCCGTAATATGAGCTTATAAATAATGCATTTTACTGACATACACAACATAGTATAATAGAAGTTATAATTTACCAATATTGTCCATTATTTATTTTACTGCATTTTTTTTGCAAAAAATTTAGTATTACAATTTATAAGTATATATATTGCACATAAGAATAACTAATTCGTATAGGTATAGAATAATATGTAAATAAGATCAGCAAGGAAATGTTGGGTTTTATTTTTTAATTTATTTATAGCGTTTTTTCTCTATATCATCGTCATAAAAATTGTATAGTTAAGTTAATATAGCCGGAGTAAATACCTATGTTAAAAAAAAAATGTAGTAAATTGTTTTTGTTTTAATTATATTTGAACATTTTTCATTTGGTAGATAAAAAAAAATTATTCAACTAAAAATATGAGTATACTTTATAATATTAAATTATCTGTAAATTATGTAAAAATATGAAAAGTGAAATATTAACGTAAATTTATTCTGATTTTTGTTTTACAAGAGCAAATTTTTGTTAACATATCACAACATTGCGCGTTTATTGTGTTTTTGGATCTACAATAGGTAGGTACCTACAAATCCTAACCTAGGGCCAGGATTTAAATAAAAAGTGCATTATTTTTTGGATGCTTTAAGCAGAAATTTGTTTAATTATATAACAGGTATGCTAAAAGTATCTTTTATTTTACATTTTTAGATAAGTCGTGATTTTTAAACCATTTTTTTTTCAGGACATTGAATATAAGTTATAGTGTAAATTATAAGATTCAAAATATTACATCAATACATTTTATTTCCATAATACTCATTTCAATATTAATGATTGTTATGAAGTACTTTTTACTCGTACCAAATGTTAACAGTTCTATAGGAAATGGCTATACGATAGAGTATGTAGATCTATCTCCAGACATTATCAGGATAACTATATGATGGTGTCTTACTGTTGACTAGGACTAAGGCGTATATAGGAATTAATTCGGAGGGGAGTTATTATATTATTATTTTATTTTTTGAGGTAGGTTCGCAAAATGTGCAATGCGTGTCGTACCAACAATACATTTTTGGTTGTTGGGGGAGGGGGGTTGAATTCCTCCTAATATAAACGGTATTAGTTTAGACTCAAATAAATACCAACTAATTGATCAGTTGAAGATACATCACCATCATATTTATTTCCAATTTACTGTTTATTGCGCGTACTTATGTTAAAGTAAGCAATTGTTAATAAAGTCGATAGTTAAACCGTAGTTTTTCTATTGTTTGCATAAATGAGTAGGTTTCATATAAGAAACATTTTAATCATTTTTTAAGAATATTATTGTGTCTAAAAGGAATTTTTTAGGGCATTTTTGGTTATTTTTAAAGTATTCTTTGATAGTTCTTATGACACTTAAATCCAAACCCTAATTATTTTGTACCTAAAACGGTCTATACGTATATTTTTTGTACTTATCTATGTTCAATAATAGTAATATATTATAACGTATAATAATTTATCAATATTACATGACATTCGATAATTATAAGTTAAATCAATAATATAAAACGTCATGTGGATAATATCTTAAACGTCGCGGCAAATTAGTTTATATTACGTATCTACCACACGGCATTAAATAAATTATATCTAGTCAAATTTCGTAAGACCTTCATTAATTTTGACGTGAGAGAAAACAAATGTGTCGTGCTTACAAGAGTCGCAGTATACACAAAGTATATCATATTATTATATACATTTGCGGGATGCGGGTACTATATATATATATAATTTGATTAGAAAGAAAAACAACAGTTTTTTTTCGAGCCATAAAAAATATAATATAATATGTATTACCCGACTTTTCCCGGGATAAAATTAATTTACCTTTCTATCGTTTTCCTTCTCGCTCCAGTGGAAATAATATATTATATCTAATAAAAAGACAATTATTATAAAGATTAGTTTTATGATTTTTCAGTTCTTAATTCTGGACGTATTTTTCATGTGTAAACACAAAAAAACCAGGGACAGATTTGAATGTTTTGACATGGTTAAAGTTCAAAAACTCGACGAAACACGGCCAACTTTCTTTTGGGGATAATTAGGGGAGTAAACGACTTACAAATTTCAAATTTATGCTTGCAAATACTAAGAAATTGTGCACGACAATTTGGCACGGCCAAAAACTTTCTAGTTATGAAACAGCTAAGATTCGCGGAAGTTAGCCGTGATTTAAACTTTTGTGGATTATTTAAAATGGCCGAACTTACTAATTTCCAATTTGTGCTTACAAATACTTATAAATAACTTACAAATTATTGAAAAAATTTTGAGAAAAAATTTTTACATTGGGCGGCCAACTTCACGGAGCCTTAAAATTAAATCGATATTCCTTTTTATTTGCTTACGTGACAATTAATATGTCCAGAATTGAAAAAAAATTAATGATTGCAAATGATAAAAGTAATCATTTTTAATAGTATTCATAAGTATTTTACTTAAATATTTTTTTAAAAAATATATTTGTAAACATTTGTTGATGTCTTATTTCCAAAATATGTATTCGTTATAATTTTTTCATGCTGCAGGAACTCACCTAAGTGTGCGTACCAATCGGTAATTTTTAACTGCTATATCTCGTATGGGAATTTACCATCAGCCCGTCGATCGATAGCCACTTGACGTGTACCATACCAATATTAATTATAGTTTCGATATTTACTCACCTATATACTTAATCTAACATGCCCAGAGGTCATGAATAATAAATTATAATAATATCATCGTGTCATCGGCTAAACTATATTACTATCATCATTATTATTATAATATTATAATGCACAAAATGTATTACTCTCTTATTATTGCCTACTTTTTGTATAGAATATAATAATAATAATAATATGTAATATTATAGTGCTTATAAACAAGCGGAATACTGATTTTCTACGAGGCCAAAATATTATTATACAGCGTTACACCGCTGCATATTTAATGCGCCGCAGTAGATATTATGTAGCTGTTTAAGGAGGACTTGAAAAATGTAGTTCGAAACAGTGTGGCGAGGCAGATAGCTGCTGCAGCTGTACACAGCTTATGATGACGGTGACTTGAGACAGTGTAAAAAATATACACCCATTATTTATACACTTTGGAACGCATAATATCACACATATATTATTTTATACTATAGTAAAAGTATATAGTACAGTGGAATAATAGAAAAAATTAAAAAAAAAATTTGAGATCGAGGAACACCAAATTCCATGTCTGCTGTACTCATTATGTTATATTTATAATGTTATGAACACTAAAAATTGTGGTATATTATTTTCACGCTATTTCCCGGGACCACATAATCAACAAATTATCGTTAAAATTATGTATCAAAACCGATTGAAAATAATATTTTCTCCTCAATATTACAACATGCTTTTGTATAAAAAAACTTAATACTTACATATTAGTTGAATACTATTTTTAAATAATTGTATTACTAATGAATTGTTTGATTATCAGCACTCATGAGTTACTGTAACTGTTTGTTGGTATTGAACATTGGTAGGTATTTAAAATAAATATACATAGCTTATAATTTTAATTTTTTGTATTTATTATGATGTTTAGGTACTTTAATCCTTAATCAGACCAAATTAAATTAAATTATAATTTCCGTAATATAGAATAATAATAATTGTTACGTGAAATAATACCTAAATTAAATACATTTTATTTTTATACTTATACATAACGAATAGGTACCTAATTATAAATCATCGTATTTTACTATTGTGTAGGTAATAATAATACAATAATTATTATGGTTTAATAAATTCGAAAAAATGCATTTTGCTTTTTAAACCTAAAGATGTAATATCATTTTTATATTGTCGACTATCGATTAGACACAGATTGTATCACTAGAAATTCAACGTAGAGATCATGATGTTGTATCCATCTATAATGAACGTCGGGCACCTATCCATGCAGAAATTCAATATAATATGATAAGTGTAATGGTCTCACGCCCATACAGACGCGACGACGTCTTTTACCAATATATATTATATAGTTTTGTGCTTGATTAGGTGCAAGTCAATAACAGTATACATCATTGAAATTGTTGAATAATATAAACGATTCTAATTTATGGTGTCTTCCGAAAATCTATGTCTAATAGTTTATACAGAATGATTCAGTTAGCTATTCTGGGTTTTTTTGATTTTTAAGTATACTTAAGGTATGGACTATAATATGTTTCAAATACTTAAATTGTCTACACTATTTAAGGAGTGTAAGGTCGCGATATACTCGTATATATATATATTTTAGGTATATACGTATTTTAGATTTTGAACGGAGTGATAAATGTATTAAATTTATCACGATATGTTTTTTTTTGTATACGTAGTACTTATCATGTGATAAGTCGATAAAATGGTTTGATTAAAAATGATCTAGTTTGTCTTTTGAAAATATTAAACATAAAATGTATCAGTACTTATTTTTATAATCAAGAAAAACAAATGAAAAATTAACGGTAGTTTTACGAAAATAAATTTGTCAAAATCTATTGTGCTTTTTTTATATAAGAACGAATAACCAGAGAAACTTGACATTTTCATCAAATTTTTGTTTTATTTAAATAAAGTTTTCAAAATATTTATAATTTTTGGTCTATTTAAGAAAGGTTTTTTTAATTTTTTATAAAATATGTCAATTAAAAAATATTTGCTCGATAGGAATATTTGAAAATTTAATACATTGTTTATTTTTCAAAAATATCGAAAATCTATAGTCAAAATATTTTTTATAAGCGTTTAAAGAATGTACGTTTTCCCAAACCCCATATATCAATTTCCACAATTTTTTTTGTTGCTAATATTTAGTACGTCATTTTTTTGTATATGTTTGATTACACTTAGAATTTTTTTGATGTTGGAGAACTTCGTAAAATTGGTTTTTCGTTTGAGGAATTGGTAAAAAAAAATTTACAGAATTGATATGTGGGGAGACTGAGGAAACGTACGTATTTTAAGTTAGAATTTCGACTAAATTCATAAAATTCGCGAAAATAAGTAAATTATTTTGTAGTTAAAAATTCATCAAAATGTTTGTTATTACACCTGATATTTAAAAATTTAAATTAAAGTTTTTCATTAAGTTTTGAACCTATGTATGAAAAAACTACCAGAGAGTTAAAATATTTTTTATGAACATTTTAAGTTCTTAATGCGTATAAGTATTAAGTATATTATCCTTAATGGTTTTAAATAACTATAAAGTAGATATAGTATTTAATTAAGTACTTTTAGACGAGAAAACGTTAATAGATTAATTATTAATATTAATAACTATAATTATTATTATAATATAATGGTTTTATTAAATTTATTATAGGATTATTAAATAACTCAAAACTACTCGTTTGAATTCCGATTTGGATACATAAAGATTTTTAAGTAAATTATTTGCTTCATAATATACTGTTAAATAGATTCTTACTTATTTGAAAATATGGTCTTAAAGTCTACTTATAAATTTAAAAAATCAAAACTTGAATAAATTTGTCATTGAATGAAAAAATGGGTGTTGGAAGCTTGGCGAATCATCGTTATATACACAATACAATGATAGGTAATATTAATATGTATTATAGATAGAGTTAAAAGGTCCATCCTTTTTTCTCCAAAAATCCTTCAAGCGAGCGTTTTTTGGTTATCGAACAATAAATAACATTACTATACGAAGGACATAATATATATATATATTTATTTTGCTAATAATAATTTATTAATTCCGGAACAACGATTGTTTAATTTTTTTATAAGATTCCAAACCCAGTCATGGGAATAGACAACGATTAACCGTGTAGTTACAAACAATGTAAATATACTGAACTAAGTGCCGCCGCGGTTCACCTATTACGGGTAGGTACGATTGAGCGAACGAATCGTTTTGGTCACCCGATTCAAATAATGTACGTTCTACTAATGACTCGTTTTCCCCGCGATCGTAGGGAATAAATCACGTGTGGCGCCAGGAATTTCATTAACCACATAGAACGTTAATTAATATTCCCTAACCGTCCGCAAAATGCATTTATACAATACACATCATGACCATGTACCCGGCTCAGTGTCGCAACTACAATTTTGAAGCCCAGATGCCAGCTAATTTTAAAGGCCCCTAGCCCCCTTATGCCCCTTATTGTCAGTGGTGTCTAAATGTTGAGTCGTTGAAGAATTAATGATCTGTGATTTGATGGAGTATACAATAGTATTCAAATATCATACACCACAAAAATAAATATTTATGCTACTTTCTTTTATAATTTCAACTTCCACTCTACCTCAAAAACTTTTGAAACCTATGGAACAACTTAGTTGGAAACAATAAATTTTATTAAGACCAATCAACACAAATTACATTTTACGATATTTTAATTTTTAGGTGAGTTATGAGTATGAAACTATTAAATATTTGAAAATGATCATATTTCACTTAAAAATTAAAATATCGTAAAAAGCCAACGAGAGAACACAGATAATGTTCTTACCTAAAAGTTTGATAATAGGTCAATTCACTCTAATATTAAAACTAAAAGCACACTATTGAAACTGGTAAACGAAAATTTAGTATGTCGTACGTGTGTAAGACGGAGACAACACATGCGGGTGAGACGTCCTCTTAAATAATTTTAGGTAATTTTTAATTTGAAAAATAAACGTTCTACATTTGCTACAGTGACGGGCAATGTTAAGAAAATAATACATGCACTGAAAATATCTTCTAAATAGAGGCCACATCATTGTCTAAATGTCTAATAGACACTGCAAAAGATTTTTTTATGCTGTATATTGTTTTTAGAGAATCTTTAAATATATTTTTAATACATAACATTTGTCTAATTATATCTGTACTGATGTAATTTTTATAAAATAGTAGAGCTATAAGTTGCCTTTACAACATCATGTTTACTACACTTCAAAATATTTTGAGATACAAGAAAATTAAATTTGTTAGTTACTTCGTATAAACCTATGAACCTTTCCTTTTTTTTGGACAATTGCTGTGTGCAATCTGTATGCAGAAACTGTAACGATGATTGAAAAATTAACGAAGATTTTCTTCATTTATATCAAGCTTCCTATCTATAAAATAGAAGCTAAATCTATACTACCAAACACGTACAACAAAGACACAAGTCACAAAGTATGAAAACAAACGTGATTAATACTTAATTAATTTACTACATTATACCTATATTCATATAATTTGCTGTGATTGGTGAGAGTTAGCCCGTATGGTGTTTCCAGAATGTTTAAAAATAGCCTTTCGGACGAAATTGACTATAATATAACATTGCATAATTATTATTTATATCTCACGTTGATAAGGATTAATTTTTTTTTTATATTATATTTTGGAATTTTGGTTATATTTATTACATACAAAAAAAAATTCATACAAATCTGAGACCCCGATTCATACATTTTGAAGACCCCTCAGGCGGTGACCCGGCTATTTGTTTTTCCGTTTAAGTTTACAAATCGCACGAAACGTTCGGCTTTTCCACTCAGGCTTCGGTAAACTCCGCGGGGCCGTAGATTACGGTAACGCGTTGTAAACTATTTGTCAACTTATATTATAATCTACTATCGAAAATATATCAAAAACAATATTGTTTTGAGTTTTTGACCACCCATCCCCTTCGTATAACTTTGTCTGAAAGAAGTTCAATATATAATAAAACGTATTGATAAATTAATAGACACAACAGAACATTATGCGCTGGTATAATACAAAAGTTATACGAAATATTACAATTGTCTAAACTTTAAAGTATTCATCTTCGTTCTGCAGCTATTAATGTTTTCAACTCTTCAATAATTACCGGTCATAATTTACCGAATTTCTTAGTCAACAATAACATAACATTGTATTACAATAGCACGACCATTCGTTTTTGATTCATTGTCGACCGTATATAAAATTGCAAACTCCTCGTGGTCAACTTCACTTAACAGTAATCTTTTTCACGTGACGTCCCTCCCCACTTCTAAACTCATATCTTACAGTTTTTGAAAAAAATATTTTTTTATTTTATTTGTGTACACCATACACATTCACAATATTCAATAGTCAACAGCAAATAAAAACTAATTAAAACAGTTATTTATTTGCAAGAAACTTATATTAAAATTATTTAATATCCAATATTGAGTATATTCATTACTAATTATAATTTACATTTATAATGATATATATTATTATATACGTATAGGTGTTTGTTATACATTAATAATAATAATATCAACCATAATTAAGTAGTGAAATTACAGAGATTTTATAGATGTCATAAAAATGTAAACAAATCCTATTATAATAATTTTATGCGTATACAAATTCTGTCTCTTAAAAAGTGCTATCCAAAATATTAACCCATTAAGCCTTTGATCACCTTCTTAAGTAATTACTTTGAAATCACCCTTGAATACATATTATGATATAGGTATTTGATATTCCATATAGTTTTACTAAACTTTTAAATTTTAATTGTTGAGACTAAATCTAAAATAAACATTTTATGATGCTCGTTCAGAGGTAAAAATTAATCTCTGATGTTTATAAACCAAAATATTACCGTTTCCCCTTGAACCACAAGTGAGATTTTCAACATTATTTTATTCGTGTTTTGTCGAGCACCTGATGGTTATTTCTAATTAACTTAAGTAGTCAAAGAATCCATAGTATTAGCTTAGTTTTTTTAGTAATAATTTAAAAAATAAGACATTAAGTTAAAATCACGTTTAAACATAATATATATTGTAATTATAGCTATATAAGTAGTTATCATTTTCTTTTGATTTTTATAATAAAGTGTAAAAAACTATGTCTAAATATTATCCAAATAGTTATATATTATCAAAAGTAACTTGTTAATTTGATTATTTCATAGTAATGTACAATGTAATTGTAAGCGTTCATTTAAAAATTAAAACACATACAGACTGTGTAATTTTAAATAAAACGCAACTGTTTGGTAGTTTTTTTTAAATTTGTTGACGGACATTTTCGAACAATTAGACAAGAAATTATAAACATGAATAGCTATTATAAAGTATTTATTGGCTTATTGCACACAAAACACTATTTAAACCTACTAAACGATTTTATCGACTTAAGGCAGGCATATTCAAAACTTTTTTAAAATACATACAATATAAACACAAGTACAACAAAGTTTCATTAGTTTACCATGACTGTTACTTGCTAGGAAATTCATATTAAAATTAATACAAACGGCGAGGACTATATATGTATTATAATAAACTGAGAAGAGTGGAGGTCGACGGGTAAATTTTTCATTCAAAACTTTACCGACCGATTTCCCATAACAAAATATGTTTCACACTTAAATACAGAGTATTTTATTCGCTATTACTCACTTTAGATTACCTGTAAAGTACATATTACAATTGACAGAAGTTTTAATAGACATAGCTGATACAGGTTAAAATTTAAAATATTTTAATTTATTTTTTATTAATACAATAAAATTTATGTATACATATAAATATAATAATTAAACTGTTATTACATTTTTTAAATTTTAATAACTGAATAATAATTTTAGGTACTTACCTAAAATAAAGGCATCTAATATTATGTGTAAAAATCATAATAATTTAAATTGGATCATCATAAAAACATATTATTATACACCGTTGGTTGAAATTTCAATATAAAAAGGTACGTTTAAAAAAAAATCATCATTTAATTTTTTACTCAGATTATTCTTTAAAATCAATAATAATTAAACTATTAGTTGTATATTCATAAGTGTTCAAAGTACCATAAATGTGTAGATATGAAGGGTTTTTCAATGACAATTACTAGGTACCGTTGGAGATTTTCTTCGAACTTTTTATGTTTATTATTATTATTATGTGAATGTAAAATGTGTGCAAGTAGCAACGAATATCAAGAACACATTTATTTCAATGTTCGTAGATACTATGAAATCGCATTTAATCATATTATACTGAGTAAATACCAATTTATTTATATACTAAAAACGTATACTGTGTTGTAGTAAGATTAAATTCATTATTACCATAAACGTGATATTACAGTGCATTTGAATTTTCAATATGTCAGACAAAAATAATTACTTACAACAGTAAGTTTCAAATTAATATTATATTTTTTTTAATTGAATACCTACCATATGCTATGTAAGCATCTACCTACGCTAAAAGTTTAAATATGTAGACTGTATAGTGCATTAGTAGTTAGTACCTACCTACATTAGGCTACCTATAATATTGATAAGTCATATAACATTAGAGTTGTTTCATTTTTAAAAATACATCATGTAAAAATATTTTTTTTACGTGCATTTTTTTCTTCAACATTTTCATAAATTATATTAATCAATAATTTTAAAAGAACTTTTGTAAGGCATATATTATCTATCTATATCAATTAATTTAATTGGAAAATTCAAGTATGTAGACTCAAACAATTTCTGAAAATCTTGCTGGTAGGACACACAGACTTTCTAATTATTTTCACACAAAGTAATACTTTCTAATTTTTTCAAATTGTGTTAGTTAATTATATTTATAACGTTCTATGATATTATTTTTCATAGATATATATGATATATGAAGACAATATGACACAATATGATTGAATAGCATATTATACTCTATGGTTTGTAGACTGTATATACGATAGATATCAATTTCTTTGAATAATATGTATTTTATTAAAATGGTTTAAAAACTTGTCTATTTCGACTAGGCGAGAAATTATGTATCCGGAATGTAAACTCATTATTATTCCATGTACTCATCAAGTTTTAGTTGACTATTTTTCATTTTTAAACTATATTTAACTTTAATACCTAACTATAAAACTATAACTTAAATATAACGGCTTCTGAATAATATCATGTTTATATCACGTGGTTGTATATTATCTAACTCCAATTTCTGTTTTTTCTTTTAAAAATTGACTCAGTTGTATATAATAATAAAAAAAGACTTATTAAATGCTAGTTCAGCTTTCGTACGATTTTCATAAAAAAAGTATTATAGCAAAGTACCTACAGTTATAAATTGTAACAGTAAAAGCAGTTTGTTTTAACTTATTGTAAAAACTTGGAGTTGGCAACGTTGATAGTACAATACGTGCAAAGAGGTATTGCGGTGGGGCACTCGGAACTTACACACCCATATTTATAAATATATATATATATATATATATTACAATATGCTTACATATTATATTATACTTCTACTAACAAAACTTTTATTTTTCAACAAATTAAGCTTTTTATATCATGGTTTAGGTAATGTCTGTATATTTTAATGAACGATTATAATTTATTATTTTTAGTATTCTTATTTTAAATCCTGCAAATGATAATTTAAAATCTTAACATTTCTATATAGATACACTCACTGAAATTGCTATTTATGTAATATAAACTTAAATATTCAAGTAAAAAGACAAAAATAACATTAGGTACTAAAATTCTGAACAAGAATAAAATAACATTGATATTAAAAATTTATAATAGAATTCCTAGAATAAGATTATTATCCATTCTTATCCGTCGTAAACGTGAAAATTATCCTATGGTATCTTTAAGGGTCAAAAAGGGGTTTATTTCCCGGATCTCCTAATTAAAATCAACAAAAATTCATAATATGATTTACCGTACAAGATAAACTGACAGATACTACGATTAAATTTAAAATGTAGTACCATATATTAAAAATAATGTGTTTCCTGTTACCTACAGTAAATTAATATAAATAACGTAAATGTGTTATTGGCGTAGTTTTTCAATAGTATGGACAGTAAAATACACACCCTGTAATTTGGTATGGTAAAGTCTGAAATTTGAACTTTAAATAATAATAATAATAACCTGGCCAATGAAACTCAATTGAAAATAGATTTAAATTATAGTTACACATTGAAAATTAATATTTACTCGGTGTAAGTGTAACTCGATTTTCGACTTGTATTATTATTTGAGATTTTATTTTCTAACAATTACTTGTTTTAATATTTATCACAATACCTCATTCGTTATAGTCAATAATAAAACAACGCAATAACAGTAATATTATCTAATCATCGTTAGAAAATGTCTACACAGTGTTATTAAAATCGACGAAGGCGAAAACACTTTATGAACCACATCGAATCCATTTAAGATTTTTCGTCCAATATAATAATAATAACACTATTAACGATAATCGTTGTGTATAAATCGCGTAACCTAATGGCATTAAAGAAAACTTCTGCGTCATTAGGTAAATATGTTTCCCGGGCTCCAGCAAAATTATATCTAATTCACCAAGATTCCGTTACGCATCTGTAAAAAGTTTCGACGAAAAGCCCCGATAAAGCCCAAGTCAACGACTCGTGCGCCGTGTGCAATAATATTATTATGATGTAAACACGGTCATAAATAAAATACATAGTTAAGCTGCAAAGACGGCAACGTAACTGGTCCAACGTGAAATGATTATTAACGGTCTTGGACGTTTCAAAAATATAGAAAAGGAAATAAAGAAACATAATATTACAAAAGCCAAATTTTCGATTTCATGCATCACAAAAATATTGTGTTACATAATATCACGGATCACCAAGCACGCTGAACTCCATATTTTTATTTAATGAAGAATGTATTCAAATTTTTATCTTAGGATTTTTCAAATATTTCAAAATATTTCTTCTTGAGATTTTTGTACCATTTTACAATAAATTGTCTTTTTACGATACAAAATTCAGATTTTCTAACCTTCCAATTTTACTGTAAATTATTTAGAGGATATTTTTTTGAAAATAATGATATACTTAATTCAAATTTTAAACGCGTTGTTTCTGAATTTTCAAAATGTTTATACTAAGAATTAAAATATATAGGTATAATATTTAATCTAATATTTATTATACTTCTATAATAAATGTTGATAGATTATTAGATTATAGAATATTATTCACTAAAATGTTTAAATCAACACAGCTGCTATATCTTCTAAATTAATTTCCACGTACCTATTATCTTTTTTAGATAGTAGGTATAATAATTATTTAAATAGCTCAAAAACGATTTATTTAAATTTTGATTTTTATACGTAGAATTGTACATAAAAAATTTCCACTAAATAATTTATTGTGGAAATGAGGATTCACATTTGAAAAAACGAAAGTTTCCATCTCCACAAAATATTACTCTTCAATATACACTTTAAGGTTTAAGTAGTACAAACAGTTTAAAAAATTAAAACAATTTTATTTAGAAAATTCAAAAAACTAGACTTTAACTGTATCTACTAAGAAAATAGGAGGTGCGCTGCTTAATGAATCACCCATACCTATTTTACGTCATTATTAATTTTTATATCGAAAGCTACAGAATTATTATATCATTGTGACATTGAGTGTTTTATTCATTTCATAAAGAATGAATTGTTTTTAAATATTTATACATTTATAATGGTATAAAAGATACAGTAAACATCGCTCATTAGGTTCACAATTAATGGATTCACCTATCACTATTATAGTGGTTAATGGGGTAAATGTATATTTTTAATAGCATATTTTCAAATTGTAAGTTTATTTTACCGATTTTGTTGAATATACGTTGACAATTATTAATACTATTTTTTAAAAATATCTTTTTTACTTAGTTTGAAAGTCATTATCCATTGCAAAACAACATTTTTTTAAATAAAAAATATTCTTTTTTTTATTTATATCATATTATTGAATGACAACTTACATTAGAAATACATGAATATTGAATATATTTATTAATATATGTCCAAGTTTAATATTTTTAGTTCAATGAATATATTTATTTTTCTTGAACATCTCGCTTTATTATTGACTTAAATACTTTGGTACCAAAGCATTTTAAATACTATACCTATAAGGCTATACCATATATGTTAAAAGATATTCTGAATTTCTAATAAATATACTAACTATTATGTGACTCTATCTAAGCCGAAATTTGGTTGAATTTTAGAAGGGAAGAGAGGCTAAAATTTTTCTACATACAATTAGTCAATTAATAATGTATAATATAAAATATATTTTAAGTTTTGGAACTTTTACTGTTAAAAAATATAGCTGATTAATAAAAAACTGGTTCATTCCTTATAGAATGTCCTATATATTATTATTCCATAGTGATTTTTAACACAAGCGCTAAGGCCGTGTCACCAGTTAGTTTTAATAACTATGGATATTACATTTTTTTAAACTTTTTTATAAGAAGCAAATTTTCAATTTTTCAATATTATTTTTTTTTTATAACAATCTATATTTTTAATTTCACTACTATTTTAAGAAAAGTATTATTTGTACAACGCCGTGTAATTATTATATAGGAAATTCAATAAATAATTTCGTATCGATCATCATAAACTATTGATGATTTTACAAATAAGGCTAAGAATGGCTATTCAACTTTAAGAATAATAAAACGTTTGTTTAAAAAAAAAAACAAAAAATTTACCAAGAATAAACAAATATTGTGTTCCTAGTACAATCACGATGGGAGTTACCCGTTTCCGCCAAAATAATATTGGCCGTTTCCACCATAGCCCTTTTCCGCCAAAAATGAAAAAGGTACGATTCCCGTTTCCGCCAAAAGCCATTTCTGTCAAAAAAATTGATTTTAATTTTTAAGCAATATTGAAAATATGTTGTGGTATGTATATAAGACAACGATATTTGTAATGTATGATATTTGACCTATACTTACGAATGTAATTTTTTTAAACTTGACATTATATATACTTGTATTATAATTTATATTTTTTGTGACATTTTTAAATATTTTAAAATAACGACATGTATTTTTCAAAACTATTGAGACTATATTTTTATGTAGGTATTCATTATTTTTTATTTATTTTTTATTATATAATATTTTAAAAACTACTTGTTTTATACTTTAAAATAGTTAAATAGAATGGACATATTATTATAATAATATGCAATAATAAACAATACATTTAAAACTTATATAATTGTGCCTATATTCGACTAATACAATATTATTATCTACTTGTATTACAATTTGTAATGATACGAATATGTATAAATTGTACATGGTTCCCAAATAGTAAATGGCGGAAACGTATTTTCACAAAAATAAATTTTGGCGGAAACGGGAATCATACCTTTTTCGTTCTGGGTGGAAAAGGGCATGTGTAAATCAGGGAACCGGGTTTTTGGCGGAAACGGTACATGCCCTGATGCCCATCACGATACTATATTGTACACCCGTCGTTGTTATTATGTAGATTACAATTGCATGGAAACGGAAGTACCTGAATGACTGAATATCTATTTCTTCAATAAGTAATATGATTGTGATGATGATACATTCGATTGTATTTTATACGTCACGCGTGGAGTACTGAGTGAATACTCAAATTTGAATACTATTCGTTCTAACAGCAATGGACATGTTCTAAAAATATCGTCCAGAAATTATATTATATCGTTATCGAGCTGCCATGCCGATTGAAATCAACATACACGAGAACTCTCGTATCCAGATAAAATTATGCTTCTCTATAATATGATATTATTTGTGATGTAACGAAATGTATTGTGGACAGCACTTGAAATAAAAACATCAATATTTTTTACAAATATAAAAATAATTTCTTACACGAAGAACAACTAATAGTATTTTTAAGAAACAGTCAAAAACAAACAATGATTATGTATAGAATATAATATGTACAATTTATGACCAATTATGTACTAGTTATTTTACAATCATATTTTAATAGACCGCTTTATAATATACATTTCCTTATTGTGTCTGGATGTAGGTGACACGATAAGAGCTTGTACGTGGCATCTCCTGCATCAGCGATCTATCATCTATACTAATCTTATCAACACTGGTGCTAGAATACCTAGGAATTTAAACTTTAAATGATAAAAATAGGTTACCACGAATTAAAATATATTCAATTTACAGTTCTATATTAATATGACGTGTCATGTATGAATCTTATGTACGTTTTCACAGATCTCCTCTTCTAACCATTATAAATTTAAAAAGTCATTAAATATTTTTGCTATTTATTTAGTATGAAATTATTATAAATTGGTATGGTTAATTTTAAAATTCACTTGGCACCTGATCATGTTTAAAATTAAAAATAACACAGGAGTGGTTATAAAAATATTTCTACTGATTTCCTCATCGAATTTTTGGGATTTTTATGGGTTTTTTCTCCTAATAAAACAATAGCAAACAACTATAGCGAAAATTTGAAATGAAATGTATTGAATTTTATGCAAATCAATAAAAGACTATTTTAGTTGTGTGGGCAAATTCTAGTTTGCAGTTGTGATAAACCATCCCAAATTTGTATAAATACAACCGTAAGCGTATAGTAATGTACTGCACGTCGCTCGCACACTTGAAATCGAAACATTTAATCAGTAATGTAAATTACATTATATAATCAGTTGGCCATTAGAAATTATATCTATAAACAAATTATAAAACCAACTAAATACATATTTTGCTTGTTGTGCTTATGTAAATGTGTATGATTATAATATAAACAATACAAATATAAATAATATATAATAACATATTTCAATAAATATATTTAAAAAAATACATTTATATATTATTACTTTGTTACCTACTTGATATAATGCAACGTATTATTTGCTATAAAATTACTCCTTTTACAGTAAATATTAATTTCCTAATAGTACTATTTAAGTGATTGGAAATATTTTTATATGTGATTTAAAATTATTACAAAACTTTGTATTTTTATATTTTTTTGAATGATAGCATACATTTTTAATGTCACATTCTAAAACGAAATAAGTTATGAAGATTTTAACACGTAGTATACTATTGTTTAAAGTTTTAATGATTGTAGTGGTTATACAATACTACCCTGCTTAATATTTTTCACAATTGCGCTAGACTTTAAATGCTTATAATTTATAAAATAAAACTATACTTTCATTCAAAAAAGTAAAAACATAAAAATAATAAATATATATATTTTTGGCAATCTGCACTTCAAATTACTTTAATTTAGAAACGTGAAAACTTTTTGTAAAAATTAGTCTACCTTTTCAAAATTCCCCAACAGGATATACGACATTATAATAATATTCAATCGTATTTCATTTTAAACGAGTGAATTATTTTAAAATAATTATGTATATAATATATATAATATTATAATACGTGTTTGCTTATAGTTAAAATATTATCGAATATTGGTGAATGTGGGAAATTATTGTTGTACACTATCTTACAAATTACTTTAATTATATTATATAGGTACTCATGGTATCTAGTTTATACTGTATTGTTTATTTGCATTCGACAGGTAGAATAGATAGAGGATGATAATATAACATAATTGTATATTAAATGCTGCAATTATAACGTTAGAAATCGTCACTAGTAAACAAAAAATAAATTACATTCATCAAATCTCGGACAACCTCAAAGGAAAATATTCTAAAAATACAAATACAAATAGAAATTAACGTATTGAACGAAGAATAAATGTATTGCATTTAAGTACGTTCATTGAAATAGCAGTAAATTTACGTATGGGATATGACGTATGAATAAATTATACTTTCTTAAACGTATTTTTAAGAACCTATACCTTAAAGCTTGGCACTAACTTTCTAACTTCACTAGTTGGTTTTAATTTAAAATATATTTTTATAACTTAACGAGTTAAATTTAATCCAATAATTTAATCTAATACGATACAAAAATCAAATGTATTTTTCATCATATTATATCTTATAAATCCCTTACTTGTTGTAATATACGGTTTAAACCACGGCTATAAATATTAATTAATAGTATTTAATTATTATTACTTTAATTCAACATATTAAATATAAGTAAAAAGTTTTTTAAATTAGATTCTGAACGGAGTGATGAATGTATTGATTTTACAATGATGTGTATTTTTTTTTGTGTCTGACGACAACATTTGGAGCAGTAATAATGCTCCGATTTTTGACTTCAGCTCCTCTTTGAATAGGAAAATTCATCTAGTTGGTACTTTGGGGGGGGGGGGGGGGTCAAAAGTAAAATTTTTAAATAGTTTTCAAAAAAATCGAGAAAAACAAAAATAAAATGACAGAAAAATGGCAATTTTACGAAAAACCACTTTTCGACAAAATCGATTTTTTGATTATTAATAAACAGATACTATAAAGTAACCATGGTAACATATAAAAACTATACTATTTGTTTCAAAATAGAATATATGACAATATTTAAATATAATATATCCTAAACTGACAAATCATCTTCGTTCAGAATCGTTTTTCGTATACAATGATACCTAGGTTAGGTTAGGTTTCATTGCATTCAAATTTAACCTACCATAGTCTGAGCCCTGAGGTCCACCCCACCCCCTAATATACAGCAGAGCGATACCCACTTACCCGCTTTTTTTTAATACTTAATGGATTAAAATCTTTTAAGTTATCAAAGCAATATATATATATTATATATATATTGCTTCTACAAATTAAATATGACTTGCTTACATTTATATTTTAAAGGTGTTTAAATGATGTGTTTGATAAAAACCTCATGACAATACTGGTTGTCAAAACTTTAGGTAAAAATAGAATATTACTAAAATCCATGTCAATATTTTATATTGCACCTAACTTAACTTGTTAATTGTAATTATGTACAAATTTTAGCTATAATAAAAATCAAAAACTGATACATATCTAGTACTAAACTTTTTAATTTTATTAAAATTACATGTAAATTCATTTTTTATATTTAAAACTAAAAAAAAAAAAATAACTTAACTTCTTTTGTTTTTAATTTGTAATTATTTTCAACAAATATCTTTTCTAACTGTATTATCTACATTAGTTTTTATATTAGAGTAACTTAATTTTAAATAGTTTAAAAATAAACGACTTGACCAGCTTTGAAATTCCTAGGCTCAATACGAAACCAATATGATGGCATTGTCTAGTGGTGAGAACATGTAAATAATAATTATAAAAATTGTCAAAAAAAAAAAGAAAAAATAGTTTTCTCCTAGTCACAGTCTTTGATCGTGAGTTAAACGAAGAGTAAAAAGATATTACCGACAAGGTGCCATTTTGTAGGATGGCACATTATACTGTTTCTAAAACTATATCAGAACTCAGTTTTTGGGGAATTGTTTGAAACTGTGCACTATAAAATAATAATAAACCGATAAAGGACCGGTGAATTCGGATGAATAATAAATAATAATAATGTTTGTATAAAGCAATAAATTTTGTACCTTGATTGTCGGTACATCACGAAAATGCGATAATCGGCAGTCGGCACGCTGTCTGACGGTCGCGCTGTTTAAGTTTTTCAATCAGTTCGGCGGCTACGGAAAAAAAATTAAACACAAACAACGCGCGGACGACTTTAGACTTTTTGATCGATCACTTACCATATTATTGAGGATCGCAGCGCATTAAACACAACACAACCCGTTTTAAATTAATATGTAGTGTAGGTATAATATTTTTAGGTACATGTGACGGTGGTTGTGTGTGGAACTGTTTAAGTCACTGGACGTTTAACTGTGGTTTAGAGACACTCAAATCGCATAAACAAATAACTCGAGAGCTATCCAATTCAAACCTTTTCAGAATTATTTCTTTCTCTCTCTTAATTATTTTTTTTTGCTAATCTGTAAAACAGTTTTTAAATTTAAATGAGATAAAATTTTGTTCAAATACAAATAGGGGATACAATATTTTTGTAGCAATATAGTATTACTAATAATTTTAAGCTCAAAACTTGAGACATTCCTCTTTTAGTTATCATTTTCTATAACCAATATAATTTTTAAAATTATTAAAATTTTTGATCATTTAAATTTTAATTATGTAAAACTATTAAAAGAAAACATTTACAAAACACGTTTTATAGGTTATTTTTTAAATAAAGTAAAAGGCTACGTTATTTCCACAATGAATAATCAACAAAACAAATTTTATTATGATGGAAAATTTACTATACCTAAATAAAACTCAATTAATTCAAATACATAAACATATTTATATTTTAGTTTTTCGTTATTATTGATCAAAAAAAAAAAAAAAAATTAAAACATCAATTCTTCTTTAGAACTTAGGGGTAGGGGGGGAGGTTGTGTTTCCCTCTTGATAAACGCCACTGATATCAATATTATACTTTAGAGTGACTTTTCAAGTTTTATAAATAAATAAAAAATTAATTTTACTCTCAATTATAAATTATTATAAAATCTATTTAATTTTAATTAATAAGTAACATAAACTATACTGTAAAATTATAGTACTTTTACATAAGTTTTTGTCTTGTTTATAAGAAAAATTAAAAATAAGTACTTGGACCGTTAATAATATGATATGGTGAGGACATTCTTTATTTAGGTATTACATAGGTGTTAATGTTCAGAGAGGAAAATAAACATACTGCACCTCACGCAAAGTTTGCGTGTTATCAGAATAACCATTACAAAAAAACTTTTTTCAAAGTTTTTAAATATTTATAAAAAGTTACATTTTTTAAGTGATAAATATAAAGAAAACGTTCATATAGTTTTTGTTTTATATCATCAGATAGTAAATAAAAATATTTTGACAAAAAACAAGTATAATCGTATACATTTCGCATATCTACCTACCTATTGTATAGTAATTATTAGGGCTAGCCAGGCTAGGATTTATTTGCAATAACAAATTGTAAAATATGCATTTTATTTACCAAAATATGCAAAAACAAATCGAATATTATTATTTATCATAATTCATAATTTATTATTATTACATTAAATATTTGTTTATATAATTACATTTAATATTAGTTTATATTATTAAATGCTACTCTTATATTATGTTGTTTCAAATTTTGAAATACGAACAACCGGAAATTTGAACGTAGAATAGATTTATATTGAACAAAACTCCTTTCCGTATCACACGAGGTTATTGGAGCAAATTTAAATGCCACGATTTGTCCTGGAGTTAAATTAATATTAACATATTCTACTTTCTTTTCATATTCACCGTTTGTTTATAATGCTACGCAATTTTATTCGTTTTAATCCCTTATTATTTTTTAGTATCAAATCCATTTTAGTTTTTACTAATTCTACTACTCTCACGTTACATTTATACAGTTTATCTTTCAAATTTAAAATACATTTTAAGCTTTCATCAAGTGATAGTGTTCTTTTTTCTAGGTCACTAAAAGTTTGGGAGAAAAAACAAAAATTACTTTTTAAATAAGCTTAGTCATTTTGTAAATGTAAAAATTTAAAAATTTAAGTTGAAAAAAAATAAAAATCTCAAAAATCTATAAATATGCAAAAAAAATGATTCTATTTAAATGAGAATAAGCCAAATCGTTTGGACTTAAGGAAAAAACAAGTAAATGCATATAGATCCTAGCCCTAGTGATTATTGTAGCTGTTAATTAATAATGATTTAAATTAATTATTTAATTGATAGCAGGTAGATATTTGTTTTAAAGTTAGTTATTTGAATCAAAAATTACTTAGAGCTAATACTTCAATCAATATGGCATGATGCAATTTACTTTTTTGTTTTTTTGGTTAGTATTCTATAATATATATACACCTTATTATATTGCTATAATATTAAACTAGTTAAAAATGTAGCTATAAAACATTTTTCTTAGAATAGAGAAAGTGTTAATCCACAACATAATATATAAAAGTGTAGTTAGCTATTATAATGTAAGCAATAATAATACATTAGTAAAGATTATGATGAAAAAATATAAAAATATAACAAAAAATATACGTTTGAACACGTCAGTCAGTTGAAGCAGCAAAATTTAAACAGGCACCCGATTACTCTAAGTTTTTTTATAATGTGTTTATATTATGGATTTGAGTTTCTATACATTTTACACTGATGAAAATAAAATCTTAAAATAAATCATTATCAACTTCTTTAATATTATTTATATTTTAAACAACTTAAGAACGCAAAAAATTGTTATGATGTGTTCAAAACAGCTGTTCTCTGAATAGTAAATAATATTCATATTAAATGCATTTTAATCTAGTATAATATATTATATAATGATTAATGGGAGTAAACAAAATAAATTCATTATCTTCACTGACATTAATGTTTGACATTAAAGTTGTTTTTTATATTATATATCGCTACGACGAATAGTGAAATTTATTAGTCTGGTTAGTTTTTGATTCAATCTTCCGATATAAGCAGTACTATATAAACACAAATATTATTCATCCCGATTAAAACGGTAGAATACTATCAGTAAGATATTAATACCATACAATTTACAAGGATAGTGTATAATACCTATACGCAATACTGTGACTTGAACACGTATCGTCATATAATTAAAATAAACACGATCGTTTACTTTTATACGTACGAAAAATTATATTTTGTTCGGTTAACAATGCTTTGATATTGTTGATAGGTACTATAGTAACGTATCTGAGACTTAATATTAGGGTAGTAGAAAAATGTATAATACCCACTATGATGATGTTAGTAATATACATTGTGATAATAAAAATATTTTAATATTAAACTTTTGTCACTTCGAAATTCGAAACAATATTATTCATCATAATAGTATAACGATTACGTTAAGATTACGCGAGTATTAACGTATGCAAAATACTTTTGACAATATGATCTTATGTTTTTTAAAAATGTCTTTAGTACCTATGAGAATTTTAATAATTAATAAAATACATGTTTTATGTGTTATATTTAATTAATAATATTGTAAATTTATGAATAAAGATTTTATACCAGCACTATCGAGAGTACAAACATGGACGAAAACTCCGTGAAAATCATAACATATTTTGAACATTAACGTTTTAACCAAATATATTCTGTACATATAAATATAAAATGTATTAAAGCATTTGAAACCATACATAAATATGACAATGAACGTTTGAAAATATAATTTTTATTATTAAGTAACTATAAAATATTATTTAAACAGCATTGTATAATAATATATTATATATTAAATTGAAAAAAGAAAATACAGTAGAACCGTTTATGATGACATTCAAGGGATTAGTCAAAATTGGTCATAATAATTAATAACCGATTTTCATTATAACCAAAATTACAAAAATTAAATTAAAAACTCTTTTATATACATGCAATGAACAAAATATTTTATTAAAATAACATTTTTAATGTGTTATTGTATTATAAATATGTATATAAATTATAAATCGTAAATTTAATTCATATAGAAAAAAGCCTGTAAGTGAGTATCGCTCTGCTCTACATTAGGGGGTGGGGTGGACCTCGGACTATGGTAGGTTAAATTTGAATGCAATGATAGGTATCATTGTATACGAAAAACGATTCTGAACGGAGATGATTTGTCAGTCCAGGAAATATTATCATATATTCTATTTTGAAACTAATTCAAACATTTAAGTAAAAGTTTCAAGATCTTACGTTTAGTAATTTTTTAAAAATAACAAAAATCGAAAATTATTTATTAGTAAAACGTGATTTTACACGTCGTGTATTTTTGATTTCAAATTAAAATTAAAACTTTAAACACTCGTAAATTTTTTTAAATTGAACAATCCTCAAACTTTTTTATAATTATTCTAAGCTTAACTTATGGACAGCATAGTATTAAATTTTCAATTCTTAGCTTTTGATAGAAAAATATTTATAAATTTTTAACTACCAAATAGTGAAAAATATTCATGATTTTGACGAATTTTTGTCAATATTTGAACTTCAAATGCTAATAAAAAAAATTGTGCCTATGTATTTTTATAATTTTTGAATGAGAGTTAGAACAAGTTATGTAGACCCTTAAATTAAATTTTCAAGTAATTTGTCCATGCTAAATTTTTTTTATCAACATTTATAAAAAAAAAATAAAAAAAAGTTGAAAATTTCAATTGTCAATAAATAGCTCAAAAAAAGTCAAAATGTTTTGAAAATCAAATCACGTAAAGAAAATGGCAATCTAAATAACTGGTAAAATTTTCAAGTATTTATGACTTATACTATTTGAATAACAATAAATATCAAAAATCGTTTGAGGCTAAACCGTTATTTAACGCGGTTTTGTAAAAATTTAAATTTCAATCACCCATAAAAATTTTTTGTCTGAATCCGGTAGAGTTTTTAATACAGATAATTGAAGAAAAATGTATGGAGAACCTTGTGTTAAATTTTCAAAACTTAGTTATAAAAGAAAAAAATTTTACGATTTTTCAACCACAAAATTACTTGCCAATTTTCGCAATTTTGACATATTTCGTATAAATTCGAACTTTAAGCACTTATAAAAAAAAATTGTGACTAACGATTTCGGATTTTTTTTTATCACCTTAATATCAACTTATAAGAAACCTTGTATTAAATTTTCAAGATTTTCTGGCCACCCAAAATTTTTTTATCGTTATTTTAAAATAAAATACTAAAAAAAATTAAAAATTTCAATTGTCTATAAATTGCTCAAAAAAAGTCAAAATACTTAGAAAATTTAACAGTATATAGAGAACACTAACATAAACATTTGGTGAAAATTTCAAGTATTTACATCGATTAGTTTTTGAGTTTTAGCAAAATAAAAAATTCGATTTTGTCGAAAATTGATTTTGCGTAAAAATTCCCGTTTTTCTGTCATTTTTTTTTTGTTTTTCTCAATTTTTTTAAAAACTGTTGGAAAATGTTTACTTTTCACCTCTATAATGCACCAAGGATATCCACTTTGCCATCGGAAACCACCCCCAAAGTTTGAAATTGAAGCATTATTTCGACTAGTTATGCTGTACACAGACACAAAAACAAAAAAAAAAAAAAACACATATCATTGTAAAATCAATACATTCATCACTCCGTTCAGAATCTAAAAATTTGGGGATTCCAATTATGAGTGAAGACACATTATATTGTAGTGAACTGATGATTTGATGAAAATGGATGACATATTTATTTTAGATTCTGAACGGAGTGATGAATGTATTGATTTTACTATGATGTGTGTTTTTAGATTCTGAACGGAGTGATGAATGTATTGATTTTACAATGATGTGTGTGTGTTTTTTTTTTTTTTTTTTTTTTTTTTTTTTTTTTTGTTTTTTTTTTTTTGTGTCTGTGTACAGCATAACTAGTCGAAATAATGCTTCAATTTCAAACTTTGGGGGTGGTTTCCGATGGCAAAGTGAATATCCTTGGTGCATTATAGAGGTGAAAAGTAAACATTTTCCAACAGTTTTCAAAAAAATCGAGAAAAACAAAAAAAAAATGACAGAAAAACGGGAATTTTTACGCAAAACCAGTTTTCGACAAAATCGAATTATTTATTTTGCTATAACTCAAAAACTAATCGATGTAAACACTTGAAATTTTCACAAAATATTTATATTAGCGTTCTCCATACACAGTTAAATTTTCAAAGAATTTTGACTTTTTTTGAGTTATTTATAGACAGTTGAAATTTTCAATTTGTTTAAGTATTTTTTTTAAAAATAACGATAAAAATTTTTTGGCCGGCCAGAAAATCTTGAAAATTTAATACAAGGTTTCTTATAAGTTGTTCTTAAAATGATAAAAAATAATCCGAAATCGTTAGTCACAATTTTTTTTTATAAGTGCTTAAAGTTCGAATTTATACGAAATATGTCAAAATTGCGAAAATTGGCAAGTAATTTTGTGGTTAAAAAATCGTAAAAATTTTTCCTTTTATAACTAAGATTTGAAAATTTGGTACAAGGTTCTGCATAAAATTTTCTTCTACTATCTGCAAAAAAAACTCTACCGGACTAAATCAAAAAATTTTTATGAGTGATTGAAATTTAAATTTTTACAAAACCGCGTTAAATAACGGTTTAGCCTCAAACGATTTTTGATATTTGTTGTTATTCAAACAGTATAAGTCGTAAATACTTGAAAATTTTACCAGTTATTTAGATTGCCATTTTCTTTACGTGATTTGATTTTCAAAACATTTTGACTTTTTTTGAGCTATTAATAGACAATTGAAATTTTCAATTTTTTTTTATTTTTTTTTTATAAATGTTGATAAAAAAAATTTAGCTGGGACAAATTACTTGAAAATTTAATTGAAGGGTCTACATAACTTTTTCTAACTCTCATTCAAAAATTATAAAAAAACATAGGCACAATTTTTTTTTATTAGCATTTGAAGTTCAAATATTGACAAAAATTCGTCAAAATCATGAATATTTTTCACTATTTGGTAGTTAAAAATCTATAAATATTTTTCTATCAAAAGCTAAGAATTGAAAATTTAATACTATGCTGTCCATAAGTTAAGCTTAGAATAATTATAAAAAAGTTTGAGGATTGTTCAATTTAAAAAAATTTACGAGTGTTTAAAGTTTTAATTTTAATTTGAAATCAAAAATACACGACGTGTAAAATCACGTTTTACTAATAAATAATTTTCGATTTTTGTTATTTTTAAAAAATTACTAAACGTAAGATCTTGAAACTTTTACTTAAATGTTTGAATTAGTTTCAAAATAGAATATATGATAATATTTAAATATAATATATCCTGGACTGACAAATCATCTCCGTTCAGAATCGTTTTTCGTATACAATGATACCTATCATTGCATTCAAATTTAACCTACCATAGTCCGAAGTCCACCCCACCCCCTAATGTACAGCAGAGCGATACTCACTTACCCGCTTTTTTTTTTTTTGTGTCTGTGTACAGCATAACTAGTCGAAATAATGCTTCAATTTCAAACTTTGGGGGTGGTTTCCGATGGAAAAGTGGATATCCTTGGTGCATTATAGAGATCAAAAGTAAACATTTTCCAACAGTTTTCAAAAAAATCGAGAAAAACAAAAAAAAAAATGACAGAAAAACGGGAATTTTTACGCAAAACCAGTTTTTGACAAAATCGAATTATTTATTTTGCTATAACTCAAAAACTAATCAATGTAAACACTTGAAATTTTCACAAAATATTTATATTAGCGTTCTCCATACACAGTTAAATTTTCAAAGAATTTTGACTTTTTTGAGCTATTTATAGACAATTGAAATTTTTAATTTTTTTTAGTATTTTTTTTTAAAATAACGATAAAATTTTTTTGGCCGGCCAGAAAATCTTGAAAATTTAATACAAGGTTTCTTATAAGTTGATATTAAGGTGATAAAAAAAAATCCGAAATCGTTAGTTACAATTTTTTTTTATAAGTGCTTAAAGTTCGAATTTATACGAAATATGTCAAAAATTGCGAAAATTTGCAAGTAATTTTGTGGTTGAAAAATCGTAAAAATTTTTATTTTATAACTAAGTTTTGAAAATTTGGTACAAGGTTTTCCATACATTTTTTTTCAATTATCTGTAAAAAAAACTCTATCGGATTCAGACAAAAATTTTTTAAGAGTGTTTGAAATTTAAATGTTTACAAAACCGCGTTAAATAACGGTTTAGCCTCACACGGTTTTTGATATTTGTTATTATTCAAACAGTATAAGTCGTAAATACTTGAAAATTTTACCAGTTGTTTAGATTGTCATTTTCTTTACGTGATTTGATTTTCAAAATATTTTGACTTTTTTTGAGCTATTTATAGACAATTGAAATTTTCAATTTTTTTTATTTTTTTTTTATAAATGTTGATAAAAAAATTTAACTAGGACAAATTACTTAAAAATTTAATTGAAGGATCCACATAACTTGTTCTAACTCTCATTCAAAAATTATAAAAATACATAGACACAATTTTTTTTTATTAGCATTTGAAGTTCAAATATTGACAAAAATTCGTCAAAATCATGAATATTTTTCACTATTTGGTAGTTAAAAATTTATAAATATTTTACTATCAAAAGCTAAGAATTGAAAATTTAATACTATGCCGTCCGTAAGTTAAGCTTACGAGTGTTTAAAGTTTTAATTTTAATTTGAAATCAAAAATACACGTGTAAAATAACGTTTTACTAATAAATAATTTTCGATTTTTGTTATTTTTAAAAAATTACTAAACGTAAGATTTTGAAACTTTTACTTAAATGTTTGAATTAGTTTCAAAATAGAATATATGACAATATTTAAGTATAATATGTCCTAGAGACCTAGACTGACAAATCACCTCCGTTCAGAATCGTTTTTCGTATACAATGATACCTATATCATTGCATTCAAATTTAACCTACCCTAGTCCGAAATCCACCCCTCACCCTAATGTACAGGAGAGCGATACTGACTTACCTGCTTTTTTTTTTTTAATGGTTTATTTTGTGAATTTTTTGAAAAAAAAATACCGATACTTTTTTTGTAAAAAACGAATTAAATAAGTGGTAGAATATCCATAAGAAAGTATTTTGCTAATCTCTTTTGAATAATTAAAAAAATTTCATAATATTAAGTGATATAATAAGGATGGGTAAGAGATAAACTTGTATAGGATAAATAAATGTAAAATTTAACTGTTTTAACTCTGTATTAAATCGAGAAGTGGATACAATAAAATATTTAAATATGGATGATTTCAATAGGGCTTGACTTTAGAGAAGAAGATAAATATCTTAAAATTAGTTATTGCAATTAATATTAGTGTAAAGAAATTTATAATAAAATCTACAATCAAATTATTTCACTACTTGAAGTACATATCTTGATGTTTAATAATAATTGTATTTTTACGCAATATATACATTTTTTTTTTTACCTATATTTGCGCAAACTGTCCGTGGTATACATTTTATTGCTATCGGAAATAATATAAATTATCCAGAATTTTAAATTTTGTTAATACCTAAAATAGAACAAACTTTCCAAACTTTTTACTTTTACTATGCGATTATACAAAGTTTAAGTCCTACAACCTTATTTTCCATTATTATGTGGTGCGCATTGTAATATAATATTATTCGAGGGAAAGTTTTTTTTGTTGTTGTAGGTATTGTCCAAATATAAGCTCGACCACTAATAAACTTTTGTCTGAAAACAAAAGATGGCGTAATTTCTTATACTGCAGATCTTTTTTTCTTGACGACACAAGTTCAGAAAATGGCTCAAAAATCTCGACCTTTAGTTGAAAAAATATAACTGTAATTACAATTTATAAATTTTGAAGAGATTCAATAAAACATTTATTCAATACATTTTAAGCAATATATAGTGAGCATAATAATTTGAGTTATCGTTTTTATAAATAAGCTGGAAACACGTATAAAATGTCGCTATTACTTTGGTAGCAATGATTTTCGAAATGCCAATTAATTTCTTTTTTTATCACGAGTCGTACCACAATACATTTTTTTTAAAATAATAATTATAATGATATTTATGTATAACCAAAATTGTAAGAATATTTTAATGGCCAATAAAAATAGCTATATTTGTTTTGCATCACATATTATGATATCAAAATTTGGACAAAACAAAATAATAACGTTGAATTAATAATAAGTTATTTTTACTATTTTGTTTTTGTTTGTATTACGCTAATTTAGTTGAATACGTAAAATATCGTTTTTAATGAATAATTATACTATAACAAAACTAAAAGTTATGTAACAAAAAATAATAGGACCATCTCAAAGAAATTATTTTTTCTGAAGACTTAGTTTCTTTTTAATAAAACATCGTGTATAGTATTAAACGCTATCTAGTGCAGTAGTAAACACTATTTTATGTAGGAATTAACACTATCTCGTGTTAGAGTTAACGCCGTGTCCGGGTAGGGGATTACCGACTTTTGTAGGAGTTTATCATTCCCCGTATTTCCTTCGTATACTGTGCTCTAACACAATATTACAGTAGATTATATACCTATATACCTATATATACCTATATACCTATATATACCTATATACCTATATACGCGCGGTAGACAGTCGATGTGGCCAGCAAGTATGTTCGTAGGTTTCCATCTACGTACGGACGGCACTTGCCATATATTATTTTCTTATAGTTTTCATGGTCGTTTATCACGTCCCGCGGTGATTTGTTTTTCGCGTCCACGTCTTTTTAAAACGAAAAAGTTCTGCCGAGTAATAAGAAAACAGTATACAACGGGGGTTGTTAGACTACGCGTAACTTTTTTTTAAGTGCATAAGCGCTATTTGTCACATTGCGGTTTGTAATTTTCGTCTTGGGATAACCATCCAAACAACTGGTCACTATTACGTAGTTGTTTGCTGTCTGTTAGTGCTTGTGCGACCGATAATGTCAAAATATATTATTGATATTATAATATGCTTTAAAGTCGCTCGATTTCTGAGAATGCTCGGTAATGATCGAGCACATCGAAGAACTCGCGATTATCAATTACCATTTATTTATTTATGTGTTCTCTAATGGTGTATCTTAAATCTTAATATTATTAGCCATTCAAATTTATGATCAATATATGAATAAATAATTAACACATAAGTGAGCAGATTCAGTTGTAATTTCCTTTTAATGGTTTAATCTTTATATAATAATCAAAATCATGAATAAATTACACTATAGTAACAAAATTGTAAGATGTGTCATGAATGTAAACTAGTAAACTTATGAGCTAGGTTATTAATATGAAATATTAAGTTAAAGCGAGAAAACAAAGACGATAAAAATATGAAAAAAAAAAAATACGAGATAAAACTACGCGTATTAAGTAAGTTGGTACTAGTTTTTAAAATTATTAATATTTATAAAGACAACTTTACTATTAAATTATAACATCCATTTGGTAGTTAACCACAGCGATTAAGACCACAGATAAAAACAAACAGAGAGCTGATCTTGTATTATGACTTATAAGTGAAGTAAAGTAGCTATATTCCAACAGTAAAATGTTTACAAAATACTATTAGTTAATAGTTGATAATATGTGGTCTTATCGATCCTTAAATTAATTTCTTTTATCATTATCATTATGAGGATACAATTTTTTTTATGTAAATGCATATTGTTCTACAATTAATCTAGAATAATTTTTATCAAAATATCGAAGTCCCATAATGTGCACCTAGAGTCTATAGTCAATTTTTTATCATATTATTTTTTATTTTACAAATTTCAGCATGATTATAAATTGTATATAATTTGATTTTTGCATAAAAGTTGTGTATATTATAAATAATAAATCAAAATTATTTTAAATTTTTCATTTGATTCACAAGATTAATTTATTTTTATTATTTTTACGTTTCTCAAAAGAAGTTTAACTCAACAGTTTAATTAAAAGTATTAAGATAAAAATAAAACAAAAAATCATTATCTAAATGAGTTTAACAAACATATTTGTACCTTTAAGATTGAAAATGATATTTCACTTTAGAAATAACAAATCTAGAATTTAAATGTGTTTTTGAAAAATTACCTGACGAATTAACACTATGCAAAGTACCTATACAATAAATGAAACTACTGATACCTAAAGGCGTTATGTCTCAAGTGTGATATTTTGTTCCTTATATCTTCTGAAAAATTGTCTGTCATTTAGTTTTATATTTATATGAATATAATAATTATGGGAAATAGTTTGTTTATAATTTGAATAGTATTTTTATTTATATAATTATTTATTTTTCTTATCATACATTTTGTAACCATTTTTAAGTTGTGTAAGTATTTTTTTAGCGTGCAATAAAGAGTTTAATTTGTATATTTTTGAATTTTTATGTGCGTAAATATGTTTATATTTAATAATATGTGTCGCATAAAAATTCGGGACCTAATCATTAAATTTAAAATATAAAAATTGTAGCTCTACTGATCATGACAGCTAGTTTCTCTAGTTTTATAACATGATATATTCAAAATTGAATATTTAAATTCGTTTTTATATAAGATGATTATTTTATCATATTTTAACACTTATTATTTCGTTAAGTATTGACTTTTTTCATTTTTTTTTCAAAATACTTTGTTTCATGCTTTTCTCATACTGCATACAATTTTTTATTATTTTAGATTCTGAACGGAGTGATGAATGTATTGATTTTACAATGATGTGTTTTTTTTTTTTGTGTCTGTGTACAGCATAACTAGTCGAAATAATGCTTCAATTTCAAACTTTGGGATGGTTTCCGATGGAAAAGTGGATATCCTTGGTGCATTATAGAGGTGAAAAGTAAATATTTTCCAACACTGTTCAAAATAATCGAGAAAAACAAAAAAAAAAATGACAGAAAAACGGGAATTCTTATGCAAAATCAGTTTTCGACCAAATCGATTATTTTATATGGTTGTAATTCAAAAACTAATCACTGTAAATACTTGAAATTTTCACCAAATGTTTATGTTAGTGTTATCTATATAGGTACAGTTAAATTTTCAAAAAATTTTGACTTTTTTTGAGTTATTTATAGACAATTGAAATTTTTAATTTTTTTTAGTATTTTTTTTTAAAATAACGATAAAATTTTTTTGGCCGGCCAGAAAATCTTGAAAATTTAATACAAGGTTTCTTATAAGTTGTTCTTAAAGTGATAAAAAAAAATCCGAAATCGTTAGTCACAATTTTTATTTATAAGTGCTTAAAGTTCGAATTTATACGAAATATGTCAAAATTGCGAAAATTGGCAAGTAATTTTGTGGTTAAAAATCGTAAATTTTTTTCTTTTATAACTAAGTTTTGAAAATTTGGTACAAGGTTCTCCATTCATTTTTCTTCAATTATCTGTAAAAAAAACTACCGGATTCAGACAAAAATTTTTTATGAGTGTTTTAAATTTAAATTTTTACAAAAACCACGTTAAATAACGGTTTAGCCTCAAACGATTTTTGATATTTGTTGTTATTCAAATAGTATAAGTCATAAATACTTGAAAATTTTACCAGTTATTTAGATTGCCATTTTCTTTACGTGATTTGATTTTAAAAATATTTTGACTTTTTTTGAGCTATTTGTAGGCATTTGAAATAATCTATTTTTTTTATTTTTTTTTTTTAATAGATGTTGATAATACTTTAAAATTAATTGAAGGGTCCACATAACTTGATCTAACTCTCATTCGAAAATTATAAGAATACATAGGCACAATTTTTTTTAATTAGCATTTGAAGTTCAAATATTGACAAAAATTCGTCAAAATCATGAATATTTTTCACTATTTGGTAGTTAAAAATTTATAAATATTTTACTATCAAAAGCTAAGAATTGAAAATTTAATACTATGCTGTCCATAAGTTAAGCTTAAAATAATTATAAAAAAGTTTGAGGATTATTCAATTTAAAAATTTTTACGAGTGTTTAAAGTTTTAATTTTAATTTGAAATCAAAAATACACGTGTAAAATAACGTTTGCTACGTGCTCTGATGTCCCATACATAATATATAATATATAATATATAAAGGGGGTGCTAAGACGTAGGAATAATTATTAAAATGACAACCAGCAATAATCGGTGTAATACACACCGCCACAAAGACACTACTCTGTAGGAATTAACAAACTACCAAATAAGATAAAGTACGTCTAGACATCATAATAGCCCTTATTAACTACAACCCTATGCGCTGGGAGACGCACTACTACGCAGAATATGTAACCTAACCCAACCAAACGAAGATAAGATAAATCATATAGCAGCCACAACGCGAGTCTGAGAACTCTGATACAGCGATTGCGGTTGAACACCTGCGCTTGGGCAGATAGTCAAAGGACGTCATCATCGCACGTGGATCCTGAAATGCGTAATAGCGTGAGAACGAATGACGCACATAGGAGTAGGACAGAAGGGACATGGGTAGGAGATCAAGGGACACTGACTATATAAGGGGGCCCAGAAGAAGACTCCCGCAGACGTGATATTCCAGAGTTAGCGCAAGCAACTTCACGTCACTTTGTACCAGAAATCGTTCATTGGGACTTAGAATAATTTTCAATTAAATTAATTATCTGGACTTAGAATAATTTTCAATCAGTTTAATAAAAAACTTAGAAATATTTGGACTACTTTATTTCGACACAACCTGTATCTTTTCGACAAGCTGCTGGCCCACTACACGTTTTACTACTAAATAATTTTCGATTTTTGTTATTTTTAAAAAATTACTAAACGCAAGATCTTGAAACTTTTACTTAAATGTTTGAATTTATTTCAAAATAGAATGTATGACAATATTTAAATATAATATATCCTAGACTGACAAATCATCTCCGTTCAGAATCGTTTTTCGTATACAATGATACCTATCATTGCATTCAAATTTAACCTACCCTAGTCCGAGTCCACCCCACCCCCTAATGTACAGCAGAGCGATACTCACTCACCCGCTATTTTATATCTTATAATAAAGAGTAAGCCCTTGTTTAAAGTGAAGATTAGATTCTTAGAAAACAAATTACCGAAAAAAACCATTGATTAAGTGAAACGCGTTTTACACAAACATTATTATAATATGTTCATGTCAATAAATAACAATAAATCATATAAAATGTATTATTTATATGACAAAAATTGTATGATATTATGATTTCTGGTTCAACCGCCTTTCATAAAATCAGTTTAAACTTATTTTTTATTAATATAATTACTTTAAACGAAGATAAACATAACACTGGCTTGAAACATTGTGTTGACAACTAATCTAATTATTGATACAATGATACATTAAATTGTTAATATGAATTATTTAGTACAATTGAGAAAATACGTGTGCGATAAGTCATTTGTTCTTTACTGTCATCTACCTGTGCATCAGCGGACGAAGACGAGTGAAAAACCACATCACTGCAAAGTTACTGTAACGTTCTCTGTAAGACAAAATATGATCAGACACCAACTGAAGTATAAAGGTGAAAAACTGTACGCATGCTACGTATGTCACAAGGTGTTCTTCCAAAAAACCAAACTGACTGTACACGAATGGACGCATATGGGAGAAAAACCATACCAATGCAACGTGTGTGATAAGGCGTTCTCCGTAAAATACAATCTAACTCGACACCGGCAGACGCATACGGGAGAAAAACCATACCAATGCGATGTGTGTGATATGGCGTTCTCCCTAAAACACAATCTGACTATACACCAGCGGACGCATACGGGAGAAAAACCATACCAATGCGACGTGTGTGATAAGGCGTTCTCCTTAAAATACAATCTAACTCGACACCGGCAGACGCATACGGGAGAAAAACCATACCAATGCGATGTGTATGATATGGCGTTCTCCCTAAAACACAATCTGACTATACACCAGCGGACGCATACGGGAGAAAAACCATACCAATGCGATGTGTGTGATATGGCGTTCTCCCTAAAACACAATCTGACTATACACCAGCGGACGCATACGGGAGAAAAACCATACCAATGCGACGTGTGTGATAAGGCGTTCTCCCTAAAATCCTCTCTGATTGTACACGAGCGGACGCATACGGGAGAAAAACCATACCAATGCAACGTGTGTGATAAGGCGTTCTCCTTAAAATACAATCTAACTCGACACCGGCAGACGCATACGGGAGAAAAACCATACCAATGCGACGTGTGTGATAAGGCGTTCTCCGTAAAATACAATCTAACTCGACACCGGCAGACGCATACGGGAGAAAAACCATACCAATGCGACGTGTGTGATAAGGCGTTCTCCTTAAAATACAATCTAACTCGACACCGGCAGACGCATACGGGAGAAAAACCATACCAATGCGATGTGTGTAATATGGCGTTCTCTCGAAACAACCATCTGACATTACACCAGCGGACGTTACACAAGCCGTTCCGATGTGACAAGTGATGTAAGTGTCAAGTACTCAAGTAGTTCACTCGTTGTGACAGTCTGACGAGTCACGATAAATGGAGGAACCAGAAATCGACATACTTTTCGGACCTGTCAGTAAATTTCACAACGCTGTCTGCTAGTCGTGTTTGATACCAATATAATAATATATAATATATAATCATACCAATATGATTTTAATTATTAATGATGCTGCTGATTATCATGTCTGCGATACCTAATAATACGCTAGATGTTCGTTATTAACTGCTTACCCGCGCGTATTCATTTTTTGTGTGCATCAAAAATAAATAGTTATATATTTATTAACGTTTATTTTTTTGAGCTATTTACAGAAAATTGAAATTTTCAATTTATTTTTATTTTTTTTTATAAATGTTGATAAAAAAAATTTAACTGGGACAAATTACTTGAAAATTTAATTGAAGGGTCCACATAACTTGTTCTAACTCTCATTCAAAAATTATAAAAATACATAGACACAATTTTTTTTTATTAGCATTTGAAGTTCAAATATTGACAAAAATTCGTCAAAATCATGAATATTTTTCACTATTTGGTAGTTGAAAATTTATAAATATTTTACTATCAAAAGCTAAGAATTGAAAATTTAATACTATGCTGTCCATAAGTTAAGCTTAGAATAATTATAAAAAAGTTTGATAATTATTCAATTTAAAAAATTTTACGAGTGTTTAAAGTTTTAATTTTAATTTGAAATCAAAAATACACGACGTGTAAAATCACGTTTTACTAATAAATAATTTTCGATTTTTGTTATTTTTAAAAAATTACTAAACGTAAGATCTTGAAACTTTTACTTAAATGTTTGAATTAGTTTCAAAATAGAATATATGACAATATTTAAGTATAATATATCCTAGACTGACAAATCATCTCCGTTCAGAATCGTTTTTCGTATACAATGATACCTATATCATTGCATTCAAATTTAACCTACCCTAGTCCGAAGTCCACCCCTCACCCTACTGTACAGGAGAGCGATACTCACTTACTCGCTTTTTTACCCTTTTATTTACCGGAACCACTATCAACTTTTTATTTTCAAATGACAACTTATATTTAATATGGACTAAATTTAGTTTACTTATTTTATATTGTATCTGTAGTAATTAACCAACGCCTCACAACCGTAATAACCTGTAGGACGAACACCTAAAAACATGAAACCACCCAACTTTGAGTAGTTATAATTCACTAATGATTCAATGAAAAATAATAATTTCAAAGTTAAAATTCTTGAAAAAATAACCCTACTATTTTATGACATTTTATAAAGGTTGCCATTTTAAAATAAAAAGTTGATAGTGATTTCACTATTAAATATAAGGATGAAAAAAAATAAAAATTGCATACAGTTTGAGAAAATTATAAAACTAAACATTTTGAAAAAAAAATTGAAAAAGTCAACACTTTTTGAATTAATGAGTGTTCAATATAAAATAATCACTCTGTATTTCTGTGGTTAAGACGTAAAGTTGTTCAATTGTACGCTTTATTATTATAATTTTGTAAAATTTACACTTAATTTTCAGGGCATGTAGTATAAAAAAATGGGCCACAAAAATAATTTAGTTTTTATCTTTAAGAAAAAGGATATGCTAATAAATCACAGTGTACACTAAAAGTTGGAAGTTGTCTATCCTATTAAAAAGTAGACAAACATAACATGTTGAAACTTGATGTGGAATTTCAATTAAAAACTTAGAGTGATGAAGCCCTCAACTTTTCTATTAGTCTTGTAATCGTGCTGATAATTTTTACCCAAATAACTTGTGTTCAGTAATCGCATATTTTAATATTTAGTAATAGATTTATACTGTATAACTTATTGATGTATTATTATATTATAAAATAATAACTAATTAACTATGGATAGCATACATTATGAAAAAGATAATTAAAAATACTGGTGGGGCTAAGCACATCCAAGCTCTTTCTCCAAATCATACCTATGTCCATAGCCGCAATTAAAGAGGGCTAGGAAGATTTAGCCAGTTTTTTAAATGTATTTTAATTAATGTTTAGGTCCGTTTACTTGTTCGCTTATCTCATTTATAAAATTAGCCCCCAGAATTAGAGCTCTAGTTGCACCATGATTATGATTATGTTAATTCAAACAAATAGATTTTATTAAAGAACACGTTTTAGAATTTAATATATATATAGTTTATTATTTTTTCTAACCAGGATTTAAATTTCAGACGATATAAATTGCAATTTAAGAATTTGGAGCTGGTTAAAATAAATAAGGGCCAAATTTATGAGTCAACTGAGGGCCATAATCCATATCTACACATTTTAAAATATCTATAATTATTTAAATAAACCCTATAAATAAGTATTATATAATACTTATAGTATAAATGTATAATAAACTTTCATACCGTTCTACAGTTTATTTTAGAGTTTTAGTACATATCGCTAAAACTACAGTAATGTTAGTAATACATCACTAGCCCGACATCTGTTCGACAATCTGTCCAACATCCCAGTAATCCGACTAAAAATACTAAAATTATCTTTCTCATATACGAAAAGCGCTATTTGTGAATTTTACTTTATTAATACAATATAAATTGAACTAGCAATGTTATACTGAATACAAAATCTTTCTGGAGTATTTGCATTAAAATAACTGATAAAAAAAATGTTTGTTATTTTTGTTTTTCTTGATTGTTAAGAAAAAAACTAAAATTGTTTATTTTTATCTTCAAAGTACTAACTAAATTCTATTTTCAATCAGATATAAACATGTCCTAAAAGTTGTTTATAGATACATAAAAAACACATACACGATGATATATAATATATATCATTGAAAAATTAATAAATTAATATTTCTACTCACTAGATTTTGAATATGAATATGTATATGTTACGGTCAAAAGCCGAAATCGGCCAAACCTCAGAAATGCCCGGGAAAAACGCGAATTGCCCACAATCTTTGGGCAGAATGTCATATTTCGGCTTTTTACCGGGAAAACCTAGTTATGACCAACTACCTCATTTGGGTAAAACCGCCAAAATCGTATAGGTACTGACTTTTATCTTAAGGACAGAACCGTAGAATTTTAAATACGTTCGCTAATATTATATATAAATAATTATAAAATAAATATTATTATACAAATATAATTGAATAAACTTAATTAATACATTTAAATCTCACTTGAGTCAAACTGTAGC
Source organism: Schizaphis graminum (assembly GCA_020882235.1). Lineage (NCBI taxonomy): Eukaryota > Metazoa > Arthropoda > Insecta > Hemiptera > Aphididae > Schizaphis > Schizaphis graminum. Next base: position 87,060,719 of record CM037033.1, on the reverse strand, counting down.
GTTTTAAATAACCACTAATATTAAATTCGAAAAAATAATAATCATAAAATATTGTACAGATATAATTGAATACATTTGAATATTAATAAAAATATAATGATATTAAGTACTCATATAAAAATAAACATATAATAATATTAGGTAGGTACTCTTATAATTTTAAAATAAACAATTAAAAATATTAATACATTTAAATTTTAAACTTCATTAGAGCCAAACCGTTACGTCTTAAATAACTACACTACTATTAAATACAAATAAATAATAATCATAAAGTATTGTACAAATATAATTCAATACACTTAAATAATAATAAAAATAGACATATAATTTATAATATTAGGTACTTTTATAATGTTAAAATAAATAACTAATAAAAAACATTGTACAGATATAATTGAATAGGTATACTATTTTTTAATTCTTTATTTTAACATTATAAGAGTACTTAATATTATTATATTATGTTTATTTTTTTTATTGTTTAAGTTTATTCAATAATACTTATTTTATAATTATTAAATTTGTATATAATATTAGCGAACGTATTTAAAAATCTACGGTTTTGTCCTTAAGATAAAAGTCAGTATCTATACGGTTTTGGCGGTTTTGCTCAAATGAGGTTGGTCATAACTAGGTTTGCCTGGTCAAAAGCCGAAATATGACATTTTCCCCAAGGATTGTGGGTAATTCGCGTTTTGCCAAGGCATTTCTGAGGTTTGCCCGATTTTGACTTTTGCCCGTAACATAATATACATTTTTTCTTCTGATGTAAAATTTTGTGTTTTGTAATTTTCTATGCAAGTTAAAAAATTATCAAGGAATAAATTAAGTGTTAAATTGGAAGTTATTCAAAAAAATTAAATAAATAAATCGTTATGTAACATTACGTATATTTAATAGTAACTAAACTATAAATGTTAACTTACTCATTAATGCCCACTGCAGTCTAGCCTCGTAAAATAATAAATAAGTCGATTATTTTTTCAAAATTTAGCGTTTAGATAGTACTTTAACTAAGTTGTTGAGTACTTACAAAAACTATTCGAATCTGTAAGTACTTTTACGCAAGTAAGAACTTTACACAAGACTGAACTATACTGAAGTATACCTAAGTTTTTTTTGGGTCTTCTGCGAACCGATTCAAGACCACGCTGGCTAGTATTATCATTACAATTGCAATTTGAAGATTGACTTGGCTTTTTATTTTCCTGGTCTCGATTCAGATTGATTATTAATATTTAGTGTTGATTATATAGCTTTTATCTATATCCAGACAATTTATACTTAGACCATATTTTTTTATCCATGTAAACAGATAAATATTATGAAGTCATATTATTATTCTCAATGGTTTAACTGGGTAAAATCTAGGGAGCAGAATAATTTATTCACCAAAATCGTAATCATATTATGTTCATTGTTCATTTTTGTAGAGGTCTTAAAACTAATTTTATGGAAATAAATCGTAGAAAAAAAAATAGTGCAATGATAATCCTGTACAAATCGTACAAGATTTATGCAGTGTCGGCCTGGCCTAGGCGGCTAGGAGGCGATCGCCTCCGAGGTCCCGACCCATATTTTTCAAGAAATAAATGGAATAATTTACCAAAATGTACCTATTATATATAACCCAGTGGCATGCGTTTGGATCCATTAAATAGTTTTAAAATAATAATTTAATATACATTTTATTATTTTAATGATAATAAAATCATAATAATATCTTAGTCCGTGGTAATAATAAAATTATATGATAATTTTGGAATAATAGATTATGTTGAAATACGTACCGTGATGTTTGGTCGATATTATATTATATTGATTGACAATGTTGCTCACTCATCAGATTTATTAAAAGGTTTATTAATATAAAATGTACTATACAAAAATCTAGTTTTGTTCAATTATATAGTTTTTAATTTTTATACACATTACATTTTGTGGTTACATAATACATATTGTATAAATATAGATATTTTTAATCTTAACATTTAAATTTTTTATTATTAAAATAAAAGCTATCAATAAAAACTATTTTTTTGAGATTTGGTATTTTTGAGAGGCCCTTTGAATAATTTGCCTGCTGGGCCCTTTAGATCCCAGGCCGACACTGGGTTTATGAAATAAAAATGTTATTCATAGGTTACTCTGTATCCCAGAATTGATAGATATCACGATAACGTTAAATATAATATATCAGCAGGAAAATCGTAAAATAAAATATGTACTTTATGTCATAACTGTGTTGCATAGTTTTTTATTTTTGAAGACTTAAAGATTTCTACTGTTGGCATATCTACAGTGGGAAGTGGGAAGAGGGGCTTTGACTACTCTCTTGTACCCTCTACAATCACGCTATTGATTATCCTGTTTATCTTTGACTAAATATATGTTTACATATTGTCTTCGTGGGCGACAAGCAACTACAAGAATTCGTGTAGAACTCCGACTCGAATCCATTGAAGTAATGACCACGTGTCGGTGGTATACTCAGCTAAATCGCTCGTGTTGCGTAAAACTCAGCGTATCCAAGAATTTTTAAAGTGGGGAGGGTTTAAATTTTCTTTAAAACTTTTATACAATTAGTGGTTTGCACCTTAAGAATTTTAAATACTGAACAAACCTAGAAATTTCAAGAATTGCTGCTCGACTTTTGGACGCGTCGTTGGGACACAGCGCACGACCAGCTGTGAACTCGTCTTTATTTTTAAATGTGGTACACGGATACGGTTAAGGTACCCCGTGTACGCGCACGCGCTGGTCGGTTTTTATTTTTAATAACAACAATATATACTGCACCGCGTGAGTGAGTGTAATAATAATAATAATAATAATAATAATAATAATAATAATAATAATAATATTGTCGGTCGCTACGCGTTGGCATTATTTCTACTGGTGCGGCGAGAAAACGAAAAGTGCCACTACGCGGTCCGAACGGCGGAAAGTCGGGAGGAACGGGAAAAAATAATATTTGTAATCCTATACCGCAGTCGTCTGCAGAGAGCAATAGCTGCTGACTTGTCGTCGTCGGAGCCGGTGCAGCCAACACGACCGGACGAACGCGGCGGCGGCAGCGGACCTGCGTTTCTATTTTTAACGTGCCGGAGCGCGACGCCGCCGGGACCGCAGCGCGCCAGCGTCGACGCGCGATCCGCCGTCCGCGAAACGGCCCGTCGAACGCGAAACGATCCGTCGGACGCGAAACAACGATCCTCCGATCACGGCGCGCCTCTACAGTAGTAGTCAGAAATCCGTCACGACGGTGATTTACTCAACAACCACTGTATAATAATAATATTACCTCAGTACATCGTCATAATATCGGACTGGGCGGGTTTCGGAACGAAACCGTAAAACCGTCGCGGTCACCGGACGACCCGTTTGGTTAGGTTAGGTTAGGACGACCCGCCGCGCACCCACATATCGCACCACACGTCGAGGACCGCACGCCATGGCTCGACATGGGTGACCTCGCCGACACCATCGACGATCTCATATGCAGTTTTGAAAGCGATGGTAGCAAGACCATGGACACTCTGATCATGTACTTGTTCTGCTGGGCGCTCGTCGGTTTCGCCGCGTTGGCCGTCGGCAAGTTCACCTACGGTCGGATCGCCCAGTACGCCGGCCGCAAATCGATTGCCGCCAAAACGGCCGCCGCGGAATCGGAAGCGGCGGCTTCCGGTGACCGGAAACCGTCGCAGCTGCACCATCATCGGGTCGTGCCCCCCACGCCACCCGTGGCCCGCAAGCGGCTGGGCTCCAAGACGGGCCGCACGTCAGCGGCCGTGGCCGGTGTGGCCGCCGGTCTGTCTGCCGTACCGGCCGCCGCGGCCGCCAGCAAGGCGTTCTCGTCGGAACAGCAGCAGGCTGTCCACAATCATCACCACAACACGCCGCACCAACGCCGAACGCCGCCCGCGGCCACCGGCAACGACCAGGACGCTGTCCGCTGGACGAACGACGTGTTAAAGTGGCTGTACGACGTGGCCGCGTCCGGCGGCGGCGGCGAACCGTCGGCCGTCGACTATCTGCTGGGCGAGTGGACGTCCGCCCTCAACGAATACACAAAAAAATCGTTTGCCGAAGTGAGTCCATTTCATAATAATAATAATCGTAATTACATAATAATATTATAATATAACGTCGATGACTCATCGAAAAAACCTCCCGTAAGCTTAAGACGGATGTTGTTTGAAAAAAATATCGTCAACAATTTACGGAAACAGATTTTAAACTTTTAAAGTTATATTAATTAAATTTGTTTTGAAAAAACTCAAAAATCAAAATTTGATATTTCCGGAAATATCATTTAAATTGTCAATGTTTTGCCACATATGAGATATTTGAATGAAAATAATTATTGTCGTACATAATATAACATGTAGGAGATTTAATTTATTATTTTTCATCAAAACTATGATGATGAAGATAAGGTGATAGTTGATTTTTTTTTCGAATCTAAAGGGACTTCAAAATGTCATAATCGTACATTTATCATGTACAGGAGGTTTTTTTATGTGGACGACATAACAATATTATTATTGACTGGTAAAAAGCATAAACGACCGATCGAATTATAGCGCTTTTCTCTAAAATAAAAAATATGTGTAAATTATCATGTTTTATTATAGCTTTGGTGTCAAGGCTAAAATTTTTTAGAAAAACATTAAGGTTTAAGAATGATATTGTAATATATAAATAGTATAAATGCCTCTTTATTATTGTAGATATTATGTTAACTAAATAGCTTCTGAAAAACACTTCTAAAATACTATTTGTTCAAAAATTTGTGTAGGATAATATTATTACCATTTCAATAATAATAATATAATCATTTAAGGCTAAGTAAACCGTTAAATAATAGTTGATATCGTAAAACTATTATTAATTAAGTATAGAAAAAGTCAAAATATGGTCTTTAACCCTAAACCGATATAAAGCGTGTATAATACAATTTGATTTACATTTTTTGTGTCATAAAACAAACAAAAATTGTAACGTACGAGTACTTGTCTATTTTTGAAACATTCTACAAAATATGCATTTACTATAAAATTTGAGCCCTGCTGAATGTTATTACGGTTTCATATTAGTAATGTCGTTCCTATTGACTGGTAGAAGGCCAAATACAAAAGTGACAGTTATACTACTTTTCTCCAAAACTTAAATAAAAATAATACGTTATTTGGCTGTAATATTACTATTTTTGTACATCATTATAATTCATAAAGAGGTTTAATTTATACAGTCCAGTCGCGATAACTCGAAAAACTTGACAACTTTTCTTTTTTTTTATTCCTATAGAAATATAAATTATATATAAATTAATATGAATTCGAGTTAGATATCTTGAAGTGAATTTTTATCTTCCTTCAACTACGAGTTATCGTGACTCAACTGTATAATATATTATGTATGTATACGTACTTATCTAATATTAAACTCACCATGCATTACTTTTACTTATTTTCGATTGATGAATTTAAATAAACGTTTTAAAGCGTCATTTGCGTTTCAAATAGGTAATAGGTAATAAGCATAGGTATTTATAACGTTACCTATCGTAGTATTTAAGGTAATTGAATAATTTAAGTAATGTATTTACCTAATCAATAAGCTTTTGATTAAAATTAGATTTTTCCATTTTGATCATCACCATTGAAATCAGACGGTGCAGTTAGATAGGATTTATCCTTTCACTTTGTTTTGTCTGTCCAAAATCACTGCACTTGCGTAGTGGTTTTCAAGAAATAACGCCGGTTTATTCCGTTTCGGGTGTAACCAAACACATTAGGCACACCCGTTTATACATACCGAATGCGATTTGTCATAATAATATAATATCATAGTTTTAACGCTATACGGACAGAAAAACAAAGACGAATTATAACATCAGTTTTATATTATTATATTAATTATATTATTGTGTAATTACTACTTATATATAGCTATAGGTATATTATCTATCTATAATAGTATTTCTAAACTTATGGTACGCGTACCATAGCGGTAAGCAGAAAGCTCAAAGGTGATGTGTGAAGAAAAAAACACAAGTAGTTCCTAATCAATCCTAATAAAACGCTCCATACATAATTGATAATGTATATATTTTTTTATGAGAAAAAACAAAGTTTACTAAGTTAAAATTTTCAAAGTGTGTAGCTGGTACTCGAACGTTAGAAGATTGAGAACCGCTGATCTATAATAATATTATTATGTTACGCTATACCGTCCGTATAAACCCAGTAGAAAATCCTTTGATTAGACGTACAAAGTTTTGGTATAATAAGGCCTTAGACGAAAATTGATGTAAAATTTAAAATTGATAAACATGTCATATTATATTGAAAATAAGCCAAGTAGTGTTTCTTATTTATAACTTCTCAGTAAAATCAAAATTTGCTACATAAAAAAAAATGTTTATTTTGTTGTCCATTATGTTCATTATATTGACAATACTACCATTTTTTTTGTGTTGTATTCTTCAAATATGTTATGTTTATAGACATATCAAGGTTTTTTTATTAGAACTTTTTAAGCGTTCTAAATAGTCATTATAAAATATTATTTGAATTGAAAAAAACAAAAAAAACAATTAATAATATTTTATTATATTTTAATTTAAAAGTTTCCATCATTCACCAAACTATTATACTATTCGAATTTCTAACAGCTGAAGAAAAAATTCATAAAAAATAAATACATTTTATTATACATAGTGAAATTTACCTTATAGGTATAAATTTAGAGTCACTAAGTTGATTAAATCATTTACTAATAATAGTCGAATTTAAGAGTTAAAAAAAAACAACCAACTATGTAACCTGTAACCTGCAGGTTTGACTCTTAACTACCTATAGTTAATGCCCATTTCTCATTTTCATTAAACATATTTTAAGACCAAAGATTTAATGTTATTAATATTATTGTGTGTTATATATTTTGATGTTATATCAATATATTATCGGAATATTACGCATTCCCGTCATAAACTGGGCCGCCCGTAATCCGGCAGACATCTATTTTGTTTCTATATCCAGTGGTTTAGGGTGTAGTGTTTGGAAATTCAATGCGATTCATGCGCGAGGTGACATGACCGACGACGCGACAAGACGTGCCGAACAGCGTAAATATAATAACAATAATGATTAATGTATAATATTATTATCGTGTTTGATATTGGCGTGGGCAGTGTATAAACAACAGACTGCGCGAGGCCCAAACTAATTGCGTACGCCGTACGGAGTGATAATCTCGTATTAAATGTAAATATATTCACGACTTGCAGTTGCGCGTTAATTGTGCAGAACAGTGTACATAATAATGTAACATTATAATACGACGATAAAGTGTTTGTACTGCCATCAATTAGCAATAATTTTGTTTATATTATTTTACCAATTACCGGACGAGATAATCCGCTGGTCTTGTAGCAAGATCCGTTTTTTGAAATATGTACGGACTTAAGCCAGAGAACATTATAATATGTCGTATCGCCCCTCCCAGAATTTTTGATGCAGCTGACGGAAACCCGTGATTACTCGTCCTATGTCTAAGGTCTTATAGGGGATAAAGGAAATAAATATAGTAATTATAAACTAAGGCTGGGCTAGACAGTAATTTTTTTCAGTTTGTCTAGTTAAGTTTATATAGAAAAATGTAAATTATAAGTTTAAGTTTATCGATTTCTTTTCTTTCTTTTTAACTTGGCAAAAGTTACAAGTTGAATAGAAAAAAGTAGCTTTAGTTAGTTATTTTTGTAACATGAATACTTACATAGTTACATCCGTATCAAAACGTAATAAATAAATTCAATAAAAGTATGAAACTACCTATGAACACAAAATCATAATATATTGGTAGTTAAACCAATACGTAGTAAACGAATAATTAAAAGAAAAGGAAGCCATTAAAACAGTTAGTCAGTCGTCAAATATTAAAATTATTGATGTGCTTGTTGTACGAGTGTAGGTAATCTTATTTAATATAGGTAATATTATAGTATTATGTGATTAAGTATGACTTCATTAAATTATATTTATACCTATATTATATTTTGACCGTAGTTTTTTTACTAATCAACTACCTAATGCAATATGCAATTTACATTACAGAAAAATAGAAAATACTTCAGAATAGCAAGAATTAAAAATAAACTAATGGTTTTGCTATTGTGTGTATTTTTTTAGAAAAATAATTTTGCATCAGTAAAAGCTTTCCAAAACTTTCGAATATTACTTAACTGTCCGTTGAAGTGTTAAGTATTTTTCATAAATTACAGGAAAATAACGATGTTTTTCTCTGGGGGTAACTTTTAGTAGCCCCAAGGTACTAAGTTTTTGCATTTTGTATGAATTGATTAAAAAAAAAATTAATTATAGTGTGTAAAGAAGTTCTTCAGAATTTATTCTTTCGTAAACAAAAAACGAATATTGTTTATTATCTAAGTCTGGGAAAGAATGTCTACGATGTCTACGCGCAAGAATTATTTCTGTAGTTCACAAGCAAAGCAAACGTTTTGCGTGTCGCGGAATTTGTGTAATTTTCATGTGTATCCACATAAATATTTTCTCTATAACAATAATAGTATCTATATGCCAAAATTTAATGTTTTACAAAAATAAAGCAGTTATTTGATAATAAAATTAAAATTATAAATTACCGATAAGGAGTGTAAATTAATGGAAAAAATAAAGTGTTAATAAGATAGGTATACGTTAAGAACATCAAGCTACAAGTTAATAGTTAACAAATGGTATATTTAATTAACTTTTAAAATTAAAAATTAATTCGTGGGCATTGTTTTTTTCTTTGAAATATTTTTTTTGAATATGGCTGATTTAATTATTATGATTAACTAACAAACTATTAAATTGATAATATATATTGTTAAGGTAACAGTGTTAAAGATATGTTATGATTTACAAGTTGATTTTTTTAAACTTGAAAATATACTCATTTTCTTGTTTTAGAAATATTTTTCCTCAAGTTTCTGAAGTTTAAATACTTTTTCAAGTTCTTGAATACTTACTGAATTACTCGTTCGAAATTTTATTAGTTTGTTACATTATAAATATCATAAAAATAATGATATCAATAAAAACAATTTGGAAGAAAGTATACAATTAAAGCGATAGAAAATATTAAAAAATATAATCTGTTTTCAAAAATATCTGGTGTTTTAGTGACTTAAAATTACGTTAAAAAATATGTACGAAAACATTAATACTTTTTAAAATGAGTTTTGATAAAACCTTTAAAAGAACCGAACATTTTATTCGTGTAAAATCGTATTTTTTATATTAAATTAAATTTTAATTCTTAAAGCGTTGTTTTTGTTATCTTGAAATTCAACAATAGTTACCACTTGCTCGCTATAAGTTGGCAAATGGGTTATTCTAAACAAAAATTCTATGAAAATCTCTTAAGTTCTAGCTTACAATGTTGGATTTAAGAAAATGGCCTCGTTAATAAACATATCAAAGAGCTTGATAAAATAACTATAAAAAAGGTTAGGATTACTTTTTTGATTTTTAATAAATATTTTTAGATAAATAAACCCGATCTATTATAATTTAATCATATAACATTAAACTACGAATTAATTCGGTAAGTAGCTGTTTATAAAATTTCAAAATCTAAATAGTATTCATACAGTTTTATTTTCAGCAATATTCATATTGATAAAATAATATATAAAAATAAATTACAAAATCTATAAATATTATTTGGTTGTAAAGTGTTTCTTGCTTTTTATTCTTGTAAATATTCATTTTCGTAATATGTAATATTTACGATTGTATACTAAAAAGCTAAAGTATTAATTGTAAAACAATAACTACGAAGTAGAAAGAGTGAAAACTAAAATAGTGAAGTATAATATAATAGCAAATATAATATACAGGTAGGTATCAGCGTATAAATGAAAAGATAAAATAAATCTGTGATCAAAACATGAATACTTAATTTTATTATACATAGTTGAATACACTATTTACTAGGAAATGGATACATGTAAAAAAAATTCAATTCAATTTTTTATGCAAATTTATACTGAAATATACACATATATTATATTTACATACAATAAAACATAAACAAATTTGTCAATTATGATTAAGTACAGTTCGGGGAATTTATTATAATAGCTGTATACGCTAAAATAAGAACAGAACGTCAACTTTTTAAAATAATGTTATTTATCGTTATTTTAATAATCTACACGACAATAATAATTGAATATTTTAAGTAATAGAAATTATAATTATTCCATGACATTGAATTTGTTTGGAAACAAAATGTGTGTTATTATAATAACAATAAATAAAAGTTATTTTTGACTTAAAGTTTTACAATAAAATTGATCAAAAAATAATTTCGGTAGAGCTTACGTTTATTTTACAGGACAAAAATTAGCACTATTAGAATTCACATGTATTTTACAAGTGAAAAAGCCCTATTGGCGGGATCTAAAACAATTAATTGGAAATATTGAAATTATTAATAATAAAAATAATATAATAAACCCACGTCATATTTGTATGTGTTTTTATACGATCGATGCAAATAAAAATAAAGTAAATATAAAGATAATATAGTGCGTTACAGTGTGACAGGTTTTTGGAAGTACAAGGCTCTTCAAAGAGATTTTTGATGTTGATCTTTTGGGTACTTCGTCTGTTGTTGTCTTTTTTAACGTTGATTATTTAAATACACGCATTCTGCGAGGACAACATTTTTAAAACGATGTGAGGAATTGCATTGCTTGAATAATTTAATCAAAGGAGACCACCATGCATCTATCCCTCCCGTAAACCATGTAAAGTAAGAGTTACAAAAAAATTATAGTTTAAAAATAATATAATGAAAATATTAGAATTAATAATTATAACTTAAGTCATAAATAAATTTACCATTTAACGAATATTAAAGTAAATTACTTATATAGCAATATAACAATGATATGATTTCAAGAAATATATTTATTAATAATACAGGATACAGACCGTCTTCGCTTAGAATCCATTTTCCTGCTATTCAATGATTTATTGCTGAATTCAAATGTAACATACATTACGGTGACTTGCTCTATAATAAATATTAATGAGTTACTCTCGAAATTTACTGTTCAGTAGAGTGGTTTTACACCTTTTTGGATTTCATCTTTCTTCGCGATAAATACTTTGCATTCGACTGATTTCAATAAATAGCAACGTTTAGATACACTCTTGATATGTAGTTACTAATTACGGCTATTAATAGCAATCGATGTATTAAATAAATTATCGTTTTGGTCCAAACCCGCCAGTCACCAATATAATCTTCTTCATCCAGCAAAGTGGATTGATCAAATTAATTTAAGAAGTAACATGTACATATTATAAACAAATTTATTATATAACCTAACCTAATAGCCTCGATGCTGAGGGTTTGTCGTTTTTAATAAAAATAAAAATGTATCGTTTTCCGCTCTGATTTCGATACGACTCGATAGTAATATATATATGAGTAACCACAGTTCACGAATGTCCATATTTTCATCGTTAAACCCGACACATTTTCAATACATATTTGAAGATCGAGAACATCATAATAATATTATATCATGTCGAAGTGAGTCATAATAATGTAGTCGTACTCACCTGGAATAATGCCAACCGAAGCGATTGTAGTGTTCAACGATACCTAAACAATATAGTCGCTGGAAACTCCGTAATCTGCCACGGTCCTGACATTTGATATGAGTTTAATCGGTTTAATTTGAAAACGCACAATACATTGAAACGTTAATCGCATACTCTCGATGTATTTGTGTGCAATTGTGCGTATTATATTAATAATAATAATAATAATAATAATAATAATAATGATAACGATGTACAAAATGATTTCTCTTGAACTGCATAGCCTGTCAAAGGCTTGTTTGGTGTGGTATTCTTATGTGTGTGTGTTGTAGTTGTTGAACGGCAACAGACAATGACGGTTTTATGACGACAGCAACGACGGTTCATACTATCAAACAGAAACTAATTTTGCCAGTTTAAGTCATATAATAATATCATTAATATGATATTGTATTATGAGCGTTCTGCCGTTGTTCATACATTGCAGACGTTGAACAATATGCCATAGGGATTGGTGGTCAAGCATGTACATTATTATCAAGACAAGTATGAGTAGCATACAAATTGTGTCTCCCGTGCCCTGGTGCTATTTGCTGCCTGTCCAGTAGGGTGTTCAAAGCGGAGAGATTCATGAGATTTGAACCTTCTTCTTTATTGATCGGTAACTGTTGGGTAAAATTCACATTATGGTATAATTTTCTTATTTCTAGACGACGAATTAAAACTATTAATTCATTTTTTATATAGATAATACAATTTACCCTAAAAATGCTGAAAATATTTAATAATAAATTTAAAATTGTCTTCTCTTTAAACAACTGAAATGACAGATAACCATGAGTTGGGTCTTAAATTTCAAAAATAGTATGTATTAGGTCCCGACGTATTTTATCGAGTACGTGAGTTGGGTCCCAGTATATTTATTTTGAGAAAACTAAAGTTTGGTTATTTTAGCCTATTTGAATTAACAAGGAGACACCGCATAAAGATTACCTAAGTCTCTCTTAAACATTTTTTTTTTGTTACTTTAATCTAACCTAACCTAATGATTATTAAAATAATATGATTGTTATATTATTTCATACCAATTATTTTACTATACTTAGCTTATTAATATGTTTTTATTTTTTTACTTACATAGTTATTATTTTCATTATAATAAAGCTTAAATTAGTGAAAAAATTTAAAAACATATCTTTTACAAAAATAATCCGCGATCAATTCTCCACTGGTAAATCAAAACATCATTTCCGGTTATGTTATTGTTAACAGTGTTGAGATAAAATAACACTGTAAATCCAATTCGTATTTAATTTAAGCAATACAATATTTTGGGATCTAATTCAAGTTTTTTTTCCAATTGACGCCGCCACTGTGATACCTCATAAAGTCATAAATATAAAAAAAATTATTTTATCGACCCTTAACCCTCATCATTGAATATTCCTGAGCACCTAATCTATGTGTGCGTGATATCATATCATTATTAGCTCTTTGTGATATCAAAATAAAAAACTTACTCAGAAATTCTCCAGCCATAAACGTCGTCAGATGAATAAAAAATAAAATACAAGTACCTAACGAAACTAAATTGATTGACGGCTGCTTCTATCTATATGTGATCCGATGCGATAGGAGTTTAAAATAGATCTGTTTGAGTTGAATTACGCATGTTTAAAGTTATAATAATATTATGTTTGTACATAGTTTGTCTTTGATCTTTACTTGTTTAATTTTCACTTCAGTAGCTGATACTCATCATTTAACAGTTATCGATGTTAATATTGTAATAGCGATTTAACATAGTTTGGTATCTTTAAAAAAATACATGATTTTTTTTTAGTGATTGAATTCGGGGTACTATAACCTTATAGGTACACAACCTTCCCTTATATAATAATATGATATAAATTATTTAATAAGATTTTGGCCAATGTTACTGTATAAATGGATTTTTGATAATTCTATTAAAATTGTGTTAAAATCATATTTTTATTTCTTTAAGTTTTATTATTTGCTTTATTAATTATTAGTGCAACTATTTAGGTTAATTAAATTAAATAATTTTGTGATATTATTTAGTATCTGGTACAATTTTTGTTGTATCTCATTACGATGTCAAGGTTAGCCGAAATAGAATTGTATGTACAATATTGTACAACTAACAATTTTAATACGAAACAAATTTTATTTTAATGTGAATTGTAAATTCAATGTTCTTTTAAGATCAACAAAACATATTTCTGATTCTGTTTTTAAAACATTAAACACATAACACTTGAAACTTCTCATTGACTTTTATCTCTGCAGAGAAAAATAATACTTAGGGTATAATATTACAACGAATATTGTTAAAACCAAAAGTTTGATAAATATCTATATTCTATGTACAAAAAATATTAAAAACAGTAATTTTAAAATTACAAATGTATAAAATACGCGACCTTACACAGGTTGTTTCTGAAATGAATGAGGTTAGTAACATAAGTATACTCACTGCGATGTTCCAATAAAGATTTTTTTAAATTTTTGTTTTATCTTCAAAATCTGGATTTAATCAAACTCTTTTTATAATATTATTTTAAACATAAAGATAAACACTCGAATTGTATTTTTCTTATACGAATCGAGATGTGATTATATTTTTTAGGTTGCTGCGCATTTTTATGCTTGAATTTTAACCTAAAAAAAAAGATACATCGATTTGAATGAGAACTTTTGCAAGATAAAAAATCGTGAAATGTATTTGTTGTTGTTTAATATTAATAAATATGATTAATTAAAACAGTGCATTTTACATTTTAAACTTATAAAACAAGATAACAAAATTAAGGTTAACAGATTTTTATATGATCCAATTTATTGTCATACATATAATTTATATGCTTAACAAAATATTGGTTACTTTTATGCGTAATTTGATAAGTTGGAGATGAAAACAATTAACTATTGGTATATTAATACTAAAATTTGAGTTCTTTTTGGTGATAACAGTAACATATTATTTTGTACTGGGTATTAGTGTAATAGGTATAATTTCAATTTATTTATAAAATTTAAAAGTTTTTATTTATATTTTTAATAATGGAGTACACTGATGTTGAATATGCATATATTATGGCTAGTTTAAGTGCATTGAAGTTAAAGGCGGGGATCTCATTGAATAACTTTTGTAAATAAAAATTGATTATCAAAATTAAGTGTATTTGATTATGATTATTTTATAATGTACAATAATGTGTTAATTAATAATGTTTATTAACCGAATACAAATAAATTTCACTGTTGTTTATCTTGAAGAGTTCTCAAAATACAAATTGATGTGTCATATCACATTATTTTTAGTTAAACCTCTAACGCTAAAACGTATGACAATCGAAAACGATGTAACATTTTGATTCGTTAGAGAATTTTGAAAAAAAAAATACAATTTTAATCTTTATATTTACATTTAATATTCTTACATAATATTCTACAAATAATTAAATAAGTCCAGATTTTACAAATAAGTAAAAATTAAAAAAGAATTTAATTGGGCAATTTCAGTAGGTGTGCTTATTCTTTCAGAAACAATGTGTACGCGTACAATCCTTTTTTTAATTCCTAAATTTTATTTTTACACTAAATAGTAAATAGAATATATTTTAATTGTTGTAAAAAGATATTTTTATTATTTAAAGTACGTTTACAAAGAACTTTTATAAACAAGTCAATAGAAAAAGACAAAAGTATATTTTACAACACGTCGTATGTGGCATATACACGTTATACACTTCTAGATAATTTAATGAAAATAACATATAATGTCAAAGGCTCTATATGAACCAAGTGAATAATAATTTTTAAAAATCAATACTACATATTTTTTTTTACTCAAATTGCCTACAGGTTAAGATATCACGTTTAAGATTTTAATTTAAATAATGTATAATCAAGTTTATACTAAGTTTATAATAAATGAATATTATTTCGTCTCACAATAGATACTTTTATAATATCTTAATCATAAACTTTAAATTCGTTTAATTTCTATGAAAAATAAAAATAAAACTTAAATGCAATATATTTTCACCAATTTAAGACTTCTTTTAGTTGCAAAAACTATTTAATATTTTATTATTAAGAAGTGTTAGAAAGTAAAAACTTAATAAGATAAGTAATATTGATTTATCTTTTCACTTCTTCACCATACTACCTACTTCCTATATTTGTTCGTTTAATTTAAATAGTTATCTGAGCCATAATAATAAAAAACAAATTGCACATATTGTTGTATAATACATATAAAATTCTTTTAGTATAAATTGTGAACATGTCTTATTCTCGATTACTTAAAGTTTATATTTTCGCAGTGAAAATATATTTTCCATTTAAAGATATGATTAGGATTGGCACTCCTTGAAATTGATTTAACAGTGAGTTGTCGTGGGTTTAAAATGTTCTAAAAGTATTAAAGAAATAAAGAGGACTGAATTATTTTATAAACTGTATTAAATTTAAATTATTAACAGTTATACAATATTAATAATTTAAAATTTTTATTTTAAAGAAAAACATTATTATGTATCTAATACAGTTCACCGAGGTCCGAGATTGATTATCAGCATTAGCGATGCTGTTTTTTTAAAATGAAACGTTTTTATGAATATAATTAATTCAAATAATAAAGTCATAAAACAGTTATCTAATATTCTAAAAAAAGAAGACTTGACATCATATTTAAGCATTTTTGATTTTTTGTAACAAAGTGTAGCGAAATGGTTGCAAAATCATCATATAATAATTAAATGGTAACTAATAAAATAAATCGTATCCGTTTATTCCACTCAAAACGATCTAAGCCTACGATCCGGAGCGTAACTCAGATTCGCCATAAAATAAAAATGTTGGAGACCTCTGGTTTAAACAATTGCCATCGAATGTTTAATAAAATATTTCTGCCACATTGCTACTATAAGACTTTTCAATTTACTTTCATTATTAATTTTATTAACCAGTCCATCCTATATAATATCTGTTCATTAACCCCGACCCGCGGGCCGCGACCCCGCGAGTATGTGACCAAAAACGACGTTTTATAGCCATACTTTGCACCTCGTAAACCGTCTGACTGTCATGATATAATAATATAAAGCTGTGGCTTTTTCCCTAATATATACGTATACAATATATTATACTATACACCATACCGACAGTAAAAATACTTAAACGCTTTTGCACGAACTTTATTAAAACAAAACTGGCACTATAGAGTTTTACGTGCGTTCACGTTTTCAACGATCGCACATAATAATATAACATAATATAGTATAACGCATAAATCAATCGATTTTTATTACGGTTAATCATACCGTCGTCACTGCCATAGTTATCCGTTTCGACGTGGGAAGGGCGGCTATGTACTTTCGAAATTTGATATTATTAGTATTTAAAACTATACACACGTTATTAATTATTATTGCACTGTAGTAGTGAAAAATCGTTTTCTCGTGACGTTTGCGAAAATAATTTAGTGTAACCATTAATTTTACGAGGCTCGTGAGAATTAATTTTGCATAAACCGACGGTCGACGGTTATCAAATAAAAGTTTCAAAATTGTTTTATCATTTCATGCGTTTAAACGTGTTTGTTTTTTTTCTTTCCGCAAACAATGAGTATAAATATTTGTTTTTTTTTAACTCTGCGTTGAGTTATTCAATTTTAGTCTAAAGAAATGCATACATTTTATTATATTTCACTTCGTTAACAAACGTTAAGTAAATAACAATATTAGTTTCTTTATAGTATCTCTAGATACTTAATTTAAATATAAAGGTATTTCGTCTTATATCTTACCTGGAAATATGACGAAAATAGAATTTAAAGTGTCAATCGTGTTGTAATTTGCTATCATTCAAATATACCTACCGGTTGATCCATTTAACGTTGGATACTTATTATTTTTTAAAAACTTTTAACGTTCACGGAAACATGCTTTTTATAAAAAAAGAAAAGTATTTTGTTGTCATCTTATTTTAATTTTTTAATTGCAAGATGCATTTTTAATTCTTTATTAACCGGAATACTTTTTGGAGTTTTTTGACGAGTAAAAATAGAACTTTTTTCGAGCAGTTTCTTAGTTCCACGCGCAATGTTTTGACCAAATAAAATCCTTATAACTGTGTTTCAATTCTTTCGCTCGTTTTATATTTACATGAATTTCATTTCTTTTTTAATAGAAAAATTGTATATAGTTCGTTAAATCGAAGTGCTTGTTAAAAAAAAAAAAAAAATTAAGAATATTATACTACAGGTATAAAAATATATATTATAATTTCATCTGAGTGTACAAAAACTTCATCACAGTGGGACATAGTCTTATAAAGTATATTTGAGTAAATAAGTATTTTTATGGTATAAATAATATTTTGTGTAAATCCATTATAAAATATTTGAAATGTAGTGCTTATATCGTTTATAGTTATAATTGACATATTTTATATTTACCAATATTATTTATTCGTGAATTTTTTTTTTTTTTTTTAATCGCATTTGTGTTCATATCATTTGAAATATTAAATTAGTTGTATTGAGTTTTGTAATGCAGCATTGTGTACAAAGCTCACTAATCATATAATTATAATGTACATTCATATTAATATTTGATTAATACGATAGATTCGATTAAAACTAATCTAAATTGAATTCGGTATCAACCTTGCCACCTGTAAACCGTTTAATTTGAATACCTACCTACAACATATATTATTTATTATTCTATACGCATATGTGCGGAGAGCACTCTTGGAATTTTATAATGGAGAAAATAGATAGCCTCCCATATCAAGTTATAATTTATAGAATATTTAATGTTAGAAAACATTAACATTTTTTTTTTGTTAAAACTTATTATGCTTGAATTTTTATAAGTGCATTTTATAAAACTACTAGGTAGCTATTAAACTATTTAAGATGGTGAATTAACTTGAATTAGTTTAGTTTGTTAAATGTTTATAACTACATTGAGTAATGAGTTATCACTAAATATTATGGTTAATAAACAATTTTAAAACAAGTCTGTTTTTTAGTTTTTTTTTTTTTTTTTAATGAACACCTAGGTCATACATTAGTACATTACTCATCAGTGATTGTATGACAATCTGTTTTTTAAAATAATTAATCATTTTGTACTAATTTATCATACTATTTCTGTTTTTTTCACACCTTTTAATGACTTATTAATTTATTAGTCAGTGTCAACGTGTACCCATCAGTCATTTAGATTTACTGAAAGCTTACAACGGACAATTAATCTAATAAGTTATTGAATTCATTTGAGAATTAAGAACTTAAATATTTTAATTTAAAAGCTTTAAACAAATTAACTTTTTGACTACCTAATGAGGGTAAAAATGGGAACATTTAAATGAATACATTTTATAAAATACGGACAATATCTACTGTATAACTCGATATATTTTCACTAATTTTACAGTTTCCTAAAACTTGAAGGACCCTTTTTTGCGTTAACTAGTTTACATTTATTACTGGTAAATTATTTAAAGGAAAGAAGTGCTTCCCACTATATAGGTACTTTTAAATAAAGTATACACTATGACTTTGTTATATTTTTAATTTTTATCTTCTCCTTCCCTCCCCCCAAAAAACCCAATGTATGCAACTGAATATATAATGTTTCACGTATTAAAAATCATTTATTCAAAATAATCTAACCCACATTGATGGTTTTCGAGCGACACTAGAAATATGTATTTTTATCTTGCCAAGTTATTTATAAGTTTTACTGGCAAGATGTTGCCGATGATGTTTGCACCACAAATACCTGTATAATATTATATTCGTATAGTGTGCTGATTGTAGAGTATATCTATGCCATACCTAATATTAATTTTTCCATCACAAGCTCAATAATCTGCAGATGTCTCAAGAAGACATTCATACATATGTTTCTTCTTAAGTGTTTTATGTATGACGGTTTGAACTAAAGTAAAATTAACATTTAAAAACTGAAATGTATATTTGTATCTATTTCCGTTGTTGATTAATGCGTAATTTATTAAAAAATATAATTCAGGGAAAATACAGGAAAATGAATTTTGGGCTATTACGTGGTTTTTTAATTTCAAAACCTAGATAAATTAACGTTAAAATAATTTATTCAATTTGTGTAATATATATCAAACCTTCAATTATTGATTTGCATATTTAACATTTACTGGATAATTTCGTTTCGAGTATTATAAATAATAATACGAAATTTCCGAGATAATTTATTTTTGAATACCTAAATATTCGTGCCAACATTGCCAATAAACATTTGTTCAAATTATAAGTTTTGAAATTAAATTTTGAAATTTCATATTATTTTAACTGTAATTAAATGTATTAAATTATTCAATAAAATAACCTTAAAAGTTAAAGTTTAGCAAGTAGTAGTTTTCTAAGACTGTCGGATTCTGTTAAGTTAATTAGGTTTCAAAATAAAAAAAACCAGTGAAATATCACGTTAACTGGAATTAAAAAAAAAATGAGCATTATTCTACATTAATATTTTTTATTATTGCTGAAAGTTTGAAAACATTTGTCAAAAATCATAAATATTTGAAAATTGTTTCGTAGTTATAAGTTTGTAAATTTTTAAATTCTCATACATTAAGTTTAAACATATTTTAATATAAAATTTTTTATAAGTAGTTCGAAGTAGTTTGTTCAAAATTAAATATTTAAACGAAAAATAAGATTTTTAATTATATTTATCTAATTTGAAAATATTATTCGTGATTTTTGATAATGTTATGTATGATATTTTATTATTTACACAATGTCATTTTCAAAATATTTGTTTCATTTTAAGCTATTGCCAACTTATATCATAAACCTATTAACACTATTTTATAATGGTAGACGATATGAGCTTAAAATTTGATAACAATTATTAAAGATTTAAATATATACTATTGTAATAATTCAATTTTAATTTTATAATATTATAATAAATGCAATTTTTAGGAAAAAATTTAATTAATCTGCTACTATTTTAATATTTATAGCAAATTAATATATGCAATATATTCATAATATTTTAGGCCGACTTCCCTTAGAATCGTTTATCGTATACGATGGACAGTGTTATCTATATATTATTATAATTATTGTTATTAAATTCAAATTTAACACTTCATTCATTACAGGATCTGCTCGATACGTAATGTACAGCAGAACGGTATAGTTACTTCTTCTTTTTTACTATTCAAATATTTATGTATCTTCAGAGACCAATAAGACAAATAATAATACACATGCTGCAGCCCATTATCTGAGTTTTAATTTTAAAAATGGTAGACATTTATTTTTTTGTTCATATTATTCATAGTACAGTAGTATACATAGTATGTAACTACTAGCTAGACCTCAATATATATGTATTTTAATAATACATTCATTGAAATATACATTTTATAAGTGTGCGAAAAAAAATGGATATCGCAAACTATACTATTTATTATTTATTCATGAAGAACATTTTTTTTTGACAATTCACGAACAAAACGTCGACCTACATTCTTTTAAAATATTTAATGAATCACAAAATAGTGTATTTTTATTATATTGTTCGTCGCTAATCAATAATAATTTTATATTATATTTTTCAAATATTTAAATAGTTTTCGACACTCGCGCGAATGATAAATAATATTATATAGTATTAATCGAGTGTGTATTCAAAATGAGTATAATATACCATTGAATATTTATCGTCGTAGTTATCGTGAAATCAAGTGTAGCTATCATAAAAACTTACCATAAAAAATAAAATTATACATCAATCGCTTAAGTCATTGAATTCAATCATTTGCAATTTAAAATAAACTATTCGTCATATTGTATATTATATATAAATGTATAATAATATACGACTGTTGTCAATAGATGTTCTTAAGAAAGATTTAAAATAATATACATTTTGGAAAAATAGATTTTTAATATATTTTTTTTCTTTTTTGTTTACTATTTCAGTACTATTACCTTAGTTGATGCTGGATATTTTTTTTTATTGCTAAATCAATTTATATATCTATTGATAAAATTAAGAAGATGATTTTTATCGTTGGTAATAATTTATTGAAAATTATTACAATTATAATTTCAAAGGTGGTATCTACCGTAAATATATTTTATATAAATTGTAATATTATTCAAAGATGTATCTGATCGAAGTTGAGAATAAACTTATTGAAATCTGTACATTTTATTGAATTATAAAATATTAAACGAAAATAAATTAAAATATTGACATTCAATTATAAACATAACTTATATGCACAGTTTACTGTTATTTTGTTAAACTAGGATTACTAGATAAATACTTACTACGTATACTCCCAAATTAATTTATCAAATATATTACCAGTATTATAACACTATACACAATATGTCAATATGAAGTGTTGAGTTTTCTTCTATAATGTATCATTCATTATATCTATCTGTTTAGTATTCTGTAATATTTTGGTAAATAACTTCTGAATGTTAAAAGTTTAATTTGTTTGTCTAAATACTGTTTTACTGTATTTTAATTTAATAAAAAAGCTCAATAAACAACATTCTCTACACGGAAAAAAATAACTTGTGTATACAGCCAGAATACTGCTGCTATTACCAGAATATTTGGTTGCGCTCGTGACAACAAAACGTTCCGTAACCTTTACAATGTATTTTATGTAAACTAGTTTTGATAGTAGTAACAGAACCTTTTGTAATTGGTAAATAATTAAATTTAATAAATTCTACCAAACATTCTGTAACTTCTGTTGTAGATTTTAACCAATCGTTTGGTAATTCAAACACTGCTCTTTAGTAAAAGATACTCTAATTAATAGTAATTTTTGCAATAGCGTTTATAATAATTGCACTTATATATTGATAAATTCAATATACAATTTTGTTAGAACAACCAGTATTATAACTTTACCTCTACAATGTATTATGCTACAGTTCCAGTCTTCATTGTACTCAGACTACATATAATTTTGTACTAATTACAATTGTATTATACATAGGTACTGTAGTTGATTAATTATTACCACTTTTTAATTTTCACTGTGTTAATGGGCAAAAAATGATAAAATCAATAATTAAGATAAAACACAACAAATATATATATAGTTGAAAGAGTTTTTATTAATCGTATAGTTTACAATATAGGTATAATATAAAAAATGTAATAGTTATAAATTTAATTATATAACATTATTAAGTATTACAAATATAAATGGGAATTATATAGATAGCTATTGATTTATATAGGTATCATATAAACAGTTTAATAGTTTAATATTAAATTATAAAAAATATAAATAACCAATTATTAATTTAATAATTAATTATTGAGTAGTAAATAGGTGCCTATTCATAAGAAATATTTTATATAGAAATGATTAATTTTAACACATTAGTTAACAAATTGTTAAATACTACTTCTTAATGTCACATATAAAGATCCATTAGACATTATACTGATATTATTGGGAATATGGGAATATAACATATGATGATAAACAAACTTTATTTTATTTTTATTTTTTACTTCATAGGAAAAATAATGTTCATAAAAAATAATAGTACTCAGTAGACAACACTGAAACACAATTACTCTATTATTACAAAGATAAATAGCATCTATGATACCAAACTTGGGGAGACTATTTTCGTCAATGTCTAGAGTAAGGACCATTTTATGCTGATACTTTGTGCCTTTAACAGAAATCCATGAACAACAAAATAAGGAATCAAATGAGTCAATTTCTAGAAACTTTTTAATGTTTTTAACATCACTGTCACATATTAGGCTATTAGATGGACCATATTCAATATCATTATTTAATGTGCCTTTAAGAAACATGTCATTCAATTGTAATTGATGTTTGATTGCTAGACTCATGCAAATATTCCGCCTATTGCTGGTAGTATTGGCTGCTGTCTTAAAGATTCTATGCTTAGCTTCAAATCTCATACTCCATAAATGAACTAGAGGACCTAACTGTTCAGTGATAGTATGATAATGTAGCATAAAATGATATTTTGGCTTTAAATCAAGCTTACTATACTTTAAATACAAGTTATTATGTTCTGAAACAAGAGTTTCAAGTAGTACACAACAATCTTTTTGTATTGATGTAGAAAAAACTATATCAACAATTTGTCTCAGTGAAATATAAAGGTACCAAATAGGATCATTTAGAGGTACAAAATCACCAATCATTAAACCAAAATAACGAATCAAAGTCAGCATTTCTGACGCAGAAAGTCTTATAGAGTTTTTCCGAATATGGTCTATATGTAGTACAGAGGGTTTATTACCTTTATCAGGACCATAGTCAAAACAAACTAATCTTTCATTAAGAACTTGTAAAGAAAAAAGTTTCAAGTCTTCAACATAGTAACGTATTAAGAACGCTAAGTCATATTTCCCTACCCCTTCTAATATATCATGCATGACATCCATACCAACTTGATCTAATACATTAAAACCATGCACATTATTCCAAACACAACTTTCTTTAATTCCACTATTTGAAACATCTCCCTCAATCACATCCAAGTTATATTGCTCTATAGTTCTCAACATTTTATTATCAACATAACACTGTTTTTTTATTTCATCTTTTTTCATTTTACATACTCTACATGGGTAATTTGAAGAGAAACTTTCAACAAATCCAGTTATACTGTGTATTCCAAGATTATCACCAACAAGAACACCTAACTCAAATTTTAAGATTCCTTTGAAGACGTCAGTATCGACATAAACACCAGTATCTCTTAAATAATTTATTTCATCAATAAGTGGTTTGAAAATTATGTTGTTTCCAAACTTAACCCTGTCTGATGAGTGAAATAATAAAGCTAGGAATATAGTATTCAAAGAAGACTGGCGATGAGGAGGTATACAGGGAATTGAAATGTATGCAGCTCCAAGCTTATGAATACCAGAATGACTTCCCAATGGATTTCCTATTTCATAATCGTCAAAAAATAAAAAAAAAGGAAGTACTGTCTGAGACCCATGTTCTTTTTCTTTTTTTTTCCATACACTACCTTGCACAAAATTAATTAAAATTGAGTTTTGAATTTTACATTTATTTATGTACTCTAATGTATCTGATAACACATTTTTTAATTGAAAAAAATTCTTTAAAACATGTCTTAAAGGAATAAATTGCTCTGTGCAATTAATGGGAACCAAAGAATAAGAATTATTTTTTCTATTATCATTTAATCGCTCGCCTATAACATGTTCGAGAGGAGAAATGTATGTGCCAAGTTCGGTAAAATATTTAATTCGTTTATATTCTGTGCCTAGATTCACAAACGGGCAGTCAAGTACATCTAGGATATTGTTGAAATAACCACAAGATTCATCAGAGATTTTTTCTTCTAAAAGTAATTTATTAGTATTATTTTTTAAATTGTTTTTTATACTATTAAATACATTTTTCATATCTTCAACAATTTTTTGAACAACATTCCGAGGAATTTGTGGGTTTGCATATAGGGAGGCTATACATTTTTCTACAGTGTTGTTTTCAGCTACACAACTATTGATATTTATATCAGATAAAGATGAAGATGTTGCTAAACTACCTATTATAGAAGGCAAGTTGGTATTACATTGCTCTAATGGTAAACTATAGGTATAGGTTGAATCATTTTGCTGAATTGGAGTAGAAGTTTCAATTTGGGTATGAGTGGCTAAATGTTTTTTGAAGGAATTCAATAAATGAAATGATCTGTTGCAGTTATCTTCTATACAAATATATGAAAAAAAGTTATGACTCGTGTGTTTTATTTGAAAATGTTTACATAGCATTGATATACTTGGTATATTTAGGTTGCATAAAAAACAATTAGGCATATTTTAAAAATATTAAATAGAAGTGTACTAAAGTTGTTAAAATAATTACAATTACTTGTACATATTATAAAAATTAATGTTAAAATTTATGAAATTTCATTTATATCTAGATCACTGAGAAGAGAATTTACTGAAACATATTCTGTATCCCAAGATGTTTTCATTTTGTAAAATCCTTTTTGGATAAAAGTCCATACGGGTAAACATTCTATAGGATACTGTAGATTTAAAGCGTGTGTAACTTTAAAACAACAATCAACTGCATGAACAATCGAGTTTAAAACATAGTATGTTTCATCAACAAAAACAAAATATTGTGAAATTGAATTTATATCAGGTCCTACTATTATTACTAGTGGCTGCAAAGTGATCCCCAAACGAGCATACTTTTCTTTACGTCTTGTAATAGTTTCCTTAACTTCAGAATGTGACCTTAAATGAGTGATAAAACTATCTCTGACTTCAACTTTTGATGGTCTACAGGCAGGTTGTCCCTTTTTCCTCTTGGTCGTTATTGGGAAAAAGAGAAATGGAAGAATGAGGAAGGCTGCTAATGATAAAGTTTCTTCAATTTCTGAAAATAAATTAATAAATTAATTACCAAAATGGTTTTTTGATTGGTATTAAAAATTAAAATTACCTGATTTCAGATCTAGATATTCGCTTAAAATGGACTTTAAAGTAGAATCTTTAAGGTTATCAGATATTTTTTTCCCCAGATTTACTATTTTTTCTTTATATACAGGAAAATGTTGCAAAAGATTTTCTTTTTTATCAGGATATAGAAAGTTGAAGTCTTCAATCAACTGGAATAAAATTCAGAAGTATTTATTAAAATGTTTATATTACAAAAAATCGAATTTGCTCAACTAGCTAAGAGAAATGTACAAAACAAAATAAAAATAATAATTATAATTTTTTAATACTTACAAGGTTAAAACCATTTGGTTTTTTCAATGCAGGGAAGTTTTTCATATACTGTGAATGTAAAAGACCATTGGAATTTGAGTTAAACACATTTTTGAAACGCTCTTTTCTAGTGATGGTCCAGTAATTTTCCACAAGGTTCCACGGGTCAGAAGAATTATTCAGCCATTTAATTTCATCTTCAACATTTTCATTACCTGTAATTTGAAAATTTACATGGGTAACAATATGGTTTAAATAATAAATTACCATTAACATGTTAAACTCATAAAACATTACCTGTTGTATCAGTTATAGTTTGACTTAATATTGAATTAGATTCAGATATACGCCCAATAGAAGGAGAGCGTCTAGCAGTAATAATACCTGCCTTTCTATACTCTCTTTTTCTGTTATTAAAACAATCGAGGAGTTTCCCTTTGGCACCTTTTTTCATCAATGGACCTGAAATGAATAAAGTATTATTTAATAATCATGCTAATATTAAAAATATAATACATGCTTATACTATATATTTACCATAGTTCATGTAAGGTATAAAATACGTGCTTATATGCTCTTTGGGAAAAACTTCAGTTATTTCTTTAGCAAGTAAAAGTAAACGCTGCGTTTTGATAGATTTATCAGGATTGTCTTGGAGTTCTTTTCTTACTATCAAATTACATAATTTTCTTCGGCCACTATTGTCTAATATACAATCTTTATTGTAAGTGGCTAACAAAGCCTTTCCCTCTGTGGTACTTTGTAAATAATTCAACAAATCAGAGTGCTAAAAAATATATAATATAATATACTTTAGGCATTTTTATAAATAAGTAATACAATTAAAAATAATACAGTTAAAATTGTTCAAAACTTAGTACACTAATTTATATATCATACTAGTAATTATAATTATATTATAAATGATTATATACATTAATTGTACACATTAACTAGAAAAATTACCTTTTCTACAACTGCAGAATTAACAGTTTCAATTCTTGCCTGAGTATCTAAGACATCAAAAGCTGGACTTCCGCTTAAGCTACTACTTGATGCTGATGGTTCACAATAAAGCTCATATTCTGAATTAGGTTTAATATTGGTTACACTTGTTAATGATATTGATGATGGACTTTCAGGGGTTAAATCAAAGTTATTTGAAATGTCCTAAAAAAAATATATGCACATAATAGATATTATCAATGGATATTAATATTATTTAAATATAATATATTATGTTATCAGATGTGTTATTATTAATTGGATTATAGATATATGTGAAACAATTTCCAGTTGGTCATATAAACTTAACACGTTCATAAGTGAAATATTGTATTGTTATAATAAAAGCATTTTTAATTTTAGAATTGAAAAATAAATAAAACGTAGGTAGTTCTTACCGTAACTGACACCTGATTATTAGCAAGGGCAAGTACCTTACGCCACTCTTCTAAATTTGCCCTAAACTTGGCCCTATGGCCAATCATAGGTATAATGTCTTTTAACATATCATCCGTTAATAATGAAAAGCATGATAAATCTATTCCATGTTCTGACAATAATATATAAAAACAAAAGGAAATAAGCAAATAAGCAAATATGAATTAACCATTTTTAATTATTATAAGCCAGACTTGGTTAGTATTCCAAATACTTTTTAAATACTTTTTTTTTCAAAGTATTTAATATAGTATTTTGAATACTTGTTTAAGTATTCTAAATAATGTATTTCACATAGCTACTTTTTTAATGTTCGATCACATTTATAGGTATACTTAGATATTTTGTTTTATTTTATAGTAAACTTGTATTAATTTGTTCATAAATATCGAATTTTGAAAAAATAAATGTTTTAATAAAGTAACTATTATTTTTGTTATTGAAGTCTTCTAAAAAAAATATTTGGAACACTTTTTGTGAAGCAAATTGGCAAATAAGCAAATAGGAATTAATATAAGCTGAATAAATCTATTCTGTGTAGCCGTGTAGGTATGTACCAACATTTTCATTAAATAAGTACTAATGAATAATTTAATGCCTTAAGATTTAAACAACCACTTATGTATGGCTTATATATCACTAGGGCTCGTAAGTTCATGCATTTGCATGTACTTTTTATTTATTTTTTATAAACTTTGACTATTTTAAAGTGTATGAAAATTAAAAGGAATAAAATACTTTTAAAATGTTTTATCTTATTATTTCAAAAATTGACTATGATTTTTTTATATAGTGCATATTTTAATAATGTTAGCGAACATAAATGCATATTTCCGAACTTTTTAGAGCATGAATGCATAGAAATTACTAATTTATGTATTTTTTAGTACATGAACTTACAAGCCCTGTATATCATCATTGAATACATAATATGTGTTATATTTGTTAATTAAACTATAAAATATAATATTTATAGGTAGATACTCAATGCTGTTATCTAAATAGGTAGGTACCAGCTACTTATTATATTTACTATAAAGTATAAAAAAATGTCTTACCGTTGAATACATCAATGTACGATTCTAATCCCCAAGCTGAAAGCATGTCTCTGACATCAGAATCGGCCATTTTAAAAATATAAACACTAAACAAAACGTAAATAACGTTAACGTACGTAACGTAAATAATAAAATAATATGGCAGTTGTAGTCGTTGTAATTTAATAATGCATAGTGCATAGAGTGCGAATCGCCACGATGCCGCAGCGAGCTGATTATAGATCAAGTTGCAGCGATGACAATAAAATTGTGATATCAGTAAAACTGTTGGGTTGGTTTTACCAAACGACCGGTTATTTTGGTCTATCATTAGTACCATTTACCAAACGGTTTGGTAATATTAGAATAACATCTAGTAAAATGTAAAATATATAAATCGTATTCAATGCAATTTAAGTCTAGTAATTTTTACAAAATGTTTACATAACATTTAATGACAATTTTGTAGAGAATACAAAGATGTTTTGTCATGATTACTTAAACTTTTGGTAATTTTTTTGCCTTAGCATCTGTTACAGTACATTTGCTATTATTAATATGAATCATGTTAAATTTACAAAATAGTTGTTAACAAAATTATTACTGCGAAAATTCCAGTACACTTCTTTAAAATTAACAATATTTGTGGTTGAGATAAGTATATTTTTGCTGTAACAACCATAAAACAATTTACAAAACTGTTTTGTTGTATACAACTAAGTTATTTTTTTCCGTGTAATAACGTATTTTTTAAAAAAATGTCTGTTATCGTTTTTCTATTTAGCAGTGCAACATTATTTAATATATTTCAGATTCTTTTGTCAGTTGCAGTAATAAACAGTTCTAAATATACTTCACATAGAATGTTTTTAAATCATAAATTGTGTTTAAAAAAACAATTATATGTATTTCATCACTCTGTTCAAGTTTCACCTATAAAATGTGTGTCTCAACTAAATTAAATTCAATGTTGATACTTACATTATTTTTATCTCGCACGTCGCTTATGAATTTACGAGTCTTTTTTATGTCCATCTACCATTAAACTTGAAAATGTTATAGTAGGAAAATCATATTCTGAATAATTAACATTTTGATATTATGCTCGATGAGTACCTACCTAATATTGTTATATTTTGTATAATAACTTGTCCAATATCGTAGCTAAAACATTTTGGTGAAAAAAATGACTTGTTTTATATTGTTGAATAATAAATGGATTTCATGGAAAAAAATAAACAATGGAATAATTAATAGCGTTATGTTGATACATTATATAATATGTTTCCATTGTCCGTAATCCTTTAATGGAACATTTAATTAATACACCTAAAATACAATATAATTATATTATAAAATATTATATTATTTTATTAAAATATTAACATTTGATCTTCTTGTAAAGTTACTTTTTTAGTACCTATCCCATGAGATGGTATAAAAAAAACTCAAACAACTGAATTTACATCACTGCTTTACGATAGCCCATTAATTTTTAGAATGATCTCTTGCACTGAATGAAACGGATTACTGTCAATATTGATGTTACACATCTTGTTTGTGGATTACTCGTAAATAAAGTCAGATTTTGTCTTTGGTAGTTTGAAAGGTTATTAAGCAAGTATTACTTTTATTCAGAATATATCAATGTATATATATATTATATATACATGTTTCATATAAATGTATCATTTTCGAAACTTTTATAGTTATGCACGAATATTCCATATGATTTCTTTTTAAGTTTACTTACGATTTGTTATCTAATTTAATTTTTTTTAGAAACAACAAGATATAATAACATTGTCTTTAATCTCTAAAAGTATTATAATATGGAACTATAAGCGTGATTTTTCCACAAGAATATAAGGCTTCTAAAATAAAAATATACTTTAAAAACCAATATTGTGACCTTTGTTGAAAATGGTTAAAATGTACAAATTTTAGTGGAATTAAGTTAGTTTTAGTCTATTTAGCCTTTTTACCATAAAAAACAATTACCAATGTAGCTTAAGTCTTTTATACGTACCTACTCAACACATTTACAACTCACATTTTTATTTTTTACACAACAATATTAAAACAATAATATACTTACAAATTATTTTTCTCTAATTATGTTTTTACAATATGAAGTTTATATATGATTGTGAAATTTTAAAATTATAAGAAATTGTTGAATTAAAAATTAAACGGCAGGGTTAATTTTAAGCTCAGGAAAGTAGTTCAGCCTCAACATCCCAATGGTTTACATTTGGATTTGTGTTTATAATTGAGTTCGTGATCATTTTAATAAATAATTGTCGATTTTGTCATAAATTATTTTGAATTTTAAAAATCTAAAATACTGATCTGGACGTTTAATTACAATTTGCTTGAACTTATTATTACATCGATATTATTTATGTTTTCTGATGATAGTTTTAAATATTAAATCAAAAGTTCACTGAATTTTACAGTTGTAAGTTTTCCCTCGAGGAAAAGACGCAGAAACTTGCGTCATCTCAGAAATACAATTGAATTATTTAAATTTAGAAATCAATTTATTGCATTTGGTAAATAGTGATGAATAGATGTTAGTGTATAATGTAGTGTTTATAAAATATATATACGAAACGTAGAACGTTTAAAATTTTATTTTTTTTTAAACATGATACGTAGTTATGATGTATATCATGATTTTGTATGAGTGGTTGTTGATTAGTAATTAAGCCCGAAATTCTGCTAATTTAAAATTAAATAAAATGTGTATTTATATTATTCGATTGCATAATATGAAATATTTACGTGAATCGTTGATGAAGGGATCAAATTTTCTGTAAAATCGTTGAAAAAATGATTTTAATCATATTTAATTATTAAGATTGTATTACACATTTTTTTTTGTTTTTAAACATACCTTTTGGGAAATAATTGATTTCTGAATTAAAAATTTATGACGAAAAGTGTATAACTAAAATAAAATACCATACATTGTAGAATTAAGAAAAATTATAAAATACTTCCAATTGTGGAGTATTTAAATAACAATTGTCAAAATAATATTTGTGTCAAAATTGTTGTTAATGTAAAAACTTTTCGTTTTATTTGAAACGCGTATTTTACAGTTTTTAGCAAAATTGTATTTTAGATTTTCGATATTTATAATAATAATAATATTTAAAAGGGAATTTATTTTGACAATAATTTCATATCAGTTGGTCAACGGGAAAATTATATTCCGAAAAACCAAGGTATTTGGTTTTTTTATAAAGTAAAATTAAAGTTATTTTCTGTTTCTTATGTTAACAAAAAAGGCTCAACAAACTTTTAAATTAAGTTTTGTTAGTGATTTTGACATTTAAAATTGAACTATAGCGATCGAGGCCTTTATATTAATGTTTATTTCTCCGTGACAGGTTTTTAGTGGAGATATTGTATAACGTGACCGAATAATGGGAACTTATACTCGAAATGGGGTTTACGAAACCGGAACCTTACGATCCCTTGTATCTCAAGACGAGGATGCCTATATTACAGTAAAATTGGTGTAAAACTGATATTTAAGAAAATAAATTAGAAAAATATAAAAAATATAGTAAAATCATTCCTTAGTACATTATTATACTTTTAAATGTTTAAACAAATTCGTGATTTTTTTCAGTTATTATTATTATTTCGAAAACGTAGACGTTCGAGAAACACGCACAATTATAATAGAAAAACATTGTTATAATAAATTTAATGTCGTATTCTTGAAATAAATTATTATTATGCGTTCAAATACACAAAAAAAAGTTTATAATATGTTTTTACTTTTCCCGGATCTTTAAAAATTGAATATTTCAGTATAATTTTATCATAGATAAAATATAATTGAAAGTATTTGAATTTTATCTGTGTTTAACATATTGAATAGTTAAAAAATGCCCCCAAATTTTCGTTTTAAAATATTATAAAAATACTTTTATGAAAATAATAATATCGAAATATACGTCAATATGTCATACGTATAAAAAATATACTATTATAACTAACTCTCATGTCATTGTTTTGATAAGATTTCGGGTCATTTCCGGTTAGGTTAGGTGCGTATAATGTTATATTATTATTATAATATATAAACGCCAATGAATTCTAATATTTTTTTTTCAATTATGACGAAAACTTCTTCATATTTATTATGATATATTTGCATTACGAATAGTTATATTATAATAGTTGATTATGTTTTAAAAATACATTTTACATACAACTTTTATTTTAAATAAGTTTAAAACCAAATACATTTTTATAAATAAGACTTTAAAAAAGAACAGCATAATTTCAAGTGTTCAATTTGAATTTTTAATCTTAAAAAGAATTCTTATCATTTAATTTCCTATCGCCAATCATGATCTTAATTTTTACGTTGTACGGATTTATTCAAACAGTTCATAAAAAAAAAAAAAATGATAAAAAAAACTTATTATTACGTAATAAATTCATTTTTTTTAAATTAAGAATCTTAAAATAAAACAGATTTTAGTCAAGTTATCTTAAAATGCTCTTAAAAATGAAAAATGAATTCAAATTAAAAACTTGTTATTCTAATTCTTACAAACATGGAACGTAAATGTTTTAACCTAACGATCATCATGTAGCTATAGTTTCGTAAAACGGGAAAACAATGCAAAGTATATCAAAATCCCAGCTAATCCCTATTATTATTGTGTTGTGTGGCTGGTGCGTACCTATACATGCGGACAATAAACGAGTTGACAAAATATAACTTACCGGAGACCGAGAATTGTATTGCCGGACGACTGTGGTCTCGGGGGTGTAATGTAGTGCGGATGGATACTGCGGTGGTAGTGTAATAGGTAGTCGGTTGGTCCAGGCCTGCTATTTTGGTGGCTGGACGCCAATAATAAAAGGTACTTTTGTTTCCAGGCCGAGACGAGATGAGCAACTCCACCTCTCTCACTCACTCTCTCTTTTTCTCCACCTTCAGTACTTTCCTTATAATATATTTTATTTTATATGACATTTTTTTCGGCTAATGCTCGTATACGATATTATTATATATACCATCATCATCATCGTCATCGTTATCATCATCATTATATCATCAACTTTGTCATCATTACCATCATAATTTGAGATAAGTTTTATGACGAACATGTATCAGGTTAGGTTAGGGATAATATCTGTTGTGGATATATAAATTATAAACAATTATTGGAGCGATGAAATAATAATTATTTATTTATCAAATAATGTACGCCCATTGAGGGGGTAAGTAGTAGCACTTTTGATATGGTAGTTATAAACATTTTTGTATAGTACGTTACATAATTAATTTATACCTACTTTAATATTTATTATATTTAGGGCACAGTATTTAAATTTCATCTTATTATCAATTAAGAATTTAAAATCTTTCAAATCATTCTTTCATTCATTCGATGTGTAGGGTTGTTTAAAACTTCACTCGTGTTTCTGTGTGGAAAGTTCGAAATTTACGAGCGGTAATTATAAGGACAAACTAAATGAAATATTTTAAATTAATTTGAAATGAGAATAAGGCTATTCAAAAATGTATGTTCAAAATAATATACATCGATAAAATTATGTCTTGATTTCAATAAAACCATATTGAACTGTCATTCCGCTTCCGAAAAAGGTTGACCTTAGATTGATTTAATTTATGTCCTATTATACGGAGAAAACATCTTTGTATTTTTCAATTGTATCTATTAGTTCTAGTTGAAAAGGATTCCAAATGGTTAATCTAAATTGGAAATAATAGTAACACATTTTAGAAACTCGATTAATAGGAATTTTAAAATAAACGTACATTTGTTTTCTAATTACAAATTTTTATTTTATTTTTAGCTGTTAACGTCCGATAATATTCCATTATAATTTGATAAGCAGCAGTACTACCTTTTGAGGTGCAAAAACTTTTTTATGAAACCATCCGAATACTATGTTTGGTCCATACAAGCGCATTCATTATAGTTTATAGGCTCAATTTTTTTTTATATTTACGTGTTTTTTTTTTGGATTTTACAATTTCCAATAAAATCTAAAATTACCAGTTGAATTTACATTTGCATATTTTTTGAAAATGATGAATAACATAGGTGATGGTCAATCAAGCTTTTAGTATAAGAAAAATATTATACTTTATGTTTGGTGAGGTTGGTGATTTTTATGGTATTGAAATATAAAGTCAATTTTATGTACTGAGACACTACATATACACTCAAGTCTCGCCATACCTTTAATCGCACCACTTAACATACGACGTTTTACCACTGTATACCAAGTTAAAAATCACAACAAAATCTGTTCATATTAAAGTTATACTTAGTTGTGATAATGAAAAACAGAATGATTAAAATATAGCCTTGGCGATCTATATTCAATTTAAAATGAATCATAGGAACCGCTAACAGATATATAATAACTCCTTATTGTTAATTCATTCACGATCGTATAGAAAAGCATATAAACATGCATATTATTAGTAAATAAGAAAATACAAATTAGATATATGAATAAAAAAATTATTAAATTATTTACAAAAATTATTTCTCATAATATATGTTTATTGTTTACATACAATGTAATAAGTTCACAGCACAACAGCGGCACGTTAAAAAGAAACGTAATAATAATAATAAGTACGCGTCTCGACGAATGTACGACCAACGTGTCAGCACAGACGCAAAATAATAATACGCACACCGCGGAACGCCAAAACGCGTAGTAATAATAAAAGATACGCGTATCGGCGAAAGTACGACCAACGTGTCAGCACAGACGCAAAATAATAATACGCACACCGCGGAACGCCAAAACGCGTAGTAATAAAAGATGGCGACAACGCGTCTCGGCGAGCGAATATAAAAACAAAGACGTCTGCACGGACGGATGATAAAAAACGACCACGGAACCGGCATAAAAAAAACGGAGATTAGAACCTAACCCTAACCTAACCTAACAAACGCTATTACGACCGGCTCTGCACAAGGCGTTACCAACATTGGCCGGTCAGTCTTGATCCAACAATTTTGTTTGCGAAACAAATTATAATAATGCGTGACAATGTATACACCATCACACGGTGGAGGTGTATGTACACGCCTAACCTAACCTAACCTAACCCACGGCAGTGTAATACAACGTGGTACACGTA
Source organism: Schizaphis graminum (assembly GCA_020882235.1). Lineage (NCBI taxonomy): Eukaryota > Metazoa > Arthropoda > Insecta > Hemiptera > Aphididae > Schizaphis > Schizaphis graminum. The sequence continues at coordinate 87,024,616 of CM037033.1, read as the reverse complement.
AACTGTTGAAATCTTTCCGTAAAAAAAAATGTGCTGTAAACAAATATAATAATATTATTATTATACTGCTACCTACGCGCGCGGGAATCGCGTAGTTTCGGAAAACAATGGAAAATGCATCGAAATCCCTCAGCCCTACTTATTATTATTATTTCCGTAGTTTAGTATATTACAGTTAAGGTCCGAGTTTTTCAGGATATTAATATAAAATTATTATTTCACCCGCCGCTCACACGGCGTAGTCTACAACCACTTCTCCGCACTACTCCTCACCACCGCGAATAATTTACGCTGCGACATTATATTATGCTGTACACAATATCATAACCGTATATATACTTGTGATAATAATAATGTGATATACTCAGTTTGTTATTTCTTTGTTTATTTTGGTACAAACTTTGTGGTGCATAAATCAATTTCGAAACCGACGACGGTGACACCGCCGCCACACGACACGGCGTGCACCGCACAACAATGTACACGCGCCATAATATAATAATATGTAGTATATTATATATATATTATATATAAATGTGCACATGCGTGTGTTATAATAATATTATACAAATTTATTATTTAAGAAATATTATATCGCACACGTCGTGTGTGTGTATAAATCGTCCGCAGAGGTTAGTGTGATATAGTACGTATTAACGTATAACCGAAAAAAAAAACCGAGTTCGCAGCTCACGCTACGTTCGACCTATACGAGAGCGTTCGTACATTATAATTATTCCTATTATTGGCGTTTGTCGAATATCGCGCGTTCGACCTTACCTATAAATGCTATTCACGTTGTATTTGTTTAATTTAATTTTTTTACTTCTTTGGTAAAGTTTCCGGAAATGTGATCGAATTATTACGGAATTTCCGGTGTAATTGGAAACGAAATATCAGAATTGCTTTGAATTTATCGCCGCCGTCGTGAACGACGCGCGCGCGTGAAGAATAATATAGTTTCGAAATATTTATAACATTCACTGGAACAAAAAAATGTATACTAAAAAACTGAATTACCAGTATCGTTATTATTTTTTTATTCGAAAAATACTCTTAAAAATGTTATGATTTTGTAGTTCTATACATAATTCAATAGTTTTGAATATTTTGCTATTTTAAATCGTCGACAAGAAAATTCGTGTTAAAAAAAATCAAAGTGCACCTATATATAGATACGTAGAGTGTACGCACAAATATAAAATATTTAGGTATTTAAAATATTGGGGTTTTTTCATGCAATTATTTACTTTTTTTATAATGTGCTTTCCGAAGCATATTATATTTTATTCATAATGAATAAATAATTAATTTTCTGATTTTGTTAACAAAATATTTCTCATTCCAAAACTTTAATTTTAATTTTTTGTTTATTGAAGAAAAAAATAATAGTAATAATAATTTTATAATGAATTTCATGAACAAATGTACAAAGATTTTTATTTAAATACTTGTATAAGGCATTAAAAGTTGAAAGACCTTAAAAAAAAAAAAAAAAAAATCAAATATATTTCAAAAGTATAAGCATTTGTATAAACGAGTGACCTTACCTGGTTTATTGAATGTCTACCAATATATTTTATCGAGAATTACGGAAAATGTGATCATTTCAATAGTTATTAGTTAACTACTTAATAATTACAAAAATATCCTTTAAAATACTTATTCCACATGTTAGAAAATAGATTTTTTTTTCATCACTGATCTATTGTGTAGGTCGACTTCAAATAAAATGTGAGGTAAACAATTCATTTATGGAGTTTTACCTACATTTTCGCAACATTTAAAAATGTTAGTAGTTATAGTAGTGTTAGTACTTATCAGTGGTGTAGTCACGGGGGGGGGGGGTTCATGGGGTTTGAACCCCCCCATTGGCCGTATTTTTTTTAACTATTTCATATGCGTATCATATATATTATTTTTTTACCAACAATATTACGGTTATTGATTAAGTGATTAAATTAATATAATAAATAAAAATAAAACTGATAATTGATTATTGATTTTACTGATTATAATAATATAGTGGTTAATACCCACGAACTATAATCTATAAACTATAATTATAATCTTAGTCCGTGTTAATATCTCATTAGTTACCAGCACCACGAATCACGATTGTGAACACAAGATAGTACTATCTTTAATCGTGGTCAATACACATTTTAATTTAATAATTTGGTTTATTGTGTATTGTGATAATGTGAATATGTGATTATAACGTTAACGTTCAGAATTAAACTATATGTTAAATAAACTAGTTTATTTCATAGTTCTAGTAGTTCTAGTAATTTTATATTTATTTTAACTAAAATAACTAAAATAATTACCTACATATCATCGGTGATAAAAGAAAAACAACATTGCTATCATACTTTAACAAAAAAGTTTGTTTGGAAACGCCAACTCCAACCCCCCCACTTTTAGATTCTAGTAAATTTTCAGAGCTCTCCCATTGAAAATTCCTGAGAACGCCACTGGTACTTATCACATTATACATACACTCGATAGTTTATGTGTATTAGCTTCAATGTAACCGAAATTTATTGTTTAAATGTTCTCACATGATCGATATAATTGTTATTAATAATATAGAAAAATGGTTCCAACAACAGAATATACTCATATGGAGTATGGACACATCGTACCTACATTAATAACCTAGTAACATCTTTAATTTAAAATATTTTAAGCAATATCACATACCAATTATTGTTGATACATATTCATGAATTGGAGTTTGACCACTATTATATCTATTAATTAAATTTTGTAACTTTTCGGGTTTTTATTTTGTTTTAAAATTTTGAATTTGGTATTGAAAGGGTTTATTTATACTATTTAGTTTGATATATGTTTCTATTTGAATATCTTTTAACTTTTCTATAAACATGAAAATATTTAGATGAGTTTTATAAAAGGTAGAATTAAGAGACGTCATACACGTATGTGTTGTTTCTGTTTTACAAACGTAAAACATAGCAAATCTACGTTCAGCAGATTTAATTTTATACTGTTAACTTTAATATTAGAGTCAATTTGCCTATTATCAAACTTAAAGGTAATAATATTCTCTAGGTCATCTCAAAGGATTTTATTGAAATCTTAATTTTTAAGTGAGTTGTAGTTATATAAAATATTAAAACTTTAAAATGCTCGTAACTCGTTTATCAACCAAGATATCAATAAAATCTTTTGAGATGCTTTAGATAATATTATTACTTTTAAGTTTGATAATAGGTGAATTGACTCTAATATTAATGCTAATAATATAAAATTGAATCCGCTGAACGCAAATTTGCTATGTCTTACGTTCCTAAGACAGAGACAACACATGCGGGTATGACGTCCTCTTAAAGTGAGAATGAAAAGACTTGCATGCATTAGTAGTTTTTAACATAGCTAAAATTTCGGGCGTGGCTTACAAAAAAAAAAGGTCATTTGGGCGCAGTTTACGTATGCCTGTAAAATTGTACAGTATATTCATTCAAATCAACGTCTACAAAGTAATGTTTAATAGTTTTTTTTTTAGTTACCTATACTCATAATACTATGTAAAAACATTGAATTTTGCACGTTAAAAATATCATCAATCTTCGTTAAAAGTTTTAAACGTTTCTGATGAATATTCTAAAGTTTTATCATGTTAGGTGCAATATATTATATAAAATATTCTATTAGTTTAAATGACACTGTTGACGCGTCATAATAGTTCTTTTTTTTGTATTTATAATAATACAACTCATAAAAAAGCGGTCATAATAGTGGTTATCAAATTTTTTCACCGTATTTTACACGTATTATTATTATTATTATTATATATTACACCACCGTCATTCGATATATTTTTTTCTGTTTCGTTGGTACGTATTAGGCATCTTTTGGCGGACCCTTTGACTGTTTAATTTTAATATATTTTTTTTCGAATAATAAAAATAAAAATTATTCTAAGTGAAACTCGGTTGAAAATTTATTATTTTATAAAAGAAAAAATTTTTTTAATTAACGAAGCTATTTAATACATGGAAAAAAATAATGTAATTAAAAAAAATTCATTATTATTCCAAGTCAAATTTATAAAAACAATAATAATTAAATTAAGTTATATGTATATTAAATTAAATTATACGTTACACGCTATACAAGTTGTGCTATATAGAAATTGTAATTTTTTTAGTCATGCATTTTTAAAATTGAATAACTTATAGTGATATGTAAGATATCTTCATCTAAATAATAGTAAAACAAATAGTGTTCAGAATGTTGTTGTCTTTAAAAACTTTAATTCATTGTAAATAATATTTATTTAATGTTTTTAGACACTGCTTTAAGTCATTCTTAGTGTTATTTATTAACTATATTATATTGCAATTTTATAATTATTATAAATAATTAATTGTAACAGTATTGTATTTCATACATAATAATAAAGTGTCTTAATAATTATAATTTTAGTTTTACAAAAATTGTCATGATAATATCAATTATTAAATTGAAATTAAAATAGGTGTAATATAGAATATAGTTTAATATTATTACTTATTAGTTATTATTTTATTAGTATATTTACTAAATAAGTATTATTTTTTCTTTGTTAAGAAATTATTCTGAAAAAGCATTTTTAATACCATTTTTCAAAACAAATATTAGTTTTTGTCAAGTATACAGGTTTTATTTACACAATTTTTACATCATAGAATATAGTACATAACTTTTTAGTAAAAACACAAAAAAAATCATAGTTTCAAACTATTACTGAAATACTCAGAAAAAAAAAAATATAATAATAATAAAAAATTAAATTAATTAAATTCAACATTATCAAAATAAACATACAAATGAGTTTATTTATTTATTTATTTCAGCCAAGTTTAATTACAATTATATGATACTATTAGTAAATTATTACATTAAGAATACATTAACAATGGCTGATACGTATACCAACTGAGCTAAGCTCGTATCTGGTATACGGAGTTCATATAAATTAAAATTCTTATAATAGTAAAAATAAAAAAAATTTAAAAAGAAAGATGCTTATACAATTAAAGATATGACTTAATTAATCAATATTATACAGTAGTAAAAAATTTAGTGGAATATATTTTAGTAAAACATTTAACATATACACATTCTGATAAGATATTAGTTGGTTGTTGCATCTTAAAAGCAATAGAAAAAAATAATAATTTTAATGTTATGAACAATATTTCTGTAGGATGCCATATGTTATTATTATAAAAAAATATTTTTAAATTAAATTAATTTAATATTTGTTTTTTATTGATGTTATACATTTTAGTATTTTTTTTTTAATTGGATTTAACTGGATTATAAAGTCAGTGTCTACTGTCTCTTAAGAAGTTAATCAGTTTCGTGATGTTCTCTGTGTTTGGGCCTGATGATGCGTCTATATTGGGTGAGATATTGTGTATTTTGAGGTCGTTAACGACCAATTTGGCTTACATTACAGGTTAAACATTATGGATGTTCTTCTTTGGCCGTGAGGAAATCCTGTGTTATTCTTGTATTATTGAATACGTTTAATTATAGTTAATTTCTTTTCTTCAAACATCTCGGATTAGATTAATCGTAAATCGTATGTTTTATTTTGTCAGTATTATTTCTTGTCTCGACTTGTGGATTCGTCATTTTATTTTTACAAATACTTTAATAAATTTGAGTTTTATTATCCATGAGTAAAATATAATTTTTATAAACTGTTAGTTGTTTTTCCGATGTACCAGATACTTCTTTTGCGAATTGATCTACTATTTTGTCGTCTTATATAATACAAATATTGTAACTTATCTACCTATATGTATTAATATATGTGGTATAACCGTATTTGCAATGTCGTGAATACTGAATACAGCTAGGTACTCTGTCGTCCAGTCGGTACCACTTTATGTTATTGTATTCAAAAATAAGTTAATACACCTACATAATAATGAATATTATTATTACTAATAAGTAATTTATTTCACTATGATTTTGTACCAATTGATTTTATTCAATTGTATTTCACGAAATCACAATATTATGTGGTTTTCATAAAGTTAAGCCATCACGTCGTTTCCTGTTAAAACTGCTTACTACTGATAACGCCCGAACAATATTATAATAATATTAAGTAGTAGGTTGGTACTATAATTGGTAGTATAGTAAATATTATATTAAAATATTATTTTTCCAATTTATTGTATCGTAAAGATTATTTTAATGAAATATAGGTAATATAGGCTAGAAAAGTTACCGTTTTAGTATAATATATATACATATATTTATTAAAATATCATATTTATTATAGTGCTTAAAATATTAATGCGTTTATTGCGTCCGCCTTCACATATCGACGAGAGAATCGTAAATATATATTTTTTCAAATTGACCGTGAAATTACAAAAAATTCATACTTAAACATTTTTATATGGTTAAATCACATTTATTTTTGATTTTTATAAATCAGTTTTATTTATTATATATTTTTGTAAGCCTCTACGTTTTTGCATAAAAGTTAAGAACAAGTTAGTAAGAATGAGAATTACTAAAATACTTTTGACTTTAATTTTCCCAAGTAAATTTCTTTTACCTACTGTTGAATTATTTAAATAAAGCTTTAGTTTAGCTTAGTATGTAGATCAACTATTCTGATCATTAAAACATAAATAAGTACTTATAAGTCATAAAATTTATTTAAAATTCTTAATTTATGTATTGGAATTCTCAGAAAAAAATTTTGTACTTGAATATGAGTAAAATGTATATCGTTTGTAAAAGTAAAAAACAAATAAAAAATTATGATTTATGAAATATAAAATAAAATATATATTTTTCTCTAAAAACTTTTTTTGTTAATAATTTACAATTATCTAAAAAATAATATTTCCAAAATCATTAAGACTTCAAAAAAAAATAAGCGTTTACTCTCAAATGAATCGCCCTCCTTTTACATCCGAGTAAATTAAATATAGTACAAATTATAATATAATAATAATATAGTCATTAGCGTATAGCTTTTATTATAATTATGTCATTATATTCTCGTATACACTTTACTGCAATATTATATCTACTTCCTTAAGGCATCACAAAAAATCACGATTTTCACACTTCAAAAAGTCTAAAGTCGTTATAATATTAATAATTTTTCTATTGTCAGGTTATTGTTATTAAAATAGCTTGAATTATAATAATGTAATCATCTTCTATGCTCGAATCACTCTAAGTCATTTCTTTTTACGTCACATTTTATATGGATAGGGCTTATCATTATTCTTACTATATTTATTTACGTTTCATAATATTGTACGTTAAGCTACTGGCTGCAGTGTCATTATATTGTGCTATGCAGTAAGTATATACACCCCTTGGGCGTTAAATTTAATAATCTAAAGATGTATATGATACGTATATACACGATACGGCCGAAGGCGGGCGACGCGCGACCTAGCTAGTGCTTATCAGACGAAAGAATGAATCGTGACTTTATAGTCCCGAGGTTATTTCTGTTAGACGAGTCCATTAGATAGTAACTCTCGAACTTTCTAACATTTTAAACTTGACTCGTCCCCGTATGTTTTACTTTAATTTATTAGAAAAGCAAAATCATTTCCATGTAGTCATAAATTAAAGTATAACCAATTTTTAGGGAAAAAAATCTTAAATTTTGGAGGATGTTTTTAACTACCATTCCTTCCATATTCCCTTTTACGATTATTTTTAATTTTAGACTATTTTATTATTTTTATTACTACAGGATAGTATCTGCAAATTGGTTTTGAGAAAATTTGTGTTTTTGGCAAAATGAAGAGGGTCCAGACGCGCTGTGTCATTCTCGTATAAAATGTCTATGAAATAATTAGTTTTCATATATGAAATATGTTAATTTGTTTTATACTTTTCCGACGCTTCTACAAGGGAAAATTAATTAAAATCTGATAATGGGAATACACGTAGTTGACGCAGGTAGGTACACATCATTGAAATTAGTTTTAAAATTATTTAATTTGTTGGAGGGAATTAAATATATTATAAAAGTTTACTGTCTACACTTGAAATTGTATTACTTGATCATGACATAAACTGCAAAATATAATATGATATTTAATTTATTTATGATTTTTGTAACCAATTACAAATACAAAATAATTTTTTTTACAATTTTATATAATAGTGTCTAAAAGTATTATAGTGACAGAAAAGGTAACGCCCTGATAAATTGTCCATACCAAAAATAATTCGTAAAAAAAAAATAGTATTTATCAAAAGTTACCTGGAGTGATGACAGTGTTAGATACTTATTTTTAAATATTATTGTTAAAATTCATCTATGTTTACAATAGTTAAATAATAATAAAAACAAGCTATTAAAGTTGGGTAATTTTACAGCCGTATGTTTTTCTTCTATAACTTTTTCGATACCATAAAATCATTGTTTACGATATTTTTTCTTGAAAAATATAAACATATTATTACAGTACTATCTTCAAATATTTTCTTTTCATTCTCCCTTATAATTATCGAGTGGACAATATAAGGTCAAGGTAGTTGAAGGGATTATGATGGTAAAAATATATTATTTCAATTTTTTAAGTCTGAAATTTTAAATTGTCTTAAAATTGTTGGTGATCAAGGTTGAGTAGCACGATGAAAATTCTTAAATAATTAAATTATTAACGAAATAGGTATCAAATTTAATATTATATTAATTATAATAATAATAATACTATGCTTCGTCTAAATATTAGCACATGAATTTATTTTTATAATCTATAGTTTATTTGTATGCTGTCTCTAAACCAACATTACAAAATAAATAAATTAGCATTAGCACCACAAATGACAAACTAATACGACAAATGACTTATTTTCGGAAAAACAGAACTGTTAATTTTATTTTATTTTATTAATCTAAGCTTACTTTTTTATTCGTTAGAAAAATAAAGAATTAATAATATAACATATAAATGAAAAAACATTGAAAAATAAATTACGAACATTGATTGTCTACACTCTACCCGATGATTTATAAGCAAACTGAAAATAAATACAATTTTATATAGAAATATATTTTTTACTTAGACACATGGGCAAGTAGATCTACGAACAACTGTATTTATACATTTAATAACCGTTTATGCATATTTTAGGACTACGTAATGATCTCAATCAGCATTTTTTTAAAAATTTTATTGATGTTTGTTTATGTGTTTATAAATAAAAATATTGTTTTTTTTATTTTTCTTTGTCGTAAGATTAGTTTCAGAAAAAAATAACCATAATATAGAATTTAAATTTTATATGAACAGTTTCTAAATAAAATTAAATATTTTTGTATTTCTGGATATTATTTTATTAATACTTTAGTAATTATGACTTATGAGTTCCTCATTAATTTTCACATTTTTTTTCAAATATTGAAAAATAAACTTTTTTATAGTGATTTAAACTGTTTAAAATCTAAATGTTAATAATTTAATCACATATTAGTCTTGTCATTTTTTTTAGTAGTTAAAAATGTACAAAACATTTAAATATTATGAAAAAGCTTGAAAATTCAATATAAGATCCCATTTGAGGTTTTCTTATTAAAATTATAATTAAAGAAATAATGAAAATTCATGGAGCATATAATAAGGGTTTAAAAAAAAAAAAAAATTAGAATATATCTATAATTTATACCTAACCTGACGTTTGAGACGACTAATTAGTACTTGCTTTGTCAACGTAGTTATATAATATATATTGCTATTTCATTATGGCCAATAACCCAAATGTTAGAATTGGGGAAGTATCTCCTTAATTCCCAATAACCTCGATTGCCAGTTTATATTAATATGTTGGTTGACATGGGATAAGGTGTAATTGAATTTATAATAGGTAACTGTACTGATAAAAATTTAGCTCGTCACGTTAGTATACAGTATTTCCGCTTTTTTTTATCACTAAAAAGTAGCATATTTACCTATAATATAACGTGTGTTTAAAAACGTTAACGCGAGTTAAATTTTTCCGGTGTTTAGTAGGTTTGGTCATAGTGCAATATTTTTGTTGTCAGTGCACTAAATCGTTGGCTTGCAGCCGCAGCTGTTCACTATTTATAAATTAATATTATCGTTTACTTTTGCATAAAATATAACATTGTACGCGGATACGAGTACACAGTTAAAATTTCATTTTACGCGTAAACTTTTATTTATTATAAATATTTGAGCAATACGGTTAGGCGCTTAGGCTTTTTACTCGTTATAAAAGGGACTATTGAACATTTTTTGAGATCTGGCGCTTAAAAATAAATAAAATATATTAGCTGAATATGTTATCATCGTCATAGCATGCATCTCTAGATATACCGAATACACACTATTATAATGTGAAAAGTCTACACATTACGGCAAGTGACAAAAAGTGATCCATTTATTTAACGTAAGACACTCATTTTTTCAAAATACACTAACATAGGAGTAAGTATTCGATTTTCAATCCATAAAAAAATCATACTTAGGACAATTAGTTTATTAGTTATAACTTTTTAAGCATGTGAAGTAGCATTATTTGGTTACCTTCTTTTCAAACTGTCTAGTCCTGTAATCAATTATCTATGTAACTTATTATATAAATCAATACAGAAGAATATATTCTCGTTTGTTTTTATAATAAAAAATTAAGTATTTAATAAAGCTTAGACGAATGAAGTTGTTTTCAACATTTTTTGAGGTGCATTTTATTACCAATCAGTTGATTACAAACATGTACTGTGTTCCTACCTTTTTGTAGATTTTCAGAAAGGGACTTTTCTTTTTTCCATTAATCTGTGGCTCGGCACCATACTATCATAATGGTGTGTACGGATATAGTATAATTATTGGACATCATCCCCTCAGAAATCGGTTAATATTTTTTGTTGTGGTTTCATCGTGCTTTAGTATTTTAAACCGGTGTTTCCGATAATTGCGGACAAAGTGACAAAAACCATGCGAATTGCGGACGAAATCTAAAAAGGTGACATACGAATTGCGGACACAAATATAAAATACGAATTGTGGATAAATGTCCAATTATTATTTTTGATATTAACGATTGTGGACGTTGGGAAATAACCTAACCTAACCTAACCTTTTAAACAGCTGGATGAAAGAAGAGAGGCGATCGAAAATGTTCGTTATATATATCATGCATGATGTATCGAAATATCCACATACAATCACTCAGGGTTTTTTTGCTTTTGCGGTGGGTGTAATGATAAATTTATTCGCGATGCGGACGTTAAAACGAGTAGATACCTATATTCGACACATTATTTCCGCGATTGATTTGCACGACCGTTCTGTCACTATATTAAAATAATGACCCGAGTGTCAATATCTTACACTGTGACTATCTTCGTAAAATATATCAATCGTGTGTAGACTTTGACTAAAAATACACTTGTGTATATAAGATGTGACTGGGCTGTTAAATAATTTGTATTTCCGATATTATCAGTTTTTTTTTTAAATTTTATTATGTATAACCACGTGAAACTGATTTGAAATAAATAAAATTGATTAAATATTTTGTATTTATTTTTAATGGGTTTAACCTTATCGATATATTCGTAAATAAAAATATATAAAGTAAATTTAAATTGCTATGTATTGGCAGTAGCTGAAGTGATAATTGAAGGGTGGATGTATCATAGTTACTAAAAAATATATCTCTTATAGTTCCAATATCATAAATAAGTTTTATTTTTTTTTAAGTAACTATGCATTTTAAAAGAAAAAGAGTACCTATTTACAATTTGTACTATTTTATATTTATATGTATTAACTTTTATTGATAAGTAAAAACGAGATACTTATGACAAATATATTAAACTGACATGATTGCAAGAAGAGGGAAAACAAATAATAAATTATCTCTTTGTTTTTCATCAAATATTCCAACGTAATTATATTTGTTTATACCAAATATAATTTTCTTAAATTTTTACAATAATATGTCTTTAAATTAATAATTGTATATAATTAATATCCAAACAAATACAATAGAATAGGAATTAATATTATCAACATTTTAAATCTCCATAAATGCTCACCTAATTTATATTTATGTAATAACAATCAATTATATAATTATTAATTTATTTAAAAACTATAACCTTCAAAAAAACGTATGTGTCTAATATTCAGAATAACGTCTTGTCTCAAACTAAAAATTTAATAAGTTAAAAAAAATCGTAATTCACGCCATGGACAAGATATTATAGAGTATACGTATCTGATTATTATTAAAATGTAAAATATAGTTGTTCAACGTATAATTTTGATCAATATTATTATGTATTTTTATTTTAATATAATTTATAAAACAATAAATATTATATATATTTTTTGCTTCATAATATAATTTGTATTCATAGATATTTTAATAACACCAGTCTCGGATTTCTGGAATTAAAACTAAAAGTGGCATAAAATTGTAATTAACATAAGAAAAGGGATTTCCTCCCCTCATCACTACTATTTTAAATATAATATGGGTTATACACGACGATGGTAGACCTTCGATCTGATTGATGTGAAACCATCGCGACCGACATGTCGTTCCAAACCGATTATTCCGCTCAATAAAATTAACGCCTATGGCATATGATGATAGTAATATTGAAAAAAAATATGTTAAACGATTCTTAGGTAGTATAATATACTCGTTTGTAATAAGAACTATTATACATATATAGACGTGAGACATCTATATTATAATATTCAACGACTGAGTGCTGTGGTTGTGGCGCGTCTCCCGCTAAATTGACGAATCGTGTCAAACGAATATGTTATATAGTGTATTACATCATTTACATTTCGACGATCACGGAAAATATCACATCACTTCTTCGATAAAAAAAAAAATCCCTATACCTATTATACCCGCGATCAGCGACTTGACGATACGCGTGTCTTATCCGACGCAAGACCCTTTTAAAAGTAATGAGTATACTATTATAATATACATACATCATTGGCCTAGATCCGTGACGTATACAAGCTTAGACGTAAATGGGTAGGTAATTGCGATTTAAATATTTAAATATATAAAACGTTTGTATATATACATAGTATAGTAGGTATATAGAGTGATTCATCAAACATGCATATCTCTTAGTAATTAATTTATTAAAATTAAAAATTTTTAAAATTCTTGAATAATAACATTATTTTTATAAAGGACATCGTATATTAAAATTATTGAGAACAGTTTTTTTGAAAATGTTGATTCGCCTAATTTACGATTTGAACTAGTAATTTTTCGTTCATTAAATTATTTATACTCAATACAATAGTCCTTAAAAGTGATTTTGCAGAAATATAACATAGACATTATATTAGATCTAGTATTTATTATAATATTTAGATAATTTTTAAAAATTATCAATTTTGATAGATTTGTATTAATAACTGAAATATTTAAATCACTTTCGCCTCTATAATATGATCTTCCAAATCCATCACTTTTAACATATTATTTTTACAACAGATATCGCCTAAATAATTTACAGTATAATCATTTAAATAAGAAAATAGTATCGATAATTTAAAAAATAAGTCTTAAAGTATATTTAAAAAACTACATTATTGAAGAAAAAATATTGGCGAATCATCTTGGATATAATATACCTAAATATAGGTTAATTACTTAAATAGTTAAAAGTTAACATAAATTATCAAAAACGCATTAAAGCTTATAAAATGTTTTTCTTACACAATTTAAATTTATTGCGTACACAATAATATTTTAACTGTAATTAAAAAATATTAAAAAATAAATAATATATTATTTAATATGTAGAAAATTGTAAAAATGAAAACCATTTAAAAAATTGTTGTACCCAGTTTAAAAATATATGTATTATGTATGATACTTTAAATGTATACAGGGTGATTTTTTTTATCGAAGAACACACATTATTTCTGAAAGTATTCATGTTTTTGAAAATATTTTTTTACATAGTTTCAAGTTGTTAAAAAAACAACATTTTTATTAAAAAATTATATTTTTAAATATTTTTTATCCTTATATTTTTTTAAGTTTTTTACTTTTTTGAATGACAGCATATAGTTTTAATTTCATATTCCAAAGCAGTATAATTTTCTGAATATTTTGATACATAAAAATCGAATTTAGGGCCAGTAGTTTATGAGTTATAAGTATTTAAAGTTTAGATGCGCGGAGTGGAGTGGTACGGGGTTACCCCGCAAAATGTTTGTCTACTACTCCGCTTGTCTAAACTTTAAATAAGTATAACTCATAAACTACTGGCTCTAAATTCGAATTTTATGTATCAAAATACTCAGAAAATTATTCTGCTTTGGAATATGAAATTAAAACTATATTTTGTCATTCAAAAAAGTAAAAAACTTAAGAAAATATAAGGATAAAAAATATTTAAAAATATAATTTTTTAATAAAAATGTTGTTTTTTTAACAACTTGAAACTATGTAAAAAAATATTTTCAAAAAAATGAATACTTTCAGAAATAATGAGTGTTCTTCGATAAAAAAGTCACCTTGTATAGCAAAAGTTTGAAAATTGAGAACAACATTCCTTTTAGTTAGTTTTTACTGAAAGCCGAGAATCTGATAAATATAATATAAAAGCGTAATTTTTTTTTAAGGTATTGAAATTCCCAATTTAAAAAAAATATAACAATTTTAGTTATTCAAAAATATTCGTGAAAATTTTACATTATTATTATATTTTACTATAGATATTATTATTTTATTATAGATATTTATATTTTAACGTCAATATTTTATATTTATTTTAAATTTTCTATTTATAGGTTATATTGTATTATTATAATAGTAAAAATTTACTACAGTAATAAATTGAAATATTATATGAACATTATATTATAATATGCTGTTTGTAATACGAGTATATGTACAGTATAGATTGACAAACCGTCAACACTTAGACTACAGTCTCGACTCCAATTAGATATAGAAAAGACGAGTAGAGCGATTACCCTCTTTTTAATTTAGTATTTCTTAGCATATTATTATTCTGAGAATCTATTAATATACAGACACTTTTTGATATTTAGGGTGTTGAATGAAACAACACAGTTTATATATAATATTATATAATATATGCATAGTTTATTTAGATGTATATATTTTATTGGTATTTTATCGGTGCACTATTTTCCCATGAACAATTCATAAAATTGTTCTAAATATATATTATATTATATTATGACGTCAAATTGCAGCGAACTACCTAATTTAATGGGTTCATATATAAACCGTTCCATTGAAGTTAAATTTTAAAACGTTTAACATTCTTAAAACATTATATTGTTTGTTTACCTTATGCTGTTACGTTATAAATTGTGTTGTATTTTAGTGTTCTATAACATATTACAATATATAATATGATTATAATAATTATATAATGCTGATAATATGATTAAAATAGGTAAGGAAAGATGAAATAGTAACAATATGATATATTATTAGGTATCATGAAAAATAAAACTATTTGTAATTAAAAATGTTTTGCCGGTTATATCTAGACGAGACTATTAGATGAACAAATTTAAAAATAAAATCAAAGCTAAGGGAAATTGGATGGGATTCAATAATTTTGAAGATTACAATTTTAGGTTATGATCCTGTACAGCGATACATTTTGGCGAACAGGACACGTCTGAAACTCATTTGGTGTGAAATAAAAAAGACTTAATTTTTCTTCAAAAGTACAACTTTTACAGAGTTGGATTAATTCGTTTATTTATATCCTGCACGATTGTACAATTTGCGTAATTACATTGAATTATTCATAAAGTGTAATGGTTGTTTTGTTATTTTATTTAATATAAAATATACAATATAATGTATTTTTTTTTAATAATCGTGCCTTTGTATGAAAATTAAGTGAAAGTCACTCTTGCTCGTTTGGTCGTCTTTCGAGTAACTTTTAAGTTTGTTTTTTCAAATCCAAACTGTATTTAATATTATGTATGTTTGTCTCCATAATATGGAATGGAAAATTTTATAATATCGTGAGAAATTAAAAATGGTGCATGAAGTATTACATATACGTGACTAAAAATGAAATAAAATTATGAATTTATAATTTTATCATGGTATAATAATAAACAAACGTAAAATGTGTTTAAAATTTGAGACCATAAATGTAATTTTAAAGTTTTCGCGTATTTAAATTATTTCGTACCACAGCATATATGTTTTTGAAACTTTTTAATTGCTTTTTTAATATACTTTTTTTTTTAATATCACATATATACATTAAATATAAACAAATTTAATTGTAAAAAACTCCTAGACATTTTTGTAAAACACGCTTAACTCTGGTTCATAATATATTATCAACATCTTTTATTTTAACTTAATTTTGTATACCCGTGTGATATTGTCGAAAGTTAAGTTAAACTTTTGGCGAATGAAATGTTAAAACAATTAGTATCAGTACTAAATTTATAAATGAATTAAACGACATATAATATATCATATAACGTATATTTGGTTATATTATTAAGTATGTTAAATCTTTAATATGACATTCCATCTTCTGGGGGAAAAAAATTGAAAATGTATTAAGAATTATCACTTTTGTACGTTAGAGAGTATACAGTGTATTCCCATAATATTTATTTTACAATTATTCTTTGAAAAAATAATAAAATCTGGAAATCCTCTTTTGAAACTTGTATAATTCTTAAAAATTAACTTTATTTATAATTAGACGATTCACCAACAATTATCAACCCTGTTTCCTTTAATAACAATGAGTTTTTCATATTCTAAATTTTTGGATTTTTAATCATATATAAGGATCACATTTTAAATTATTTACTTACTTTTACCATTTATGTGAAGTTCTGTGAAAGTAGAAACTTCTATTTTTTTTCAAATAAGAACCTACTTTTACTGCCAAAAATTGTTTAGATAATTTTATTAAAATATTTGGTTTGTCTAAATTCAAGCAAGTAGTTTCTGTGTAAGTAAATAATAATTATGTTTTAAGTATAAAATAAATTCAACGAAACAATATTAGAAATACAAAAGTGTGGTTCTTAATAATTCAAAAAAAAAAAAAAAATAATTTGTATCAAAACAAAACACAGTTCACTCAGTTCAGATAGTAGAATAAATTATAAGTTTTTGAAAATAATACGAAATTTTAGTTAAAAAATGTAATACTTCAATGTTATAAAAATACACGTTAGGTCAGATAAGTAGGTAACTGTACTGTTGTATTATAGTAGATTTGTCTATAAGCTCACCTTGGCATTAAGTAGATCACTGTAATGAATGTATTAAATTTTAATTTAATGAAAAATTATTGAATACAATAAAAAATAAAAAATATCTACAAAATATTATGTAATTTTTTACGAATTTTGTAAAAGGTTGAACTTAAAACATACTTAGGTATAATAAAACTATACAATTTTCTGTGGATCAAAATTTTTTAATTGCTGTATGAAACATTGTTAGAAAATTAATTATGTATTAAATGATCAAATCGTTTTTATTCACAAACAAAATTGTGAAGTATTATATAAGTCGAATAAAACTAAAAAAGCGGGTAAGTGAGTATCGCTCTGCTGTACATTAGGGGGTGGGATGGACCTCGGACTAGGGTAGGTTAAATTTGAATGCAATGATAGGTATCATTGTATAAGAAAAACGATTCTGAATGGAGATGATTTGTCAGTCTAGGATATATTATACTTAAATATTGTAGTATATTCTACTTTGAAACTAATTCAAACATTTAAGTAAAAGTTTCAGGATCTTATGTTTAGTAATTTTTTAAAAATAACAAAAATCGAAAATTATTTATTAGTAAAAAGTTATTTTACACGTGTATTTTTGATTTCAAATTAAAATTAGAACTTTAAATACTCGTAAATTTTTTTAAATTGAATAATCCTCAAACTTTTTTATAATTATTCTAAGTTTAACTTATGGACAGTATATTATTAAATTTTCAATTCTTAGCTTTTGATAGAAATATATTTATAAATTTTTAACTACCAAATAGTTAAAAATATTCATGATTTTGACGAATTTTTGTCAATATTTGAACTTCAAATGCTAATAAAAAAAAATTGTGCCTATGTATTTTTATAATTTTTGAATGAGAGTTAGAACAAGTTATGTGGACCCTTCAATTAAATTTTCAAGTAATTTGTCCCAGCTAAATTTTTTTTATCAACATTTATAAATAAAAAATAAAAAAAAATTGAAAATTTCAATTGTCTATAAATAGCTCAAAAAAAGTCAAAATATTTTGAAAATCAAATCACGTAAAGAAAATGCCAATATAAATATCTGGTAAAATTTTCAAGTATTTACGACTTATACAGTTTGAATTACAACAAATATCAAAAATCGTTTGAGGCTAAACCGTTATATTTAACGCGGTTATGTAAAAATTTAAATTTCAAACACTCATAAAAAATTTTTGTCTGAAAAATCATATTTTGTAACTAATACATTGATTGCAGCACTCAAAATCTAAAACAGTATTTTTAAAGAAATAAAAAAAGATGAGCAATCTTGATAAATCATCGTATACATGAAATACAAGTAACCTCATTTTATCAAAACCATTTTATTCAACGTTAATGCCGAAAATAAAATAATATTATTAAAATTCAAAACCATCTCATAAGTGTTAACTGTGGACGAGCTCGAGTAAGAAAAATACATTTTCTTACTGTAGCATGTACGCATTCTGCATAATATAATAGAAAAGAAAAATGTTTGTAACCGAATTTCTGCCTCTTTTTAAATCTTTTCTTTCATCTACGTAAGTACAACGCAAAATGTATATTGTCGATATTTCTATCTCATCGCCACGTGCCACGTATTTTATTTTGTGACCATGTATTATTATATTGCACAAGATATTGACATTTTCTAATAAAACTATTGCTAATTCGTATTAGTTTCAAGTTTGTATTCTATTCAGTCTTAAAAGTTATATTATTTGCATATTATTTTATTATTATATACATATTATTTTATACCTGTATTTTATACTTACTTACTTATTCGTTTATTTAAAATAATGGCTGTTTTTTTCTCATCAGTATAATTCTTGTATTGTTATCACTAATGGGGAAAATTATAAATTATAATTACTAATTAATGTCGCACGATCAATTTCAGCTAAGGTAAGTAAAAAATCGATAAAAAAAATGATTTACACAATTCATACCAGTGCTCCGAATTTTACATAAATATTACTATATTAGTGTTTAACTTGTCAATGTAGTTTATTCTTAAATTTCACATATTTTCTAACTCGGCCTAGTAGCAATGGTAATCGGATTAATAGTCAAACACTATATCCACAAGTGTTAAATACAATCACCACGTATGCAAATTATAAAATTGCTGTTTTGCTATTCGCCGAATACTAAGAAATACCTACGGAGTTTACCGTCAAATAGTGTACAGAAATGTTTTATATTATAGTCCCGATTGGCGTCCTATATTTGGTTTGCTATTGACTGTCCCGTACGATACGACCAAACCAACGAAAAAATACTTCGTGTCACGGACGTGTATCATTTTTTGAGTAATTGAAAACCCACGCAATTTCAATAACCTAAATGTGAACGTATCACGTAAAATTTTGAATAAAACACGTAGGTATAAACAGATCATATTCCAATTCTTGCGATATTTTATATATATAACGGTTGTGACTGAGTATCTACTGCAGGTAGCTGCCATACTCTGCCGTGTATACTATAATCGCATTTGCGACCGGATGTAACCCTTTTACGAGCCAAACAAGGGGAATTAATATCGTAAAGCCGTTTATTGAAACGCTAAGTAATGGACCACTTTGTTTCTATCAACAGATTTCCGAACAGGAAGAGCGTGCATACTACTGCCTATATCTACGAAGGTATATAAGGTGATGGTAAATGGTAGGTAAAAAAAATCCGAACTAAAAGACAAAAAGCCTCAAATAAATAAATGAAAGTTTTAAAGAAAGTAAATCAAATGTATATAAAAATAAAATAAAATAGACTAAAACTATATACTATATTAGGTACTAACGTAAATAACTTTTCAAATAACAATCTATTTTCAAAATGTAAAATCCAATATTGTTATAAAAATGTTGTTTCAGATTTCATTATGTGAATGTACCACTTACAATGTCTATTAAATTACTTTCGTACTTAATGAATAACTTTATTCGAACGTAGTATATTTTCTTTGGAATTTTTTTCTTTTAGTCACGACTTTTTTTAACCTAAAATCCAGGGTGATTTACCTATTACCTAGCATATTTGCTAAGTATGGGAATGCTAGGTAAATCATCTTGAATCTTAACCATGCTATAATCATAAAATGATGAATGATTTTGTATCCAATATTGTAAATATTTTATTTTTTTTTGTAAAACCGTTTTTAAGGTCCACTCATTAAAATTTTGATTTAGTTCCAAGTTACAATCAAAAATGTTTAAAAAAAAAAAAAAATTTATAATTTCTTCAAAAATTTTGTTTAAAAAAAAAAATCGAAGTAATATACGATTATTCATTTTTAAATAACAACTAAATAAATAAATCATTTTTTTTTCAAAATATAATTTTGCATTAAAATCCCCGATCTCCTTAATTTTTATTTTATTTTTTCTAGTTTATTATTAGCATATTTTATAATATAAAAAGTGACATTAAACATACATGCCATTGTGAAACCTAAACATTCATTGCTATGTTCAGAATCTAAAGAACAGCACTTTGAAATATTTTTCAGTTTAAGGTGAGTATCATCAACTCGTCAACATTCCGTTAACATTCTTTATATTTACTTTTTTCTTGATATAGTTTGACATTATTCACATATTGCATATTATACATTTCATACAACTAACTAGTTAAGACAGTTAGAGATGCAGATTTTTATGATGTGGTACAATTTTCTTCATAACAAAATATTCTACACATTATTGTAATGATAATTATTATTATTAACTTATACGTAATCGAATCTGTTTAAATTGACACAGGAAAATAACCATTTAATATAATAATAGTAGAATGTATTTTTGAAAGTTTAACGTCTTATATTTATAAAACTCAATATTTGTTGCATTTGAAAATTTTATTCTATTTTTTAATTTAAAATTATTTTTATAAATGGTAAGATAAGATAAAGTTTTTTTGTTTTCATTAAAAATTCCATGTCTTTTACAAATAAAAAAAGTTTAAAACATAATTTTGTTTATTTCAAACGTATATTTCCTAATTTTTCAAAAGATTTTATGGTATATTATATGATTCAAAACCTTATGTAAACAATTAATTATTTTTTTTATCACGTATTTTTATTTATTAAATGCATCACTGTATGCATATTTATAATTATTTTAAGGCATAAAATATAGTTTGAGAATAAATTATAATAAATAATTATTAAATCTTATAAATAATATTATAAATTACGATGTACATAAATTATTATCAATATTCGCAGTTCAATCACGATACCATTACCTAAACTCAGATATTTAACGATCATATAAGATTTTATAGTAGTATCTAAATTTAGATTAATGACGAATGACCTATATTGTAATATTATTTCACCTAGTCACCTAGATACAAGTTATATCTAGATTCTTTTGTCTACATTAAATCGTAATAACTAATAATATACGCAATGATTAATAATAAATTGCATCGTAAACGCACAGTTTTCTAAAACGTTTTAAGAACTAACAAAATTGAAGTAAACAAAAAAAATCGATAACGATATACTGTTGTCATTGTAGCCCTAACGGGGATTTTTATTTTCAAATAATGTTTATTACAAAGTATTAAGTTTTATTTTATTATAGTGTATTATTTTATCAGAGTGAAAGAAATTACTAAGCTCGGAATTCGGCTAAAGTAAACATAAAAATTCTTGAAACAATATTATTATATTACACATAATTACATTGGCGGCTTACATTATTATTTAAAATTAATTGAATATGTTGGGTATGGATTTTTTTTTTAAAAATGTAATTTTTTGTTGAATTAGTAATTAAAAAAAACGTATAATATGAAATACGATTTTAATTTACCACCGTTGATGGACGGAATATCTCTGTTTATTGCAGACGATATTGTGTATATTGGAACCAAAATAAATATTCATTTTTTTTATGATTTTTATATTGGAATGTAAAATTTATTTCTAGTTTGATCAATATATATTTTTTAAATATTAGTCACATAGTATTGGCTGTTGGGTACAACACGTTATGCAATTACGGTTCTTATTGAGCGTATGGAATCATATGTATTTCGAGTTAAGATAGTTACACAAGCGTGTACGTTATTTGATTTTCATAATTATTTTACTACCTTAAATGTATGATTTAGTTTTAATATTTGTAAAATTTATAAATTGTAAATGTAAACGTTATCCTTAACCATAAAAAATAAAAAATATTAATTTGAATAATAAAATATAATTTGTGAGTAACTGAAATTAAACAAAAGCAGCATAATTTATAATCGGTTATATTGAAATATTGAAATTTGAGTATACTTATGGTTTAGGTATTTACAGAGATAATGTATACGTCGAATTTATAATTAAGTTAATACTTAATACTGTAATATAACTATAATATAAATGCAACATACAATTGAATTGCATCAGGAAGTGATCAAGACTGAGTACACAATATGACGTTAAGGTAACGTATGCCTTTGAGTACATCGAAAGGCCTTATTTAAATGCATTATATAATATAATTGACGTTATAAACTAATAACCTACATCTGTATGACAAATGAAAGCAATGTCCCTGCACTATGTATAATATTATAACTAGAAGGTTAGTGGTTAAATATAATATTGATACGTGCATACATGTGCTTAAAACGAAAGAACACTAATATTAACTGTATATTTCCACAAGATGTTTTGAAAAAATGTGAAATGTATAAAGGCATAATGAATATTGAATAGTAAAGATTTACTAAAATATGATTAAATATCTGTCGAGTATATTATCATTACAGATACCACGAAGGTATATAATATCATTAATAATTAATTTAACTGTTTATTAATTTATTGTTATTGTTTTTAACATTTTAAATCTGTCTTACTAAATAGTAAACTGATAAAAATATTTCATAATCAATACATTTTATTTTATTTTTGCCTTAAAAATGTTTAATCGCAGATCTAATATTTTAATATTATAATCAGAAAAATTGCACAGTAAATCATACGCAATTGTGAGTCGTTTTTTGGTTAGTTAAAAAGCATAAATATGAACGTACCTACTTCCAAAATAATACACCATGCGTAATTGTGGTTTATTGTTGTCTTAAGTTTCTTTAATAGTTTACTACCTTATGAGAAATAAATTCGTCCGATTAATTTCAGTATTAGTCAGTTATGCGGGGTATCCTAACAGCTAATGAATTTTCGCGGACTAGAAGCATGTAGAAGTTTTCGAAGTTTCCTTAAAGTGTTCTTAGTAAGCTGTCTCAATTGTAATCATTCGTTGGAATTGTGTTAGGTTTAAAATTGACCACTGACATTCCGTCCAGATTTAGTCGAATGGAGGCGATGCGTGGTCACGATGTGTCAGTAGAAGTTCGGGTATTTTATTCCAATTACTTTCTTGTGTTATTATAGTATTGGCCTCCGTGCCCCGTGGTCAGGATTTCTACACTGATCGATTTATTCTAAAACATTTAGTATTTTAGTATTTCATTAATATTATTAAAATTATTGAAATATTAAAAATGTATTTTTATTTAATTATTTCAGAGCATAATATTTTTGGAGTACTTTTACGTATAAAAATAGGATTTTTACTGTCCAAAATTAGTCTAGTATACTCTATACTCTTAACTCTCTATCTATTATATTAGTATAAATATTTAAATTTAAATAAACGAAGGGGTGGTACATTAAATTTAACTTTAAATACTTAAATAAAATAAATACCTGTCTAACATTATGCACAGATGAAAGTACTCCGAATAGTCAGAATAATATTTTTTAAATGTATAGTTATTAAAAAGAGTAAAATACTAAAATTTTAAAAATTATAACGATGTAAATAGTGAAATAAATAATTTTGTTCACTTAAAATTATGTTTTTTTAAAACTATGCGTAAGAGATATTGCCTAAACATTAATTTCTTCTAAAATTATGAGTATAACGTAAAATGGGTCACTTCGTCATAGCAATTATACTATATCAACATTGCATTCAGTTCTGATTTTGAAGTATTGTTACTCACGAAACATATCTTTGCTATTACACCGATCATCGCACTATTTTCATTCAGTGGTACCAAAGAATATTTAAGTATTTAACCGACCATATCTATTAAAAAAAATGTTTGAATACTTTTATGTATTACTATTCACTCTTCAACAACTCCAAGAATTATTAGTATGGGCAACTATATAAACGTATAATAATACGTATCTAAGTATCAATTATAAGGTTAATTATGTCGACATATTTTTCACACTCAATAATAGAATACTTCACCATCGAGTAGTTAACGAATTTTATCAAGACATGTTCTGCAATAGGTATACTCTTATCTCTCGGGAATTAATATTATTAAAATATTAATATATTAATTATTATTACCTATATAATATACTTTAAACATACAAAAATTTAAAATCCGACAGAACGTTGCTAAATAATATGTAATTAAATATTAAAAAATATCAAACCTTATTGAGCATAAAAATATGCTCATATTATATTTATGAAAAATAAATTTAGAGAAAAAAATGTATTAGTGTAAAATTAGGCTTTCCTCATTCGCCTTAATTAAATCAATTAGAAGAAATTATTAGTTGTTACTGTTGATTTGTATGTTCATTACAGGAATTCGTAAATTAGTGTTTCCATGATTATCTTTTTACATATTTTGAACGGCAGCCTGCCACTAAACTTATAATAACAATTACTTTTATACGTAAAATACGTATAATTCGATCTGGATTATTAACGTAAATATTTCTATACAGTATAGGCATATCGCTGCCACCCATTGCCCGTGTACTGAACATATTAAATAGGTATATTTTTAATATTTTCTTAGTTTTCGTATAAATATATATACACACATATTATATATATATTTCCTTCTCACTCTGTATTATCTTGGGGTAAGTCCATTCCTGAGGTATGTATCTATTATATAAAATTATAAGATGTGCGTTATGTAATCTTATAGTATCGTACCCAAACACATTAAATATTATTTATGTCAAAGTAATTAATGTAATCGAGTGTATACATTTACAAATAGTTCGATACGAGAAAAAAAAATTTGACACATGCCGAATTTGGTTTCTGTCGGAAATTTTTGTGGCTATCAGATACACTGAATCCGTTTGCTTATTCTTTTGGAAAAAAAAATCATAGTCGATGTTTAGCTGAAGTCCTCGTTATTCACATGAGTGATTTTAGGTAAGTACGTCGATTGGACGGAGCGCAACTTTGTTTACGTAATAACATTTTAAAATGTATCTTCACCACCCGCCGTGATTTCCATATGATAATATTTCAAATTGCACGTGGCCATTTACTATTGATTGTCTGCTCCAAAGAAGCATCTTCAATGTAATACATTGTACCTAGTCTTTCCACCCTTTATCCCTCGACTAGTGTTAGTCGATGTGGTGGCTTTTTCTCCGAAATCGAATATCATATTGCATACAATCTAGAAGATTTTTCCGAGAAGACCGATGTAGTCAACTACACGTGCACAACTAGTACATGATTGAATCGTTAGAAAGTGATGAAAAAATGTTTTCATAAAATATATTAGTAATGACCAATTTATAAAATTGAAAAAAATAATATTAAACTAATATTGTCGTTGTTAAACTGTCAATCTAAAAGACAGAACACACAAATGGACGGCTAGATAATGTCATAAATATAATTCAGACCGTCACGAGCAAAAATCGAACAAAAATTCTGATTATTTTTAATTATCAGATGTAGTATATTTTTTATAGGATAATAGAATAAATTAGAAATAGTGTAAAAGTGTAGGAGTGTCACCTGCAATGCAGACGTAATTAGAGAGAAGAGGTTGAGAAGGTTTAGTAATGCGATAAAGAGACAGCGAGAGACGAGTAGCTATATGGAAATAAATATAAAAGGAAAGAGAGGGAAAGAAAGACTAACGAAGAGACAGATAAACAGAATAGACAATGGCAGAGACATGGCTGGTGAGACAAAAATATGGTATAGGTATGGTGACCAAACGTACTCTTTTTCGTAGGACAGTACTCTTTTTTGACGTGTGTTCTAGTGTGAGTGTCATTAACAATAGCGTTAAGTACATAATATTGTAATCTTGTTTTTAATTATCATGGGCTAATACGTGTTTATGTGTTTTTACTGTTTTTTACAATTTGATTATTAATTTATATTTTATGGTTTGACCTAAATCATTCTAATTGGTTGGTAGCATGATTTAAGATATACTAAATCATATAAACTTAAATTTTACACTTGTTATTTTAACTTTTAAAAAATAATTTATATTTTAGTTTAAGTTTACACTAAATGAGTTGACATTATAATTTCAAATAGTTGGTTTTTATAATTGATAATAATAATAATAATAAAATAAATAGAGTCATCAATTAAAAAATAACAAATTTTTATAGAAGGACCTATGGAAATATGGATGAAACGGGTAGAATAGTATACGCATTGGGCAATTATGACAGAGAAGAAGCTAAGTTTTAAAATGTACTGTTTTTAAAATTTTTATATCTGTTCACCATATACTGGTATAGGACACTATATATTATGTTAGGGAACGAAGGGCGAAGAAAAAAAGATTTACGATTAAAAAAGAAGACATTTTTAGTTTAATGAAGATTTTTATTACATTAAAATCTAATGTCACATAATAGCTATACTGATCAGTAACCCACTATATTGAATGTAAACAGCTATAGAAACGTACATTGTGAAAAAAATTTGAAATTTTCTCTATTTCGGGATAGATTTATTCATGGTAACTTTGACGAATTATGTTACACAGAAACGAATAAACGATATGTTATAGTATATAAATGTAGTTGTCTGATATTATGATATTGCCTATATATAATATTTCTAGTGTAGTGTCATCATGTTCCGAGTGTTGTACTAAAATCAGTGGCGTGCCAATGAGAATTTCTTGAGACAACTTCGTCTAAAATGAATGGTGAGTGATATGTTAAAAATACAAAAAATATATATAAAACGAAATACAACGATAAATTTAGTTTATTTTTTGTGAAAAAAAAACTGATTTTCAAAACATAAAAATCCATGTTTCGGAAAAGTGGGTCCTTATGTATTTATTTTACAAGTTTGAAATATTGTTCAGTATGCCACTGACCTATATAATAATAGTGTATTAAAATATTAAGGAAACTTTTGCTTTTACAAAATACACGATTATCTCATTTATTTTAAATTAGTTTTCATCATATTAATATTCTACAAACAAGATTTTTACGATCATTTATTATATTTTACAGTTGAAATAAATAAAACAATATCATGACCATTATTTGTGAATGTAAAATTTGTCTATGACTCTTTTGACATTACAACGATGATTTTTTGAAAGTAATTATCAGTTAAAATTGTTATTTTTATATTTTACGTTTCAAAGTAGTGTCGACGAATAATATTGATTTTGTACAAACTATCTTTGACACGATTGATATATTTTTTTATACGTATGTAACGTTAAGTTTCAATTTATTTTTATATGGACATTAATTTTTACACAAGTCAGGGTGGCCGGTCCACCATGGTTTTCCTTCGTTATGAATTATTTATAAAACCGATACCAATTTACTGGAGAATTGAAAATTCAAAACTATAAAAACAAAATATTATCTACCCGTATATTATTAAAGTATATGAGTACGATGAAAATAATATAATCGTGATTACGATGTGATACTTATGTAACGTGTATATTGTAACACAGCTTCCACTTTTAAGTAATTTTTCACACACTCAATTATTGCGCCGGACGATAATGTCAAAATGTGATATGTTTTATTTTATGCGTTCTCAAGTTTTCAGGAACAAGTTACGCGTCTTACAAAAATGTTTTTCTTTTAAACTAATATACTTTAATGTTTATGATAATATTTTGAGACACGCTCGGCTACAGAATGCTTATCAGATCTCTACAAGTATCTCTACAGTATTAAGTACTGTCTTTATTTTTGAACTTTCAAATATTTTAACGAGCGTTTCTTCCCCGTCATATTTTGTTCATTACAGTAATAAAGAGATTATATTGGTTTTGGCCAAAGTTAGTAGGTAATCACAGACCACCTCCATCGTACGACGTAAATGAGTTGTATTATGTCTAAAGAAGGTAACATCATAAAATTAAACCAACATAACTGTCATAATATAGCAATGGACATTGAATATAATTATAGTTGGGGCACTTGTTCAAGTATTTAAAGTAAAAAAATAAGGATCCTTTACGTATATGTGATTGAGAGGAGACAGATGTTTAATAAAATGATTTAACAATTTTTTTTTTTTCAAGTCAGTAAATGGTTCTGAGAAAATTATTTAGATTATATGATAACGAATAGCAACGCGTAAAAAATAGTGCACTATGCAAATAATAACATTCTTATTTGAAAATAATAATTCAAACATTTAATGTAGTATACAGATAAACTATATATTATGAAATAAAAATATTGTTAAGTACAATCAATTCAATCAACTAAAACTGAACTAATCCAACTACTTTAATATATTATATCAACCTAGACAAAATAATATTGGTATAAATTCAATGTAATATAAATAATTTAGTCTTTGACTAATGACTAATATGTTATTGATCGTCTCGAGTTTAATTATAAATATTATTATTTTTATATTAAATTAAAGTAGTTTAATTTTATAAAAGATATATTATTATATAGATATATATATTAGATATATTATGTGGGAATTAGATAAACCATTAACTGTTGAAAATATATAAAATTATCAGTGTATATTATGCTTATAAAAACTGTAAAATGTTGATAAGTTTTTATATATATTTTTTTATAAATAAGCTGCATTACTGATATTGTGTTAAACGTAAATTATATCATAATAATTATAATTTATACGTATAAAAAAAACATTTAAACTTTTGCAAAAACTAGTCCAGCCTATAAAAAACAAACAAAAGTTATATTTTTAAAGTTCTAATTAGGTATGTATACACAATTAAACATAATAAACATCTTCTCTATTAATTCGTTTTCTGAATTCATATAGCAATTAAATGATATTTCTAGCTCTATTTGATAGTTTAGCGCTATCATAGCAATGTGGTCTATTTAACGTAAAACACTAATTATTTTATTAAAAATAGACTTTTTTGAAAATATTTATTTCATATAAAGTTAAAAAACGTTAAAAAACGATTTTCTATTGTTATAATTTTTAAATTTCTTTACTTTTT
This sequence comes from Schizaphis graminum, assembly GCA_020882235.1. Lineage (NCBI taxonomy): Eukaryota > Metazoa > Arthropoda > Insecta > Hemiptera > Aphididae > Schizaphis > Schizaphis graminum. The sequence continues at coordinate 86,995,064 of CM037033.1, read as the reverse complement.
TGGACTACAATACATAAATATTTTAGATTCTGAACGAAGTGATGAATGTATTGCTTTTACTATGATGTGTGTTTTTTTTTTTTTTTTTTTATTTTTTTTTTTTTGTGTCTGACGACAACATTTGGAGCAGTAAAAATGCTTCGATTTTGGACTTCAGCCCCTCTTTGAAAAGGAAATCGGATCTAGTTGGTACTTTGGGGGGTCAAAAGTTAAAAATTTTCAATATTTTTTAAATGAGTCGGGAAAAACCCTAAAAAAATGACAGAAAAACGGGAATTTTTACGCAAAACCAGTTTTCGACAAAATCGAATTTTTTATTTTGCTATAACTCAAAAACTAATAGATGTAAATACTTGAAATTTTCACCAAATGTTTATATTATCGTTTTCCATACACAGTTAAATTTTCAAAGAATTTAGACTTTTTTTGAGTTATTTATAGACAATTGAAATTTTTAATTTTTTTTAGTATTTTTTTTTAAAATAACGATAAAAATTTTTTGGCCGGCCAGAAAATCTTGAAAATTTAATGCAAGGTTTCTTATGAGTTGTTCTTAAAGTGATAAAAAAAAATCCGAAATCGTTAGTCACAATTTTTTTTTATAAGTGCTTAAAGTTCGAATTTATACGAAATATGTCAAAATTGCGAAAATTGGCAAGTAATTTTGTGGTTGAAAATTCGTAAAATTTTTTTCTTTTATAACTAAGTTTTGAAAATTTGTTGCAAGGTTCTCCATAAATTTTTCTTCAATTATCTGTAAAAAAAACTCGACCGGATTCAGACAAAAAAATTTTATGAGTGTTTGAAATTTAAATTTGTACAAAACCGCGTTAAATAACGGTTTAGCCTCAAACGATTTTTGATATTTGTTGTAATTCAAACTGTATAAGTCGTAAATACTTGAAAATTTTACCAGATATTTATATTGGCATTTTCTTTACGTGATTTGATTTTCAAAATATTTTGACTTTTTTTGAGCTATTTATAGACAATTGAAATTTTCAATTTTTTTTTTATAAATGTTGATAAAAAAAATTTAGCTGTGACAAATTACTTGAAAATTTAATTGAAGGGTCCACATAACTTGTTCTAACTCTCATTCAAAAATTATAAAAATACATAGGCACAATTTTTTTTTATTAGCATTTGAAGTTCAAATATTGACAAAAATTCGTCAAAATCATGAATATTTTTCACTATTTGGTAGTTAAAAATTTATAAATATTTTACTATCAAAAGCTAAGAATTGGAAATTTAATACTATGCTGTACATAAGTTAAGCTTAGAATAATTATAAAAAAGTTTGAGGATTATTCAATTTAAGAAATTTTACGAGTGTTTAAAGTTTTAATTTTAATTTGAAATCAAAAATACACGTGTAAAATAACGTTTTACTAATAAATAATTTTCGATTTTTGTTATTTTTAAAAAATTACTAAACGTAAGATCTTGAAACTTTTACTTAAATGTTTGAATTTGTTTCAAAATAGAATATATGACAATATTTTAATATAATATATTAACATATCTTAGACTGACAAATCATCTCCGTTCAGAATCGTTTTTCGTATACAATGATACCTATCATTGCATTCAAATTTAACCTTCCCTAGTCCGAGGTCCATCCCACCCCCTAATGTACAGCAGAGCGATACTCTGCACTTACCCGCTTTTTTTTTTTTTTTAAATTATATTCGAAATATTTTAATCAGTAAAGTTTAAATTGTTGACTTGTAGTTTATTATTAAAAATATTTAAAGTTTGACGAGTGGCATCAAATTATAAAAGTATGCAATATTTATTTTTTAAGCACTTAATTTTTAATGGTTTACCGGGTTGAATTATGGCGACCCTATTTTAATTATTAACCAATCTCCACGGATTCATTGAGATAATTATTCCACAATTTAAAGTACATTTATACCACACGGAAAAGGGGTCAAAACAAAGACGATTTAAAATAAAATATGGTTTCGTCTTTATATCTATTGTGTTGTTACACAACGATTGTTTCACCTTTAATATTTTATTTACGTCATTTTGTATATTTATTAAGGTCACGTACAATGTAAAAATTCTTCACCGGTAATTTAAAGTTTTGTGGCCTAAGATCGAAGGAAAAATGAGTCTGGAAATAAAAATGGCACGATATCAAGGAAATATAATAAATGAGGCGACTTACCAAAAATTGGACCATTGAGAAAATTGACAATATAGATAAATCGAACACTTTTCACAGTTTTATGGTTATTATATTATTTTTTTTTTTAAATAAATTATTGATTCGTGTGAAATTCAATATAAATATTCTGTTTAAAGTTTTAAACATTAGACCACTATTATAATGAGCTTTTTTAATATTATGCTAAGGAATATTTTGATTACATCGTTTTTTTTTTTATTAAAAACGTTAAAATATAACGTTTAAATAACGCGAGTCGCGATAACTCGAAAAATTTGACAACTTCAATTTTTTTTATTCCCCTAAAAATATAAATTACATATAATTTATGTATAAATTCGAGTTAGATATCTCGAATAATACATATCTTGAAGCAAATTTTTATCTCTCTTCAACTTCGAGTTATCGCGACTCGACTGTAATAATTACATATTGTCATAATCTAGTTCACTAGTATATCTAGTCAACTATATTGTCACTGGCGTTGATATTTTTTAATTAATTTCAATCACATACGCAATGAAAATATTATTATTTGCTATGAGTATTATTAGGTCAATTAATAATTAAATTGTATTTATTCCGTTGTCTAATATATGTGTTGATTTTCCAGAAAACCCGAAAGTAACCGAAAGCTTTAGTATATAGTTTACACTTTTAACAACGGTTTCCGTAGATCTGTTCGTTATCTAATTTACTGTTGGTTTTCGTAGTTGCCGTAACAGGCGTTTATAATAATTTAAGCGGAGACTTTACGCCAAAATTAGAAAGTTCTCCAAAACGCGTAAACAATATAAGCGGCTAGAGGCGATTAAAATAGATATATACCTACTAATAAATTATTAAATTGTGTACGAACACTTTGATGGCTGTACGAATCACGTTATCGTCTGTATACATTAATATAATAATATCATATTATCATGTGTACCATACAAAATTATATAATAATAATAATATTTAATCTAATATTTATTGCCACTCTACATCGTACTTTTTCTGAAATCATTAATATAATATTATAAAACTTATATTAACAATATGCAAAGGTGGAAATTAATATTAAAAAGTATAAGTTGATTTTCTTAATTAACTTGAGAATTTACTAATTTAATCAACTGTCTGAGTAATTTAGATTTTTCAACTGATTTAATAAAAAAGCTATTAAATTATAATTAAAAATATTTTTTAAATTGTCAGTTTTATACTTTATGTAATATAAACGTGGTTTTAAATATAAGAAAACTATTATTACAATAGTAATAATATATAGGTATCACTATTGTTTGTGTTGTTTCTTAATAAAAATATATTATTATACACAGATAAGCTCAAAATACTTTTATGTGATCTGCGTAAGTACTAATTAAAAAAGTAAATTGTCAATTTTTTAAACTGAATTAAGTAAGTAATTTTTCTATACGTATTAATTTAAAGAATGAATTAAAATATGTATTATTTGTTTAACGATTAACTTCTAATTAAACAATTTTTCGGTCATTCAAATGAGTTGGAGTTAATTATTTTGATTGACTTGCTTGAATTTGAGTTAATATGAAATATTATATTGAAATATTTAAAGATTTAATAAAAAATAAAATTATATAATATATCATCTTATGATATTATTATGGTTACGGTTGTAGCTTCAAAATTATTTGTTTAAGTCGAATTGGTAAATTCTACATTGGTGGACATAGAAAACAGTGTAATATTGTGATTTATTTTTATATCTATTTCGATCATGTTTTTTTTCCGTATGCAATTCCAAAGCTTGTTATTGTTGCTATCTGTGCAAATATACCATCAAACGCATTCCCGAGCAAATTCGTTGACAATCCCTAAGTCGCCACAAATATAATAATATGATAATATATTCCACGACAGACGTCGCACTGTTCGTTGTTATTGGAATAAATGAAAAAAAAAGCGGGTAAGTGAGTATCGCTCTGCTGTACATTAGGGGGTGGGATGGACCTCGGACTAGGGAAGGTTAAATTTGAATGCAATGATAGGTATCATTGTATACGAAAAACGATTCTGAACGGAGATGAATTGTCAGTCTAGGATATTATATAATACTTAAATATTGTAATATATTCTACTTTGAAACTAATTCAAACATTTAAGTAAAAGTTTCAAGATCTTACGTATAGTAATTTTTTAAAAATAACAAAAATCGAAAATTATTTATTAGTAAAAAGTTATTTTACACGTGTATTTTTAATTTCAAATTAAAATTAAAACTTTAAACACTCGTAAAATTTTTTAAATTGAACAATCCTCAAACTTTTTTATAATTATTCTAAGCTTAACTTATGGACAGCATAGTATTAAATTTTCAATTCTTAGCTTTTGATAGTAAAATATTTATAAATTTTTAACTACTAAATAGTGAAAAATATTCATGATTTTGACGAATTTTTGTCAATATTTGAACTTCAAATGCTAATAAAAAAAAATTGTGCCTATGTATTTTTATAATTTTTGAATGAGAGTTAGAACAAGTTATGTGGACCCTTCTATTAAATTTTCAAGTAATTTGTCCCAGCTAATTTTTTTTTATCAACATTTATAAAAAAAAAATTAAAAAAAATTGAAAATTTCAATTGTCTATAAATAGCTCAAAAAAAGTCAAAATGTTTTGAAAATAAAATCACGTAAAGGTAATGGCAATCTAAATAACAGGTAAAATTTTCAAGTATTTACGACTTATACTGTTTGAATAACAACAAATATCAAAAATCGTTTGAGGCTAAACCGTTATTTAACGCGGTATTGTAAAAATTTAAATTTCAAACACTCATAAAATTTTTTTGTCTGAATCCGGTTGAGTTGTTTTTACAGATAATTGAAGAAAAATGTATGGAGAACCTTGTATCAAATTTTCAAAACTTAGTTATAAAAGAAAAAAATTTTACGAATTTTCAACCACAAAATTACTTGCCAATTTTCGCAATTTTGACGTATTTCGTATAAATTCGAACTTTAAGCACTTATAAAAAAAAATTGTGACTAACGATTTCGGATTTTTTTTTATCACTTTAAGAACAACTTATAAGAAACCTTGTATTAAATTTTCAAGATTTTCTGGCCGGCCAAAAAATTTTTATCGTTATTTAAAAAAAAAATACTAAAAAAAATTAAAAATTTCAATTGTCTATAAATAGCTCGAAAAAAGTCAAAATTCTTTGAAAATTTACCTATGTATGGAGAACGCTAATATAAACATTTGGTGAAAGTTTCTAGTATTTTCATCTATTAGTTTTTGAGTTATAGCAAAATAAAAAATTCGATTTTGTCGAAAACTGATTGTGCGTAAAAAATCCCGTTTTTTCGTCATTTTTTTTATATTTTTCCCGACTCATTTAAAAAATATTGAAAAATTTTAACTTTTGACCCCCCAAAGTACCAACTAGATCCGATTTCCTTTTCAAAGAGGGGCTGAAGTCCAAAATCGAAGCATTTTTACTGCTCTAAATGTTGTCGTCAGACACAAAAATAAAAAAAAAAAAATAAAAAAAAAAAAAAACACATCATTGTAAAATCAATACATTCATCACTCCGTTCAGAATCTAAAACGCAAATAGTAGGTCTCGACAGCGTATTAACATCACGTTATCGTGTTCTATCGGTGGCGATTCTAACTGTATGTTATTCGCGAGACAATGTGTGTGTATACTCTCCCTCCTCTCCAACCTTGAGTAAGTAAAAAATAAAATATATGTAATAAAAGTTGTAAAAGTCCAAACATAATAAATTTTATTTATTTTCAATAAATACAATATCGAATATCGATAAAACGCGAGTCGGTTTATTTGATTGATTTAACATTATGTAATCGGTTGTAGATATTTGATTTTTTTTTAAATGATATTTTTTTTTTTGTGTGTGTCTGATGACACTGTACATGGTGTAACTCATTTATTTTACAAATGGGATAATAGTACAAATTCGATAAAGTCAAATAGACGAGTTACATTTTGTATATACTAGAAAAGAATGGTCGGATTCTTAAGTTTAGTATGATTTACAGTAGTATAGATTGGACATTGTTTAAATTTTTATTAGTCAGTATTTTTAAAAACATCTATTTGAAAAAAAATATAATAAAATAAAACGCGAATAACACTAGTTTTTTACAACATTTTTTTTTTTGTTTTCCACCGTGATTAAAAAATAAATAATTCCATAGAAATCAACTATATGTTTAAACATTTTTTACATTTCAAATGTTCGACTTTCTGTAATTTTTTCCATTGACAATGACTAACCCTTTTCAGATTTTTTTTAGGTTTCACGTTTTTAAATTTTCACATTAATTAAAAATCTAGTTTTGAGACCCTTTTATTACCACGAGAGAAGCATAGTTTAAAATCGGAATTAAATTCTTCGATTTTAATTTTGATGCTTATCAATAAGAGCGATGGTTTTGTATGCAGTAACGTCGTTTGCGTATCTGGTTATATATAAGCGTAGTTGTGAAACAATAACTGTTCTAAGAAAATGAAATTACCTGCTACTTACTGATGAACTGATGATTATTGTTAAGTTTTAAATGAACCTATTTATTTTTAAATTTCTTAAAATAGATTTGTATAAAAAACAATTATTATTTTCATACGAATTATAGATTTTTATTTTTTCCATTTAATTTTTAATATAATTTTAATTTTAATTTTGATAATAATTTTGATATTGTTTTAAAAATTTATGATTGCTATCGTTATTTAATATTGATTTAAAGCTTTGGCGTAAAGCGTAAAATACATGAAAATGTAGTTGTATGTTGTATTTTCTAAATATATTCATACTGTTATTGCAGATGACCGCCTTCTATCTTACAAATGTATATTATAATAGATATACGCCATATCGTCTTTAATTACAAATGCTGTTACATATAATATGTAGTATACGTTTGTTGTGGGTTTTCGAGATTTACCAAAAGTCGTGTATTTCCAAGAAATTGCATTGGAATTCTTACTACTACTTACAAGAGTGAGCGTAAACTATGCCAAAGTTTAGATTAAGACAAAAGAAGAACATTATTCTTGAAGTACCTACTCTTATTTCGTAGTAGTTATTGCTAAAAACAATGTAAGCGCACAATAATAGTTACCATTAATTATAATAATAATATTATTATTATCTGGCGGAAAACCTTCCGAGTGTAGCGATTACGATTTAAAGCGAAAATACTGACAGTACGCTTAAGTAATAATAATAATATAATAATCATTAGGTAACGCGTTGGGCGGTGAACATAATTTTTAAGTGTTTTAATGTATTTTGTTCAAAAACATTGTATTTCAAATAATTTTAATTTTTTATTTCTTACAGATCTATGTGTCTATGCCAATATGACTGTACAGTATTGCATTGCAACATTAAATAATTATTAGTATTTAATATAATAATGATGAATAATATGCATAAGATTAGTAGTATAACTCTTATTTTATACTTTAATTAACTGATTAACTTGATAATTTAATTATGAAATTAATTAATTATGTTCATTGCTATATCAAATCTTGAAATTTAGATACCTATTGATAGTAAATAGAAAATGTTAATAATGCTGGTGTCGGTTTATAATATTATTATGGTGATTAGCAACGATAATTTAGCTAATCAATGCTGTTTGTTTATTGATTAAATTATATTATTCATCGGCATTTTCTATACGACTGTTATCGATTTATCACTCATGAAACTTTATATTACCATAATTAATCACACTTAATTATGGGGAGGGTAGTGATTTAGGGAGATGTTTCAATTAAAAAATTTATTTTTGAAAGGAAATGGTGTATATACTTAATTCTTAGTTTAATCTCAATTAACCAAAGTTTGTTATCGTATTTAATCAAATCATCTTAAAAATATAAAGTGTCGCTATTGGGTGGTTAATTTTTTCATGTGTGTTCAAGTCATACTGTATATATCCACACACATGCATTTATTATAGTACTTCATTAAATATTTTTAGTATTATAAATAAAATAAAAATATGTATTATTATATATTTTACAATAAATTTTACATGATACATTTTTGCCTACATTACCTAACCGATTTAGCCACTGCCACTATCAATAATGACTGCTCAATTATTACTGCAAGTTATTAACTGCAGTATATATTTTGTATAATATCATTATATTCCATGTAATCAAAAAACCATCTGACTTTTCTTATTAAACCGAGTTTTCGCCAATATTAAGGGACCATATTTAAAAATATAAAAATGAGACAAACAATTTTGGTTTAACTCGACAAACAAAACACTTCCATAAGTTGTTTAATAATTTTTATATTTTTAAAGATGTTTTGGAGATAACGCTTGTTTTTATGATAATATGAAGTGTTTGGAAAATGTGAAAGACATTGAGTTTATGATTTCAATTGTGCAACACGTAAGTATCTTGTGCTTTGCTGATAATAAGTTTTTGTCAGCACTCGACCTTCGTTGTAAAGAAAACGGGTCTTAATAAAATATCACGTTTGAGTTCCAATAATTCAATACTATAAGATCGTATGCATATTGTTGTCAATGGGTATTACCTATAATTTTTTATCGATTTTCCTCCCACCCTATAATTGACCACCAGTGAAACACGAAAATCCGAGTTATTTAAATTATTGTAAATTCTCAATGTAAAAATACTAAAGTGATCGTACAACGTCACTATAAGTTTGTATTAGTACTGTACCTGGGTAGTATTATTATTTCGTACCGAGAATAAAGTACGCCCAATATGTTTTTTTAATTATTTTCTTTTTCTTCTTCTCAAAAATAATAACTATGAAAGTTTGTAGTTCATGTATGTAATTATACTTTTAGCCTCCCTGGCTTATTAAACTTTCGCTATATACAGATAAACGATGTTATGCACAACATTTAAGTAATATATATATTCAAAGTTCATAGGACTTAATTTAAAATGCAGTGTAGTACTTACATTAATTTGAAGAATAATATAATATTATGAACTTTCATAATATCCATAGTTCTAATACATTATATCTGTTTAAAAATAGAGTAATATTAATGTTTATGTTTTGATATCTTGTGTTTCGATTCGCGTTAGTCTTAAAACAGTGGTTCCCGTTCACCCCCTTTGTAGATTTTCGTGAAAAATCTCGCGCCCCCTCCTATAAATTGAAAAAAGTCGATCACTATATTTTTTGTAGGTATTATAAAAATAAACTATACAATATACGGAATGACTACTTTTTTATTGATGACAATAGTTATAAAATATAAATAATTGTAAATAATAAAATGCAACAATCAATTAAGGTGAAATAATAATAATAGTAAATAAAAAAATACATAATGAAATTAATAATTAATGTTAATACTGACAAAACTTTTCTTTAGACAGTTTCGTAATAACTGCTTGTGTCTCCCCAGCAACGTGTACACGCCCCCTCCCAGTTTAGGAACCAGAGTCTTAAAACATGATTTTTCGATAATGCTTGCTTCCAACTTAAGGAAGACCGTTGTACTACTGTATAAAGTTATAGAATACTCAAAGTATTATTTTAACGGCATTCGGTTTAAAAATGAAAACTATGCAACATTTCCGAGTGCCTGCAGGAATACTGAACTACGCATTTTTACGTGTACTTTTCCATCTTTAATATTTGAAATGATAAACACGATTAAAAAATTAAAACGTTTCATTAAAAAGAAAAAAATGCGTTCATTGAACTAATCGCAAATTATATTTCATTAGTCTGACACTTCTCTAGTTTGTGACCGTATTGGTTTTTATTAAACGATAATTATTTTTTATATAATATAATATGTATAATATTCTTTTGTTTTAATATTATTTATATAAATACGATTATGTTGTAAGATTAAAGTCTCAGAATGACATGAAGTATTTTGTGAATAACCCACAAACAAAAATGTTAAACGATAAGGATTTAAACGTAAAATCGAAGTCTATTTTAAATCATTACCATTTGAATGAGAGAACATATTATTAAATAATACATTTATAATAATTGAGCATAGCTATTACTGAATGTTATTTTCTTTTCAAACTAAATGCATATTTCATTATTTATGAACATAGTTACTTACTATTACTACTATACAGATACAATGTCGTTTTACTTAACCTCTTAGCCATCGTATAAAGAAACCTCTAATAAGGAACGAACGAGTGAACACACTTCAAGAATAGATGTATAAATATTATTATTATATTATTATGTATACGATAATATTCTTTATGTATATATTATCCCAAGCGTACTTACTTAATTTATCGCATGCAGATTACTTGTATATAGAATATAATTTTGTAGTATGGTGGTAGGATTTATTGAATAAAAAGTCAATCGTCCTTTAGAGAAACACATGCAAATTCTGAAATGGCCTACATAATTAAATGAATATTTAGTCAGTATGATCCACTGAAAGCGTTTTTACGTGTTGATTAAACACACAAATATATTATTTGCGTTATTATATTATTATTGTATATCGTCCACATGAGTTTTAACTTATAAAAAAATATTCTTCTATGAATATTTATTTTAATATCCAATGCATTATCACAAAATTTCAAGTGTGGTAATCTCATAAGCTATTGAACCGTTTTCAATAAAGGTCGAATCAATAGATTCCATGAGAGTCAGAGGATGTTTTTTGTTTATTCTCTCGACCTCTAGACTCTAACGGTTGGCACGTAAATTTAGTTTTAGCTAATGCAAATTGAATATTTTTTATACATTTTAATGATAACCATTGGCTACAGATTATAATAGTTTACTTTTATTAGATTACTCGAAGCTTTTAATCTAATTCAGAATGCGAGTCAATTGAATGAGTTTAAAAACGCTTCCAGGTATTCTTAGCTATTAAGCTAAATTTATCTTCGCAAGAACCTCGTAACTAAGATTTAATTCGTTCACAACAGAACTTCTCCGCCTTATAATTTCTATACAACCTCATCAACGGTCACATTAACTATCTGTATTTTATTAGATAATATCCAGTTTAATGTATCTTTTTGTTATATCAGATATCGTCTCTATTATACGTCCCACCGCGTAATACTAATATTTTCCACAAAAGGAAAAAAGAAAAGAAAATAAATCGCTCCTATCTAGTATCTGCTTATGCAAAAATAATTATAAAATTAATTTTTTCTCTGATTTATCAACTATAATAACTAAAAGTTACTTAGTTTTCTGATACACATAATTGTGTTATATAATCTTACCATTATAATATATTGTATTTTACTGCACTTTTATATTATTAAAAATGATACTCACTGTTATTGTTATCTTTAACTTTTTCATATACCTACTGTGCATATTTTATTTTATTTATTATTTATATTTAAGATTTAATTTAAATATACTAATATTATCTGTTATTACAAATTGGATTTTGCCCGTCTTATTAAAATAAATAAATAGTTATTAATACTATCATTACTATAATAATTATTATATTATGGCATATACAATTATTTAAATATATGTATTTTTGAGAAAACGCATATCTTAAAATCAAATACTTACGAATAAAATTACAATTATGAGATATTTTTATGATTTAAGATATATTTACTGGACATAATTTTGTTGCCAGCACATTAAGACAAATACTTACTTCTCGTTAAGTGGGCTTTTAATAATTCATCTTCATGTTATTATAATATATTTAAATATAGAATATATCTAGAATTAATAATTGGAAAATCTTTAGATTAGTCATTATAAGTTTTATCGTACAATATTGTATAATAATATTATATTATTCTAACTAAAGCAAAATGAAAAACTATACAGAACTATATATAAAAACGAAAATTAATTTCGACCCAAACAAAGTTGGTAATACAGCTATTTATTTTAGTAAATACATTATATGTATAAAATAATAATAATAATAATTTATATATTATAATTTTACACAAATTATGATTTTTTTTTAATATTAAAATGTACAATTATTGTGTTTCAGCATGGCGTTGGCGTTGAATTCGTTCGGTTTCTACCAGAAACTCATCCACCTATACTCAGCAATGTTTTTTGCGAACTTGGAGTTTATGAAAATATCGTAAATATTACTCATTATTAATCGTATTGTGCGTAAAATATTATACAGTTAAGGGGATTCGATACCGTGATTTTCTGTTTTTGTCTAATGCACTCGCGAAATCATACCAATTTATCTAATGAAGCGATACGAATTCTGAAAACAGATTTGAATTTTTCGTTAAGTCTACTTGGAATCCACTTTCTCACAGCTTTGATATTTTCCTTCAAATTCCTAAAAAAATTATGTTAAAAAAGAGTAATTAAAAATTACCGTATTTAAATTTTTGGAGAAGTTAAAATCAAAAAATCAAAAATCTGGGTAAGTCAATTTAAAGTAGATTCAACGACAAATTCAAATCTGTTTTTATAATTCTTATCGCTTCATTGGATCAATTGATATGATTGGCAAAGGATCTGTCTAAAATCCTTTGTCAAGCGTGCGTTAGACAAAAACAGAAAATCACGGTATCGAATGCTCTTAATGGAACGTTGTTGGACTTCGACGTATGTATTATAATACTATGATAAAATCTCCCGTGGAATAATGTTGTAATTAGCTTTATAAGTTTAAGCTTCTAAAATTTGATTTTTTTTCATAAAATTTAATTAGAATCAAATTAAAATTATATTAATTGTAATATAATAAATCTAAATTCAAAACTATAATTAGTATAATTTCGTGTATTTTCGCATTTTTGGTTTCAGTGAAATATTTACGCAATATCTAACGTTTTAGAGCTTTTTTGTTAATTATTCTGCAAAAAAATTTTCACAAAAATGTAATTAAAAATAAATAAATGCCTGTGATATTTGATTAATATTTTATTAACGTAGTTCCTTTCGCCTACAGTAATATTGTAATATAATTCATCAGAATTTTTTTTATAACTTATGTTTTGTTTTTATTGAAGAATTGGGTGAAATTGGTAAGGAAGCAATATAATTAGAAAAAAATCAATAATTTAGTCAGTATTTTTTAAAATTTTTAAAAGTTTGGTAGTTTTTAATTCATAATTTATTATATGTTTTTACAGTTGAAGGGCCTAAGCCTAGTTATGTGATGTAATGATAAAAATTATTATATTATACATTTCGAGTTTTAATCTAATGAAAAAACGTAGATAATCAAATAATTTTGTGTTTTTTCTGTCAAAAATAATGTTTCAATTGGTTATGAATCTTTATGATTTTTGAATACAATTTGTATTTAAATATTGAATGGTAGTCAAAGACAGCAGGAATCGTCATAAAACAATTATCAAGATATTTAATTTTATTAACTTAACGAGCCGGACCAGCAAGATTCGACATACTTAGTCAATTACTTGATTCTAAAGCGAATAAACTCTAAATAAATTAAATGGGATAAATACCCAGTAAATAATAAAATATAATCATCTTAAGACCTCAATAGTTAATATTGACCAAACGCGTCTTCGCTTTGCGGTTTTATTCAATATTGTAATATATCATTTATATTCGATGCGGACATGTGGTTGTTTGTTACCTATGTCGTAAAAAAATAAGTATGATACGGAGTAATAAAAATAATATGAATGGTAAATATATACCAACTGTCTCGTTACGGATAAAGGTTCACATCGCCAGCGTACTTAGTCCCGCTATGATGTTATCCGTGTTTACAGGTCGATTATTTTACAACAATTAATATTCACGATTTCAAGTAAATTTTTATTTTTTGGCGATTTTAAGTAATTAAGAAACTATGTTTTTATACAATTTTTCATCATAATCATTAATTACACTGATCATCTTACCTTTAAATAGATACATATTATTGTTTACGTATTGTACGAAATTCAATTATTATGTATTGAAAATATTAAAACAGTACTCGGTTTTTGATAAAAATGAATGATACTGTCATTCAAAAAAATTACTCGATAAAAATTATACGAAATAGTAAGAATATTTGAGATTAAAAATGTGGTTTTGTAATGGTGTTGAATTATCTAAAAATAATATATTTTTTTCGAGATAATTAGTGCTTGACTTTTAAAATATAAATAAGTCTACTTAGTTATTAAAAAAAATAAGGATTTGTCTGTAAAATAATGAAAAAAACAGAGAATTTTAGAAAGCTGATGTCTTTTTATCGTTATATATATCGTTATGATGATAATCGGTAACCGTTCCCACAGAGACTTAATGTAACGTTAGTCGTTATTATTGTTCAAATGCCATTGATTTATTGTTTTGGTAATTGGTTACCAATTTGAAGCAAGATTTAAAATTTTGATTTGATGGGAAATATTTTATTCATAAATGTTAAAGGTATAATATGATATATATCAATATTAATTGATGTATTGTTCAATATACAATTATTACACACCAAACTATAGTAAACTTTTGAAAGTGTTTACCTCGTTATCACTATTATAAATTATTATAATAATATAATATGTATAAATATTAAATAATTATTTCAGAGTAATTGAACAAAAATATGATATTTTTAGTTGGCATTCTTTTAAGTTCTAAGTATGTATTGATTTTAAATTGATGTTTGTTTTTTCATAATACATGTCTATATTTCACCCGGTTTGTAATTAATTCTTTAATTTTCAGCTTTGCAAGTGGTTTATAATTGCAAACTGGATCTAATTTGTACCTTGAGATCAAAATTAAAAATTATACCTACGTATTTTTCAAAAAAACGGGAGGAAATAAATATTAAAGTTTGTTTTTAAACAAAATGATTTTGTTTTTTTTATTTTTTTTTGGAGCAACACGAAAATGAAAAACTGTCAATACTTGAAATGTTTACCAAATGTTTATTTGTTTATTTTCTAAATAAAATAGAGTTTTTAAATTATTTGAATTTTTTTCAAGTTATAAATATTTTTTAAAAGTCTATTATTTCTATAAATGATGATAATATTTTTTCGCTTTGTCGAATATTTTGAAAATTTAGTACAAAACCCTAAACAAGTTTTTGCTATATGTGTATGAAAATATTTAAATAACATGGTCACAATCATTTTATAATAATTTTAGTTAATATGTTGATAGAATTTATATTTTACTGATTTTTTTAGTTAACAATTTATAAAATGTGCACATTTTCTAACTAAGGCTTATACTGCAATCAAAAAAATCTGAAAAAAATATACAAGCATAAAATTTTTTATTTTTGTTTTTATAAATATTTTATTTTAAAATTTAAACGAAATTAAATATTTAAACTATAAATAACGATATTCATTATTCTGTATAACAGGTAGTTAAAAAACAATATTTTTGGGTACATTAAACATTTACATATATTAATTTATATTTACAGAGATATATTTAAATTATATAAATCCATTGTTTTATATTTAAATGAATTCAACATGATATGTTACTAAAAGTAAAATAGATTGCACATTAGCTAATAGCAATATTAAAACAAAAAAAGCGGGTAAGTGAGTATCGCTCGCTGTACATTAGGGGGTGGGGTGGACTCGGACTAGGGTAGGTTAAATTTGAATGCAATGATAGGTATCATTGTATACGAAAAACGATTCTGAACGGAGATGATTTGTCAGTTTAGGATATATTATATTTAAATATTGTCATATATTCTATTTTGAAACTAATTCAAACATTTAAGTAAAAGTTTCAAGATCTTACGTTTAGTAATTTTTTAAAAATAATAAAAATCGAAAATTATTTATTAGTAAAACGTTATTTTACACGTGTATTTTTGATTTTAAAATAAAATTAAAACTTTAAACACTCATAACATTTTCAAACATTTTTATAATTATTCTAAGCTTAACTTATGGACAGCATAGTATTAAATTTTCAATTCTTAGCTTTTGATAGCAAAATATTTATACATTTTTTACTACCAAATAGTTTTCACTATTGAAAAATATTCATGATTTTGACGAATTTTTGTCAATATTTGAACTTCAAATGCTCATAAAAAAAAATTGTGCCTGTGTATTCTTATAATTTTTTTATCGCCATAAGAATAACTTATAAGGGACTTTGTATTAATTTTTCAAATATTTTGACTCCGCCAAAAAAATTTTATCGACACTTCAAAAAAAAATTCTTAGGAAAATTGAAAATTTCAATTGTCAATAAATAGCTCAAAAAAAAATATTTTGAAAATCAAATCATGTAAATAAAATGGCAATCTAACTGGTAAAATTTTTAAGTATTTACGATTTATACTATTTGAATAACAACAAATATCAAAAACCGTTTGAGGTTAAACCGTTATTTAACGCGGTTTTGTAAAAATTTAAATTTCAAACACCCCTAAAATTTTTTTGTCTATATCTGGTAGAGTTTTTTTTACAGATATTTGAAGAAAAATGTATGGAGAACCTTGTACAAGATTTTCAAAACTTAGTTATAAAAGAAAAAAAATTTACGATTTTTCAACCACAAAATTACTTGCAAATTTTCGCAATTTTTACATATTTCGTATAAATTCGAACTTTAAGCACTTATAAAAAAATTGTGACTTACGATTTCGGATTTTTTTTTACACTTTAAGAACAACTTATAAGAAATCTTGTATTAAATTTTCAATATTTTCTGGCCCGCCAAAAAATTTTTATCGTTATTTTAAAAAAAATACTAAAAAAAATTGAAAATTTCAATTGTCTATAAATAGCTCAAAAAAGTCAAATTTTTTGAAAATTTAACTGTGTATGGAGAACGCTAATATAAACATTTGGTGAAAATTTAAAGTGTTTACATCGATTAGTTTTTGAGTTATAGCAAAATAAAAAATTCGATTTTGTCGAAAACTGTTGGAAAATGTTTACTTTTCACCTGTATAATGCACCAAAGATATCCACTTTTCCATCGGAAACCACCCCCAAAGTTTGAAATTGAAGCATTATTTCGACTAGTTATGCTGTACACAGACACACAAAAAAAAAAAAAATACACATCATTATAAAATCAATACATTCAACACTCCGTTCAGAATCTAATACATATCGTAGTATATAACATTTTATTAACATGATTAGGAATAGGTTTTAGTGTTAAGTACTACTAGTTTAATAATATAAGGTAAGCAACATACTATAATTTACTAGTACCTAACCAATAATTATATTTTAATTTGTACGGAAATAAAAGTCGTTGCTGTTGTTGGTTTTCCACCTATCGGCTTTATACTAGTATCCTTTTCTTCACAAACTGGTGACTAATTTCAAGTACTTAATAAAATTTAAAAAAAACCAAAACTGATTTATTATTATAACTGAAATTTTGTTGTGTAGACGATTACTTGTGACTGTGACGCTACACCGGCGATGCAGTTGAAGGCAATGCGACAGAAGGGCGACAAAGTGGACGTCTCTCATTACCGAGTGAACGTGAATAAGTTACAAGCCCGGTTGAACATTTCGTGCGACACTGCTAAGAAGAGAGGACAAATCAAATTCGACGGATGGCCAAAAGTATTTTTACGGTGTTCATCTTTTTATTAGACTTTTAAGTGCTCGTATACGATTCTCAATGTATTACGAAAACATCGATGGAATTAAATACGCTTTGTATTTTTTAAAGTTTATTATACGGATTACATATTATTATGAGGTTATTTAAGCTTAATCTCTCTCCCTAAAATCATTCTTGTTAAGCGCTTGTAATGTGGTTTTGAATTAATTCCAGAATTTTAGTATTTACAAGAAAACACTTGAAAAAAATCACTACAGTGGTTTGATTTCATTAAAAAAAAAAAAATATTGAATATGTTACAATCTTTTAATGTTCAACTGATATTCTTATTCCTATAGGCTATAATTATATTCACTGAAGTTTTTGTATTCATAATGTTTTATAATATGTCGTATGAATTAATACCTATTGTGTATTATATTTTATTGTTTTAAACTTTCTCAATATTTCACTGACTTAACGTTAGTTTAAGGTACTTGTTAATAATTTATATCAACTTTATGTAAATACCTATTACTGTGAATTTCTCGATTAAAACATACCATTAGAGCGAATGTTTCTACTTTCTATATTAAACTTTATGATAAACATTTTATGTTAACGAATTAACATATATTTCAATCGTATAATACAAATCCATCGATAGTGTTAATGATAAATTTTAAAGTATTTTATTTATTACGATTTAATAAATAAAAAAGATAAAAATTATCTAATTTTTATAATAACGTAAGTTTTGTTATTTTTAGATTTTTTTTCAAAAAAGTTTTATATTTACAGTTGTGCACTCGTTAATAATTATAATCATATGAATTTCAAAGTAATGATTCAGATTTAATTTTTAGCAATTCAATTTTAGAGTTATATTTCTCATTTTACTTAATTAGATTAGTGTATCACAACCTGGGAAGTGGGATGAATGTAAATGTAAACATAGCTAGGGATGCACAAGCAGTCATTACGAAATACAATTTTATTTATTAAATCATTTTTATTTTACAATGTGGGGAAAAAATGAAAAATGAATATAAAAAAGTGATCAGTGATCATTTTTTTAAATTTATGGGAGAGGGCGTGAGATTTTTGAAAACCTACAAAGGGAGCATAATATGAGGTTGGGAATCACTGAATTAGACTAATTAAAAATATTACTTAGCACCCACATTTAGTTCATAAAATAATAATGAAATGCTTAACTTGACCATTACAAAAATTATGACTTTTAAATTTCAGATAAAAGTTATGTTGGCCCAGGTGGGATACATTAAAAGTAAAACGATGGATGAAGTACAACTGCAAGATGTGATCATGGACATTGTGACCAGTGCTATAAGATCAACAGATCTTTCTGTCGATTTGTATCGGTGGTCAGAATTTCCAAATTTCACGAAAAGTCAACAGCCGATAACCACTTCGCCTTTAGATTCGTACACTGAACGAATGGTAGGTACACCGGAATTCTAAATTTTTAATTTTTTTAACTGTATGAGATAGGACCGCGGTAATATTTAAACCACTCTGGTATGCGAAATCATTTTTGCATATACGAGTAGGTATAAAATAATATAATATTATTATTATATCGTATAACAAGGAATGTTTTTGATACATAATTCTCACTGTAGAAGAATAATTATAGTGAACCGTAAAACTCAGGAAGTCAGGAAATATTATAAGGACGTCATTTGAATCCATTTAACTTGTGTCCGAAACCACCTTTTTGTGACATTGAAGTGTGCATTTAGGGACTAAATACTATACGTGTCAAATTATACCAGATATTTTGGCACCATACAATATAATCAGATATTATTTTACTAAAATTAGGAAAACTATATATTATGCTGTTTTATATATTATATAAAAATAATGATATCAATTGCTATTAACATATCGCTACACATAAAATTATTTCAATATTACATGATATTATATGTATTGTTTTTTTTTAAAAAGAATGTTTGATTTTGAAATTATATAACAACAATATGAGTCTTTTTATCAATTGGTTTTTAACTATAACAAAATAAAATAAATAAAAATCATTAAAAATGATAATAGCAATAGTTAAATGTATTCTACTTATATTTTAATTTTATTTAGCTAATTATATGTAAAACATAATAATTGATATTTGTAACTATTGTTACATTGAGAATTATGAAACTTTAAAATAAGTGAATAACCAAATATTTATTTTTAAAAAATGATTTGGTTTTAAATATTTTTATTTATTTATTTTTTATTCTTCAAACCATTAGTCGAATTATGGAAATAATACGGGAGAAAAGGTGATTTGACTCCATTTTTTTTAATTTTAATTTTCCACGACAACTTATTTTATCCTAAAAAGTATGCGTAGTCGTTTTTAGTTAAAATAGACTTTTAAGTTACAATTTTTAAAGTGATTATTGAAAAATAAGATTTATTAATTTATTATTAAATTTAAAATATATTTATATTACAATCTAATAAATTGTAAATATCATTTTTTGATTTTAAACTACATTATTAATTATATTATATGTGTATATGTTTAATTTAAATTTTTATTGTTTTTATTTTATTTATTTATTTATAAATAATACCGTGAATACTAATAACGTTGAGGTAGTCTTATGGTAAAATTTGACTAAAATTGTGTATAAAAAACAATTTTATTAAAATATATATTTATGAAAATAAAATAATATAAACTAATATTGCCATATCTGCATATAGACAAGCCCGAAGATAGAATCAACAGTCATGAAGCAAGGAGAGAAAAGATTAATGGTCAAAGTCATAAAAGCGATCGGACTCGGACTCAAACAAGGTTAAGCCAAGGAGTTACATTTATTTTTTAACTACACAAACATATTTAAATTAATATTTTGTTCAAACGTGTTTCGTATTTGTTTTGCGTAGGATGTTTCGAGCCGTACTGCGTGATCGAGGTCGACGACCCGTTCCAGAAGAAGCAAACTTCGACAAAAAAGAACACTTCGTCGCCACAGTGGAACGAGAACTTTATGTTGTAAATACAATTTTCATATCGTTGTATAATAAAATATTTTCGTTAAATTGCTGCAGTTGTCGGTTCGTCTTGGTGGTTCGTAATAATGTATTTGGTTGTTTTAAGCACGCTGAATCGAACGACCGAGGAGATATTATTCGAGGTATACGACTGCAACCCGAATGGCGGCAATCAGTTTATGGGCTTGGCTATTGTCAGCGTCGAAGAACTACTTGTCAACCCTTACCAGAGACAAGTGCTGTCACTCCAGTCACGGCCGTATCAAGATGATTCGGTGTCCGGCACTCTCACGTTAGAAGTGAGTAATAAAAACGTATTATAAGACAGCACGAAAATAATCGATTTATTTATTTTACTCCACCCAAATCACAAAAGTGATTCAAAAAAGACATATACTAAGTATTTAATTTAAAAAATACCTTATATTTTGTGTCCAGTTTCAGTAATAGTGCTAGAACTCAATTATTTTATTTTAAAAACCTAACCAATTCAATTTTTTGTAAAATAAAAACTAAAATTAAAATTAAACTCTGTACATAATGGATTTAACTATTTATTTTGTTTAATATATCCTTTAATATCTCTCAACATATATTTTATACATACTCAAAAAAATAATATTTATTATATAAGGCAATTTACCAAGCATACTCAGCCCTATTTTTTCTTTAAATAATACATTTGTTCAAATTATTCTGACATTGAAATTTTTAAATATACTTAAAAACCATTATTTTAAATTCTTGCATTTTTTTTTTTATACCATAATTACAAAGTGTCCTGTGGTGATAATATGAACTTCTGTTTGTTTCAATGAGAACCTTCTTTTTACTGTAAATTATTTAATTGAAATTTTTTTTAAAAAGTCTCTTTGTTACTAATTCAAATTTGAATGAGTAGTTTTTCAATTAAAAATGATTATACATAATATGGATAAGAGACCTTAATAATGAAAAAAGAGGGGGTGAGTATGTTTAACGGATTATCCTATGGATATTCAAATAAAATAAAAATATAAATAACTATTTACATTTTTAAGATTTTGTGAGAAAAAAAGTGGCTTAATTAAACATAAATTATATTAACTTATTTAGCAATTTTTATGATAAAAAAAAAAAAATAATAACAAAATTATCACGTATGTATATAAAAACGAAATTCCCCTAAAGTACCAGTTTTGTGTACATATAGTGATTTTTAGTAAAATATTTTTCCCTTAGAAATCTATTATGTTTAATTTATTGCTGAAATAATTATTTTTGGTTTTTTTAATTTTTGTCGGAAAAATATTGAAATTTAATTTATATAGCGAAATTATTAATTTTTCTATTGTGAAATAAAAATTTTAACATTTTTGGTTACAATGTTCAAAATTGATAACAGTAAACAAAAAAATAACATTTGATTAAAGTATGTCCATTTCAATGAACAAAGGAATCGAAAGAGTTAATATAATATTTATAAAATCCAGTAATTTTTATTTACAAATATGGGTTTGGTATTGGATTTAAAACTTAGAACTATTAGATTCGGTTACTATCAGGTTCTGTTTTAAAATATTATAAAAAAAAAATCGAAATTTGAGAATAAACTTTATTTACTTATCAATAACGATACAAAATTTACAATGTTTGAGGTTGATACACTAAAGTTTCAAATAAATTACAGTCGAGATGATTAATAAGAGTATAATAAATTTTTATGAACTTTTAAAAACAATATTAAAACAAGCCATTTTGGAAATCATCCAAACAAATGTGTAAGTTACTATAGGGTTTTCTCCAAAATTTGTTGGATCTCGGTTTATTTTTAAGACTGGTGGGCCTAGTTTGGTTGAAAAAAAAACAAGGAATAGAATTATATACTAATAATGCTCCGAAAATGTCCAACAAGTCCAAATTTAATAATTAATATTGATTTTAAATATTTTTGTTTTTGTTTGCTGTTGATGTAATAGTTTCAGTAAATAATAATAAAAAAAAAAAATCAAATGAACAAAGCCTTAGTAAATGCTTGAAGTACCTACTTCGGCGACAACCATACATTTTTTGGATGAATTCCAAAGTGAATTATTGATTTATACCAAGTTCGCAAACATTATAATATATAACATGAAATGGATCATAAACCGATCAAATTAAGATTTCGTGAAATTACGAATACACGATTTTTTTTATATATATATTTCATGATTCCTATATTAGTTACTCACTTACGCATAGCATAAACAAGTCTTTTCTAAATAATAATGATACATAATTAATTAATTTAAATGTATTTTATCTTATGGAAAAATAAGTTTAGGTATATTAAATTCATTGATATACCTATTATAAAAGAAAGTTGATTAATCACTTATGATAATATAACGCTTAAAACTGATTTTGATCCTTAAAATATATAAATCGTTTTGAGTATATTCAATGTTTATAATTTCAAGACTTTATTTTCACAAATACTTAGAAAATTACTTAATTTTTAATTTCTATCATATTTATGGTGAAATATTTGATAATTTTAGACCTTTGTGTAGGTAACGAGAAATAAAGATTATATTAGTTTTATGTGCATGAATTGAACTAAAATATATTTAGCAATTACTGTTTAATATTTTAGTATTCGCGTCCTGTGTTTGGATGTCTTATTATTTTTGATGATTTAAAGAACAAAAATGTTATGAAATAGTTTTTACTTTACTTACAAATGAAAATACATTATATCCATTGTACAATAGCCATTCTTGCGATACAGTGGTTCCTTTTAAAAATAATTTTTCATATTTTATATTTTGCTTTTAAAGATTCTTCAATATTCAAAATTATAGTTATGTCAAATTTCGTTACAAATTCAAATCAAAATATCGATTCAGTACCTGATTCCAATTAGGTACTGAGGTAGATTGTACGTTTGAAGTTGACTAATATAATTGTAATAATATATAAGTACAAATGAACAGTAATGGGTGGTATAATATAATATTAAGTGAATATTATCCTCTATTTTCCTAACATAATAATATGCTTATGTGGTCTATAAGTAACACATCCCAGTTAGTTAGATTGGTATAATCGTTTACAATATTGAAATATTTCAATAGTCGGTATATTATTCTGATTTATAGTGTTTATAACAAATTAAAATGTTCGTTCAGCCTGGTAAACAATTAGAAAAATACCTAATGGTGGCAGCATATACATTGTAAATATTATATACATAGAATGCAATTTATAAAACGATTAAATGGGGTGGAGTATTAATTTTTAACGTCAGGATAGATGGTATCATCTGGGTTAATCGATTTTTGTTTAGCTTGTTTTTAGCCCACGTAATGAACACAGAAAAGTAATAAACATATATTATCGTTAACGCAAAATAACGTAACTGTGTTTGCACGAAAAGTACATATTATATTTTATTATTAAAATTGAGGCTTAGGTATTTTTCGTACTAACTACTTATATTTTCATAAGTGACGCTTATAATTTAATTATAAATCGTGCGTACCAAGTGTATAATATAATAATAATATGCAGATATAAATGTATTAGGTACGGGGTTTCCCCAGGTGCGTTTGTGTAAATATGCCTTTTACACTGAACTGAGATTAATATAATAATATTCTTGGACTGCAGCTGCAGGGATTCGGAGAGATAAAAATAAAAATGCGTTCAGCAAAATTGCTCGCTGCGACATCAATCCTTTGGGAATCTAAAACAATAGAGATTTTATGTAACGGGGCATTTAATGCAGCCATTTAATGGCACAGTCTTTATTCGGCCTTTACTTTTTATTATCCAATTTGTACTCTGGTCTATTGTTATTGTCGCGTTTAACTTTTTCTTTAAATTAAACGTAGGATTCTCAAATGTCTTACTAAAAAAAAAATATACAAAACACTAACAAATGATTGTCCGTCGTATACGAGTTTATTTACTCGTACAAATTCATTGAAGGTACCTTTGCCCAGTGTGATAAATAAGTTATTACACGTTTATATCGTTTGAAAACAGTGAATTTTCTAGACACCTTCTACGCTACAAATTAAAGTTCATAGTCAATTCGCCAAGAAAAAAAAAATTCAACATGTTTAATAAAATTAAAAAAAAAATTCAAATTTGCTGATAACTTCTAATATAGTGATAGTTATAAACTTATAAATGATCGAAACGTAATAAAGTATAAGATAATTATTAACTAATTCGGAGAGGTGAAAATACAATACTTAATATTTTTAAAATTCAGTTAAATATCGATTCTTACACGGAAAAAAATATAGAGAAACGATTTCTTTTGTTAAAATTAATTTAAAATTCACGAATAAAGTCAAAACACACTATTTTTAAAAGCAATAGTAAGACAAAATTAATCTTCTAAATATTGTCAATACTTAGTACTTAATTACCTTGTTAAAATATTGTTAGTTAATTTTAAAAAATAAAAATAAAAATGTTTAGGCACTATATTCTCTATATTACGGTGATAAGTAATAGAATTTAATTTAATTTATGAATATACGGATGTCTAGGAATATAAGTCATGTGGTTACCAACAGATACATCTCGAACAAAAAATCATAGAGCCCTATAAAGATTTACAGATCGTAGGGATTTGATAGGACATTAAACAAAACGAAGAAGAGTAACTGCTATGTCCTGAAAATGGTGAAGAGACTTAAGATATTATCGACTACACGATAAAAGAAATATATAATATCACGAGCCGACAAAAAAATAACTTGAATTATTAATTTTAAATCAACTTTAATAATGCAAAATTAAAAAGCGGGTAAGTGAGTATCAAACTGCTGTACATTAGGGGGTGGGGTGGACCTCGGACTAGGGTAGGTTAAATTTGAATGCAATGATAGGTATCATTGTATACGAAAAACGATTTTGAACGGAGTTGATTTTTCAATCTGGGATATTTTATATTTAAATATTGTCATATATTCTATTTTGAAACTAATTCAAACATTTAAGTAAAAGTTTCAAGATCTTACGTTTAGTAATTTTTTAAAAATAACAAAAATCGAAAATTATTTATTAGTAAAACGTTATTTTACACGTGTATTTTTGATTTTAAATTAAAATTAAAACTTTAAACACTCGTAAAATTTTTTAAATTGAATAATCCTCAAACTTTTTTATAATTATTCTAAGCTTAACTTATGGACAGCATAGTATTAAATTTTCAATTCTTAGCTTTTGATAGTAAAATATTTATAAATTTTTAACTACCAAATAGTGAAAAATATTCATGATTTTGACGAAATTTTGTCAATATTTGAACTTCAAATGCTAATAAAAAAAAATTGTGCCTATGTATTTTATAATTTTTGAATGAGAGTTAGAACAAGTTATGTGGACCCTTCAATTAAATTTTCAAGTAATTTGTCCCAGCTAAATTTTTTTTATCAACATTTATAAAAAAAAATAAATAATAATAGATTATTTAAAATGCCTATAAATAGCTCAAAAAAAGTCAAAATATTTTGAAAATCAAATCACGTAAAGAAAATGGCAATCTAAATAACTGGTAAATTTTTTAAGCATATACGACTTAAACTGTTTGAATAACAACAAATATCAAAAATCGTTTGAGGCTAAACCGATATTTAACGTGGTTTTGTAAAAATTTAAATTTCAAACACTCATAAAAATTTTTTGTCTGAATCCGGTCGAGTTTTTTTTACAGATATTTGAAGAAAAATGTATGGAGAACCTTGTAGCAAATTTTCAAAACTTAGTTATAAAAGAAAAAATTTTTACGATTTTTCAACCACAAAATTACTCATAATTTTTGCAATTTTGACATATTTCGTATAAATTCGAACTTTAAGCACTTATAAAAAAAAATTGTGACTAACGATTTCGGATTTTTTTTTATCACTTTAAGAACAACTCATAAGAAACCTTGCATTAAATTTTCAAGATTTTCTGGCCGGCCAAAAAATTTTTATCGTTATTTTAAAAAAAAATACTAAAAAAAATTAAAAATTTCAATTGTCTATAAATAACTCAAAAAAAGTCTAAATTCTTTGAAAATTTAACTGTATATGGAGAACGCTAATATAAACATTTTGTGAAAATTTCAAGTATTTACATCTATTAGTTTTTGAGTTATAACAAAATAAAAAATTCGATTTGGTCGAAAACTGGTTTTGCGTAAAAATTCCCGTTTTTCTGTCATTTTTTTTTTTGTTTTCCTCGATTTTTTTGAAAACTGTTGGAAAATGATTACTTTTCACCTCTATAATGCACCAAGGATATCCACTTTTCCATCGGAAACCACCCCCAAAGTTTGAAATTGAAGCATTATTTCGACTAGTTATGCTGTACACAGACACACAAAAAAAAATAAACATCATTGTAAAATCAATACATTCATCACTCCGTTCAGAATCTAAAAAATAATATATTGAACTCCAAATACAAAAATCGTTGTGTAGAGAAATAATTAATTCAGTTGAAAAATAAAGTAAATATATTTTTTAGATTCTGAACGGAGTGATGAATGTATTGATTTTACAATGATGTGTGTTTTTTTTTTTTTTTTTTTGTTTTTTTTTGTGTCTGTGTACAGCATAACTAGTCGAAATAATGCTTCGATTTCAAACTTTGGGGGTGGTTTCCGATGGCAAAGTGGATATCCTTGGTGCATTATAGAGGTGAAAAGTAAACATTTTCCAACAGTTTTCAAAAAAATCGAATTATTTATTTTGCTATAACTCAAAAACTAATCGATGTATTCACTTGAAACTTTCATCAAGTGTTTAAATTAGCGTTCTCCATACACAGTTTAATTTTCAAAGAATTTTGACTTTTTTTGAGCTATTTATAGACAGTTGAAATTTTCAATTTTTTTAAGTATTTTTTTTTAAAATAACGATAAAATTTTTTTGGCCGGCCAGAAAATCTTGAAAATTTAATACAAGATTTCTTATAAGTTGTTCTTAAAGTTATAAAAAAAAATCCGAAATCGTTAGTCACAATTTTTTTTTATGAGTGCTTAAAGTTCGAATTTATACGAAATATGTCAAAATTGCGAAAATTGGCAAGTAATTTTGTGGTTAAAAAATCGTAAAAATTTTTTCTTTTATAACTAAGATTTTAAAATTTGGTACAAGGTTCTCCATAAAATTTTCTTCAACTATCTGCAAAAAAAACTCTACCGGACTAAAACAAAAAATTTTTATGAGTGATTGAAATTTAAATTTTTACAAAACCGCGTTAAATAACGGTTTAGCCTCGAACGATTTTTAATATTTGTTGTTATTCAAATAGTATAAGTCGTAAATACTTGAAAATTTTACCAGTTATTTAGATTGCCATTTTCTTTATGTGATTTGATTTTCAAAATATTTTGACTTTTTTTGAGCTATTTATAGACAATTGAAATTTTCAATTTTTTTTTATTTTTTTTTTATAAATGTTGATAAAAAAAATTTAGCTGGGACAAATTACTTGAAAATTTAATTGAAGGGTCTACATAACTTGGTCTAACTCTCATTCAAAAATTATAAAAATACATAGGCACAATTTTTTTTTATTAGCATTTGAAGTTCAAATATTGACAAAAATTCGTCAAAATCATGAATATTTTTCACTATTTGGTAGTTAAAAATTTATAAATATTTTTCTATCAAAAGCTAAGAATTGAAAATTTAATACTATGCTGTCCATAAGTTAAGCTTAGAATAATTATAAAAAAGTTTGATGTTCATTAAATTTAAAAAATTTTACGAGTGTTTAAAGTTTTAATTTTAATTTGAAATCAAAAATACACGTGTAAAATAACGTTTTACTAATAAATAATTTTCGATTTTTGTTATTTTTAAAACATTATCAAACGTAAGATCTTAAAACTTTTACTTAAATGTTTGAATTTGTTTCAAAATAGAATATATGACAATATTTTAATATAATATATTAACATATCCTAGACTGACAAATCATCTCCGTTCAGAATCGTTTTTCGTATACAATGATACCTATCATTGCATTCAAACTTAACCTACCCTAGTCCGAGGTCCATCCCACCCCCTAATGTACAGCAGAGTGATACTCACTTACCCGCTTTTTTTAATTATCATTTGTTTGCACATATAACTGCATATATTTTATAATATCCGAATTTCTTCAAATAACAGTTAACCATTTTTTTTCAGTCTTTTAAATTATTTTAGTAAAGGTATTTAATTGTACTTAAATAATTAAATGATGTTATAATATTTAAAATAAGTTTCAAGAGTTCTTGAATTAAGTTTTTTAAATACTGTACATTTAATGTTCAAATACTGGACGTATTTGTATTTAAAAATCAAATAATTTTTATTTAAATACTCATCAAAATTCAAATCAATTATTCATATTATTTTAAATTGGTTTATATTATACCTATTATTTATAATTAAAATCAAATTATTAACCACTAATTTTTAATGTCAATTTATTTTATACTTCATTAATAACCGTTTACCTACTGTTATAGCTAAGCATTTCGTGTTGGAAATATCCTTTTTTTTTGATTTCTCGGTATAAAATTAAATAGTTAATATAAAGTTTTTAAATTATTATAGTTATACTTAAATGTGAACTTAAAATTAATTTATATTTTATAATGAATAGAATTGTATTTATGATTAAATTTAATTTTAAAAGTATTTTTATGACTGAATTTTTCTTGAAAATGCATAATATAATTTTACCATAATTATTACCCTTTTTATTAAATTCTATTTATAATGACACAGCTTTGGCAATTATACGTTTGTTATAACTAAACTGTTAAATACAAAAATACCGAATAAATCTAATTTTCAACCAAAATACCTTTTAAGTTGAAAATCAAAACATTTTTAAACTTCAAAAAGTGGTGCTACATAATATTATATAAAAAAATTTTTTAATTAATTTAAAAAAAAATAAAAACGCAAATCATTGTAAAATCAATACATTTATTGCTTCGCTCAGAACATAGAAATAATAATTAATCAGTTTTATCTACAGATATTACATGCATATGGATAAACATGATTTTAAAAATATAAAAACGGTCGCCAGTGAACTGGAAAATCACCACTTACTTTAGTATATTATTCACGATACCTATAATTTTCAATGGTGCCTATATTATGTTATGGTTAAAGTATTTATCAAAATCACTATCACGGATAACTAAGGTAATAGTAGGTTTATCTCTAATATATGTATTATTATTAAATCAGACAATTTATAGGTATCAGGTGCGTAGCCAGGATTTATGGAGATAGACGTTTTTATTTTATACTTACACACTCTTTATTGTCATCAATCTTCGTATTATTAATACAGTAAAATCCCGTTACAACGAACTTTAAAAGACCGAATATTTTTTTGTTATAACACGGAAATTTCGTTGTAACGAAAATTTGAATAAGATCTTTATAAGCCCTGATTTTCGGCAGGGGACTTCTATGACTTTCGTTATAACGGGATTTTTCGTTGTATTGGTATTCGTTGTAACGGTAATTTACTGTATATCAAATATTAAGTAGAACCATAAGACAATATATTCTACTAAATATGTTGAATGTCATTTAACACCCAAAATATCCTCTTGGCTTCATCACTGATATAGGTATCGTAATTATATTTCTTCACTAGGTAATAAATAATAATTACAAAAAATAGTTATTTTATTTGTCCTGTTCAATTATGTTTTTTAAAACAGCACATATTATATTTTAAAATTATACCTAGATTATTATGTTATCACAGTTTTAATAATTATAAATTAAAAAAGATATTTAGTTAAAAGTATGGTAGGTTTTAAAACAATTCATACATGGACTGGCCAACATTTTCATCATTCTTATTTTTATGTCTTGGGTTTATTATTGGAACCACAATTTTATTTTCTAGTTGGCATTCCTAATCTTAAAATTACATTAAGTACCATACGAACTAATTTCAAGAACTTTCTGTCGGTTTATAATTATGAACCACGTCCTGATAATTACTAAATTACAATTCCCCCGATTCCTTTATTGTAAAGAATTTCATACAAAATTTAACAAAAAATGATTGTTATTATTTTCTGTTCACCGTAAAAATATATCTTTTAGTATTTTTAAGTTAATTCATAATGCCGTATATGTATATTAAATAAAATTTCCTATTAATAATTATAATAATATAATAATAATCTGGAGATGAAACGTAACTATATTTGAAAAAATAAAAGTATTACTAGACAATTTCAACTTTTTATTTTTCACTTATAAGTTGGTTTTGTATTTATATTTTGTTTTATAATATCATAATATTTTATAGAAATATGCCATTAGATAACATGGTAATTTACCATAATGTATTATTTGAAATTCCCATTTTAATATCAATTCTGTAATATTTTTCATAGTATTTCCGGAAATTTCCTAACTCTAATTTAAACACAATTCATTTGCAGTGGGTAATTATATAGTACGTAGAGTTTCAAAAGTCTATTACTGCTCTCAAATTACATCGAAAACGTACGAATTTAGAAACAATTTATAATAAGATAACTCATATATAATCATATGCATTAAACTGTTCAGTTTTGAAATAGAAGTGCCGGCACTACTTCCATTGCAGTCACTTCTTCCAGTGCAGTCACTTTCCGTTGAACCATAGTATTTGTGGCATGAGTGTATAAACTATAAAGTACCTATATGGCTTTATCTAATGGTAGTAAAATATTTCGTACGCGTTTCGTTTGATCTACCAAAGTACTGTTTCGCGTATGTGCAGTATTCGTAGTCTAGTCGGTGAATAAGATTATAATATGAGTGGGTGTAGGTAAATAAATGGATGTATTAATAATGTAGCGAAGACAAGTTAAAAATAAGACGAATTTATGAGATCAATTTATTTTCGGATATAACTCGATTTATTCTTGTCAAACGTATTTCATGTTTCGCATGGTGTTGTCCAACGCTTTATCAACATTTTTTTATATGGTTATATTAGTCAACCACGAGAATAATAATAGCGGAATTTTCAGCCTCGTGCCTATATTGGGTATACATTATCGCAACTATACAAACGATGTGTATAGGTACCTATAATAACATGTTTTTACCTTCACCGCCGTATACCTGCCATAATATTTTTGCAGAGCTTGAAGCCTATCGAACTTTATATTATTGAAATAATTATCAATGCTAGAGATGTTGCTCATAAATTTGAAACATTTTTAACCCCATCACGCATGGACATGATTTTTACATAGTTTCATAGTAGATATTATGAAGTGTATAAAACCTAAATATAATTTTGATATTGATTTTGCATTCAGTAAAATAAATCAAAACTAAAAACTGGTAATATTACTTTAATATTATGTTAATTAAAAGTCATAGTTGCAGCGTTCATAATGTTTTTATTCAATTTGTTGGACGTTAAGATTTTTGTAGTAGAGTTGACTTTTCGTTTTTTTTTTTTTTTTATCAAAAGTCGATAGGTAAATGTTAATAACAATTAATATTCTTCAAAAAAATCTCGCGCAATAATATTTATTGATTTTAATTTTAAAAGTGTTATCCATGGTATTTTTAAATTTTGATATTTTACTATATTGTATTATACTAATATGCTTCAAAATTAAAAATACAATCCGATGAAATAAATGATAATATTTATACATATATATATATATATATATATGTATATGTATATACGCTTCACAAAATTGCATTAGCTATGGATTATGTGTAATAATTTATTATGCAACAGTACCTGTTTCGATTTTTTCCTGTAAATGGCGGACATCGTGACCATTATCATACTACTTAAAAATGACTAGATTGCTATATATGTATATATAGCTAGCTTCTGCAGTATAGCAAATTTTTTGTTGTGTTTATACTATTCAAACTGTCCACTGCAATGTCTTTAACGAGGGTTTTATTACAGAAAACGATAACGCTGCTAAATGCTTTTGCTATCATATAATATATAATTATAAATTATAATTTATTTCTTGAAATACTATTAAATTTATAATAGTTAGGTTGTCACAAAAAATAAGCTATCATTTTAAGCTACCAAAATTATTTTAATCAATTAAATAGCATACATAGGGTAATTCATTTTTTTTCCATTTACTAAAATTAAAAATCAGTGTTACTGCAATTTTTACGTTCTACCAAAAATTAATAACCATTTGTCCTATCTAAGTCTAAGCACTATAAGCCATAGGTCTTACAAGAAAAAAATACTTCTAATGCGCGGGTTTAAATAAAAAAAAAAAAAATGTTTTAAAATAACGAGGGAAGTAAAATTACGTGGAAAGTATATACATTATGTATAAAAGGGATTTATACATAAATAAAAATATATTATTCTACGATATCGAATTTTTTAATTTATTCATATATTATAGTATACTATATTATATTGTGAAGTACCTATGAATTATGATAGATATTATTATACATAAATTGCACAGATAATAAAATTAATTATCTCTACTTAACATTTAATTTTAATTAATTGATAATTATTTTAAATACCTGATATTTGCCAATATGTATCTAGTTTATGTAACTATGTTTCACTTGTGCAACACTGTGTATACTTTTACATTAATTACAATATGTATGCTTGCTTAGAGTATATATGTATGTTATAAATCAATATTTTCAATATTTATAAAATAAGTATTTAAATACATCAATTATTATAATTATGATCATCGACTTTGCATTATTTAAATTTCAGAAATTATCAATAGAAAACTTAGTTTAAAATCTAAAATGTTATCTATTTATATTTATTCATAAAAATAAAAATAATAAATAATGTACGAATAGAAAAATAAAAACAATGAATTATCTAATTCCAAAAACGATTAACTCTTTGTGACTATAGTAAGGAAAACTTTTAGATGCACTTACATGAATAATAATTTAAATCTCCCTATTCTATGGATAGATATAAGAATATAAGAGCTTTTATATTGTGTCCTTTATGCATGAATAATAATATCGACTATATGCCCATATGTCCACCGCTTTCGAATGACTCAGATTGTCTCGTACGATTTATACGATAAAATTATAATACCTATGTTATTTGTCTACGGTTTCAGTTCATTTTTCTCGAGGATGAAGAACAGAACGTCGTATCAAAAGGAACTACAGATTTTACAAATGAAAGGCTTTCGATGTATAATGATCATTATTTGCAAGGTAAAAAAAAAGTAATGTGTAGTACAGCAATTTATACAAGGAGATTATTTTAAAAGAAACTCATTATTTTAAAAATTGTGCGTGTTTAAGAATATTTTTTTTTACATAGTTTATAACATAAATTTAATCCATAAAAATGACATTTTTGAAAAAAAAGATGTTCTGATTTACAATTGTCGTCATTTTTTAATATTTTTTTTGTGAATGGCAGCATATACCTATACAAAAATGTGCAATAATTTAAATATTTTGTGAGAAAATCTTATGAAATAATCACTATGCATAATATCAATTTAAGTGTATAATTTGTTTTGAAGAAATATATTTTGTTTTATATTAATTATTAACTTAACTTATTTTATTTTTGATTTTTTGTGTCACGTTGCAACAGAACCGTTTGGAGGCAGTGTGAATCAAACACGCAAGAACGCACAGGAAGAAAACAAGAATAAACACATATCTTACAACATTAACACAGTGTTCAACGGCAAAGATTATTTAGTACGATTTTTTTTAAATTATTATAATATTTCCATCGATAATTATTTGTGATTGTTGTTTGTTTATCCATCAATCGGTAAAGTGATGTGAAAGAAGAAAAAAATGTTATCATGAAATTTTCAACGAACCACCTTTAAGTTTATTTTTAATAATATACTTTTCTTTTTTCGAATAGCAAATGCCGTCGGACCACAGAAACATGGCACAAGACGGTGTAGCTAGTCGGATGGGTTTCTACAATAATGGCGATCCGCAACAGAAGCGCGAGTCCCAAACGGGAATAAGTGTCGACAGACAATACGACACCGGCTACAATGGAATGCACGAAGGTGAGATGTCAGCCGGTGGATTACCACCGAATGGACAACAGTTATTAATAAGTATGTAGGAGATTAAAAAAAAATCGATGTATTTGCACTCAAATGCTCATGTGTATTTGACAATTAGTGGTAGTGAATCACAAACGATAAAAATTATCATTGTCGATTGTAAAAAAGGTTGATCGGCATCAGTATAAACGATTTTAAAGCTAAATGTCATTGATTTAACTGATATTTATTTTTCAGAAATAAATTAAGTTGCAATAAAAAAAGCTTATATTTTTTCCTATAATATAAAAATAATTTAAAATACAAAAGTACCTATTTAATTTATGTGAATCTCAAAATCAAACAAATGAACTGATTAATCAGATTATTCTTTTTATCAAAACTAGAATACACAAGTCACACTGTTCGTTTTTAAGTCAAAAAGTACCTTATCCTTATTAAGTACCCTCTGGTGATACGCTGGAATTCAAATATCAGAAAATATTCAAAAGCTCTTTTAAAGTTCTTAAAAAAGTCCTCAATAATATAAATTAAACGATTTATGGGCCTTGTTATCATAAATAGAGTTAATATTTTGAAAATCAATACCATCAAAATAAATAATGAATACAAATATGGATATTATATTTTCGTAGTAGGTTAACATTATTTTGTTCGTTGACGATTTCACATAACAGTACCGTCGCTTAGCTACCAAAAAAATATTTAGAATTTTTTCCACGCTACTATAGGCAATCGAATGTAAAATCGAATGAGTATGACATGAGTAGAGTCCAGATTTTAATACCCTAACAACTATCAAAAAATGTTTTAAAAAAAATAACAAAAAATCTTTACAACTCAGTAATACGCTTAAAAATGTAAAATTGTATTACCTATATAGACACGCAACTATGCAAGCGATAGAAATAAGATGATTTAACTTTCTGAATTTTTAACACTTATTTATCTTATAACTAAACAATAATACCAAATTATAAACTAATTATAAATAGTATACTAAAAACAAGTTTGGTCTTAATGTATCTCAAACCGTCTCGTCATCGAGACCGTCTCGATAAAATACCGCATCATCTGATGATCGCTGAAAATATATAAAGACATTATTAAACTCATGACTTATATATAGAATGATTGACATTTGGA
Source organism: Schizaphis graminum (assembly GCA_020882235.1). Classification (NCBI taxonomy): domain Eukaryota; kingdom Metazoa; phylum Arthropoda; class Insecta; order Hemiptera; family Aphididae; genus Schizaphis; species Schizaphis graminum. The sequence goes on along the minus strand of CM037033.1, from coordinate 86,959,158 downwards.
ATAGATGAAAAATACCGAACAATTATTTAACCAAATATTTCAAAAATAATATTTTTTAATAAAATATTTCAAATTTCCTGATCTAGAATATATGTATTACATTATAATTATTTAATAATCTATTTACACTAAAAATAAATACAGTTTTTTAAGCATTTAAAACAAATTCAAAGTAAAAGTTCCACCTTTGAAATATTTATTACGTGAAACAAATTATTTACTTGTAACGTATATTGTGTTAGAGTACCTGAAATATAATGTACTTTGCATTGAAGTCCGGGCCATCCATGAGAAAAGTCAGACAATTTTGTCAAAATTAAACAAAAAAAATTAAATCACATTTTTTTATAAAATTTAAATCTGTATTAATAATTAATTTTAAAGGTTTTCAAAAAACTTCAAACCGTCTTATTAGTTATTTTAGACCAACAGTTACGTTGGGTTCTGTCAAACCCCACGCGATTTAATTAAGAAGTAATTTCCAAGGTCCAACTAATTAATGGTTAAAATGGTTTTATATAAAGACGAATAGAAATTACATAAGATAGGTGTACCTACTAGCTATTTTTTTTTATTATTTTAAGATTAATGTTTTTTTTTTGTATTGAAAAAATATTTACGTTAAAAATATTGTTTAGTAAAAAGCTATAAATGTAAAGTTAAATAGAAGAAAACACAAGAATCATCATAAATAAATATTAACTTATATTTTTTCTTGTAAATTAATAAATTTAATATTTCATAACATTTTTCAAATGCCAGTTATGATAAAACATAATTGTTTCAAGAAACGTAATATCACGCAGATTGACGTTTTAAACATATATCCGCAGTACACAGTATACGGCTCGTATAGGTACTTAAATTCTATTTTTCTAGAAAAAGATGAGTGGGCTACTGTACGTCAATAAAAACCGCGACCTAACCTGATGTCAACCAACTAATAAAACAAATACAATTAATACGTAATAATATTATATTTTTCACGTTATCCGTTTTCATACAATAATATATAATATTATATTGAATTATGTAAAATATAATAATTATAAAACAGTGAATCGTGCGTGTTTTATGGACAGATAACTATCGGTGACATTTGAAATTTCGTCAAATGTTTTGAGTATCAATATCAAAACTTGCTGAAAAACAAACTATTATTGTTCTATTTTATCAAACAAAATATCAATGGAAATATGATAAAATAATAAATACAAATCAAATTTTTGGACTTGACATTAATAACTTCATATTAACGAACTTTGGATTTAACACGTGGTACATAATGCTAACTGTATTATACTACTAGAATGATAATTAACCTAATTACCCTTGATTTATAAAATTAGTAAGTTCATTTATAAATATTTCTAAAATATTGTATAGATTTTCTGTTACCATAAAAAATTAAGACATTTTTACATGATTTTATATAATTTTAATCGTCTTTTACTTTTTTGAATTATAATAACATGCATAATAATTATTTAATACAATTTCAGAATCAGACATTTTTTAGTTTATTTGAACACATAAAAAAAAAATTGAATTTCAAACGAGTTGTTAATTAGTAATGTCATTAAATTGTATGCATGTTCGAAGTAGTAGACCAACGCTTTTCGGGGCATTACTCATTTTAAATTCAATTTATATATATTGAAATGTTCAGAAACATATTTTGCTTTAAAATATAAAACTAAATATGTAGCAAATGTATCACTCTGCATAATATTGATAATAAAGATATTTTTAAATACCTATCAATAAGATAAAATGATTGCAAATGATTGCTTATGGTTTAAACAAAATAATGGGTAAACGTAGTGTTATTATTACACTGTGAAGATTTTATTTTTATTTTTAATTAGTCCTATATAGAACCGTACTAATATCAAATTTCGGTACTCCGCGATAAATTAATGTCCTCCAACATTGCAGTTTTAATGAATATCCATTGTTTATGAACGAACTCTTCCGTATCGTAGGAAAGCAGTATGAGGGGGCGAAACCTTTAAAATATCGGCAACCCCAAAAGAATAAAAAGAAAACTCATAACATATTGAAGCACATTTATATAAACTCCCTCTGAAACCAATTTTAGAGCACATGGTTAACGGATTTGGGTCAAAGCCAAAATAGTAACACACAACTGTTTGAAAACCTGCCAATCGAAACACTTTGCCGAATTACGAAAAAAAAATAAAACAATAAAGTAATAGTAATAATCATTTTATTTCCATGTACGAGCTTAACGCGTACTTTGAAAACCTATATTATTATTATTAATTATTATAACTAGCATTAATCATACAGGATATTTTAAAATTTAAATATTGTGTGAAAGGTGTTACCAAACGCGATCGTATGATATTATAAATAAAAGAAAAAAGTTTCCGCAGCGAAACAAATTAGATTTTGATTATTGTAAATAAACGGATAACGTTTTAAGACAGGTGTATTCGAACCATGCCCTTATTTTCCACAAAACGTTTTAATTTCGAAAAGTTTTGTTTATTGAAAAGTATTTTAAATTAGGAACTCGTGTAATATAACGAATCCCAATTTAATTTATTTGTTGATTTTGAATTCAACTGAAAAATTCGTGTGGGTTACCCACTGATTCATGATATTATTTAAAAATAAATTAAATAAAAATGTAATTTAATAAATGTTTTCGATGTACAGAGTAATTTACCAAACATGTTTACCACCATTTTTTTTCTGTATATTTAAAGGCTTTATTAGTTTTAAACTATATTACATGATATTGCTTAATTTATGTGCAAAAAATGTTAAGTTTTTTAAAATATAGCTCTTAAGTAAGGATATTTAAATATTCCAAAAAGTTAAGAAAAAATTTGGTGAGAATTCTTGGTGTATTATTCTGTATACTCGTGATTTCTAGCGAGAATATTTTATGTTTTAAAAGAATGAGGATTTTAAGAGAGACTCAAAAATGAATAATACAATTTAGAGTTAACTAGTTCTCGTTCTAGTACGGAAACGCATCAATAGATCACCAACGAAACGTTATTCGGAATCCTGTATTATTAAACGTTCGTTATATAATATATATAATTTTATTGACGCCTCTTCAATATTCGCCGAGAGCAAAAATTTAAAAATTTCCCGACTGCTCCGCGGAAACCCAGTCATTAGCGTTATCGAAAACGTCGCCGTCTTTCCAAAAATATCGTTATTATTTTATTTTACCACGCGTACAGTTTACTAATAATATTAATATCAAATTTTCTCGTGATAAAAATATACCGTCCATCCTGTCGCTTATTCAAACGAACGTCGTCCAAATAAGTACAGTGTTTAAAAGCGATTATTTTTAAGAGGATTATCTTGGCATCTTTCGGATAAAAACAGAGACAATATAATTAAATTACGCCCCGTGATGAATGCAGTCAAAATTTACTAAGCCCCTTTATTCCGAAAGTTCCCTGAACGTACCGTTCTTCGGATATCATTGTTTTTTATTTTCATATTTAGTGCTATTGAAGTTTTGAAAAATGATGATCGAAATTGGTTCATTAGTCGGGTAGATCACTTTGTGATATTAATGATTTATCCCTCAAAACCTCTACGCGCGATGGTATTAAACATTATTTATAGTAAAATGCACTGGGTTTATTTCAATATTCATTATGCACGTTGTACAATATTATTTTTATATCTAAAATATATTCCAATACTTTTAATAACAGTAATAATAATAATTATTATTATCGAGATATTGCAACGGATTAAAACATATTATAATTTGTAACGACATATTATTATGCACATGCTGACTTCAAAATCTAATTATTTCAGTTAATAATAATATATTCGTCCAATGAAATAAAATACAATGGTAATCACTGCAGTTCATTCAATATTTGAAATATTTTTCGAACGAAAGACTGTACAATTATTATGATATCCCTCAGTAATATAATTATACGTAGAAAAAAATAAGGTAGTAAACGGTTAATGATGCACTAAGAAAACCGCAGTAGAAAAAGGACGTGTTGTATAAAACGATTGAACGTCACGACTTCACGAGCCCAACTAAACAAAAAAGTAAATATTTGAAACGATCTGCTGTACTGTACCCATCTCAGTAAACATAAAGATTCTCCGAAGAATGTTTACCATCCTTTTTCTTCAATACGTAAACGCTGTTATTCAAAATTCAAATATTAGAACTTATAATTGTTTTAAAAATCATATTTTTAAATGATTAGTGTTAATATGTTTTGAAGAGTAAAAAATTTTTGTTTTTTAAATGAGGATGTTTATATCACCAATAGTGTCTACTGAGTACTGAGTAGACTTTACTCTTTTTTAATAGTACAGGAAATCTCAAAAATGTTAAAATATGATCTTTAAGTTTATGTTGGTACAAGTTCTAAAAGTCAACATTTAAATTAATTAATTATTGAAGCAAAAAGGTAGGCAAGTGGATACTGCTTTGATATACATTAGGTTAAATAAGTCACTACTATGATTGTGTTTAATTAAAATTGTACGATGTATCATTGTATACGAAAACAGTTATAAACGGAAACGATCTGTAGGCCTATAATACCACTAAGTATATTTTGTGATATTTATTAATATAATATAGCTATTAAAGTCATTTATTTTATATTGAGTATTATGGTAGGTTGATTACATTTTTTTTTTTTGGATAATGTAAAATTCAATTATTATAATAATATTGTGGAAATTGTAATATCTCTAAATAAATCAAAAATAATCAAAACATCGTGCAAACAATATTAACAAAATAATAAACATTTTTGTTTGTTGATAATATTTAGTATTTTACGGGTGAATATCCAATGTCATATTTGTATAGGTAAACCTTTGATGAAAATTTCAAGTACCTATTTACATTTATAGGTTTTTGAGTTCTAACAAAAAAAAAACAAAATCGATTTTATTAAAAGCTAATTTTGCGTAATAATTTGTTTATACATATTTAATTTTAGTCTATTTAAAACTAGACAAGAAACTACAATCAAAATTCAATATCAAACTTTTTTTTTTAATTACGTATTGAGTATAATAGTTGGTATACCACACACACACACATACAAATATTAGTTAAATCAATAAATTCATCTCTTCGCTCAGAATCTAAAATAAGTATTCTCAGTGAATCACCTATAAAATATTATATAGCGATAAATATATAAATTAAATCATTCGATACGAATCAACGATACTTCATAATATATTCTAGGTATTAGAAACACTGTTTTAAGTTTTACCTATAATAATATTTTAAAAAACAACAGCTGACGGATTTTTTGGACGATTTTAATTGGACATTTACCTTAAGATATTTCGTGCCGTCAACGTCATAATGGATTTGAAACGTAATTTTCGTCTCTTTTTCATGTACTATATTACTATGAGAAAATATTTATATTTTATGTTTGTTATTGGTATACGAGTCATGCACGATTAAATTACATTAATTTCCGATTGGCTCTCGGAAATTGCTCTTAATAAAATAAAAATGTTTTGTCACGTATTAATATCATGTTATAGCGTACAAAAAATGAAAAAGAAGTTCCATTAGCAAAAAGCCCAAATCATTATAAAATTAAAGTTTCAAACATGAAAACTATCTCTAAAGTCTAAAAGTGATATTCGGTTACTTTCAACTCAAAAGACAAAATAAATACATTCAAGAAATAAAAACATATCCTTGAAAAATGCTTAGTAGGAAACCCGAGATAGTTAATAATAACCAGGTTACATTTATAGGTCATACCTAACTCACACAAGTCACACACAGTTTCCAACTAATCAGTCAAACAAAAAACCAACAATTTCAATTAATATGCCTTGTCATGAAGCATATTCGCACTTATTATTATACAAAAATAAAATAATAATATACTTTTAATTACTGTTGTCAGTCTGATTAGTTTGATTCAATCAAAGCAATTATCGATTTCTTCATCACTTAAAAACTATAAATTATATATAATATGTATAGGTACCTACATATAATATATATATACGTACCTATTATGATTTATAATAATAAATCATATCGACTTTCAGCTAATATACATAATTAAAATAATAACATGTTATCTATTCTTTCAAAACCAACCATAATATATGATATATTGATGTAGTTATTTTTTTAATTTTATACTCGTATATTCTTCATCGCCTCTGTAACCCCAAAAATGTGTGTGTTGTTTTTGTACAACGCTGTTAAAATGTGTTCGATTTGTGTATAATCGGAACTCGGAAGTGGTTATATAAATTATGCAAATAATAATTGTGATACTCTATACATAACTTTTTTTTTTTATGTTTTACAGCTGATCGCGGCCGGAGCAGAAAAAAGAAACGTGACTTTTTCGGTGCTATGAGGACCCGGTTCAATAGATCCAAGTTCAGGTCTAAGTCGATCGACGCCAATCAGCACGACAAGTACAACGATTTGTACGGTCTGTCGCCAGGACAGGCGCGATCGATATCGGCGGACGGCACCAGGAACTCGTCTGAACCGTCCATTGGTGAGTGAAACCTTTATTTAATAATGACACGTGTCCGAATGAAAAAGTAAAAAAAAAAATAAAATAAAAAATAACGAAAAGTACGTAAAAATATAATATACATACGTATTTTTGACCTATAGCCAAAGTTAAAATTTTATTTAGATGATTATTTAGATAATATTTTATTCGAATAATAAACAATATTATTATTTAATGTAATCATCTAGATAATATTTTGCCCAACTCTGCTTATAGCGGACATATTGTACGTATATCATGTAACCTACTTAAGTAATATTATAATATACGTAATTATTTTTTTATTACTAATTTTCAAACCTAATTTTATTTCATTGCAACATTGCAACATAGCATTATAATCGTATTTTTACGTTTTTTTTTTTATCGTGATCGAATTTTCATATTACCTTACTCCTTTTGGGATAGAATAATTAATTTTTTTGAAAATTTATTTTCGTTATAACTTTTCCAAAATACATCGTATTTATACGACATTTTATATTCGTTGTATAAATTTTCAACTTATATTTTATGTATTATGTACTTGGAAATATAGACAGTCATTAAAAAAAAAACACGATACGAAATAAAAAATATGTATATTTTTTTCGTAAATAATTGATGTTGTGATAAATATTTTGAATTGTATTGAATATTTATAAATATTAAAAAAAAAAAATACTGAACTAGTAATTTGATGTAGCCAGTTAAAGCGATCACCCCGTGTAGTCAGTACATTTGGGGGAGAGAGGAGTTAGTTTATATTAATAATGAAACGCCAGAGGACAGGTCAATATTAATATAATCATATAGATACACACACGTCTATATGTTGTTATGCGAATTATTGTGATACAATATTATGGACTCGTGTAATATTAATATACATAACGTCGATACGGCGCCATGAAAATTTAAATATACGGAATTGGTACCATAGGTGAATAATACCGTAATAGGAATACTATGTACATTAGGTAGATCGTAGATATATTATATCGCACACGTCACACAGCGTGCAGAGAGCTTGTTATACATTAATAATATTAATTATTTATTTAACGAAAACGACATATACTCAAAATTACATATTTAACCAATGTATTTTTATAACAGTATAATATAATAGTATTACCTAAAACAAAATAACTAAAATCGTTATCCTTTGTTTAAATTTTTTATTTCATACCAATTTTAACTTAAACTGTTTTTTCTTATTATTTGAAAAAAAAACTGATAATTTTCGATTTATCTCATAAAATTATCAATTAGATCCAATTTAATAGATACAAGAAACAAGAAACCTCAATTCAAGTTGAGAAGTAGAGCGTTTTATTGCTCTTATTTACTATAAAAATTATCTTCCCACAAAAAAATAAAATAAAAATACTTCATTGTAAAACTAATATGTTCATATCACTATGTATATTTAAAATATTTAAAATAAATAAATATTATTATTATTAATTTGTAGTTCAAAAGAAATTAATTATTTCAGTTCACCACAACTAAATTAGCTATTAATTAACACGCGTTTTAAACTTTTTGATTGTTATAAATACCTCAATAATTTTGTTTGCAATAATCATTAAAAAAAAATCCTATCAATCAACAAATTTATTTTCACAGTAATGTATCTATCTTAATATTATTATGTACCTATGAGTTTTATGATTACGTCACACAGTGTATGGATTATTGTATTTTGTTTCATACAAACTTTTAATGTAGACATAATAATACAGTATTTTCATTAATAATTTCGTGGAGACTTTAAAGGATATGTATATAACCATACCTACTAAAGTTATTGAGGAGGAAAAATGTGGCCGACTACGAAACATAGGTGCTCACTTACAATTCTGGTGAATAAATGTTAAAATTCAAATGCTCTGCAAGAAAAATAGTACCCAAAACATGACATGGGTACTTAAAATACACTTTGGTATAATAGTGTTCATACAATATTTGAATTACTACACAACGAGCATAATATTATGGAAGTTTTTTTTATTTTATTCGGTTTTACGCATCTAATAATACACATCAGGTATCATGGCGGTTAACCTCTTTGTATCCGAGTTTCAAAATATAAAGAAATGTACATTGATTATATTTAAGCGTCGTGTCAGTCATGCAATCATCAATTTAAACTCTTAATATTTCACAAAAAATGTATTTTATACGGAGAATTTCCAAAATGCATGTAATCAGTATCGCGCATGCCATCACCACGTTATTCAAATTGGCCAAATATAGATATTTTTTCGAAGAACGAAATAAAAATACAAAAATAAAATATATTATATAAAATCAAAACTATACTAATATCATAAAACGCATCGTGTTATCTAATTGTTACGGGTTGGGCAACTACAATGGTTATGTTTGAATAAATTTAAATTATATTTTAACATTTTAATAAATCGTTATACAACTGTCTGTCTATAAATGACTTATTAAGAAGAATTAATACTCGTATATGCCGTTAGTGTCTAACTAATGCGTAACACAATACAATTTATGTTCTTTTAAGTTCTATCAATTAATTTTACACCGTTTTTATTTTTTTAATATTAGACTTCTTTCCCATGGTATCAAATTTAAAAGTATAAACATTATTAATTAAGACCTCAATTTAATTTAATTTTAGATTCTGAACGGAGTGATGAATGTATTGCTTTTACAATGATGTGTGTTTTTTTTTTTTTTTTTTTGTGACTTTTTGTGTCATTTGGAGCAGTAATAATGCTCCGATTTTAGACTTCAGCCCCTCTTTGAATAGGAAATTGAATCTAGTTGGTACTTTATGGGGGTCAAAATTAAAGTTTTCAAATAGTTTTCAAAAAAATCGAGAAAAACAAAAAAAAAAAATGACAGAAAAATGGAAATTTTACGGAAAAACCACTTTTCGACAAAATCGATTTTTTGATTTTGCTGTAACTCAAAAACGAATTATTGTAAATACTTGAAATTTTCACCAAATGTTTATATTATGGTTATCTCTTTACAGTTAAATTTTCAAAATATTTTGACCATTTTTAAGCTACTAATAGACAATTGAAATTTTCAACTTTTCTAAGTTTTTTTTTCTTCAAATGCCGATAAAAATTTTAGTCACAATTTTTTTTTATAAGTGTTTAAAGTTCGAATTTATACGAAATATGTCAAAATTGAAATTAAATTTCATACGCTCATAATGCGAATGTTGGCCATAGTAACCATAGTAACATAATATAAAAACTATACTATTTGTTTCAAAATAGAATATTTGACAATATTTAAATATAATATATCCTAAACTGACAAATCATCTTCGTTCAGAATCGTTTTTCGTATACAATGATACCTATCATTGCATTCAAATTTAACCTTCCATAGTCTGAGGTCCACCCCACCCCCTAATATACAGCAGAGTGATACCCACTTACCCGTTTTTTTTTTTATATATTAATTTAAAAAAAATAATAAACATTTTAAAATTGTTTATTTTTTGTATGTTATGAAGTACTTTTAACATTTTTCAAAATTAATATGTTAAAATATGCCTTCAAAGGTTCTGGGAATTTGATAATAATATATGAAATTATTATAAAATCCAAAATAACAGAATAAATTAAATTATTCTGAACTTAAATTTATTATGTATGTGCGTTAGTAAGACGAAAACAAGACGCTGCAGGTAAAACTTACGGTTCCTCTTAAGATATATTTTTAAAAATAAATATATATTTTATAATGTGCAAATATTGAGATTAAATCTTAAGTTATTGCTCCCTGTCCCCTTATATAGGTCTATGGACGTTCCTGCTGTGACCTTATGATACAAACTACGCAGGTGTCTTATGTTTATGTAAATATGATTATTATATCAAATTATACTAAATAACCTTGTAATAGTGAACAGATTAATGTCAGGTTAGTTACAAATATTTCACCTTAATTTAGGAATTTCGGAGTTAAATTTATATTTAATGAGTATACAACATGTATAATAAAAAAAAAAAGTGAATTTTTGTCCAAAAGGCAGAAATGTTTCATTTTTAGATTCTGAACGGAGTGATGAATGTATTGATTTTACAATAATGTGTGTTTTTTTTTTTTTGTTTTTGTGTCTGTGTAGTGTACAGTGTGTACAGCATAACTAGTCGAAATAATGCTTCAATTTCAAGCTTTGGGGGTGGTTTCCGATGGAAAAGTGGATATCCTTGGTGCATTATACAGGTGAAAAGTAAACATTTTCTAACAGTTTTAAAAAAAATCGAGGAAAACAAAAAAAAAAATGACAGAAAAACGGGAATTTTTACGCAAAACCAGTTTTCGACCAAATCGAATTTTTTATTTTGTTATAACTCAAAAACTAATAGATGTAAATACTTGAAATTTTCACAAAATGTTTATATTAGCGTTCTCCATATACAGTTAAATTTTCAAAGAATTTAGACTTTTTTTTGAGCTATTAATAGACAATTGAAATTTTTAATTTTTTTTAGTATTTTTTTTTAAAATAACGATAAAAATTTTTTGGCCGGCCAGAAAATCTTGAAAATTTAATGCAAGGTTTCTAATAAGTTTTTCTTAAAGTGATAAAAAAAAAATCCGAAATCGTTTGTCACAATTTTTTTTTATAAGTGCTTAAAGTTCGAATTTATACGAAATATGTCAAAATTGCGAAAATTTACGAGTAATTTTGTGGTTGAAAAATCGTAAAAATTTTTTCTTTTATAACTAAGTTTTGAAAATTTGGTACAAGGTTCTCCATACATTTTTCTTCAAATATCTGTAAAAAAAACTCGACCGGATTCAGACAAAAATTTTTTATGAGTGTTATTACACTATGATGTCCATAAGTTAAGCTTAGAATAATTATAAAAAAGTTTGAGGATTATTTAATTTAAAAAATTTTACGAGTGTTTAAAGTTTTAATTTTAATTTGAAATCAAAAATACACGTGTAAAATAACGTATTACTAATAAATAATTTTCGATTTTTGTTATTTATAAAAAATTACTTGACGTAAGATCCTGAAACTTTTACTTAAATGTTTGAATTTGTTTCAAAATAGAATATATGACAATATTTAAATATAATATATTAACATATCCTAGACTGACAAATCATCTCCGTTCAGAATCGTTTTTCGTATTCAATGATACCTATCATTGCATTCAAATTTAACCTACCCTAGTCCGAGGTCCATCCCACCCCCTAATGTACAGCAGAGCGATACTCACTTACCCGCTTTTTGATAATAGTTTTTTTATTATACGAGTATCTACAATTAGCGTATAAACATTTATTTATATGTAAATAAATATTTTTTTCTCTTTCACACAATTTAAATAAGTTCCTAAACATGGTTAGTCTGATAATTTTATAAATACACATATACGTGGATATAGATATTATCTGAAATGAAGAAGTTATATTTTTTCAGAAAAAAGTACGTAATATAGATTACGTGATAGCAATATCAACTAATGTATTTATATTTTATATATTAGGTATACAGATTTATTCTATAAAAATAATTATATAATTTAAAACATTTCCGACGAAGATGGAAGGGGAAAATTGACCTTAGTCTCACTGGATCCGCAACTGTATAAAATACTATGTCGTTGTATTTAAACATTCAACTTTATGCATAATTACGATAATAAATATAAGGACGTTACAATAAGGTAATTGAGCACTTAGAAGAATTTACAGGCAAAGTTGTAAATACATTTATAACTAAAGGTAAAACAAACTCTATACATAGATTCCAGTCTAATGCATTTATAAAATTCTAGAATAAAACAATTATTCAGAAATTAGGGAAGTGAAGAATTAGTTACACTAAAATAATTAACGCCAGAACCATCAGAAACGATAGAAACACCTGATTTGCTAGAATTTCACGGAAATAGTACACTTGAAAACTTGAAATATTTCTAAATAATGTTATTATACTTAAGTAAACAATAATAATAATAATAATAATAAATATTTTCCTTTTTCAATATAGCCGTTTAAAAATCTATGCACAATGTAACGTATATTTGATATTTATTATATTCTTAATTTATTTATTTTTACGTGTTTATATACATATTTTCTAATTTCTTATTTTTTAGTTTATAAATCTTATTTTCTAATATGATGTTTCCATTTTGGTTAATATTTACTATTATTATCATTATTATTATCGCACTTTGTTGTATGAATTAGGTATTAAAACGGTATAGTTTAACTATTTATAGGCCATACAATATACATCGTGTTGGTAAGTGGTAACATAATTCTATCGAATGATATTAACAACTTTACAATAGATTAATGTCGGATTACAAACATACCACCATGCTTATTATAATAATATACCTATTATTAACTTTAGGACTTCTGAAGTTGGCTATACGTTGGTTACATTACTGCAGAATATGTAATATTATAATATACACATCGATTTTAAATTTTAGATTCTATGCATAGGTGGAATATATTCGATAAATATATCATAATATGTGGCACTGCAATCGCTCTTTATGCCTGAGAAATATCAAGTTTCAAACAATTATTACAATAAACGCAATTTATTCTAAACTCGACAAATAACTGCAATTTACTGCAAAACGATAAGCGTCGAAAATTCGTTTTTTAATTAAATAATTTTTATGTTACCTTAAAACACGTACCGATGTTAAATTACTGTCAGTTTTCGGAAAAGACCTTAGTCCATTTTTAATCAAAAATTTCCTCGCTACAAAAACACTTTTAGTGATAATTTTTCTCGTAAATGTTCTCCACCCGTGGCGCCATCACATATACATTAACACACAAAATACTATACCGTAATCAATAATCGATTGGGCCAAAGCCAAATAAAAAGTTTTTGAATTATATTAAATCTCAGTGCTTGGTTAAAAATATTTTTTTTCCACTTTTTCAGCCAAAGTTACAAACATACACATTTCGGTCTCGTCGTTTACACCGTCGCGCGCCGAGTCGTATGGTTATATTGTTATGTTAATTACACGTAAATATTATTCCATCTACGGATGTTACAACTTACAATACTATATTCGCATAATAATATAGTAATATTTATATACTCGTATAAAATATATCAGGGGTGGCCAAATGGTCGATCGTGTTAGAATTTATTTTTAAGCTACGCACACGAAAATTAATCATGGTGGTTAGATTTTTTATGGAAGTCGATCCTCAAAGGTCAAGTATAATACTAGATCGCGGCCAAAAAAAGTTTGGCCACCCCTGAAATATATATGTAACTGTTATTTTATCGTCGATTTTTTTTTTATCGCAAACGTGAGTATATAAATCCTTATAAAAGTTGATTAATTTGCCCACACTTATTATACTAAAAATGTTATTATGTTTACCTTATTTGAACGACACCACCATTTTCGGGTGTAAAAATGCATTTCATTCAGTCGTTTCGAAATTACATAATACGATTTACAAAATTATGTAAAAATAATATTTTAAAAATAGTTTTGAAATATTGAGCTTAGATGCTTAAATAGACTACTCTGAGTGTAGAAAAATTTACTAAATATGTTAAACTTCTATTTTTATATTTTATAGATCATATAATATGAATGTTTATTTACTTTTATTCTGATTTTCATAATTGTTAAATAATAATATACACAGGACAATATTTTTTCAAATATATTTTTTTTTTACGATAAGGAATATTCTTGAGACAATACAAGCTAATTTCTTCATGTGAAAAATTCCATTTTTCAATGTAAATAATTCAACGTATGATTTTCTTGAAAATTTTGTTGCACATTTTTCATGTCATTATTAACGGTAATAAATAAAAAAAAATTAATAATATAGTTAGAATATATAGGAAATATATTTTTTATAAAAGATATAAGACAATTATTCCATATTATTTAGTTAAATTCTTACTTACATCAAGTATAGATTTAAAACAAATTATGAAATATTAAGTATCCTAAAATTGTTATTAATATATTTTTATACCAGCTATTTATTTTAATACTCGTTTTTTTCAACATAATTCCGTATTATCATTATGATGTGGTCATAAAAATTATCTAAAGTGTAAAAAGTTTAATAATACTACAGAAATTGCTCGTTTGAGTTTTAATGTAAATTGTCTATTTACAATAGCCAGCTATTTATTTAAAATAGTTAAATAAACATTTTAATATAAAAAAAATTCAGTTTTTGATTGAAAGAAAAAATGTTTGCAACACTCCTAAAATCAAAATATTTAAAAATAAGAAATTCTTTGTATTAAGCAAAAAAATATGAATCCTCAAAGTCAGAATTTTAATAAATTAAAAAACAGCAGATACATGGAGGTGGTATACATGTTTAGTGAACTATCCTGTATGTTTCATGTACATTATATTGAATATTATGTTAAGATCACTGAGCTCGCGACAAAATATTTTTATAGTCATGATATGATCATCGGCGTTGCGGTGTTTGAAGTCTCAGGCATGACGTGAAATGGAGCAAAATATTACGCTTAGTTATAAACGTCATATAGTTTGAGTTCGCGTGAGAATACTCTATATTTCGATTTTCCAGCCTCGTTCCATATTATTTACAGAATATTATGTAATAATGTGAAAATAAATTGCACAGAAAGAGAAAATGGAGAGAGAGAGAGAGAGAGAGAGAGAGAGAGAGAGAGAGAGAGTGAGAGAGAGAGTAGAGTGAGTGAGTGAAAGGGATAGGAAAACGAGTTAGAGAGATGAAAAATGTTCCTACACCGTTCTTTCGATTTGGCCAATTTTCCGTTCCATCAGTGAAACATTATTTTGCATAGTTGCAGATAATGATTGAGTACAGCGTGTGTAATATTGCGTGTCTTATATAACGTACAATAGTAAATACACTTAGTATAAACTATTATTAATACGATTATATAGCCATCAGTTGAAAAATAATTTTTTATTATACATATATTAGTTTTCATTTAGCAGCAGTATTGAAAATTAGACAAAAATATAGGATTGGTATTTTTCTTGGGGTTTTAAAAATTTTAACTTCTTTGCAGTAAATTATTATTTAAATTACACAATGACAGTAGTCGGGTTGTCTACCTAGCTATAGGTGGCTCAGTTAAACATGAGTTAAGATTAATGTGCGATGAATTGATAAAAACAGATTTTCTGAGAGGAGACTTATCATTAAATAATTTATTAGCTAAGCTTTGAAATTTAAAATGTTTACATATAAAAAAAAAACAACAAACAAATGCCGGACTATCATTTACAGTTTGACGTAGTTGGATTGACTAGTATACCTCTGGAGAGTGGACAGTCAACTGTTACTCAAAGTGAATTGCTTTGGCGCCGTATTCAAAACTACCATTGATTTTAACTGGCAAATCTTATAATTAGACACTCAAACATGAATTTCAACCTTACACTTTTCTACCTTCAAAATAGCATCAGACAGGTGCCAGGAGAACATATTGAGCTCGTCAAGAATGGATTTACACCAGTGATGACTGACGGCAAGACATTAAAACTCAGTGTTCAACTACTTTTCTACGTTCGAAAAAATAAATCAGACATTCATCAGACTGCCAAAATATCGGTAACAAAATACAATGATTGTTTTAACGTCAGAAAGTTGAACTTAAATCGATATTGAGCAACACACAAACAATAGGTATTTTGTTTTAAATTTAAATCTAAAAAAAACTTATAATGATATTCGATGTTAAAATAACAATTGTAATTTTTCATTTCCATTTCAAAAAGAGAATGGTGGGGATTAGGTCTTTTTTATGGCAGACTTCATGCACTGAACTTCTATTAAATCTTAGACACTTAAATATTATAAGGGTTAATTAATATAACTTGTATACTATATACAGAAAAGTTAATTTGTTAGCAATTTTATAGTATTTTAGGACTTGTTTGAAAATGTATGACCAATCTGTCTGTTATTATGCACCTAATTTAATTTTATGTAATATGATGTTTATGTTTATATTATGATTAGTAGTATAATCAACTGTCATCGGAGTAAAAAAAGTTCAAGTGACCATCTGCTTTATACATTTAACAATTGTCATGCACACACTGGTCGTGCGTGGATTTTTTATTTTTATACTTATAGTACACACAACTTTTAATTAAAAAATGTGCACATAGCAATAATAGATGAATATGTAATGTAGTAATATTCGCTTGAACTTTTTTAAAACTCTTTTTAACGCTTGAGATGTATTTGTCTCCCTGTAAAAGTGTACTTAGAAACCTCAAATAATACTGCTATATTATATTATTTACAGAAATAGAATATTATTTTCTGTAATTTAGGTTTTTCATCCAACCCTTAACTGTGGTCTCACGAAACCTAGCAGTTTGCCCTCGCGTCTCGAAATAATTACGTAATTTGAATTAGTTAAAGGGTTTTCCGCCGTCTCATGTCTCATTTCCATGTATGCAATTTAACCTTGCATTAAATATACCGTGTATTTAGTCTCGTGTATGTATATATTATAGGCGGTGGGTTGCACATGACGAACCTTGATTGCATTAACGTCAACTTATTGTGAACTCGTTTGTTAATTTTCCGATTGACGATTCGACTTTTCTATTAAAACGTATGATATTTAATCAAATACAAAGTTACATCGGTAGACATAAAATAACATAATATTAATAATACATTAAACCTCGTTTTACTTCAATCAAAAATAAGTTTGGAAACGGTCCGACAACGCTCCACGTACATATCAAATTACATTTAGTAGATAAAGCAGATAAAGCAATGTTACTATAAAAATATGTATGTATATCATATTATTATTATTATTATGTTATTCGTAATATGATTTGGTTTTATGCGAAAACGAACAACTGTGCTTGAATGATGCACTTAATCGAAAATTGGGTGCAGTGTTGTTTATTGTCTAGGTTATTGTTACAAGATCAAAATATCTTTTTATATTTATATAAAAAAAAATGAATATCCAAGATTAATATTATCTTGATATTATATAGTTGTTTGTGACAAGATTTAAAGTTTTATTTTTACATAAATATATTTTTTTATGCGTAGGTGTAAATTTTATTGGACTATAGCCTAATTATTTATTTTATTTTAATATTCTTTTATGTATATTTATTAAGTTTGTAGTGTAGCTATTTTACAGTAAGTTTATAAATTGTCAATTTTTTGAAAAAAATAGTCTACCAAAGAATAATCGTATTTAAAATATACGTTCATATAATCGTATACACGTATATATATTATTAATTTATAACGAAAATCCTATTTTATAAATTCAAGTTTTAAATCATATGTTTTTTTAGTTAAATAAATTTGATTATTTTTTATCTACCTAGATACACATTTTAAATAAAATTTGCTATCTTATCTAGTACAGTGTCAATGAATTATCTGTTATCTTATTTAGATACCTATGAGTTATCGTTGAACTAGTAGACGATTAACATGTATGATTTTACAAGTATAATATTATGAGCAGTGGAAAAAATAAGCTTAATTTTTTAATAATATATTATATTACTATACTATACCATATACGGAAACGATACATTTTATCGGATGACAATGTAATCGGAAGTCATATAATAATATTATCATATTCAACTATTCGATATTTGTACGTATTTTATGGTTTGACTTGGTGAAATCGTATTTGCATTATGAATTACTTATAATATACTTATAATATATGGTTGACGTATTCTTTTAATATTCCATTAATAATACTTTTAAAAATAAATTTTTAAGTTCCACCTCGACGTATTAAATCCCTATTTTATTATTTTTTACATCATATAAATAGGTAGCTATTAAATCTTCCCTCTTTAATTCCATAAGTGATACTGATAGAGACTTCAACTCTAGTTGTCAATAAAAGCTATTCATCAATTGAAACTACTAATTTAATTCTACTGGGACTTTTATTATAATTATTTATTCTACTAAGGATAATATTATATATCCTAATAAATAATACTCGATGCCTCGTTTTGTTTAGTTATAAAATTCTTATATTACCACAATTAAAAATCGTTCACTGTTTGTCAATTTTTTGAGATCAACAGTTTTAATATTCAATAACTTATTATATGCCTCTAAATAAAATACAACTTCTCTGATTGACAGATTTTTTAGCGTACCCTATTTTTATTTTAGAGATTTATGCTGTTTTGATGCTTGATTTCATTTTCCGGCAAATTAAACTCTTAAAAACAATCTCAAAAATACCTTTATAATTTATGAATTTATGAAATTTGTGAAATAAAAAAAGATGTATGTAATATCCGATTCATAGCAAAATCATTTTCGAAATATTTTAAATATTATTAGAAATAAAAATAAGAAAAAGTGCACCATAAGTATTTAATTAATACTGTCAAAGAATTCTATAATTTTGTTTACTACGAATTATATGCTAGTTTATATTGCTAAATTTGAAGGAAGGAGAGGAAAAAGCGTAAGGTTATATAGAATGTACTAAATGTGAGACGTACGTGTTAATGTCATCACAAGCTTCCCAAGTATTTGATTCTGAGTAAGTACTGATAATATTTTTTAAGTGTTAGTGGAATCGAAAAAATACATAATATATTAATATTAAAATTAGTTTATTAATTATACGCTAAAATAAGTATTTTTTCTTATTCTTTTTTTACTTATTATTATTAAGTAGATTAAACATTCACTAACAGCTTCTCAATTTATTTTTTAATTTGTCTTTTTTCTGCTTTTAAATGGGCTGCTGTAATAATCGTTAAGTTTAATATTATTATTATTATTTTTTTATCATAGGTACCTATAGTAAAAATGTAATTTAATTTTTGTTTTGAGTAATCCATCTACGATAAATAATAATATTGTAAAGGATTAATAGTATTTCGGTTAATTAACATTTTTTTAAATTACTTTATCGATGACAGCTGTCAAAAGTAAAATAAATTGGTTGATAAGGGTTTTAAATTCTTTTAAGAAAAAGTTAATTGAATAATGAAATCTTCGTTTTTATATAGGTACTTATATTATGGTTTGTATTATTTGAGTGTTTTGTGTATGCTTTAATAGCTCGTGGATACGTTTGGTCTAAAATATCATTATTTAAATTTCATTTTCTGTCAGAAATGTGGTTGTAAATAATATTTTTAAAGGGATTTCAATTTTTTTAGTTGATAATTTCAGTGGATTGTTTAAATTTAAATACAGCTTTAAGCTATGTGTTTGTCAAAACGTCACCTGAATAGTAACTGAACTATTATTACGATGTACCAGTTATCCATATTATTTAAATACATGCAGCGTTTATTCGAGTAATAAAATATGTATTTATCAAAAATCTTGGACGTTTGAAACAAATTAAAATTATTAGGTAAATATATATGAATGCAATAAATATATATAAATATAATAAACACAAAAGTCACAAAGTTTTAAAGTAGGTACATACTTTTATATTATAATATTTGAATATTATAGGGTCATACTAACTTAATTTTAGGTGTTCGAAGTGAAGAACTTCACAAAGTACCTATTTTAATAATAAAGATAAAAATAGTAATAATAGTTAAGAATGTTAAGATTATTCCCATTCTGATAATATATAATACAATACATATATAATACACCTATATTGTTATAACACGTGAAATATTTTGTGTCCTATTGAAACAAAACATCACCCCACAGGCTAATTTTAAAGTTATATTAAAGTTATATATTTAATAGAAGAAGTTAATAATAATAGTAATAATAAACAAAAGTGATAATTTATAATATTTAAAAACAGAGGCGCTTAAACTCCTATTTATTCTTAAACATTTACCTCTCCCTCGCTAATTGAAAAATCATATTTAATAATTTATAAGCACCTATCATTAATTTATTTACTGAATAAGAATATTAAATAATCACAAGGTACATCAACTGTGAGGGTTTTAAGCACATGCGAATACTCTTCTCTTTCTAAATTGCGCCACGACTATTCAAAATTAAATAACATGAAAACGTGCATTATTGATAACCCAAATAATCATATTATAAAAACGAACACGTGTGTAGTGTGTACCTACCTATAACTCAAAACAAACAATTTTTTAGTCACTATTTTGCTATAGTAATATTATTATTTGCTCACGGTTGAAGTTTATAATTTTATACACATTAACCCGAGAGTCGACCTGCAATTCGCGTACATCAATAATAAAAATAATAATAACGATACGGTCAATTCCGTGCAAATATCGCGTTATTATTATTTATTATAAAACGTGTGTGTACATATTGTAATGAATGCATGTAATTTTATATCATCATTGTATAGTTTGCGAGTGCTTTTAGAATCCAATCGCGGGTACTTACATAGTACCTATAGATAATGTATTATATATTTATATACACATTTATACGTATGTTATGACATAATATATGTAGGTATATTTTAGAAATATGTGTGGATAACATGTTTTTTTATCGACGTTATTCCGAAACAGTTTTTATTTTATTTTTCGATGAATTACAAAACGTTATTATAAAAATAATACATCATAATAGTATACACCCATTACCGTGAGTGATGTATGTGTGCAGTCAGTGCCAGTTATAATGTCCGCTGGAAGTTTGGCGCAATATAATCATTCGTCCCATTTTAATATAAAATCGTATTTTTATTTTTTACTCGACAACACAATAATATATACAGTACTATAATACTGCAGCCATTAAATAATTATTATAATACGTTCTGCACGACGTAAATACGTGGATCATTCGTATAATAAACTGGAATTAAATATTAATAAACGGTACAAGTATATTATAATATTATGCGAATATCATATTTTTTCTCTGCATACAATACAATTCAAAGCTCTCATTGGGAAATATTATTGCTCGCTCATTTCTTAATAATATGCTGCCAACTTATAAAAAATTAATATTATATTAAATTTATTTTGTTTTTATTATGTTACGGTAAATTACGAAAAACTATTTACGTCATTAACTGGTCAATATCAATAATATCTATGATAAATTTTCATAAAAAAATTATTATAATAATAAACACAAATGTTCGATAATAGTATAACCTGTAAAAATGATTGTTGATAATATATCTATTTATATTAAATATTTACAGCCCAACAAGCGAATATTATTATTATTATTTCGCAAAATTACTTTTATATGTTTAAGACACTAAATATAATATGTTTGTAGTCAATTAACACACAATTGTCTAATAATATAAAAAAAAATGTGTAATTTACGACAGTAATTTTGTTAACACGTTAAATCAAAATTAAGATACGATTTTTCTTCCATAGCTTGTACCCATTTAAACAGTAGAGTATACCTAAATATATATTGAGTTATGAGAATAGGCCCCCACTTTAAATTTTAGGCTTTTGTGTTTATATAAAATTATGTGTGCTATACAAAACTTTTAGTAATACAATTTACTATAAATTATAACAAATTAAAAATAATAATGTGTTGTTTTTATTATAAATAATTTGGTAAAAAACATGCAGTATATATTACAAAATACTAAAAAAATTAACTCGGGGGCTAGTTATATAAATCTAATCATTTTTATCACAAATAGTTACAACTAATTACAAGTGATAATAATATAATATAGATATAATAATTTCTAGGTAATCTGCAATAGTTAGACCACGTCCGATTGGACTTCAAACTTTTGTAATAACTATTAGTTAACACAGAAGTCATAAAAAAATAATTATAGTCATTCGAGTTCATCCTTCGGGTATCTATAAAATAACCAAATACATAGGTAATCATATGGGCTGTACGTGAGTTTCGGCTCGTTGTGTCAATTATAATGCTGGAAACTGGTGAATTTTGACCCGATAATATTTTAGCTGTAGACGATTTGCAGTTCTAGTAATTATTATTATCTATTTATCTACACATATGATATACCTATGCTACATTTATGTATCGTTCTACACTGACCATTCTAAGATATATATAACTTCGTTTATGTGTAACTAGAATTAAATCTGAAATATACATCAAATGCACAAGTAAAGTTGTCAAAACAAAGAAAATGTATTAAAAAGAAGCGTTTATTACAAAAAAAAAAAATAATAATAAAGATCGAGCTAAAAGAAATAGAAAATGTTAGTTTAATTATCTAAATCAGTAAGTTTTAGGTTTTTGCCAAAACAATAACAATAATTTAAAAAAAGCGGGTAAGTGAGTATCGCTCTGCTGTACATTAGGGGGTGGGGTGGACCTCGGACTAGGGTAGGTTAAATTTGAATACAATGATAGGTATCATTGTATACGAAAAACGATTCTGAATGGAGATGATTTGTCAGTCTAGGATATATTATATTTAAATATTATCATATATTCGATTTTGAAACAAATTCAAACATTTAAGTAAAAGTTTCAGGATCTTACGTCAAGTAATTTTTTAAAAATAACAAAAATCGAAAATTATTTATTAGTAATACGTTATTTTACACGTGTATTTTTGATTTCAAATTAAAATTAAAACTTTAAACACTCGTAAATTTTTTTAAATTGAATAATCCACAAACTTTTTTATAATTATTCTAAGCTTAACTTATGGACAGCATAGTATTAAATTTTCAATTCTTAGCTTTTGATAGTAAAATATTTATAAATTTTTAACTACCAAATAGTGAAAAATATTCATGATTTTGACGAATTTTTGTCAATATTTGAACTTCAAATGTTAATAAAAAAAAATTGTGCCTATGTATTTTTATAATTTTTGAATGAGAGTTAGAACAAGTTATGTGGACCCTTCAATTAAATGTTCAAGTAATTTGTCCCAGCTGTATAATGCACCAAGGATATTCACTTTTCCATCGGAAACCACCCCCAAAGCTTGAAATTGAAGCATTATTTCGACTAGTTATGCTGTACAGTGTACACAGACACACACACAAAAAAAAAAACACACATCATTGTAAAATCAATATATTCATCACTCCGTTCAGAATCTAAAAACGTAAGAATTTATATTATTATAATAATTTTATTGGTAATTAATAAATTATAAATATCATTTTTCGAATGACTAGTAAATATTAGTCACTTGGATTTAGATTATAAAATCGACAACTTGTTTATCTTGATTTGAACAAGTGGTACAGATTTTGCAATCATATTTCAAATAAGTTGTAATAAATAAGTCGTTAATACTTAGTTTTACATATTTGCATATATTTTACAATGATATTATTTTCCACAACACAATAAATTATTTTTTTTCATTGGTATACATATAAATTTGTAAACTTATTGTTATTTAACACAAAATCATAAGTAATTTCGGGAATAATAATAATTTTAAATATAATTTTTATACTTAATACTACATGTGTGATGTGTGAAGCTGACATGTGATAAACCGTAACACGTGTTTTGTAATTAAATCTGTATTTGTTTCTTTCACGGTGTCAGTAAAACAGTATTATATTGGTTTAAAGTCATAACTCATTTCATAAGATCGATTATAGATGAATGAAGAAATAAAAAATATGTTTCTACATGTAATGATACTATTTATGGCAGAAGATAATGTGATGACCAAATTCACAAATTTATTGGAAAAAATGTGAACTTACTAAAAATATGATGAACAATAATTGTTATACGATTTATATGAATAGTTAAAATATTTATTTTGTTTTTTTCACTAAAATTGTATTGGAAATACAATTAATTTTTCCATAAAAATTAAGCTAATTTAAAATTATGTGTTATTATGTGTTCTAACAATAAAGAAGGTAAAAGTTTAAAGTACAAATATTTAAATTAGTTAAAGACTGAAAAAACGATAATTTCAAATTAATTAATAATATACTCAATGTATTTATGATTATAGTCTTGTCATTGCAATTTAAGTAATTTTTTTTTTAAATTCTCATATATTGCAATTTGCAATCATTACAATAATAAAAATTTTATATAATATATCAAATTAAATCATAATTTATTTTGAATTTGTTCACATATTTATGTATATTAACTATACATATATATATTTATATTAAAATTTAGTTGTTTAAGTTTATGTAAATCCGTTTACGATAAGTTACAAGTATTTAAAGTTTATATGAGTATAGAATAATGAACCAACAATTTGTCAGGTGCCGCCCCTATTCCACTCAACTTATCAAAACTTTAAATACTTATAAATAATAAATTAACAAGTTATTCATTTGAATTTCGATTTTTTAATTGTGATGGAATCTCAGAAAAATAGAATTATCTTTGAAAAAAAATTTTTTCGTAATTATTCCAAAACATTTTCAAAGATTAAATACTTTTTTTTAGAAAACTAGCAATAATTTCTCTTAAAATAATTATTTCCTTTTAAAATAGGTATATGATTGGAATGGAAGCCAAAACATATTATAACAATAATACCTACTGAAATTAAGTTTTTTGATTTTTTCCATTAAAATAAAACCAGAAATCTTAAAAAGACTATTGAGTTTATCATGATTTCAAAATACAATTTGAAAATATTATATTTTCATAGGTAAAACGATTGTACTTTTTAAAACGCATTAAATATTTATATGATATTTTAACAAAAGCGAAAGGTTTTTTAGTAAGACTAGACTATGACATATACAGTGAGACATCATGTCGTTCTTTAATAAACCGTCGTTACAATTAGTTATCTATAATATTAACAGTAAAATTAACTATGAAAAATTCAAATATGCGAAGAACTAGAAATCTTATGGCAAACAATAGTAGGTATTGTAATAGGTCACTTTATATTAAAGTAGTTAGTACTTATTTAAATCTCAATAATTGTCGTTTTATTACGAATTTATATAACGTTTAAGGTCTGTAGCACAGCAAAAATGCGTTATAAAAACATACGTGCTATGTGTAAGACGTAAGATTCAAATTGAAAATATCGTAAATCTTAGGATAATTTAAATCTTAATAATAATATATAGTTTGTTTTCTAAAGAGGTAGACTACAGATATTATAATAATGAATCATCATTAATCGACATAATATTCTTACGATTTTTGTTTATATTTGTTTTAGCCCTCTTAGAATTTAATATAATATATTTACAAAAAGGTATCGTGAGTAGTTGAGTAGTATATATACTAATATACTAAAGCCATACAGGTACTAACTTTATAAACAGTTATTATTTTTTTCTACTAAAAATGTGCTTAATACTAATTATATATGTTAAAAAATAATAACTATACACTACAATTGTATAATATATTCAAATATATAAAATAATTATTATGTTCTACTAACATAAAAAAAATATAATAAATCAAATAACGTGACTGAATATTATACTCATATAATAATAAATCTAAAAACAATTTTAAACAAAAAATGCGTTTTTGACTGTATTTGGTACTTTCGATATATTTATTCCCTTAAATTCTACCCTATGATAGAAGATTATTTTAAGGTGATTTAAAACGAAAACCGAAAATTATATTACATTCGTCTCCATTTGAAGTTGTTTTTTAAATGCGTTAATATTGTCACATTTAATTTCTTATGATAATAATAAACTATAGGTACCTATATAGTCCTTCAGTGCTTAAGTGAATAAAGCAAGATGAGTTTCGGATATAAAGGTTTGTGATCAAACAATGCAACATTAACAACGTCACCAACCCATAACAGAACCAGTGACCTGATAACTTTTTTTCCATCTCAAATGTTCTTTGATAATAATAAATATTATATACATACATTTTTTTTACGTTAAATTTAGGTCATTTTCACAAACGTCGATAATTTTTTTTATAGAACTTCTAACTTAAGCACCCATTAATAAATAGTATGTAATCGATAAGTGCACAACTCTAGTATTATATAGGTAGTATTAATAAATTGATGTATTCTGCACTACGCATTCAATTTTCTTTAGTGTTTTTGTAATTTATAAAGGTAACGAATTTAGTAATTAGGTATGTTAATAACTTATTAAGATTGTCTTAATTATAGCCATGATATTTTATTTGCGTACCTCATGAACAAAATAATATTATACATTTTCAAATAATATCATTTAATATCCTTTACGATTGATGATGGAGGGGCAAGAAATACTTTTTGGTACTACATAAATTATACAATGTTAACTGAAAATCGTAATAGCTGTTAGATTTATATATTTTTAATACTAAGACAAAAATAAAACTATTCTAATAAATGATCGTATAATGTTTTGTCGTAGAAATATATAATAGGTTTTTAAAACATAATAGGATTTAAATATTAATTGGAAATTTGATTAATATGATAAATAATAACAATGAATTATTCTAAACGTAATTTTGAATAATTTACGATATTAGTTATCCAAAGAAGGTTTTCTATTGATAAGTTTTCCGTAGTTAGGGGTTAGATCACTGTGTATGAAGATCTTATCAATGACGAGACATTGAGACACGTTTGGTTTATAAATATACTGTGAATGTTATATTTAAAAATATACTTTACTGTTTTGAAAGATGTCTGTTAATAAATGTATTGCTGAGTTCGCTCGTGTTGATGGTTAGTGTCAAACTGCCTGCCGTGTCATTTTAATTTATTAAGTAATAATTGGGATATTTTGAAAAGTGTCTGTGTGTATATTTTGTATTGGTCAATCATATAGTGTGTTTATTATATATATAGTTGGTATAACGAATTTTACAGACGATTGTCACGATATAACACTTTAAATTGTTCTAAATACGTACTAACAGCTGATACCAACAGACAATATAATTACTTAAATGTTTCAAAACATTAATAACGTTTTGTGGGTTAGAGTATAATATAGTATAAAAATTTTTAGAATTTTTAGTTTTATAGAAAACATAAGTACAATGAATATAATAATACAATATACAAGTGTACATTTTTACGGAACGCCGTTCAGTGATAAATATATTAAGAGGAATTAAGTATAGCTAATACATTTTCTATGAACTTTGGAAGATATGAAAATGTAATGTAGTTTTGTTTGAGTTCGACAAAGATTAATGAAAATAATTAACTCAAGTTAGGTTAAGTAAACACAAGATCGCTAAGTTAGAAGTTAATAGTTAAATCATTATTAAATAATTTATTAATGTATAAAAACTAAAAATTTCTAAAATAATTAAAATATTTGATTGATAATTTTTGAATTAAATGAAGAAATTTAAGGTCATTTTAACGTTTAATAAATTAATATCGTTAAGACAAAAAGTTTAAAAATAAATAAGCTTTTTAACTACCTAGTTAGATTTCCACTACTTCTTCCGTAATTATATACTTATATATATGTTGTACTTAAAAGACAATTAATATAAAAATATTAAAAAAATGATTTTTAGTTTATTCGTTGCAGTTAACGTATTATTAAAAACTTATATAGTATGGTCTAGACGCGGCCTGTAATTGAATATCTCTTGAATAATAAATATTTTATTATTCTATTATATATATATTATAAACTATTAAATTACTGTTATTTATTTATCTTCGTATTTAAATGGCGCTGACGTCGTGTTTTAGATTTACTGGCACCTCCTCGGGCCGGTTCGGCACGATCGAGCCTGAGCGAAATGTCTGGAGCCAGTGGTACTTCAACGGGTACGTATTTAAACGAAGCATCTACACTGGTGTTGGAGACGACAGAAAACAACGTGAAAAAGTGAGTTGGCCCTTAAAAGATGTGTGTGTTACTTTTTATTATAAATGATTTTTTGATATTAAACCAATTTCTAAATTCGTGAATAAAATGTGAAACGATTTCTGATTTTGTAAAATCAGCAACAAAATTGCCGTAAACGTAAAATCATCATTCTATAGCGCATAATATTACCGATATATTGAATATATGATACAAAAAAACTTAAAAAAAAAAAAAAAAAAATGGTAAACTCTTAGATAAAAATAGTATTATTTCCGCAATAGAATACACATAGCATATCCTATACCCTACACATAGTGTACATTTTAAAGTAGACTATGTTAGCTCCAAACAAAATTTAATTGAATGAAAGAAAATTTGAAATGATAATATAAAAAACAGACAATTTTTTTTTTTTTAAAAAAATACCAGTCTTTCTTATCTCTATAATAATTATATATTATTATTATATTTTTTCAATTGAAATATTTCAATGGAATAATAAAAAAATAATCATTTTCATAAATATCAGTCTGCCTGATGATTAATTTTGATTAATGAATACACATAGCAAATATTGATAATGAATAATTTATCAAGGTTGAGTTCAGGAATTACAATGTTTATGGTTATAATTTTATCAGTCATAACCTATCAACTAGGTCTCTGTTATACGTTACGCTTTTTGGAGTCAAGTGATGGTATTAATGTTTGCAGTTTGTATAAATTAATTTTAGTATTGATTGTTTGAATATTTTCCCTTTGTTAGTAACTACCCATAATAAATGAAAACTAATATAGATACCTACTATGTTTTTATGGATAAAAATAATAATTTTAATAATTATGTAAAAAATAGTAATTAAATTAAATTAAATAATAAAAATAATAATTAAGTATCACATACTACAAAACAAAAATACTTGATTATAATCAATAATGTATACAAATATTTTAAAAGGTAAATTCTATAACATTAAATATTAACAACGCATTTTTAAAAATGTTCTTTCCCATTATGTGTATTAGTATATATATATATTTTTAAATGTAAGTAATTTTCTAATTTTCACATAAACTAAAAAATTCATACATTTTTTAGAACTGTAATTATATACATTCAACGTAGAGTGAATATAGACGAACACCGTTATATATTGCGTGTTAGTAGAATATATTGGTCAGACGATGAAGATCAAATCCGAAAAACGATTGAATAAAAACAAAAATAACAAATATAGTAAAATTGATTTTATGTCCACTCGACAAAAATTATATCATGAATACGTTTTGTATTAAAGTATAAAAACAGAAGAATTGACGCCCTAAATACAAATATGCAAGGACATTGAAAATTAATACCTAAGCCATCATATTAATTGTAGTAGTTTACACTCAAAAACTGAATCAAGCTATAGCTACAGTGAAAGTTCATAGATGCTTTTAGTTTAAACTGAATAGTATATAAATTGAATATGATATTTTATAAAAATTAATTCAAAAAAATTATACACACATATAAGATATATGCAGAGTGTATCACAAAGTTTTGACAAATTAAAGAACTCGTGTTTTAATCAATATTTTTTAATTTTTCATAAATTTAATAGACGTTTGTATGAAATATGTAATAAAAACATTTTTATTTTTTTTTTGTACATACAATTTTAAATTTTAAATTTGGTTTGTATTTTTTTGAAAAAATTCAAAATAGCTTATTAAATGCTCAAATTAAACTTAAATATAGGTATATTAAAAACAAAAACAAAACACCTAAGTACATCTTAATATGAACT
The DNA here is from genome assembly GCA_020882235.1 of Schizaphis graminum. NCBI lineage: Eukaryota > Metazoa > Arthropoda > Insecta > Hemiptera > Aphididae > Schizaphis > Schizaphis graminum. Next base: position 86,929,131 of record CM037033.1, on the reverse strand, counting down.
ATACCTACTATTACAAATTAAAATTTTTTAAACATTAAGTAATAATTGATTATAGCCGATAATTTTTTTACTATTTTGTAACATAACATAAATATCTAAACGCTATAAGTTCCTTTACTTTGCTTATAATCACTAAGATGTAATATTAAAATTCACTGATATTTTTTTGTCCCCGTAGATATTATAGCATCCAGTAGTCTGTACGGACATTAAAAGACGTGTTTTAATTCGGGATAATTTATTTTTAGCCATTTCAATAAATAACATTACGGTTAATGAAAAAAAAAAAAATCCCAAAGAAAATAATGTAACACGAATGAAATATTTTTTAACAATGTAATCTTAGCTAATTTTCGGGGTTTTTTTATTATATATATTTCACTAAATAGTGTCTTAGGGTGACATACGAAAGGCCGAATAATTAATAATGTTTAGCGCTTTAATAACTTCCTGGCCTTGTGATTATAATATTATTATGATATGATAATAATATTAATGCTTTTAATGATACCTTGATCCGGTGCACCTATACATAATATATAATATTCGATGAGCACAAAGGTTGTCATAACAACAATATTACTATATTATTATTATCATGAGATACCACTGCTGGAAAAGACTCGACTCATAGCGGTGGTGTAGCTGAATTGCCTATCCAAGGCGCCGTGTTAACACAATATTTCGATGTCCATCCAATCCTCACTGGTTGCGTACTATAATATTCTGGACTTCGTGCACTTCGTTACCCGTATAAACTACATTCATGGTAAATTTAGTTGCCTAATACTAATATTTAGCGTAACGCGCGTGGATAAATAATATTTTTGGTTTTATGATCTGAATTTAAATTATATTTCCTACTTATTAACTTTACACAGCGGGACGCTCACCATTATTTTTTTTGATCATTTAACAGCAGCATTATTTTAAATTGTTTTTCTTTTCTTTTTCTTTTTTTTTTGAACGACCTAAATTTGATTTTTTTTCATTCTAGACCAAAACCAAACAACTCATAACGTTTCAATAGTGTGAATAATTAATAATAACCAATAGTTGGTAACACGAATGAATAAAAAAATATCTTTATGTGCGTATTTGCCAATAATTTAAAAAATTTATAATTCGATTCATTATTAACTTGCAGAATCATTAAATAGACATAAACTTGTTTTGCAAGGTACTCGTATTTTTTAAAAAAAATCAAGATAATTGGATGAATATTTTCAGAGGGCATGTGTGACAAAGATTTCTATTTTCAAATTTATATAGATGGATAAATACACGAACACATTTTTCGTACCAATAACTACGCTTATAATTTAATATATAGTAAAGAGAAAAAAGATATATGTAGTTGGAAAGGTATTGAAGAATAGGTTTGCATAGCATAAGTTGTATATATATTTTATAGTGTGATAACCGTAAAGGCAGGTAAAATATGAAAATACTAATGAGGAAAGCACTAGTAGCGCTATCTATGATGTGAGATACAATTTTTTAAAAATTTATCAGGCATAGTTGGGTAATACCAAAAATAAAAAGCAGTAAACCTAACCGATATATTTACAAAAAAATAATAGTTAATATTATTGATTGTTATTCAAATGTGCATAAAAAAGTAATGACTGTGTGTTCGTGTAGTTTATAGACTCAGAAACAAAATTATATTTTTCCAAAAAATTTAAATACGAAAAAAAGAAAAAGACCGAAGAAATACACACGCCAATATCGAACTGTACGTGCAAAAAATATGCAATTTTTCATAGCATGTTGATTTCATAAATTTAATTTTAAACAGTTTTTACAATAGAATTTCAACCATAAATTGACGATACTATATAGTTGATATTATTATTTACCCACATGTAAATTATAATTTCCGTGATTGCCCTACGGCACAACGACGACTGTCCTTTCGAGTTTTTGTTCGACTTACTTATTAATATATTATAATGTTATGTAGGTCGGGTGCATATTATTATTATCATCATCATCATCGTCATTTGCATCATAGTTGTCGTCAGCATCGTCAAAACACTATATCTCGTCGTTATAAATAAATACGATTTTATTATTCGTAACATTTTAAATTTAGTATACAGTTTTCAACGTGTTAATATGCTCACTACTTAAGAGTGGGCGAAACGTCGGACCGGATTTTTCGTATAAAGAAGCTAGGAATGGGGGGGGGGAGAAAGAGCGAGGTAACGTAAAAAAAAAAAATCGTATTGCCCAGGTGCCCATAACGTCGTTTGTTAACTGCGCCCGACGGGAAACATCCCACCTAATTAAAAAATAACATGACTCTGCGCGTGATGATAATCCTTTGTTTCGTTCAACGTAAAGTGTGCGACGACTTGTAAATCGTTTCGGTTCCATTGCAGGCCAGATTAATACAAAAACGCAACGAAAATAAAAATTACAAGTAAACATTAACCCTTTTATATGTTTTTAATATTTTACTCTACGAGCATACTTTTTGCTAACGAAGAAAATAATAATAATACGAGAATGGCCAGAAAACAATAAAAAAAATATTACGGTACAAAAAGTCGAGTGCTGTAAAGCTACCTGTAGTGTTTATACAATATTATGCGTATATATAAAAAAAAAATGGATAACAATGCGCTAAACGTACGCGTTAAGCTGCTCGAAAGCTTCGTCAATAAAATCGCACGTAAACTATACTATAATTATTGTTGTTCAATAACATTTTTATACTGCTCAAACTAATAATATCGCGGTGTATAGAAGTTACCGTTAGGGAAAAAAATAAAACAAACATTGATAGGTACTCTTAAAACTATTATTTATTACCACGTGGAATTCGAACATAGTATTTTTAAAACTAGTTCATTGGAAGGATTCAAACCATCGAAATATTTTACAGACATTGTTCGATTTAGATCGAAAACAGAGATGTACCATTTATTAAAGTGTTCTAAATTGTACAATTAGCTATGTATACGGTGTGGAACCGATTATAGCAATAAGTCACGTGGGTCGTCTCTTTTTTCGTCGTCTAACTGTAAGCTTTAAATCCTATTACACGAATAATTTTTTACCGTTATTTGTATTTATTGAAATAAAATATTACCAATTCAACTGACAATGACTGAACAATTTTAATTTATATATTTTGTCTTAGTAGTTGATATTAACTTTTTTTTGTATACTACAAATGTATCAAATTAAAAGTTTAAAATATCTAAAATGTTATTTAAAGAAAAATTCCAACTAAACTCGTGATTACCTTGATTGTTTGTAAACATCGTCTAGAGTAATGACTAAGCACACTGCAAATGTCGATTGTAAATTCGATACTAATATTTTTTTGATAATTTAATTACTTATATTAAACACGACCCGATTAATCCACAGGTAAGAAACAAAGTGTATTATTGTTATAAGTTTAATGGAAAATAAATATTATCATAATATTATTCTATTATAATAGCGAGGCATAAAGTAATAAGTAACTTGCAAACAATAAATATTGTACGCTATTTAAAAATAGATTATTTAATGGAAAAAACAGTATGTATCTAGTTAACGCATATCCTTAAAGTTAAAAAAAATATATAATACGTGATCCAGTTTATATATTATAGAGTTTTTAATTTACAATTTATAAGTGTTGTTGCTATTACTTTCATGTCAATAATATTATTCTAAATTATTCTATAAAAAGAAAAAAAACTATATCCTATGAATATTCATAAACAGTATTTGGAAAATATTTGATTGGGTTAGAGCTGAGTGTTATATGAACGAAAATTCGGTTTAAAATATTATTTTATCACAATTTATATTTTATTCGTTATCGAAACCGTTCTATGAAATGGTTGAGTATTATGAAATTTATATTTGTACATAAAAACGAATTTCAACGGCTTTTGTTTTTAACTGTTATAGACATTATTTGGTACCATTCACTCAGGCCAAGAAAAGCAAATGGAAGAGGGCTGGTGTTAAATTGCACATATATAACGATCATACGTTCGTCGCTAAACATTTGTCCAGGTACGTTAAGACTATTTGTGTACGTATGATATTGATATAATATTAAACGTATCGATACGTTTTATTTTTTAAATAATTGAGGTTGCTGCGTTACTCCTTTGCTGTTTTAAGAAACAGTTTTAATCTAAATTAAATACCAATAATAGCAAAAAATGTTAATTGGATGGATTACTGGTAGGTAGTACGTCCAAAAATAGTCTAGTTTAAGTGACTCGTGTGGGGTGACAATTTCATTCTCGAGAAATGGCAATCCTCTATTGAACCTCATGTCACACACGTCATCAGTGACTAAAATAACTCATAAACAGCCCTTTCCATATAATAATATACTACTTCCTATAATTATTTTAAATCATTAAAATAATATATTTTTAGTATTTTTCATGGTTATTATTATTTTTAATTTATTTAGTTTTTCTTTTCTAAATGTCAGTATGGTATCATATATACATTTTTTTTTATAATATACAATTTAAAATTTATAGAATACTTTACTGAATATTCCTTTACGCAAAGCATATTTTGAATACCAGTGCTTTAGATGATCAGATAATTACTATAATTAATAGTAGGCTAACATTAAACAATTTACTCCTGTACCAATCAAATTCACTCGTTCATACTTTTTAAATACTTACTAATAGTTATACGTGTGGTATTTAACTTAATGTTTTAACATTATTGAAAAATATTCTTCTTTGAAATGGAAATTTAAACGCATTCAAAAAAAGATAACCATAAAAAAATTGAAAAAAAACATCATCAATTTTTATTTGTAATTATTTCTAAAAACTTAAGACTTTTTGAGAAAATATTATTGCTTACCTTAAACGTGATAACTTTTAATAATATCTAAATAAGTTTTTTGATTCATGACCCATTTTGGTGATTGTAAATTATTTTTTACATTTAGCTCGATTGGCATAATCAAGCAAAACTTGGCATGTAGTTTGAAGTACTATATATTGGATAACTAATTGAAAAATTAAATTGTTGTATTGTTGTTGATATATTGCAAAAGCGTTCAATATTTCAATTTTTTATTTTCATTTAATTAGTTTGTTTCGTTTGTTGCGTAAAATGTTCATTTTATTGAACAATTCTTTGATTTCATACATTTGTTTTAGGAAATCGATTTAGTAGTATAATATGGGTAGATAGAAATATGTTGCTAAAAAAAAAAATTAATTAATTACATATTTTATAAATTAATGTAACTGTACTACGTCACAAAAATGTTGACTAACGATGTTTGTTCCATAGCCGCCTCAACTGCCTGGTGTGCGCTAGATACTTCCCAAGGCGCATCGGCAAACAAGGGTATGAGTGCAGGGACTGTCTGATCAAATGCCACAAGGAATGTCACGTTAAGGTGTCGGTGGTGTGCACCAATTCAAAAATTCATAATATCGACCTGTGAGTATATGATATTATATTATCATTATTATTATAGGTACCTACCGTAATAGTGTAATGACTGTAATTAGTTAGTAATATGAAACGTACACACATACTACGATGTACGAACGTATTGTGACGACGGAGTTTGATGACAATAATTATTTTGTAAGTGTTCGTGCGTGTGCCGCGTTATTGTCTCATCAAAATTCAGTGTCAAAAGAGAAGAGAACTCGAAGGCTTGTCTCTTTGCCTCATTCCATTGCAGTATAGAATGTACTTACTTTAATAATATCATGTCTTTCGACTGACCGTTTCTATAAAATAAATTTAAGGCGCTATTTTTGGTACTATTGATGACGGTGACAATAATATCGTCTATTGTTATTATAATTTATTGTTTTTACGAACGAGTAAATAGTTTAAGAATAACATTATTCTTAACGTCCGTCAAATTGGCATGGTATTTTAGGCTACAACAAGAAGACAAACTTACATCAATTAAATTCGCTAAGAATTTAATACACTACTTTCAAAATTTTCTACTTTCTGCTATTTTTTTTCACTAAAAACAAACATACTACAGCTATTTCGACGTATCACAGGCACATTGTACAAACACGTCATTTGAAGTAGTTGTAACACCGGGTACAAACATGAATTCAATTTTACTATAATATTATAAATTAATCGTATTATATTTAAAAACATATTCGTGATCCAATGTCTTAACAGGTGACTGAAAATTATTTAGTCATTTTTAAATTTAAAGTCTTATAACTGGATAGTGGAAGATTCATGTTTAAGTAAAATGTTTAAATAATAATATACATACGAGACCATCTAGACCCATTGAAATAAAAAATTCCGGGTACTTTTTGAACACACCTCGTATTCTTATATTTTGAGAGTACGCATAACGATTTTTTTTGTTAGGTATTTAAAATTGTAATATACAACATAATAGACCCTTTATAATTGTTCTATAATTAGAGTAAAAATAATCGAATTTTATATCTTATTTTAATACACGTTTAAATAAGTTATTTTGAAATTATGATAATGTTGTAAATTTAAGCATTAACAATATACCTTGCTTTACAACACGATTCATGAATTAAATCAAAATAGGTATTCTAATTTATCATATGGTACTTAATAGTTAATATCATAAAGTTAGTTCGATTAAAGTCAATTTAAAATTATAATTCTTTATTTTGAAACTAATAAAAATAAAAGGGCTAGACAATTTATATTTTCCAGAAAATGTATGAATTAAGTCCTGAAAGTATTTTTCCAAAATATACATATTATGTAATTGAATAATTATTATATAGTTTAGGTATCATAGGAAAAAAATATAATATGTATATTCTTTGTATACGTCTTTTAGTCAGTTTTAGATTTTAGATTTTATATCAAATTTTAATTTCATAATTAGTTTTGTTTATGAAAAAAAAAAAAAAAAATGTGAGAATAATATTCAAAAATTATACCTACACGTTAAATGTTAAAAAGTGCAGTACAAATTTGGATTCGACCATTCATTCTATAATAAGATATTTAGATTTTTCTTTAAAAAGTTAACGTTATTATATATATATATATATATAAATATTATGTATAAAATTATAATTTAAATTATTTAATTTGTATTCTTATACATAAGTACCTAAATATAATAGGTTTTTGACAATGTTTATACTATTTCTATGTATTAAAATATAAAATATATAGAATTATAGTCTTTGGCAGAAAATTATAGTTTCTTACTAAAATTAACAAAATATTATGTATTTACTTTTAGATCTAGTTGACTATAGTCAAACATTTCACAATAAATTAAATCGATTTTAAAAATGCATGCATTATGGTTACTATTGAAGCCGACTTGAAAAAAAAATAATAAAAATAAATTATAATACCAGTCAATAACGACCTTATCACCACATACATGTTAAACGTCACGATATTATACGCATTTACAGGACCTGTCAAGTCTAGGCTTGCGGTTCTTCAACTTTGTTAATATTATTTATGTATATTTTTTTTTCAGGAATAATTTAACAGTATTGCCATCGATATCGGCATAGTGACTGGACAGTCAGCCGCGTCAGACGTGCACGTCCGTTCACGTTCACATACACCTTATCTACCCGCTAATAATAATGTCATATTATCGTAACATTATAACATCATATTATATTGTATACAATAACCTTATTATATTTGTGTACACCAAACCATCGTATTATTACAATATATAGGAAAACTCGTTAAAATGGCGTCCAAATAAATAAAAACCGGACTGTCGTTACGCCCATATTATTATTAATATCATGTCCGATGCGCATTTAAACCACCGGGACGACGGTAAATCAACCGTGTCCAACGACAACGATAATAGTCATAATCATAATGATAATAATTAATAAAAATATAAAATAAGAGTAATAATAACAATAATAGTAGTATTAGTAGTCAGTAGCAGTAGAAGTAACCATGACATGGCGGAGCGTGGACGATGAGGAAGATGGTCGACGTAGACGCAAGACAAACATTGTTTTAAGGATCATGTATATACACAAAATTATAATATTATAGATTAGGAGGTAAAGGTTGGTTATAACCTAGACGTTCAGTAGTTATTTTTGTCCCGTACGTATGTGTAATAGGAAATAATAACGAACAAAATATAAATAATGAACAAATCCAAATATTTTTTGAGTCTATATATCACGTATTGTTATTGGCAGGCGACATTTATGCATGTGGTCAAAAAACATCAATCGTGTATACAAGACTGATGAATAATGATAATTTATAATGATAATAACCATAAATATAATAATAATAATAATAATAATAATAATAATAATAATAATAATCATGATAATTAAAATAATAATAATTTTAAAATTTTTATAATAATAATAATAATTATGTATTATGTATTAAAAAGACTAAGGTTAAAATAAAAATCAACGCTACGATAATATACAAACACACACTTACACATAAACACGTAACACACGCACTCTGTCACACACAAATAGGTATAGTTTGCCGAGTGATTATCTTAACGGTTAACACTCGTCACATCGAAAAGTATTGAAAAAGTGTTAAGGTTTTTAAAATATTTTTATTTTTTAACATAATTCGAATTCACAACGAAACAAAGTTATTGAATATAAATATTGTTTTACCGTCTTTTGTAGTAACTGTTTTGATTTAATATTCGAAAGGAAGAATATTTGTCTGATACATTCGATTTTTGTAAATCAGAATTCTCAGAAAAATATTCTGCTTCGGAATGCGAAACTAAAAATGTACGTTATCATTAAAAAAAGTGAAATACTTAAACAACGATAACGACAAAAACCGTAAACAAATATCATTCTTTTTTCAAAAACGTTGTTTTATAATGAATTAAAATGATGTAAGTACAAATATTTTTAAAATACGTCAAGTTAGACTTTACAAAATAATGAGTGTTCACTGTTAAAAGAACAATCACTCCTTTTATAGTATAAGATTTGTTATTTATATACGTATGCAGACACATAAAATATGTAGATATATAAATCGGTATAGTAACATTATAAATACATTACTTGCCGATCTTATTCGTCTAAACTACATTTTGGTGCTTTAACAATTTTCACCTAAATTTGTCGGTTAGCGACAATATCCAACAATGTAACTAGGTATACATCGTCGTATATTGTCGTTCTTTGTTTTTATTTGTATTGTTATGTTTTTTCACACTTAAAAATTAATTATAACGCTATATTATATATTATTTCCGTTATTAATATTAATATTCCTTGAAAACAAAAATAATTATACAATATGATTTCCCTTATCTAGTTTTTAAATATTTGTTAATAATATTATTATATAATATATATAATAATATATATATCATATTATATATAAATCATAATATATTATGTAATTTTATCAAATGCAGAAAAATATTGTTGTAATAAATATTATGTATTATTATTTTTTGTTCCATTATTCTTACGGTATAATATAATATTATTTTCAAAAAACAAAAAATAAACAAATAAAATAGAATAAAAACTTCATAACACACTCGCCTTATTATAATAATATTATAGTTATAATAATAATAATAATAATAATATCCATAATAAATAAATTATTCAGGTTTCAATCGGTGCCAGTATTCCACGCTCTGCTTCGGTTTGCTTAGCATGTCCTTCCAGTGCTGTGCCTCCAGCTGTCCAGTCGCATTTTTGTTGGCTGACAATAATACATCATACGAACCCATTAAAATACATGCAATAGGCGATTGGGTAATTTGGTTGGTTAGTAGATGAGTGGGCAATAAGTTACAAAAATGATATATGTATAGGGTGTTAGGGGAGCTTATCTACTGTATTAAAATTGTTTAGCCTAGTGGTCTTCAACCTTTTTGGACTCGCGACCCACTTTTTTAGGCCAACAATTTTCGCGATCCACGTAAGCTTTATAACAAAGCTACTATTGCTTAATGACTTGCAGTAGTACTATTAAAACTGAATAAATAAAAATTACATTTTAGTTGGCGTTTTCATTTATTAATTTTCTAAGTTTAATAATTAAAAAATTATTTTTACCTTATATATTTTATACATTTAATTTTTATTTTAAAAAGAAGACCCAATTTTAAAATTTACGCGACCAAAAATGGGTCACGACCCACCGGTTGAAGACCACTGATTTTGCCTCTTCTAAAATTTGAGTGACGATGCGGGGGTATGTAGAAGAGTTTATGGCCAAATCTCGAGTAGTGTTAAATAGAAAACAAATCCCCTCATTAGATTGAAGTTCAGATAGTTGCAATAGTAACAACAGAATTATAATGCTAAAACCTACTAACGGGCGTGACGTTATAAATAATACAACAATTTTAAACTTTTGCACTTTTTTTACTTAATTAAAGTGAATATTTTACTGTTATTACGGGGCATTGAATTTTGTTTGATAATTTATTTCGAAAAGGATTGAATTCTACACAGCTTTACAGATTATCTTATTTTATTTTAAAAATTAGTTACAACACAGTATACGCCTGTCTAATATTTAATTCCTAACAATATTTATTTATGGTTTAGCCTGTATAATATGTTTTACATAAAGTGCCTGAATACTTTTACAGATTTTCAAGTTTATGTAACGACGAGCAACTTTTGCATGGAAGTGTATTAATTTAAAATATTATTATTTAATTATATTTATGTGAGATATTCTATGAACTCATAATAATCTGTGATGGAAACATCAGCTCTAGGGTACTAAGAACCTGGTAAGTCACAAGGCGTAGTTGTGATGAGTTTATGTACACTGCAAGATATATGTTGTTTTGATACTACAGTAAAATCTCGATTATCCGTCACTGTCTTACCTATCAACTTATGTTATACGTCACCTACCGTCATTATCATAATATCTGGAATTATAAAATAGAATATTGCACGTCCGTATTATGGGTATATACGTACTTGTGGAAAAATAAAAAAAAACTTACGAAAAAAGCTTGTGATTTATACAAACATAATAAAATAACTATTGTTTCATTTAATTTTACCATTATATACACTACCTACTATGTATAATATTGAAATTGGAATTGATATAAAAACAATTTTTTTTTTCGTCAAAATGTTGATCCCGTTTAATTTGGTTAATCGAAGTTTTACTGTGTTCAAAGCTCGATATTGAGAAAAAAATAGTAACACGTGTACTTTGATATTAACTTGTTCTTTTTTTTAATTAGCTAATCTCATAAATCCACGATTGAATTTGTAAATAAACTTTTTAATATTTTTTTTAATTCTATTGTATTAAATTACATAGTTAAAAAAATATCAATGAACTCTAATGAGCAGAAGAGGTAACTTATATATTATTATTTAAATAATGGGAGGGAAATTCGAAAGTACATTATTGTTATTTGTTGGCCTAAATAACAGCAAACCCTCCTACGTGGTTTTTACTTTAAATATACTCATGAATAAGTACGCTAAAGAGTGGACAAAATTTAGTCAGGGTACTCAATCACCCCATGACCTAAGTCAAGAACTCAATTAATTATTTTAGAAACATAATATAATATTACATTATTTCTAATTTAATAAAATTTAATATTTTCCACGCATTGAAGGCAGACAGATATTGCATTGGCGCACACACTTACATGATATTGTTATCTTGCCAATGAGTTCGTTACGACCAATGTTGTCAAAGTCCATGACCATCACCTCCAAAGCCGCTTCTCTAAGCTGTTCCACTGGCAACGTGTACTCAAATTTCTCGTCGAAAACCGGGTTTAGATTGCATTTGAAAACCATGCTCTTGCGTTTTTCCACTTTTTTGTCACCCACGTGCAACCACACTTTCACGTACGGATCTGAAAACAACAGTACAAAATGCATTTATTTCTATAACATATAAAATAAGATATTTTATAGGCTCATATATTAATGTTTTATAACTGATTTTGATATTTCATTGGATATGATAGTTTTAATGTATTGAAAAATAAATTTAATAATTATCATAGTACCTAAGATGATAGGATATTAATTTCTCTAAAAATGCATAGCTTGGTGGTAAAGGTTAAAGTACAATTTAGTCCTAATATAATTATGAACCATAGATAAATATTAAATTACAAAATTTCATACTTCAATAGTTTTATGTTTCTTGATATAAGGTAAACATAGTGATTCACTGACCATGATCATCTTGTACAATGTTATCCTTAATAGGAATTTTAAAAATACTGAAATATTATAATATTTGTTTCAAATACTTGGAACCATACTACCATAAGAAGTTTTCTGAGATTGTATAGACTTATGTTTTCATACAAAAACTCCCTTTTTCTGTGATTTTTAATCATAAATGTTGACGCATCTAATTCTAAGTTTTAACGATAAGTTTCTGAGTTATTATCGTTATTTACTAAGACTTTACAGTAATAGTTGGAAATTGGAAAATACATTAAAAAGTATAATATGATATAATATATTTTAATGAAAATGTTTAAAATTTTACAGTTTCAGTAAATTAATATTATTTAATATAATTTTCAAGTATTATCCTCATAGCTTATTTTCATATATTATAAATCTATTATTTTAGATTGCCATCCTTAGTAGTTAAAGTAAATTGCAGAGCTAATCGTTGGAATTCACGTTTAGACGTATAGATATTTTGATTTTAAAAAAGGGAATGCCACATGTTATAATATTTATCCTTGCAATTTTCTTAATATTATTCAAAACATTCGTATGCTTTACATATCTGTCTATATTAATTAAAAACAAAGTCACGAAAAAAAAAAAGTAACGTATCTTTCATATTAAGTGAAAAAATAAAAAACTACTAGTTTTAAAGGATTTAAAATTTATTAAGCAACATATACCAAAAAAAAAAAAAAAATTAAAATACGTGGTGGTGTGTTCTAAATAATTGTTGTTCAATAATAATAGACATAAATAAATCGTGTTTTGACCATAGTCATACAAGTAATGAAACTTTAAAATGACAAAAATTAGTAATTTTTGTAAAAGATAAGTTTTGGACTCTATATTTAAAAACCATAGAAAATAATTAAAATAGAAATCTTTAAATATATACTAATGAAAGATATTTAATTTCGCCTGATTTAAAATAGACAGCAAAAAATACTCATAATGCAAGGGTGCATTGTTATCATTGTTATCCAAAATTTCCAACATCAAGAAAAGAAGTTCACGAATCATTAAGCTTATTAGACATAAAACAAATGGAGGTGAGTTATTTGATATTTCATTATGAAAATTATACCCTAAATAAAATAATTATTTTGTCGTGTAATACAAAAATGGATTTTTAAAAAATAATTCTATTTTGTATACTTAGATACTATTTTAAATATTTTTAAAAATATGACATGCAATTATATACGATTCGTGGCATTAAAAATGGAATATATTATAATTCATTAATGTTATATTTATTGCTAAATATAGTAAAAGACATAATATATTACATTAATGACAAAAATCAAAATAGTGAAGAAATACCTCAAATTATTATTTTAGATTTTGAAATACAATCATCAAGCAGTTTTTTAAATTTTTCCAGAAACAAAATATACAATTTAATTCAGCAAATGATGGTATTAAAAATAATTGGTACATGTTTGTATTCCTTTATTCAATCCAGAAGAAGTGAAAGAATATTTTATAGACTATTTGATTGTAGACAAACATAAAAATTTAGCAACAATTAAGCTTTGTAATAATTATTTAATAGATATTAACGAAAATGAGGGGGCCGAAATTTTCTGGTAAAATACATATGACAGATAAAAATAAAAGTTTTCATTCAAATTTATATCTCCAAAATCTACATATTTTCAAAATTCTTGAATATGAAATGCGTGAAATTTATAATGATATTTTTTTTATACTAAGACAATATCATCAGTTTGATAACATATAAAATAAAGTATATTTTTTTTTTACAATTTTTAAATTACGAAATTTACGAAATAATACACTATATTTTTTAATAAGAGATAAGCAATTTGTGTAGAAACTTATATACACACCTCTTACATCGTTAAGTTTACATATATTAACATCCCGCCTTATAGGAACTTAAATTTGCCCTTTCAAAATAATCGTCTTACTAACAATTTACAGTAAAAAAAAAAAGGAAGTAATCGATACAAGAAACTTGTACCTAACTACTACAAGAAATTCTTTTGATAAAATAAGTAAATGAAAAATATTATGGTTCCAAGACATACACTTGATGTTTCCAAAAATCAGAATATTTTGAATTATTTTATTGCGAAATGGGTGATCATGCTCTGTGATTTATCTCGTATATTATATTGTAATTTCATACGATTATCATGACATGAACGGTACATACGGTATGTTGCTACACGGGAGTAATTAAATTAATAATTACTTCGGTAGCGTGTGTATATTAGTAATAATAACAATAACATAATATCGTGTACTATTAAAGCAGTGATATAATTATGACGTGATGTCCGAGTGTAGGCATAATATTATGGCGATGCACACGACGCCTAATACACGCCAGTCATCGTCATCGTTCTATATATTATTATTATAATATAATTGTAATTATTTCAAAACATAAATTAATATCAACCAATCGGCATAACGACCTTCAGATACTGTTTAAACGGAACTATATAATACCGTAACAGACGTCCGTTTCCGCGTATTATGATTATACTCGTACTATGACGTGTGTGTACCGCCGTAATGACGAATTACTTGGCAGTAATCAGCACGATTTAATACGGTATTATATAATGTGTATCTACTACGACTATAAATCGTATGTAAATAATTAGTTGTAGCCATTTTAGCTCGTTAGCCGTCACGGATATGGTAAGTTATTAGCGTATAACGGACTACGACCCGTCCTGGCAGGTCCTCGTCAATTATACGTACCTATGATTCACCAAGCGATTGCAAATTTCGCCGATTTTCGTGCCTTACTTTTATTATGTGAATTCTAATTATGGACTCACCAGTGATATAAAAGTTAACTCTTTCGATATTATTTATTTTTTGAAAAATTGTATTTTTAAGTGTCAAAGCAAAAGTTTATTGTATAATAAATAATAACACTTTTTTTTTCTTCAAATGTAAAGCTTAATCAGTTTACTCAACGTCCTAAATGTTAGAGACTATCGCTTTTATTTTATATCGTGTAGATTATAATAGTAATACATATACATTAATTGTTGATTTTATACTATGTTTTGATAAAGCATAATATTATAAAGAGTAATACCGAAATTCCCTAAATATATTTCACAACAGTTGATAAATTTGGTTTTAAATAATTAATTTTATATTATGACTCATGAGCCGAGTGAACAATGTATTTATTTTATAATGAGTTGTGTATTTTTATTATTATATTTTATTTTATTTTGTGTATTTTTAAGAGTAAAAAAAGTGTTTATGGTGAAAAATTGGATTTAGCTGTTACTTTTTAAAATATAAAAAAACAAAGCTGTCAAGTAAGTATTATTACTACTATCAATGTACAGTTAAAGGCTTAAAGGAATTAAGTTTATAATGAGGTTTACCATGTGGATCTAATAGTGTAGGGTATAGATATTTGTTAAATTAAAATCCAAAATTAAAAATTATATAAT
This sequence comes from Schizaphis graminum, assembly GCA_020882235.1. Lineage (NCBI taxonomy): Eukaryota > Metazoa > Arthropoda > Insecta > Hemiptera > Aphididae > Schizaphis > Schizaphis graminum. The sequence continues at coordinate 86,913,491 of CM037033.1, read as the reverse complement.
ATTATTAAAATTTTAATGAAAGTACGTATTTTTTTTTATAGTTTGTTGTTTATTTTAAAACGTGTTGGGAATTATTTACTTTTGGTCCTTCAATGTATAAACTATTTTCAATTTTATATTAAAAACCATTTAAGAACTGAAGAATTTTTTCAATAAAAAATGTCTCCAATTATCTTTGTATAATCAACATATTTACCATTTTTTTTTTGAAAACAAAACAAACACTTATTCAAATTTTAATATTATTTTTTTTTTTTTCGTTACCTTGCTTAATCTGCGTTTACTTGTTTATTTATACAATTTAATAATGTACCTGTGAATTTAATATATAATATTAATCTGACTAGCGTGTCGATAGTAGATTTTCTAGTATAAGTATGTGCGCGATTAGGTACTCGACAGTGTGGTACTAATATGTGTATTCACTTCAAAATATTATTATGTTATAAAACATATTGTGCCGTAAGATTCTCTTCGCTTCACTATCCACATTTTCTCAGTAGATTATTGTGAGCTGAACGAATATGTTTGTGTGTTCATGGTTTGAATCATTTAAAAGTTACAACTGCAACTGATAATAATTTCATATTATACGACATATTTTGGTGTACTAAGATTTTTAATTAGTTAAAAATTGAATTTTAACATATGAATTGTATTATTAAAATGAAAGCGCATTGCATTAATTCGCATATAATCCGTAAACTAATAGGGAACCAATTTGGAAATCGGTAGCTGATTCGTAATATTTATCACTGTTTTATGTTTTTTAATTAATACAAACGGCGGGCCAAAATAATTGATTAAATAATGCGAATATTTACCCTAAATACATTTACCGGGTACTTATCCAATTACTTACTCCATCACTATATTCGCTACTTAGATACACATATGCGAAATAAAGCTGCGTTGAAAACGGTTTGACGTTTTTATCCCGATAAATCGAAATCCAAGCTCCGAAAAACTAAAAATGTTATTATAATATAATGATTAATGATTTAAACGGTGACAACTCACCCCCTCAGCCGTCCAGCATAAATTAATAACACAATATTCGTAATTGTGTTTAGATAATCTGTTTCAGCGCAGAAACGGCGAGTGATCGAAAGCTTTTGTTTAACGGACAACGCGCGAGTGTACGCATAATATATGATGATGATAATATTGTATTACGAAATATATACCTACCTATCTACCTACCTACTTACCTATCCACCTACATAATATTATGATGTGAGTAGATGTTGTATACGCAAAGTGTTTCTTTTTCACTGCATAAGAAAATTATTTTTAGATAACACGACCCGAGACAGTATGATGTGAAATTTATCAAAAATGGGACAAGAACTGAAGTGTGTATGAAACGCACTCGGGGTATAACATAATATATAACACATAGGTTAGGTAGATTTCCATTAGTCGACTGGAGAGTTGAAAAATAAAAGAAAAATCCAACCGAATTTTCGATCAAAACTTTCAAACCACCGCCGTTGTCCGTTTCACCGCAACCGTGATATAATACATATAACATAATATTATGATTAATCGATTTTCGCGCTCTAAACAGAAATAGATTACTCTTCGCAATAACACGCTTGACACACTTCGCCACTGCGTTATGTATGATGTAGTATCAGCGATCTACACGTATTATAGAATAGGTAAACGATATATGTGGACTACATATCGGGTCGATCAGAGACTTTTCTGAGGTCCTTACCTAAAACAAAATTAGAAAATTAAATTCGGGTTGGAAAAGGGTGATTTTGGAATTTCACTCGAGTCAGTCATTGTATAAAACTTTCATTTTTATTGATAATTTTACGTGTGTGTGTGTGTGTGTGTGTGTGTGTCGATCGTTCAATATTACAATGACGTGATTACATATAATATTTCTAAGTATAAATATTATTAAATAAAAGAGCTATAAAGTATTGTAAATTGTAACTATTTATTGATTTAAAAAAAAAAAACCATAATTTAGGTACACAGCGAAGCAATGAAGGTATTGATTTTAGAATTATGTATATTTTTCATATCTAAAGATATTTCTAGTAGAAAAAATGCTTAGATTTTGAATTTTAAATTTAGTTACTGTGAAAATATTGGATTTGATTAATACTTTGGTGGGTGTTTTAATTATTTTGTTGTACTTCAATTAGGATTTTTTTTATTACGGTAAGTTTTTGGAACACGTGTTCTAATGTGTGGAACTTGGTTTCGTTGCTAAGAATTTGGTTGGCAATTTATCGGTGAGCTGTGGTAACTCGGTGAGTGAAGTTACCAATGAAATTACTTAGTTACTATCATTGAATACTATTACAACTTTTTAAATTATTTAAATTTATTTTATTTACACCGTACAAGTAATTGCTGATTATTAATTTATTTACAAGTGTTATGTATAAGTGTATTATTTTCAAAATATTTTAAAAGCTTATGCAAATAAAAAATTTTTTAAAGTCTCATTTTATAAAATCTGAAACAAATTAAAGAATATAAATTATTATTACTAATGTTAGTACTGGTGTAATTGTGTACTGTGTAAGTACCGTGCAAGTAGAATAATTGTCGGGAGTTACAATATAAATAAACAAAGGATGGAATGAATTAAATATAAGCATTTATAGAAAAATTATATTTAGTGCTGAAATTTATATTTAATTTAAATTCAGAAGATTATTTTAACGGAATTGCACACAGTCGTGTTATTTATTTATGCAATATAGGTACCTGGCATGCATGCCTTAGCATATATTTAATAATATATTATGCTACATAAACTATAGATAGTAATTTTCTTACTGAATATATGCATATTATTTATTTTTTAATTAGATAAAAGTTTAACCCGTCGTTGGTGTCGCTATGAGCATTTCACTTACACAATCGCCATTTTTAGAACCACTGATTTAAATATTATTGGATTTTGACAATATTAAATATATGCTTCCTCGAGTTATTTATGAAAATGAATAATATTTACGGAAAAATATTAAAAGTTATAAATAAACTTACAAAGTTATCAAAGCCCAATGTTTCCATGTACGTAATAATATTTTATAGTTATTATAAAAATATTAGCGACACCAACAACGGTTTAAGATTTAGGATATTATGTCGATAAAAAATTCGTGGATTTAATTAATAGCTTAAATTAAAATCGGTATGCCTTCATTGCTTACGGTAAAATTTAAAAAAATTAAATTTAAAAATATGATTTTAAGAATTTTTTTGTGAAACGCGTTCGTCGCAAGTAAATAGCAATAAATAAACATATTTTTATCGCTCACATTAAAACCAGTGTCGAATCTAATAACGTTTGTGTTAATTTGTGTTACCGGGAACTATGTATAATAACAAAATATATAACATTATAATATTATAATATTATTATTATTATTCATATCCCACGTATTTACATAATATTATTAAGATTTCTGAGTACCCGTATTTATTAAATTACTCGTATTATTACTTTTAAGGTATTTATACGAAAATATAGATACGCGTGTAATCGTTACGGCTTAACTTGAACCTGTCGAGGAAACTATTTTTATTGTGTGTCGTAATTTAAATATATAAAATATACATACAAACATATTACGTTATATATTGACACACATAGACATCATAATATCTTATGACAAAACATAAATTTATAACGATTTATTTATTTATTACAAGTAACAATTTTAAAGTGGGTAATAATATGAAATAAACATTCTCGGGGTATCCATGAATTATGACAAACTTCTGATTGGCAATGCGTCGCGAAATCTCGAATGATGTGCATACAAAACATAGCTTTGTTTCTGCAATTTGCGACGGAAGAACAAATAATCATAATTCAGTCGCCCGTGGTGATTGTAGAATAGACATTTTTCTCCAAATTCGACTGAATTACTACAAAACTTGCGTTCCACAGTCTTAATTTTGAATACTTGGAAATTTCGGCGAAGTGATTCAGCAATAAATTACGAATTTACCTTAACATTACAAACGAATGCTTATCGAGTCACCGAAATACGCCAAACGAACTTTTTAAGCAGAAAAATATCATCTGATCGACCTTAAATGACCCCCACACGGAGGATCGACAGAGGTACGGAAATTCAAAGTATGCTGTTTCGTCGTCCCGTTCTCGTCGGTCCACCGAAAATAAAGTTTTAATTCGGACGTATGTAAGTTAATAATTTAAATTATTCCGGTTAAGCCCGAATACCCTATTGTCCGCTAAAACATACCGTTTCGAATGACTAGAGGCTTTGCAAAATAACGACCTCAGAACATAAACCACCCTCAAAATGTCCGTCGGCATACGAAACACAATCGCAAAGTACATACAAAACCACAGGACTATAAACTATATTTTATCGATATTATGTAGTTTATATTATAGTTAGAATAAGATAACAATCAGATTTTCAACGTTTTAATCAATTAACAGAAATTGAGAAAATAATGTATTTAAATACCATTATATATATATATATATATATATATATATCGATGTAAAAATACGAATACAAAATATTTACTTCTTTCATTGGTCGCTTCGATATCTAATAAGGTAGTTAATTTTAATATCAAGGCACAACTTTTAATGACGAGAGAAAAATTGTATGGAATTATATTTTTTACTAATTTAATTTTAATTTTTCATTGATAAATACTGAGTTTAACTTGTGTGGATACTGGACACTATATAACTAAACAATACTGTTTTAGTAAATTATATATTTTATCGTTTAATTTAATCATATGTCATATAATGTTTTATATGCTATATTGAGCGAATCTTTTTATGTAAGGCACTCATAATTTCTAAAACTATAAACGATTTTTGAAAGAAAACATATTTACAAAAATTAAATTAAGTAGTTAAAAAAAATTATATTTTATATTATTATTTTCCGTAATAATTACTAAACGTTCTTCCGTAAACTTCTATTTTTTACCTTTTTATGGCAACATGCATTTTAAATATCTTATTCTAAATCAGAATCCTTTTTAAAGTACTTTAACAATATTATATTAAAATTGAATTTTGAAAAATTAGCTTACTAAACTTAAAAGTTATAAATATTTAAAACTTGATGAGTGATAGATAGTGCAGTGGTACAGGGGTATATCACAACATTTTGGACTATAAACATAAAAATATTAATACTATTATAGCCAATAAAGTATTTGCCCGAAATGTTATTAATTGTATAAATCGAAATACTCTAAATGGTAGTCTGATTTGAAATGTGAAACATAAATAATATAATATGTTCAAAAATAATAAAGCACACTAAAAATAAAATTAATTTTTAAAAATATTATTTTTAATGATTTAAAATGATGTAAAATGAATATTATTATCAAATAATATGTATAATTAATATTGGTGTTTCTGAAATAATGTGTCTTAGGTGAAATGGACTACTTCGTATATAATATAACGTGAATTATGAATTAAACAATTCCCGAAAAAAATGTTTATTTTGTTAAAAAAAAAAGTGACATCAAACGTAAAATAGAATTTAATATCAATATTAATAATATGTTGTATTATTGTGTTTGATAATAGGTAACACGGCGTGATGTATAGGCAATAGTGATACTTCGGTTCATTTTCCGCAGTTTAAATATTTTGTATTTTTGTGTATTTTTGTGCTTAGAATAAAGAATCTAAATAATTTTTTTTTGTAACAAAATTTTCATATTTATTTATTTTTATAATTTAATTTTTTGGTGAGAAGTGTTGTTGTTTAGCTATTACCTATTTATTTGATTTGATTTTAAAATTCTATTAGTAATAATATAATGTTAAATAACTGGATTTTATTGTAATTAGTTTGTAGTTTATTATTTATTATTTTGCGTTAACACAGGTAAGTATCGTATTCAATATATATTATGCTGGAAGGAAAGTTTTTATTTTTTATAATTTTCTAGATAATTATTAATTTGTCTTCATAATACACTGTTATTATGCATTTTACTATTTAAAACTTCATGTTTTTAAAATTATAAAAAGTAGTACCTACTACCTATTGTTTTTTTATTTTAGATCCTGAGTGGAACAAGCATATATGATTTTACACTCAATCAATCGTAAAAAAATCTACACAAAATTTGTAATAATTACAAAATAATTACTAATAGTTTTGTAGTTAAATTTTATAAACTATAATTTTTATCTGATGCTTGGACATTTAATACAAGTTCTCCCAATCTCCTATAAACAGTGTATACTAGAACTAAAATAGTTATAAAATAATATATGCCCTTGATATTTTTTTTATACATAGTTGAAATTAAATTTTAGACAATATCTAAACAAATAATACAATTTTAGTTATTTTGTTATGATTAAAAAATATCACTCATTGTGTTTTTAAAATCTATTATTATATAATATAATGAAATGCTCATACTTTTTATAGTTTCATTTATTGCTTATAAAAAATTAAAAAATATTTTTTCGATTTTTCTAAATTTAAATAATTTTGCGTGAAGTGTAGAAATTAATTTTTGTTGCATATTGTTCTGAACGCTTAACAAATATTTACTGTTTTAACTTTAACAACAGTTTTCATAATATGTATAAAGAAGAAATTATTTTAATTTTTAGTTTTAATTTGCCAACTATAATAATTTCCTAAATTACAGTGAAGAGCTGTATTGTATTAATGTTAATTGGGTGGCCAAAGCAACTTGCCGGACTTCTCGCTTAGTCCTTCTCGTTTTCCCGATAAGTTATCTCTATAATCTGTGTCTCGCTGAGATTGAATATCGGCAAGTTTATTATGTTTGAACTATAACTATTATAAGTCAACTTATAATATTTCGTTTTAAACGATAAATATAGTCTCGCAAAGGACGTAATTCTTTATACATGGTGTACGATAATTTTTCTTTTCTGTTGGTTGGATTCAAAAGATATCACCACAATGTTGTAATTGCTTAATCGGACGTTTGCGTATACAAAACTATAAAATGCCAGCTAACGTGTCGCTTTTTTGCAGTCATCGGATGAAAATGCGATAACGACTGTTTCACAGCAATAAATTAAAACTACCGGGACACGGATAAACAGTAATTTAAACTAAAACCCTGTTAATAGTATCGATGATCTACTAAAATTCGTAATTTACTTTATTCGTTTTATTGTAGTTCTATAAATGTAGGATACGCTTGGGTGGTTAATAAAATATCGAGAAATGTCCAATGCATATAAATATTTACACAAATATTTCTGTGAAAAACACGTTATCCAAAAAGATTTTTTTTTTTGTTTGTTTAGTATAATTTTATATTGCTGAAAAGATTAAAAATAAGATTAAATAAACTAGATTATTATTCTAAAAATCTATGAAAATAAAATTATTAAACAACTAAAAACATTGCATTTTTAAACAACAAATTTTAAAAACTAACTATTTTTATACTCAATATAGATAAACAATTTTCAACAAACATTTTATATTTTCAGGATACTTAAGTTTTTTTAATTTTATAAAATATGTGTTATTTACAGATGCCATAATATATACTGAAAACAATTAAATGTTTATTTAATATAAACAATAATAATATATTATACAATGTATAAAAACTACTAATTAATAATATTAAATTATTAAAGCATACACAAATTGCATGTTGTACACAATACATAATGACAAAAAAAATTGGAATGGTTAATAGATATTATTTATTATATTATGAAATATAAATATAAAATAATAATACATTGTGTTGATAATTGACATAGTACATTTAGTACACAAAATAATAAACTTTGATAGAAAATTATTACAAAAAAGGAAGACAAGTGGGTATAGCTCTGCTGTACATTAGTTGTCAAGTGGGTCACTACTATGGGAATGTTAAATTTGAATTTTATCATGTACTATTGTATACGACAATGATTCTAAGCAGAAATGGTCTGTCATCCAATAGTACCACTATCTATATTTTGTGATATAATATTTTATTGATATAATAGTTATTAAAATCATTTATTTTACTTTTAGTATAATATTAGGGTAGGTTGGTATAATTTTTCCTTGTAGGTTAAATGCATTATTTAATTATTATAATAATATATATTTATACCATAACATTATACAAATGTATATTTTGACATATTTTATGTTTAATCATCTGTAAATATCGTAAAGCAACAAAAACAAATTTATAATATTATAAAAAGATATTATCTTAAAATAAATCAAAAAACTCATTGTGTATTATAGTAAAATATAATATAATAATATCATACACGTAAAAGTTTTAAGTTTCTACAAATAATAATTTAAAAAATTATAAAAAAATAACTTTAATTGTTATTTATTTTATCGTTTAAAAAGTAATTTTGTTCAAACCTTAAATTGAAATGTCCATAAAAAATAATTGCCTTTTTACATATTTTTTAGGTTAATGGTTTCAATATGAACATTTATGAGAAATATTGTATTACATTTTCAAAACTTATGTAGGTATAAAAATAAAAGTTCTTATGAATTTCTAACTATAAAATAGTTTGCAATTGATTTTGAATTTGATTTATTACATAAACATTTTATCTTCAAATTCATATTATTAATAAATTGTGCCTAATATTTTTGATATTTGTATACAACAAAAAATTTTCTAGAATTTTGAGTTTGTGCATAATTTTTTATCAACATTTAAGGAAATAATCTAAAAACAATTGAAAAATTGGCATGCCTATAAATAGCTTAAAATGGATTAAAACATTTTGAAAATTGTATTATATTATAATGAAAATAGTAATAAAAATATTTTGTGAACAATTCAAGTACCTATCTATATTTATTCATTTTGAAATAACAACAAAAATAAAAATCGTTTATAAAAACAAATAGTTATTAAAAGAATACATATTAAATTCGTACAAATTTTAATTTAAATGCTCATAATAAAATAGTTTAGATTTCTAGTAGAATTTTTTTTATACAGGTTGAAACACTTATAAAGAAGTTTGTATAAATATTCAAATCAAAGGTATAAATTATAAAATATTTTTTTATGTATTTTTAACTACAAAATAACTTGTAATTTTTAAGATTTTCATAGGTTTTATCAAAATTATAAATTTAAAGTCTTATGTGATAATATTTAATAATAGATTTTCATTATTTTTTAACTGAATTAAAAGTTTGTGAGGAGCTTTATACTCAATTTTAACCCAACAAATCATTTTTGTAAACATTTATAAAAAAAAAATGTCTTGTGCCTATAAAAAGCTTAAAAATAGTCAAGATGTTTTGGAAATTTTATTGTAACTTTAAATTTTATTTTTGATCTTAAAAATATCAAATATATCCAATTTTTACCAGCAGTCTCTTCCAATATGGAAAATCAAAGGAGTTCTAGCACTCTCTGCTTTTATCAGTTATTCCAAACACTGACAGTTTCTGTTACAATTCAGTTATTTGTAAGGAAATACGTTAAAATCTATCTTGGATACTAAACTTAAAACTGCACTTAAATCGCTGTTAATGTTTTATTTGCTCGTTTTTTTTTCACATCACAATATCACTAAATGACAATGAGGTGTAAATAAACGTTAACATCTGTAAGTAAGTTCCGATGACGACATTTGGAATATATTATAGTCACGAATGCCAACGACCAATCATCAAGCATTAAATACAGATAACTATTGACGTAATTGCGTACTTCTCTCTGCTTTAATTAAAGAGGGTGGGCTTGAATCTAGAACTTGGATGACTAACTGACCAATAAAATACATTTGAAATAAAATTTTTTTATTAAAAAAAAAAATATGAAAAAATATCATCGTCTATTGCCACAAGGGTTATTCGACAAGCATGCTCACTTTAATATTTTCCGTTAATAATATGTAGTAGTACAAATTTTGATTTTTGATTTTTTTTTTTTAAATATACTAATAATTAATGACTATTATTCAAATACTAGATTTTATTTTATACTACATAAGGTGTAATAGGTGTATCCTGTATCGATATCAAGTCATATTTTTCAAATGAGAAACCTCTTAAAAAAAAAATAAAACTGTAAAGTTTTTTAAAATATTAATGCATTTAGTGCAAAATTCAAGCATAGTAGTTTTTTAGTTATTAAATTGTTTATTCTAAAAATAATAGCCTTTTCAATTGGCTTATAGAAATATAAAATGTATTTATTAAAACTGGGATTCTTTGTTTTTTTTTTATAAATTAATGTCGTTAGATTATTTAAATTATTAGAAATATATTTAAAATCACATAAAGTTATAAAACACAAAAACTGTTGGTAAAATGTCGATTTAAACACGTTGAAATGTGCAGGAAAAATGATCTGCTAAATAATTTATAGTAGAAAGAGGGTGTTCTTGATTTAAAATATTGTAGTATGTATTCTATAAGATATAGAATATAACTTAAGTAGGTACCCAGTACAAAAAAAATATTAATAATGTATGATTATGGTTTTCTAGTATATGTATATAATTAAGTTCCAAAATCAGATATTCAACAATTGCATTATTGAAGAAGAAAAATTGGTTGAGAAATGAAAATGTCTAGTGAAATATCATAAAAATATATATATAGGAATAGCTTAGTAAAGTGTATGTGTGTGTGTGTGTGAGAGAGAGAGAGAGAGAGGGAATTGAGAGAGATAAAGTGTGTGAGTGATGTATTTCGTAAATTCCCGATGGCAGTAAGAGATCTCGTTAACTTTTCGTGCAGAGGAGGTATCATTATATTATACGGGCCCAAAAGCGGGTACTTTGAAAACCTCTTTCGCAAGTTTACTATCGACGTTTGACGTACGCGTTGAACTCGAATTTGTTTGACGGTAACCTCCGGACTTCATCTCCATCTTACCGGTTTATGGTATTATAATATAATCCTATTGCAAATCTTCGTAAAAGCATTCGATCGACATAATAATATATTTTATGAATTATCTGGTCAGACAGTCTTTCCGCAAGCAATGTGTGTATAATTTAAAAATTAATGTTCGTCTATTATTTATGTATGCACACAATTTATTATAATGATTAATTTTTAGACATTTACATTGAACATTATACAGGTGATTTGGACATATGCATTTTGAAATGGAAAAATAAATTTTAATTCTTTATATTTTAAATTTTCACGGACAGCTTGACCTGGAAACAATCCAGGTCAATATTAATACAATTTTTCAATTGATTTGGTTATGAACGCGAAATGTATTCACTGTGATGTAGGTAGAAAGACGAAAGAAAAAAATCCAATTTTTTGGTCGTCTGTATTATATATGTGTTTTGTATATTTGTGGCTTTTGTGATATAATAATGGTTTCACTTTTCATATTAACAAACGTCATAGTATTATATAGTTGATAAAAATATGTTTTTGAAAATCTCGTGTGTCATGATTTATCTGTTGAGTCCATCATGTGATTGTTAAAATATATCCAATGGCTGAAGACGTACATTTTTTTTTTTGTAAGTCTTTCACTAAATATCTTAGCAAGATAAAAATCTTGTATTTTTATTAGGCAATAAACAATAAATATATAATAATATTTATTTATTCGAATTCTTTTTTAATTTTTAGTTGTATATTATGTAAATTTTACTGTTTTGTATTTTTACGGTTTTACTGTTAATTTGTGGTTTATTTATTTCTGTATTAATACATAATATGTTATGTACAAATTTAAGTTATTTAATAATTATCTATTATATTGATAATTCTCGGTGTGATTTTGAAAACGACTATGCTAAAAATATATTCTATATAAAAATACGTAATGCACGATAAAGGTACCTACCAAAATAATTTGTTTTTAGATAACAGATGGAATTAATATTGTATTCTTCATTAATAACGAATACTATATAATATATATTATATATTTATTCTAAGTAAGTAATTCTTATTATTAATAGCTAAATGTGAAACATGTTTTTTGCGCTTTTTTGTTGTTTTTACATTTTTTAAATATTTTTTTTTTTTATTATTATTTTGATTTGATTGTATTCATTTTCAAAGAAAAAAAATACATTATTTAAGCTTTTAGTAGAATTCATATATAAAAAATAAAAATATATATATCATTAAATTATATTGTAATCATAATATTTTCTTTATTAGATTTTGGTATTTTTATCAATGAAAAATGTAAATCGTTTTATATACGAATGTGTAATGTCTCTATTTATCTACGTTACATAAAAGTAGATCACTATATGTATAAGCAGCACATCGGACGTGATACAACTAATAAATAAAACAGCTGGAGTTATGTAGTAATCGCTTTTATTTTGATTTTACTATCTTTATTGTCGTTTTCACATATTTGTTATTTTATAATTGTTAGTTTAATTAAGATAAAACAGTGGTAAAAACAAAAAAAATAAACAGTTGTTTTCTCTCGGTTGTGTGCTTTTTTAAAAAAAAATAAATTTTTTTAAGGTATATTATTGCATTTAAGATGTATTATATGATATATTTTAATGAGTTTAAATTTATTTATTTATTTTTATTGTTTGAATCTTATAATTGTTTTAGGATGCCATCATAACAACAAAAAAACAAAAGTTATATTAAAAATTTCGACAACCTTATAAATACAATTTGAATAACGTTATACATAAATTATGTAAATATTTGAACTCTGAATAATTTAAACAATATTTTTTCAAATCATAATTTTATATAATGTCTATTAAACCCGCGGTATGGTAATAATAATATATGTTCTTGAAATCGAGTTATTATAAGGTTGGAATCGGATTCATAGTCGGACCCGAGTTACTGTAAAAGGTAGTGAAATCAACCATGAGTAATAAACCGCACAAACTGTCAAACAACGATTGAAAATTATTCATTTATATATTTAAATTTTACGAATTAGATTGATTTAACGTTACCCTGTTGTCGTTATGCACATAATTACTATTATATATACTAAATATTATATTATATGTACCTACCTATTTTTTATCGACTAAAATTAATTATAATAGGATAAGAAATCAATTCACAGTGTATTAGAAAGAATAGTTCACGCGTTTAAACTTTATTTCAAATGGTTTATTTATTCATAAATATTTTATCCTATAAAAATAGATTTAAAATGTAAAGAACAATTACGGCATAGTTAAAGTTTTAAAAACTGCTGGATGGATGCAATGTTCGAGAGCTTATATAATTATTTTTATTTCTAATAATCCTTTATGATAGGTTTAAATAGGTTAATATATTTAAATAATATAATCGAATAAAATGGAAAATACACATATATCAATAAAAATAATATCACTGATGTTATTAATTCACACAACTATAATTGTATGTAAGCAATAAAATATATTTATTTTTAATATCATTATACGGATTCAAGATATTTTACACTGCCTACATAATAAAAATAATCCGTAACATATAACCAAACTTGTTTAGTCAGTTAAAAATAATAATATGAACGAATATTAGATCATATTAATATGTTCTACTGAGAATGATTTCATAAAATTATTTTTAAAAAGTCATTTAAAAACCGAACAGATCGCGCTACAGTTATTTTCAGCTACTCCTTGAGTAATTTCTCGAGGACAAGAGTCGCGTCTATAGTCTATAAAACTATGCTTGATAGAATATTATACAAACTTAAAAATTACTTACAAATTTATATAAACATATCAAAAATAAGTTGTGACAAAAATCCACACTTAAACTTAATGATAATTATTATGGTTACACGCATTTTCCACCAAATTGAACTATGTACGCATATTAAGTGAAAAACATAAATATTTTTAGATTTTATTGCGTAATTGAAGAAAATACATTTTGAGACGGATTTTCTCATAAAATGACTTATTAGCATTTGAACATAAATATCTCTCCAGTAGAACTACATTTGTCAAAATATCTCAGGTAAAATTTAGAAAGAAATGAAAACTGATAGAAAAAATATTAGAGACCGGTAAAATTAATTATACTTAGTACTTTGGTCATTAATATGGGTTTCTATTAAAAAGTTCAAAAAACAATCCAACCGAAGTCGGACCCCACGCATTAATTTTATATTAGAATTCTAATACGTAGTTATTTGCAAGTTTGTCACAATTTTTAAATAAAAATAGGTTTACAAGAGGTATTTATATAAATTAAAAAAATAAAATAAATAATATTAATTAATTTCTAAGGAGCCTAGTTCATGAAAATAAATAAATAAAATAAGAATCATGATGAAATGATTTCGAACAAAGTCAAAAATTTCAAAGAAATACTTTAAGTGGAGTCGTAAAAATCCTTAAATCTTAACAGTGAAAGGAGCTGGAGTATTATTTACTTTAATCATTTTTTTGTTTTTATATTTATTATTTTAATTAACATAAGTTAAAGCTCTCATGTAGGACAACTATAAAAAAAAAAATATTTTTTAATATATTTCATTGAAGATAATTTTACAAATAATTTCTTATATCGAAGATATTTTGTCATTTAATCGAAATGTTATCGATTGACAATAATATATTCAGACAAGTTGGCGTAGTTTGTTTCAAACTCCGAAAAGTTTAATTACAATTTAACGAATAATGAAGACACTTTTAGTAATTTATGAGAGTTCGTCAACTATATAATACGTACGTTGGGTGTTACAGCTAATCTTTATTTTCGTGAGTTTAAATTATGGATGATTATGCCTATAAGGTAACGCAACTTTAATATTTTCGTACACTTTGTACCAAACGGCGTATTTAAACAAATAATATTACTAAATACTACTATCGAAAACAATATTGATCCTTTTTGTAGTTATGAATCGTTCAAATTATTGAACAATAATACAGCAATAAGCACAACATATGTCTATGCCGACGTGTAGGCACTACAATGTTGTATATCATCATCATATTGCAAAACATTACCGGAAACCAAGCACAATGAATAAACAACTTATTCGAAAGTAATCAACACAATTTATGATCCCCTTATTATTCATTTAAACCATATTTGCAGCGCATGATCGTTTTCATTTGATATCTAACCAATCGGATAGAATTGTTGTATATTTTTTAGTTTTAAAAACGAAAATTTATTACATACATACAAATTCTAAACCAGAATAGTTTTTTAAAGATTTCAATATATATATATCTAATATCTATATATACATATATTACATAATTTAAATCACGTTTAATATACTTTTTAACTTTTGTTCAAAATTCGATCTTTATTTATAAAACTCTCAGCAAAATGTTTTGCATCAGTAAGGAAGTAAAATGATTGCTATAATTTATAAAAGTAATAAATGTAGAAATAATTTAAAAAAAAAATAGTCGATTCAAAAGTTATTTAGTAATGAATTAAATTAGGTATTTAAAATAAATACAGATAATCAAAAACACTAAAACTTCTCTAAATAACTACGTCTGCTCGGGGTAAATATGATTGTACCTAAGTGGCGGGAAAAAAAACTCACCAGATTTTCCGTTTATGTCCATTGCCTTGAGGTTTCTGGCCTCAATGATTCCGAGTGTCAAATTGTTAGTCATCGGATTGTAAGACAATGACGTCAACAAATGGCCACACTTATCCTTTAGCGGTGCTGTGAGATCCTTCCAAAACACCGGTTTTGCGGTAAAATCAACCTAAAATCAACAAGAAATTTGACATTAGATATATGTACGTATACTTTGAAAAAACCAACATGCAGTCTTAGTCACATAAAGATAATAATATTATCTGCACAATGTAAAACGTTAAGCGCAGCGGAAAATTTGTCAACCTCGCGTGTTTGGTAATAAAAAAAAATGTTGTTCGGGAAATGTTATTAGTTTTAAATTATAGCTTACAAAATGTATTAGTATTTAGTAGTTTATCACTAATTTCACCTATGCTGTTATATTTAAATTGGTGAATTTCAAAAAAATTTCTTGACATACATCACTTTGCCACATATGATCAGAATCCCCGTCTTTAGATAAAATAAAAAAAATTGAGGTTTATCTCAATTTTCTCAAAATTAATCATGTTTGGACATAATTCAGTCAAATACCACAGATTTATTCATATTCACAATTAAAATAAACATTTAAAATTAATTACCGATGTGTATAATTAGATATTGTTTGCTATAAACAATGCTTTCTTCGTCATTAATTATTTTATAATGTTTACCGACAAAATTAAATGTTTTTTGTCACTTTTTGATGAAATGAAATCATTAGTTTACTTAAGCTTAGGGTTTTGTTATTTTGTTAAATAGTTATATATTATTATTATATAAAGGAAAAGTTGTCTCGTTTAAGTTAGTTTTATTTAGAGTACTCCATATAATAAATATTTTTTTTACAATTATTATTTTTTCATCCAATTGAATAGAGACAAATAAAATTATTATTATCTTTTAAAACTCCATTAAACTTAGTGGCATACATTAATTTAGTGAGTAATTTAAAAATATTTTTTTAAATATAAAAGTGGAAAAACCTTATTTTCGCAGTGAATGGTTTTTATTTTTTAATAGTTTCATTTTATTACAATAACCATGTATTATTGTATTAATATATTTTTAAGTTATTAAAAAATAATATTTAAATTTCATTAAAATATACATATACATTGTTCAAATTTCTATTAAAATACTTTTACATTCTATATTAAATTTAATTAAAACCGGTGAATAGTCAAGAATTTTATATTGGAAGACCGGAAGGGGATGGAGTTCTAAGTTTTAGATTTAAGATGAAATGGTTCTATAATTCATCTGACGGATAACGATTATCGAGTATATTTTTTATATTTCCTCAACATAAATTATATAATATTATTGTTTCAACGTTTAACAGTGCTTGTCATTTCGCCGATTATTGTCAAGCAGATACACTTACGTTGTTCAACTCAATGTATGTCTCGCCAATAGAATCGTCTCTGGAGAACCGATCGTAATCAAACACGTGCAAGTGGAGAGTCCGATTGTGCAACTTTTGCATTGTGAAACCTGAAACAAATTAATACACAATTGCTTTAGTATATTTAAACATGATGTTTTATTATTATCAATAAAATTAACAAAATGGTAGAGTTTATCAAATTACGAGAAGAAGTGTATTCTAGAGTAAATTAAAACTTGTATTTGTCTTTTAATTATAGAGTTTAGACAAAAATACTGGTTTTCCTTGGTTTACATTCAGTTAAAAATTTTTGAATTTTTTTCCACGTAAAGCTGTTATATTATCAGCTATTATATTTAATAATAATAATATATATAATAGCTGATAATTTAATTTTTATTTAACATAATGGTAATATAAAATTGATAGTTTTTATGATTAAAATCTTTTATAATATTTTATTATATTATTATGAAATTGAGTTTTATTTTTTCTCGGTTCCAGTAGATATAATTTTTTATTAATAAAAGTACTTTATATAATTTTTTTATATTATTTATATTTAGACGTATATTCGTAAACTGTAATCAAATAAATACACGAAATCAGATTGGATAAATAAGCGATAAAATTTAATTATTGATAAAAATAGAAGGAGACGTTCCATTTGCCATATCTCTAGAAATTACTGGATGTTTAGTCGTTAATTAGATAATCGATATACGGTAGAGATTGAAAACTCAAATTTATTAGTGAGCCAAAAAGCATAGAAAGCAAAACATTTATTCCATAAGTCACAACTGATAACAATTTTTTGTTAACAAATGGTTCAATTGCGTTTTTCAAGCATTAAATATATCACTTTCATTGGATAACTTATATCTACGTTTTATGATAAACATTATATCGATTTTATAAATATAATAAGATAAAATTTAATAAAGTAATTTGAAAATGTAGCACGCGCTAGATAAAAAAAAGGTTCACAGGCCGGATACAGTTGCCCATCCCTAGTACAAAAGAATGATAGGTTAGGTTAGGTTAGGTGTATATGCAATGTATCGAGTAGGATGCACAAGAACTCTAAAATTATAGTATGCCAAAGGAGAGGAGGAGAATCTATTTTACTATGAAAAATATTATAGAAGAGGGATATTATCACAAATATTCAATTGCCTTGACTTAAGTGGTTTTTAACCCTTTGAAAAAAAAAACTGTTCACCGTTCTTTTCACATAATTTTCACGGCATATGTCTCAATTTTGTTCATACAACTTATTGTTTTATTTTTGTAATTAATTTATTACGACAAATTAGATAAATCAAATTGTTCTTTATATTATCTTTTAATATTAAATATTATTTAATTTATATTTTATTAGATGTTTTATTATATTATATTTTGTTTTAATTATAATCACTACAAAAAAAAAAAAAAGCGGGTAAGTGGCTATCGCTCTGCTGTATATTAGGGGGTGGGGTGAACCTCAGACTACGGTAGGTTAAATTTGAATGCAATGTAGGTATCATTGTATACGAAAAACGGTTCTGAACGAAGATGATTTGTTAGTTTAGGATATATTATATTTAAATATTGTCATATATTCTATTTTTAAACAAATAGTATAGTTACTATAGTTACTTTATAGTATCTGTTTATTAATAAAAAAAGTATTTGGCAACATACGCATAATGAAAGTATGAAATTTAATTTAAATTTTGACATATTTCGTATAAATTTGAACTTTAAGCACTTATAGAACGATTTCGGATTTTTTTTTCATCACTTTAAGAACAACTTATAAGAAACCTTGTATTACATTTTCAAGATTTTCTGGCCACCCAAAAATTTTTTTATCGGCATTTGAAAAAAAAAAAACTTAGAAAAGTTGAAAATTTCAATTGTCTATAAGTAGCTTAAAAATGGTCGAAATATTTTGAAAATTTAACTATAAAGAGATAACTATAATATAAACATTTGGTGAAAATTTCAAGTATTTACAATGATTCGTTTTTGAGTTACAGCAAAATCAAAAAATTGATTTTTTTGAAAACTATTTGAAAATGTTTACTTTTAACCCCCTAAAGTAGCAACTAGATGAATTTTCCTATTCTAAGAGGGGCTGAAGTCAAAAATTGGAGCATTATTACTGCTCCAAATATTGTCGTCAGATATAAAAAAAAACTCACATCATTGTAAAAGCAATACATTCTTCACTCCGTTCAGAATCTAAAATTTACGGCACAGCACACCGGTTGAAAATTACTGTTTTAGAGATATTTGATTAAGCATACGAAGAACTGGGTGTGAAAATAATGTTTGGGTTGAATCCAACGAAGCTTAAAAACTTATTTTGAACACGTTCACTTTGATTGCAGTACACTGCTGTGAATAGTTTTCAAACAAAAGAAATATACTCGACTATTGATGTATTATAACTGTTCTATGTAATAGAGACTTAAAACAGTGTTAATCATTTTACATTTCATATCATATATCTTTATTAAAGTTAATAACTTTTAGTATTGAATCGATATGGGCCTAATAATGGGATAATTAAATAAGTATTTTAATGATAATAGATTACGTATCTTAATCTTGATCAAGTAGTCAGATTTTAAAGGGGGGAGGGGTAATTAAATTTTATTTTTATTTTTAATATTACAATATTTATTTTAGATTTTGAGCGGAGCGATGAATTTATTAATTTTATACAATGATGTGTGTTGTTTTGACTATACGATGATTAGTAAAAAAAAATTGTATTAATGATACGAGGACATTTTTTTGTGAGCATTTGAAATTCATTTCAATACAATTAGTTAATATTATGACTAATTATTTTCTAATTAAAAATGTATCGAGAGTTCAATTTTTATAAGTTACTCTTGAATATGATTTATTACAGGGTTTTAAATATGCATTAATTAATTTATAATATCGGAATAAAAAATTTAAAACTTATTTTTTTTACAGACAAGTTAAAATTTAGACTAAATTTTGATTAATATATTTATATTATGATAGGCTGATAGATCATCTCCGATCAGAATAGTTTTGATTTATTATTGGATTCAAATTATTTAACACATAAACTACGATAACATATTAACATGATGAGTTATATACTCGACTTCTCTACTGTTTTGCATAGCAATTGTCTATTTTTTTTTCATTTTTTCATTTCTTTAGATGACAATACTTTTTTTCATTTATTTACTTAAAAAAACAAACTTTGAATTATTAAAGGGGGGAGTAAAGATCCAAGTATATGGCCGTCACGACACTGTGTATACAGCGAGTACAATATAAAAAATGCCACGTGTACCTATAATTCCTATCGATTTTCTATTTTGTCTTTCGTACCGGAAACGACGTAACATAATTAATTTCCCACGAACTGTCGTAAAATATATATATATATGTATATATGGCGTATACAAACATTATGTTAGAGCGTAACATACACACGCGTATACATTTGTAAAATGTATTACATATATAAATATATGAGTTCTTACAGTTCGAATACCGAGAAAATATAGATCATTTACAGAGCACAAAATATATCTACGAGATACTATTAGACTTGCATTTCTACAAACAAATGTATCAAATTTTCTGCAAACGACAGGTTTATTTTACAATATAATATACTCTCTATAATTCATTAAGATAAATGATAATTGATCTGAAACGTAATAATTCCGTTGTCATCACATTTAAGTGAACCTGTTAAGTTTTGGCCACACTTAACCTGTATTCAAATTTCAAAATGATAATAATAATGTATGTTTACATATTATTTTTATCAATTGTATTATGTAAATTACATTGAATATAACGATATTCACCGTTCATTAAAACGTTATTTTACTAGAAAATAAATATGGTAATTATCGGAATGTTTTTATTAAGTTTAAATTTCAATCTCAATTTATTGGACATTATTGAAGCGCCTCCCAATTTTGGAGTTAATTTTTGTCAGTATAACTATTTTTCAATTATTGTGATTCACTTAAACAGTAAATCGCAACTCTAAAATAAACGGGAAATGGATACGGGCCAACTTCACACACGGTGTGAATATTTAGTTCATGTAGTTTACAACGATATATTAACTAGGTACCTATACATTTTCCAATATTTAATATTAACAATCATTAATGTTATTTTTCATATACTATGTTGATTTAATAGTCACTAATCATTTTATAGCAAAATTTAATTCTTATTTTAATTGTTTTTATCAAAATTTTAATTAGTTATCCGTTTGAATTTGATTATATTAGTATAACGATGCGTCTGTTATACAAAAACACTATAGTACGGTTATACTCGTTGATTATAAAACGATTAATTTTGATTAATTTTTTCCTGATAGAAATAAGAATGAGTGAATATGAAGTTCAAGTTATTAAACCATTTAATATTTTTTTGTTATTATTAAATTATAAATTTTAATTTAAAACCATAAGATATACTTATGTACCCATTATTGGTATATATTATTCTTATACTAAAAAAGTTGCATTGTTAATAGTATATGGGCAATAAAACTTTTCTTACGAAGGCTTACTTTCGATTTTGTTTAATTAAAAGTATTTTTTTATACTGTTCCACTCATTATTTTTAAGTTCTATCTTGTTTTTAAAATATAATTGCTTGAGTGTTATATGAAAGATATATATTATGTACTTATAATATAAAATGTATATACAATTTGTAATAAAAATACTTGGGTTTTTTATATTGCATTTTTATCAATGAATTACATCAATTTTTATAAATTAAAAACTCAAAGTTTTAATCGATGGTTATGTATACTTTCATATTATTTAACGACTCCTGTAACGAATAAAGAGAAATATAATATTATAGTAAGAATTCGTCTAGGGGGATAGAGATAGGTGAAAAACAGGTGTGAAAAATTGTCACATTTTCTATCCGATGTTTACGGTGAAAGTGAGATGGGTGTTTCATCTGTTAATTAATGACTTTTTATCCTTAAAATCCTAACTGTCGAGAAAAGAAACTAATCATATTACATCAACGAGAGCAAAATGTTTAGAAAAAAAACTTAACAAAAACCGTAGCAGTATTATAATAATATAATGATACACCTACCCTGAAAATAGAGTGTCTCGTTCCAGCGCGGGTTTAGGGTTCGGCGTTTCACTTTCGTGTCCAGTCGGTGCTTTTTGTCTGGCAGCAATGTCACCCGAACGTACGGGTCAGACGTGCCACTCAAGTCCATCGCCGGCAAGTCTTTGGCCTGTAACACGGTACAAAATATGGTCATGAATTATTATTTTTAGGGAAACGTAATAATATAATTAAAAAATTGTAAAGTACTACCACACCATCGGAATACTAATTTTTTTTTTTTGTTTCAGTCAAATATTTTTAAAATTAATTTTAAACTGCAACAAGTCTGAGAAAAATAAATATTTGATGACACTTAAAGAACGACTTCAGAATGTTTTTTTTTTCTTTATAAACATTGAAAAATAAATCGCAATTATACACCGTTGAAAATCTACTCGTACAAATCAAACACGAAAATAATAATAATTTATCGTCGCAATTTACTTTCATAATATTATTGCATTTAATTCCCCTAATTTGCTTATATTATTTTTTATTTTATATAATTAACCTTTCTAGACAATATATTATAAACAATCAACTTTTTTAAAATTATTTAGGTATTTACAATAGCTTATGTTTGACATACATTTTTTACGAGTTGAATATGCAATTATAATCTAAATATACAAATTTTAATATAATAATATATTAGTTTGAAGTTAAATATAATAATGTATTGAAATGGTTAGATAGTTGTAGCATTATAAGATAATAATTGTTTGTGGCTATGGAGTGCCATTTACGTATGGCAAACAGTTGAGGACTTTTAGTATAAAAGGAAGACCGAATAGATACGAAAGCCAATCAAGAAAATGTTAGCGTGGTTGTATAAAAATCTAACTTAACCTATATATTTTTACTGTAATTTGTAATGAATCTATTATTATCTTATATTTTATGTAAATAATTAAATACCATTAGGTAAATGTATATAAATTATTATTTTATCAATTTTTATCATTTCAATTATTTGTCATATTCGTATACAAATAATTGTGTTTATTAATATAAAAATAGTTGTTTGTTGTATAACGAGTGATTCAATATTTGAAAAAATTATATTTTTTAAATGGGATCGGTGTAATTAAATTATAATTAATTAAATATTTCAGTTTTAAAAATACATGTTTTTCAACATTATACTATTTAATCAAATACTATTTATCTTATATTGTAGATATTTAATATTAATCGTAATTTATATAATTATGCTCGCAGCAATGTTGATTTAAAATTTATAACACCACCGCCCCCCCCCTGTGTTATAACATTAAACATGGTTTACTGAAAAAAATATAAATTTTATATTATGATATCTAATTATAAATTTATTTAAAAACAAATAAAAATAATTGTTATTGATTATTAAACTCGTAAGCAATATCGATTATTTTTAACGGAATTTTATTTTATTTTACACAATAATTTAAACAATCTGTACAGTTGATGCACAATAAGCATATTTTATAACGGCTAAAATACATGAGTACTTGAAGCCACCCGCTAGTGGCACTTGACTACTATTTTATAAAATTATTATCAATAATTATCCAAATGTATAATATAATGAACAATAGGTTGAAACAAAAAATTGTATATTTGGACGAATATTATACTGCTGTATGAATAGGTATTATTAACAAGTAGGGCGATATTTTTCGGCCTTAGATAATATATACCTATATACCTCTTTATAGGATACTTCAATATAGACCGAACAATATAGATTATATTTTATATTTTATGGGATTTAAATGACTTTTTGTTGGTTGTGCTGTGGATTGAAGTATCATTGGATCTACACACTGTCCCGAAACCGTAGTAGGTACCTATGCATGATGTTTATATCGACGTAAATTCCATAATAGAGACCGTAATCCGATTTTTGTTGCACGCGACGGTTACATAAATATAATGATGATGAACAAAAAAATAAACAAACATTTT
This sequence comes from Schizaphis graminum, assembly GCA_020882235.1. NCBI lineage: Eukaryota > Metazoa > Arthropoda > Insecta > Hemiptera > Aphididae > Schizaphis > Schizaphis graminum. The sequence continues at coordinate 86,889,496 of CM037033.1, read as the reverse complement.
ATCGTATGGCTTTTTTTTATTTTTACAGACACGTGCCCCAGGAAATTTCAATACATTGTAGTATGATGGGTGTTACTGATTTTAATGTCATGAGTTGAAAGACGTTCGTGACAAGCAAGCACTTACGTATTATATTCATTTGAATGACCACCTTATAAGTATACAATACTTTAATGTGATTAGATCAATATTTATCGATATTGACATCGATTAACTTTTATACATTTTTACATTTTTAAAACCTACCTATCAAAGTATCAATGTTTTACTATCAGTTATTTTATAATAAGAATAATATAAGTATGAATTGTTAATAATTTTACACATTGAGTTTTTGTACTCACAAATGGTAGGTACCAGATAAAATTTTAATGACGTACTACAGTAGTTTTGTTGTTAGTTTATCAATGGTCATTATAAGAAATAAAATGAAAAAAATTAGAATAAAAAAACATCTTTTTTCTAAAATATTGTTGTGAGTACCTATCTAAGTATAAATTATCAATGGTTTGTTATTATTTTTTTTTTTTTTATCATAAGTCTGTTATTATTATTATTATTATTATTATACACTCGAACATTTTAATAAATTTATCTAAATTATTAACATTTTAAAATCATAAAATATCACAGTATATCTTCCTAGTTTTTAGAATGGACTATTATCCTTTGTACATAAAGTTAAATAATAACTAAGAAATAACTTGATTTAAAATATGGACATATTGTAAGTATAATAATTATAATAGATAATAATATTTAATAAAAAGTTATTATTATTACTAGAGAAGTGTAAATGGAGTGAGTATACTGAAAAATGTTTTGTAAAATTCCTAAAAAAAAAAAATAAATAGCACAATATTATTATATATAAACGTTATTATATTATCGAAATAATAGTCTATACAATAATCAATTTGTATAAAGCTGAAAAATGCAACCATTAGTGTGTCTGTTTTCGGAAAACTAAATAATTTATATTTGCCACGATGCTATTGTTTTATTTGGTTTTTAGTCATCCCTTCTATTGCAAAAAATGTAAGTCTTAAAACGAAGTATACTTATAGCCAGTAAGAAGCCTTCCTTTTTTTATATAACATTAAAATGTGATTAAGGACCAATACTTTTTGTTTATGTTTGGATATACTATATACCGTTTATGACTGGTTGGCTTAAATATTAAATAATATTATTTAGTTAGTTTACTTATACATATAGTTTTAGTTTTAAGAATGATTTCCATATGATAAAATTTATTTTGTATTGTTTATTGTAATATTAATAGTAGTAAGTAGACACTTGAAGATTACAGATCGATCGTATCGTATATTTCACACCATTATAAGACGATGTTAAAAAAATAAAAGGTTACGGATAAGTGCGTTTAACAAACTGAAAAAATGTCACCAATGTATGAAATTGAGACGAATCTTTTAAAAACGTAAATAAAAGCGAATAAAATAAAGTTCAATCAAGAATCTTCAAGAACTGTTCAAAATATTTTCCAAAGTAATTTGTTTTGTGTTTAACTCATACTTTTACCTAGGTATTAAGATAAACACTTATAATCCTTTTTGTGAGCAAAGCACGTTTAAATATTTATGAGGTTTTAAAAGTGTACAAGGACACGTCTTTAAGAAATTCACTTTTTAAAACAATCGTATTAATGCTTCAAACGCGGGTGGTATTATATTAAAGTTGAATTGCCTTGTAAATCTGGATTATATAAAAATAAATCAAAGAATATCAAAAATGAATTGGGTTTTGTACTTATGTTAAATTGTATAGCTACATCGTAATAATATTACTTTTTTTTTACATAAAATATAATATTAAGCTGTTTGTTTATACAAATTAATAAAACATACTCAACTACATTTGATTCTTTAAAACGAATTTATTTAATTTGTAATCAATGTCATTTTTAAGTTAACCTAAAACTACATATTTTTTTAAATACTTAGAATTTGTATGAACTTTAAGAAATATATTTTTTCGGTTAAAAAATTATATATATATATATATATTTTTAAATGAAAACCCCTTTTTTTATAGTAATCTTTAATAGGTAAATATCGACTTCCGATAAAATTGATATAAATATGTAACACAATTGTACATTTTTAACCTTGTCACAAATCAATAAAAATGAGATTAATATTGAATCTATTGTATGTACAGTAATTGTATTAAGTACTCATAATACCCATAGTGCGTAATGTTTAGCATTATCATAAACTTGGTATTCGTTTAAATGTCAACTAAAACGCTACATTTTTTTTTAACCATCTGCCAGTAATTTATAGTGAAAATGGGGGTTGTCATTTAGAAAAAAAAAATAGTTCTTATTTGGTATAAATTATAACAATCTAAAAATAAATATTCAAATATGATATAGGTACTACATATTATATACACTAATACTTAAAAACCAGAATTTTAATAAATACATAACTAATAAATAAAAAAGGGGTGAATTCTTGCTTAATCATCTGTATATTGTAATATTATTATATTGTTCATTTAATAAGCCAAAATGTTTACCATTTTTAAAAAGTACTATAACGAAAAGCCAATATATATTTTTTTTCACGTTTACTGATAGTTATAGTAATTATATTTTACTTACTTATTTCTTCTTATAGTAGTAATATAGAATATGATAGGTACTTGAATAAAAATTTTGAAATTTTAAAATTAAGGACCAATCTAATGAAGTTTTATATTAATAAGTATTAGATATTGATTGTATTATTCTGTGCACGTTAGCTATAAGTATTTACAACATTTTAAAAATCGTTTTTTATATACGTATTAAATTTAACATAGCATATTGCGTTATATTCCGTTTACAAATTGTATTTTTTTGTATAATATACAATATTATTCGATATATTATTTTTATTATAATCGCTTATCTTTCATTTTTATTTTTGGGTGTGAGACAATAAATTACATATAAAAATAATTTAACTAATTATTAAAAACGTGTTATACATAGTTATATATTAAATATTAATATTATAAATCAAAAAATGACTGTGAGTTTTAAAAAATAACTTATAGTGCTTAAATTTATATAAATAAATAGCTAAATAATACTATATTGTATAGTGATGATAATATATCAATAATAATAAATAAACCTTTTAGAATTTTAAAATTGTAATCTGTCTACAAATAAAAAGCTTCGCCATATTATCACAAATAAATATTACCACTGAAACATTAATAAAACAACCGTTCTTTCTTAATAATAACAATATCATAAATACATATTTACTTATACATAATATACATAAACGTACAAATTGATTATGTATCTATTTAAATAAATCTAAGTATTCATAATAATATATATATTGTGTGAATTTAATTACTTGCACAAATTCACACCAAACGTATTTAGTGTTTTGTATGTAATTAAAATTCAGTAGATAATGAGAGAACATTTTGTGAAAAAAATTAAAGATTTATTGTTATTATTTTTTTTTTGTTTTTGAACAAAAATTTACATTTTTAATTTTATAATAAGATTTTTTTTCGAATTTCTGTGGTTTATAAAAATACATTTAGAAAGAGTATAATAATTAGTTAGTAATAATTTGTAATAAGCGAATTAATTTTGAATATGAAAATTAAAATGTATGTGTTGTCGTACAAAACGAAATAAAAAACTATTAAAAACATGCTGCCTACAAAAAAAATATTGATTTTATTTTTTCATAAATTTAGTTTTGTTATCAATTCAAAATAAATACACAAGTTAAACCATACATCCAAAAGCTATAAATATTTTCGGAAAAATTACTGTTTACCATTAAAAGAATCGCCCTCGACAGTATTACCGGCTTTCGTGCCTACAACGCCTATTACAATTATATTCTAATGCACTATATATCTGTCCGCGGGCGGTATGCCGCCACCACGAATCGTATTATTAATATAATAATAAACCACGAGTTCATTATTGGGATTGAACACAAAATAATATGGCGGAGAAATCACGCGTAGATATATTATTAATCCAGAACCGTGTACTGTATTATTGTTTAGAGTGCCTATACAGTATAATACATGTACTCATATGTTATAAATTATATTATTATAATATAATACACTTATTTGGAAACTTTAACGCGGCAAAAGTTTATTACTTGCACGCACTGTATTATAATTCACTTTCGCGGTGTACCTACACGTAGGTAATTGTGTATATAAATACAACGTCCACGTATTATATATATCATCATAATATTATAGTGGTGCGTGGACTTTGTTGAAATACAAAACTTTTCTGGGCCGACCGATGTGAACGGCGCACCGTATATGCAATGTACGTACATGTCCATACTATAATATTGTGTAATAATATATAATATTATATTGTAAAGAGTTGCCTGTGAACGGTGTCTTTATCTAAATGTATTCTAAAATTCGTTAAATACAAAATGTATGTCTATATTAATTTTGCTAAATTGTCATACTTAAAATATAATAATAATATAATATTGAACTTTATTATTATTAATGTCAAACTTCTTAAAATGTCCGAAAAAAATTAAAAGATTAAATACATACCAATTTTCAATATCGTTTAGTGCAATTCATATACAATCTTTTTAAATCCGTTATTCATTTTTTATTTGAAAATTGTGTCACAATTTATATAAACCCGCTGCAAAGACCCGCAAAACTATACTATTATGAAAAATAAATTGCTTCCGTGATAGTAGTATTGTGATATCGGTGGTAACTCGAAAACTACTGTTTTGCACGTACAACCCTAACCACTAATTTTTAGCAATATAAATGATGACAATCGGGAACCTTGATAGCATAAATACTTGAAGCTTAAATCAAGAAAAAGTAATTTCAATCGATTTTTAAAACTCTTTATTTCATACTTAGATGCATTAAATCAAAAACAACTTAATGAGAAATTTAAAACTAAATGTTAATCATTTATGTAACTCATCTCCCACTTTCAAAATTGCAGATAGGTATATTATGTTTATTAGGTAATACAATAAGTATGTCTTTCCTGGTTCGGACATAAAATATAATTAGATAATGAATAACATACCTAGTTTATTGAACAAAGAAAAACATTTATTTTTCCAAAATTATTAAAATTTATGCTCATTCTCCTTGTCCATACGATTCATAATACGGAACGGTTCTGCAGTACATGTTTTTTTTATAATAATAATAATAATAATAATATAATAAATTGTATCTGGGCAAGCGTTGTATACACTGGCGCGTGCGACGGACAAAAAAGATTCGGCGTTTTGAATGAATAAAAAAAGCGCATGTGTTTCTTGATGGGTTATATATTATGCGCCTCGGCATTCGATAATAATGCAATTCTTTTTTTTCACATCAACTTCACTTCATGTGTGTATGTAGCCAAGTATGTACTTACCTACGTAATATTACACTCAGCGAAATGATGTATTATCATGACTATTATATTGTGTTGGTATGGTTTTTTTCGGAGAACGCCGACACAGCGAGTGGATGGCTAACGAAAAAAAGAAAACCTAAAGGAAATTCTGTTATCGTGTTTCCCCGTAAAGTATAATGCGGTCTTCGTATGCGGTAGCAGCTGCACGAAAAACTCGGAAAGAAAGTATTCATAATATAGGTATTTCGTTTGAATCCATTTATATAATATTTCGGATTTTAGATTTTAGATGGACTCAAATATTATTTCGAACATTGATTTTGTTTCACGGTGCATAATACTAATATATTGCAAAACGAATTACAAAAATTATCATAAAATATCTAACTACAGTGTTTTGTGTTTTAATATTAATCTCGACATTATAGGTTTTTATTTCTTCATTATTGCATGGGCAACAAAATTGGCCAAGTGTAATATTTTTTAAGTCGTCAAAATAGAAAAAATAAGTTAATTTTTAAGTTCAACATTTATTTTATTTATTTCAAACTTGCAAAAGTTACGATTTAAATAGAAAAAGAGTGATTAATTGAATATCTGACTATTTTTTTTTCTTAACTTACAGGTGTAATAGGTGTATACAATATTAAAGTTTATGGTATTCAATGCCAAATACAAAATAGACAACTTTATAAAGTATATTATATTATATTACAACAAAAATAATAAAGTAAAAATTATAAAATATATGAGAAAGAGTAGTAAACCGAAAAAATAATATAAATTAAAGCTATACTCTCAACTTTAAAATCATAAATGTGTTATTTGGTAGTTTTATTATTGAGATATTTGAAATTAACATATTTTATTGTAAATAGTATTATAATTTTTTATTGATATTTATGTTAATTATTGTTAAGTTGTATTTATATACATTAATGTTTGATGAATATTAGAATCTAAAAATAGTGCATTAATAATAAATTAAATAACTGTTTAAAATTTAGTATTTATATTACATTTAATATTATTATTTATAAATATAATTTGTTGAGTACATTGAATTAAATTATTTTAAATATTTTCATCAATTTAGTTTCTTTTAAAATATAACATAAATTATTTATTTCCCATTTACAGATTATAAGACCGATAAAAATTTAATATGAAAATAAAAATTGCAATATAATATGTACATGCATTCCACATGATTTTAAGTATCAACAAACATAATAAAACAAAATAATTCATCATAACACTATAATCATACTGATGAAAAAAAAGAATCAAATAGAAAGTTTCTATCAAATTCTTAACTTAAATTCTAAATATAATGTATGTACTCAATCATCGGTAGTAAAAGTTAAAATTTCTAAGTTGTCAATAAAAGTATGTTGGATATTATTTGTAGTAAATTTATTATATTAGTATACAACTAAATTTATCAATTATAGTCGATTTTTCATCCTTCATTTTTAGTTCTTTATAAGTTTTTGATCTTCGCAACATTTTTAATTTGTAATTAACAACAGATCACGAGGATTTCCCATTTAATTGTGTTTTCTATATTAGTTTCATTAATCAGTTCTTCTAAGTATTTTTGGATTAAATTCCCAAACATTTTCTACTGACTTACTCTAATCACATTCGTTAACGTATATTTTTATCTTAAAATTCCAAATACTTCATAGTTGTGTAAATTTTAAGTATTGTTTTGATAAATTTCAAGATGAAAGAAACGTGCACGATTTTAAGACTTATCATAGATGCATAATATAATATATGAATGAAAATAATATTCAAGTTCTGTAAAAACCGCATTTACATCATAATAATATATGAATCATATGTTTATAACATTATCACGAGAATTTAAATTTTAAATTTTTAAAGTTTAATCGTAAGATTTAATTTTTAAACCGACAGTTCCCTATAATCGTATTACTTTTAAAATTCAGAAACTTGATATCAATTTTCTTTTATTTTTATTTTGATAGATAACTTATTGTATTTTATTATTTAAGAAAGAGAAAATTACTTTGAGAACTCTCCAGAATTATATTTTTAATTCCATTAAACTTTTACTGGTAATGGTATTTCTTTGAAGTCTTTGACGTAAATTTGGATTTGGGAGCCCATTATTGTTATACTCTTGTTCGAAAACACATACATTTTTAACGTGAACATTATGAATAACACAGTATTTAGTTTTTGAATTCGAATAAGATGAAATAATATTTTATGTTTAATTTTAAAATGTATATTTAAAGAATTCATATAAGTACCCCCCTTTCTAATAGAGAATAAAATTATAACCGACACTAAATGTATTATATTATACACTGTAGGTACTTTTTACGACTTAAATAATAATATATATACGTGAAACGCAATTTTAAATTTAAATAATACAAGAAGAAATGTTCTTCAAGGCTGTTGTAGAAAAATAATAAAAATACCACCACTCGTATTATACGCCGTAATACATTTATTCAAATCGTTCGGCGCGAAATACTCTATTTACGTAATTGAACAATAACAAACACGTGACACTGCTTCTCGATTCAATTCGTGTCACTTCATAGCTGATTTCTGTATTGGTATACAAATCTCAAATCTCTGTCGTCAAGTTTACGTCATTATCGTGGAAAAATGTTATGTCATCCCGTACAGATGAGATCGAAGATTAACTAATAATATAAAAAAAATATTGTTCGGTCAAATCATTGTAATATTGCACGTCATAGAAGGTACATCGCAGTATTTTCAAAACAATCACCTGGTTAACAATTTATAGTGAAAGAGAGCGGTTTTTCGTAAAAAAAAAACAAGCTTTGACCGCTACAGGACACATAATATTGTATCAGACGACATAAAAAATTTAAAGATATCAAAAATATTATTATGACCTCAAAGTATAATCTATTATTATATTGAAATTTAAAAAAAATCAAAATTTGAATAAACGCTTAATTAATATACTTAGAAACATCGTATTCAATTCATAATTAAGACTTTGGGCGAATAATATTATACAATTATTTATTTCCCAGAGTGACAAATTTATTTAATTTTTGTAATTTTTTTTCTCGTTTAGTTGACAAAACTTAAAGGAATTCCTAAATCTAAAAATAACTTTTTCAACTCTATTTCCCCATATGTTAGTTTTTCATGCAGGTCCTTATTTTTTAGGAGAATTTAGACATTTTAGCTAATTCCCATCGTATTGTACCTTCCCGCATTCAAAATACATATGTATAACTAGCACATTGGGTTGTTATTGATGCCCAACTTTATTTATTAAAAATAAAGTATTGCTTATTTTAAAAGGATTTAATCTTGAAGTTTTAGAATCAATATGTGGTATACTGGGTTAGAAGAAAAAGAAAAACTGTTACATTAAAATTAAGTAAGTCAGTTCTTCTGTATATAATTATGCATAAATTGAAAGCAAAACATATATTATAAAGATATATATAAATATATATATATCTTTTCTATCGTTTTAGCTTAATTATTACATTTGGGTAAAAGTCCGAGGACGAGCATCATCATTAGTTTTGGCATTTCAAAATTCAAACAAATTATTGCACGCCATATATATTATTTCTTGAGGTTTATATTTAGTGTCGTAAAATGTCTATTTATACAGAACATTTTATTTTCTGTTAACCAAGCAATTTATCTTGAGAATTAAATTTTTTTTTTAAATTAGTGTTATAAAACCTTTTAGAATACACTATCTTTTACATTTTTCTGAGTTATTATAATAGTGGGACTTAAGACTTTCACAATTTAAATATTTAATAATAAACGCCTCAAAAAAAAATTAATCATGTGCTCTACAAATGTAAAAATAAGCGCTTTAATTTTTGTTTTAAATAGGTCTATATTAAAAAATCGTGTTCTTAAAAAAATGTTATAGAACCGAACCAGTATAATAACATTGATATTATAATATTATACATAATACATAATATCATACTACTGTTAACTAATTTAAAATTATAAGCTCGTCATTTTAATAAACTTACTCAAAAAAAAAAAAAAAAAAATGTGTAAGAAAAAATATTTTCCCTTTAGTTAGAAAGTACTTTATATTTACATATTTTATCACCTTGTAATAGTGTACAGTAATCTATTTAAACTAATTAAAACATTAAAACTAAAAATATTCAATTTTTGACAAATTGTTGTAATAAAAACTTGAAAAAATATAAAAAGAAAAAAATCATAAAATTTACGAATAAAATCATTTAGATACAATACTGTGTTTGATTTTTTTTTTTTTAATTTAAATTAGGATTTAACATTTGTTTTCAATGTAAACAAAAAATAATAAAATAAAAGAATGCCTCTTTTTTTCTAAGAATATTTTACTAGTAAGGGTTAGTTCAAATAAAATAAAATAATTGATTTGTATAAATATTAAAGATTGTATTATAATATTAATTTCTATAAACTATATAGATCTGACGATTCAAAACGTTATAGAACATTTGATATGCGTTTAAAATATATTTTATTATTACATACTTACGCGTGTGTTTAAAAAGACTATTTCAGGATGTAACCCTTTATGCATTTTTCAAGCGCAGTTTTCAAGGATAGGTACTCACAAAATTCATCAATTTTAAACACGTTGCAATAATGAATACACCGAAAGGCTTTTAATTCATAAAAATTCCTATTTTTATATATCACTCAAATTTTACAATTTCAAAGTATTAATGTCATATTATAATATTAAAATATTTTTATTCAAGACGGTACGATATTTTATTGGTAAACTGTTATTGATATACGTTCGAAATATATTTATCGTATACGTGTAGTACATCAGTGCAATTTGGGAGGACTAAGGGATCTAATTTTTTCACACACGTACATTTTCTAATTTTCTATAGTACCATGAGTCGAATAAAAATTAGCAGCCTACAATTAGTATCGACGTGATGTACAGTAACGATTTATAAATACGCCAATATTAAACATAAAAGTAGACATTAAAAAGATAACAAAAAGATAAAATTCACAATCCAGAATTAGTTGTAAAAATCATATTTTATCAGGCTGTATTTTGTTTTATGTACTCATATATTTTTTATAATAAATTTAATATGATATATATTATATAGTTTTAAAGTGTCATGAAATTCTTATGAAATATTTCATTTTATTCAATGAAAAATAAAATATATAAATTGTTATATCTTAAAGTTTATAACACGTCGACTTGCAAGTGAACATTTTTAAAAGTTGGTTTATTAAAATAAATAAAATATGTATAATAATAATAATATCTAATAAGAATCCAATTAATAATACAAGTGATAATTTCTAGGGATTTGAAATTGTTGTATTTACTTTTTTTTTGAATATTTGATTTATTGCTTAGTGAGCTAAAAAACTTTTCCCAGACTCTATGAAAATGTATAGGGAAAATTGTTGCATATTTATTATCAAAATTTTAAATCAATATATTATTTCTAATCAACTATAAAGGAACACGTTTAAAAGAAGAAAAAATATTTTTCAATATTTTTCATTGAAATATTTCAAATTTAAAACCCATGATATATAAATATATATATTTCGGGGCAAGAACAATGCACTCGCGGGTCTGCGAGTTCTTCAAAATACGCAAACCCACCAGAATATTAATAATTGTCTAGTTGCGATTATGTATGAATTATAAGCCGATATCACAAGAGAAAAACAAAAAATATGTTTTCGAATCCACTCAATGGAATGGGATCATTGTCGAAGTTTGCACGGAACAACCAAACACAGTATACGTATTCTATTTAGGCCAATGGATATAATATGTATTGTTTTAATCGTAAACACGTAAATAATCGATAAAATGCCACCCAATATTGTGCGTATTACGTTTATGATGTTTATATATTATACTACACGATAGTAAATACATTTTGTTCTGTACGACGTTAAGGTATTATAATATTGCGGTATACTATATTATCATCAATGATATACGCGTGTTGCATTTTCAAACGAACCCCAAAAGAAATTACCCAACAATTGCGGCGTTAACGATTTTGAAGGAACCCTAATAATTCAACAGCCTTTAACATTAATGAAGTTTCACGATTCCGTCTAACGTAGTGACTTTTGGCTCATTTTCTATTAAATATTTATGCGTTATTTATTATTTACTCAATGCACGAAACGCACACGTTGCTGTCACAGAAGTCCGTCTTGGTGTCGCGTTGATAGATTTTTATTTTTTTTTTTAACACCAATGCTGCGAGCTCAGCTCGAAATCAGTTAATATAATTTAATAAGCAATATATTTTTTTTCAGCAGTTAATAAATATGTTATAATTCACTATATTATAATAACAAACCACTAACGAAAATTATCATAATCCTTTCGTTCTTCGTACTGTGAAACCAACTTAAGCATATAAAGTCAATTATCATTATGTCATATTATGTCAAGGTGAACAGGAAAAAGTTCGATATATCGAGTTTTATTAATTATTTAATTCTTAAAAAAATTGGTAAATAATTTAATACTTTGAATGCACGATTTGAATATTTCAAATACTATAATACTACTTATATATAAATTAACTATAAAATTGAATTAATCATTTCATTTTTTTAAATATGTCATTAAAGTTTGTTTAATATTACTTTTGTTTTTGTAAGAACGTACAAAATAATTTTAAGGACATTTAATTCACAATTATTTTCCACTTCATTCTATATTGTATACGAATGGTTATACAGAAATTGACCACCAACATGTATTTTCACAATCACTATACTCAATGTAGGTATGGTTTAATTTTTCGTTCTTACCGTAATAAAAATATTGTTTGAATATTAGAGATAACTAAAAACGATTAATTTTATTTCGATTTATTGAGAGCAAAATGCTATTAAGTGTAATCATAGTAGGTTCAAGAAGATTTAAATGTAAGGAGATATCAACGTTCGACATAATAAGAATGTATTTTAGTATAATAATATGATCTTTACATGTCATGTGTTGTGTTCTGTCTCCGATAAAAATTACAAGTTTATGTTTAACTTTTTTCTTTATGGGGATGATGTGAGAAATGACTTTTATTATTGCAGTAGAGTTGGGGTTGAGTTTAGAAAGAGGCCAAATGGACTGCAGTTAAAAGGTCCACACACATTATTTGAGATCCCACAGGTAAATAGAGGAAATTATATTTAAATTTAATTTAATAATATATACATAATAATATATGACATTTTTTTATTTTTCACGTATTAAGTAAAGATATTTTCAGATATTTCAAAATCGTGCAAAAACAAATGTTTTTTTTTAACATAGATAGTATTATTGTCATACCAGAATCATTGAGAAAATACTCAATGATTGTTCTTGTACATAGTTCCTATGAGTGATCGGTTTGAAATTAGTGGGAGCAGAATAATAATATCAAAAAGTCATTGGCAATCTATCGTGGTGTTGGCAATAAATAAGATAGTAAAGTTGTAGATACACGATGCTATAATATACATTTATTATGTGCAACGTTACCTTGTTTATGTTAGTTCATGATTACGTACAGAATAAGCGACTCAAGTCGTTATAATAATTAGATGTTAATCTGAATGGGTACCTGCTGGTTTTAAATTATACAGAACGGTGTGGAATTGATATGCATCCTGTTGTAATTAAAATCGAAATTCCATCCATAAACGTTAGTATTACGATTACTACTCAAATAAGTATTTAGCACTCTCAGCGTAATAAATTGAAAACAAAAATGATTTCTGACGTAATATTTCAAATCCTGTTATTACAATACTATCTTATTGATCGCCATATTTTATTATTTAAAGTAATAATTTTAACAAGTTTAATAATTTTATTTTTTATCAAATGCACTGGTAAAGACATCATTATATGATTATTATACATAAAAAATACAATGATATAATACAAAGAAAAAATCAGTTAATTGGAAAATATTTCTTAAATTTTTTAAAAGCAATTTTAATTTTTTATCCTATTTTGTATTGAATAAAAACTGTACGTATACATAAAATGTAATAGATTCTGAACGGAGTGAAGAATGTATTGCTTTTACAATGATGTGTATTTTTTTTTTTATTTTATCTAATGCTATGTAGTTGTTATTGTATTATTATTTATTTTATTATAATATGTGTGTTTCTTAAATTGTTATTTCAATTTTTTTTTTTTTTTTTTATCAGTGTTATTATTATAGTACTTATTTTCTATTTAAAATACTTCGTTTAAATGGTAAATATTATAAGTATTATAATATTAATATAAATATAATTATATAACATTATTATTATTAACCTAAATGATAAATAATGTTGCATTTTTTACATTTTTCACTTACAAAAATCAAATGTGTAACCGTTTAAAATGTATTTAAAAAATATCAGACATATGTCTCATAAAATATTGGGAACAAATTTAGATTTATTAATTATAAATTATAATGCTACCTAACGTGAAACATATCAAGTTAGTTATATCATAAAAAAGTAAGCGTAAACCCTAACTACAAGAAACAAGAAAAACATCTACACATAAGTACATTCATGGAAATTTAATTTAAATAAATAATAACATTTTTCATGATATCTGTGTTCAATAAGAGGTAAAAAATGTAATGTAATATAAAATATTAAATAACTCGTTTAATATTAAATTCATGACCATACAATACCATATTATAAAAATACCAGTCTTAAACTGTATGTTCTAAATTCAATCAACCGCTTAATATTATAATCTGTGTGTAGTTATAGCAGCATAGGCTAAAATTGTTCGTCGTCCGCAATATTACAGTGAAGGACATTAACGTCGAAAATATCCATGTGAATTAGATTTTTGACGACATCGAAATCATTTCTATTCATTCTTTATACTTTATGTCATATATTTATAATACCTTACAAATGAAGTATCTTGTATAAATTATTAGTCTGTTCTATATGATTACTATGATAATGATCTAATAGGGTCAGGATTAGTACGCATTATGTGTTTCAGCAATCTCTTCAGAAACACAAATTTATTTAAACAGAAAATTAGTTTCGGCAAATATAGTAAACTTAAATTACATACAATTTGTGGTTAAAAAAAAAAATCTAAGTACACCTACTGTATTATTACACAAGTTACGATTTGTACTATTTATATACAACAAATAATCTGTTTATTTCTGAAGAATGTCTTTTATCAACTTATACATATTATATACTATAGAAATTATCTATAACAATTTTATAATTGTTTAAAATGTAATATATTTGTTTTCTATGAATAAAACATATGATTTATAAATCGCAATAGTATTATTCGAAATTTGAAATGTATCAGTATTCCTGTGATTAATATTATAATTATGATATTTGCTTAATGTTTTTCTTTTAATTAACTAGTAGAGGTACATATTTTTAAATACCTTATAACATCTATGTTAATATTATTTTTTATTGTATATTTTAACATTTTATAGTCATATTTGCATATTTTTTTTTACAAGTGTTTGTTTATGAGTTGTTAGTGAACTATTTTCCTTCGCAAAAGCTCCATCTTTGTAACACTAATAACCCGACTGTGCACAATGCCGAATTAATATGCTCTTGATAGAAATTTATAATTTTATATATCCCAGTTTGTCTTAGTTTTTTTAACATCGTTTTAGGTGGTTTAAAATTTGCAGCGCATATTTTGATACGTGTCTGTCCCGAATCCGAGAAGTTGCTTACGATCTATTACCATAGTTGAGCGATGACTACAGAGCAGAGATGTATAATATAAAAATAAATACTTTATATTTTACATTTTCGTTTACTCGAACAATAATAATTACGGGTAATGCGCTGTGATAGCTTTTAAAAAATTCACTGCAATTTGGTGGATCACACCACGTTTTAGTGTATTAGCGATACGGAAGTATTTACTAATTCCATAAAAATGTACATTAAATATAACCGGAAAATTGACTTTAAAGTTCAGAGTAAGAACATATTATACAAACAGCTGCTCCAAGAAGGTTATTTTTGCAAATACAATAAAATGCATTAAATTCATTGCTATTTATACAGTACAAATATATTATTATATATAAAGTGTTAATTAATTTAATTGTTTCGATCATACATTATACATCAGGGGTCTTGCAAGATTAAACTTCCTTTTAATTCGTT
Organism: Schizaphis graminum; assembly: GCA_020882235.1. Classification (NCBI taxonomy): domain Eukaryota; kingdom Metazoa; phylum Arthropoda; class Insecta; order Hemiptera; family Aphididae; genus Schizaphis; species Schizaphis graminum. The sequence continues at coordinate 86,873,886 of CM037033.1, read as the reverse complement.
AAGACTAATTGCTGTTAACAAACTAGATGCAATAAAAGGCAATAGTGGATTGAATATCGTCCCTCCCTTTGTATACAGAATTGTATCAAAAACGATATTCAAGTTAATTTTGATTTTTAAATGAGCCAAAATATTATTATTATTATTACATGACAGGTATCCGTTTATAATATTATTTTTGATAAATTTGTTATTGGAAGCTTAAAAAATAATAATAGAAAGAAGACCACCATTGTAGTATCTAAAATATCGACTAGAAATATGTGACCGTGAAAAGCAAAATATTATCACGATTTATTTAATTAATAATGCGGTGTGTTTTAATTTTTCAAGTAGATTACCAATTCTATTATTTATTTGTTTTTTAAAAATTTTGTGAACATCCTACATAATTTAAATGGTTCTAATATAAAAACATTCTATATATTTTATTTTGTTTAATATAATTTAAGTTTGCAATTAAAATCTATAAGAATTAACATAGGTAATTTTATTTTAGTTTATTGAGTTTTCATTTTGATGATTTTCACTTAAAAATGTTCACAAACAAAATTATTTTTGAAAAACGACATAACATTAACTAAATCTTAATTGTATACATATATTATATTTAACAACCGATTTTAAAACTTTTATTTTACAGCTATTGATATTATTTAAAAGTACTAACTGAATGTTTTGTACAGTTCTAAAGACAAATAAAAACTATTTATAAAAAAATACCTTATTTTAATATAAAATTCATTTTTGGACCTCATGTACAAATATTACGTGGATTGAAAACAAAACACACTCGTTTTATATAATACGTTAACATGTTTATATCTATGTGAATGCAGATCATATTTTAGTAATCGACAATTTGTAAATATGAAATACTTGCAAAACATATTATATAATATGGTGCATGCGCGTGGTGTAAAATGTACATTTTTATTTACCTATTAAAATGCGGAAAAACTTCATATTTTTTATGTTTTTTTTCGTTTCAGAATTTTTAGGTGGTGAAGACTTACCTATCACTTTTTCTATAGTTTATTCTCATCCATGGTTAATTTGTATTCTTTTTTAAGTTAATAGAAATGTATTTCAGTAGCAAACTTGAAGATTGTTTAGATTGTATTATAATCAGAATTATAGTTTGAACTACTTTTCTATAAAAACATCAATTAATAATCTGCATTACTACTAAAAATAAATTAACTTAGTAAAACTTCTATGTTCCTCCTTGAAAAATCGTTTAAGTTTATAAAATTTAAAATATTTTTAGTTAATTAAATTTTGTAAATATTTGAGCGCATTGAATAGAGCTGGGTGTTAAAAATTCTATTAATTTTAAACAAAATATAAAATTAAAAACATTAATAATATATTTAATTAGTTAATGGAAGTTACTTTCAATTCTCCCCGTTTCTTTATCGTTGTAGGTATATTGTACAAAACTATATAATAATAAATTTCAAAACAAGTGGATAAACCTATTTTAATTCTTTGTTAAAAATAATGTTCCAAGTAAACTCATTTTAATTGGTATAATGTAACGAAAATGTCGATATTTCAATGTTATAACAGGCGTATATTATATAAAAGTCGTCATTATTGCCTATCTACGTAAACGTATGAACTAAAAATAATTGTAGTGTATAAGTTTTCGAGAAAAATCAGTGTTTTATATGTGATAAAACCCGATTTGGCGGCCTTTAGTACAACTTCTCTGGAGTAGAATAATATTTTTTTTTTTGTAGAGCAGAACGATAATCCAACGTTTCAAGGTAACTTCATTGATTTAGATCGCCCTGCTGCAAGCGTAGTAGAAATATGAATAATATACGCAGATCGTGGTCCGAGAATAATATGTACATATACTGTGGTCACCCATTTGACTGGCGGCGTAGTGGAAGTGATCCGTTTTGCGGCTGTGCATTATTAATCGATAAGCAAAACAACAAAATAAATTTTGTTTGAACTTCCACTTTGAGTACATTATAGTAAAATATAGGTAATATAATAAAATATGTATTTTTTATTTTTTTACCGATCGATATTATATTGTAATTTTAAATGGATACTTACACACACTATTATTATCGTGTTCGAAGTTTGAAACATAATTCATTTTGAAATATTTTATAGTTTTGAACTTAAACCATTGTAAATGAATTGATTTTTTTAAATGGTTTGGAAATGGACATAATAACGAAAGGATTGATAACTAGTAGAATTACATTTTAATATTATTTTATATGCACTAAATTTGTTTTTGTGTTCTTATTAAATAATTTCTTCTGATAGGTAAGTAGGTTTTAACAGAAAGATAATAATAATAACAGTATATATATGTTTATTTATTACATAGATAAAATAATTTATGTCAGTACCATAAGAATATATTATCAAATAATATTATAGTGATAAAAAGAAAAAGTAAAAATAATTTTTGTAGTAATACATATTTTAGCAATTACTAACTATTTTATACGTATTTACAAATGTTAGTTTTAGGCATTTGTTCTTTTTTTTTTTTTTATTTAAGTTTTTACCATTTTATTGTTATTGTCATTTGTTTTATTATTTTATATGTCTAGACACAAATAATGCGTATACAGTACGATTGTTTTTATATTGATGGTGGAATTTTTTTTTTTTGTTTTAGTATCAACGATTTCGTAAAATTATATTATTGCCTTACACGTTACATCATGACGTATAGTTTCAGTGTTTCGAAGCCAATACGCCGTTTCAATTATTCAAAACTCAATTTCGAAAATGCATTAATAATAGTGGCGAATAATGTTTTCCAGTAGCGACTACATCGAAATTATTAGACAGCTGGCACTGGGGGTTTCTATTTCCTGTTATCCATCTACCCATATTAGCTCAATTAATAGACAAGCTACCCGCAAATGTCTAAACAATCGATATTATATGGCCGTAATAACACAAAATAACACAAACGCATAACACACGCAGGTACCTACATATTATAATATAATACCTACAATATTGTTTTGAACGTATCAATATCGTTATTTCCTATTGTCGGCAAGGTGCAATAGAAAATACGATAAACGCATCACAATATTATTTATCTGCGTTTGATATGCACACCGAAACCTGTACGCTTGGAACTGTGCAGTACAATTATTATACGTGTAGGTAACATAACGTGGTATGTGTTTCTTCGCGGTTTGTAAAGTTGGCCAAAGTATATTCGTCTCGGGATGTAGCACGTTAAAATAGCAAATAAGAGAAAGTAAACGTCAACACATAATGTAAAGTTAGGCGAACATTTCTACCGGTTTGAAACTTGAACGTGATTTAAAACTGACATGTTCTCCTGAATATGCATAAAACCGTTAAAATAATAATAAATTATCACAACTGTTTTAGGAAATTATTATACATATTATAATATAATATGTGTGTTTAATTATTCTGTCGACAATTAATTTTCGTGTGCCAACTTTAATTCTTACGTTTTAATTTAAAAATAAATCACTGCAATAACTATAGCTTATATATTTAATCGGAAGTAAATTGTATTCCTTTTTAAAAATATATTCACACAATCGTATTAAACAACGTTTGAAATTTACGAAAAATAATAATTCGATGTCTTAAATTAATATTATATCCCATGACGGAGACTCTTTAAAGACTGTTTTATAAAGCTTATAGTTTTCATCGTAAATAAGTTTTTTGTATACACTTTATAAACAATTATTGGCTTCCGTCTCACCACAGTCATTCCCTTGTCGGAGCAGAATGTCATTTAAAATAAAGTTCAAGGCTGGACATTATAATTGCGATTCTGTTATAATATTAATATTATATGAATCAATAGGAAATACCCGTATTAATGATGATTGTACTAAAAAAAATGTTTGACATTTACGAAAAAAAAAAAAACACAATGAAGAGAATAAATAGTATATAGCTTACGAGTATAACGGAGATTTCGGAGTCTGTTTTAGGAATTCTTATAGACTCACGATATTATGGGTTAACGTTTTAAAAGTTATAAATTATTGTTGTTTTAAAATGTATATGCATTCTTTTATAATTTTATAAGCCACGTACATTTTTATATACTAATTATTTTTGGTTGTAATTTATTTTTATTTCATACTTAGTCATACTATTTTTAATCAAATCTTTTTTTCTATATCTTATCATCTTTTTTTAAATTCGTTTAAATTGCCATCTAAAAAATTTTCGAAATCAAATTTTTATCCATCAATATTAATACAATATATTTGTTTATTTTTTTCACTAAACAACTGAAACTAATTTCAAACAATAAATTGCAAGGTGGTTTTTATAGATAAGGTATCGATAATCGAGATTATCTACGAGCTTTTCACAATAAATATAGAAATATAACAGCAATATTATTGTTACGGACGCAACTATAGAAGCAATCACTGGAAAACTGTAGATGGAACTCAAACGTGTTGTGCAAAAACTATAAACGAAACTCGGTTGTTATGACGTATATTTTCGTTTTTAGAGATGCAATTCGTATGCAACCGTTTACAGTTCTCCAACTATAACATATATTTTAGTTAGTTTCGATTCAACTTACAAAAATTGAAGAAATATTATGAAAATTATTTCAGAAAATTAGCATGGACTTCATTCACATTTACTTCAAGTTAAAAAAAAAAAATTGCTAGAATTGCTAAAATTAGACTACCTATTTGGATACAAATGTAACAAAAAATAATTTATTAAAATATTTTTTATTCGATTTTTTATAATTATATGATACGATTTCTTAATTATGGTTTATATTCATAATTATTATGTTTTTTAATTTTTAGAACAGAGATTTTCAAATTTCTAATACATTGTATAACTGTATAATGCAGTGTGATATAAAAATGCTTACTTGATACCCGTATATGGCACAGTATAGTATAATAAAAAATAAATAAAAAACTACATTAAATTTAAATCACAAACACGTATTTGACATATGTAAAATAATTTTGTCATATCATCGAATTTTTTTGATAAACATTAAATATACATTTCTTATTCGACAAATAGAATGCATAATTATTAATAATTGAAAAATACGAAATATTAATCCATATATACACAATACGGCAATTTCATATTATAGTAAGTAGTAAGTCAGAAGAAACCATAGATTTTTGCACTTCAGCAAGGTATAATAACTGTGGTTGGCACTGCAATTCAAAACCGATGCCAATAAATCGTCGAAATTCGGGAAATACTATCCGTAGCGGAACACTTATCGAAAATTATTTATAATTGTTTTTCGATAATCGACGCATATAATTTGAGACGTATCGTTAAGAAAATACAATAAAATGTGTCCTCTCGAAACGTTTCATCAGTGGTCTAATGTATGAAGAGCTACATAAACATTTTCACTACTCTTTTGATATGAAAAAAAAGAGTTTACCAAAAAATATAATAACAATAATTGTTGTTAAAGTGATGAAAAAAATATCGTTCGTGTCACTCGAAATCAAAACATCTAAGGTTATCAGTTTGTGTCCAATCTGCGCCAGCCATTAACAGATGAGGTACATAGTAAAAAGTCATCAATGTTTCCACGAAAATATCAAGGGCAAGAAAACGCAGAAGTAAAACTTACTATTTGATGAGTCACAGACAAAATAATTTATTTATACAACGATATTAATTACTATGATAACTGCAGATAAAGTATGTTATATTATACGAAGCAATGCGTATAGGTATTTTTTTAATCTAAAAATAACTATAATTCTTAATTTTTTCTCTTTTTACTTAGTAAAAGCCTTCAACTACATAATTTTTTAGCGTTGGTTAATTTTATATTAAAAGAAAAAAGGGATGGGTTTAGCCAACATTTCTCTCACAATAATTAATTTTATACAATATTCTAGAGAACAATGTGGCATTGTCTTAAAAGTTTACATAAAAAGAAACCCGTAAAAACTAAAAACAAATAAATTGATTATTTTTTTTATTGGATATCATGTATAGTACATAATATATAGTGTATTGTACCCTTTTGTACAAATGTATTTTTGATTTAAGATTTTTTCCGCTTGATGGTATCGTATCTTGTTAATTTGTTTCCAAGTCACTAACTTTATTACGGTTGATAAAATTTATAATTTAAATAACAAATAGCGTATCAATACTATATTTGAGAAAGTTATTGTTATTCGTTATCATTATTATTATTTTTTTGGATATTGGAATTAAATATTTATAAATTACTTGTTCAATATATTATTGTTAAGTTAATATCATTTTCAATGATGTCGAATTTCGTAAGTTTTGATTTTCTCTACTATTGTCTGGGAAATAAATTGACGGTTGATGTTTGGGCTACAGTAAATGTTATCCAAACTCAACGTTTAACGTTACATACTATGTTTAACTAATATAATTAAAAAAACGATTACGAATGCAGTCAAATATTATTGTTCTTATATTTCGTTACCATACACATTTTAATAAATAAACTTAAGTGATCTTTGGGGGAATTTTTTAGGAACAATTGAAAACAACTAAAAGTTATTCAAAACTATCCAATGAATAATGGGAGGTAATGAATTAATACCAATTAAATAATAATTATTCTATATTTTATGGTTAGTATAGTAATTGTAATATTTTTTGGTTTAAAATTTATATTATATTTAGTGAAACTAATATAATTTTCTAAAAACTGGATATTTTTGACACGTCATATTATTCTGAAATCTTTTAATTTCCGATATTATTGATATTTTCTGGTATTGTAGAAAAAAAACAGTTTTTATTTACGACATTTTCCGGAATTCCTATTCTCTAGTAACAATATTAACTGCGATTCTTGGTTTTTCAACCTAACCTTTGTAACATTGTATTTTCATGTTTTGTTTTTTAAAGTGAAGTTTTTTTAGATTCTGAACGGAGTGATAAATGTATTGATTTTACAATGATGTGTGTTTTTTTTTTGTGTCTGACGACAACATTTGGAGCAGTAATAATGCTCCGATTTTTGACTTCAGCCCCTCTTTGAATAGGAAAATTCATTTAGTTGGTACTTTGGGGGGTCAAAAGTTAAAAACTTTCAAACAGTTTTCAAAAAAATCGAGAAAAACAAATAAAAAGGAACAGAAAAACGGCAATTTTACGAAAAACCACTTTTCGACAAAATCGATTTTTTGATTTTGCTGTAACTCAAAAACGAATCATTGTAAATCTTGAAATTTTCACCAAATGTTTATATTATAGTTATCTCTTTACAGTTAAATTTTCAAAATATTTTGACCATTTTTAAGCTACTTATAGACAATTGAAATTGTTGACTTTTCTAAGTTTTTTTTCTTCAAATTCCGATAAAAAATTTTTATAAGTTGTTCTTAAAGTGATAAAAAAAAAATCCGAAATCGTTAGTCACAATTTTTTTTTATAAGTGCTTAAAGTTCGACTTTATACGAAATATGTCAAAATTTAAATTAAATTTCATGCTCTCCTAAACTGACAAATCATCTTCGTTCAGAATCGTTTTTCGTATACAATGATACCTATCATTGCATTCAAATTTAACCTACCATAGTCTGAGGTCCACCCCACCCCCTAATTACAGCAGAGCGATACCCACTTACCCGCTTTTTTTTAATTTTTTTTTTTTTTTTATACCTAATTCAACGTATTAACAGAAATCAATTTGTGTTTTTAGTGTTTTGGTAAAACGATAAATAATTGTTTCCAATATGTCAAATGCTTACATTTTTTTTCAACTTCAAATGGTATAATTAACTATTATATGAGGACGGTTACATAGAAAGTACATTACGTGACTATAAGCCATTTTTTTAACGCTTAACAGTGAAATCAAAACGAAACATATCAACGAACAACAACTGCTATTATAGGACATAATATACGATGATGTTTTTCCATATTATTTCTATTCAGATGACGTTTCGCTGATTATTTTTAACAAAATTTTATGAATACACTTTATATATTAAAGTTCTTATCAAAAATAACTTGAATGTAGTCTCGTGTTTATATCCTTGTTAGTTCTTTGTAAAAAATGTGATTAGGAACATATACAGAAAATATATTTACATATTATTATTATGTAGACGAGAATCACTTTATTATAAAACGTAAAATATAAAAACATCTTTGACGGTGTATGCTATAGCGAGTTTTTGTTACGTCAAAAGATACTGTAGCGAGCCCGTATAAGTAACCGTGTATGAAGCTTTGCAGTAGCTTGCGGTGAAATAAATAAGTCGTAAAATTCTATATCTATATCAAACCATGTAACAATACATATATGACACATTGACACATGCCTACTTTTTAAAGGGATTGATATAGGCAATGTTAATGATATGTAGAGAAAAATTAAAATGTCATGCCTTTAATAAATTTAAAAAATAATATTTAAAGTACTTTACAAGTTGTAGTGGTCCATGTCAGTTTTTAGGTTAAACGAAGTTTATCGTCGTGTAATTACGAAAATTTATCCAAGAATGGTTATACATGAAAAACCACAATTTATTACAATACCTCTGTTGTAGCCATAGAAAAAAAAACCAAATATACGATCTATAATATTTATTCTTATTGTTTTATTGTTTTGTACCTATTGCATTCTTATTCTTAACTCATATTTTATCTTAATATGTTAATTATTTTAAGCTATTTTTATAAATCGATATTATGTTAAATATTGTAATTATTATGTTATATTTACACTGTTTTTTTGTACTACACTGTTATATTTAAATTGTAATTATTGGAATTATATTCTGTAAATAAAGATTAAAATTAAAAATATATATGCAGACTAATATAATAGATAATCTTTGTGGTGTATTAGCCGTATATATTATATATTATAAAATAATTTAATAACTTAAAATATAAGGCAAACAACTTTAACACATGTTTATTGTTTTATATTACATTCAGATTGGAAACATTTTGTATGCTTAATCCATATTTTTTTTTTTAATTATTTCATTTTATACAGTCAATTTATTAATGTTTATAGGTATTCTAGCTAATTATAACAATTTTAACATACCATCTATATTCTATATTTAGTGGAAGTATTTGGATGTCTATCTCATTCGTAATTCTTTAATTCTCATGAAATAAAAGTATTTTTGTATTGTTATACTCCAGTCATTGCTAATAATTATTTAGTAAATTGCATTAAATCGATTTTTATCTCTAACAGAATGCGCTATTTAGACAGCGAATCAATCACTGCTTTAAACGTGGCACTTTTATAAATTATATAAGAATTGTTTATAACAAAAGTAGTTTTGATTTATTTGAAACGAAATTGTCTTGAAATTATTATAAAATTACCAAATTTTTTGTTTATATTTGAATAAGTGTTTTTAAAAATGTATTAATTGATCCACTAGTATTTTGTAATTTATTAAAAAATATAAAAAAACTTAACTTTAAAAATATATGAAAATTATTTTTTATCCAACAAAAAATTACAAATTATGCCATTATTTATGTATAAATATTATTCTCTTGCATTTTTTGTGATAATTAAGTAATTTTAGTACTAACTATCACAGCTTCTACAGTTTATTTATTCATGCAAACATTATTTTTATACTACAAAATACCTACGGGTATGCAACGCACTCTTAATAAATCTTTTTATCATTAATCGATTGATCGGAGTTTAAGAAAAAATAAGTCAGGGATGCGCTTCGGGCACTCAGTAATAAAGACAATAATTATTAATCTGTATGAAAATTTAAACTCGTGATTGATTTCATGCGTGATATTGGTTTATAAATTTATTTTTTTAAGCTTTCCACAGTAGTAATAATATAGAGCGGTAGATTAATTTGAAGTCTTTTCATTGGAGCTTCCGTTTTAAAATCAAAATTATTATAGGTCCTGATCACGTATGTAAAGGTCAATTGTTACACTTCACTTGATCTTTATTCTGTAATTATAATGATTATTATTTATATCATATGTAAGATATAATTTTTATACGTGATCAATAAGTTCTGAAAAATTAATAAAACGGTTATCAACGTTGCAAGTAGGTTTCGTTAAAGTAAAACTTTTTAGAACACTTTAAAGTTTTTTTAGCTTTGTCATTATAATAATAAAATTACGTTCAATGATATATAATAATATAACCTTCATATTATAATTTTTCACCTCATTTATTTCATGATAGGTATAATCTCAATTTCACTTTAACGCTAAATAATATAATCACTGATCACAAAAGTTTCCATCAAAAGAAAAATTAAATTATCACCTATTCAGCCCGCAAACAGGATAAAAAGTACCACTTTATTATCGTACAAGTAATTTTATACTATAATTCTATTTTATTATAATGTTAATACATATCTCATTATTATGCATTTTTTTTGTATTTTACAGAAAATTAGACTAAACGATATTTTTATTATATTTCTGTACTTTGTTTATACATTTATATTTTCACGGGGAAAGAACATAATCGCTTTTAAATAATATTCACTGAGTACTTTAACGAAAGTCAATACCTATTAATAGACTGAACTCGTAATAACAAGACTTGTCAAATATTTAATCCAAAAAAATCGATTTGTGATGTTAAAACAATGTGTTTGCAAACGGTATGTATCGAAGATAAGAACAAGATAATGATAATTTATTTAGATGTTTGATAAAATGAAAATACTTAGTATAAATACAGCAAAGACAGTCACTTATCAATATAACTAGAAATTTAGTGTATAATAATTGCATACATTTGAGTCATTTTGTGGAATTTTTTCAACTACCAAATTCAGATTCGATCTTACCTTAATTAAATTTAAACACTTATCATAATCATTATTTATGGTAAACTTATTTTATTTTATTGTTTATATTAAATATTTAATTTTAGAAACTTAACACTTTAAACAAGACAAGCTTGTAATTTGTAGTTGACTTATTATGATTGTTTTCAAATATTATTATTATTTTATAATTAAAATGAAAGTATAAAGTATCTGCTGTATTAAGCTTATCCAGGATACTACAGAATCGTCATTTTATTAATATTCAACTTCTAAAATCACTCTGGCTGATAGTCGATAACGAGTTACCAATACCTGCAGTATCTAGTTAAGCTCTGTTTAAATACAGTATATTATTTAAAGTTACAATTTATCCTTACAAAAAAAAATATATATATATAAAGAAAATTATTTAATTCGTATGTATCTACCACTACAATAAGTTAACAAATTAAAAGGAAATATTAATTTGAAATAGATAGTCATCGTTTCAAAGTATTAGTAGTTAACAAATAGTATTTTTAAATACACATTTTTATTTAATATCAAGAAAATAGAGGTTGGGCAATTACCTAGTTATTTGTGTACTTAAACTTATTGAATCAAGATATATATTAATGGTTTGTTTACATTGAAAGCATCGTAATAAGAGCTTATTTATTTATCAACATTAATTTTTGCTCACCACTTAGTATTTTTATTATAATTTGATAAACTCAACAGCTGAAAGTGAATTTATTGATGTACTTAATGCAAATAAACAAATTGTTTACTGTTGATTAAATTATTTTTAATAGAACGATTTACGTAAAAAAAAACACAACCTACACGTATACAATTGATTGATGTCAAATGACAATTAAAGCTGATCATAGAGATACATGGATACAATGGTATATGCATATATATATATATATAATATATATATATATATATATATATATATATATATATATATATATATATATATATAATTATATATATATACTTACAGAAATAAAAATTCTAAAAAATAATATGTTATATTGTACATTAGATCAAATCAAATTTTTATTTAGTTTATTTTAATGCGTAGAGCCTATATATGGTTATGCATATTATACAATATACATGTTGGAATAAAATGCTCATGGAGCATTCAAGTTCAAAGAGTGAATTCGTTCGTGTAGTAGGTAGTCAACTTTTTGATTGTACCTACTGCAGTAAAGAAATTTATACACAAACTTGATTTATTTGTTTTTATAAGCTTGTTTTTTTTTATTTCAATCAGAAAAATTGTTCGATCTTGAAAAAAGAGTTGTCAGTACCTAGCACTATACAGTGATGCATAATGTACGAATTTTGTTCGTAGTATTTTAACTGAATAAAATAAAATCATCGAGTGATTTATTTTCGAGGATCTCGAGGATTTAGAGACAAGCTACGTATACAATACATTATAATTCGACGCTTGTTTGCCTGTGTGTACGCACTACGCGCGTATAAAAAAAAAAAATATTTAAAATGATGATAAGCAAACAGTCGTGAACTAGCGTAACAGTAAAATATTATAAGGTACGAAAAGTAAAAAGAAACACGATTTGACGTTAAAGTCAAATCTCAAAGGCTTACAGTGCAATTTCATACATTATCCTACTAATATACTACAACTACCGACCGATTAGTCGTTATCGGCTTGCGTAAACATATACAAAAAATAATAGTCACGTATTGTTTTCCTATCTTTTAATACACCGCAATATAAATTCTAAATACAAATAATATATTGTTCATCATAACTTTTTGAATGTCGACTTTGGAAATTTTATTTTATTCCTATTTTTTTTTCAATTATTAAATTAATTTTTGTTTAAGTTAGTTAACTCAATAAGTTAAGTTTATTTAAAAAATATTTATATTCCCATTGCATATTAAAATAAGTGACACTAATCACTTAGATAATACTATAATATAATAATATACCAAGTACTCTAAAATTTTATAAAATGTATTTTCTTGAAATATTTTATATTTATAAAAAATAAAAATAAAAATAAATTTAATTTGTAAATTTATAATTACTATAGTAAAATCCACTTATTACAATGAAAACTGTGATATAAGTATATTGTATATTCAAGTATAATTTATAATATTACATGTTGTATAAAGGGATCATATTAAGTTCATTTGTATAAAAAAAAAAAGTCTTATCGTGAAAGGTGAAAGATATTATTGTTTTATTTTTAATCAATAAAGCTGAATTCGTCATAAATATTTATATCATAATGTAGTGAAAACTGTCTAAAGTGGACCCCAAATAAAACAGAAAACTGTAAGGAATTTTTCTTTGGTCCCTGCATGTTTATATAGTTATATACATACTACGTTTAATCTCAATTAAACTGAATCTTCCTAATTTGGAAATTTCACTACACATATTAGTTAGATTAGACACATATTTGACTGTATATTATAATGTATATTGTATCAGAAATATTCAGCATATGAATTTATACCTCCGTAGCTATGAAACAGTTATATACACCGACGATCGTACACTAAACCGTTTACTTTTACAAAGTAATTCCCATTAAAATATCAAAATACTAAAATATATGCATCTATTATTGAATAAATAGTATATAGATGTGTACAAAAAAGGACATTCGGTAAAACAGTTATAAAAACTATAATATTTAAGTGTAGAACAACTCGATGTGCGATACTATTTAGAATCTTAAAATAATAATTAAAAAAAAGCGGGTAAGTAGGTATCGCTCTGCTGTATATTAGGGGGTGGGGTAGACCTCAGACTATGGTAGGTTAAATTTGAATGCAATGATAGGTATCATTGTATACGAAAAACGATTCTGAACGAAGATGATTTGTCAGTTTAGGATATATTATATTTAAATATTGTCAAATATTCTATTATGAAACAAATAGTATAGTTTTTATATGTTACTATGGTTACTATGGCCAACATTCGCATTATGAGCGTATGCAATTTAATTTAAATTTTGACATATTTCGTATAAATTCGAACTTTAAACACTTATAAAAAAAAAATTGTGACTAACGATTTCGGATTTTTTTTTATCACTTTAAGAACAACTTATAAGAAACCTTGTACTTATTAAATTTTCAAGATTTTCTGGCCACCCACCCAAAAAATTTTTATCGGCATTTGAAGAAAAAAAAACTTAGAAAAGTCGAAAATTTTAATTGTCTATTAGTAGCTTAAAAATGGTCAAAATATTTTGAAAATTTAACTGTAAAGAGATAACCATAATATAAACATTTGGTGAAAATTTCAAGTATTTATAATAATTGGTTTTTGAGTTACAGCAAAATCAAAAAATCGATTTTGTCGAAAAGTGGTTTTTCCGTAAAATTTCCATTTTTCTGTCATTTTTTTTTTGTTTTTCTCGATTTTTTTGAAAACTATTTGAAAATTTTAATTTTTACCCCCCTAAAGTACCAACTAGATTCAATTCCCTATTCAAAGAGGGGCTGAAGTCAAAAATCGGAGCATTATTACTGCTCCAAATGTTGTCGTCAGACACAAAAAAAAAAAAAAAAACACACATCATAGTAAAAGCAATACATTCATCACTTCGTTCAGAATCTAAAATAAATTTGTGTTTTTATTCGTTTATGAAATTATTAATTTAATATACATTTTTAATTCTATATAGATATATGTATTGTTTATTAGGTAAATTAAAAAAGCAATTTATTTAATATTTATATATCAATGATACATTAATACCTATATTAATTATTTTATTGATATAAGTTGCTAATGTTTTCCTTAGACATATCATTAGTTATCAATATGATTATTTTTTTTTTAAATTGTCATTCATCAAATTTATAAAAATATAAAACAAATAAATCGAGTTAATAAGTTTGAATTAATTTAAATTTGTATCGATTATTGTAATAGACTGTACTTAAGATAAAAATGTATTCGATAAAATTTCATGTAGGTGCTTCAGTAGGTATTTTTATGATTATTATTTAGCAATACTATCGATTGCATCTTTAAAACTAATCACAACTCCCTAATTTAATGATCATCATAAAAAAATAATAATATTATCAACAAACATGTTTAGAATTATAGTTTTGAATGCAGTGTAAAAAGGTAGTGAGTAGGGGGAGGGTTAAAATTAAAATGAGTTGTTCGATACATTGTTTGGAGGATACAAAGCAACAAAAATCGAATGGTTTTGTTAGGAAAATACATTTAAGCTAAATAGGTGGGTAGTATGCTGAAATTATTACTTCTTAAGCGAAATAGAGTTCAATACGCTACTGCAAACACAATGTTTTGTATATTATTTGGAAGCAATAGCTTTTTGTTGGACCGGCGATACAAGAAATTTGCAATATCCGTATGCTGAGCACGATTCGGGTTCCCTACAGTGCTCGATTTTGTCGGATAAAATCAACATAGTACAATTTAAGTAGGTATCCACAATCCCCTCCATTGACTATATTGCGTTACCTATTTTTGTTGTTACTATTGTTGTTGATGTCGTTATTATCGAAAGACTTACCGCGATTATGCGCAGGATCAACGTATTTTGCTGATAGTCGTATTCGAGTCCAAAATTTATTTGGCCCACTTTCTCGGATGGCACGGCCGGTGGCTCTTTGTTCAATTCGATCAGAGATTGGCAACGATCGTGCTGAAATCACAAAACCATTATTATCAATTTTAATGCTATTCAGTCAAATCGTTAGAGATTAAATTACTATTATATTATAATATATAACAATGATGATTTTCCAAGCACAAATGCCGTCTTCCATCCTACTTTAACCATTAGTTATGCATTTGCTCAAATTATTATTTATTTTCTTCACCAAATAATTATTGCATATTACCTATAAATTCTTTTTTTACCATATCCATTTTCTACTATAAATTATGATTATTATTAGTTATCTACGGAATCTTTACGCATTTAATCTAAATTAAAATTCAAACGAGTAGTTTCTCAATTGTTCAACTAAGTAACACTGACATGTACTATTATAGTATACTACTATAGTTATTGATTATGGTTCTATTTACACATTTTAAAGAAATATTTAGTCAATAGTACGATAATACTTATTAAACTTGAACAATTTTTACAAATTTTATAATATTAATAAATTATTATTATTCCAATAGCTATATTGTGCAAAGAACATATCATAAGCCCCATAGTGTCATCTTCTAATCCTATTAATATTTAATCATTAACTGTTGTCATAACGATAATAATATAACTCTTTAGTTATTGAATATTCATAATTTTTAAATTAATACTACTTGTTAACATTTCGATTTACTTATAATAAAAAAAAATAACTCATGGTAAAAAAAAAACGGTTATTTTTAATTGAAATAAAAATATAGTTTTTTCTTAAATTAAATAAAAAAAATCTAACATAAAAATAAAAATCAATATTTATTGTAATATATTGATTCATTATAAGAGACAAATTTAAGTTGAAAATGCTTGGTAAATAACCCTATATACAAGCAGAGTGTATTGTATTTTATTCATTGTATATAAAACTAGAAACATTTATTTTATAATAGATTTAGAGAATAGTGATGGGAAAGAAGATTAATATATTTATTATTTATGATATAAATTTGTTCATTAGGTAGTCCATTGTTCAGTGAATTTAAAATATTATTACATTATAAGCCCAGGTATAAATAAAATGATGTCGAGTACACATTTTTAGAAGCTAAAATAAAATATTGTACAATTTATTTTTTAAAAATTAAATGTTATAATTAAAATTTAAAAAATATATTCTTAAAATACTTATCATAAGGCAAGATATTCAATTTTTTTTTTTATATTTTTACTTTTATTATGACCTATTTTTGCAGCACTTTATAATTATTATCATTTTTAAATGTTTATTTTTTTATTCTCCAAATATTGTATTGGCACAGCCAAAATTACTTATTTTTAAACAGAAAAGACTGAAATGACTATAATTATTACTTTGAAACTTCAAGCGCTCAACATAATTTGTAGGATTTTAGATTTGAGTACATGGATACGATATATAGCGGAACCTCGATAACTCGAATCAGCTGGGGGTGAAAATAAAATTCGAGTTATCGAAAATTCGACTTAGAGAAGTTCGAGTAATTGAAATTCTACTGTATATTAAACTATATACTTGTGAACATTTTATATGAAAAGTATACTTTGTATTAAACGATAAACGATTATCATATTAAAACATTGTATTAGATAATTAAATTATATTGTTTTTTAAAGTATCTAATAAAATACCTATAACTTGCTTATTCATCTCATCAATTTAGAACTGTGCTTCATGAGAAGTTTTTTTAAGACGATAAGTAAAAATGTTTCTGGTTTAAGGCTATAAAACACGTTGAGAGCCGATTGGTCGAGAACGTTCGAATAATATATACATATATTTGTTGAATTTCATACAATTTTTGCTCGCTTTTAGCAATTAAAAAAAATGTTTTAACTTGTCAAAACTATTACACGGTCGCTGAGAATAATTGTGGCGATTATTTTAAATATATAATGAATACAATTAAAAGTTTCTCTGACGTGCAATTACCATCACGATGAGTAGTTTATACATACATATATATGTCGTAGGCATATAGTTAAAGAATTTAATTTTTATGCAATTTCACTATCTGCCTAGACATTTAGTTAAATACTATTATACGCTAAACTATCTCAAGTCAGGCAAATAATAATGCCACTTGCACATCAATCAAAATAGCATTAAACGAGTTTCCGTTCTATGAAAAAAATAACTTAGATGTGCATGTATGAAATTTTAAATTTTAAATCATACAAAAATAAATTATAATTGTATTTTTTTTTATTAAAATACAAATGATATTGAATATTATAATATAGATACTAATATCTAATATAGCATACTTGGAAAATATAATTAACAAAAACACCGAGTCAGTCTCTGTTTAGTTAGTGTCAAATTTTCCTCATCATTGAGTAAGTCACTGTAACGGTCAAAATGAATACAATTTTAAAATAATGATAAATTATTACATTTGAAAAAATGATTTTGAATGGATTTGGTATGTCAGCTAATTTTTCAAAGGATATATTTTTATCATGTATACAGTGTAAAAATTAATATATGTCCACAATTATATATATATAAGTATATAAAAAAAAGTAATACATTAGGAACAATGCACTTATTTTTTATTCGAGTCCACGTGTTAATTAGGTACATATATTCATTATATTTCCCCGTCCCAATTGACCCTAAATGAATGGGTGATTGTAATGAATATCCATTCTATGTTTTAATTTTACACATTATATACGATAAAAACTACGAAAAATAGAGAAAATAATCGACTATTACACTTTGTTAATTACAATAATAAAAAAAATGTGAAAATGTGAAAAAAAAACAACTTTTACGATCGGAAATTCAACAATACCAAAATGAAAGCCGCATTAGTAATATAATATAGGCCAGCTGACCGATGGAAAATTAATTTCCAGCATTTCCAATTTCTATCAGCGAATATTGTTATACATTGGTCACGAATTCTTTTATGGCATATCGTATGTGTACGACCAACGCTGTCCACCAAATCCAATATTAATAATACGACTCGTCTAATGATTAGTGCCATCAAGCATATAACAAAGAGCCTACGAAGTGGTTTTGAATCGTGATTCAAACAATTTATTCATTATTATTGTTATATATTATATAATTTCAATGTTGTCAAACTCATATGAGTTAAATAAATTAATATATTATAAATAATAAAAAAAAAAGTATTTATTAAATACTCGCATTATTATATTATATTAAATAATTATTATGTATTAATAACTACTAAAATAAAAAAATAATTAACGCAATATCACTGAGTTCTGTTTTGTTAAGTTACAAATATTAATTATAGTTTACACACAGAAAACAATTTATTTTTGACTGCGATGTATTATTTTTCAACTTTTAATACTATAGCTATATAAGAGATATTTTATACTTGTATAACTTTTTTATGATGGTAAATATTTGGAAAACATTATTATTTTCAAAGTTAAAATATTTTATGAAAACAATTAATTATAAAATTTCATTTAAGATAAAATGATTACCTACAATTCACTATAATGATAAATAAAAATATTTAATAAATAATATATAGTGTTCTAAATACTCTATCATGGTCAGAAACCTATTAAGTTTAAGACATCTTGGAACATATCTGAGAAGTACAATGTTATAAAATATATATTAATGGTGCAAATAGGTCCAATGTATAATTAATTGTCAAATATCAATCTAAATTTTCTTATTTCTCCTCATCTTATTGTGTAAGTAAATACCTATCATTATAATATGTTATATATTCATTTTATTTATTATATGTACCTAATAGTAAAAAGTTTTTAATTAGTTACAACAAAATAATAAATCAATCGTTAAAAATACCTAAAAAAACAAAATAAACTTTAAAATGTCAAATTAACATAAATAACCAGTGTTTTAAAAATTATAATATCATAATATTTAGGAAGTCCTAATATAAATATTTATTAAAAAAAATTAAGTTCCTTCCTACCGTTATTTATTGTTAGTTACAAAAAAAAAAACAAAGTTGACTTTTTCATAAGTTAGTGATGAATTTGTATATTCCTATTTGTCTATATGTGTATATTTAGTGTACTTTTAAAAGTAGTAGGTACCAGGAATTTACTTTTTTTAGTTCCTAAAATTATAAACTAGAACTTATCTCCTACCAGATACTACAACTCTTAAAGTTAAATATTGAAATATTATTTTTAAAGGTAATGACTATTGTCACAAAAATAAAAAAAAATAATTATAATAACAAATTAATGAATTAATAGGGAATAACAAAAAAACATTTTATCAGATTTTCCTGAATTTTTAATTTTCCGGACAAGTTTTACAATTTTTTCTACCATATAAACCTTATAAACCTCTAACTATTATAAACCTTTTTTTTTAAATAAATAAGCTAATTTTGGGAAAAAAATAAAATTATTTTTATGTCCTGATCTTGAGGTTTATTTATTTATATAAATAAGTAATATTGTAAGTAATGGTTTATGGTAAGCAAAAATATTAAATATAGTTTTGTGTTAATAAAATTTCAAATCTATAATAAATTGGGAACATGCCATTACAATTATTAGTTTTCACTTTACGAAGTATAACGTTATAATGAAAACTATCGTTATTACATTCCAAAAAAACATTGCATTTTTATCGTTATACAATTTTGACTTTGAGACAGACATTTCAATTGTAAAAAAAAAAGAAATATTTTTAAAATATGGAATACAAAATACAGATATACAATACTAAATTAAAATTATAGATATATTTATAGATAAATTTAGTAGGTAATAACAAATTACCTTCAAATAGTCTTTCAGTTTTATCTAAAATATTTAAATATAATATACCCCACTTGTAAGGGGGTCGCCAACTCTATTGCACATACATTATGGTCTAATTAATTCCGCTAAAATCGATTAAGATATTGAAAGCTAATATTGCATTGAACAGCGAAAACCTACACGTCTAAACTATTATAGGTTTATATTTATCGGTTCAATGAAAGTCACTATATTTTTGTAATATTTCAAAATATAAAAATGTAAGTTTTCTATCAGGAACAAGATATTTTTTTTAAAACGTCAATGTGTACATTAATAAAGAACCATCGAATGAATATTTTTTTTACTAATGTCTTAACAAGTACTCAAAGTTCACATAACCAGACTAGTATAATATCGTTCGAAACATCCTCGTGTAAATAGAGTCAAGCAGACTGATTAGTGAAATAAGTTTCGGTCTAAGAAAAATGTTGACCAATAACGGTGCATTTTTAAACTAAAATAACAATACTATTTATTTTTACGATTTAGTAAAATTATACTATATTCGTTAAAATGTGTTATATCCGTGTTTTGTATCAATATTATTTTATTATTCACCACTGAACTTAATTAATTTAAGCTACTGTGCATTTTATTTTATGTTAATGTATTCACTGTTCAGTGTTTGATCGTGTTTCTTCAGAAATCATAATCGAATTAATCAAATTTTTATCGTCATTCGATATCTGTTAAACATTTTAAAGAAAAAACACGCAAAACGCTGTAGTACGCATACAATCTTGTACAGCTATAATCAGGGCACAGCACTTAAAACATTTTTTTGGATTGACTTAAAATGTAGCAGAAAGCTATGGAAGTGTTTGTTCATGTTAAAATACGTTAAATTTTAAAATTTGAAAGTGCTTTTTCCGCGATTTTTTAAAAATATGCTTATTTTCAGTTTTTCTGATTATTTTTGCTTTTTTTACCAGTTTTTCAACGTTTTATGGTTTTTTCAGAAAATCTATAAAAAATAAAGCAAAATTTCTCCGAAGTGAAATTTAATTTTTTTATAATAGATATAAAGAATTTTTTTTTATTTTTTAGTTTGAAACTTTTCCTAATTATTTTGTTTCAATATATTTCGTACCTAGTCTTTAATTAAATTATTTTTAGCACAGTTACAAATCCTGTCTATAATACCTACTTTATCATGTAAAAATAAAGATTTTAAGATTAAGATTTTTTTTAAATATTTTCGCTCAAATTTAAGTTTCTTAAATACTTATTTGAGTGCTTATAATGATGTTTTTAAGTGTTTTTTTAAGCGCTTATTTTAAAGATCTTAAGTTCTATAAGTCCCGAGCCCTGGTTATAATACTTCATCACATAATAATTTTATTGGCATTTGGTGTTATGTAAATCTTGATGATTTCAATAATAATATTAATCAATGATACAATATCAGCGATAGTGTTTGGCGATAGATCATATTATGTATTATAATTTGTACATATAATAGATGTAATATAACCTTTTAAATATCCATTCGCAGATCAAGTGACACAGGTACACAGTTAAATCATAATATTATTATATTATTAATACTCACGTTGTCTTCCTCGGCTTTGACATTCATCAGTGACTTTGTCACGTTCCATCCTCCCTGCGCCACAGCCGCTATGTCCTTGTGCAGTAAGTGCTCAGTGGCACTGGCCGCGGACGAAGATCCGCCGTGGTGATAATGACTGCTTGCAGAGGCCGACACATCATCAGCGCTGGCAGCGTGCCCGGGCTTCGAGGACGATCCGCCGCCAAAGTTTGGCGAACTGTAAAACGAAAAGAATGTTGATCAGACGCCGATCAAAGCGATTTTAGGGCACGGTACATGGGTTGACTGAAAGCACAGTGCGTTGCACCGACTGTGCAAAGGCAGCTAAGTTAATACAAATAATTAATTCAAATTAAGTTAAACCAAAACAACATCATTAAGTTAAAAATTTATATGGAAAATAATAATATGAAATTAACTCAGCTTAAAAAAACATTAATCGGCTTTTTAATTAGTTCTATGATTCTTATGGATGAAACATAAAAAAAGCTGTAATTCAGTATCGCTCTGCTGTACATTATGGGGTGGGGTGGACTTCGGACAAGGGTAGGTTAAATTTGAATGCAATGATAGGTATCATTGTATACGAAAAACGATTCTGAACGGAGATGATTTGTCAGTCTAGGATATATTATACTTAAATATTGTCATATATTCTATTTTGAAACAAATTCAAACATTTAAGTAAAAGTTTCAAGATCTTACGTTTAGTTATTTTTTAAAAATAACAAAAATCGAAAATTATTTATTAGTAATACGTTATTTTACACGTGTATTTTTGATTTCAAATTAAAATTAGAACTTTAAATACTCGTAAAATTTTTTAAATTGAATAATCCTCAAACTTTTTTATAATTATTCTAAGTTTAACTTATGGACAGTATATTATTAAATTTTCAATTCTTAGCTTTTGATAGAAAAATATTTATAAATTTTTAACTACCAAATAGTGAAAAATATTCATGATTTTGACGAATTTTTGTCAATATTTGAAATATTCAAATGCTAATAAAAAAAAATTGTGTCTATGTATTTTTATAATTTTTGAATGAGAGTTAGAACAAGTTATGTGGACCCTTCAATTAAATTTTCAAGTAATTTGTCCCAGCTAAATTTTTTTTATCAACATTTATAAAAAAAAAAAATAAAAAAAAAATTGAAAATTTCAATTGCCTATTAATAGCTCAAAAAAGTCAAAATGTTTTGAAAATCAAATCACGTTAAGAAAATGGCAATCTAAATAACTGGTAAATTTTTCAATTATTTACGACGTATACTATTCGAATAACAACAAATATAAAAAATCGTTTGAGGCTAAACCGTTATTTAATGTGGTTTTGTAAAAATTTAAATTTAAAACACTCATAAAAATTTTTTGTCTGAATCCGGTAGAGTTTTTTTTACAGATGTTTGAAAAAAAATGTATGGAAAACATTATACCTAATTTTCAAAACTTAGTTATATAAGAAAAAAATTTTACGATTTTTCAACCACAAAATTACTTGCAAATTTTTGCAATTTTGACATATTTCGTATAAATTCGAACTTTAAGCACTTATAAAAAAAATTGTGACTAACGATTTCGGATTTTTTTTTATCACTTTAAGAACATCTTATTAGAAACCTTGTATTAAATTTTCAAGATTTTCTGGCCGGCCAAAAATTTTTATCGTTATTTTAAAAAAAAATACTAAAAAAAATTTGAAAATTTCAATTGTCTATAAGTAGCTTAAAAAAAGTCAAAATTCTTTGAAAATTTACCTGTGTATGAAGAACGCTAATATAAACATTTGGTAAAAATTTCAAGTATTTACATCTATTAGTTTTTGAAAATAAAAATTCGATTTTGTCGAAAACTGGTTTTCCCGTTTGGAAATTCCCGTTTTTCTGTCTTTTTTTTTTTGTTTTCCTCGATTTTTTTGAAAACTGTTGGAAAATGTTTTCTTTTCACTTCTATAATACACCAAGGATATCCACTTTTCCATCGGAAACCACCCTCAAAGTTTGAAATTAAAGCATTATTTTGAATAGTTATGCTGTACACAAACACAAAAACAAAAAATAAAAAAAAACACATCATTGTAAAATCAATACATTCATCACTTCGTTCAGAATCTAAAAGTATTTTGTGACTGTATATAGATACGAGATGATACACTAATATTATTTTATTAAGAAATATATTTAACAGAAATTATAATATTATTACTGTTATAGCTATATAAGTATTAAATTATTATTTGTATTCAAAATCATATTAATGATACAATTTAATTTTATTAATGCATACAAGTATACAACTATATTATAATAGTTTATAAATATGGTGGATTATATTTTTATTATCTAAAAAAATTTAAGTTATATAAGCAGGCATTTAAGCTGGTTAAGTTCTTAATATAAAAATATTGAATATTAAATACTATTTAATGGCCAATTTATGGATAGTGCATAACACGCGTAGTAATTGTACTGCGGCTGACTTTTATGTTTTATTTTAAAATATTTTCAAAAAATGTCATGAACGGTAACAAGAGTTAGTATTATACAAAATATACAAGCATGAGGACATAATTCATACAAGAATTATCCTCTGCTAAAGTGGTAAGTATTGCCAGTATGGGTAAAATAAAAAGACTTAGAGCGGATCGATTGGGCGATTTCGATATAAGAATTTACGATTTGGTACGTGATTTATCGCTGTGTTATGATTCGTACATTTGTCGATGTGCTTTTTACTTGACAGACGACATAAAAGTTTTTTTTTACACATTTTCTATCGAAAAAAGTGTTATACGATATATTATTATATACTGCACCGTTAGTTTGGGATAAACAATTCAACAGTGATAGGAAGTAGGTATGGGGAAACATTATTGAATTATTGTGTTTATTTCAAACAGTGGAGACTACTTAAGATTGAGGAGAGTGAAGCAGAAAAAAAATGTTTATAAAATTTACATAATTTTTAACTCATTGAAAGCATACATTTAAGAGTTAATATATTTTAAACATTCGTAATACGAAAATAAAAAAAGAAGGTCTTACCAAAAAATAAATAAATAAATAAGTATACTTAATATATTATACGGAATAAATTCAAAATTATTTTAATTTTTATATGATCCATAAGTTGTATTTTAATTTCATAGGGATATTTCTATTATATTCGCTTGAAGTTATTTTGACTTAGATTGAATCAATTCATGATTACTCTAAACAGTCTAAACTCTTAATTCACTAAAAAATAATGTAGTAGAATATTTAGGTACCAATGAATATAATTGTTGCAAAGTTCGTTTATTTGACAATGAGTGGTTAGCGATTGCAGTATATAATATAATATGATTAGCGTTTTAGGATTAATTTAAACATACATTTTATTAATAATAATGAACTACCAAAAAAAAAGACCATAAATATGTATTTTTATTGACCAACTAGCAATATTGCGGATATAGACAGTTTATTACATACCACAGAACTATTAAAACGGTTATAAATAAATTGTACGATAGTATTATAATAATAATGTTGCACATAATTAACCACAACTATTGTTTTTCTTTAAATTTCTTTTGATCAATTAAATTACACTATAAAATGTTATTATATTTTGAATAACGAGTAAAGTGTGATTATTGAATTGAATTTATAGAATTCGATAAAAAATTTGGAGCAATAAAATATGAAATTCATAAAAATAAATAAAGTTTTTGAAATTTTAAAAAACATTAAAAATCATATATCTACGATCATATTTGATTAGTATTTTTTTTTTTTTTTTGTTTTTAGTTTATCTCAAAATACACTTCTATTGTGCTAAACACACAACGCTGACACAGCAAAAACTAATTAAACGGGTATTATCTACAAAGATCGTTTGTCATCTGTCGCAAGTTTGGTCATCTTAGGGTCGACGTCTGTCCGTCCCCTTGTTCTTGACAAAATACTCAATGGGACACCTGCCAATTTCAGTGGTCCTTATAACAAATAGGTTTTGGGTACCCAACAAAACTATGACAGATCAAATAAAAAAATAAAAATAAAAGCGAAATGAAATAAAAATAAATATCTTTATTTTTTTGAAATACATCACCGGCCGAGTTTCATGATGGATTTTTAGAATTGTCAAGATACACGTATACAATAATAATATACTGCCATGCTAAGCAAAAAAAAAAAATCATCGTAACTCCTCGAAGAGTGTTGGGAAATCAATGATATAAGTTTAGACGTACATATATAAAAAAAAACCTTGTTCGCAAAATCTAATCAACAAAGTATTTCAAAATTCAATGCTTTCCAAATAATTTTATTCCGTGTAGAATCGAAAAGATATTTTTACCAAAATAATCGAGAGCTTACAGATTTTCGATTGGTCGGAAAAAAAGAAACATTGCCATTATGATATAATTTTCGTTAATAAATGAAAAACAAAACTTATAATTCAAGCCGATAATCATATAGTTTGAAAATAAAATATCTGTTAACGATTAATTTATTATAATTTCAAATAGATTTTTTTTTTAATTTCTAAAATGTCAAGACCAAATTTAGAGGAAGATGAAAGTAGAAATTTAATGAACTGGATGGGTTTTCTAGTCTCTAGTCAGTGAACAATTTTGATTCGTTCCAGAAACGTTATCGCTTTTATTATAGTATTTAAATGGTTCAACGGAGGACAAAATACGAGTTGGTATACGTACAAACTACAAAATGACCACCGTTGACATTTTCTTCGACATAATTATCCCGGTCACGCCGATACATCGTATCCGCCATATAATATATAGACGTGACATCGATGGGATGTCGTTGTAATATTATTATTATTATTTCGAATTATCGCGTGTTTTCGTATATCATGATGTTAGAGTTTGAAACATAATATTATTAATCTCTTTAGGCACCGTCTAATGCGCGCAGTACTATTTAATTTTATAAATTCGCCGAGTGTAATTTTAACGGTGACAACGCGCACATTTCAGATTTTAATGCATTTAATATTATTAGGTAACCCAAATGATTGATGCGCTATAATCTATTAGTACAGTTAGTAGGTGTGTTCATGTGTTCATTATGTGCGCCTAAAACTAGTCATGTGTAAGACTATTCGTGGCGTTTCGTATGATATATAATAATAACATTATGATATAAAAAGTGTTCAACCAATTGCATGGCGTTTTGTGTGCATTATATATATATACATATATTATGCACGCTGCGATATTAATTGATATAACGAGAATGCAACGTCATAATGATAATATTACAGAATAACAAAAAGCCGGATGTAGCATATTACCGAAACGTCTAATAGACGTACGTAGGTTCGTTGCACAAATCAAATTCAATTCAATCGCGTATTTTTAATGACAAATAAATTAGCTGATGCGTTCGATTTGATTCCCGGATGATACCTGTTCACATGAATCGACTCCGATGAGTTGATTCTGAGTAAATTAAGAGGTTTTCGTGTCAAGTTGATTTTCTTTTTGTCGTATTTCAGTGGAAACGAGAAAAGTTCATATCTCAAAATTTATCGGATGTAATTTATTAATTTATTCTTTTGCTGGGCATGATGTAATAAGTAGGTTTGTTTAAAATTCCATTCGTTAGATAAAATATATTACATAATAACATTCAGCATAATATAATAGGTAACGTTATCAAATGTGTGTTCGCTTCAAACCGTTCGTATTTACAAAACACATTTGTAGTGTTTTACACAATACCCATTTCACGTATGCTAATAAATCGATCTTCTTGGTATATATATATATACATATTCGTTCAGTGTTAAAACTATAATAGTCTGTTTATTTTCGTGCATCACTTAAATATTGGCATTAAGCGTATGTACTTTTTGTGTTGTTTAATGTGTATTTAATTGCATTCAATTACCTACACATCATAATGAACTTAATGCACTTAATATTAAACAATATAATATGAGTAATATAGCAAATTTGGCGTAGTTTTATAAATCTTTGTCTTATTATAACAATTCAAGAAAACGTAAGTAGATATTCAATATAATATCGATAAACTTTTCAAAGTATGTGGGTCTAAATAATTGCATATTATAATTCTCACATCATTTGCGTTTCACATTTTTTTCAACTTTCGCATAATATTATATAATGTACCTATACAAATTTTATGATTCAAATGTACATGATAACTTAATATTCTATATTTCGTTATTAAGAATATTTGAATTGTCTGTTGCGATATACAAAAAAATATAATATGATCTAATTTCTGTGTTCGACTATATATATATATGTTTACATACTCATTAACATTTTCCAGATTTTATTATAATATATAATTTCGTTTCTATTATGTTTATCAATAATAATTAATTATTTTCAATATTTCCAACTCGACTTCTGATCAACTATTTTGTATACGATAATTTTAAATTCTGTTTAATGACTTGGTTCTTGAGCTGAAGTATAATAATAATTATTATTAATTATGGAAGTAAAAAAATTTCTAAGACGAAACTATTAGTTTATCACTTTAGCTGTGAGCAATATAGTTGTTTTTAAACAGTAAACATATTTTATTATAAATTATTTCATTGGTTTGCAAAAATGTAAAATTATTCACGTAATCCAAAATTATTTTATTTTTTCTACACCGTGAAGGTAAAGATGTTATTTCTTTAAATGCCCATACTTTATTGAACTACTAAGGAAAAATAATTTTAATTTTCAGTCCAAACGTATTACATATACATATATATTACTCACATGGATAAAAGATTGCTAAAACTCAAAATATCTGATTTTTGAGTTGACGCTACAACAGGCGAATAGCATCTTTTGTATTTACAATGTTTTATGCAGTATTATGAACTAATTTTCTAATTTAATTAATACATTAGTAATACATGACATATTTTGATTTTTAATTAATTTGATAAAAAAAAAAACAATACCCCTCATTCTAACAAATTGGTGTTTCTATTTATTTCTAATTAAACACAAAAATAAATAATATCTCATTTTGATTAGAAGCGTTTTAAAATAATTAATCTCAATTGAATAAGACCAGTAGAAAAATAATGAATTGTCACGTTTTGTTTTATGGCATTTATAATACTTATTGGTTTAAAATAGAACACTTTTGAACCACCATATTTTTTCTGATATCTGAGGTAACACTAAGTTTCCCAAAACAAAATTAATAAACTCCTGCAGTATTACAATAAAGTTTTAAAACTAATCGTTGGCAGACCCCCATGACTGAAAAAATCGTGTTTTTCATTTTTGATTTATTACTTATATGTAATATTTTATAATCTTATTTGTAATAATGCATAGCATAATATAGTACAAATACAATACTATAATATAATATAATGTTATCTTCACGTTTGCTGTTTATCGACTTTCGCCGTTGCCGTTATTGACAAAATATAATGATAATAAAATGTATGAATAGAAGTATAGAACATACACGTCGCACAATAATATTTTATTCGACTGCAATTAGTAGAACACAAGATTACACGATAACAGATTTCGGGTATTTTAAAAGTTTTTCATAATCATACACACGATTGTAAGCTCACACTGCTCACAGTGAGACGTTCATTATACAAACACGCCGTTAAAAATAACATCAAAATGGACATTCGAAAGTTTTTCAAAAAGCCACGGCAAAAAAAAGATGAGATAGTAAGTACATACTTGCATCACGTCAAACTAACCGTTCTAACATTATAACAAATTCCGTAGCAGATTATTATAAAATTATTATTTACATACCATATCATGATTTATTTATCACTCATCTTCAAGATCGCTTCTTCAAACATCGAAATATTTTGTCCAACTTCTAATGTCTTTTTCCTAATGAAACTAAAACTTTAGACAAAGTTGCATGTAAAATGTTGTTTGAAACCTTCAGTTCAATTTTGCACGACAATTCCCCAGAAATTTGGATAAGTGAGGTAGAAATTTGGCGACGACGACTAGTTGGTAAAAATATTCGAAACGCCCTTGATGCTCTTGATATTTGTAATGCAGATGCATTTTAAAATGTACATAAAATATTACGTATGTCAGTTTTACCTGTGACTACAAAAACTAACGAAAGGTTGTTTTCAACATTACGTCGGCTGAAAACTTACCTACGATCAACAATGGGCGAAGATCACTTAAATGGACTAGTATCACTGAATATACATCATGATAATATAAACGTAGACATAAATCAAGCACTATATCAATTCTTTTCTGTCCCTTGTAGAGTCAATTTATTAAAAAAAATATTTATATTTTATTGTATTGTTAAAAAAAAACACTTTTAATATAGGTAGATACTTACAAAATTAATAATAAATATAAATATATTTTAATACTATTTGATAATTATTGATGTATCTATTTTATATATTTTTTTTCAAAACACCCCCCCTCCTCTTATAAAGTCCTGCGCACGGGCCTGATCGTTGGAGAGCATATTTAAATACATGTACTTTTTTTATTTTGTCCGCCAAGCACTTGAAAAATAAGCCTTTTTGATCAACGTCATAAATTTTATCAGGATAATTTCGTTCTAAAATTTTAGGAAGATTTTTAATATAATTCGTCAGTATTCTTTTATTTTAATACATATTTTTTTTTAATTCTGATTTCTATTACAATATACTAATGTTATCTGTATAATTCTGAGATGAGGGATCAAATTATAATTATTATTTGGGTTATCAAGAAAAACGCTTGGTATTGTAAAATGCAATATTATTTTAATTTAGATAAAATAAAAAAACTTCCAGGAAATTGAAATTTGGCATAAAAAATATACTCGATATTATACTGTATTTCTTTGTTTAAATTGACTTAAAGAATGATTGAAATAATTCATATTATCCTATACAATACCAAGGTATATGAAATAATATGATAAAATACATAACAAATATTATAGAATTCACTGGCTTATTACATTCATTGTTTTCGTCACAACAGTTTCAAAAGTATCTTTTTTTTCCTAATTAAATTCATTTTTTTTTTTTAGTTTTCTTTTTTTTTTTTAGTCTTCAGACAGCACTTCTGCGTATCACTGCATTATTATACGTTTACCGGAGTCAAAACTTTATGTATAGATATTTGTTGCAAACAATTATCCAGAATTTTGTACTTGAAAAATAATTACACGATTTAAGTATTAAAGCATTCTTGGCTATTGTGGATTACTATGGAACTGTGATATGAAAGTTAAATCGTAAATATATATATAACGTTTTAGGTGCATGTACAATAAACGTATACGAAATTTAATTTATACTTAAATATAATTTTGTAATCATACAAATATTACAAATAAATGCAAATGGCCAATAGTGCAATTCGTCTTATTTTTAAACGCATTATAGCTGCCAATATAGAAATAAAAATTCAGAATCGATACTCAGTAACGATAGAGATGAGAAAAGAAAACATCATTGGTTGTTTATATTCATTAAACTAAGACAAATTCTCATAGAAGTATAATTATTATGCAAAATATAATCAACGACACATCACTAATATGTAATACATACTACATGTATGATATAACACACTTTATTAATAAAATAATAATAAATAATATTATAAAAAATAATATTTTTAGTAATAAAATATTTCTATAAAAAAATCAATTTAATATTTACATCGCAATTAACTTAACGTTTAATTAATATAAACCATAGTCTATGAAATAAATAAAATTAACAAACTAATAATTTAATAATGACTTGCATCAGCAAAATATTAAAATACTTAATCATTAGTTAATTACCTAGATAGACAAATAAATTGTATTTTATGACGGGAATCGTATAAATAAATCCGACGATCTAAAAAATTAAGGTCTATTTTTCATTGTGATTGATTAAATCGATTTAAAGTGTAACTACTTGCAATAATTCCAAATCCTTTTACTATTTACATATTGTTTTATTCACCATTTACTACCATTTGAATTAAATGTACTATTTTCCAAGTCGTTCGAGTTTTCTACTAATTTCAGTACATACTTATATTGTACATCCATACAAATTACTTTAACAATATATTTTTCGATTAATTTCCTTCAAAATCACACCACCAATAATTTTGTACTA
Source organism: Schizaphis graminum (assembly GCA_020882235.1). Classification (NCBI taxonomy): domain Eukaryota; kingdom Metazoa; phylum Arthropoda; class Insecta; order Hemiptera; family Aphididae; genus Schizaphis; species Schizaphis graminum. Next base: position 86,841,948 of record CM037033.1, on the reverse strand, counting down.
TTGGAGGTCGTGTATTTTTCTTGGGTCGTTATTTCAATCACTTTATTAATTGTTGACATTATTTAGTATGTATAATGTATATACTATGTAAATATTGTCGTTATATAAAACCAACCATATCAAGATAGGTACCTAGTTCATTAGTTCATGAATTATTCATCATACGATTATCGTGTATCATAAGTCATAACTTGTAATGTTTCAATATACATAAGTATTAAACTATTTTTATACTATATTACACAGTATATTATTTTATTGTATATCGTCACAAAATAAATTAAAAAAATTAACTTTATGGATTGTGTGGAGAAGAAAAAATATTATTATTGAAATCTTTACATATAAATAATAAAATGTATTATAAAATAAATGATAAATTTTCAAATTGCTCATCTGGATAATCTGGAATGGGTAAGGTGCCATTATAAAACCATAAAAATAAAACGATCTTTCTACCGTCGCTGAAGAACAAAGATAAGTGTTATATCAAATAAACAAATTTAATCAACTGTAAATTATTCAATTATAAATAGCACTAGTTTACTCTGAATACAGCTTTTTCTGAGTTGTTTATTTATTTATTTTATAAGTAATTCAATTATATTAAGTATATTAATTGAATTATTCTAAATAAAAAGTGCTCAGCCCTGATTATAATAATTTTAAAAATATTGCTTTTCATGCTACAAATCTATAAAGTCAAAAACTCCTGACACTATATACAAAAAATATCTGGAAATATAAATAATGGTATTTTTAAAAGCACCTAGATCGACGGCCAAGGGCGTAGCCAGGGGAGGTTCAGGGTTCAGACTTCCTCCGAAATTTTTTCTTGAAATAAGATTGAATAGGTTTAAATGCCTATTATATTTAAAAAAAATTGTATAATATAGCATATTTATACTCCAACCCCCTCCCCACCAAATTGTTTTTTTGGCTACGACCTTGGCCACGATACACGTTTTCTCTTCAAATTATTAAATAATGAAATTAATGATTTAATTTATATTAAACTAGATACATTTTAAACATAATAACCACAACACCACTTATTGCAATATTATATTCATCATACTATACATATATAATATTATCCATAGACTACATGTTAAACTACCTCATTAAAATTTTAACATCGAACGGAAATAATTGTAATATTAATCATGAATTATGTATGTAAGTATATTTTTACCCCTCTTTTTTGTGTTAGTATTTTTATAAACATTGTTAATACCATCAAATTATTTTATATACACTTATAGAATGTCAGTTGTCACTAGTGACTAGTCATTAAATATGTTTATCAATGATTTTCCGTAAAATAAATAGCTGTAATACTACTAATACTATATAATTTTACGCGTACATTAGTTACATACATTCAGCGTAGATCTTGTAAGAAAATCTACTGAAATCGTTTGTGTTTGTCTTATTTAAGTAAATAAATGCGCACCTAGACTGCAATGGTATATTCGTGACTTATGGAGGTTAAACCCTCCCATCAGAATCCAAATGAGAAACGTAAAATAAATTCTTTTCTTAACAACTTACGTTATCGAGTATACGGTGTCTTTTCATTTTTGACATAATAACAATATACACATATGAGTAGCATAGTATAGCACAATAGTGAATAAGACAAATAATGATAAGGATGATACTATCGATGACTGAGCGGTATACATTATAATGGCACGGCGAACGAAATGGATAAATCATGACATTTGAGATTTTCGAAAATATTTTATCGACTGTATATGACGGTTGTTATTATTATTGTGCTGAAAAGTGAAACCATTGTACTACAAAAGGCACGCATGCGACACACACAATCTCACAAAAAACGACTTTCTGCTCTCGTGTTTGTATAATACTGTGAAATGTGAATACATATCGCGTCTAGACCCAAATCAGTTAAAACTGAATAACAATCCGAGGTCGAGCTGTCGGCGAAGGTTCAAATGAATGATTATATTTATTTATTTTTTCACTTCGAACTATGGCCAAAGCTCTCTCTCTCACACACACACACACACACACACACACATAATAAATATATTAGGTATACATGGTAGTAATATGATGTTAGTATCCATCTAAATTACCCATTTTACGTGTAAAAAAACATTAGATATAAAAAGTCCAATCGATAACTACTAATAATAAATAAATCTAATATTTTTGTTTTATCTGAACGCTAATTAAGACAGTAAACAAAAACGTATAAAATCAATATTCAACGTACTATGAGTTATTGGACTCGGTAAATTTCATAATGTTTATTAATGCGATTATTTTCATAAAATTTCACATTTATATCTATACAAATGATTGACTTTAATATTAATACAAGTGGTTTTTAATTTTTATACAGATAAAAATGATCAGAAAATTAAAAAACCAAATAATTTGTTGATGACAGTAAAAAATAACATACATCATTATAAAATCAATTAATTAATCATTTTGCTTAGAATATAAAATCTGCTAGTTATCATGGTAGTTATTTATAGACCCGATATTTTATAAACATACACAATTAATGTCTGGTTGTACGTAATATTAGTTTTATCAAAATTATAATTTTAATATTTTTTAATTATAAGTATACCATAGTTTAGTTGAATATTGTCGATAAACGATCAACCCTTTTTATTCCAAGAATTCATCAATTTGTAAATACTAAATAATGATATACCTATTCACAAAATATATTTTTTTTTTATGAAAAAATTGTATAAAAATGTAAATAATACATAATATATCTATTACTTATTTGTTTTATAATTTCAAGACTTGTCGTGTGTTTTGTAAAATTATATTTTCACTAAATTTTCAATTTATTTTAAGGTAAATATTGGTTTCAAAAATAATATATACAATCATTAAAGATATATTCTATAAAGAAATTGTATAATATGTATATTTCTAATACAATTTAAATTTAGCTCTTTTACGAGAGATTACTTGTCTGTAAAAGTAATATTAGGTCATGCACAACGATACCTTTTTGTCGTTTGCTGTAATGTGCTACACAGAGTTGTAGGTCCCTACTATAAGGTTTATCTATCTACTCCCTACTGTAATAAGTCTTTGTCATCATAAAGAAAATATGTAACTCAAAGCATACATATTATTATGTATAATAATGTCATTGCTTAAATTAAATTAATTAACATACCAAGTATTATACATTAAAATGAAAAAAAAATTGATACATAAATGAGGTAGGGATGAGGTGTAATCATTAGTAATAATTAAGCAACTATAAATGATTTATTATTATTATTCAAATATTCAATTTACTTTAATAACACTTACATTGAATTTGTTAAATTTATTGTTAAATCAAGGATAAATATAATACATTTGAAATGTTGTTAAATTATATTTAGGTTAGTACTTGTATAATAATAATATAGTCATATGGATTATCTTAGCTATAGGTTCACTGAAATTTAAAGATGATATTATAGAGTTATAGATATTTATTTTGGAAACAAAATGATATTCATATAATAATTTAATACAAATTACTAAACGATATAATTTTTAAGAACTGTTAGTGGGTAAATAATAAGTATTCACTATTGTTTTTATATTTTTTTTTAAAATTGACACATCTAATTTAACAACTATTTTTTTACTATTATATATTATCTTTATTTAATAATAGTAATGTATAAATAATTATGTATGTATTAAAGTATGTACTTATTATGGTATGTACTTAAATTGAATACACTTTCATAGTTTCTTTGTTTTATTATAAAAATAAGAACCCATTTATCTATATAACGTTTCTGCTAGTTGTAGCCGTTTTAGGTACATATATTATGCCGCCATGATGGTAAATTATTCCAAACAAACAGTTTTTACATTTTATATTATATAACACGACATTGTACTAACTTAGACGAAATAATATATTGTTATTATAGCTAAAGCAAGTATAACATTTAATTTAGTAATTTCAATATTTACTTATTCGATTAAAAATAAATACATTTTCAAGTTGTATTATAATCGTAAATACAAAATAATAGATAATTACAGACCAGTAAATAAACTTTAAAATGTCCGGTCTCTAAAAATATAATACTATTCTATTATTCCGGCAATAAAATAGTATTTTAAAGCAGGAAAAATCAATGGATAGAACATATTTTTAAAGATAGTATTAAATTATTATTTCGAAATAATCCATTCCGCGTTTCACCTATTCATAGCCAAGAGGCATATAATATAACGGAACATGAGGAAAATTTACCATTTTAAGTTTTTTTAAATAAAAAAATACATTAACATGTTATAAATCATAACATTTAAAAATATAATTTGCTGGATTAAAAAAAAAATGTTAAATGTGAGCTTACGCCATAATAATAATTATAATTGATGGTATTACTTTTTAACGTAATTGCATATAGTAATGACATGTAAATTTAACGGTCAAATATTATTTTCTATTTAATATATACTATGGTAGAGATATTATTTTATACCACGGAAATTATTTTAAAATAAACATTATTACTGGGATATGATTAAAACTTAAATGGTCTCAGAGAATAGAATACGTATTTTAGGGATGTGCATTACAAAATTATCAAGTTGGCTAATGACGAATAATCGAAAAACTCAACCATGAATAAACATAAATTTCAATTATTTTAAATTATTTATTACAATTTATATTAATAAAATAAAGTTTTTGTTTTTGTATGTTAGAAACCATAATATTTAAAAATGTGTTTTAAATTAATGTTATACATTTTAATCGGAACTCACTAAAAAATGTGTTCTTAGTAAAATATATAAAATAAATATGACAATAAAGTTAGAATTCGTTTAATTACAGAAATTGTATACAACTGACTACTAATATAATATAAACAGGTAGTTTGTGAATTTTATGAAATATTTAACATTTACATATTTACAAAGATATAATATACAACAGTAATATACATCTCCTTTTTCTTCTCCAATAATGCAGTTGCTCAAAATCTAATTTTTGGAATTTTTAAACATACTTTAAGATCATATTTTCAATTTATTGAGATTTATTGTTTTACCTAAGGTTCTACCTAAAGTGTACTCTGTAAAGTTATAAATTATATTTTTAAAACGAACAACCTATTTTTACAATATAATATGATTTAGTGGATAATTTTTCTGAAAATAACGACTTATCAAAATTCAACTTTGAGCGATCAGTTGTTGAGTTATTTAATTTTGTATACTAATCATAGATAATAGAGTTGAAAATTTTAGAAATTTATATTAATTCATCGATATTTATAATTTATAAAAATGGTCCAAGTATAATAAATATTAAATCCAACATTATATATATCTTACATTTATGTAAAACTGTTATAAAGTATTACTAGGTATCTTTAATATAAATATTTTAAGAACTACTGATCATTAACTACTTATTCAAATTTTGAATCATGTAAATAAACATTTTTAGGGAAATTATCGACTAAATAATTTACTGTAAACAAGGTGGTTTTCGTTTAAAAAAAAAAAAAGTCTGTATAGCTATGAGATATTGTTTATTGTTCAAGTAGTACAAAAAAATCTCAAGGATTTATAATATTATGATATTTAAGTTCCTTTATTTAAAATTAGAAAAAATTAAAATTTGAAAGAATTCATTATTATAAGAAAAAATGAGTATGACCATAAAATAACCCTGTGTATTCAATATATAACAACTGTGTATGTGTATTATAAACAGTTACAATTTTCGCTAAAAATATGGTAAGTATCGATTTAGAACGTGAAATAGCATAGACGCAATATACTTAGCAGATCGGATCGATATCGTGGCGGTTTCGCGCGTTAGTGATAAAAACAAAGAGAACTGTGGAAGTTTTCTAAAATGCCAACCTTTTTAGCACGACGGACGACCTATTACAGGAGTAGCAGCAGAAACAGAAAACAGCGAAGAAAACCATTATTATTTTCAAATAAACGACCGTCCAACGGTAACGTTGGGGTGAAAAACTAAGGACCATATATTAAAGTTAAGAGTTAAATCATTGTCTACGATTTACACGCGTATACGGCAGTGAAGGTAGGTACACACCTATAAGCTGAAATACACGGCATTCCTATTATACGGCGTAGCAACACTAATCATTAACATGTCAATGCAGTTCAACACGTCTTAGACGTCGTATCGTCGATTAATATTGTTTTGAGATACGCTTAAAATTAAATCGATGTCAAACATAGATTTGTGAATCGCATAATAAACGGGCGTTATCGTATCATATCGCTGAAAATTAAAAATCTTTATAATATATAACGTGTATGAGATAATAGATTATCCATTGTATTTCGTATGAATAAGATAATAAAATATAATAACACTCAAAATATTATTTATCAAGATTAAAATACTGATAGATGATAAATAATTCAAAAATTAAATATTTTGTAAAGTAGCGTTGCTATTATAAATACAAGAATATTCAAGTTTCAATTTTTACACTTGAAAATACGTGTGTGTTAAGTGCGATAATAATTCGGTGTTACAGAGAATACAGAATTTACTACAAAAAAAGATTTAAACAACTACAGTAAAACACTTATAAAAAGTGTACGTAAAACAACTTGAAAATAAAATTGAATAAATAGGCAATAGAGCTAACCGACAAAAATTATACATAATATAAACATAGGTAATATCACTAATATCTATATATTTGGCTAGGGATCCATTTATCGTAAGACTATAATTATTTTAGAAAACACTTATATTTTTAAAAATATTTCTTTTACATAATTTTAGATCCTTAGTAAACAATATATTTGATTATTTATATTTTTACTATTTATTGTTAATACATTTTTAAAGTTATTAATATTCTTTTGAATAACGATATGTATTTTTATTTTACATTTAAAAGCAGAACATTATTTAAATAAAACTCCAAAAAATATTTTGCTATTTGGAATAATCAATTAAAAAAACATAATGTTATTATTTATGAATTTAAAAATTACGTTAAATAGATCACCTAGTATAAAAATAAAATTGAAAATCTTGTCACAAAAAAATATGTAATGTGTATTTAATTTATCTTAAATAACTATTTTATTTAAATAGATAAATAAAAATATGCTCCAAATCATTTTATCTAAATAATGCACATAACACCGAAATTAAATACTTACTCGAAGTAACTATTAATTGCGTGGTTCTAGCTCGGCAACACAAATGATTGACATTTCGATGCAGTTCAACACTAAAATATTGTTGGTTAATACTGTTTTGGACCCGAAACCCAAAAACTTAAATTTTCCAAGAGGGGAGTCCATATATGGTTTGAAGTAACAAACGTTACGAAACGTTCTTCTTAGTGATGTTATCTGCCCTATGTGAAACTATCACAAAATCGGTATTAGTTGATAATATTTATTTATATTTAATACAATATTAGATTATATAAATAATATATACATAATTTTATTTAATTATTTAAATACACCACAGTGATAAGGGAGGCTATGAACCTGGGAATTTTATAAAAAATTCAATTCAATTCTATAATAATCTATGATTACGTGATTGTAAAATTACTTTTTTTCAATAAATCTTTATATTGCATTGTTTTCCGGTATTGAGTATAACCTAGATTTTAGTAGGTACTTATTATTGGAACAAAATTCATTTTTTTTCTAATATTTCTGAATGAGACAACTTCTCAAATAGTGTTTTTATTTTCGAAAATCACTACAAGGCGAACTTAGAAAATTCGACAAAAACTATTTATACATAGTGATACATAATACTGGTAGCATAATGTACGGATTGTACCTATATGTGCACGATTTTAAGCGGTTTTGGATAATGAGTGGCTCGATTAGCCACCGTTTCTATTACAAAATATTCCGAACTTCGGTGACATAAATGTATTATATTTATAAAAAAAGGTAATAATATAAGTAACTCTAGTATATAGTATAGTATATAGTATCATATTATAGTATGATTAAAACTAATCTCGACTTAAGCGTAGGCATTACAAAAATGTGTTAAATTTAAATACGATTAAAAAACGAGTCTCAGCAAATATGGACTACCTTTTTTTTAACCAAACAAAGTTATCAAACAATTATTTTAATAATATTGTGATTTTAAAAATATCCTTGTTTATTTTTAAATTACTGATGATTTTTAACATCGCACAAATACCAACTTTATAGATCTAATTTGCTATCACAAACTTCTATCAAAGCTCATGGTCAAATCATATTTTCTATCAGAAAAAGTATCTTCAAGCATAAAAATAAAAAAACACAAACATGTCATTGTAAAATCAGTTGCTTCGGACAGACTCTAATATTTATATTAAAATTACAATAAAATAATAAATTATGTCATATACTGTAATTTAAATCGAATGTTTAATACAATTATTACTATCATTAACGACTTATGATTTCGGTCAATTCTGATGTAGTTAGAAAAATCATTAAAAAAGTCAAAACTTTGAACTTGCTATCACGATTATACTACTTTTGATGCTCAGCAATAAATTGATAAATCGTGGATATCGTTTTTGCATATTATGAGCAATTGACTAACTCAAGTCATACCATAGACAACAATAAACAAAAATCGTAAAATCACGTAAATCCGTGATGAATTCGTGTGAATTATTCTCGAAATTTATACGATATCGCGGGGGCTTGCACAACACCGTGACGACGGTGGAAGATGATTTATTTCATTTTTATTATGTCGTTATTATTGCCATGGTACGCTCTCGAGGACTTGTAAGATGTTTATCGGAAAATACGTGCGTGTGACGTACGGTGCCCGATAAATGTTTAACGATGATGGTCGTTCGCGTGCGCCATTGATAACAAAATAAATAAAATAATAAAAAATAAATAAATAACTTACGTAATAATAATAATATATAATATAACATAGTCGACGATACTCGCGTGTGCATATAAAAGCAATTTCGGTGTATCGCAGAACCTAATATTATGATACAATTCAGGTACTCGGCACTGCATGTCGTTATATCTACATATAACAACTGAAGAGATGTATTTTTTAAGAATTATTCATACACGAAAATACGAGTCCAATAAACTTTTATTTACGAACAAGATTATGATACGTGCGCCTGCATACACTCCATTTTTGTTTCTTATTGTTGTGTACGATTCCAATGACGTACGAACAAGGTTATGTGCGCAAATATAAATACGAAAACGAATTTTTGAAAACATATCTGTATGTATGCTTTAAGAGATTGTCTCCGGTAAATGGTATTTTTTTTTTTTTTTTAGAGAGAGACACAGTGCGTAAAGCCCCGGGTCTATATAGAAAAGACAACTAAATTAAAACAAAACAATGTTTGTTTAAAAAAAACCCAACAACGACAATTCATTATTATGGGAAAGTTGAATTTATTTACTATGTGTAGATTCGATATAACACATGCAGAAACATTATACATATGCTCATAGTTCATTCACTATCTTAAGGTAAAACAAGGTTGTATTTAGTTATTCATCTACGGAGAACTGATTCGGTTTTTCCCTCCACTACTGTTATTGTCCAAAGACACTCAAAATTAAACAATTTTCAGAACGTTTTTAATATTAAAAAAAAAACACTAATTTGAGAAGGTATAACATTTTTGATTTGATTAAATTTTGCGATATGCTAAATAAATAAATCATACTTTTCAGTTTCCATACAATATAATATCATAAAGACACAGATCTGTAGAAAATCCCCCCTAACCCCTTCCTAAAATATGTTTTTTGGGTGTATTTATTTCATAACCCATCCGAATATGCGAATATCTTATAATACAATTTGTTGATTTACCAAGAACATGTGTCTAATCACCAGTATCTATATAGTCATTTAGCGTAATAAATATTCTGACTGTCTCGTTCTTATTACCAATTTAATTAGCTTTTGAAATGAAATGTAAATGCTGGGCTTAATATTCAAATGTTGTATTCGACACCAACACTCTATATTCTATAATGATATTAGCACAAATGCACGTTTGGTGTAGGTAACCAAATTTCGAATGAATTTAATAAAATGTAAATTTTATGGTAATTATAATATGCTTGTCGTAGGCACATGCATATATATATATTTGCTATAAAATTATAATGTCATGTACGCATTTGTCCATAGATTCAGTATAAACATAAAAATCGTATGTTCGATTGGGATACACAGGATTATAAATATAATATACGTTATGTAGATCGTTCAGATAGGTTTCAAGTGATATTGGAAACAGAAAAAATAACACATCCGTATGACACTAAAATATATCACAATATTTTAGAATATAAAATAATTATTATGTTTTCATATTTTTTCCGAAACATTTAATGATGAAAACGAACTTTTATTACACCGGGACTCAACACATCATCGATTGCTTGTGCTATGCGTAACGTTACATTGACATTGCTGAGAATTTTAGTATCGGAGTTTCAGCAGAATCATGTGCGTTAGACAATATAAACGATAAACATCGTATTTCGATGGGCGTATAAAAGTTTAAGCGCATATGGAAATAAAAACGTTTCGAGTAAAATTACGATAGTAATAGCGTTTTATATTATTATTTTTATTTTATTTTTATAAACTATATTCTCTGATTTTCGACAAGCGCCTAATATTTATAATGTATTTTATATTGAACAAAATACAATATAATATTCATGTTTTAATCTACTTGTGTTGGTTAGCTTGACTTTTAGTAATAATAAACAAATTTAACATTTTAGATTCTGAACGGAGTGATGAATGTATTGCTTTTACAATGATGTGTGTTTTTTTTTTTTTTTTTTTTTTTTTTTTTTTTTGTGTCTGACTCCAACATTTGGAGCAGTAATAATGCTCCGATTTTAGACTTCAGCCCCTCTTTGAATAGGAAAATTCATCTAGTTGGTACTTTAGGAAGGTCAAAAGTAAAATTTTCAAATAGTTTTCAAAAAAATCGAGAAAAACAAAAAAAAAAGTGACAGAAAAACGGAAATTTTACGAAAAATCACTTTTCGACAAAATCGATTTTTTGATTTTGCTGTAACTCAAAAACGAATCATTGTAAATACATGAAATTTTCACCAAATGTTTATATTATGGTTATCTCTTTACAGTTAAATTTTCAAAATATTTTGACCATTTTTAAGCTACTAATAGACAATTGAAATTTTCGACTTTTCTAAGTTTTTTTTTCTTCAAATGCCGATAAAAATTTTTTAAGTGGCCAGAAAATCTTCAAAATTTAATACAAGGTTTCTTATAAGTTGTTCTTAAAGTGATAAAAAAAAATCCGAAATCGTTAGTCACAATTTTTTTTTTATAAGTGTTTAAAGTTCGAATTTATACGAAATATGTCAAAATTTAAATTAAATTTCATACGCTCATAATGCGAATGTTGGCCATAGTAACCATAGTAACATAATATAAAACCTATACTATTTGTTTCAAAATAGAATATTTGACAATATTTAAATATAATATATCCTAAACTGACAAATCATCTTCGTTCAGAATCGTTTTTCGTATACAATGATACCTATCATTGCATTCAAATTTAACCTTCCATAGTCTGAGGTCCACCCCACCCCCTAATATACAGCAGAGCGATACCCACTTACCTGCTTTTTAAATTTATAAATACCTAACTTTAATTAATTTATCATTATTAAAAAAATATTATATTGAAATTAACTTCCAAAGTATCATTTGAAATATTTAATTAATTGATTGGTTACATATTTCAATAACTGAAAAATTAAAAATAAAACTTTTCGACCAGTTATAATAACCATTTTTGTTCATATAATAATATTATTTTTTATACGTTTTTGACGGTGATGATATATTTTGTTCATACAATATATTTTGATGGTACGAGTGATCCATAAAATCAAATTATATTATTATTAGTTTAAAAATCAGCAAGATCGGCAAAAATTATATTTACCCTCAAACGTTGAACGTACGCCCCAATACTGTAAAATATTATTTAATATAGAGTCGAGTGCTATAACTCAAACTAACGCAGCATTACGAAAAACGTAAATAAACGATTATTATTATTGTTATTGTTATTATTGACATTATCATATACCGATAACTGTTTCAATTAGGTACTTATTATTCCTTTGGGCCTTATCCTATTTATATCGTATTAAATTATCATGGTTTTTCGACAGAGAGGTATAATTATCATACGATGGGCTCGTGATATTTTTTTCGATGGCTCAAAAAAATCGAAAATTTATAAAAAAAATCACCCAATCCCCGTCTAGATTCTATCAACACCAAACTTGACATAGTTCAGTTATCTCAAATTTAATGGATACCTAATGTAAAACTTTTATGAATCGAATTTTCGTCACGAGTAAATTAATAAGAGAGGATATGATTTTTTTCGTTTACGATTATGGTAATTGGTAAATCGTAATTTAAATAATTTTAACAATATATGCGTAAACGATTGTCGTTCGTATACATTCTAATGTATATTGTTTTTAATTTTAGTTTGCGTCACTTAAACTGTCTTTTTAACAATTCATGATATACAATATTTTATGAATAAAAACAAAATAAATATTTTATAATTTTATGTAACTCATAAAATTATTTTTAAAACTTTGATACCGAATAATTTTCTTTGGTCCCCTTTAAATTGTTAAGTCTGTGGCTCATAAATTTTTATAATTTATAATAAAATCGATTTTAAACCAGTGATTTGTTCTGTAAGCAGTACTCTGATTACGGCACTTACCAACTGTCGTATTTTGAAACGCTGCAGCATTATTTGAAATTAACGTTTAGTATAAAATATTATGCCAATCACGTACGACGTATATGATGCCCCCCTCTCTCTGTACAGATGTTATAAGAGTGTAAGAGGATGTAGACAGTGGCTGACGTGTGGGTACCAATAAATAATCGTAATAATACAGAATAAATTACATCCAACATGTTCATTCCTAATTTTTTCTTTTAAAAATTGTTTTTAGAATTTATAAGTATATTTAAAAGGTCAATACCATATTTTAAAATACTTAGATATTTTATACTATTTAAGAATTTTTTAAATGATTATTTTAAAAAATATATATATATATTGATAGAAGTATATACCTGCTATATCAAAATTTAAACAAATACTTTCTGTCGATAAAAATTTTGTACGAAAAATATTATGTTTTGAGTCACAAGGCTTATGGTTATTTGAAAATGATGGCAATTAAACTGATTCTTCAGTTTTTGTAAAAATTATAATAAAAAAACGAGTACAATAGAATATAATAAATATTAGACTGAATACATCATCTTATTTATATTTTATGCAAAACCATAAAGATGATTATTCTTAGTGCATTAAGTGAAATAACTTAGAAACTATTCAGTCAGATGTTGATTTATGCAAAATATCAATGCGAAAAACATAATACGCGAACAATAAATTTTAAGTAGAAAAAGGGAATGTTACCCGTCTGAATAAAAATAAGTTTGTCTATCTAGGTAACTTTCTTTAAATGGTATCCAAAATCTAAGTATCTAATGTAGTATCTACGCAGCCTTGCAGTAAAATTAAAAGTTTTAAAAACCAGAACTTACGTTGTTGAATAATAAAAGGAAATGTGCATGTTTGTTGAATTCTTCTGTGTATTGTTATTATTATACTCAGCTATGACGTAATAATTTTTTTTCTCATTTGTATGCAAATAATTATATTCTTATTTTCACATTTGCAATATTATTTTCTTTCGTGTTCCATTTTGTGAAAAAATAAATAAATCAAAAGGAAACAATTTTCTGACAGAACTCACTAAGTCCCTATACTTAAAATATACTCGGCGAATCATCTCGAGCACACAACATCTGTTCATTTTCACTTGATTCTTCTATAGTATAACGTGTATAATATATTGCATTTCATCAGTCAGATTTCTTTCCATGAGTATATATTATAGCTTTCTTGAGACACGAGTTATTAATTTTTCAAAAACCAAAAAAGTTTAAGACGAATACTAGTAAGTAGTAATTAATGTTCAGGCACGTTTAAGAAATATTTCAATTATTTAAAGCAAATACGCAAAAATTAACGAAGATGGAAAGAGGCGAGCACGTATATTCCCTGTTGTCATTTTTTTTTTAAGTTCTCATACCTGATAAGCATCACAATGTATTTTATAGTTGGAATTGTAACAAAATATGTGACTGTAAAATTAAACAGACACTCGACTTTTGACGTTGATATAAAAAAAGGTTTGTTCTTTACGTGTTTTTTTTTATTTTTTGTTAAAATTCAAAAAATATGGACACAGAATTACACCTCCCCACCGTTGACCGAGTAAAAGCGTATTTCAAGGACCAAGAATACGTGACATATGGCCGAAAATCTCAAAAGATCAATGTGTCCAAGTGGAATTCAACGACGCGACGTTTTGGTTTAATTTAAATTTTAAATGAATTGAAATATGCTTTCCAACGCTATACCTTATACCAGACCGTATGCATGTACGCCGTAGTATCGATCCAACATTTTTAAATATCTATTTCACTCCTAACGCAAAGCAAACTTTTGACCTTCCATGGCGCGTAAATGGTTTTTCTTTATAAATCAACTTCCAATCTCGTAACGATATTTACATACGAATAAATCACTTGTTGTATACGACCGTTAACACTGTTTAGATATATTTACATATTCTAGTGTCCAAATAATATATATAAATATTTTTAAACGACATAAATATATTATATATAAGAATAAATATTAGTAATATTACAAAACAACTCCTGTGGTGGAAAAACTTAAATCGTACATTTTATTACATTCTAGACCTAAAATAAATCAATTCTATTAATTTTGAGTTTTAAATTTGTGTTCATCTAATAATCTCACGGTGACATTAAAAATAAACGTAGACAGTTAAGACGTCATATTATTGAGACCAAGCTAGATAACAATGATAGATTTTTTCATAATCGTAATATTGTAGTTGTCCAACGCGTCGTCTATTAATTTATTGTCTTAGTAGGTACTGTATAAATTGTAAATTTTCTTAATTTAAATAATTTAAAAAAAGCAACCTCGTGGAGCTAGTGAAAATATATTCAAAATTATTCTATGAAACTTTTGAAGAATAATATCAACACATACATAAGTTACATAGTACTTACTATCTGAAGCGTCGATAGTTTTGTTTTACAAACTGTGTTTTTCAAGTACATTAATAGAATACAGAACATATTGTAATGCGATTGAATAATTTATGGAATCTCGAATAAAATATTTATATAATATGTTTCGCTTGACATTTTACATTCCGTCTTCGAACAGTAGACATAATACCTATCGATGACTGAGAAATCGAATGTTTTGTAAATCCATTTGCTCATTCTTTGGATAAATCAAGGTGATTTTTTCATCATTCTACCAAACGTTAAATATCCAAAACTAATATTTTTCCACTTGTTTTAGATTCTGAACGGAGTGAAGAATGTATTGCTTTTACAATGATGTGTGTGTTTTTTTTTTTTGTGTCTGACGACAACATTTGGAGCAGTAATAATGCTCCGATTTTTTACTTCAGCCCCTCTTTGAATAAGAAAATTCATTTAGTTGGTACTTTGGGGGGTCAAAAGTTAAAAACTTTCAAACAGTTTTCAAAAAAATCAATTTTTTGATTTTGCTGTAACTCAAAAACGAAATATTGTAAATAATTGAAATTTTAACCAAACGTTTACATTATGGTTATCTCTTTACAGTTAAATTTTCAAAATATTTTGACCATTTTTAAGCTACTTATAGACAATTGAAATTTTCGACTTTTCTAAGTTTTTTTTCTTTAAATGCCGATAAAAATTTTTTGGGTGGCCAGAAAATCTTGAAAATACAAAGTTTCTTATAAGTTGTTCTTAAAGTGATAAAAAAAAATCCGAAATCGTCAGTCACAATTTTTTTTTATAAGTGCTTACATTTCGAATTTATACGAAATATGTCAAAATTTAAATTAAATTTCATACTCTCATTATGCGTATGTTGCCAAATACTTTTTTTATTAATAAACAGATACTATAAAGTAACTATAGTAACATATAGTAACTATACTATTTGTTTCAAAATAGAATAATATATGACAATATTTAAATATAATATATCCTAAACTGACAAATCATCTTCGTTCAGAATCGTTTTTCGTATACAATGATACCTATCATTGCATTCAAATTTAACCTGCCATAGTCTGAGGTCCGCCCCACCCCCTAATATACAGCAGAGCGATACCCACTTACCCGCTTTTTTAATTAAATATTGCATTTTTAGTGCACAAATATTATCAATATATCTTAAGAAAACATAATAAAAAATCGCATATTTTTAATTATAATGATCTCAAATCCAAAGGATAACGTGATATCCAAGTTTTATTTTTTTCAAACCCAATTTTATACTTGTTATTTTTAAGTGTAACAAAATATTTAAAATATGTTTTACGATATATAATAATTCTTATATTGTATGTACGTATTATATCCACCGAGAAGAAATTAAATACATTTTTTTTTTAATGTTTATAAAAATGTTATAATAGAGGTTGGATAGAGAATGAAAATGTTTATGGCATTTTGGTTTCAAAACTTAAAAAAAAAACACATTTTAAAGTTTAAAAATTAATAATTTAGTTTATACCTATACGATTTATTATGAAATAAGATAAGTTATTAAATAAAGTTATAAAACTTTAATTCTGTGAAGTTTTGATTATGTTTAATGAAACAAAAAATTATTTCCAAATAAATAAAAATACTAAAAATGAATTATTTGATATTTCTTTAAAATAGTTCTATGTTAAGAATATTTTCAAAGTGACTACATTGAAATAGAATTTTTTCAGATAAAATGTTTTTATGTAAACCTATTTTATAGTGGATAAAGAATTAAAAAAGTGTTTTAAATTATACAATATACATACATATTACTGTACTAAATTTAACAATATAATAAATACAAATATTAAAATAGTTAAATTTGTATTTATAAAATGTCTGTACTTACGCATAATATTATTTTTGATATACATTATACAACAAAGAAAAATGACTGCTAGATAAAATATTTTATCTCTAAATAAATGTTCACATGTTCACTAGTAAAAAGTTTTGTACAGTGAATAGTAAACTATATTTTTATTCTAGAGTTACATAGAAACTTTTCACACTAACTATAACGGATTCAAATCGAGAAAATGTTATCCGTTAATTAGTTACTTTAGAAAAGTTACTACGTAGAACATTTTCATCCAAAGGCGATTAGTTTAAACAGAATAAATGATTTATAGTATGCCTTTAAAATCTTATTCATTGATAGCTAAATGAATCTAATCTAACCTTATGAAATAGTGTAAAACGCTAATATTCTTGTAATAAATGTGTATTGTGTATCTATATTATGTATATCTTATATTATATTTCTACGTATTTTTAAATTAATACGATCATCATAATATGTTTGTATAATTTATATTCGTTTAAATAAATCATATTAAAACTACGAGACTCGACAAAAAGTCACATCAATCCGAAACACTGACAACCCCACATCAAGGTATAATATTCTTATACGTGCACGATACCTGTCCTGACATTGTACGAGTTTTATTGCAAATGGAAAATGCGACTATTTTGCACATATTAAAATTTAAAACACTTAAAATGCGTTGTATTGTGACTACGAAGAGTGGGCGTCACGGCGCGTCGCCAGGATTGCGACTACAATATTTATAGTTTATTATGATATTATTATAGAGTTTTGTCACAGTTTGAGTCAATTAATGTGGGTGAGAAAAAAATCGTCGACGTTAATTCATTTAAATAAATAATGATAATAATTTACTAAAATGCACCGACTCTTATAAAACTGACTTCCGTATAAAATCTATTTCTAAAAATTATAATATAATAGTACCTATACATTGATTATAATTTTCAGTATTAAATAAAAACTAGTAATATTTTGATATAATTATAATAGGCGATTGTTTAAAAAAAAAAAATACCAAGCAATAATTTAGATCGACGATTTTCATTAAAAAAAAAAAACCAGAAAAGTTCTCAAAAAAAGTACAATATTAGTTTGTACACTAATTAAATGCCATTAAACATTGAATTATTTAAAGGTTTATATATTATAGTCTAAAAAAATTTCTAAAGTCAAAATTAGAATAAATGCATACTTGAAAGAAAAACGGTCTGGTTTGTGGCTTTGGTAACCACGAAAAAACCCAGACTTTCAATATAAAGTACATTACTTTTTGGGTGCTCTAAGACAATGCGTTCCAAGTACATTTATTTTAATTCGTTGCATGTAATAATTACTTCAAAAGTGAAACTTTAATTGTATTTTTCGTTTTCGTTGTTTTTTTATTATATATACATTTTTGTGCAATTTTACTCCTTTTATATTGCATATTATGCTAAAATACTATACTAGCTTTTAGTATGAATTAGGAAATTTAAAATAGTATAAAATATCAAGAAATATGTTTTTTATAATATTATTTTTAGTCTAGCTGTAGATATTTCTTATTCACATTAAATGCCAATTGTTCTATAAACGAATGCTTTATCATCTTTGTTTATCTCTAGTGATTATCAGATTTGTCGTCTTTTCGAAAATAAAAAAAAAAACAACTAATAATTAGTCGGTCGGAGATCCGAGATACACCACGATTGCATTTACTTCCAGATGTATACTGTTTATTTATTATGCGAGTTTGGTATTTTGTTTTTGTATTATTATAATATTATTGTTAGTTTAATTAAGATAAATAAGTGTTAAAAATACCCCGAAGTTAAACCATTGTTTGCTATCGCCTTTATAAAATAATTTAGTCATTTTTAAGGTCATTATCGCGTTGAATAATGATTTTTTAGTGAATTGTTGAGGTATTTTTAAGAATGTTTTTTGATAATGTTCATAATATTTAAATCCGGTCCCGTCCATTAGGTATACGGCGAGTAATTTGTACCCGTGCAGTGCAGCCTCAACACCGTCATGACTTCGATACAAGCTACTATACATTAAAATAACATATTATTATTAGTATACCAAGTAGTGTTTTATGGTGATATATGCGCGAATAACGTGTTCGCACGCGTCATGTATTATTATTATTATAACTGTTATGTGCGATCGCTTATGAGTTTCCGGTAAATACGCATACATCATAACACAACATATTATTATATTATTATAATATTATATTATATCCCATATGGATAACATGAGAAAACACGTCGATCTATACTGAATATCTAAGCTGAGAAAGTAAATTAATTTTTTAAACTTGATAAATTAAGTGTACTAATATCATTGGTAATAACTAATAAGTAATAAGTAATTTACATAACTCTAACAATAAGTAAAACTATATAAAAACACATTTAAATAAGAATTTCAAATACTTTAAAAAATTTAATTTTTTTTCTATATTTGATAACACATGTCTGAATATATTTTATTATTAAGTCTAGTTTATTTATTTTTTTATGTTTATTATGCACTGAAAACAATTGTGAAAGTACCAATATTGATTTTATATCAGTTCGCACAATACTCTATCTTTTTTATATTTATTTATTGAAATAGTTATTGTTTTTATTTTTATTTTACAAGAAATAAATCTTATTGCTAATAAAAGCCATTCTGTACAAACTATAAAAATTATACTTAAAAAGTCAAATACAATATAGTAAGGAAAATACAATTTTTCAAGGAATAAATTAAATTCTATGCTGAGTGTCACTTGAATATGATTTCTAAATCATGTGACTCCAATTTATGTTTTGTTTCTTTATTTATCACAGTTACTAACAGTGACGTATCCATAATTTTTTTAGGGGAGAGTACACACTGTATGTGTTCATGTATACGTATAAAAAATATAAATCTTTAAACAAAAAAATAGCAAATACGGCCAACGAGGTGGGCATGGTCTCTATTTTTCCCTCTGGATACGTCACTATTTGCTTATGAAGCACAATGTATCTGTATAATCAATATAATAATTTTTTTTCAATGATAAGGTGTTTATGAGAATAACTTATTATAACTTCTATAAAAAAATTCGAAAAAACAAACTGAAATTACTATTTGGAATAAATTTTGAATTTAAGGAGATGCTATTCTCCCGTAATTTAAATAATGAAAACAGGATTTGAGTGAAAATGAATACTGAATAGTGTAGAAACTATGATATCACAAAATGTATAATATTTTAATAAAAAAAATAGAACAGAATATTGTATAATGAGAAATGGCCATGTAAAGTGTAGTAATTTTTCGTTAGATTAAATAATTTTTTATATTAAAGCTTTTGCTTTTTGTTTTTAATTTTTTTTTTGTTTTAATAATTAAATATTAATATACAAACTCTAAGCCACAGAAAAAATTCTTTGCTTTGTGTAGAGCAAGTATTTGGTAAATACGTTGTAAATAATGTACTATTATAAGTTTGTTTGAGTAAAACTGTTTTTTATATAATATATAATATTATTATTACTTGAAAACCATTATTGAGACCACTTTTAAAATACTTCAAATCTGTATTTAGGTATAATTAAAATTTAAAATTAAAATTCTTTTTTTAATTGTATGAAGTTTGTCTACATTAAACTCGTTAACTGATGAGTGTGTGGTATCTTATAAAACGATAATGAGTGGGGAATAGCACCTTAACTTTCGATCCCATGAACACTCCAACGAACAATATAATAATATTTCAACGCACTATATTATTTTAATGTATTTCGTACAATAAGATATAATATGTATATATTATAATAAATAATATATAATTTATATAAACGTTAGTATTTGGTGTTACTTTAAAATATGTTATATTATATACTCGTAGAAAGATTCGTGTGGTGTCAACGTTAATAATTGTCGTCACAATGTATGCACCGTCAACGTTTCGGTCACGAGTACGTACCGATCTATTGGTATTTTATTGATAGGTGCCATAAATAAACAAAACATTAATAACGTATTTAAACACATTAATTATTACGGTGCTATAATATTGACTATCCCAAACCCGTGTGTGCACTGTATATTATAATATAATTCGTATGAAAACCGATATCGCGTGTATAATATTATTATAACAGCAAGTGCAGTATTACGTCCGGTTGATACGACTAAATCCGTCCAAAACTGCTGTATAATACTTATAATAGTACAAATTCAAAGTATCGTGCAGTCGATGTACGTATATCAATAATTTAAGTACCTGCCAATCGATGACAATGCAGAAAAACGAAAAATATTATTATTTAGTGTGATTTATTTATAGTTTGTATGTTTTACTTGTTAATTGAATGCTGCGTCTATAGTTTTGATATAGAAAGGCGCTAAGCCGAGTTTTTCAAAATCCTATCCGAATGACAGACATCACAACGATTAGTTTCATACTGTATCTTAAGTATTATCATACAAATCTGTATCATATTTTAAACGCTAGGTGGATTACGAAAGGTATTGATTTTAAAATATATTTTACGTTTAAGTGTTTTAAATTTTAACCTTGTGACCTACTATACAGTATTATTATAATAATACTGAAATATACCATTTTTATAAATTTTAGGCTGAACATTTGTAATATACATACTAATTTTTTTTGCACTTTTACAACACTTTATGATTATTCTAGTACTTTGTATAATTCAACCGTTTTAAAATATGCTTGTAAATATCAGACTATTTTTGTTGTTTTTAGTAAAACAATTTTTAATTACATGATACACCAAAAATAATCATCCGCATTGGTTACTTTAATAATGTAGTTATTTAAAATTGTAAGATTTTTTGTACTGCTTAAGAAGTGGTCATAAAAAACCACTCGGCACTGCGTCAATAAAAATTTCAATTTTTCTTTGAACTTAATATAAATTATGATGTATTTTTCTGAGAATTGAATATACTGAATTCAAAATTGGAATGAGTAGTTTCTCAATATATTGTTAATATTTTTATTTTATTATAGTTAATGGTTTTTAAAAAACTAGAAAATAGATGTAATATTGGATATTTCAATTTAGTGTTATTATATTTGACAATGTTCTAACCTAACCTATACATATCTGATGAAAACCATACGACTATGGTAATTTTAGTTGTTTTTTTTTTCGTTAAAGCTCATTATGAAATAATTTTTGATTGGCCACCATAGATCCAGTCATGTACAGACATAGAATGTTTGCTGCCCCGTTTGAACGCCGACGCAAAGTTTGTACAATGTCGTTTTCTCGGTTAGGTCATTAAAACAAATCGCACGCGAGTGTGGGCGGTACGGGAGGTGTGGAACCCACACGAGTGTACTATACTTTATCGTATAATATATAGTATACAGTTGAGCGGGGGAAGACAGCGTTTTCTTGTAATGGATGTAACCGAAAATCGTTCGATCGAAACAGCACTTAAACGAGACGCGCGAGGATCAACTCGAATGTATATTGTATATTATACAGAAATAATGGTTTTCGAATAAAAACCGATCGAATTAATTTTGTTGTACTGCAGATGCGACCACGTGTGCACGGTGGTACCTTGTTGTATATTGTTTTATTATTATTGCTATGTCGTGTGAAAAATAAATCGATTTAAAACTAAAAAAAAAAAAAAAAACTATTGAAAAATGTAAACTCGTTTATTTGATTACGACAGATATTACAGTTTGAGGTATTTATATATAAGCGATCTTCCCCTACCATACTTGTTGTGATCTATGACTAATAAATTTTAAGCTGCGAATCATCGACAATGATAATCACTTGATTAGGTGTTTTTCGTAATAATTATTATGAGTAGAAGTAGAACACACCACCAATAAATTACAGTGATAAATGCAAAGAGTATATTTAACTTTGAACTTGGATTTATTATTTATCCATAAAAGTGAAAGTCGTCAAAAAATTCACAAACTAAGCCCTCAGGACTTGATATTCAAAGATTTTCCAAATTATATGAAAAATCCCTTATTATTATTTTTTATAAGTAGGTTACAACATTTCGTTACTTTTAAATATTTTTTAATTTAATAACCTTTCTGTGATAAATTTATATTTCATAAAGTTAATAATACAACATAATATTTTTATTAATTATTTTTAATTATTTATTTTGTGTTTTCTACAATCATACAAATATTTGTTGGTAAAGTGGATAGATCAATTATTACACAAATAAACTACAGATAGATTATTTGTTTTTAACGGCACAGTTTTTGGATTATAATAAAGAGAAGTGTATAACTATCAGAGTTGATAAAATCAAAATAATCAAAATAAGTAATGTAAAATATAAAATATCAATAAATTAGCATAATGAAATAAATAATAACATTTTATTTTTAAAATTAATTTTATATAAAACGTCGTTTGTGTGTTGAAGTTCATGTTACTGATTGAAAAAATTATTTATGATATACTTGTTTAGTTGTTTGATGTAATAAAAAACAATAAGTATTTTCTTTATCACTATTATCGTGATTTAAAATAATTGTAAATCACTTTCGCTTTAAAACGTATTACCATTATTAAAAACATAAATAAACATCTGTTAATGTTTACTGGTTCCTACATAATGATTGATATACCAAAAAGAATATATTTAAATCGCTGATTAAGGAGGCAAGGTGTAGTTTTAGAAATTTGTTTGCCCGTTTAAACGTATACGTATATAAACTTTATAGGAAAAATTAATAAGCTCCTTTAAATTTCACCAGAATATTCGCTCACGCGATAATACTTCTCGTAAAATGCGCTTATTAACGTATTAAATCACTACGATATGTATTATATATAAAATAACAAAATATAACGAGAATAAAACAATAGTTTGATGGAAATACATCAATTTTTATTTGCACAGAAAAGTTGGATACAACGGAAAAAAACATATTGCAGTCTAATCTAATAATATAATGATTGATAATACGTCATTTCTTGTATAATTATTATTATTATAATTATTCACTTTGTGGTTTTAGAGACGTGTGTGGTGTTTTTATTATACTCGAATAATAATAATAAAAAAAATCGTATGTTGATATTATAATTTATCGTGTTATCAACGAAGTAGTACAACAACAGTGATATTATGTAGTGAAATACAGTAATTCACAACAGACTGCCAGAAATAATAATATAGTACCGTTAATAAATTTACGATATCATATAAAATATAAAATGTACGGTGCTGCGTACTAACTGCTGTGTGTATATAATATAATGTTTCCTCGGTCATATGTTGTGACCGAGTATAATATAATATACCGTAAGCGTTTGTTGAAATGTGAAAATGACATGTTGGCAGTGGTAGTTACTGTATATATACGTATATGTGCATATTTTATAAATGATGGGTATTATTTTTTGCGAATTGTGTTTCGTAAGGTACCTAAAAAACGTAGTTCATCAAACATACTTACTGCCATGTTTTCATTAAACAATGAATTTATTCAAATCCTGCTTTTTAAAGTTCCTGAATTTATTATATATTGACCTTATTTTCGTGAGATGCATTTTTATCTATTTAAAAAAGGCCTGTGGTTAAATTTCTTATTTTCCAATAAAAGTCACCCATATTTCACGTAAATTATTAAGTAGATACGTTTTATGAACATTCTTTTGCATCAAAATCGAAATTCAAACTAGTTTTTGAGTTAGTTTGTGAGTATAATATAAGTCCATGGTAATTTGAATGATTGATAAAAAACCTTTTATAATTTTTGAAATCCTTTGACTAAAATAAATAATACTTAGTTCCATTATTATATCTGTTTTACATTTTAAAATGTTTTAGAACTAAATTGTTCTTAGTATATAGATATTTATAGTTCAAAAACTAACCCGTTCTAATTTATTTTGATACCTATTTTTTTTTAAATCATCTTTTTAATAATTTGCAGTAAAAAAATAATATTAGTATTCATTTTTAAATAGAAAATAGGAAGTTGTCATTACCATAAGATATTTCTGCTTAAAAAGTGTAACAAATCTAAATAATTTAACACACGGTTCTTTGTACATATGTATTTCTAAAATCATTAAATAGAAATAAAAATTATTGTTTAAATGATTGAATAATAAAAATAGAAGTAAACATGCTTGTATAATGAAATAACATAATATACCTACTACTGTGGTGGAGTTTAATGCGTGTTTAGTCACTTCATGCGAAATCAATATTTTTACCCAAACCGTAGTAACCTATGATACTGAGTTATTCGAAGTTGTATCGTATTCGTTAGGTAAAAATAATACAATAAAATTATAAAATATCAAGATGTAATAGAATCCTTTTTACAAATACAAAAGAAAACCAGCGCTAACCATTAATAATTAAAATCATAATACATAATACATTACTCTCGGAATAGACGTTAAATGCAACAAACATGTGAACCACAGATTGGATAATTATAAAGAAATTAAAAAACGTATTACAGCGGAAAACAAATTTTCCTATACACTCTTGTGGGCCAGAATTAATGGGATGTAAGTATTGATATCAAAGAAATCTAAAGAACCATTGTATGGTGTGTATATAAGACTAGTGATAATTTAAACTTAAAAAATATGCCACATTACCCGGGAAAATTAACAAAGTTAGTTGTTGCGGAGAGAAATTTTCTTAGGAAGATAAATTGATAAAAAAAAATTTTGAGACTTCACTGTAGAACCACATGGGCTTTTTGAATACTAAATATAATAGCTGGAATCCTATACATAATATTGATCTGACTAGGTCGTAAAATAAAAGCACAATTAATAAAAATTAATGATATCCCAAGCTAAATAAATTATTCGTCAGAAAAATACCAAAAACGCAATACGATGCCAAAAAAATAAAAATACAAAAATGGATCCGCAAAAGCTAAAATGATTTAAGACTTTTAGGGGTATAACATTTTATTATTATAGTAGCTCAGAACAGAAAGAAATAATATAAGGGAGTTAGTTTTGTCGTCATTGGCATTAGTGGTCTTTAAATATTTTTAATGGATAAAAAATATAATAATAATGTAGCAGTTTACCGCTATTTCCTGTCGACTACGATTTGTTTTAAGTTTATTGTCTGGACTTCTACTGACCGCTGTTGGGGCGACGCGTATGAAGCAGGTTGGCAATAACGATAATAATATTGAACGATGCAAGAAAACTTGTACGTCCGACGTCAAAATATGATTTCGCCAATAGAAGACAAACAAATAGATTCAAAGACGTTAATTTCGTGCGAGTACGACGATACAATGGATGTAATATATATTACCTATATAAAGTGTCAATTTGTACGTTTTTATTTTTGTTATTTATTATGTTTTGTGATTTTTAACATTAGTATATTAGGTATTTAGTTTTGGAAGTGTTGATTTTTTTTTTTTTAAATTTAAAATCCAATAAACAGACAATATTTAATTTACAAATTTGATTAACCTATCTACTTATTAAACTTAGTATATTTTAAAAAATATTTTATTGGTTATTTGCAATTTACTAATTATTATTTGCTATATTGAGTCATTGAGATTATACATATAAACAAATAAAAATAAAAATTAAATCGTTTGATTTCTAGACCACTTATTCAACATCGTGTTTAAATTGTATAATATTTTCATAAAATGATTTTTTTTTTTTTAGAATAATACCTATGCGTCTTAATAAACATGATAATATTATAATATTTCATCAGAAAAAAATGCATTAAAACAATACAAATAATTAACGTGAAAATAGATGCAATATTATAAAACTACTTGATTTCATTAAATTTTACTGTGCAATTTTACCGACGGGCTTAAATTATAACGATATATTAATACACTATATCAGTAATATAATTTGGATGATTTTTCTCAGCCAATTTAAACTATTTTGATGTATATTGAACATAAATATAACTTGAAAAAAAAATATTATTGTTATGATAAAGTTATGGTTTACAGAAACTTAATTTTTTACACTGAATAAGAAAAATAAAAATTATTAAAATTATGTCCAAAATAATTGGAAAAAAAAAAAGAACTGTGTTGATAAATGAAAAATTGATTGCTGGTTGGATTATTGAAATTATGGGTACCTAAGTATGGTATTTTAGATTCTGAACGGAGTGAAGAATGTATTGCTTTTACAATGATGTGTTTTTTTTTTTTTTGTGTCTGACGACAACATTTGGAGCAGTAAAAATGCTCCAATTTTTGACTTCAGCCCCTCTTTGAATAGGAAAATTCATCTAGTTGGTACTTTAGGAAGGTCAAAAGTAAAATTTTCAAATAGTTTTCAAAAAAATCGAGAAAAACAAAAAAAAAGTGACAGAAAAACGGAAATTTTACGAAAAATCACTTTTCGACAAAATCGATTTTTTGATTTTGCTGTAACTCAAAAACGAATCATTGTAAATACATGAAATTTTCACCAAATGTTTATATTATGGTTATCTCTTTACAGATAAATTTTCAAAATATTTTGACAGTTTTTAAGCTACTTATAGACAATTGAAATTTTCGACTTTTCTAAGTTTTTTTTCTTCAAATGCCGATAAAAATTTTTTGGGTGGCCAGAAAATCTTGAAAATTTAATACAAGGTTTCTTATAAGTTTTTCTTAGAGTGATAAAAAAAAATCCGAAATCGTTAGTCACAATTTTTTTTTATAAGTGCTTAAATTTCGAATTTATACGAAATATGTTAAAATTTAAATTAAATTTCATACGCTCATAATGCGTATGTTGGCCAAATACTTTTTTTATTAATAAACAGATACTATAAAGTAACTATAGTAACATATAGTAACTATACTATTTGTTTCAAAATAGAATATATTAAAATATTTAAATAGAATATATCTTAGATTGACAAATCATCTCCGTTCAGAATCGTTTTTCGTATACAATGATATTCATCATTGCATTCAAATTTAACCTACGCTATTCCGAGGTTCACCCCACCCCCTAATGTACAGCAGAGCGATACTCACTTACCCGCTTTTTAAAATATATATTCAATATTTGGAATATTTTATATTAAATTACTTAAGTAATAAACAAATAATTTTAATTATTATTTAAGAACATTAATATTTATAAAATAATAAATTTTTGTCTAAGATTAGCGAATCATGAAAAATTAGCATTTAATTTAATTTAAAAAATAGTTTTGTTTTTTAAATTCATCATTGTAAACAATAGATATCTAGCTTGGTCAGAAAATCGAGGCAAATGAAAAAATTTACAAATTTTATATTTCCTTAGCTCTAATTATATCCTACTGTATGTGATAATTTGCTACAAGACATATTTTATCTTTACCATCAGACACGTGCGAATGGAAATATTCAAATATTTTCATCCAATTAATCCGTCACATTATTGTTTATATAAAAACGTTATACAAATATTA
This sequence comes from Schizaphis graminum, assembly GCA_020882235.1. Taxonomy (NCBI): domain Eukaryota; kingdom Metazoa; phylum Arthropoda; class Insecta; order Hemiptera; family Aphididae; genus Schizaphis; species Schizaphis graminum. Next base: position 86,813,431 of record CM037033.1, on the reverse strand, counting down.
ACAACGATTGAAATCAATAATAAAAAAAGATTGAAAATCATGTATAAGATCAGAATTCATATCAAAATCAAAACTACCTTATGATGATATTTCAAATTTATGTGGAAATCGAAAAAAAAATTAAAACCTATAGTTTACCAATATAAAAATAATAATAATTTTATAACATTTATAATTGTTATAATATAAATCAATTCAAAATTAAAAAGGAATTTAATTCAAATTTAAAATTCTATAAAATCCAATTCTTATTGTTTATTGCTTGGCAGGGTTTTAAAAAGTATTTGAGTAAGTGAAAAAAATAACATTGAAAAAAATATTTAAAATAATACTTAAATATTTATTTATCTAATGTATTTCAGTAGGTATTTATAATAATTTTAAGATATTTTAAGTTTTTTCATTTATTCGTTATATATTATTTTTTTTTTATATGCATAAATGGTTATTACATTTTAAGTTGAACAATAATTTATAAAAAGTAGCACTTAAATATAATATTTTCAACATTTTCTATAAATAATTTTGATAAAGTAATACAAGTTTATAAAATACAAAGACACACAAAGATTAAATATAGAAGTATTTAATACTTAACGAGCTATTTGAATACAAATCTCCGAATAATTTTCATCAAATACTTTATATCATCTCTTCGATGGTAGTTAATTTTCTATCGCAAAAACGTCACAGTTTCACAGTCACACGTTACTATCCGTATGTATATGGAACACGAAATCAATGATCCCTGTACTTGTACCGTTTAAGTAGATATACATGAACATTAAAATCGTAAATATATAAAAGTAATATTTTAAATCAAAAAGAAAAAAAATCATGTTTAGGTACAATCGAATTGCGCCAAAAAAATAGGATTAAATCAATACCGTGGAAACATGAAAAATCATACATTTATAAAATCAATATAATTTTTTAATTTAAATCAATGAAAACTATAATATCGGTAATTGAAAATAAAATTGAAATATAAAAATCTAACTCAGTTTTCAAGCCCTGAATATATTACTAACCGAGCGCAGAGATCAATGAATTATGTTCAATTTATTATGTACAGCGATAAACGCCCGACGGTAAACTTTTCTCGTTATAATTAAATCGATTTTTTTTTTCGAAACGTAACTATAGAACGCAACCGTAATACGCATCGTATTAGTTTTCGTCGCCTACAGAAGTTAATAATAGACGAGTCCGAGTTGTACTAAACAGATCGCATGCGACTTAGTAGATACGAGTTTGCCTGTTTGCACCCAGTACCGAAGCGCAAGTCATAAATAGTTTTCTAAGTGAATACGTATGATCCAAAGTAATATTAACAGTTCAACAATAATAAATTATATTATATTTTTGTAACAGAAAATCGATCAAAATAGTTGATACATTTTGTATTGCAAATAAAATTTTCTGATTATACAGTCTATTTTTTTCCTATTTGCAATAGAATGCTCATATTACTTTTTTTGTATGGTCATAAAAACGATGTGTATGATTATTAACTTGGAAATATTTCAAACTTAAAAATTTCTCTCTTCTTAAAATATTTATATTTTATATTTCAAGTATTTGTATATTGCTTTTGTAATAATATTAGTATGTTTCGTGGAGTCGTTATTTATAACTTGATTGTCACATTGACTTACTACAACTTCAAAGTTCTAACTGTTTAAATTGTAACTAAAATTTATTATAGTTCTCAATGAAATACATATTATTTTATTTCAAAATATGACTTAATTTTCTATTCTCGAGTAAGTAACATGTTACAAATTAAGTACATTTAAAACTTACATTTTTCTCAAATTAAAAATAAAGACAATAACGTTTATCGGGAATATATAATTCTAACAACGGCTTAGGCAATTAAAATAATTAATAAATGGCATATTATTATAATTTAAAAAAAAAATAGTATATAAATATTTAAGTACGAATTTTGCATTATTTCGTTAATTAAATATTATAAATAATGGACTATGGTAGAATCATTGATAAATTACTCTTACTTGTTGTTTATTTTAAGAAAACAATATCTTTCATATTTATTGATAATTTTTTTTTGCAACGAAAGATTATATTATTATGTAATTAATAGTATATCTAAAAATATTATCTTATATTTTTTTATATTAAGTGTAATATATATATAGAAGTATTAAATTAAAAAATAAAATATCATTAATTTTTTTTATATTAATGAAATATTTTATGACATAGTTTGATAACTCTCTTTATTGTCGTCGTTCGTCATTTTCGATAACATTTATATATATAATTAAGTCTGAATACTTCATCTTTCTTGTTTGGTTTAAGTAAAAAAATACAATTAAAATCAATAATATATTATACGAACAAAAACATTCTCAACAATAATATAGTATTATTGTTTTTGTTTATCTATTTTTTAATGAAATGTATTTTTTTTTACCAACTGTTCGTAATCCCTTTGTACATTATTGTTTAAAAAAGTAATATTATATGATTGAGGCCAATATGGACAAATACAACTTTTGAAATGGACTATTGCAAAAACTAGAAAATTACTTGAATTATTTAACGCACCAAATTTACAATATTGCTAAGACGTGGAGTGTAGATTGTGTTTAACTTTAATTAAATACTTGTAAACTAATTTTATAATGTTCGCTGTCTACCTATACCGTATTGTGACCTATATAACTCTCAAGTTTTCAACAAATCAATTAAATGTAAAATAATGATCTGTCTACGAACGTCATGGTTCATGGTTATTAATTGATATTTAGAACCTATACACGGTCACACGGAAATATAAGATTTTAATAAGAGTTCATGTATAGTATTGCTATTACAAATTCCTTAATAATTTACAGATGAAAAAAAAACTTTAAAAATTATAAGTTAGAAACGATTTATATTTAAATTAATATTGTTTTATGAAACCATTAATTATTTACTTATTGAAAAATAATGGGTTATTATTACGTTTTATTTTTGGACCTGATTATTGCATTTTATATGTATAGAAACTTTAAAAAACTTAAAATTCAAGGCAAATATATAGTTATCCAAATTATTAAAAAAAAAAATTAAGTATGCAATAGAATTACACATAAAATATTTGATTTCCATAAATATAAAATATTCATACAGTGTACAAATGCTATTGGAATTTATTTATTATTTTTTTTTATGTAAAAAAAACATTGAAATCTTACCGTTTTAAATATAACTAACCTAAAAACCTAAATATATAAAATAATAATCTCACTTCGGACCCCTTATTAATTGAACCATAAAAAATAAACAATTTGTTTTCGACCCTTATAAAATTATAAATGTCACACCCTGAGCCCATAAATATGCATTTTATTATATTATTCGTATCAAACACTGTGTACTCGGTCGCAGAGTTCGTATATGAACAACAACTATAGAAAAATAGTAAACATTTAAGGGTAGAAGTGTTATAAGTTTTCAAATTCTGTGATACTTAAATTGAGGGAATATTGGTTATTATGAATAATATTATATGGAGAGGTGAGTGTGGCTATGAAAATTAACGTAAAAGGAAAAATAGAGGATGTGAAGGCCGTTGTATCACATTTTATATTTAATATAAATTGTCGAAGAAAATATGAATAGACAAGATATAGACTGGGTACTAATCAAATATAATAATAATATACAGGTAGGTTACTACAATATATGTTATAATAATATGACGTATAAATTAAATTTACTAAACTTAAATATTGACAAAAAAAAATTTAGCAGATTTAGGTATCGGTGTTTACTGTCAACTGTAAAATATCATAATAAGCTAATTGTTATGTTGTATACCTATGCTTAGAGTGGTTAATATTATAAAAGACGACTCGGGACAATATTATGTAAAACAAAACCTAGCCTACAGTGGATTTTTCCGAAAACATCCTTTAAAGTTGACAAGTGTCGGATGCTTGTTGAATAATGTAAGACTCAATGAAAAACAAAACATTATTTTTTTATCTAAAAAATGAGCAAACAAAATATGTAAGATGAAATAAAATAATTACATTTTTGGATTAACTGTCGGTATTTAGGTTAAATACAATTAAATAATTTGACATGTGTCAAATTAATATTTGTTATGGTTTGTTTATTTTCACCTGCAGGTACATTCATTAGTTCTTCAACACAAACTGACGATATTGAAAATAATACTACGTATAGTAAGTTTAAATGTGACAAAATATATGCTGTATGAGAAAACCCGATAAGAGATAATTATTTAAAAATATAATTATGTAAGTGAATGGCCGGACGGGCGTTATGATTGACAGAGACAAACAAACAAAACGACACCTACAACTTAAACGTGTATTGAGAAAACACATTATTATGCTGTTGATAAGGGTCGAAATGATATGAATAAACTTGGACATAAAACGTGTCACAATTTTGTAACTCAATTTTTACAATGTGTAGTGAAAACCTTAAATAAATATCGACATCAAATAACATCAAAATAATAAACATTTGTATAATAATATGATATAACTATAAGTACATTAAATGCTGATAAATTGTATTAATCTTCTAATCATAATATGTTGAAAACTTTAAATAATTGATATCTCTGATATAAAATTTAAATCGTCCAAAAACAGGAAAAAATTCAAAATGAGTCAATCCAAACAGTATTTGAACTTTATATTTTATTTTTGTTTAATTAATTAATATCTTTTAGCTATTATTTAGTCTGTCGCATATACGTAATAAGTACAAACACAAAATGTAAAAAATTTTCTTATGTAGGTACATGATAATAATGCTGCAACGATTTTATAAAATCGGTAATCAAAGAAAACTGTTATAACTATCAGCAGTATTGGCGAATTTCCACCGAACTTTTTGACCACTAGCCAAATTAACCGTTGCGAGTAAGTATCTACGTACTATTATACAACTTTACGTAACTGCACTCATTGCATATAAACTACGAATACATTTTCATCTAATCGATTACGTGCTGATGAAACCATTACGATAACCATCGAGTAGACTCATAATAGAATGTAACATCCAATTTTTTTAAATTTTTTTATTAGAAATCAAATAATACAGATTAGATATTCCAATTAATTATTACAGAAATTATTGACCTACACGCTTAAAATGGGTAATAATTTTTATTTGAAATTAATAATTCGTTTAACTTATTTAAATTATGCATTTTATTTCACGTTATAGTTACTCGTAATTATTTATACCCCTCGAATAACAGAGTACGTGTACAATTTATTTTGACCACAAAAGAAATTTTATTATTTTAAAATATATATAAAAAAATATAAAGTTTTACTTGGATTATGATATATTTTATATTAACACTGTTTACAATATTATACGTTTTATTCTTTTAATTATTTATAATTCTATTGAATTATAAATTACGTTTAACATTCAATTTAGGTATATATGGTATTTTTATTCGTCCAAATCTTTAAGTTAAAAACTTTTTCTCAATACAATAATATATATTACATACTTTTTATACCTACGATAAAGTTTAACATCATCGATATAATACAACTATAATATACAAAATACGTTTTAAAATCCAAAACAAATAATTGATTAATGAATTTAATGTGCAATGACTGCGATAACCGTTTAAAGAACGTTTAATCTTATCCTAAAATGGATTTATTCAAATGGTAAAATACGACAATTATAATAATATGTCCGCATTTTAAAATATTACGTTAGGTACCTTGACATTGTACCACGCACCGTTATCTACACGAGTAAATGACCATAAAATGCTACTATGGTGTGTTGGTGGTTTGTAGGATAACATTTTAATCCCTTCGTTGTGGCAGTGGTCCATTATATTATATAGGTATGTACTATAATATTTAAGGGGTTGAATTCATAATCGTTGACAACGTATGGGTAAAAAAAAATATTCTATATAGTCGAGATAAAATAAAAATATGCATATTTCATTTTAGCCATATCAATATATAATATTGTAAAATTATTGAAATAAAGAATTTCGATTAAAGAGCGATAGGATTATACTTGTAGGTGTATGTCTTAAGCAACGAAACCGTTTTAAAAGGTACATACCTATTGATTATTATCTTCCTATATTAAAAATGTTTTTGCTTTGTAATTCAAATTGGGTTTTTAAATATTTGTTAGGTATGACTTTTACTTACGAAGACAGCTTGAAATTCAATCTCAAGATTTTCGTAAGTAGATTATTTATTATAATATTATTATTATTATTAAGATTGTTGAACAGGATAAAGATTCTTTCTAACAACACATTTAGCAAAATTTGACTACAGAATATGCATATACCAAAAGTCAATTAATTATAATTTAGGAACACTTTTGAGCTGTTTGAAAGAAAATTGTATAACTACAAATGTTTTCTTTAAATTATGTTGGGTATTACCAGTATCAGCTGCAACGATACCACAAAGGTCATTTTCAAACTTGAACGAATTAAAAATAAATCATTCTAAGATTGTCAATGAATAAAATTGATTTAAAATAATTTTGAAAATATTTTTCAAATTTGATTTTTATGTAAGTAAAGCCAAATGGACTGTAATTTGTTTTCATTAATCAGGACATATGAATTATAGAATTCAGTTCTAACTTCTAGGTGATTAGATATTGAACTATAATAGACGTTATAATAAAACCTTATCTCATGATATTGTACATTAGATTATCGAAAAATAAGAATATTATGAACCTCAAGACAGTTTTTTTCTTGAATTGGTGGAGGACGTGAAAGGCGTGAAGTTGTGCATGGCACTATGTTGGGAAAATTATATTTGAATACCCTCAGTGAAAAAATTCTAAGTCCACCACATCCATGCGTTGAGAAGGGTGAGGTATCTAACCGATATATTTTTGTGGTAAAAAGCAATGGATTTTCACACAATTTATATTTATATCGTAGTTTTACATTTTTTTCTTATGCAGAAATAGCTTTCAGTTATTTGTATTAAATAAATTATTTACATCAAAATGAATGGCTATAGTGGATAAAAAATGTATATATATACATATATTTATGGTAATGTATAATAATAAAGGTCCATGGTTGGAAAGAGAAAGATGGAGAGATAGGAAGAGAAAAGTTCCATTATGTATTTTTCTCGGCGCCAAAGGGACCTCCTCTTAAAACGTCCCGATGACCGATTCGTGACGTGTTTACAGAAGTAGAAAAAAAAATATATATGGTATATAAATTGAAGACAATAAAATACAAAAGCCGTACATCAATGCTTGCAAACCATTAAGAATCACTCATTAAAATGATGGACGGAGCATTGTGTGCATCACGTTCGTAAAAACGTGAATATAAAAAGTTATGCGGAAACAAAAATATAAATTTTAATTTTGTCATCGAATGATGTAATATTATATGACGGTCATCGTCACTATTCAAGTCAATAACTTTAAAAGAGTGAAAATTTTTTTTCGAAGAGTATTTACATATTTTGGAATATTTTTATTACATAATTTCAAGTAATAAAAACAATTTTTAATTTTATATTGTTATAGTTTTTTGAGTAATAACATACATTTTTATTTGAAATTGAAAACTAAAATATCTTACCAAAAATTTAATATTTAAATGTAAAAATTTAATTTTCAAAGAAATAATTAATCTGTTATAACTTATGCGTGTCAACTATAATAGCAGTCAATTTTTCTAATTTTCAGTTTTTTTTTTTTAATAAAATAATAAATAACAATCACAAATTCCAAATTAAAATACCAAATGGTATAAAAAAATATATGTCATTTTTAAGATCATTTTAGTGGTAAAATTCATTTTCTAAAGGCATTTATGGCTATTTATTAGAGCATATTTGTAAGGTTTTAAGTGCATTTAAATCCGGGCACTATAGTTATAAGTATTTAAAGTACACGGGTATCCCAAAAATCGTTAATCCATCAAAACTTCAAGGTAAATCACTCTGCATAATTCGAAAAACAAAATGACACTAAGCCAGTATAATAATTAGTTTATTATATATTATATAATTTAACTTGTATAATTGTAATAATAATCGACGTAACAAAAACTAAATATTATTCATTTTTTTCCATTTATATAAGTAGATAATTTCAAAATTATAAATTAATAATGGTAATGAATAAGTGATCAAAGTTAAAAATAAAATTAAGAGACTCGACAAGCAATTACCTTTGCATCGTACAGATTATAATATGGATATTTAAAATACACCACAATACACAATATTGCAGGTTACAATAAACAGATAAAAAGTTATTAAAATAATAAGTTATTTGGAAAACGTTGATTTTATTCAAATCTATTCGTGGAATTAATTTTATTTTTCTTACGAATACTTATTAGTTTGATTAAAACTTTTCCGGATTTTAAGATCGACATTTAAATAATTTTAATCGGAAAACAAACTGAAACATATACAGTGTTCCATTACACAATACTATTGTGATCTGGGGCATTACAAACCATAGTAATTGAAGAAACAAATTATATTAAAATTACGATTGCAAACATTTCGTCTTCGCTCTACTAAACAATATTTTTTTTTTTCAAAATACTTATTTTTAATATTCGATATTCAGACCGACACGCGTTCGTCTGATTTATGTCTCCAACCGACTTTAAGATTATTTAATATTATAATAATATGGTTCGTTTTAAATTATAAATGCGATATTATAGTGCTATATAATAATTTTATGTAAAATAAATCGTTTTGTCTTAGGTATAGCTGACTTACGTAGAACGGCCCTTCGATTCGCGATCGGACTAATAATTATTGTAATCATATTATGTTGGCAGGTATGGTCAAATATATACTTACAAATATAATATATAAATAAATATAATTAAACCTTTGTTACTGTAAAATTGGCCTAAGAAAACGAAATATCAGTAATTGGTAAAATGTGTATAACATTTTTTTTTACAAATTGGAAATCGATTTCAAGTTCTAAATATTTAAAACAGCGTACAATTAAGTATTTAGTATTTTTTTTTTTTTAAATGTCATGTGAGAAAACGACTATTCGTGTGCTTAAATAACCGTCCAGTGTAAGTATCTGTCACTCAGTTGTTTGCGCGTTCTTTTACAAGATTTTCACATATAACATAATATTAATGGCGTGTCGATACAAATCGACAAAATTATTATTTTCTCGATCGTCGACGTACATATAGTTGTTTTGCACAAGTGTTATGTCAATAGGAATACAATACACGCGAAATCACGTTAAAATGATTAGATATTGATATAATATAATACTCAAAGTTTTAACGACACGTCTGGTAATACAAATAACAATATCAAAGTGTTGTGTGATCACAATATGTATTATTCTTTTAAACTTTGCTGTACTAATAGAAATTTGTTTTTCATTTCCAATCATTATTTATGATTGAGTGGCATCGAAGTTATATTATTATAATCAAATACGCAATCATCACATAAATTGTATATAATATTCAAGTACCTTAAAATGAACTGGTAAACGTAAAAAAAAAATAACTCCAATTTGAATTGACATATTTTTTAATCATTGTAATATTCAGTTAATCTTTCCCGTGTCTCTGGATAATAATATTATAGTTTATTAATAAATGAAAAACAAACTATATTTTTACGCGTTGATCTCGTAATTTCCTACGTACCTACATAAAAAAAAGGATATTTTAATATTTAAATGAAATATTTCACATCCACCACACTATGCATAAAATATTTTTGTACTTATACAGTTTTTATACATGGCATTCTCTATTCTTTTATTCGGAATGGAAAAAAATAAAACGAATGAAATAATATATTCTTTGATTAACATTGATCCGTTTCGTGTTGGCAAAGTATACGATACGGAAACATCAAAGAGTTGTATATTATGTGTTGTATTATCATGAGAATATGTATCAAACAGGAATAACCACAACTCATAGGATTGCCTTTCATACGCGTACTCTAAAGGCCCTACGCATTTGAAAAAAAAAAAAACAAAAACAAAAAGTTCATAAAATATGTTTATTAATCAAAATCATCATACCTACAAGATAATATGTGAATGAAAATATATAGCACTTAGACTCAACTGTGACAAAATAATGTAAAATTGGTACTTCTGGGAATTTCCTCGAAAGAATATTCCCATTCCCAAAAATACCAAAAATAGACGAAAACGACAGTGTTTTTAGTTATACTCGTAATTTAATTTTCTGTTATTATAGACAGTATTACAGCAATATATTACTTACTTTCATTCTATTTCATTTAAATAAAAAATACTACACAATATACAACTTTATACACATATAATATTTATGTTAATTATTATAAAAAGGCTATTTGTAGCATTTTATGGTTATTTTACGCAGTATAAAGTAATTGATAACATTTTCTTACATAAATAATATTGTTTTCAAAGAATAACAAAAACTATAATATATATATATATATATATTATATATGCATTATATAAAATTAAATAATAAAAAGTGTACATATCATATTCATCATTAAGTTATATTTTTCAACGAGTTGCTGTATAGATACAAACTTTAAAAATTATAATGATTTCAAGATGTATATTAAAATTATGTACTATAGTCCTGGATAGTTATGTTGATTATTAGGCGAAGCTAATAATTTAACTAAAAAATATTTTTATAAATACTTTTGTACAATCTTTGTAAAAAATGATTCATCAAGCATTTCTTATACCCGAACCCATCTTCAATTTATAGGGAATTTATTCAAAGTATAATTCATATAATTTTTAACTTTATTTAAAGATCATATTTAAAATACTCAGATTTTATACACTAAGGAATGCTCTGTGACAATTTAAATTTATCTTTAAAAAGCGGGTAAGTGAGTATCGCTCTGCTGTACATTAGGGGGTGGGGTGGACCTCGGACTAGGCTAGGTTAAATTTGAATGCAATGATAGGTACCATTGTATACGAAAAACGATTCTGAACGGAGATGATTTGTCAGTTTAGGATATATAATACTTAAATATTGTAATATATTCTACTTTGAAACTAATTCAAACATTTAAATAAAAGTTTCAAGATCTTACGTTTAGTAATTTTTTAAAAATAACAAAAATCGAAAATTATTTATTAGTAAAAAGTTATTTTACACGTGTATTTTTAATTTCAAATTAAAATTAAAACTTTAAACACTCGCAAAATTTTTTAAATTGAACAATCCTCAAACTTTTTTATAATTATTCTAAGCTTAACTTATGGACAGCATAGTATTAAATTTTCAATTCTTAGCTTTTGATAGAAAAATATTTATACATTTTTAACTACCAAATAGTGAAAAATATTCATGATTTTGACGAATTTTTGTCAATATTTGAACTTCAAATGCTAATAAAAAAAAATTGTGCCTATGTATTTTTATAATTTTTGAATCAGAGTTAGAACAAGTTATGCGGACTCTTCAATTAAATTTTCAAGTAATTTGTCCCAGCTAAATTTTTTTTATCAACATTTATAAAAAAAAAATTAAAAAAAATTGAAAATTTCAATTGTCTATAAATAGCTCAAAAAAAGTCAAAATGTTTTGAAAATCAAATCACGTAAAGAAAATGCCAATATTAATAACTGGTAAAATTTTCAAGTATTTACGACTTATACTGTTTGAATAACAACAAATATCAAAAATCGTTTGAGGCTAAACCGTTATTTAACGCGGTTTTGTAAAAATTTAAATTTCAAACACTCATAAAAATTTTTTGTCTGAATCCAGTAGAGTTTTTTTTTACAGATAATTGAAGAAAAATGTATGGAGAACCTTGTATCAAATTTTCAAAACTTAGTTATAAAAGTAAAAAATTTTACGAATTTTCAACCACAAAATTACTTGCCAATTTTCGCAATTTTGACATATTTCGTATAAATTCGAACTTTAAGCACTTATAAAAAAAAATTGTGACTAACGATTTCGGATTTTTTTTTATCATTTTAAGAACAACTTATAAGAAACCTTGTATTATATTTTCAAGATTTTCTGGCCGGCCAAAAAATTTTTATCGTTATTTAAAAAAAAAATACTAAAAAAAATTAAAAATTTCAATTGTCTATAAATAGCTCAAAAAAATTCAAAATTCTTTGAAAATTTACCTATGTATGGAGAACGCTAATATAAACATTTGGTGAAAGTTTCAAGTATTTTCATCTATTAGTTTTTGAGTTATAGCAAAATAAAAAATTCGATTTTGTCGAAAACTGGTTTTGCGTAAAAAATCCCGTTTTTCCGTCATTTTTTTTATGTTTTTCCCGACTCATTTAAAAAATATTGAAAAATTTTGACTTTTGACCCCCCAAAGTACCAACTAGATTCGATTTCCTTTTCAAAGAGGGGCTGAAGTCCAAAATCGAAGCATTTTTACTGCTCCAAATGTTGTCGTCAGACACAAAAATAAAAAAAAAAAATAAAAAAAAAAACACACATCATTGTAAAATCAATACATTCATCACTCCGTTCAGAATCTAAAATTAAAGCGACATTGTTCGATTGTAAAATATAAAGCAAATTATTTTTGTTTTAAAATATTTTAGGTATATCTAAATCAAAATTTTAACAAGTTTTTTAGTTATTAAAACGTTTTAGCAAAAAATAAGTATATGTATATAAAATATATAAAATTTTTATTCATTTTTTTTGTATATTAACATAGTAAAAAATCAAATAATTTTACATATTGGGCACTTCGATTTCACTAATTTATTATTGATTTCCCTGATACAACTACTTATAAATCATATCCTAATTAAAACTTAATATTTTGTTTTTATATTTTTAGTAGTAAATTAATCGAATTTTTAAATCGAAATTAACCAAAAAACTCGAATATTAAAATTAAATATGAACCATTCTGATGCGTAATTTATAAATATTTTCACAGATTATTTATGGTTTCCACGATTTCCCGTCAAATGTAGTTTCCATAAATGGCACATACCTACGATCGTCAATAGTTGTATTTGCATATTTCAAAATATTATTGCTTTCAACAATCATTTGTAATTCTAATCACAGTAGAATCATATAGTTTAACTGTTAAATTGTATTTTATTAAAATATAGACAACTAGCTGTATATTATCATGAAATATATAATAATTATTTATAACATTATCCTTGTTTATAACGGTTGGTACCTGCACTATACTAAAATTGAATGTTTCAAGTAGCTAATATTATAATTCATACGATATACCCTGTATTCTTACATGACGTAAATTACATTTTACATTTTATATAAAATTTGAATAAAATATCGAAACATAAATAAACGAACTAGTCCAAAAACTATACTTCACTATTTAAACCTGTAAGTAAATTATCAGTTTATTAGTATTATGTATGTGATTTGAGTCGATGGAGAACTTCAAATATCCAATTAATGGCGTCGAAGATGCATTGTCGACGAATTCCGTTGATTTTTTCCGATCGCGCTAAATTGAGTATCATTGTGTTTCACCGAGACAAAAGGATTTTTTTCGTGTCACAAGTCATACACGTAGAATTACTTCGCGTGTTCACTTGAATGTGAAATTTGCGCGTGTGTGCCATATTAGCTTAAGCTTTCAATTGGGTTTTTCGAATAATGATAACAATGAAAAATAAAGAGAAATAAAGAGAGAGAGAAAGATACGAAAACACGAACACCCTTAAGTGCCGTTCATTTTATTTCTGACACAGCAGTATTTGATCTGTATACAACAGCAACGTTAAAAATGTCTCCTTCCCCGACTATAATTTATTATCATCGACGGAATGAGGCGATGCTCTCAAGTCGCGCCCCATTATAGTATATATTATGGTGTGTGTTTGTCCGACGACGACGATGACAAAAACACGTGAAGAAGATAATGTCGACAAGCAAACAACATTCAAAAGGAGTTCCGCAGATCGGCAATATGTACTTGTAAGGATTTTGGGCGACGACTAAATAAACAGCGAATGAACACGATGATAATATATTATTCCGTATACGCTATCAAACCCTATAGTGTATACAGAGTGATTCGACAATCGTATTGCAGTTTCTATATTAATTATATTCATGCGGTTTTTTTTTCTGAAACAATATTTTTAAATACGTTAATAGATAGGAAGATACTAAACGAAACATAAAACTATTATTTGAGACTTTTAGATTTTTGTTTTTAATAACTCAAAATTTAATTTCCCTAAATATTAAAAAAAAATTATTAGCTTAAAATTAAGAACAAAAAAAAATTGTATAGTCACTGGTAACAATGGATTTGGCGTTCACATAAAAACGAACTAAAAAATATTAAAATATATATTTCATATTGATGTCATGTTATACATGAGGTTTTAAGTTTAATGGTCTAAAAATTACATAAAACGTATTGCGATGAATTTATTAATTTTACAATGACAAATGTGTGTGTGCATTTAAATTAAGATTTGATTTAAATTATACAGATAGAAAAAAGAATCAAAAGTAAGAAATATATAAATTACTTAACATAATTTTCGGGAAAATATATATATATTTTTTTGTTTTAATTTATTTTATTATACAATCTGTAAATATATTATTTTTACAATGAGCATAAGTGTTGATAAGATAGAAATAGAATAAAAATAATAAAAAAGGGACTGATGACTTGAGCAAGGAATCCATCCAGCGATGGAACTTCTTGGTGGGAAAATATAAAAAATAAAATTACTGAAATTCAGTTTTTGACAAAATCGATCTTTTTTTTTGTTGTCGGAGTAAAAAAAATAAATAAAATATTTTGATACTTTTAGCAAACGTTAATAATTTTGTTTTTTTTTTTTAGATTAAAAATTATTTTCATGATAATATTTTAGGTTTTCATTTATTGTTTATAAATAATTGAAATTTTTGATTCTTTAATGTTATTTTTTTCATACATTTTGGTAAATTTGTTTTCTCCTGGTTAAAAACTTAAAAACTGTGCATCAATTATACATTGTATACTTTACAATTTTAAAATAGTAAAAATACACAATATATATATATATATATACATATTTTGTTTGTGGTTTATTAATTTAAAATTTTGAAATTCCTCAAAATCGTAAACATTTGTGAAAATTATTTTATAAACACATTTAGTTAAAATATCATTAGATTTTCAAATTTTATAGCTTAGACTTAAATATTTAATACATCTTTATACATTATTCTTAGCTTAGAGCATGCTATTAAACATAAATTTACAATTTAATTTTTACGATAGTTAGGAATTCGAATGTTGATGAAATTTGAATACCAATGGCATAATAATATCGAGTTTTTCTATAATAACATTAGTTATTTTGGTGCAACTAAATTACTAAAACAATATTATTCTTAAAGACTTAAAATATATTAGCGAATTATGTATATAATTACCTCCTTCTATACACAAATATAATTTTAAAAAAATTAAATTGATTTTAAGTCGTTTATTACACGGACCTATCACACCGTTTGACGTACAGTACTTCGACATTGGCTTATAAGTTTGGTGAGTAATGATATCATTGATATCTAATCCTCGTGAAATAATAAAATAATACATATTATGATGTTCTTAAAAAAAAAAATTTAACCTTATTCCTAGGTTATGCTAATAATAAAAAAAAATAAAAAAAAAATAATATTGTAATATAACTCGTGATAAATTATGAAATATATTCTTTATAAAATATAGACTGTCTCCGGTCAGAATTGTTGTTTGTATTTCCAATTATTATATATACGGTATTACTGTTCTTACCAAAGAATTAACTCACGTTTGATTTCCTGACATACAAATGAGTTGTATGTATAGTAAGGTGAGTACCCGGGAAAAAACAATAATATTATTGCACAGAGGAATGACGCTAATTGGCATTAGTGCGAGAAAGAAAAAAAAATACGTTATACGGCTTACCCGTTAAACAAAATAGTACAATACAATTTTCATTAAGAATTGTTAATTAATTTTTATTGATTAATAATTTTTCATGAACGATTTTTATATAGTTATTACTTACTACGACTGTGATGTAAGGTATTACGTTTTTTAAGAACAATTATTATTATTATTGCAGTAATAATATTATTACAATATAAATCATATCCGGCTTGTTGTATAGGCAATTTCAGTACACAATCGTATTATATATTATAACATCGACGATTTTCTTTGCAACCAGCTATTATAAAGTTAAAGATGTTTAGTACTGTGACGCATTTAGGATTATCTTGTCTCGCTTGGAGGGGAAGGGTTATTTAGAAGTCACTTACTCGAAAGGGGATAGGTATTATACTCTCCTCATCACTCAAATCTCTTTAAATTATGCAGTTCCTAATTAGCTTCATAAGTAATGCAAGATAGGTACATCATTAAATTGTTTTAAAAGATGAAATCTTAGAAATCCGAGTTTTACTACAGCAAAATTTTAATATCTATTAGAAATGTATGTGTGCATTTCACAAAAATAGTGTTAATAAAATATAAATGGCATTAAAAAGAAATATTAGATATTTATAATTTTACAACTTTAATAATATAAAATCTAATTTTCTCCTTTTCATACAACACATACATTACTGCATCTGCTGTTGTTATGAGTGATTTATAACATGCCAAATTAGCAATGCTAATAAGGTAAACCTATTTAGTCTTTTCTGACTACATTACTTAATATTATAATTATCATTATTTTTAATTATGAATAAAGGAAATAGTATAAAATATTCATTTTTGCCATACAGCTTCTAAAATAGGACTTAATCATATTTTAACAATCTATATAAATACTTAACTAATATGCGATATAATTGCGTTTATTTTTCTTACAATTAACTACTAGTTATATTATCTGGAGATGTGTTATTTCTCTCTTGTGTTATCGGTTGCTAGTTAGTTTGAATTTAATTCACAGCTATTATTTTAATATCATAGTACTTAAAATTGTACATATAATATAGCCAATATAAGTAATATTCTACATTAATGTGAGCAGTAATTATTATTTTTATAACATTGACGTCATTCGTCACGCATCAATTAGTACGTTGCAGCGTGTTTATCCTATATTATAAAAACACTCACTTTTGAACGTATATAATTCTTTGGGACGTGAAATGGTAAAAAAAAAAAGTCATAGGAATATCCATCTCCTAACCACCTCGTTCCTCAACCACCACCACCAAAAAAAAAAAAAATGTCACCGGTTCGAAATAAATCATAAAAGCGCACTATGATAATAATTGTATACTCGTTACATTTAAAAATGTTTACGATTAAACTGTAAGTACCATTTGTTATAATTATTATTATGTATTTTATTTTTACGGTCGTTTCGTCGGAACACCGTTAACACTCCTTTAGTTATACTTACAACACACGCATTCCTATTTGTTTTTCATAATATGGTCATGATGAATTTATGTGCAAGAATCACCCTCTATTCGTCATAACAGAGCTGGGCACAAAGCTGCAACGGATCGCGAAAACAAATTAGATCCACTCTCGTGTTTTAACAAAATTAGTTGGGTTCTTATTTGCGTATATTATACGGACAGAAAATTAACTTTATACTTTGCATATAAAATATTTACAAACATTAAACCATTGCACCTAAATTACATTAATTTCAGCCATTTCAAGTTTGGGTATAATGTTTTCGACCGTAATATTCGAATTCAACGACACTGCTTGCTCCTAAGTGAATATGATTTACTTTTTTTTTTTACTGTGACCGCAACCGCGCGTGCGTATGTCGTGAAAATATTATCTCAAAGCACTCTTTTGTAGACAAAATCAAGCGTGATCATACTTTTCCTCATTTCTCTTTGATATGTCGTTTTGACATTTATAATAGGGCGTATACCGTCTTGTACGGTTTACTGCATCGTGTATTATTATATTTTTAACTCTCAAACAACGTTTTACGCGCCGAAAAAACAACAACAACAACTTTTATAGGTATAAATATGCGAAGTTCCGAGCGGCATAACTGTAACGATCAGAAATCGGCGGTGGAGCTGGAGAAACGTAAGCTCTTGATTAACGGTTTAGCATATCTGCGTATAATAATATGCGTATATTAGAAGCTAAGAAGTTTTTAAGTGTGCAGATCAGCCAACGCAGAGTTCGTAATGAATTAATATTATATATGTAAAAAAAAAAATATATATTTTTGAAAACATTCATACTTTTGGAGATAACGAGTGTTGTTTATTATTGTTTCACGTCATGATATCAACAATTTTATAGATTTAATGCCAGTAGCGGTTCCAGATATCACCCAAGGGGGGGGGGAAAGCGAATTTTCAAAAATTAAATAACCTTTTTTTATATAACCTGTAATTTATTGGAGGCTAAAATAGTAGCGTTTTTATATTATTATAAACATTAAACAGGTCAGGAAGAATTATAAAGGAGGATGGAGACAATAAAATAATGGGAAATAGTTTTACGCAGGCCCATCATAAGCCATAACTAACGCTTTATGTGTAATTATTAGTATTATCAAAACAGAAATATATTAGTTTTCATTTCAATTTTATAATATAAAAATAACGTAAATAATACTGCCCAGGGGGGGACGATCACTCCATCGCCCCTCTCGTATCCGCCACCGTTTAATGCACCCGAATCGGTTCCCTGTTCATTTAATAAATTATTTATAAAAATACGTTTCGAACGTCATTGGATTTTCTTTTATAACATCATTCGTCTGATTCAACCGCCTCTCATGTTTCACTGTATTTGGATGCGTAAATTATGCAATACTACTAATGAACGTGAAGCGTATTAGAGCTGTTATCTCTACCAAATATTAGAAGTGTTCTCAACATATTTTTTATTTCGTCTCAAAATACAAACGTTAATAATTGCTCATATTGAAATGATTTGTGCTCTACTTCCGACCGTATAAAAACACGACTTTGTGTCCAATATTCGTCTGTAAGCGCTTTTGCGACACAGGGCTAATGGTAGGTAAATCGTACTTAATTGTTTATAAGCGTTTCTAGGGGTTATTTTAATTTTAATAAGAAGTAATCACCGAATTAAAAAACTAATTAAATATTACGGTACCACCTTTTAATAATTATAACTATTAATTACTATTACTTTATCAGCAGCTTATACGCTACGTTATTGTCACACTAATTGTGTTTTTTTATATTTAATTGTATATTAGCTCACAGTAGGTATAATAATAATATCATATGTAAAGATGTGGCAACGTTTATCGTATAAATAATGCAATCTGCAAGTTCAGATGTTTCATCCACTAATAATTATTACAAACAAACTAATTGTTCAATCTGTATATTTGTCTGCAATATACGGGGTGATTATTTTATTGAACAACAATCATTATTTAAAATAATATATTAATGTTTTGGAAACAATTTTTACATGATTTCTAGTCGAAATAAAAAAAAGTTATATTTTTAATATTTTTTATCGTTATAATTTTGTAATTTTTGCTTGTACCATTTATTTATAATAAGTTGTATACAGTTTTTGTTGTTACGTTAAATTATCAAAATATTTATAAGGTTAGGCACATATTTTTACTTATTAATTCTACTCTTAGAGTTTAGATGTTCCACTCTTTGGGAGACGTTATTTCTAGTCTTTTTTAGCACTATTGTTCACCGATTTTATCATAAAATAATCAAAAAAAAAATAACTGTGATAAATAAAAAAAAAACTATTTGTCATAAGTTCAAATTTTGATTTTTATATATCAAAACAATCCGAAAAATATTCTGCTTCAGAACATGAAATTATAAATTTATGTTGTCAATCATCAAAATAATAAATTAAAAAATTATAATGATAAAAATGTTATGTATATAATTCTATTTAAGGAAATTTTCTTTTATTTCGACTAGAAATGTATACAATTTTTTTTTTCAAAAACGTTAATAGATTTCAAAATAATGAGTATTATTTGATAAAATAATTCTCCTATATACTTGGAGTAATTTATATCTATTGGACATAGATTTAATGTTATCTTACCTATAAGTATTATCCAGAAGCAGATTTATTGCTTTACAGTATTTTGGATTCACTTCGATTAAACAAATTTCTATTTAATATAAACCCTTCCTCTTCTGTAACTATAGCATACGACTCGAAAGACTATATTCTAATTAGGTTACTTTGAGTTAGGCTTGACTGTTAGTAAATTTTAATCAAAATGATCTTTAATAGCGTATGACGGTAAAGAACTTTAAAGAAAAAAACCAAATATTTATATATTGAAATAAAAATAGAATAATAATATTATGGTGGAAGACAATATTACTCATCAAACTTAAAAAATTGAGTTTAAATAATGATGATTATATTATTGTCATTACTATAGATAACAAAATTGCATAATATTATATAGGTACCATTGAGTTAAAAATAGTAATGTTCATATCTTTTAAACTCGCTAAGACTTTTTAATTCTTAATAACTATATTTAAATGATTATTTTATGTTACATAAAAATAATCTACTTGATTTGTTATTTTATTTTTAAATAACATAAGCGATTGATAATTTATAATATATCCTTTTAAAATTGCTGCTTTCCTTAAGTTATGAATATACGTGAAAAAAAAAGATGTGTTATAACATGTATATTATCCATTCAGTAATTAAATATTATAGAAACTCTCACGTAGGTTAGGTTAGTACCTAAAATAATTCACATTTAGAAATGTAAGATAGTTTAAACATAACTTTTAATTTTTAATTCAATTATATATGTATATATTTATACTGCTAATGGAGTAATGAATGTCGTTTAGGATGTCATTCGCATTTTACATCTCTCGCATTTGTTTAGAATATAAATTATACAGTTTTCATGGTCGGTTACTGCAATAAAGTGTTATTAGCGGATGATGCGAAAAGATATTTTAATCTGTTTGTTCGCCTCCCGATACGACGTCAGTGTGAAACACTTATTTAGTTTTAGAGACGCGCTAAGCACTAAATGTACGAGTGGCATTCGTCTTAATTCTCGCAAAATAAATCCAATTACGCCTAACTAGATATTATTCCATAAGAATTAACGACCGTTTTTATCTCTTCGGCCAAAAACCAAGAAAATACATCTATCTCCAGTTAATTCCACACATCGCCTTTGTGTTACGTAAAAAAAATAAATCAAATAATATCATTGACTAATATACCAAAACAAGAAATGAAACCATTATGTTTTTTTTTTTGGTTTAATTTCGATACTTATAAAAAAAAAGTTTTTACAGTATCATTTGACGTCAATTTTGGTGGGTTGTTACTGTTTTTGAACTAAATAACCCACCATTTGTTTAGCACTAAGAAGAGAGTTAAATAAAAAAAAAATAGCCCACTGTCACTTAATACACGCCTCCCTTTCAAATAATGCTTAATATTTTTATTTTTGTTATTTATACACTGATAGCATTGTATCATTTATCATAACAATTACCTATATTTATAATTCAAAATTAATTATAAAAATTTTTTTTTAATTTTTTTTTTTTTATTTGTAAAATACTAAATTTAGAAAGTGTATAGATTTGTGTATATGTATATATAAATTATAGTTAAATTTCAAATTTTATATTATAAATAAATTATTGCAGTATACATAAAATATAATATAATATAATCATTATAAAACTATAAAAATATCGAAGTATTATAGGTTCTGTCTAAGATCTGGTTTTCAATATATTCAAAGATTTCCAATTTCCAACCCAGTAATTTATGAAGGGGTTTGCGAAGACTTATACTTTTAAATTTTTCGCATATTCTCCGAGATAAGTTTTTTTTATCAAGAAAGTTGACACTAAGAAAATATTTTATTTTTCTAAAATTTTATAATCGAATCCAATAAATGTTATGATTGAAAAAAAAATATATTTTTGAGTTAAAGTTGTTCTCAACGGTGTGATATAAATACGAATAATAATGATCATTCTGTTTTCAGTAGAATATGTGGTCAGATAAATAACACAACCAGTGACAATGTAATATTTTACCACAATTATGACGTTTATTTGTCAGCTATGAATTTTACTCCATTCACATCATGATATTATAGTTTGGGGTCGTATTTTTTTTCTATTATGTGGGACTCGAGTTATCCCTGATAAAAACAAAAGAAAAATATCAATAACATTAATTCAGTTTATTCACGACAACTATGCCTAATAGATATTATAACACAGTCTGGAAAATTACGTATGAAAGTAATCACCATTTGAAACAAAGCAATAATATTCCGTTGTACAATACATTAGGCATAAGCGTGCATGTACCTTCAATGTTCAAAAGTCTCCCCGTTCTGGTTGTATATAACAATTGAACCTTATAAGCTTTTCGGATCTTAAATATTTGATAGGGAGAATAAAGAACTCCACGGTTTCTTTTTCGTATAAATTATTAAATAGGTAATAAAAATGTCGACAACCCCGTCCTTAATACATCGGACTCGAATTCATTTTAAAGCTAATCCCGAAAATATGCGAGATCGTAGCTTATATTTTTATATCCCACACTTTTCCCGTAAATATAATAACAGTAATAAAAGTAATAATAATAATAATAATAATAAATATATTATATACTATTATTTTTCCAGTTAATCTTTCACCGTCCAAAGTACAGCTTGCTAGACTATTGTTTTATGTTTAATATTTTAATTCGGATGCCATAATATTATTGCTATTATAAATTTTATTTTGGCCATGGTCAATAATTTTTGTTCTACATATAATATATACTGTGAATATTGTTTGACGCGTATAACATAATATATATCATTATTGTACAATTGCATCACACTCCTAACTTGACCTATAGTAAATTAGACATTAGATCCGTGAAATTTGATAAATAAATAATTCCGTTTTTTTAGAAAGTTCTCCAAACTAAAACAAAACAATATTTTCCCAGGGGTAAGGTAAATAATTTATGTTCGTTTATAGTATAGAACAAAAACTTTTATAGACAAAAAAAAAATAATATATTATAGTCTTATCATTATTCCTATTATTTTTTTAGTCTAAATAGGAATGCCTGTTATATTACATAACATTAAAACCATGATGATGATAATAATATAACGTCGGTACAATAATAAATGCAATAACTACATACCTCTACATAAAAATAATATTGCATTATAATAATATAAAGACTTGACTGAAAATCGTTAACCACGATATCGTTCTATATCGAATAATATGAGTTGCCATCAATATTTGGTTGAATAAAGATTATAATATAGTATAAAATAGTCTATGGGTTAATTTTACTTTTGATTATAGGCATATATTATATTATTATCATCTACCTGAAATAAAAAAAACTGGCTAAACTAACTAGCGATTAATGTTTCTTTTTTAAACTAAAAAACACCGAGAACGTTATTTAAGCAAAAATGTTAATACAGATTATTAAGCATCATTAAACGCCGCCACGTCAATTTCGATTTTATTTCAAAGAGATCGATATTATTTCACTATTTTAGATTCTGAACGGAGTGATGAATGTATTGATTTTACAATGATGTGTTTTTTTTTTTTTTTTTGTTTTTGTGTCTGTGTACAGCATAACTAGTCGAAATAATGCTTCAATTTCAAACTTTGGGGGTGGTTTCCGATGGCAAAGTGGATATCCTTGGTGCATTATAGAGGTCAAAAGTAAACATTTTCCAACAGTTTTCAAAAAAATCGAATTATTTATTTTGCTATAACTCAAAAACTAATCGATGTAAACACTTGAAATTTTCACAAAATATTTATATTAGCGTTCTCCATACACAGTTAAATTTTCAAAGAATTTTGACTTTTTTTGAGCTATTTATAGACAGTTGAAATTTTCAATTTTTTTAAGTATTTTTTTTTAAAATAACGATAAAAATTTTTTGTCCGGCCAGAAAATCTTGAAAATTTAATACAAGGTTTCTTATAAGTTGTTCTTAAAGTGATAAAAAAAAATCCGAAATCGTTAGTCACAATTTTTTTTTATAAGTGCTTAAAGTTCGAATTTATATGAAATATGTCAAAATTGCGAAAATTGGCAAGTAATTTTATGGTTAAAAAATCGTAAAAATTTTTCCTTTTATAACTAAGATTTGAAAATTTTGTACAAAGTTCTCCATAAAATTTTCTTCAACTATCTGCAAAAAAAACTCTACCGGACTAAAACAAAAAAATTTTATGAGTGATTGAAATTTAAATTTTTACAAAACTGCGTTAAATAACGGTTTAACCTCAAACGATTTTTGATATTTGTTGTTATTCAAACAGTATAAGTCGTAAATACTTGAAAATTTTACCAGTTATTAAGATTGCCATTTTCTTTACGTGATTTGATTTTCAAAACATTTTGACTTTTTTTGAGCTATTTATAGACAATTGAAATTTTCAATTTTTTTTTATTTTTTTTTTATAAATGTTGATAAAAAATATTTAGCTGGGACAAATTACTTGAAAATTTAATTGAAGGGTCTACATAACTTGTTCTAACTCTCGTTCAAAAATTATAAAAATACATAGGCACAATTTTTTTTTATTAGCATTTGAAGTTCAAATATTGACAAAAATTCGTCAAAATCATGAATATTTTTCACTATTTGGTAGTTAAAAATTTATAAATATTTTTCTATCAAAAGCTAAGAATTAAAAATTTAATACTATGCTGTCCATAAGTTAAGCTTAGAATAATTATAAAAAAGTTTGAGGATTGTTCAATTTAAAAAAATTTACGAGTGTTTAAAGTTTTAATTTTAATTTGAAATCAAAAATACACGACGTGTAAAATCACGTTTTACTAATAAATAATTTTCGATTTTTGTTATTTTTAAAAAATTACTAAACGTAAGATCTTGAAACTTTTACTTAAATGTTTGAATTAGTTTCAAAATAGAATATATGATAATATTTCCTGGCCTGACAAATCATCTCCGTTCAGAATCGTTTTTCGTATACAATGATACCTATCATTGCATTCAAATTTAACCTACCATAGTCCGAGGTCCATCCCACCCCCTAATGTACAGCAGAGCGATACTCACTTACCGGCTTTTTTTTTATTGAATTCAACAAAAATAATCTATTTCAGTGACGGCCCATTTTTCACCATCACCTATTTCAGCTGTAATATATATATATATATTTGATGAAATATACACCGTATATGGTGGTGGTACTATGTCGAAATAAAACCATTTAAACAACAACAAAAATAATAATAATAAATAATGGAGTGTCACAATTATCGTAGTTCTGCGTGTGCATTTTTGGTAGCGTTCGACGACAATATATTATATTGTAATATTATGAAGTATCAGAAGTTCCAGTGCACGACTCTAGTCATTACACTACGATTGACAATTAAAAATTAATTTTTAATCTTTCCAGATTTCATGGGCTAACTTTCCAATAACACTATAGTGACTGTGTTAAATTTATTGTAAATAATGTGAAACAATATTATTGTACAACGACTGAACACCTATAAATATCACGATACGTACGTATTAATAACTTTAGATTATTTATACTGGTTCAACCGACTAGAAATCGAAAAAAAAACAAAAACTCAGATTAATTTATTATTACTATACGGCAATATACGGATACACAATGATAAAAAAATATGATTTTAACATACGTTATATTTTATCCGTTGTTAAAATGTATTAAAAAATAAGAAAGATTAGAAAAAAATATTATGTTTCGAGTAATATAAAATAAAGAAAATTAAAACAATATTATGATTAGACGAAGTTGAAAACATAAGGATACATTTTCAAGCAGAATTCTCGTTTAAAATAATTATCAAAGTTAATGATTATTTGCATCATCAATAAATTAAACTATGACATTTTACTATAGTTTTTAAAAATCTGAATTTCTAAACGTATGGCGAAATAATTTCACCTTTAGATAAAATTTAAATTTTTTGGGAGATATAATTTTTTAGGAGTCTTCAAAAATTGAAAAATATTTGTTGATCAGCGTATCAGTTTTAATTTTACAAACTAATAAAATGTACGATTGGTCGTTTTAATTTTAATGAATGAAAATAGTTGATTTAAAAAAAAGAAAATTGATAATTCAATGATTTCGTGACTTGAAATCAAAAAAAAAAAATATTGTCAATAAAAAAAATTATAATATTTTTAATTACAAAAAAAAGAGCTTCTAAAACTCAATCATTGGCCATTATTTTTCAAATTAGATTGTTTTTTGTTTAAAATATATTAAATTATTATATCCATTTTGGTTAATGGGATTAAATGGAAATCATTTTTACTCACTGGTTATAAAAATTATTTGTCAAATACATAGAAATAATGAATAACAAATAATATTCATAAGCCAGAAAATTATTTTATTTAATAATATTTATTAATAATTCTCGCGAATCGCGAGTAATATTAATTGAACAATAAAATTTCGTAGGTATAGGTATTATTTTAAAAATTCAAATAATGTATTATTTTTTTCTATAATTTATTTGTTTTTATAAGTAATGCTTTTTGACATTTACTATTACATAACTTTCCAGTCTTGTGGTTGACAGACACAAAGCTTATTATTGTTACAGCATATCTTGCATTGGTAACACTAAAGTGGTACTCTTGAGGGTCTGCAACAGAAATATTCCTGGCTGGTTCCCTCAATTTCGTCTATCTACTATTTACTAATAATGATACATGATTATGATTTATTTATAACTGTTTATCTTTGTAAACAGTTTCTTCTTGGCGTGTAGAATATAACCATGTTCTATACCTACACAAATCTAACCACCATATACTATATTGTACGTATCTATCGAGTGTGACCAATAAAGTTCTGTCGGTTTTACTCATAAGTTATGTACAAAAAAATTTTGAAAATTATCTGAACGGTCAACTTATCATTGCTCATTAGTATTGTCGACGACAAAGAAATAGTATAATCATAATTATAAATATCCAGTACCCAATTACTATCAAAATGTTTCATTTCATACGGTTTTTAATCATTATAGAAGACAACCATAATTCCCCTTTATAGAAAAATAACATCGATGGCCGCTGGATAGCCTTGTGAACCAATAATATGAAGTCACTTACAAACTAGTATACCATGATGGTTATTTACAAATATAATATCTTAAGCAATATCGCTGCTACAAACCCGATAAGCCTTCGTTTTTAAAAGCATGCTCGTAAACTATATTCGGGCTGAATGGTAAAATAGTTTCAAAAATGAAAACCGAAAAGATCCGGGGATGTTGATATAAAATGCATTTGTTTTATTATAGTGGTCGTGCAATTTTTACTCTAACCTTTTCATCGGTCACAGAAACAACTGGCGAGTGTGATGCACATAGGAATAAATAAACGAACGAAAGGCGATCGAGCATACACATATATTAGTATATTACGTCATTATATACATATATACTAGATACCTACACAGTACACATATAATATACGATACGATTGTATACGGGGTGAAATACTTATCTACAATGAACAAGTAATATCGTCCAATAAATTCGGCTGTTCGCCGGAGTACATAATAAAAATATACGATCGTGTCTATGCTTGTCGGGCCTATACAGGGCGATTCTCAAACCCATTTTTTTTCGTTTAGTAATTATTCCGATTTTAATTCTTCAAAGATATTATGGGTCATTATAATATTATGTTCATTGTACAAATACTTACATTTTATAATATAAGCACTATTTGATGAACAATCTAAATACACTATATACAAAATATTTCAGATAAAATTAATACTTTGTTGGTGTTCCTAATGTTATGATAAAACACTAAACAAATAATTTGTGTGACCATTGTTTTGATTTTTAATATCTCAGAAACCTGAAAAAAAATGGACCACGTGACTTTAATGTGAACAGTTTTAAGATTTACAATATTTATAGTAAATTTTAATCGAAATTAGACAACGTTATTTACTGCAGTTTTTGTGATATCGATACACAATACACTTGTACCCTATATACAATTCAGTATATTATTAAATGTTTTTATAAAAAAAAAAAAGTTCAACAATAGGTTTATTACTAATCGTTATATCATTAGTAGATGTCTATGCAAAACAAAACAAAACGTAGTGCTTGTATAAAGGGTAGGTGCAACTATTTTATTTTAGCTTAAAATAGATTTTAAATATATTATATAAAACTCGTTAAAAACCGTCTACAAGATTAAAAGTAATATTAAGATCAAAATTTTTTTATGACGCTAAATCAAACGTTTATATTGAAACTGAAAAAATTAAAATTTATATTTTATGACAAATTAATGTAAATAAATGTATTTTATAAATATATTTATAAACATGTAAGTTTATTATCTTAAAACCGTCATTGTTGCATAGGTGTGTGTAAACAATGAACTCTGAATGTATATATTGTTCTTATAGGTTGACATAAAAATTAAAATCCTAAAAACGTTAGAGATCTTTTAAGTGAAAAATTAAGGTTAAAATCGAATTTCAAATCAGAAATATATTATAGATCGATATTGTGGAACAATAAAAAATCGAAAAGTTATAAACAAAAATATTAATAGGTACATTAATTTAAATTAAAAAAAATAATATTGATAATGGAACTTGGTATTAAAATCAAGTGTTTTGAGCCTCAACCTTTTATCGCACCATATACACCGCATATATTATAATGTATATAAAGTGTACATTGTACAGTGTACACGTGTAGTACTCATAGACGGCCGGAGTCACGCGTACAGAAATACTATCGTAATCTCGATTTCCCGCATTCAGGACTTTGCCGAATTTTTATCACGCGCAGTGCTTGACGAACCGGAACGCACTACTACTAATAATAATATTTCCCGTGACCGCACTAAAATGGTACGAAAATCCGATGACATGAATTCCGCAATTCGGAATGGCTGTATTAAAATATTATTATATACAATATTATATAAGCAGTGCGCGGTGAAGGGCAACGGCAAAATTCGCGAAGTACGAAATTATTAATTATTCGTGAATATTAATACTTTATTTTTGATTTTCGTATTAATGATCATTTTTACAGAAATAAATTTTTAATTTCTACATCATCCATACACATTTATACAAGTATCATGTGCATATACATGGTTTTTCTAAATCAATCGAATAAAGAAGTATCGATTCCCTTAACCTTTAAAGCATTCTCAAGTTTAAAAGTACATTCTATAACAACTTTTAAGGGTTTGATTTTGATAAAATAATTTAGAGTACAATAAATATTAAGTGTATAAACCTTAAATATTAAATTATTTATAGTAATTCAAAGTAACACTCGGAAATACAACGCGAGACAAAAATTTCCCATGTCAATTTAATATTTGAGTAATCTCGTCAATATGAGATGATAATATTTTGAAAAAACGATTTCGAAACATGAAAGAACAAAAAAGGCTATAAGAATTTTTAATTTTTATTATAAAACGAATATTGAGCATTACACGGCTGTTTGAACAAACATATAAATAAATGCTTATGTTAAAAAAAAAAAAATGTTTATAATAATATAATATATAATTATACAACCAGGATATACCTAACTATGTAATATGGTTAAATATAATATGATTTATAGCCTTACGTCAACTTACGGCACTAAATTTCAAAAGAGCAAGATAACATATAAATATTCCTTTTAAAATAAATTATTCAGTGATATAAAGATCATAAAATTACAGTATTTTTTTTTCAAAAGCTCTTTAATACACCCTGTAATCTATACAGAAACTTAGTATCATCATGATTGATTAAATTCAAAACTGTATCTGTAATAATGTTATATTGATGTTTCTGCAGTTTACGTGGTTGTTCATTTCGTTTGTCACATAAACATCTTAATATTTCGAATGTGATCGTAGAATATTTATTAAGTAAGTACACTATATACCAATAAGTATAATCACTTTTATGGTAAATCATAATTTCATAAAGTTAATTATATCGTATCATGATTTTAATATTTAAAGTCCCCGATCCACCAAGAATACTTGTCTTCTTTTACTTTAATAATGCATTTATTCAAATTCTGATCTTTGAAATATTTATGACAATGTTTCATTTACACATTATTTATAATTAATCAGATTTTTTTATTGTGTTCGTGGTATTTTCTGTGGTGGTATAACCTTTGTGTTTCAAATGAGAACCACCCTTTTACTGAACATTTTCAAGTGTATAATTTTTTTTTTACATTTCGATGTATTTAAATTGAAATACGAACCATTTTTTAACGAGTTATTAAATATTTTATACAAAAAATTATAGTGTACAATAAAAGGTTTAAATATATCGGGGATTTAATGACATGCAATTTGTAGTTAGTCATTAATACAAATATATTAAAACGTATAATGTCTTGTAAGTTATCATATATAATAGTACTCGTAAGTACTAGATCAATAAATTATTATAATAAAATAACCGTTTTTAAAGACAATAACTTTAGTATAAACAATTTAAAAACTAAGAAACTGTTTGTTCAATTATATTAGATACATAGATACATCAGCATCAAAAGAAAAAAAACGATCTACTTATAAATGTATTGTAAAAAAGTTGATTTCGCTTGAAAACTGAATTTTCAAAATTTGTCACAAGACACTTCCGTTTTGATAAAAAAAGTTTAATAGTCTAAATATTTAAGATTACGGTATTTAAGTACATACTTGAAAATTCTAAAGATTACAATTTTAATAATTGCATTATTTAAAGAAAACAAAGGGCAACACGCTTACTAAATCGTCAGTAAGTATTCAAATCATGAAATGGTTTTCCATTTTTTTTTTTTTATGGTAAAGGAACGGAAAGAGAGAAAAAACACAAAAACAATCGATGTTCAATTCGTTTACATGATAAATTATTTGGCAGAACGGACTTGATTTTATTGACGACACGTCAAACTATACGGTCTTGTAACGATGGATTGCGCTCCACGAAACAACGCGTGGTCACGACATGTCCTAAAAAATATTAAGTAAAATGTAGCTCTATAATATCCGCGATATCTGTACAGCGTGATTCTTTGCATCGTGAATCAAGCTGAACTAGACTCTAACACAAGAGATTTCACGACGATTAAATTCTAAACACTCGTGGACAATATTCGCGAACATCGTAAGTTTATTTTTACGCGTTTCCAAGATTTTCAGAGCTTGTACTTAAAATTGTATTTCTTTGTATCGTCTAAACAATTGATCCAGCTGGTTTAGGATTTATAAGAGACAGAATTCACCCTGTATACGTAGCGTTGCGCCCAACGTTTGCGTGATTCTGGGCTGTATTGTACGCTTCGCAACTTCAAAAAGCTTTCCGCCGAAAATAGGTACTTTTCGTGTCTCGTTGTATACGAACTTATTATTAGTATTATAATCGCCAAGTATTATTATTTTGTTGCTCATGGCATTTATCATAATATTTTATTTACATATCATTACATAAACTCACTAAGTATATAATATTCATTAATTAATTTCTGCACTCGGTAACGCATGGTTAGCGTGATATTACAATGTCTAAATGTAATATAATAAATAATAATAGATCAATATAATAATGATGATATACCTACTAGTTATGAATATACATTAATTTTTTTATTAATTCTGAAACATTAACATTTCTATATTGAAATATAAATCGTTATACAGAATGTATATAATAATTAGTTTTATAATTTTTAAAGTATATTTATAATATAAATGTATGCACGAATAACCAATTATAATTAATGTTTTAAATTCAGAATAGAATGATTAACGTATTGAATTTAAATTGGTTTGTATGGTTTTTTGTTTATGTCATTCAAAAATGAGTCTTAAAAATATTTTTTCTTTTTTGAGCTTTTTATAGAAATTTAAATTATTTAAATTGTTAAATCCCATATTATGTATGGTAACGTTTAGATTTATGAGTAAAAAAAAATATCTGAAATAAATAAAAGGTTCTTTAAAAGTTTTTAATACAATAACTAAAATATAACTAAGATATATTCAATTTTGTTTTTTTTTCAAGCGAATTTTAAATTTAGATAAAATTTATTAAACCGTGAATTATTTTTTTGAAATAAAATGAAAATATAGACTGTTAGAACGTCTCCGAATAATATTTCATAGTATATAATTTATCATTGAGTTCACATTTTAGTAAATGCATTACAGTAATCTATTCAATAAAAAGGTACAATACAACAAAGTGACTTCCTAATTTTATATTTTGTTATTTATTTTAACTAAAAAAAAATGTTCAGTCAGCCTGTAGACATTTTATACTTTTAACGCAAATTTTCACAGTGTACTTTATAAAATTTATTTTACCAAATTATCGTCTACCAATGTCCAATAGTATATTTCCCGGACCTATTTAATTACAACCCGTATTATATGTTAAATTATTTTTTCAGAATAATTGTTAATATTTCTGTTTTTTTTTTTTTTATATAAAAACCCTAAGCTAATCAAAATGCACCATACACGCGTTATACAGTATTTTTTTATTAGGTATACAGAAAAAAAATTGCAACTCGACGAATTATGACTTATCCACGTATAAAAAATGCATAAAAAATACTTTCCTATATAATATAATACACACCCCGCAACTGATATTTGCTACGTTAGCGATGTTATTTTTATGGATGCCCACTTTAACCGTAACGATGTATTACATGAAAAATAAAGTCCATTTATCCATCTCCATCATAATATCGGTCATTATTTTTTTTTAATACCTATAAAATAATTATTACAATATAAATTATTTCAACTAATTGATTAATACCAAATATTTGTTTTTACATTTTTGAAATCCAATTCAAATTATGACAGGGCTATAATAATTTCCCTATATTCTCTCTCAAAAAAAATGTATATGACAAAGAAAACATATTTTAAATTATAGGTCTATCTATCATTTTCAAATGTGTTTTCGTATTTTTGTAGGAAGAATGTTAACCCCTTCTACATCTAAGCTGAATAAAAAAAAGCGAGTGACTATCGCTCTGCTGTACATTAGGAAGTGGGGGGTGGGATAGACCTCGGACTAGGGTAGGTTAAATTTGAACGCAATGATAGGTATCATTGTATACGAAAACGATTCTGAACGGAGATGATTTGTCAGTCAAGGATATATTATATTTAAATATTGTCATATATTCTATTTTGAAACAAATTCAAACATTTAAGTAAAAGTTTCAAGATCTTACGTTTAGTAATTTTTTAAAAATAACAAAAATCGAAAATTATTTATTAGTAAAACGTTATTTTACAGTATATTTTTGATTTCAAATTAAAACTAAAACTTTAAAAACTCGTAAATTTTTTTAAACTGAATAATCCTCAAACTTTTTTATAATTATTCTAAGCTTAACTTATGGACAGCATAGTATTAAATTTTAAATTCTTAGCTTTTGATAGTAAAATATTTATAAATTTTTAACTACCAAATATTTAAAAATATTCATGATTTTGACGAATTTTTGTCAATATTTGAACTTCGAGTGCTAATAAAAAAAAATTGTGCCTATGTATTTTTATAATTTTTGA
Organism: Schizaphis graminum; assembly: GCA_020882235.1. Taxonomy (NCBI): domain Eukaryota; kingdom Metazoa; phylum Arthropoda; class Insecta; order Hemiptera; family Aphididae; genus Schizaphis; species Schizaphis graminum. The sequence continues at coordinate 86,779,789 of CM037033.1, read as the reverse complement.
ATGAGAGTTAGAACAAGTTATGCGGACCCTTCAATTAAATTTTCAAGTAATTTGTCCCAGCTAAATTTTTTTTATCAACATTTATAAAAAAAAAAATAAAAAAAAATTGAAAATTTCAATTGTCTATAAATAGCTCAAAAAAAGTCAAAATGTTTTGAAAATCAAATCACGTAAAGAAAATGGCAATCTAAATAACTGGTAAAATTTTCAAGTATTTACGACTTACACTGTTTGAATAACAACAAATATCAAAAATCGTTTGAGGCTAAACCGTTATTTAACGCGGCTTTGAAAAAATTTAAATTTCAAACACTCCTAAAAATGTTTTGTTTTATTCCGGTAGAGTTTTTTTTTACAGATAGTTGAAGAAAAATTTATGAAGAACCTTGTACCAAATTTTCAAAACTTAGTTATAAAATAAAAAAATTTTACGATTTTTCAACCACAAAATTACCTACATGCAAATTTTCGCAATTTTGACATATTTCGTATAAATTCGAATTTTAAGCACTTATAAAAAAAATTGTGACTGACGATTTTGGATTTTTTTTATCACTTTAAGAACAACTTATAAGAAACTTTGTATTAAATTTTAAAGTTTTTCTTCAAAAAATTGAAAATTTAACGGTGTATAGAGAACACTAACATAAACATTTGGTGAAAATTTCAAGTATTTACAGTGATTAGTTTTTGAATTACAACCATATAAAAAAATGATTTGGTCGAAAACTAGTTTTGCGTAAAAATTCCCATTTTTCTGTCATTTTTTTTTGTTTTTCTCGATTTTTTTGAAAACTGTTGGAAATTTTTTACTTTTGACCTCTATAATGCACCAAGGATATCCACTTTGCCATCGGAAACCACCCCCAAAGTTTGAAATTGAAGCATTATTTCGACTAGTTATGCTGTACACAGACAAAAAAAAAACACACATCATTGTAAAATCAATATATTCATCACTTCGTTCAAAATCTAAAATATGTATTACGATATACGTATAACTTAACTGCTATTATATAATATTATATTGTTGTTAATGTTTTTATAATTTTTATTCGTTTTATATTTTTTAACGATCTAACATTATGTTTTAAAAAATGAAACCTACATATTAATCAGATTTATGAGAATTTTTTTTTTTTTTTGATAGGCAGACTTGTATGATTAATTATGTACTTTATATTATACGGGAATGAATATAATACGCAAATTGTAATAAATATTGTATGAATAATGTTTATTCTGGCCATTTTCGAATGCACTTTTGGCTTTACGTGATATGCCTTACTTCGAAGAAAAACTAAAGAAACAAGACAATCCTGGAGCCAGAGAGCAAATCGATAATATAAGTCGGCTTATAATAATAATATGTAACACACTGAAATATTCGTTGACGTGTTATTTGTTCAACAACAATAATATTTACACGAAAATCGTCATTCGAAATGAAATAAAATATCTTAGAATTACTTTTAACAGACGATTGTTTCGGGAACTACATCTCGAAACATCTTATTATATAAAATATAAATGTTGACGCGACTCACCGATCATATATATATAAAATAAAAATAACAAAAATCATGTTTATATATTATTATGTTTTATATATATATGTGTGTGTATACAATATACAAAGCTGACTTTTACAGCCCAACACGTTTTAAGTTCACAATATCCAACACGATAGTAGAAAAAACATCGGTCCGAAAACTTTCTCATCTTACCATCACCACCCACTGCAGCACGTCTTAATTTTTTTCGGATAAGTACGATACGGCATGGTATCTACCACTATAAAAGTATACTATTATCATGACACGTAAACACTACATAATATATGCACGGGGAAGGTAACCACAATAATATAATGTTATCATTTGAATCTAAACGTGTTACTAAATGTGCACGTTAACTATAATAATACATTTTAAAGTTATTTGTTTTCGAGATTATTAATTATTCTATTATGTATAGTTCATGTAGCTATTGAAATTATTTAGATTTTTCGACGTAATGTGAAAAAAAAATTGTTATAATAATTTTCGTTCGATTAGTATCATAATATTAGAGCTGATATCGTATTAAATAATATCGGATTTTCAGAATATGTATTCAATATGATTATGTTTTTCCACGCGGTATATGCGTCACCAATCATCCTGTATACAATAATTATTTTAAATTTGAATAAATCAATAAATATTTTTTCAATTTAATAATTTATGTATTCAATATAGACATATAGTTTTCTAACCACAACAACAAACATTGTGCGTTAAACATAATAAAAGTTTAAAAAAAAACGTTAGTTTTTATTTGAACAATTTAAAAGTTGCACAGTCACTGTATGGCCCAAGTGGTAATTAAAAAGAAAACAAACAACTAACGATATGTATTGTTTGAGTTGTGGTAGTATCTTTTCTCATTTTAACTTTAAACTTTAAAAGTATAATATTTGGTTATATGAACATTTTTAACGTTTAATTTACTTATGTAAATTATTTTATTATCTAGCTAAACTTATATTAAAATGTCATTAGTAAATAATTATTTATCAAGGAAAAAAGTACCTGTGCTTTAGTAATAATAATGTTGGATAGATTATCAAACGATATTTTATTCAGAATTGCATATTATAGACATTTGGTGCATTAGAATTACATATATTATAAATTAAAATAAACCATAAAAACATAGCTCTAATGTTTTTTAATTCACGAAAATAATAACGTTAATCGAAGAAATAACTGAGAAATAAATCATGACCTAAACTGTATAAGAACGAAAAACATGACTTGAATAAAAATACAATATTTTAAATTGATATGCTACACTTCCGTAATTTGTTTGTTAAAAACTATTCCTTGCGGAAGAGAATCATCAAATGTCTATGTAAAAGATTATAACTTTGTCTGAATAATATTGTTTTTTTTTTCAATATCACTTAAATACAAAAAAAAAGTTATTCAAGTTTAGATATTCGTTATTTTTGTATTTTTCAAACTCGAGAAACGATTTTTTTCAAATAGATATTGTAAAACGAAAAACTCTATTACAAAAACAAAGTTTTTTTATACAGCGAAAATTAGGTTTCTCAACTGTAATTGTAGTCTTATCAGACGTTCAATTCAATTCAATAATAATGATTGATGACACGAAGCCGAGTTTTCCAGTGTACCATATCATGTAGTGATAAATTTAGTTAAACTCGTAAGTAACCAATATTATATCATATGCGTATCAGATATATAGGAAACATCACAAAACTGAGTAGTTAAAACCCAGCTTAATTTGTCAACAAACATCGTTACCAGATATCTTGGTTTACAATTTGATACGATACTCACATGGGCCCACATAACAGTATAAAAATAAAACCACTCAACATGAGACTTCACAAACACCAAAACTTTCTTAAATCGATTATCTCAATTGATTAAAAATAAGTGTAACCCGTTTAACAGTAGTGACCCATAGAATAATACGTAGACAGGTGCAGCTAAAATATAAAATATCAGTATTTTTAGTTGTTTCAATCAATGTTCCCTCTTCGTATCACCTGTATATAGTGTATTATTTAGATAATAAATTCAACTAAATTCAATTATTTATGTGATAATTTTATACGGATAAATAAAAATAATTTAAAATTTCTATTTTCCTATTTATTTAAATACAGCAGTTATTCGAAATAGCTTCTTTTTTTTTCCAGTTTTGAACCGACGACATCGCGGGAACTGCTTTCGCATTGTTTCGCTTGCGCCGCCATTGTTTATTTGACATTATTCAAATTCAAATACACATACATGGTGGGTGGTAGACGGGACAATGCCCCCGACTTACCCCCATTCATAAATTACATTCAGACATTTGCGTTATCGTCGTCCCTCCGTTTTGTTGGTTGGACATCTGTTAGCGTCCAGCAGCCTGCATGGCCCTCTCGTCCTCCTCTTTCTGCCCGAGGATACCTTCTGTCATGTTGATGAATGCGGTCCTCGCACGAATGAAGGATTCTTTCATTCGTATGCTCTGATCTTCTATGTCTACCGGTCCACAGAGCAAATCGGCTACGTCCTCCGGCGTGGGTAATCTACCACCCAGGAATGGACGTACACCTTCCCGCTCGGCGATCCATCTTGGACACTCAAAGGTGGTGTGTTCGGCGTTGTCATCAGGGTGCTGACAGTACACGCATGAAGCGTCATCCGCATGGTTCATCTTCCGGAGGTACGCCTGGTAGCATCCGTGCTCCGAAAGCACCTGCGTCAGTCGAAATGTCAGGGTTAGCGGTGGCTTGGTTAACCAGCGCCCAACGTCAGGGATAAGCCGGTGCGTCCATCTGCCTTTATCAGACCGGTCCCACTGAGCTTGCCAAGCTGCGATACTGATTACTCTCTCCTGTTTTTTAACGATGCTCGGGGCGACGTCAGTCTGGTCGTCCAGACTAACCCGAACTCTAGCCCTTTCTGTTGCTAGCAGGTCTACAGATAGCATTGAGATTCGAAATAGCTATAGTGCTATACTCTATTTCTTTTATATTTCTATGTAGTTATAATTCTTTTATAGGTTTAACCGTAGTGATTTTATAGTATGTTGTTCTGTAAACACAGTTGTATAATCGTATTTAAGGCACATAATTACGTTTGTAAACATATTTATATATCTATTTATAGCAAAAATACTATTTTTAAAATTCATATTTCAAATTATCTGTTTTTATTTAGATACATCTCATTATATTTTACTTATTACCTAGATAAATATTTTAAGTATTTTATTTTATTTTAACTAGATAAAACGTAAAATATTTTTATTTTATTTTACCTAAATAATTGTTGGGTCATCTTTGCAGAATAGTGTCTATTATTAATGTATCTTGATACTTAATAAAAACTTCATGTTATATTCAGACCTTAAAATTCTAAAAATTCCTGTCCTATCTTATTATTATTAAAAATATAATAAAAGCATTTAAAATCATACTTAAAAACTTACATCTTTTGAAATTTATATCCTCATAGGCTTAATTGGCTTAGATATCTTTTTAACGAATAAACCCATAAGTTTCTTGGCTTATAAATATTACTTTTTTTTTTAATACCGCTATAGAGAATATTAGTATTATATAACTAGCAACATATACTTATAAATCAAATGCAGTAAATATATTATCAAAGTGTCAAGTGAGTATAATTAATTTAATTTTATGTCATGTAGTTAAAAACAAATAAAATTTGGCACCTAGTTATATTTATGCATTTCTCGAGATTTAGATTTACGTTAATTCTATATGACCAAATAAATAAAATAAAATGTTTCAGGACAATGATTATTAAAACAGTATGTTAAATTTAAAAGTATAACAAAATTTTGAATCTCGAATCTCGGGAGTTTTGGGTCCAAGCCCAAAATCGTCTGACTACTGTGTGCTCATTATAACCCTTAAATGAACGTGGTGTGATGGATACCAGGTATACGAAACCACTCTCTCACACGCGTGCGTCACTTAAAATGCTTATAACTCGAGTATAATAATAATTTGTACCAGTTCGTTTACTTGTTATTACTTTTGAATTCTTTATGAAATGCTTATCTTTTCCTTTAAAACATTTCTCGGTGTTTCTTTTCGTAGTCGTGTGCGCTTGTTTTGAGGGTATGTAGTGTGTTATATAATATATTCTAAAGTCACGATAATTATATAGGTATGACGTTTATATTTTTATTTTCAAGAGTGCGCGTTTTTCCCTCTCTCAAAACATCGTTAACACATCCTCCGGTCGTCGTATAAAAATCGACACGGGGATCTGGGAAAAAAGAAACAAAAACAAAAATAGTTCACGGCGCTGCACGTATAGTACACGTAATATATACTCATGTACGAATGGTTAGCTTTCCCTCGTCTCATCTCGTATACGTATATAAATATGTATATAATGTATTATATTTGAGAGCGAGTGTGTTTGCGCGTATATATGAGCGAGTGTGTAAGTCAGGAGTGTTATGAAAAAAAAAATAATAACGATTTATTATATAATATGTGATACAGCTACACCGCAAATTGTATACTCAACCATCCTCTCATACCATGATGCATCATACTATTGTAATACTGTATGTGTACAAATTTTAATTCTCTAAAAATGTATTAAATACGAATGAAACTATATTACTGGTTATTGCTGTTTTGTACTCTGATTTTAAGTCAAGTATACAATATTAATATCATATACATAAAACTTTATTTTTAAATTACGATTTGTTTGTTACTCATAATTTCACTTATTACTATTAAAAATATTGTATTAATCGCCAAATATATTATACAAGCTAAACGTATCAAAATATAATACTTAGGTTTTAATTTTAGCATAAATGGAATAAAAATGTTTAATTGTCAACTTATAAAAATTATTTATAGCTTATATGTGTGGTTTAAAAATTGAAAAATTAAACGTACATCAATTAAATTCGATTCCTATACATATTATATAAGGTTAATGGTTATACTGGTGATTTTTTCCTCTTTTTAACAATCATATTTTAATTTGTTCATGATACGTACTATAAGATCAAACATGAGATATGTTCATTAAAGTAAAATGTAAATAATTGCGTAAAGAAAAATATATTTTTTAATATTTAATACTACTTATCATCATAATGATTGATCTATTAAACATAAACAGACCCTCTTCTATTTGGATCTGAATACATTATGCATTCAATATTATATTAACTGATATCTCAGATGACCCTATTGCCTAGCCAAAATATATTTCGTTGTGCAATCCACAATAGTTGTATTAAAAATAAATGAATTACATTAAAAAAAATAAAATTATGCTATAATACTGATTTTATAGTGAGTATTACAAGTTAACGTCTACTCTACTTCACATTTAAATGCAATTAATACGAAATAAATTCAATGATGACAATTATGTTTTACCTACGAGAAAAAACGATTTCGAAAATAAAAATCTTACGAATTCTTAACGAATATATTATTATGTAATACATATTTTCGCAGTGTGCTTATACATTGGAGAATTACTTTAGGCATAATATGACACAAACAAAAACAGCAACCTAGCTACATTGAAATTAAACTCCATTGATGACACAACTGTTGCGGTATAATATTTTGTATCCCTACGCCATCAAAACGGTTGTTTTCATTCGTGAGGACGATACAATCGTAGACGTCGTAAAATAGTCTGGCGTCGAAGGGACAGCGATAGGGTATTATTTTAAATAATATGATACTAACCCAAATAATGTTACAACAGAATTTGCTTAAAGATCATTTCAATATTAAATTTACTGATTTAAATTTTAAACATTTAATGCACACTCCTGGGTGACTAAAATAATGTACTAGCACTACGATAAATACAAATCAAGATACCACAGACCTTAAGCCTAACGTTACCATATTTACTAATTCGTATTTTTACTTCTTTCTATAGAAATTTACGAAAAAAAGTAAAATATTATATTATAATATACTAATCAAAAACAACAATAGACCGTAAAACTAATTGCCCGTTGTCAATATATGTCTTTGGAATGAAAATTCCACGCAAATCACACGCAACCCAATTATTTTATATTAAATAATAATAAAAAAAAAATTATGTACTAGGTAGTATACAAACTTAAGTACTCTTTTTTTTCTTAATAAAAACGATTAAAACAATTGCAAACTGCAGGACTGATCGATGAGCGTTTGAATTCGTTTGTTTGTAATACTACAGCATATGATTTACATTTTCACGAATTGAACCTTTTGACCATGACCGTGGCAAATAGCTGATTTTATTTCATGATTATCATTATAATTCTAATAAAGTCTTCATAAACGAGTAAAAATTGAAAAAAAAAACATTGTATTATAATGATGGTCATGAAAATTGACTATAATATCATGTGTGGTTGTCACGTAAAACAATCGCCACATTATGCGTTTATTATGATATTATAATAAACAACTATGCTCCGTAGACCTATCGTTCGTAAAACGTATAAAATAACGAATATGCACTGCACATATTATAATATTATAATAGGTAGGTGGATGATGTATATTATCGTTCATGACCGTCACATGTCAATGGCGTTTTGAGAACTGTCGTTCACACGTCGACCTCGCAGCATAATTTTATTTAACATACAATGAACAACTACATGTCGTAACAGGCCTTTTTTTTTTGATTCGAAAGATGCTAATTCCGTCATCAAACATAAATAAAATGGTCGTTATCTGCAGGGTATTTTGTAACGTTTAAGTCCTCCGAAATTAGTGGCGCAATTTCAATGAAAATCTAGAGTTGCTAATCACCCACAATTCCTCCTCGTATTTCGTCTATATGCTTAACCCATGTGAGCTAAGATTCTGATGAAAAGATTGATGATATTATTATGTGTGTTTAACTTTGTGTTACGCATTTTAAAATGAATACCTACGTATAGAAATTTGTCTTTCTCGCCCAGTGATAATCGATAAACGTTTTAGATTCAATATGAAATGTCGATGGAAACGAAATTATTAGTAAACGCGTTACAAACCACACTATTCGTGAATTACAAACTCACATTTTCAATTATGTGGCATTGTCAATAAGAGTACGTATAAACGAGATATTAAATTTGGAAACGCACAAAATCCTTCAAAATACCAAATTCGACAATAAAATCAGACTAGATTTAAATACGTTCTATAATTCTATATATTTAAACTTTAAAATTCAGTTTTAAAGCAACTTGATTAATTTGAACGAGTCGAAAGAATGAAGAGATACAACTATTTAATAAAACAAAAATTATCAAGATAGTACGTATATATCATTTTTTTGTAATCTCTACGATAAAATTTTCTTTGACACTGGAAACGTTTGACTAAATATTAATAAAAAATACAATATTTTTGTTAAAAGAAAATTGTCTTATCATATTAATTATGTTTCTTTCAACATGTGTTTAAACCAAGTGTAACATTGACACATACTGCTGTGGTGTTATATTTTCTCCGTAGTATATTACTGAATATGATTTATATGCACCATATGTATTCGAATTGAATTTATTAATCATCAATAGTAAAATTGTAGTTTGATAGTATTATTAATTTAATACAATATTTCAAGTTTTAAAGTTAAATGAACGGGTTTTTTGATTAATGTTTTACGTACACCTATTGAAACAACATTCACTGCTCCGTGTCCTATTTTAAAATGCCATCCAACTGGTTCTGACTCTATGAAATTGTTTTCATATTATAACAAGTATGACAGATTTAACACTGTGACTTTTACAAGCGAGCGTGTACACTATGATATAGTACCACCAGTACCTTCATAAGCACAGTTTAATATTATCATAACGTGATTTAGTCGGTCGGATGACCTTCTCATGCCTCTTTTGAGTCGTATCGCAATATTTAACACGCGAAAATTAAATAGAGCTAAACCTCTCTTATAACAATAATGTAACCTTTGTCGCTAAATCAATAAACGGAGTATTACCTGAACGCATAAGCACTAAGTGTATACTATAATAATATGTATTTTAGGGCAAAGGACTTAGTCAATTTGTCACAGCAGTATCCAATTAAGAAATCGATCATTTTTAAAAGTTATGATACTACCGGATACCAAATATTATTTTACATATGATTGTTTTATTGTCTTATTGTTTTAGGAAATATTTTCCTATTTACATAATTAATATTTTGAGATTCTGATGGAGGGAGATGAATGTACCTATATGTTTTTAATTTCTTTTATTTCGTGTCTGAAGACATTAGTTTAAATTATCAACTTTTATTGACGTTTTTCATAAATAATTAGATATATTTTATTTTGATAGGTCAAAATTAAAAAAGTAGGTACATTAAACCTCAGTATTGCTATAACTGCATTTTATAAAAAAAATGTGATTACAATTTAATAACGTTATCGATATGATTATTATTATTATTATTAGAAAATAGAGTTGATCTTCTTAGCACGTGTTATACGTACTCGAAGATTATTATATTCCAAACACTTTTAAATGTATAGTTTCGTATTATTAAATAAGTTAATGATTTCGAAAGACACGAAGAACCTATCGATGTGTTTAATTAATTTCAATTAGTTCAACATGGTATCGAAACAAAACAAAACATGATTTAATTAAAGTACAAATTAAACGTCGTGTGCAATTATTTTTAGATACTACAAGTTTGATCTGCTCTATTCACAACAGTAGGCGCTCCACGTACCTCCCCCCCATAACCATCAGGAATCGACACACGTAGTCGACTCTTTATATATCGGATATCGGTGTATAATTATTATGATTTAATAAACATAAAATAATATGTTACTACTAGGATATTGAGCGCGTAATATACACATGACATGACGGTCGTTTTACAATATATTAGGCATATACACGATGTGTTTGTTTATATTACAGTGAGTATATAGTAATAATAATTATTAAAGCAGGTATAATATAGTGTAGGTGGTATTATTACGCTGCCGCGTGCCCGGATTTTCGGCATCATCGAGTAATACGCCGTGGTTGATTTTTAATTAAACAGTGTAACGACCCGGAAACCGTTTGAAAACCATTATACGTGTACACTTCGTTATAATGACGTTAAAAATAAAAAAAAAAGTTTCAATTTGTTTTAAATCGTAATGATGTCTTGCAATATGCAAAAAAAAAGCTCATCTATTTTATCGATTATTATTATAATTATTATTATTACTGTTAAAAATTTAAAATAACTAATTTTAGAACATCGAAAATTTAAATAGTACAGTTTGTACGAGTATGTACGTTGTACAAACATTCAGTGGTGTATTTAAGGGTGGGGGTCCCGGGTTCAACCCCCCCAGAACAAAAAAAACATGGATCTATAATACACCAACACACCATAGACGTTTTTAATTAAAATACCTAACTAGTATATATGTGTACAGAGTTGTTGATATAAAAATTATAAAAATATTGTCCACAATTCACAAAAACCATAATATAGAGCGCCGGTGACTGATGTCGACACTTAGTCGACCGGACAGAAATTCGTTGCGGCGATACGGTAACGGCACGACAACATTTTTTCAGTTATAAATTAATATTGTTTGTATTCATTTTATTTCTTTATTCCGAGTTTTAAATTTAAAGTAAGATGAAACAAATAAGCTTTATCATAATATGATTTTTTTAAATTTTAACCCTTTCTCCCACAAGAAATTATTGAAAATATGTCACTGCGAACATTAGTACAATTATTATGTGACAGTACCTGGTAGTTGGACATTATTATATTATTGTTTACTAATAATAATTATTGAATATTAAATTTTTTGTAGAAAAAAAAAAAATAATTTTGATGCATGCACTTTCAGCTCGCGTATAATTACATCTACCGCATATTAATGTTTTATTTTAGATTCTGAACGGATAATGTATTAATTTTATAATGATATGTGTTTTTTGTGTATAGTAGGTATACATCTTATATTGTAGTAGACAAATACTTTAAATTTCAAATTTGAATTTAGTTTTTGTTATAAAATTGTATTTTTTTGATGTTTTTAAGAATTGAAAATGCATACCTAGTGTTTATTAAAAACAACGAGAAAAAAAGTAAAAACCAAAAAGCCCAATGAAAATTCTTACTTATTTGACACTGAGCTATTTTTAAATGATGGACATTGTATACTCTTTTATGTATATATAGATAAAAAATGAAGTCATATTATGTATGATTTTTTGTATAAGCGTTTGAAGTTTAGACTTTTACAATAGACTATTGAAAAATACGAAAATTTACAAATTATTTTCTAATTAAAATGTTTATAATGTACATTTTTTATATAGGAGGCTTAACAATGTAATACAAGATTCTCCATAAGTAGTTTATACTGAAATTAAGAAATCTAAAAAATATATAAATTTAATTTCAAACATTTGAATTTAAAATATGGACGAAATATTTTGATATTTAAACCAACGATTGAAGATTTGAAACTTGTACTTGTTTTATTATATTTTGTATGAACAATAGCATTAAAAAGAAATGTGAATTAATTTTATACTATTTTACTTTAAATAGTAAGATTGATTACTACTATTACTTAGAAATTTATTTATATTATGATATGCTGAAATATGATCTTTGCTCAGAACAGTTTTTATTTAAATTCGAATGATTGGATTCAAAATATAACCCAAGTACAACGGCAGCTGGTTAGATTCTATCAGATTTTTTAGATTCTTAAGCTTTTGTACTGCATGATGTATCGTAGCATTTTTTATAATATAGAAAAAGGTACTATATTATATTTAGGACACACAGCGATGTATTAGTTAACTTATCTGTGTATTATTTATTATACTTAAAAAAAATCATGATTCTGATTAAAGTAGATACCAAATAATAATAATAATAATAATAATATATATTAAAACTTCTGCTTCAAGGAATAAATAGAGGATCGACTAAAATTGTGGTAGTTGGAAACACTTTGAATAGTATTCTGCTTCGGAATATGAAATTAAAAATGTATTTTGTCATGTTCTTTAACAATAAATTTCTTACCATAAATTTATCATCTCATAATATTACTAGCAAATAATGGTTTTGAAAATAAATCAGTTTATCATCATGATTTTAAAGTTAAAGCCTTAAGGTATGTAAACAATCAAATAAAATAAAAATATTTGAAATTCAGATTTTACAACTAATTTACTGTCTATTTCAGTTATTTATTAAGGAAATTCAATATATTTTTTTTTGTCAGTTTTTAAAGCATTTAAATTTAAAAACTTGTATTTTAATATAATATATAGTATAAGATAAAAAAAAATAATGATGTTTTCTCCATATAGTATGAATATCATGTAATTAATTTTGATAATGTTATATTTTATTATTAATATTTATCAGGTATACTTATAATATTTATTGTTTCAAACAATTTTAAGTCCATGCCTGACGGACATGAACGTAAATAAAACGAATATAGCTCGTATCTATTATGCAGTACATGTGCCCATTATACCTATATTTTAAGTATAAGTACATCGTTTACGTGAATGTAAAACATAATTGTTTACAAAATTAAGCATATTATTTGCTGTATATATTATTTATATTATCCGTTACTCACCGTCGATCAGTACTCGTATAGTATTCACTTAATGTATTTTTAATAAACGATATTATATTATTATATGGGTCAGGGTTTTACTTCCAAGTCATCGTAAAAGTAATACTTTCATGTATATTATAATTATAATAAAGTAGTTCACAAACAGGTTCGTTCGTGGAGACCTTAAGTCGCTAAGCAAAATGTACAGTACACAGACAAATTTGAAATGTCAATTTTAAACCAAAAACAATTTAAACTGTGATTATCAGTAACAGTTATAAAATATCAATTGAATTCGATATAATTTGAACGTGGTTTTACGCATTCATTAAATCTCTCCGGGCCTTATAGTTCCGCACAGCACAGTTTGAAAATCACTTAAGTTATAATAATAATATGATAGATTTACAGTATTTACGCTATACAAGGCGTCACGTGGCTGTGAATCTATCAAAGTTCTACATTACTTTTATGATATTCCCTACGTGAAGGCAAGTCCAACTATGTCTCGTAAGTGACAAAACAATAATATCCACGAGGTATCTCGTTATAACATCAAAATATGTATTATACACGTTTGTTTGATTGTCCACGAACTATATACATTGTGCCACGTTTCTGTACGATTATACCGATATTAGTTAATAAATTATAAGAGAGAACTGTGAATGAAAGAAATTGGTGTAAGGGTAGAAGTATGATAAGGGCTTCCGGCTTAGTATACCAAAAAGTACTATGCAAAAATATCAGAATTGTTAAGGGTGGCATATTCACATATTTAAGGTTTAAACAATTTAAAAAGGTTCCTATACACAAGTGATTTTGAAATATTTGAAATTCGCTAATTTCTATTCCTTTAATTTAATTTTATGTATCGCATAAGAATTTTCTTTTAAATTTATACTTAAAATATTAAAACTCAACAATTCCGAATTGTAAATTAATATAGTTCTACTGAGAATACATATAGATTCCAAATTAATTAATTTGTATTTTAAATAGTTTCAGAGTTTTTCACTTTTAGATAATGATAATATTTTAGAAATATGGTTAATAAATATATGGGATACGAATATATTATAAAGTATGTCATAGAAATAGTATCTATTTAACTTCCATTTGTATCTCCTCCTGAATATTCGCGATAATGATTGGTCAGGGGACTGAAATAATTAGTAGCTAAACAAATATAACAGATACGATACATCATTCGTATAGATAATGTATATTTCTATCAGACTAAAGAATATAAAAACACATGTGTCAAATTTGACTTTTTAGTAATAATATTTTGCTGGATGAAAGGAACCTGATACTAATTTGACGCGAATAATATACACGTTTCACCTATCGGCGATCGTCTTTCTTGGGATTCAATGTGTCTGTGTGGCCTCATCCTAGCCGTTTTCTGGTACGACAAAAGACCAATATTATATTATAATAGTAGATACTAATTCTGTTTGTGAACACTATCATAAAATATAATATAATCTCAATCACAATTATTGAACTTTGTTTCTATATCAAAAACAATGTTGTATTCTAACTATTATGTATGTTTTAAAAGCTTTAAAAATATTTGTTCAAGAAATTATATAAAAAAAAACGAATCGCATGTTCTTCTTGCATAAAATTACCACTATTTACGTAAATTATCAATATATTTACATGAGTTATGTCATACAATATTATTGTTGAAAATAAAAATAAAATGAATAATCGCGTACTAAAATAATATACAGTATTAAATCAATGGTCATGAACATAAATTTTACGATTTTTCTTCAATTTTGTTTATTGCAATTTATTTTCCAGGTTAGGTGAAAATAATGAGTAGGGAAAAATTGTTAGCCAGACATATCAGATTCAAGTTTAACTTCTCGCAATACTATTGAGGCATTTTAATAAATCAAACAATTAAATTTCTGAGTATAAAACACGTACGAAACCAAAATTATAGTATTGTATAGTGCACTGGTTATAAACAAAAAACGTTATAGTTGTAGTACCGAGTGGGTTTTTTTTTTAATTACACATAAATAATTTATGTTGAATGGAGTGGTATTTAGGAAATTTCAATGCATCTGGAGATGGATTTTGAACAGTATCCAATTGTTTTCGTAATAATTATCTGAATAGTTATAATAATAGTATGTTGAACATACAATACTATATATTTATTAAGTAATTAAGTATTATTAATTACGCTCAATTATTAAATATTATATGGCAAATTGTAATAAAGTTAACATATAACATAGTAAAGGATTTATATGAAAATGTTTATGAGTTTCTCTTAGTCAAGTTTCATTAAAAGGCTTGTTTCTTAAATAATTAGCAGAACGGAGAAAATACTAAATAATATTACGAGTGTTTCTGATTGGTACTTAAACATTTACGAGAAAAATAATTGTATTGTGATGAGTAAATAAGCCAGTAATTTAATATCTATTAGTATTTGCTGCTATATACTGTGCTGAGCTCAAGTATGATTAATACATTTGTATAACAAACGAACAAAAAAATAAAATAAAAATCATAATTAGAGACACCTCTGGTCAGAGTCCTAAGTGTTTGTTTAAAATATGTGATGTATTTAAAATAACGGATCAACGGATATAAGACTTGTAAATAATTATTACCTATTTATACATTTGGAACTTGATGTTGGTCACTTGTCTTTAGTTGATTCAAGCCCAATTTACTGACACCCAATTAATCAAAAACTTGTTTCGTTGACGCGAAAACCAGTCTTCGGTAAAAATAGAAATAGTCCTAAATAGGGTGACCATTTTTAAAAAAATAAAAAAATGCAAGAGTTGTTACATCCCCCCTCAAAAAAAAATTATTGTTACCTAACCTAATCTAACCTAAATAATAAAAGTGTTCGAATATTTAGGACTATTTATTTTTTTATTATCATTAATTAATACATTGTTAATTTAAAAATTAATATATTTTTTATAAACAATTAGGAACATTTTCTTTTTATTATTAAACACTATCGCTAATTTAATTGTTATTAGCATTTGTCTTTGATTCTTGTTTTACAAAAACTGTTATCTATTATTTATAAATTTAGTTATAAAACTATTTTACATTTGTTTCAGAGATAGATATATTTTAAAAATACAATATAATAATATTTAAAACGGGATTAAAACGGGACCATCTTCTAAAAACGAGATAAAAAGTGTCCGTTCGAAGTTTGTTGGGACAACGGGACATAATGGTTAAGTTTTAAATGGGACCTACAATCAAATCGCTAACAAATCGTAGTCTTACAAAATACAAAAATAATTGAATTAACCAATTAAACTTCGAGCTTGAACTCTTATTAGCACAAAAAACTACAATTGGCCACAAAAGATGAATACTAAATATAGAAAATATTAGAAGAAATATTATCGTTTGCAAAAGAAAGATATAGCATTTATACCTAATGTTGAATGACATTTAATAATACTTTTCTTTAGATTCTGAACGGAGTGATGAATGTATTGATTTTACAATGATGTGTGTTTTTTTTTTTTTTTTTTGTTTTTGTGTCTGTGTACAGCATAACTAGTCGAAATAATGCTTCAATTTCAAACTTTGGGGGTGGTTTCCGATGGCAAAGTGGATATCCTTGGTGCATTATAGAGGTCAAAAGTAAACATTTTCCAACAGTTTTCAAAAAAATCGAATTTTTTATTTTGCTATAACTCAAAAACTAATCGATGTAAACACTTGAAATTTTCACCAAATGTTTATATTAGTGTTATCTATATACAGTTAAATTTTCAAAGAATTTAGACTTTTTTTGAGCTATTTATAGACAATTGAAATTTTTAATTTTTTTTAGTATTTTTTTTTAAAATAACGATAAAAATTTTTGGCCGGCCAGAAAATCTTAAAAATTTAATGCAAGGTTTCTTATAAGTTGTTCTTAAAGTGATAAAAAAAAAATCCGAAATCGTTAGTCACAATTTTTTTTTTATAAGTGCTTAAAGTTCGAATTTATACGAAATATGTCAAAATTTCGAAAATTTGCAAGTAATTTTGTGGTTGAAAAATCGTAAAATTTTTTTCTTTTATAACTAAGTTTTGAAAATTTAGTACAAGGTTCTCCATACATTTTTCTTCAAATATCTGTAAAAAAAACTCTACCTGATTCAGACAAAAATTTTTTATGAGTGTTTGAAATTTAAATTTTTACAAAACCGCGTTAAATAACGGTTTAGCCTCAAACGATTTTTGATATTTGTTGTTATTCAAACAGTATAAGTCGTAAATACTTGAAAATTTTACCAGTTATTAAGATTGCCATTTTCTTTACGTGATTTGATTTTCAAAACATTTTGACTTTTTTTGAGCTATTTATAGACAATTGAAATTTTCAATTTTATTTTATTTTTTTTTTATAAATATTGATAAAAAAAATTTAGCTGTGACAAATTACTTGAAAATTTAATTGAAGGGTTCACATAATTTCTTCTAACTCTCATTCAAAAATTATAAAAATACATAGGCACAATTTTTTTTTATTAGCATTTGAAGTTCAAATATTGACAAAAATTCGTCAAAATCATGAATATTTTTCACTATTTGGTAGTTAAAAATTTATAAATATTTTTCTATCAAAAGCTAAGAATTAAAAATTTAATACTATGCTGTCCATAAGTTAAGCTTAGAATAATTATAAAAAAGTTTGAGGATTGTTCAATTTAAAAAAATTTACGAGTGTTTAAAGTTTTAATTTTAATTTGAAATCAAAAATACACGACGTGTAAAATCACGTTTTACTAATAAATAATTTTCGATTTTTGTTATTTTTAAAAAATTACTAAACGTAAGATCTTGAAACTTTTACTTAAATGTTTGAATTAGTTTCAAAATAGAATATATGATAATATTTCCTGGCCTGACAAATCATCTCCGTTCAGAATCGTTTTTCGTATACAATGATACCTATCATTGCATTCAAATTTAACCTTCCCTAGTCCAAGGTCCATCCCACCCCCTAATGTACAGCAGAGCGATACTCACTTACCCGCTTTTTTATATTAAGTTTCAAACTCATATAATAATTTTAGGCTACACAATGGTACGATTTGTACTTTTGTACTATGGAATACTTGGACATAAAAAAGTTCCATTTTCATTTTAAAAACAGAAGCTCGTAAGGTAAGTAATTTTATATACAGTTAATATTGACTTGGACACTGTTTATGATTTATATAAATAATTTAAAACAGTAAAAAAAATTATATTTTCAAGTATAATTCATTTTGAACTAATTATAATGTGCGTGTCGGATGTCGAAAAATCGGGGGTGTCGGCGAATTAACTTGTCGGTCAATCGGTACGTCACGTTTCAGTTAATTCCATACTTAAATAAATTACTCATAATACATCGTCCGCTTATACACAATACAAACGTATCATTTTATCACTATCACAAAAAAGTACCTAATTAAATCGCGTTCATAACTCTCGTTTAGTTAAAATATGTTGAGATTTATTAATTCTATAATTCTAATTAACATCAAATCTTACAAATTTAAAATAACAACCAACCTTTATTAAAATATAATTTTATAATGGATTGTTGCATAGGAATAATGTGACAATTTTTAATAAAAATTTAATACAAAATTTAAAAAAAAAAAAATCTTTTATTGAAACTTTCACATTATAAGAGAATAATAGTGTATACATACGCGAATAAAGTGTTAGGATTTGAAATACCTGTAATTCAATATATAGCTCAGGACATAACGTAATTACATTTATTTATCAAACAAAACTGTTTTCAATCTTGAAGTAATAATATTACAGAAAACATTCACAGAAGAGAAAATTCGTATGATCGAGTTCAAACACTAGTAGTAGGTAGTAGACAACATCTAATCATGTGGGGTTTATTAAACTGCCAGACACCGACATAAAGTTAATAATCACGTGGGTTTTAATAGAGTTTACATAGGTATGATAACATTCAAACATTATAATAATAATAATAATACCGATATTCCGTGAACTGCAATTATTAGTAAGACTATACGACGTCAGATAAAAAGTTAACCTTGGCGTACCCACTGGCGTTTTTGATTCATCCACTGAATTTCTTTTGTTTATTTTATAATAATATTTGAACACGGTTTATATATAATATTATATGGATTGAACATCATATAATATACGTCTTCTAAACCGTCCGAAACGCGTACGTGGCACACGCAGTACACACAGTACCCCATGCATGACCCCAACGTTCATTAAAACGTTGTCTGTTTGTTTTTGCGCTTAGACATTTATGACATAATACGGCTATAGCTAGTTTTTCAAGCCTTATAAATAATCGTACTCGTCCGTTTTTTTTCTAGCTTTAATATTTTATTGTCATTTTATTTTTCGATCTGTTAATGTTCAAAACATAGATTAGTGTGTTTATTAATTACATTAATACAATAATTATACGCATATAATATCATGATGAATCTTAGCTTACATTTCGATCACCTCGGAAAAGGATTTGCATACCTACCATGGATTCTGTTTGATTTCATAATCGTCAGACGTATTCGATTTACGACATCCGTTGTCTGCATTTATGTCCCCGAACACGATTTTATATATTAATAGAAATTAAAAATTGTTTAGTAGCTGATGATGTTTTGGATAATTTTAATGTATCTTATCAAAATTTAAACTAATAGTTGAATTATTTATATATTAATCTATATAATATTGGAATTCATATTTTTTTTATTTGTTATTAGATTATTTTAACTTAACTAATGTTATATTTATCAATATTTTATATAAATTTGTATCTTAAAAAAGTTTTATAATGAACATATAATAAATATTATTATTATTCTCAGAGCATTAAGTTAAATAACTCAAAATATATTCGTTAGCATAAATGTATGCTTTACATTATTCTATAGAACTCCTAAATATACCTCGTTAATGTATGGATTACACAGTGTAATATATATTATATAATATATAATATATACCCTTATAAACATAATATAAAGGTTGGGTCTTAGTTTATGTATAAAAAAGTGTATATTAATGCGGCATATTAAAGTGAGGTCAAGGTTCAGCATATGTTGTGCAGAAAATTATAATACATCCTACAGTGATGTCCCGTAGGAAAAAAAATTGTCTTGGAAAACCATCCAAATACTCGTAGCTTTGTATTATAGCGGTGTAGATTTTTATGTTCATGTGACAACCTAAATTCGGACCAAAAAGTTTGTGCATTAATAAATGAAAAAATGAAATAATATGTTTGATAACTATTGTGGGTTATTATTATTGTTTAAATTTTACACAAATAAACATTTTTTTTTAATAATTTTTATAGCACCATTTACGAGATTTTTATAAATTTTCTCAAAATGTTGACTTTAAACGATTGCAGGAAAAATAAGTTTGATTAAATATTTTTGATACTTCATAATTAAAAAATGTACAACTTAAGAAGAGTATTGTATTATTTTTTCAATTAATTTTACCTAATAAATAATTTTTAATTGATATTTAAAAAAAATATATACTAAGAAAATTGTCTTCATAATGCCTATAAATAACTTAAAAATATTCGATATATTTTGAAACTTTTATCGTAAACAGAAAACGATAACCTTAACATTTTTTCGGGATTTTATGTATTTACGGTTATTATTTTTTTAATTTATACAAAACAAAATCGATTTTTTCAACAATCTTACAAACGTAAAAATCCCCATTTATTTCTTCTTTTTATTTTATTACAAAAATGCGTACTAGAAATTTTTCATCCTTGGCTCTAGAATATCAATTAGATCTAATTTACTAACAAAAGTCACTTATATATAAAAGAAATAGACACGTTATAAAATCAATACATTCATCACTTCACCTACATGATCTAAAATAGTAGATGTTTTATGAATATTGACTTTTAAAATAGTGAATATATATATACTTTTATAAAATATTTAATATTTATAATTATTTTTATGATAATTAAAAAAAAAATGTACGTTATTAGATTATCGTATTTAATAGTCTTAAACACAATAACTACATTTTAATATCAAACTTATATATTATAATAGCTAGTTTAATATAAATAAACAAGCTGAATAACCCGGCTTAGTTCATGTGTTAAATAATGGATTCGTATATTAATTTGTTTTTTTTTATTTTAATTAAAATTTTTAAAGCCTAGCAGCATAATTTTATAATATTTTTTATGATCTAACTTAATTTATCATATATATATATATATATAGCTGAAATGAAAAATAATAAGGGTGATTTACTCGTATGATCATTTGGTATACTCTTGTGAAAAAAATCGTTAAATTATTTAAATAATACGCTAAAAAATCGTAACCTTTAAATTCAAATCCCCCTCTCCCTCCCCTCGGAAAATAAATCAAAAATCGGGTGACTTAGTGACACTTAGAATAGTATTTGGAACATCTCTCTGAAAAAAATTGGAAAAAAGTTAAATAATGTCATCGCAAAATCAAAATATAAAAAACGCTGTTCTTCATTTATAATATATTATATAAAGATTTTATTTTATAACATAATTAATGAGCCCACATAAGTATTATAGTACAGTGTGATTAACCATCCATTTGCATCCTTTTTGCTTTTTTATAATTCAGTTATTCAAAACCTGATTTTCAAAATTTTTTAATATACTTCGACTATAACTTTTAAATTCTTGAAATTGTATATAGTATTAAAGGAATGCTATTTGGATATACAAACTTTTGTTATTATAATGTCAACCCTATTTTCAATTAATCAAAATCCAAATAAATAATTATTAAGTTATTTAAATTGTTTCATAATAAGGACAAAATAATGTATTTAGAAGATATGGAAGCTATATTTATTTGAAAATATTAATAATAATTACAATTATAATAATTTTTATAAAATAATTTCTAAATACTATTATCCTTAATATAAACAAACATTTTAAACAGAAAAATAGCTCGTTTGAATTTTCAAAATAGGTACCTAATGAACTACATAATAATATAAATACATATACAGTAAAAAATGGTCATTGTTATTTGAAAAACAGGAATTTGTATCAACACATGCCATTCCCAGGGTAATACCTAATACAAAAAAATCCTAAGAATTTAAATTCATGATATTTTTAAGTATATTTAAAATTTAAAATATTTATACATCAATAAAATATACACAATTAATAATAACATAGATAAGCATGCTTTTATCATCACTGTAGTATATGCGAGGAAACAAAACATTTCGTATTGCACGGAACATACTATAATAGTAGATGATCAATTATTATATGATGTCCTTGTGGAATAACGTCTTTCCTGTTTGTTCGTAAAAAAATACATAGGTACATGCATATGATGCGTGTCTGAGTATTTCATAAACACGTAAATTATAATATAATGTTTTTATGTTGTGCTACGTGCGCGCTCGTGATAAATAATTAGCGTCTTTTAGACGCCCGGGTTCGGAAATCCAGAAATCTCATTACTCGCAGTAGAATTTTATAGTAAATCGTTTATCGGAACTGCGGCTCCCCGGATTTCGTTGTATATATAATATTATATATTACATATTATATTATGCCCTTTACAAGCGGCGCCCGGATATGACGGATCCGATACCGTCAAATTAATTTTGCGTTTCGCACCGACGACGTTTGTATGCGTATAAATTCAGTCAAGGGACGATAAACACACGCCGACGAGCACGTAAACGTCTCGCACGTATAATGCACCCAATTCATATTAAAAAAAATATAATAAAATACACATCACTTACTATGTATATTTTGTAAACGACATATTCCATCATATTATATTCTATATAATTGGCGCCTGCAGCAAACTAAAGAAATTTTATTTTAATACTACACATTTATTTTCGAAAACTATTTTTTAGATTCTGAACGGAGTGATGAATGTATTGATTTTACAATGATGTGTTTTTTTTTTAATTTTTTTTTTTGTGTCTGATGACAACATTTGGAGCAGTAAAAATGCTTCGATTTTGGACTTCAGCCCCTCTTTGAAAAGGAAATTGAATCTAGTTGATACTTTGGGGAGTCAAAAGTTAAAAATTTTGCTTTCCCAGCAAAATTTGAAAAAATTTAGCTGGGACAAATTACTTGAAAATTTAATTGAAGGGTCCGCATAACTTGTTCTAACTCTCATTCAAAAATTATAAAAATACATAGGCACAATTTTTTTTTATTAGCACTCGAAGTTCAAATATTGACAAAAATTCGTCAAAATCATGAATATTTTTCACTATTTGGTAGTTAAAAATTTATAAATATTTTTCTATCAAAAGCTTAGAATTGAAAATTTAATACTATGCTGTCCATAAGTTAAGCTTAGAATAATTATAAAAAAGTTTGAGGATTGTTCAATTTAAAAAATTTTACGTGTGTTTAAAGTTTTAATTTTAATTCGAAATCAAAAATACACGTGTAAAATAACTGTTTATTGATAAATAATTTTCGATTTTTGTTATTTTTAAAAAATTACTAAACGTAAGATCTCGAAACTTTTACTTAAATGTTTGAATTAGTTTCAAAGTATAATATATTACAATATTTAAGTATAATAATATATCCTAGACTGACAAATCATCTCCGTTCAGAATCGTTTTTTGTATACAATGATACCTATCATTGCATTCAAGTTTAATATTCCCTAGTCCGAGGTCCATCCCACCCCATAATGTACAGCAGAGCGATACTCACCCGCTTTTTTTTTATTGACTTACAATTTAAATGTATGCAAATATAAAAATAAAACATAACAACTATTTGTTTCGTTAACTATAACTATTTTAATTTAAATGTGTTTGTAACTAATTTACTAAATGATCAATATTATTAGTTTAATGAACGATTTGTATACTACATTTCAATAAATCGTAAATAGTCTGATTAAAAAAAAATATATAATAAAAATATTAATTTTATCACCAACTAATATTTCGTTGATAATCATCATTCAAAACACATCAATAGTAAATCAGTGGTATATCGATTATGGGCGTTGTGTGTTGTGTTGGGAATCGTTTTTTTTTTGTATACAAAGCAGAAGACGAAGGAGGACAAGAAAAAAAAAGAAGAAGAAGCAGAAGAAGAAGAAAAAATATATAGACGAAAACGATGACAAAAGAGAACAACGGCAGCTTTTAGGATAGACTTTATATAAATTCTGGGTGGACATAAAAATGGGTGTGGGAAATAAATCGTGAACCCGCTCCAGAAGAGACCGAAAGCTGTGCGGAACGAATATTATCGTCGAGGGGGTGACAGGAGGGCGTCTATTAAATATTAGGTCGGAATGCTTTTAACCACTGACGCCGCAGTGGTCTTTCAACGGAAACGTTTTACCACGTCTAGATGAAGTGTTTACAATCTTTTTTTGGTCCGAATTTGAAACTAATCCCCACCACGTCACTTTTAAATAGGGTTTTAAATCGAAATAAAAATGTTTAATAATTATAATTTCACTTTTGGTTATCAGTATTATTTTTGTTTTTATTTTAATTTTAAATTATTTATTTATTATTATGGATTTTTATATTATTATTTTTTTTTTATATGTGTATATCTATTTATTGTCGTGCTCTGAATATTCTTTTTTTCTACTTTAGTTACAATTTTAAATACTATTTTTAAAATTATATGAACAATTTTATGATTTATAATAATAATTTAAATTTCGATTAGCTAGCTAGGGTTGATCTGTAATATTAATCTATATTGTTTTTAAATTTCAACGATAATTTATAACTTATTACCTATCAATATAGTATAATATTCTAGATCTTAAAATATTTTTTTTTATTTTAATTTCAATATACATTATATGAATATTATTAACGAACACTGTTGTTTTTAATATAACTTTTGATTTTATCAACGGATTTTGTCGATTTTTAGAATCGATTTAAGGGCTATTTTTAAATAATATAGTGCCACTAAAATAATTAAGATTAAAAAAAAAAAAAACTATACGAAATTTGATTTCGAGTGACGAATGTGACAAAATGATTAACTTGCGATGATTACAAGTATTTCATATAGGTACCTATACATCATTAGCACTGTAGATAGCGTTATTGAACTGCTATCATGCCACGCCGCGTAATATAGGTATCATAATAAAAGGTCGAATAAACCCCTCTGCAGCTACGTGGCCTACAAAATATTTTAGATGCCGACGACGCCACACGATATACGAAGCCATAGTTTGGTCTAATCGACGTGTTTTTATTAAAACTTTGGAAAATGTCAAAAATAACGGTCTACCATATAAAGCGAAACACGAAACACCGCAATAGTCTTTATAATATTATAATATGTTTTAATATTAATGGAATGATGAAAATGTTATGCACCGTTTTTTTAATTTAATTGTTAAAATAATTTTTGGCATTTATTATTATATTATTATTCTATTTTTTTTTCGAGTGTAAAGTTCTTGAAAATGTATAAATTATAATCAATGTCAAGAGTCTAGATATCAGTTTTATATAGATAAATTCATTGTTATTTCAGGAAATATGTTGATTGATTAATATAGTTAATATCAATAATTGTACTTTTCTACAAACATATTTTAATAACCAAACACCTTAAAATATGATATAGACCAATTAATATTAAAATATTTACTATTGATTTTCACTTAAAATAACTTAAATTAGTTCAAAGTTTCAAAACCACATGTACCTATACTCTAAAGTTGTTAGTGTTTTACGTATTGGCGTCAAGGTTGAGAAATTTACAGTACAATATTAACTATCATAATATGTACCTATATAAATATCGTCAACAGATATTAATGTGATATAATTATCATAGGCGATTAATAATTAACGAATGACGATGTAAACACATAAACGCTTAATGCTCATAACTCACGAAAACTATTTAAAATTTATTACACGTGAAGTGGTAGAAAATATTATTATGCATATTTTATTTTTATCGGTTTATAATAATGTACTGTATAATATAATATTATTATGACATAGTATAATATTACGAAATTAGATTATTTTCAACTTATTGATAGGCAAGTTTTATAATATTATAGTTTAGTACAGAAAGCAAATTTTTATCATTTTAAACATTTTTCTTGTTTCTAAGTGCTGAAGAATTTTCGATGAAAGTATAAAGACGTATTGTAATACACTATACATTATAATGAGCGTATGCACGTTTGATGACATTTTATTAATATTAATGTATTCACGTTCTAATATGTGTAAATATTACGCAGGCATGTAATCTAGAAAACTACAGAAAGTTTTTAGATGGTAAATAATTGCTAAATATGTCTGGAATTTTTCCACAGATAATTTGTCTAGTAGAAAGAAAAGTTACAAAATTGTTTCATACAGAACGCAAACCGGAAATTCTATCTGACAATATCAAGGTTATACATTGAACGAGTAATTTTTCAACTTTCTCAATTGTATATTTAATATTATAGTATTTTTCCAATATCTTTATGTCCTATAAGAAACTATAACACCTTTATCATATATCAACTTCCAAATAAATATCGAGTGATTTTACTTTATTTAAGCCCAAGTAATTTATTATTTTTAATCCTGATGTTTTCTTCAAAAAAATAATAAAATATTTATTTTCAATTTTCATCGTTATCATTTTTTAAATTATTTACCATTTTAAATTCCTTATTACAAACCAAAATATTGTTTTGAATTCTACGATAAAAAAGTCGAATTTTTAACGAGTAGTTATGATTTATACGTATATTTAATTAAAGATTAGATCAATATAAGAGTAGAGTGAAAATGTGTATCCTGCTTAATATTAGTCAAATTCGTTCTTCAAAACTTTAAATACTTATAACTAATAAGCTACTTGTAGTCAAAATAATAAATATTGATTTTTATAAATAAAAATACTTCAAATACTCCGAAATATGAAATTAAAAATGTAATAAGATATTATTCAAAATAGTAAAATAGTGAAAAATTATAATTTTTCCAAAAATTTGAATTTGTAACGATTATTGTAAATTATGCGAAAGAAATATTTTCAAAAACTTTAGTATACTTTGAAATATGTAAGTATACAATTTAAAATGGATCAACTCATATATCTGTGTAGAATTTTACAGGTTAACAACTACAGAAAACTTTAAATTCGTCACAGCTGTGTGATTAGTGTATGATTTTAATAGAAATACGCACAAATGCGTCGATTCACAGCGTTGTATATTATAAATAATAATGATATACCACCTACATATTATATCCGATGCTGATGTACGCGAAATGGTCTGTACATCCGGTCCGGTGGTTTTTTGTGCTCATTTATGATATATAATATTGTATAGTATGTAAACACATTGTAGTTGAATACACTATAATATTTCACTTGGTAATAAGTCAATTTTGATTTAACGGAAAACAAAATGTAAAGTAAGCTTGGCCGTATAGGAAAACAATTTATTTATATATTATTGTGTCTACGTTTATATCAAATTAATTTCTCTGACCAAGTCTTAACACAACAATACATATAACCTTTTTAGCTGCTTATTTTACGACGTGTTATGTACAAATTAACTCTAGTTTTTAGATTGTATTTAATTATTTGCTGACATAAACATATCATATTGAGAGAAATAAATCTATATAAGAATATAATAATTATTATTTATCCGTTTTTTTTTTTAAGTTTTTTATCGACATTTGGCTTAATAGTTATACTAATAAAAGTTTAAATTTATCGGTCATTAGGGATGGTCATTATAGGATCATCTATCGTTCTTTATGCAATAACCGTTAATCATTGACAGATTGAATTAATTTAATGCACATTACAGGATTTCTCATCAAAAGTTACTGTACTCGGTGGTTTGACAAAATGTATCTCGTATAGTCGTATACACTAAAAACAATATACATTAATGTAATTTTATCATGTGCGTGCATGAACATTTTAGATTCTGAGCGGAGCTATGAATGTATTGATTTTGCAATGTATGTTTTTTTGTATGTATATGATTAAATGTAGAAAAAAATTATTTAATTTTCAAGTTAAAAATATTTTCTATCCTGATCTAGTTATTGGTACTTATAAAAAGTCAACGTTAAAAATTCCCAAAACTTTTTAGAATAATGCCAATTAAAAATAAAAAAAAATTTTGGGTAAAACGGGAATTTTTACTTAAACCCAAAATGTATTTTCTTATTTTATTATAATTAAAAAAGGATTGATTGCATATACTTGAACTTTTGACTTATTTATTTTATTTTTACATTAGACTAAATTTTAAAATTAAATATTGTTTTATTAACTATTAATACAACAAAATTCTAATTGTTCGAAAAGCCTAAAAAATGAATACAATATTTCTAATATTTAGCTAACGCTGGAACCAATATATAAATTTGGACAAAATTTGATGTTTAATAAGTCACGTTATGTATCTGAGCGTTTTAAAGACTATGATAATTAGTGTGCATAAACTATATGCACCGTTGTTTCGTGTTTAAATTCTGACTCGTACAAACACAATATCTAACATAAAAGTATAACGAGAGTGAGGTAGCTGTAACTGCGGTATTTCAGATTAAAATCCTAACGATTTTTACGGTGAAATACCGTCTGTGTTTCTAGTATTTAGAAACCCACGGCCATTAATAACGAAATGTAATAATAACACAGTACACACTATCAAACGTACACCGGACTCGACTGCAACTGCCCAGTGCCCGTGGCATAATATTATTATACACGTATAATTTATATAATGTATATTCATATATATATACACACACACAAAGGCAATGTCTTGTTTGACAGCTGCTATACACGTATTATACCGCGCGTGTGTTATATACGATTAGGTACATTGTGTTTTGTATGCCTATAAAAACGAGAAAGGGTCTATTTCTTTGGAACTTTCAGAGCGTTATACCGAGTAATTCAACAAGCATGCTCGTTCAATTTTTTCATTTAATAACGAATTTATTCAAATTCCGATTCTTGAATATTTTTAATAAAATTGAACCTGTGTTTTTAGTTCTTCAAAATCATTGTACAATTTAACGAATCTTCTATAATTGAAATACGATCTTCTATTTTTAAAACAATAATGCCTTATTTTCACTATAAATAATTTAGTGGATCATTTTTCGACAATGTCGCTATACCTCATTTAAAATTAAAACGAATCGTTTTCGGTTATGTTATTAAAATTGTAAACTAAGTACAATAGTTCTTAAAAATGGCAAACGAAAACATAAAATAAATAAAATATTAAAACTTCAGTTTTTAAATTGCTATATTTCTTATATCTTCGGAACCAATTATTTAAGAGCTAT
This sequence comes from Schizaphis graminum, assembly GCA_020882235.1. NCBI lineage: Eukaryota > Metazoa > Arthropoda > Insecta > Hemiptera > Aphididae > Schizaphis > Schizaphis graminum. The sequence goes on along the minus strand of CM037033.1, from coordinate 86,750,249 downwards.
AATTAATATTTTCAAAATCAAATTGTATTTTATTAAAGAAAAAAATAGAATGTACATACTTAATCAATCACTCCATAATGTTCATTAAACGAATAGTACTATTTTATAGATTGAAAATAAATATATTCCGAATACCGATATTATTCGAAATTAGGTGTACAGATCATTTTCGAGTGTATGCTATAACATATTATTCTATTATTTATTAGTTTATGGATAAGCGTAGGTCTTATCTTTGCGTTTAATAGACAAATAATGTATTTCTGAGGTATCTAGTGAAACACTGAGGAAATTCTCCCGTAAAATCTCCTATAACCTGTTTTACAACCATTACGTTTGTAACACGACTTGGGTGGTTAATTAAATAACAAACAATTTATTGCACGTGTGCGATTTATTGAGTTTTATTTTATAATATTTTAATTATTTATAAATCAAAAAAGATTCATAATTTTTATTTTATTTTGGGTTAGGTATATAAATCACAGTCATATGTTAAGATTTAGTGCTAAACGTCCACAGTGAAATTAAAAAGTCATTCACAGTAATATAATATTTCTACAATGACAACAAAATTATTAATAATATTCGTAAAAAGGGTATACAAATTAAAATTATATTTGCATATAAAAGTTAAGATGATAAAACAATTGAAAATTGTCAATTAAAAAAAAAAAAAAAAACAGTTTGATAACATTCTCTTTGTAATGGCCTTAAAGATTTCTCCAAATATATCTAAAAAGTTTATCACGTAATAGCGTTAGCGTAGTTGTTTATCCTTTTAGGTTGATCTAGAGAGGGGTCAGAGGGGGTGCTATCGGGACTTTAAAAATACATTATTTCTTAGCAAGTTTTTAACGAGTAAACGAAATGATTTATTCCACTATACTTGTATTATTATATACGCGTTAGGGACAAACAATCTATATTGATCTAGCTGACGGATATGTTGAATTTCCGCTAAGACTTTGTGATTGATCAAGACATGAGATAAACATACGTTATACCTAACTTTCCTCTATGCAATAACAATACATCATTGTCAACAATAAAATCATGTTTAATATTAGTTACTGATTGTTAATGTTGTGCATGATAGTGCTATGTTATACGATATTCCAAATGATAGTGAGTTGGCCTGCTATGAAGACGAATGATTTTAATGGGAAAATTCTATATTTTTAATATTATATTGCATCTATTGTTTGATATTTACACGATCATTTCTTATCAAACTAAATATGTATACTGTATAGGTAATATAATATAATAGATATATATTTTAGTATACTCGACTTGGATTTCAATATATTCTTATCATTTTTTAGAATGTTTGACACGATGCTTTTACCCGCCTACAAATGTTTTTCAAATATATATTATTCTAAAATATATTATATATTTTTCAGAGTTTTGGGAAATAAAGAATTTTTATAATATTTTCATTCTATTTAAATCCATACATACATAATATATCGTGGAAGTCGTTGTTGTGTTATTTTAAACAACAAATTAAATTTTTTAAGATAATAAAACATTTACCTACCACATTGAAAAAGAAAAATTCACAAAATTTGATATATATTTATATATAAATATTTATATTTATATATATATATATAAATATATTTCTTATTTCGTAAGACTAAAAAAAACTTTTTAAATTATATTTCCTACGCCCCACCCTCAGAAAAAAAAAGTTGATATATTCTACGCTCTTTACCATTATTACAACAACAATGTAATTATTATATAAATCTACTTTACATAATGCAAATAAAATAAAATTATTTAGAAACTTCGTGATCAGAATGTCAAATTTTGTTTAGAAATCGAATAATTAGTGTTCATGAAATAGATTGATAGAAATAACTATGTAACTATTCTTAATATTTATCATGGGAATCGTTTATAATTTACTAAATTGAAATCGATATTCATAGATTTCAATAAAAATGTCATTTAACATTCGTATAAAAGTATATCATAATATAAGCTCTATAACTTGTTAACGGTTAAATCTCCGAAAGCATTACAATAAAATCATGGGTATTGCAAGCAAACGGCTTGATGGTAACTTTGATCTCGACCGTATAATAACGACTAACCTGATGTTCACTAAATGAATATATCTTTGGCTTCCTTACAAAAAATATACTATCATGCTGCAAACGACATAAGATTAGGTCTTTGAAAATTTATTATATTTTTCTTTTGATCGTCAAGATTCAATGGTTGGCATAAGTTAGTGTACGTTGTATTATTTGAAAACCAAGTAATAGTCGTTTTCAATACGTTAAGAAAAATAAAACCTTTTTTCAAAACTTTTGAGAATAAAAACAAAGATGTTTGGGGAAATACAAGACGGTGTTTTCACAAATCGGCTGTAATAACATGGAGTAGGAAATTTACAAGACAGTGTGAAAACGCGTCGTATACTCGTATTATAATATTATGTTTAGAGCAACGAATAAAAATAAAATAATCAAAAAGTCAATTTCTCGAGAAAATAAATCAACTGAAATATTTTTTTCAATATGTGACCTATAATGTCTATATCCTGAGTACATTAATTAATAAGTCTATAGTAGAATTATATAATAACAATCGTCGTTTGAATTTATTTTCATTTTAAGATATAAAATCTACTTCATATAATATAACCTCGATTTTTAGATCTCAAATTAGTATCTAGTATTAACATGAAAAAATTCCCATAAAGTGATAAAAATAATAATAATTATACCACACAAAATAGTATAAACAAATTAAAATCTATAGTCGTTATTTACTCGTTTATACTATTGTTAGATCTTTGAGGATTTAAATTCATTCAGTACGTAATAGTAAACGTATTGTTTTTGTATACTATAAACCAAGAACACTCAAAGTTATATTTTCATTTGTATACCTATTTATGTCTTAATAAAATATATTAGATGGTTCATTAGTATTGACTTTGATTAATAATATCAAACTATGTGAAGCGTACCTACTAATATTTTTAAATATTTATCTTTATACTTGTAAAATAAATATATCCATAATGTGGTAATCATCTAATTTATTGAAATTTATAAATTTGGCTTAGTATAAAGTAAATTACGACTCCTCATATTTATTATACTATTTATATTTTATAAATAAATTCAACATTATATTTAAATTTAAGTTAAAAACTGCGTTCTGGCTTTGTATGTTATGCAATTAGATTGCATTCCGATTTTACTTTGTTTGTGGCCAAATCATTCCGAATGTTGTTTTTTTTAACTTTCAGATGTACAAAGAAACTATAAGAAATTACAATACAATGGCGTTGGGGATTTTACTTTGGGATTGATGAATTCATAAATATTTTACTTTTGTAAATTACTATACTGACTATTATAATATTGTAGAAGCCGAACAAGAATATAGTAATTCTGGAACAAATTAATATTATAGGGACCTCTTAACTCTTTGAATAAAATAATAATTCAATTCAAAACATTGTTATTAATTATTCATAATCTGGATAAATTATGATATTACCGTTTATAAATTTATTATGTATTAAATATAATATTTAAAGAGTTATATTGACTAATGCAGTGGCCCGCCGACCACATGCGGCCCTTTAACAAATGTAATGCGGACAGCACTAAAATTAAATTTTATATTCTAAAATTCAAAATGCATGAAATTGATATGTCATTAGTGAACTTTTTCCTACAATACCCTTTCCTAACAAAATATCCTATCTTATTTTATTATTCTCCACTAAATTTAGTAAACAGTTGTACATTTTTATATTTTTAATTATCATTATTAAAAATGTATGCAGCCCGCAAGTAGTTTAAAAAAATTACATTTGGCCCTTTCTAAAGGTCGTGGTCATGGAATTAAACCTATAAGACAAAAAAAAGCCAAATTTATTTGAAAACGTAGCCTATAAAATATATAACCCGATTAATAAATTTATGTTAGAATAATACAATTGACACGGTTCACAGAAATTGCAATTACAAGCATTGTAGCAGACCAGCGTAGCTCTTTCCTATCAACCAACACTTTGGGGCACAAACAGTGCAATTCGTTCGACTGTCTCACCCTATAAGTTCACTGGAGAGGTGGGACCGAGTTGGCCGTACGCGTACGTATGGCTTACTGCAAAGGCCACGACTAGCTTCGGTGACGTTCTACGACTAACCAGGCCCATGAATACCATTATGAGTGTCATTGTTTAATTATATGTAATCAGGTGTGGATCCAGAATATGTCTAAGGTGGGGGAGGGGAATACTATGTGCGTATCGTATTTAATCGGCTGCCAAAAACAGACGTCCTAGAATTACCTGTATGGCAGAGTAACAGGGGGGGGGGTGATATTTTCCCTTGCTTCCCATATATTTGTGTCTGTATATAATATTAGTACTTATTTCGATCTATTAAAATCAAAAGTATACTCGATTTTTTATTTGATTTCTTTATTTTATCCTTACTTCTTACATAACATACATTTTAACGGACAACGGCAAACAAAAATTGAACTAATTACAATTCGCGTCACAATATATTACTGAGATAAAAACTGAAATAAAACCTAAGATTTTACATAACACTGTAACTAATGAGGGTCGATAAATGATTTAAGATCTAGTTTATTCTATTCTAGACTCTAAGTCGTATGGTTTAATGATTCAGTTTGTTTTATGGTATCTAAACTAAAAGACAAAATTATAGAACAGAAGAACTTATACAACTTGAAATATAAGGTAATAAATTAATATCACAATGACATGATACGAAATTTATGTAATATTATATTATGTATTCTAAACAACAATAATTCATACCTAAACTGATCTGCCATTATAAACTTTCAATTACAGGTGCTAAATGTCCGTTGTGTGTAATATTAAATGCTGTAGAACATTAAACATTGTCTATAAACTACAAAAGAGATAATTAGATAACTCTTTAATAATTTGATTTAAGATTTTAACATAGAGCATACCTACGTGATATATTGTTATAATTACGAACATTAAAATTAAGGTCTTTAAAAAATCTAATGATTCTCTTTAGAAAAACATATTTGAATCTATCTACAGAAATTCACCAAGCATACTCATCCCCACGTTTTTTTTTACTAATTAATTCACCACTTAAATAATTATCTATGATGTTAAAAAATTGTTTTAATCTACGTTTTTGAAGAAGAAAAAAGTGAAGGGCATGCTCGGAAAATTACCCTATGTATTTGTAGATGTTCAAGACCTAGATAAACTTATTATCAATGAAACCAGATATTGCAAAATATAATACGATTCATGTTATATTATCATGTTTATTATTTTCACATATAAACACATTTTTAGTTGAACTAGGCATGCATGAAATTGAAATTGTACAAGATTCGATAAAAGTGTATAATACACCATACATACAGGTTATAACTGGTAAACGCGTATTTTTAAAACCAATAATTATTGTACAATTAAAAAAAAATATTTTCAAGTTAGAACATTTCTATATATTTATATCTTAGTGTGATATAAACGATAATTTTATATCGAATCGGCAAAGAAAATCTTAATGGACTAAAAAAATTAAAAAAAAATTGAAGAGATTACGATTTAATTAAATTATTTTTTCTTATACTCCTCATTGTAAATGATAATTTTCGAGTTGTTTATGCTAAAACGAGTTACAATAATAATTATACATGTTTCGATTAAATATTTTTATTTTTACAGTTTTTCTCGATTTTACACATTATATTATTTTGAAAAATAATCGAAAAAAAATAAATTTAAATAATTTTAAAGATTCCGAATTTTACTTAAATGCCTAATTTTATCAAAAAAAAAAAAAAAAATAGTTAAACGCTATAACTAAACCAACCTCGCTATAACTCGTATCCCAGAAATAGAAAATACACTTTTTTAATAATATTGTTTTGATATAGACTGATTTATATAGTAAAATATAATACACTGATATGTATGGTTTAGATTATCTGATTCAGTGCAGTGATGCTGCCTATCATACATGGTATGACACACTTGAAAAAAATTATATGAGCCAAAACCAAAACTATACTAAGAACAATACTGTTTTTTCAAAATATGTCAATTAGTTGATTTTTATATTTTATATGGTTAGTGAAGTCCGACTACTTTAATAGCGAGTGCGCTTTAGAATAATTACCTTTTGGTTCGTAAAAACAAAACGCAATAAAATAAATGAGTAAAAACAATCTCTATTTTAATTCGGTCAAGTGGTTTTGGTAGTTATAAATCTAAAGCCCTAATTAGTTTACTGCATAACAATTAATTGTTTTACAATTTAAAACCTCAAAGTATAGAATTTAAAATGAAATATCAATTTACTGATATAAAATTTTTTTCGAGTCAACGTTATTTTAAATATGTATATTATAATATATATAGCTCATAGTAATTCTTTAATATCATAATATTTTTTTAATAAAAATGTAAAAATAATATAAATATTTGAATACAATTATTAAAGTTTTTATTTTTATACATTTTTCGGAATCAATAGTCTAGTAAAATAATAATAATAATAAAAATTTAGTTTTTTCTTTTAATTGTATAATATACCAAACATTGCAATAAATACCAGAATTTGTTTTGAGAAACATACATTTCTTATTAATATTTATTTATAATTTATATTTTTTCATTAAAAAGTACTTGAGTAATGTTGACGATCTGAACTTGTATTTATTTTTTTTTTTTTATAATAAATAAATATATTTTTTTAATTTGTATAAATATTTACTATTATAATAATTTTATGATGTACATTTTTTTAAACATTTTACAAGATAGTATTTATTCAAAAATATTAGATATGTCGGTATAATTAATTCAATTCAAATAATAAAAAAACGGTTGAGATTACGTAAAAAAATAATTAAGACGTATAACATTAATTTGGCAATTAAAAATTTAATTGTATAGTATAAGTACAAATTCTCTATTTTACAGGTAAATTATTAACTAATATAGCAATTTAGCAACTGTATATTATACTATATTTTGTTTGAAAAAATATCGCATTTTATTGAATGAACTAAAATATTAAAATACATAAATAATTACTTTAAGAATTCTTAATAGGAAGCTAATTTAATAAAAATTGGTAATAATTGTTAATTTTCCCTTTTAACTAGGTACTAAAAATAATAATATTAAGTCATGTGTTACAAAATTATATTTAAATAATTCGATATTGAACAGAGTATTGTGTATTTAGTTATGTGAAAAATATCGCACCATATTTCATAAGTAATATTTTTCAAACTGTTTATTTCAATCAATTTACAAATTTCAAAATATTCCTTTTAGAATGTAAACAAAAAATTGCAGTTAGATAAAAATATTGTAACTATATTACGAAAAACGGCGTTATATAGTAAATGATTGAGTATTCATTAAAACACTGAATAATACGATGACATCGCATCATATTTGCACAATATGGTATTTCATTACTGAAAGTAAAGCGTTAATCAATGTGTAAGAATTTATTTGAGTATGGACTAAATCGATTGCATCGGTCATAATCATATTCTGACAAAGATTTTATTCACATTTAATTTCCGTCACCCGTCACACTCATTAAATATTTTTGGGAAAAATCCGTTTTTGTCGAGGATTATCGTTGTTTAATAACCGTAGTAAGTAATGAACATATTATTTTCCTTTTAAGTGCAATTAATTTGCCAAAAAAAATATTATTTAACCTCGTATACTGTAAACGACACATCCTAAAGTTTCTAAAGTATAACCAAGTCATATCAACCGATACTGGTCTGTCGCAAAAGATATTTCCTCCTGGCTGCGCTTTCGAACAGCGATCAAAATGCTGGTTATATGATCCGTTGTTTATGCTACTGTCTTCATGCGTATGTAATACGCACTAAACGTTTCGAAACTTAAACAAAATATTATGGACTAGAACTATCGCGTTTAAACCTTGTGCATTATAATGAATCACCGTTGCAGCACGGACACACACATAAGTGAGAAGGAAATTTACCGTAAAGTTATTTCATGTTTCTTGTTTTTTGTTCACTTTTAAATGTTATTCAAAATGCTGAAAAAAAATTTTTTTTTTTTATATATAAGTCATCGAGTGTGGATCAGGCTCAGTATGATAATGATAGGCTAGTTTTCTTTCACCTTTATTTATGTTACATAGTAATAAATAAATAACTTACTAAGTTATTTATGCTGTCAGTGAAAATATTGTGTTAATCACCACGTGATTTGAACGCAGTAACAGAATCTTCACATATATTTATTTATATTTTTTATAAAAATTTAACTTTTTAACTTTACTGTATAAACAAATATCGAATTATCTTCTAAAGATAAATTTATCAAAAACAAAAAATAAAAATTATTTTAAAATTGTCAGTATTTCCCGAAATACGTTCTTTATTTTACGGACCTACCTTTTAAAACACCAGAAAAAATAACGAAATTACATCAAAACGCATCTCATATTAGATGACTGCAACGATAAAATCGAATGTTTATTACGGTTCGTGTCTATATTGCAGTAAGTATAATAAGTATACGTAGAGTTTGTAAAATTCGTTTCAGAAAATCACACCGAGAAACTTATAAATTAATAATTTCGTAAAATTTTATGGAGATAGGTTGATGTATGACTCATAGTATATCACCAAAAGTGCAGCGCGAATAAAAATAAAATAAATTCATTCTTCCACCGTTGCTGCATTATCGGCAAAGGATGTGTCCAGAATACTGCGGCTAAATATTGCGTAAATTCAGAATTAGTTTCATAATACCATCAATAACAGTTGACTTAATCATGAAATGACATAGACATTTAAATGTGAATTTTCTATAATGAATCTACTCATCACTAGATAACAGCGTAGAGACGACACCTGATAGGTGTTGCCAGATGCAGAAGATGTCCTATTTTATACATATTATCTATGTGCAATATACTAGTAGTTCGTCCAGATCAATAGGAACCAATGAATTGACTGCATTTGAATTTGTAGAATACTAGAATGTGTTTTGACTACACACCGACTTATTGTTTGTATATTAGGTACTTACATAGGCAAATCACGTCCAAAAGTTTTTATTTTATTTCTTGTATAAAAGGACTAGTAGGGTTGAGAATTATTTATTATTATTAATCTAATAACGAGTTAATATCAACTTAAATTAAGCTGGTTTTAATTCAGCAGTAACACAAATAATCAATATATTTTTTTAAATATAATAAATCTATAATAATACTAATCAGTGAAATGGAATGAAAAAAACTCGTTTCACATTTTTACTAACAATTTAAAATAATTATAATTTAAGTATATAGTTCTGTATAATATTCATAAAAAATAATAAATTGGTTGATGTAAATAATTTAATATTTAAATTTATTTTGTATTATTTTATGTAATAAAATCAATGAATCGAAAACAATTTATTTATTTTTTTAGTAAATTATATTTATTTCACTTGACTATCAATGATTTGATTACCTGTATACGAATTGCTACAACTAGCTACTAGCTGTATTGTTCCCATTATTTTAACGATATTTCCTGGTATCTAGTGAAAATATTTCGAATTTTTTCAACCAATAATGATAAAATAGCTTAAAGTTAATGTAAATCAAGAATTGTTTTGCTGATATGAGCTATACTTTACTAAATTCAACAAGATTTTTTTTTATTCATAATTAGGTATAAGAGTCAGTTGTATTTGTATAAGAAACTAATAATTATAAGCTTATTAGGTTAAAAAAGAAATGGAAATGATAATCATAATATATATATATATATATAAGGGGTCTTAAATAATCTTCAAAGGCAAGAGCGAAAAAAATTATGAAGTACCGCCTATTCTATAGATAAGATGGTAGAACTTCAATTAGCAGCCACTGTTAGAGTTCCTATACTCAACGTAGACAAACCTCATAATTTTCCTCTCAATCCAATCCATTAGTAGATTTAGTTGAATATGTAGCTGTTCGTATAAATTAAATTGTGCATAGATCAAAATAAACTCATTAAAAAAAAAACATAAAATTATATTGTTGCACCATATGCAATGCAAAAAATAAGTATATTAGAGCATAATTTATTGGTTTTTTTTTGGTCCTGAGAATGTTTTAAATTATAGTAATAAAAAAGAAACCATTGGCTATGGAAACGTGTTATTTCAAGAACAAAATATATGTATTTATAAAACAGAACGTATAAGTAACTTAGTATGTATTTAATCAATGTGCATGTAAAAAAGTATAATTAAATTCTGAAAGTCTCATACTCTCATCCTACATTCAATTATGAAAATAGGTAGTTTAATTTTATTTATTTATGAAAAATTATTATATTTTCAAATTTAAATTATTAGCTTAAGTATTATTTAAGTTTAATTTATATCTATATTCTATATCGTAGTTATACATTGTTGATCAAACGAAAATACTAATAACGTAGTTATATCAGTTAGTAATTATGGACATGAGATAATATAATTTAAATTAATTGGGAAAATATTTGATTTTTATAACATTTTCTATGTACCATCAGATCCTGTTAATGTCTAGTTGTTTCGGATATTGTTTTGTAATGCACTTAGGTGTTAAATTTATTAACTCAACACTTACGTTATTAGGTACCTAAATTACAACATGCAACAGCACCATATCTTTTTCTACAATAATATAAAACAATGTTTTACCAAGATGCAAATACTATAATATTTTATTTATAAATTGTGTATTAATGACTTGTATCTAAAACGTTAGTGCGTCCTAAGTCTTGTCAGTCGTAATAATTAAATTTCTTATACATTTATTTTTTGAAACACACGTATAACACGTGACCAAAAACATAATAATAATACGAATAATATTGTTGTGTTTCCGATATAGGCAATATAAATCGTTCGTGGTGTGTATATACATTGTTATATTGAATTTATCACTAAACGGAATTCAAAACTTACGGACACTTTCTCTATCTCTCTGTTTCTATAAATATATATATATAATTTACCTGCAGCATAGCATAGCCATATAGGTCGTCATCGAAAACTCGAGTGGAATTTACTATAGAATACTACCGCCAATATTATATAAACCCTCCACGAACAGATAAAAAAATACGGTCGGAATTTACTATTTTAAGCCGCGCCGGGTTTGAATGGGAATTCACAATCTGCCGGTTACACAATGCAGAACAAACATACTTTACTCACGAGTTTGTCTATTACGCTCGTCAATGGGGAGCTTTTTTCATATTTTCCAAGAATTGTATTCAAAACAAAAGCACATACCACCACTTCGATTCAAGGTTATAATAATTCCTATGATATACAATGTGCTCTTCGCTCAATATGATCTCCACGAATGATATATTTGTCTAGATTTTAATTTAAGACAATAATTAGTAAAGTACTTAAGTCGAACGGAATACATTTTTTTCATTCTGAGCTATTGATTTGAAAGAAACTTAAATAAACATATTATAATATGTTTTCAATGAGCACCTTAAAAACGATCATCGTGATGAATCACGTCTTGTGATATGCGAGAGTGTAATATAAACATATAATATATGTAATTATTATGTATAATAATTTAATTTTCAAAAGTGTTTGGTTTCTCATAGAAATTTATTTAATTTTACTTAGGTAATAGAAATCCCATATTATAATAATTACATTGTATTTAGCTATTATTAGAACTAAGTCTCTGTATTGGAATTCAAACGTCGAATTTCGTTGGAGAATGCCGTTTTATCTGAGTAATTATATACGATGCCCGACGATAGCGTGCTATAATTTATTATTATAATTTAACTCGTTACGACCCCTTAGATAGAAATTATGCGTAGTACCAGAACAGATAATAATATAGCACAGCACAACATTTTAAGACCGCGTAAGAATAAAATACTAAAGCGTGTACAAAATTTTATTTTTATGGTTCGCAATAATTATGTACCAGGAATAGTTTTATCATAATTTAAATTATACGCATCGGGTCCACCACGAAATTTCGAGAAATTTTACCCTCCTTTGATAAACATATTCGTAAAATAGAGATCAAAAACCTAATGGTTTTATTATTGATCGGTGGCTTGATGTCGCGTAATAGCCTAATATTACACAAAATAGTATCATATGAGGTACCAAATAATGACGGTCATGGTTTTTTTTATAGTTTTGATATTCTTTACGACGCATATTTGTTTATTAAAAAATATTTAGTGATTTTATTTTTCAATAATAACAGTGTGCATTTTGAGTTCAATTCGTAAGAAACCTAATCATTTCACTTTTCACGTAAACTAATTATTGATAACAGAGCAGAACTCATATTATATTGAGTACAAACGTATTTACGCATCGTATAGAGTAGAAGGATTAAAATCAGATAAATAATTATTGGAATACACTCGAAACAAATTAAATATAATAATATTATAATATATTAGACTGATCTTCCACGTTGATTTATTTATATATATATTTTTATATCACAAGTCAGGACATTTTAATGTATACATATTTACGAAAAATATTCTACGTGAGTATAAAATCGAAATCTTTCTTTCTTTTCAAGAGGGCTGAAGTTGATAGTCTTTATAATGAACAATTTATGCAAACTTTTTGAAGTGATTTGATGAATTATATTTTAATATGTAACGATAATTAACAAACAATACTGTATATTTATACTCAATAATTATTATTTTTCGTTTCCTAATAAAAGTATAAAAATGTTCATGTCATCATTACTGCACTTTTTGGCACATTGCAAAGTGTAATTTTATGGTCACTATTTTTAAGCCGTTCAAAACGAGAGTCCTCTCAAAGGCGTAGCGGATACGCATCCTCCCACCTTACTTGTCACACGCACTGTTTGACATTATGAAACGAGAAAACTGAAAGGTAATACAGTTGCTATAAACACACACAAACTTATGTATATATATATATATATATTATACAATATACATTTGTGTACATATATAGGTACTATACATTTTTATTGGCTTGCTTGTTTGAACATAAAATTAGGCCCTGTATAGTAGCGCGTGATAGTGTTCTCTAGAAACCTTTATTTTTATTTTCGTTTCATAAAATATCTCAAAAACTAACAACGGCTAAGTAACCTTAGAAACTTAGATCGATTTTCGGTAATTTCCCAATAAGTATTTCCGAATGGTTGGTTCTCGGTGCGATTAAAGGTGCAATGAGAACCATTAAATAGGTATCGTGGTTACAACATACACATACAAGGTTAACTAGTGAACCGCTATGAAGAAAATAATGTGTGTAAACAATGAATAAAATACAAAAGGGCGTTTATTCTATATTATAGTATTATATTTTAGGTGGAAATTATATTCGAGCTACTTTATAAGGTATGATAAAGGAGAAAAACTATTTAACTATCAACAATATGGTTTTATATTTAATATAATATTATGATATACCATAGTCCTAGGCCTAATACTCATAAAATATTTATGCTCCATTATGTGCGATTACTCTATGAATAAACAAAATATTCTTATCATTAATATTATATGATTGACCTGTATTATAATATATACCCTGATAAACACAAATACATTTCAAAATCAATAAGATTATATGAGAAAAAAATTAGTCGGAAAAAAATAATATAGAAAAATGTCAACTTGTTTGGATCAATCTTTTTAATAAAAATAATTAATTTTTTTTTATAAAATAATTCGACTAAAGCCAGTCAACGTAGAGTGTAGCCGCCCTTGTCATCCTTTAACTGGGAAGGTTACACTCGTTATAGATTATCCGTCTATTCTAAGGGTAAGAGCCAAGGGAGATTATCCAATTTATCAATTTAATTTATCATCAAGATAAAAAATGTGTACCAAATTTTACCAAATTAGGTGTATACATTTTATAGTTATAATGGTTTACTAATAAAAAAAAATTATAAAGCTATTATCTTAACAAAAGTATAAAAATATTTCGTTTAAATTACATTTGTTTTTTTTTTTAAAACAGTATATTTTCGTTCTTAAAAATCATTATACGTATTATAATATTATATGTATTAGCGTACTTACTACTTAATTAAAATTTATTGAACGTTGGTGTTTTTCTGATACAGTTTATTCTTCAAAAGTTTGAATCGGATAATGGCGAAATAGACTTGGAATAATAATATAATGGTCGACGACAAGCTTGTTAGTAATAGATAAGTAAAAAATTATCTAGATAAAAATAAATACAACTTAAACTGAATTTATCTAGATAAAGATAGAGACATTTATTTAGAAAAACAATATGAATAATAAATTTGTTTTACCCTTATTTTTATTTTTTTAACATCGTATTTCATTTAGATATTTTATCTAAATAGTTAACAATACTATGATTGATTATTGTGTTAGCTAGACTGATGACCAACGGTAAATACCACGATTATCCCGTCGCTGTAAGTTAGTATTCCGTAGCTATTCGGGGTCTCGACTCTAGAGAATCACGGTATTATATAGAATCTCAAATTTATCTGTATTAGACCATGGTATAAAAACAACCATGGATACTACAACTGCATAAACTATGTATTCGATATTCGTGGCAGGCGGTTAATCACGGTAATACTTTCCGTCAGTCAGTCTTATCATCGCCGCCATTATTCTTGCATCCGACTCTTACACCCGATTCTCGATCGAACCATTTCGGCATGTTTTTATTTTGTCACCCGCAAGTGCATATTGCATATTGTGTATATTTTATTGTACTTAATATTGTGCAATGAGCTGAAAATTTTGCTATAAATCTCGAACTATAATTCACCGTTATCGTTTTGCGTAGCCGTTCTGTACAAATTCGCACATTATATAGGTCATGGTTTAGCAATTATTTTCTAAGTGAATCTAAATGAGTAGGAAAAAAATATATGTTTAAGGTCCAGATTTTTTTTTTTATATATACATTTAAAAAAAAAACATATTTTATTTTTACAAATGGAAGTTACGGTAAGTTCCTGTATAGTTTAATACAATATCATAAACTATAAACAAAAACTTATCCATATCATGATTCGGGAGAACTCTCGTTTCTCTGATTTAATTATTATTTAATAAGTTCTTAAAAAACATTTTATTAAAAAATAACTGTACATAACGTTAGCATAAATCATGAGGCACTAGTCTACAGATTACAAAATTTTTTTTTAAACACAGAACATTCTAAATCAAACTAAAAATTTACATAGCTGGCAACAAAAATAAGTAAAAAAATACTCTTTTAAAAATAGTTCTTAACTCAAAAGTTATTATCCAACTATACTGCACATCAAATTTTATTTTTACTTTTTATGTAGTCTATTATGCTAAAAATAATGTAACTAATTGACAATATAATAAGTTAACATAACACAAATTTAATTTAAAATTACAATATTTTGTGAAAATATTTAATAAAATTTAATTTATTTTTCACTTGAAATATCATTACATTTTTCCTTAGACTTAACAATATATTTTGTAGAAAAAACTATTTGATATAGATATTCTTTTTCAAAACTGATAAGAAAAAACTATTAATACAAGAATTTAAATTTGGTACAGAGTAGGAATGTATGTGACCCCTACATATTATAATTCATAACCAGATTAATATTAAAAGAAAATTTGGAACTAATCTAGTTTAGCACCCCCTCGAAATTTTGGTTTTTTTTTTTTTGGAAACCTATGTATTTTAACGTGAGAAAAATTATAGTGCAAAAAGTTTTTTTTGGAAATCATTAGTTTTAAAGTTATAGCCGCCACGGTATAGAAGATAACAAGTAAAGAAAGCTAATACGAATTACGTTGTTCGTTTGATGCATACTTTTTTATCTTATCATATTTGCTGGCAGACCGTATATGTTATAGTTTTATCAATTACCGATTTTAGCTATGATTTTTTTCATAATTAATATGAAATTTAATAGGTACTTACAATTTATAATTTTAAATTAATGTTAAATTAATAATAATTAAGCTTAAATAAGATTGATTAAGTAATATGCCAATATAGTAGTAGTCTTGTAAAGTATTTGAGTCTTTTTCCTGATACATTTATTTTAACTATGTCATTAGTAAAATGCATGCTAAAAATCCTATAATATGAACTATACATTTGTCCTTTAACTTCATTTAATTTTGGTGCATCACAAAAGTTAATCCATTGTTTACATCTAAACAATTATTATTGTTTTCATATAACTAATATTTTATGTATAATAATTGTGTAGGCACTTGACAACTTACCGCTCAGGATCCTTAGGAAATCTAAAAAAACTATACCCTAAACATGGAGACCACCTCTTGCATCTATTTACAGCACACATTTTTCCTTTGTATGAAGACATATTTTTAATTTATAAATTATTACTTCAATAAATCAATACATGTAAATTGCAAATTTATAATAACTATTATTCATATTGATAATACAATATGCATACTGTTTTTATATTATTATTTTGTTTTGTTATTAATATATAGATGTATATTGTATACAATATACCTTATCATCATTCCTTCACAACATTAGGTACATTATTTATAAATATAATTTTTAATTTACATCTTACTAAAGGGAATGGAAGATAAGTTATTTTCTATACCATGACCGTGTATAATATGTAAAATATTAGATAATATAACATTATGTACTAATGCTCCACATATTTTAGTTTACCCGCCAATTATTTATTTTGAAATTATCAAAACTACGGTCTGCCAGGTCTGTTTGCTGATAAAATATATGTAATCGGTGATAAAGCTTGCTTTCCCTACTTGTTATCTTCTATACCGTGTATCAAAGTTAAGTTCACAATTTTCGGTGTTCTGCGCATGCGTAAACACGATTTTCGATGTTTTTTACACGCATAATGGCAATACAATATTATAAAATACAGGTTAAATAATAATATAATACGTAATAATACGTGTCGTAGCACTCGTACTGGAACAAAAATACTTTACCGAGCTACCTTATTTTTTCAAATTTGTTTTAAATAGGTAAAAAGTTTTTGGAACAATTGCAGTTTAGCTCCTAAGTGATTTTTATTTTTTATTTTTGAAACATATGTATTTCAACGAGTTAAGAACGATGGTGCAAAAAAGTAACAAGTCTAGTTTAGTGGCCACGCGAATTTTTCGATTTTTTTTCGGAATCCTATGCATATCAACTAGTTTAAAACGATGATGTAAAAATAAATTTACAGAAATCATTAGTTTTGAAGTTATAGACTTACAAAGTTCACGATTTTTGGTGTTTTACTCATACGCGTGACACTCTATTTTATGTTTTTACCACTTTTATGTAATGAATTTTTAAATTATTTTTTTGGGGAAACCTTTGTACTTCATACAAACGATACTCGATAGTGTAAATATAGATTGTCGAAAATTATTAGTTTTGAAATTATACACTAGTTTAATTTAGTTTAGTGGCCACACGAATTTTTTCACCGTTTTTGAAACCTAGGTAAATCAACGTTTTAAAAATGATGGCGCCAAAGTAAATAGCTAATTTAGCTAATTTAAGTTTTGAGTTTATATTATAACTCATAAATACACAGTATTCAGACAAATAAAAATTATAAGATATGATAAAATATGAAATGTATGGTTTTGTTTATATTATCCTTATATGGTTTTCAGTGTAGAAAAAAAAAACAAAAAAAAATATCCCTCGACTTGCTATGCAACACCACCTCAAGTAGATCACAGGGTAAATTATGTCATATAGTATGTGCAGTGATTATACGTTTTGCGTCCAGTACGAGTGCTACCACACGTATTATTACGTATTATATTATTATTTAACCTGTATTTTATAATATTATATCGCCACTATGCGTGCGCTAAAGATCGAAAATCGTGTTTGCGCATGCGCAGAACACCGAAAATCGTGAACTTAACGTGGCTATAACTTTAAAACTAATGATTTCCGAAAAAAAATTTTTGCTCCATCATTTTTAAAACATTAAAATACATAGTTTTCAAAAGAAAATATAGAAATTTCGAGGGGGTGCTAAACTAGATTTATACCGAAAATTAATATCACCAATTGAGTTATAGTACAGCATAATATACAATACATATATTATTACATAAAATAGTCTTCCTTTTTGTAGCATTATTAATTACTAACATTGATATTTTAGTTTGATATATTTAGCAGTTCAGACTTTTCTCATTTGTTTATTGCCAAAAACTTATGTCTAAGCTCTAGTCGTTTTCAATGGAAAAACAAGTCTTAACCATTTTTTTGTTGACGGATACGCCTGCCTAGTTTTTTTGAGAATTACTCTGATTGGCCACTTCAAGGTAGGATGCACAAAGTCACTAGATACTATTCACATGTTCCCTTCTTGAAATAGACGGTTTTATACTCCCTACTTGTACACGGCCTTGCAGTAATTTGTATATTTAATACAAATTTACAGTACCGTTGATTAAGGATATATTTAGAAAATCCGACAAAACCTCGATAACGCGATGCGGATATCTATTTTTAATAATATAACATGATGAAATATAAATGTTATAAAATACTATTGTGCATTATCACTTGTTCATGTATTTTTAATTATATAACTAATGAACCTGTAATTATCTATTAGTAATTATTATATACATATATTATGACTATACATTTTTAACTTTATTTTTTTTTACTACTTGTGTGAAATTTTAAATCAAAAATTGAATGTGATTTAGATAAATACAAACAAAATATAATAATAAGTAATAATATAAATTTATAAAGTTTTCATCCATTATTTGAATTCAAGTTCGAAATATTTCTAATTTGTGGGCAGGTTGGTTATAAACGGGATTTAATTATAACTGAATAGTAAATTCAATCACGTGTTGGATTAACTCTTAGTTTGCGTATAATTTAGTATGTTACTGTGGTAAAAATATATATTATTATATGTATACATATTTAATTATATATGTTATATATATCTTGATTAAACGGAAACGATGTAATTAAACTATAAAATAAAGTGTTATAAAAACATAAATAAATTAATAGCTTGCAATAACATACCATGTATAAAATATATATACATATGTATACATTAAGTGTTATTATAGTATACGCATCGTGAAAACGAAGGTTTACACCTACCTACTTTATTTGAAAATTTTTTTTTAACTTAAATGGTAAATATAATGAAAATTTAATTTCACGCAACGTTTTCTTTTGCTTTCATGCGGGTGTTTCATATTTCCGTGTCTATGCAGCATTTTAATATACATATATGCGTTTTTTTTCCACGACCCTGAAATAAGCTATATAGCTATATACGGGGTCGAAGATATGCATATATCATTATAATTTTTTTCTGGTTTCAAAGCTAATACATTTATATATATATATCTTCATAACATTAATTTCATCGTGTATCCATCGTATATAAAATCTTATTGGTATACTGTAAATTTGTAATTTGTATGACTGTTTTGCTTCGTTCTTTTGAACTCTGGATAACGAAATTTGCTCTTTTGTCATGTTCATACCTGAGTAATAGTGCACTATATTATTTATGAAGTGTGTCGTAAAGGTAGATCGGGTATATATAACTTAAATACGTACATGCAGTACGCGGATGTGCAGAGGGCTCAAAATAATCTAAAACGGATATATATATGAACCGAAATGAATTGAAAAACTCGCTGGTGGCATAATACATCGACATAAAAATATTTACTCAGCGAGGAGTATTTAACACACATTATACCATTCATAGGTCGCAGTTAACATAACTCGTTGACGGCAACATATTTTTGATTTTTAATACACAAACATATTCGTAATAAAGTTATATAATATTTTTATATGCATATTTTATAAACATAGATTTAGAAACTAAAATTAAAATTTACCGCAAACTCTGAGATAGCGAAATTATACAAAACGTGATTTGTGTGAATACTTATATAATTAAAATTTAGTCTCAATTATTAATTCAGCGAGCATTCAAACTACAGTATGATATAGTAATAAATATTTTAGAGAAGTTTAGTGGTGGTGATTATGTAAAATTGTGATAAATATTTTTATAAATTTTTGTTTAAATTACGATACCTATATATAATCAAATTTAAGAATATTTAGTAACTTACGTAGTATTTAATAATTCAATTAAATAAATGTTAATTTATTTGAAATTAAACAAAGGGTGATTGCTTAAATTCCAACAATAAGTACATACAATAATTAATGAAGCATTGAACTTGTTTTAATTTCTATAATAATATTAAGATACTGTATACATTATATACACTGTAAGTTGTGTTAGATATCACCCATGCCCACATAAATGAATCTGGTCTATATTTCCGTAATTGATAACATTATATTTAAAATATATGGTAAAACCGAAATAAATTAGAAAAACACGATATTATACACTGCGGCAATAATTTTAGATCATATCACTATAACCCCCATGCAAGGATGAATAATGTATTATACTGCTGCAGTATACAAAATACTCACAAGCATCTGTCCCGATTAGTTTCTAAACTATGCCGAGAGAGCAGTATTTAATCATCTAAATTTGTGAAAAGGCTTTGAGTCCACTAAATCTAGTATTTGCTCTGTATAACTATGCATACACGCGGTTGATATATATTTACACTCGTTTTCGTGGATTTTGGTTGGAAACAATTACGGTATGTCTATATGCAATATTTTTCCGTCCATCCAACAAACGAGCGGACTTCAGAAGATCAAAAATATTTAACCACAAAGTATTATAATAATTTATAATACATATAATGACTGTGTTCGGATAGTCTACTGAAAATAGAATATCATAGTAACCGATTAATGAATCCAGACATCGAATTCGATAGTTTCGTTTCGGTTTACAATGATATTTAAATATATTACTGGTTTGTCTACGGATTTCATCTATAACTAAACACAAAATTAAGTATAACAATCTATAAATACATAAAAATGGTTATATACTTGTACATACAATTAAAATATAATATCTATAAATTATAGGTAATTGTAGCTTATCTTAGTAAACGTCGTACAAAATAATGATGAAATAATTTCTTAGTAAATTTATGTACTGCTAGAAAGTTTCGAGGTGGAGCCTATTCCCTAGATACAGCCTTGCTCATAATCATAGCTTTGTATTATGAATTGTGATTAATTCTTACGGTATATTATATTTTATATTATTACATATTTTATATATCATACAATGTACGATTATGCAAATATACGTGAATATTATAAATAATATCATTATTAAACTATTTTTTATTTATAAATATAATACTAGGTACAGTTTAATAATATAATAATATATGCATATACAATGTAATTAATCATATAAATAGTTTAAATGTATTATACTTTTTACGTTCATTCATTGTACCATGATAGCACTGTAGATTCTAATCGTATCGTAGTATGAACATTTTTTAATTTTTAATTTTTTTTTTTATTGATCATTACAGCTTCGGCAGCATAGGCCATTAGCTTTGAGTTTTTACAGTTATATACTTAAAAATATATACTTAGAATAGGAAAAAAACAGTTTATATAATATTAGTGACTTATTACAATTAATTATTATATGCTTTTTTCTAAATTTAATGCCTTGAGGAACAATATGATGGTTTTTGGTAGGCAGTCGGGACCGATAATCTCGTACAGGTTGGATGGTATGTTATGCTTTTTACGTTCTTCCTCATTGGATCTGCACTCGGTCAGCAAGTGTTTAACAGTGAGGGTCGTTCCGCACGAGGGGCATTCTGTTGGTGTTTGGTTGTTCATAAGGTGTCCATGAGTGAGGAGGGTGTGACCGATCCTTAGACGGGTTATTATTATTTCTGTTTTCCTGGTTGTTTTTGTTTGTGGCCAGGGATTAATATTTTGTTTAATTTCTCGTAATTTGTTTTTTTGGTTTACCCAGTGGTTTTGCCATATGTTTCGTGTTAAAATATTTATATGATTTTTTGTGTTGTATTTTTGTTTGGGGGCTTCAGATAATGTTGCTTTTTTGCGTGTTGGTCAGCTAGTTCGTTCCCCATTTTTTTATTGTCACCTATACGAAATAGTGTAACATTCCGTAGAGCATTGCTATATATCACTCAATATTATATAATATATTAGATAATTACTAAATAAATATTTATGGTTTGGACCAAAAATGGTTGATAATTATTTTTTAAAAAATAGAAAAATAAACGAACACTTTAGGTAGGTATTACTAAAATTAAATCAACGAGTTAAGCTACAAATATTGGAGTTATATTTTAATTTCGATAAGAAATCATCAAATTCCAAAAACTATTTGGTTCTCGTTTAAATTACGTTAAGCGTTAAATAATTTAAAATTATAGAAAGTGGGTTTGTGACATATCTTTGAAGTTTTCCGAGAAGTTTTAGATATCGTAGTTACCTTTAGATTTGAGAAGATAAAATTAAATCAGCAACATTCGATATAGATGGTATTAAATACAGATACTGATTAGTGATTTCTGGTGCTGAATTTAGCATAGAAACCTGAAAATTGTGGACATAGAAAAGAAAAGCTACTATCTTAAGCTTTGGTTCAAAAATTAAATGTTCTTAAACTCGCGAACGTAGCTATTTTGCCTATACATTACGCCGTTATACGCGATAACGCATTCTCTCTTTAACGTGTTTTATTATCAGTTTAACAAGGCGTACACATTAAATTTTAATTATAATAATATTTATAGACGACTATTGAATAATTATTTTTTTTTCTCTTAAAATACAACAATAATATTAGAAAAACCAGTAGTATCATCGTGCACGATAATATTATTAACAATAATAATAATTTATTATGATATTAGTCTTAGTAACCGTATGTCCAAACTGATCGATCATAATAATTATATTAAACAGTAATTTATATTTGTAATAATGAACCCAACAAATTGAGTTTTAGTTTAGATATTATAACTACACAATATTATTAAGTAACTTAAGTAACTGAAAAAAAAAATGTTTTTGTACTCAAGAAATTGTATCAGATAACAGTGTAGAAACTAAAAATTATCAATACATTAAAATATAAGTATTAAAAAAATAGTTCATAAAAATTATTTTAGTCTCTTTTTTTGTCCTATTCGAAATATCAAACACAAGAGAATCATTTCACCCCAAAAAATCGGTCTCGATTATAGTTACAGTTTTCTATTATAATTTTAGTAATATAGAATTTGTTTTATGGTGTATTATATAGACGATTAAAGACACAAGAATATTAAACTTTTATGAAACCTGATGTGTAAAAAAATATTTGAATTATTAAAAAATAATTGAATATGTGAAAACGTTGAGACTAAAATCTCTAAGATGTATAGATTCCAAAAGTTTCTATTATACAATTGAGTGAAAAAAAATATAGAAATGTAGAATGATAATATATAAAAACACCATATCGAAAAACTTTATAATTACCTATATTATAAACTGCATAAATAACAAAAATATATTTTTTTTTTTATAAATAATTTATAATTACTATAGAGTTTGAAAGGGAATATTTTAATTAATTGTAATAGATGAAACATAGAACTATATAAGTACTATTTTTATTTTTTTATTGTATACTTATCATCGCGTATCTATAACATCTAAATGAATATAATATTGTATTATAAGACTTGATCATACATGAATGATGTGTGTATTTTTCTTATTTTTTTTCTGGATAGCTTCTAATCCATTATAGTTACTTACCTATACATACCAAGCGTCAGTTATTTCCAGTCCATTAAACGAATTGAAAAAACAATTTTTTTTCTGAGATGTATTAATTAAATAATGTAAATTTAAATCACTTTTTCTTATATTTTAGTGTATTTTGGCCAAAACAAATACATATTGAAACTATATTATCATGCTAATTTTCATAAATAAAAAAAAATAAAAACATTTCATTATTTATTGATTTTTTTAAAAAAAATTCTTTTAATAGCGAGAAATTTTGACACCACATGTGTGATTATCTCATTTTTTAGCCTGTAAACTGATTTTAAAATGTTCTTTCAACATAATTGGTTTACAAAATATTATTTGATGGTATTATATGGGATCAGATTTATACAACATCGTTGTTTGCCTATATTTAGTGAATAGTATTATGTAATTATTCTTCACGCGAAGTGATATTTAATATATATTAAATATTATTGATTAAGTGTTATATTACGCGTACATGATTATCTGAATAACATTGTCTATTGAATTCGCACTGCACATTTACTTAATTGATATATCTAATGTTTATTTAAATTTTTTATTTTACTGAATATTTAAAATTATTAATTTTAAACGATGCAAATAACGTTTCAACGCAATTAATTATCTGAAAAACTAGAAGCGGCTTTAATCATATCGTATATAATTTTGGTCATGTACAAAAATATGTACGAAGGAACTTTTCGATAGTATTATAATATAGTTCCTTATGTTGGACTAGTTCCAAAACGCTGTTGGCAATGTACTGTTGGTTCAGGTAAATTAAAAATTTCTAAAATAGCTTGAAATAACCAATAGTATTTTCATAGTGAACTATATTTAGTTCAGTATGAAAAAAATACTTTTGGATATTACGATATAATGTAAATCACTAACAAAACTGCATTTAGTTTTTATTTGTTTTATTACGCTCAACAACTAAATTACCTATTATTTATTTTTAATAGAAGTTATTTTCCTATTGATTTCATTATTATATTATGTTCAACATATTTGTTTCGTATTAGAATATTTTTGAAAATAAAATTTTTAACAAATGATATAAAATAATCAACGCTCTTAAAATATTAATAATTTTCATAATTGACCACACGGATTAGTTACAAAATTATTTTATCATTATGGATAGGTATTTTTTTTTCGTATTGTTTATACTAATATCAAAAAAACTTGAAATATTTTATGAACGCTCAAATTATATTTACCTAAACACTATTATTGCTAATATGTTAGCTTATTAATTTAATTCTCTGCATTTTACCACAATATATCGTTCATAGAAAGACACATTTCCACGAATTCAATCATTTGAATTAGATTTTAAAGAAACTAGCGATTTTTTTTTATTCATTTTCTACTTGTATTTCTTTATTTAATATGTATACCTGCAGAAATATAATCATGTGTATTCAATTATTTTTGGAAAAATAAAACCAGATAAATGGTTTGAAGTATACAAAATTACAATATGTGTACTGTTTAGTTTTCTAACACGTTAATGTTCAAATTATTTTTTTATAATTTTAAAATCAAACAGTTACCTTTAACAACCTATAATGTATAATAACAAAATTAACCAACTAAACAATAATAAGTCAATTAACGTGGTTGAACTTGGAATTATATATAATAAATAAAATCAACAAAAGATTTTATTGTAAAGATTATTATTTAAGTATAGAAATTACATAAAATATAAATTTTCAAACATAGCAATATATCATTAAGCAGAAAATGTAAAAAAGGGGGTTATTTTAATTTTAACGAATAATTATTATACATTAATGTACATCAGTTTATTTTAATTAACAATAATCAAAATATTTTATAATTTTATTATTGTTATTAACTATGCAAAAAATAAATGAGTTTAAAAATAGGTAACCGCTCTGTTGTACAACAGTGTTGTGAGAGTCGGATGTACTTCATAATTGAGTAGACAAGTATACACTATAATGGGTGTGATAAATTTTAATTCAACAATAAGTCATTGTATACCTAAACCTATGTTAAAAAAAATGATTCTGATCTAAGAAAGTCCAACTTTTTAATAATATTTAATATATTAAAATATTAATCACTATTTACAAACAATTATTTGAATACTAATATTAATATTTTACAAATGTTTTTTTTCAATCATTTTAAAATTAACAAGTTTTCAATTTCAAACTAATTAAAGTACCAACTAGAAAACTAGATCCTAAATTTATAAAAATGATCGTTTTTTTTTCAACAAATGTGTAAAAATTACACGGTTATTGTTTGATAAGTAATATTTTTAATACTGGTTGTTTAATATGTCATGCTAAAATGATAATTTTGTCTCCAAAATTAGGACGGTGTTGTTTATTTTTAATGTCTGGTTATCTTTCAGTGGCTTTATTTTTGTCGGTAACGTACGTGCACATAATCTAATTAAGTCGAGCTCGGCAAAATTCGAATTAAATAATGGTTTTCCAAAAAAAGAGTTATCGTGATATTTTTGATGTCGGTTTTATTTTTTCTTATATTTTTTAAAAGTCACTTGGGAACGTAAGTATTATAGCCGTCGCGAATGAGACGATGTTTGCAAAACCCTCGGGGAAATCTTTGAAACAACGTCAACGATTCAAAAAAAAACTATACCAAGTACCTTAAACTTTATAGGTATCTAAAATGTTCTCAAATATTATAAATCATCTAACTACAACAATTTATCGATATCGTATACATTTTGTAAATCCAAAAGAAGTTGATCGTATGCTAAGACTATTCGATTTTTGCATAAATATAATTTAATATTGAAAATATACTAATACCTAATTTAATAATACGGAGTTCAATTTTTAATTTATTTTATAGGTTACTTTGATTATACTATTGTTTTTGTATTAAAATATAATTTAAGTTAGCTTAGTAAGTACTTTTAATATTTTAAATTAATTTTCTAGGTATAATTATCAATTATTTGTGAATTAATCTCCATATAACATTATATTAAATTCAAAAGTGTATACACTACTGTATTATAAGTATGAATAAGAAAATAGTTTTTATTTTTCAAATCTTCAGTATTTGAATAACAAAGGAATTGTTAAGTCAAATTATTTTATAAAACTTATACCTGCCAAAAGGATTTGGGAACTACTAACTGTGTATAATAACAGTAAAGCCACTTCCCAGACAGTATTTAGAAAATTATAGGGTGTTTTTTTTTTAATAGTATGGAAGCGGCGTTTCAAAAATATTATTATCGTTATTACAAAATATGATGTTTGGATCGTCTTGGTTCACTCATCTCAGTGCGAGATAAAGGAGTATAAGTAACATTTTCAGATTTAATAGGTATGATAAATCGTGATATTTGAAAAAAATGATTCAAAATAGAGCATAATATTATATAATTATATAAATCTGTATCATTAATTTAAAGCTATCATACAAACGATTGAATTTTATTCAGCTTAATTCGGTACAGTACTAGTATTGTATTACAGTATATTTATGTATATTTTATCGAGTAATATGTTATGATGAATAACATTGTCAGAAATTCAGTAGCTGATGATCTTTATACACAAACACATAGAAAATTGTAAAAGTTCGTATTGGTGAATAAGAATGAACAATACGATAATATGAATCAACTAAAATATAGATGTATAGTTTGTATAGTTAAGCTTTGTCGAACAGATATACCCTAAGCATCAATGCAATTTTGTCGAGATATAAAAAACAATAGAAAAACTAATCATTATTTTGTTTTAAAACAAACCATGATTTATACATTGATAATCATTTCACAGAATATAATATATGAATTCTCTTCTTTTTTTTAACTCTTTTTTTTTCATCAAAAGCGAAATAATATTTTAAACACACTATTAAACGAAATTCAGTTGTACATTTTTTGGTGTACAATTATTATTCATAAACTATATAAATGAAAAACAATTAAAGTATAGATTAAATGATATTACCGTAGAAAATGATAACTTAAATATATGCTATTATCATTTTAATAACTAAAATTTGAGTTTTCCCGATTAGTTTAATACAGCTCAGGTGATTGAAAAATAAACACAACAATTTCATAAAATTCTTAGTGATTTTTCACCGAGATGACATAAAAACGAGAACAATGTATTATTTTATTCTGCTTCACACTCTTTCAGGTGTATTCAATACTGCATAAACCAACTTCAATTTTATGCACTGTAGAATTATAAATCAAATTCTAAAATGCAAACATATTATGGTAAATTATCTATTTCTTTATTTAATTTTAATAATTTCATGATAAATTATTTAAATTTATCAGCTTTTTTATAATATTTTAAGCAGGTTTTTAATTTATAGCATATTTTGTACAATATATACTATTTCCATAATTGATCTTAAATTGTATTCGAGTATTTTTTTACTATAATAATAATAATAATAATTATACCCACAATAAATTCACAGTCCTATATTATATTTTACATGATTTTAAACATAATTATGTGTGGGTTAAGTTTAGAATGTTATAATAGCGTAGAAAACAATTTGCATGCAATGAGAAAATCTTCAAACACAGAGATTCACTGTGTTTTATAGATGTGATAATTTTTTTTTTTTTGAGAAATAAATATATTATATACGTAAACAATTAAGTTGAGAATTATTTTCCAAAATGTTATCACATGCAAAGTTTAGTATAAGAGTTTAATATTATAATAATTAATAATACTCGATATTTCAAATTTATTACGCATTCGTGTCTTTTTCATTTTAAATTTATGAACCATAAAATATTATGTGATATCAACGTTGATTTAATATTTATGAGTAATATGATTAATTTTATACTATATGTATTATATTAATATAGTATTTAATTAGTTTAATGATTCTGGTATAAAATCCACGAAGAAGCATTAAATTATTTAAAATTTAAATAATTTGAATATTTTAATTTCATTTTATACGATATATAAACATTATCACAATAATAGTATGTAACATTGATAAAAAAATAATACGATTAAGTTTCTTGATTTTAATTCATATTTAACTCATTAAAACTACTATTTTACACTTAATGCAATATTATTCTATTGACTATTAAAAATCATCGTAAATCTTGTATATTATTACTCGTAGTTATACAGTATAACCACCCGATACGATTTGATTAAAAGTAATATCTTGTTACTTCTATGATCCACAAACTGAACAAATCTAAATCGATATTTACGCTTAAGGTTTAAAAATTAATTAATTATTTTTTTTTTATCATGAAAGTAAAATAAATAGTAATCATTTATACGGTACATTAGATCATATGATTTTGAGGTAGGTATATTTTTTTTTTTGAAATATACCGTTTCGAACTTTATTACTACCTATATTTAATACCTATTTATATTTAAGCTGTATATACCATTTTATTATATAAAAACCAAGTAAAACACATTAACCTATAGTAAAATCGTGTGATTAAATTTGACTATTTAATTTGTTGAAAACAAAAACAGATTTAAGTGAATTTAAGTAATGTATAAATAATCATAAAATAAAAGTTACGATATTTTAAAAATATAATATATTATAACCGATAAATTGATACTTCATAAATATTATTTTACGTTTATTAGGGTACTTTATCATGGCGACGTTATAACCATTAAACATGAATACAATATAACGCAGCTTTTGTTTTGAAATTTTCAGTTTTAATTAATTTCAAACAACTGAAACACTTTGAGTAAAAAAAAAAAAAAAAATAAAGCTATTGAAATCAGACAAATGTCAATCAATTAAAAATATTGTACAAAATTTGAAAACAAAACATTAATTAAATGTAGAGGCGCAATAATAATTGGGACCAGAATTGAGTAGCCATACAAAATCACGAAATAGTAAATGAGACGGCGCAGCGAAGGGTTGCTGGAAATTCGTATTGCTTTTTGCTCTTCACTAACCAAATAGTGTTCCAAGAAGAAATATTAATGATTATTCAAAATTTTTGAGCAATTATAAGTTTGTTTTAATCTGCGATAATTGAATATCACATTTAAATGAAAATTTTAGTAGGGCTTTTTATACGTTTAATTAGTACGGTTTGTATATTGATTAAGAATTATTGTACTCTATACAACATATTATTGGTACATAACACAAGCCAAAATATTTTTATTACCAATCATATAATATTATAAACGTGTGATTTTGAATAATTCTACTTGTATACATAAGACAAAAGTAAATTTGATAGCTACAGAATTGTCCATTATAGTTGTAAACCTTTCGAAAAATTGTCTACTTAGATAGATAATTGTACATTATTGCTATTCGATTTCTAAAAGATTGTACAATTAGTTTCAGAAGAATATTATGTATTTTAGGTAAAAGTTGTTCGAAAATACAAGTTATATTGTTCATGTGTATTGACAAAAGATTGCGACCAATCCCTATTCTATGCTTTGGATATACAGTAATTTAAAAAAGCTAACGCTGAAAATTTAGAGACAGAAAAGTTCAAAAAGTTTGTAACTAAAAAAAGAATCGATTATTATAGTATTATTAATTATGAGTATAAAATTTAATTTTTATTGATACAATCAATAATACAATTCAACCACAGATATCATATTTGAATATTAGTCGTTTAATAGGTACAATTATAATTTGTTATTTTGTTGGTGTTTATAATTTGGCGATTAAACATTAATAAAAAAAACAATAATATACAATACTATAATAACATCGCTTATTATTAAAAATTTTTGTTAGTAATAAAATTAATTATACGAAGACGGTTCTCATCAAATTTTTTTTATTTTAAATGCAATAAAATATTATGATACCTATGTCAATAGTCACTGTTAATTATTAACAAGTCGTTGTTTCTACTGTTGTTAGAAAAAAATAATAAACATTTTAATCTTGTACGAAATTGCGATACTTCCAGAAATGTTTCATATCGAAGATCAAGAAATCAAAAAATATTATGATTTTATGTTTTAAGATGGCTGTGGCTTATACTGTATACACCCTAAAATGTCGAAACACGAAGTGTCTTTTGTTATCAAACTGATACCATGTTGAAGGCTGTCAATTATGTATATTTCAAGATTAAATTACGCGTATACTCAGAAACGTCTAAATACATTGGCTTTACGAAGATCGTTTATTGTTTTCCAAAATAATGTTTATTTTCAAATACAGCTGTATTATAATTGCTTACTTGTGGTTTTCTCGATGATACAATGTAACTACGTTGTGAATACATTGTATTCCCGAGAGAAATTAAAGCACACAAAAACCGTAACTAACCAATCAAACTTTAATAAGAAAAAAAATTAAATATCTGAAATAATATAATTTAAAAAAAAGTCTTTATTTGTAACATTGAAAATTGAAAACACAATAATTGGGTTTTGTGAAAGATTATTATTGAAAAATGTTATTTACTTGAATTTATAATTTCATTTTATTATATTTTTTTCAACGATTTTACAAAAATCAAGACAAATTAATACCTACCTTAAATATCTACTATAGTTATATAATCATTACAATAATTTAACTCATTATTGATCTACATAAATATAAAAATATATTTTTCATTGTATCTATTATTAATAGCAACAATAATAATAATTATATAACCTAATTTTTTATTTAATGCAGTACTTTAATTTTAATTCAACAAATAAAAAAATAAAAATTATTTATTTTAACAGCGTAAATATACGAGTATAAACAATACTTAAAGATGAAATCTATGAATATTTTTCGTAAATAAATTATAAAAGCTCAAAATTTTAGAAATTAAAACGTATAACATCGTTATTACTAATATAACGTTATAACAATATTACAAGATAATAGAGAATATTTTTAACGAGTACATTAAATTTATTGACTTCAATTAATATCGCTAAGAAAGTAAGAAATGTAAAGTAATAAACAAAGTAATATTATATAAGCCTACTATTTTGTAGATTTTATTTGTTTTTAAAAATTCGTGAAATTTTAACACAATGTTAATAATTATTAAGTGCTACACTCACTTTTTGGATTTTTATATTTTAAATTATTATTATTATTTATTTATTTTTTGCTGTATTTTGGTGGTATTTTTTTAAATCTCTTAATTTTTAAAACGCGACATTTGAACACGCTGAAATTTGTTTCCCGTCATAATTATATATTACAGTATTATAAGCACGGAGTTAAATAAAACGTATAACGTGACTCAACTACTGTAATGCCTATCTATTATTATCGCCACTGCCGGTGGTGAAGCTGTAATTTAGGCATCGCTTTTTTATAGTCGTTTTTTTGACAGTGTCGTAATAAACTACATTGTAGCCTTTAGTACGTTTCCCAAAAAACAAATGGAAATAATTGTGCAATGCTTTGTACATAAATATTAAATATTAAAAAGTCAAATTTTAACGAGAGAGTTTTTGGATTTATGGAAACCACGTGAACTTTGAAATATATTACATTACGGACGTGTTAGAATGGAAAAAACCCGATGTTAACTCTGCGATGCAAACATTATTTTTTTTCCTTTCACTGTGACCCTATCAAATAAATTGTTTTCTTTTCACATTTCTGAGGACGAAAATATAAATATTTCAAGTTTAATTATTAAACAATAGTAATAATAATACAATATTATTATACTCTGTCAACCTTTTTTTCTTCCCAGGAATCATTATACAATAAAATCATGTTATACTATGTATATAATTACTTTGCATTTTGAAAATCAGTACCAGTGTGTTGTCGGCTCTAGCAAATAAAATATACCATTTATTAAGTAAAACGACTATATATTTTAACTAATTAAAATTTAAAAATGCAAAAAATAAAGTGCATATTTCAATCCCAAATTGAAAATTAAGCATCCAGAATACTAAAAAAGCGGGTAAGTGAGTATCGCTCTGATGTATATTAGGGGGTGGAGTGGACCTCAGACTATGGTAGGTTAAATTTGAATGCAATGATAGGTATCATTGTATACGATAAACGATTCTGAACGAAGATGATTTGTCAGTTTAGGATATATTATATTTAAATATTGTCATATATTCTATTTTGAAACAAATAGTATAGTTTTTATATGTTACTATAGTTACTTTATAGTATCTGTTTATTAATAAAAAAAGTATTAGGCCAATACATTCGCATTATGAGCGTATGAAATTTAATTTAAATTTTGACATATTTCGTATAAATTCGAATTTTAAGCACTTATAAAAAAAAATTGTGACTAACGATTTCGGATTTTTTTTTTATCACTTTAATAGCAATTTATAAGAAACCTTGTATTAAATTTTCAAGATTTTCTCGCCACCCAAAAAATTTTTATCGGCATTTGAAGAAAAAAAACTTAGAAAAGTCGAAAATTTCAATTGTCTATAAGTAGCTTAAAAATTGTTAAAATATGTTGAAAATTTAACTGTAAAGAGATAACCATAATATAAATATTTGGTTAAAATTTCAAGTATTTACAATAATTCGTTTTTGAGTTACAGCAAAATCAAAAAATCGATTTTGTCAAAAAGTGGTTTTTCGTAAAATTGCCGTTTTTCTGTCATTTTTTTTTTTTTGTTTTTCTCAATTTTTTTGAAAACTATTTAAAAATTTTACTTTTGATCCCCCAAAGTACCAACTAGATGAATTTTCCGATTCAAAGATGGGCTGAAGTCAAAAATCGGAGCATTATTACTGTTCCAAATGTTGTCGTCAGACACAAAAAAAAAAAAAAAAAACACACATCATAGTAAAATCAATACATTCTTCACTTCGTTCAGAATCTAAAATATAATGTACTAAGAAATAAACCTAAATAGCAATATGAGTGGTAATTTTTTGAATGAGTGTAGTTGTAAAAATCAAAGTTAGTTTCATTTTTCAAACATTCTCGAATTAAATTTTTCCGTTTTACAACGTATTACAATATATTAATATGATATTTTTCTGCATTTATAAGACGCCGACAACATAACAGCAATAATAAGCAATAATATTTGAGCTACAAGTTATATTTCGTGAAATTTAGAGAAAAACTCAAAATTACCAACTTTAGGTTATCAGTAATTTAGTATTTTAAACACCAATTAGTATGTCCTACAGTTGTTTTATTATAGGTATTTACATAAATAATATCATACAAATGAATAATATATATTATGTATTGTTTTTACCTTAAAACTAAGTTGGATTGTTTACAGCCGATATCGTTTTGATTTAGATGAAATGAAAAAAAAATAATGAATAAATATGTAATATATTATATATTACATCCTGTTTTTTTTTATATGGGTTACCTGACTAATATAATTTTGAGTTTTGACGCTTGTTCGTTGACAAATATAATACACATTGAAGCAATCAAATTTAAGGTTTGTGCTACAAATTTTATGTAAATGACACAATAATAATTTACTAAGTATAAGTCTTATTTTAAAAGTAAAAAATAGTCCAAAAGAAGATCAAAAAACATTAAAGTGTATTTATTATTTTATTATTTCAGTCGTACTTTTGAGTAGTGTGAATGAAAACATAATATTATTGTTATAAAACCACTCATACCCATAAAAATATAACTCCGCCCATCCGAATATTTTTAATTTAATAATAACACAACATTACTACATTATTCGGCTATAGTCATTCGAAACTGTTATTCCGCTCATACGTTCTATAAGAAACTAGAAACTTTAATGATAATTATAGGTTTCTGTTGTGTTTTTCGGTATTTTTAACGACTTTCTGCTAGTATATATATATTTTTTTTCTTAATTATTTATTTATAATTATTGTTATTATAATTATTATTTTATTTTTTTGTTTGAGCTAAACATTTTATTAAAACTCTTGCGGACTAACCAGTTGACGAGTTAATCTCCCTACTCCCACTCTGAATACTATTAATCCAGGATTATCATTATAAATGTGCTCGGGCTTAATTTGTCCC
The DNA here is from genome assembly GCA_020882235.1 of Schizaphis graminum. Lineage (NCBI taxonomy): Eukaryota > Metazoa > Arthropoda > Insecta > Hemiptera > Aphididae > Schizaphis > Schizaphis graminum. Next base: position 86,715,441 of record CM037033.1, on the reverse strand, counting down.
AACAACATAATTATTATATGAAACCGCATTTCTAAAATTTCACTCACTTCGTTGTTACACCACGAAAAACGTCGAAAAATGATTGAATATATTTGTTTTTTTTTTTTTTGAAATATTGATTTTTGATTTTATTTGTGTTATGTTCAAATAATTAAACCAGAAATGTTTTGAATAACAATATGTAGTAGTAGACGATTTCAAAATTAAATACCGTGGTGATTTTTTGTATTTTAATTTGATTTTTTTATGTATTACATTAACTTTATTTCACGATTGTGATTTGTCGAACAGAAACCCATCTCTTTATAAACCCACATCTAGCCATCATGTATAATAATTAATTATATTGTAAAAAAACCATGTACACTGTAAAGTTAACTGATATTTTATTAAATTCAACGGACTTAATTAACATAAAATAAAGTAAAAAATTATGCGTTCTAGGATCTACTTTAAAAGTGCCTAAATCTGATTGTTACATATGTTTTACATGTTACACATTAAGTAAATACGTATATTGTTAAAATAATTGTTAATTTTTGAAATATTAAATAAAAAAATATACTATATATTTTGTCTTTTTAATAAAATTGAACTATTTAGTGTATCGTATTTGTATGAGCTAAATTAACTATAAAAATAACTATAATAATAATTATAAATACACAAAAAACTATAATTTATTGTTAATACTATACCTATAATATATTTTATGCACGTATTGAAGTATGATAGCTTTCATTTGTTTTTTGATCTACAAATTAATTAGTTTTTAGCCAAAATCGTAAATTTATAAACATTTTGTTTTATTATTTTTAAAATTTTCTTGAATCATCTTCAGTTTTTGGAGCGTGCTTATTATTATCAATATTTTTTTTCATAATTAGATTACCTATACGAGTATTTCTATAATATTAGATTTTGTGACCAAAATATAAAAGATTTTTTCAGATATTTGAATGTATAGATTATAGCTGCGTAAAAATATCAAAAAATCGTCTTTACGAAAATTATAATTATTATACAAATTCTAATTACAAAGATTTCTTAGAAACCATATTTATCATCAAATACTTTTGGATGTGTATCATAGGCGATACAGTTTTAGTTGATGAATAATAGTGTAATTATATGCAAGCGTTTTATAAATACAATTTATTACGTTCAATATGTTTTCGCAAGTGTTTAAACAGTTTGTTTAAACTATATAAATCTTTTAATTATATAACGATAAGTGCTGTGAATATAATAATATAATATAAATTGAATTAGAATATATTATACACTAATAATCATGATATACTAACATTATCAATTATATTATACTATTGTAATTATTTTATTTTTCAACACTTTTTTTTTATCAAAATTAATATTACCTCATATGATTAAACTATTTGTTTTTATCATTTTTAATTACAGATGTTATTAATATCAAAAGATATATAGATATAATATATAATTTTAAGTGCAACATTACTTTTTTTTTTTTCAAAAGTAAGTATCCATTTGTTCAAAATAAGTACAAGAAACATTTCGAAGCAATATTAATTGATACAAATAGATAAAATATTATTGTAAAATATAATATTATTATCATATTCCATAAAAAATATAAAATACCTGCGAAATTTGTAAAAACGATTTTTATTCGAACGCGTCCGCTCTTGCGATTTCGATTACAGTTATTGCTTTACAGCGTGTCGTTAACCCGAACCCCGATATCGGTGTTCATATTCAAATCAACAATACTACGGTGTACATTAGAGACGTCTTTGCCAATGAAATACAATATATATATATACATTTATATATTCACACACTATTTACCCCTCCGGTCTGTAGAGATACTATAATACGAAGGTAAAAGTGTATATATCGTGTATTAATAATTTATACAACACTGCAGACATTACCTAACAATAAGATAGCTGTCATCGGCTGGAAGGTCGGGAAAAACGGTGAACAAGGTCGGGACGGGGGATTATTTTCCATTAGGAAAATTCGTCGTTTGCACCACGAGCAAAACGTATTTTTAGTCATTAAACTAGGTATGCCGATTTTATGGCAATTACAATATACGTACAACAACACCAATAGTAATTGTTATTAAAATAATATATTATACAACTTAAATAAAAGCGTGCAGGTGGAAAACTATAATAGTATAATTATTATTCATTATGAAGCAAATTGAAAAAAAAAAACATGTAAAGAACAAATAAATAGTTATGAAAATATTTTAACTCGTGTGTAAACACGTGTATTTTTTATTTTCATTTTTTTGTTCGTTGTTTCATCGGAAACTGTGCAATAAAAAAACGTTGCAGATCATTGTGTACAATAAACGCTAAGAAATAGTATGACACTTACAAACTTTGAGATAGTAGTTTTGTGACGCCCAACTTGGACATTGCATTATTTTTGAAACCGTCGAAAATCGAATTAGCGGGGCTTTTATTATTCATATTTGTTGGCCAGCGTTTTCACAGCTACTGGGATGAAACTCGTAACGTGTATAAAGTTTGCTATATTATAATATAATAATAATAATAATAAAGATAATTATTGTACACGGTTACGAAAAATTCACTCGACCGGTCGGTTTCCAGACGGAATATTGCGTTTACTTATATACGAAGGACAGAAAAGAAAAAAACCAAAAGAAACTGATAAAGAACATTTTTTTTTTATTTAATTTTTGGATTTCAGAAACGATATCAATAACACTAAATCGGAGTCGAATGTATTTAAATATAATAGGTGATATTACATTATTATTTTTTTTTTATCGTTGTTGCCAATTGTCTCGATGAATATTATAGAAATAATAAATAATAAATTACGAAAAAAAAATTAAGTACCTACGAGTAATAAAAAATATTAAATATAATTATTATTTTAATTAAAATATTTAATATAATAATATTATGTACATAATACGTTGTCGTCTGGAATGCCGACAACGAGACGAGTGCGTTCAGTACACCGAAATATTATTATTTATTATATTATTATTGTATTATAAAATTATATGACTTACGTACATGTGTTGTTAAGAGCGCTATAAACGGGTCTCGACGAGAGAATATTATAATATCGTATAAATTTACGCAGCGGAGAGGTGATGGTGGGAGTAGCGTACCAAAACAAAGACTGAGGACGCGAAGTTTCCGAGCACGCTTTTTGTACGCGGCGGTGTGTGTGGTTTTTCGTCCGCCCGTTTTCGAGGGGGGGCGCGGCGTATACTCGGCACCGACCACCCTCTCACCGTGCCCCCGGGGGTGGAGGGGGCCCTGGGAGGCACGCGCGCGCGCGTATGCGTCACGCCACGAAAACTGGGTCAGCTAGCCGCCTCGGTCTCCCCCGGTGGAGGGATGACTAACGTTCGGGGGGTGGTTGAGGCCGGCGTTCGGGGGCGGTGGTCGAGGTGTAGACGCGGACGCGGGTGAGTCGGAACCACGGGGGTGGCGGTAGCATGCGGTGGGGGTGATTTTGCGGTGTGGGATCGCGGGTGGTGTACATGGTCGACATCGGTGGCAGGGGGGTGGACCACCGCCGCCATACGATTTTTACGTATATCCCTTCGCGCCACCGTCTAGAAGCTCGCGTGTGTGTAAAGCATCGATGTGCTTGTGTGTGTGTGTGTGTGTGTATATGTGTGTGTGTGCGTGTGTGTGTGTGCATAATGATATAGTACCCGCGAGAGGGGTAAAGTATCACCACGCATGTTTGCTCATCGATACCGATGGGTCGTTTGGTCGGTTGGTCGGTTGGTCGGTTGGTCGGTCGGTAGGTCCGTTGTACATCAACGGACGTACATTGGCGCCCAGAAAATTCAAATTATAAAAAAAATATGTTTTTACCGCCTAGCGTTTAGCGTGTGTTTAAGTGTCGGCATGTATTTGTGTGGTCATCGATATGGAGGTGAGTCAATCGGCTGATTATTTGTAGACATACTAAGGTAGAGTGGTGTAAAACAGGAAAATGATGCCAAAAATTGTTGTTATAAGTGTTCGAAAATTCAAACATTTGAAAAGTAATATCATTTGTAGCATCTAACTGCTCACGTGTGTTGTCATAACGATAAAATATTGCAAGAGGGGCAAAATATAACTATGCGAATGTGCTCATCAATAATGGTCGGTCGGTTGTTAGTAGTATATTGTACACTCAGTGGTCGAAAAACGTAAAAAGGTAGTTACAATGATAATCATTGTTTAAAACAGGAAAATTAAAATTATAGAGAAAAAAAATATAGTACGTATTTTACTTCCTTAGGTATTCAAAAATATAGAGTTATGGTCAAATCAATAAATTTAAGTTCACCAAATACTATAATATACCTAATCGTAAACAATTTAAACTTTATATTTTTGGCCAGTTTATTTTTCGTTTTCCGACCACCGTGAGACTAATATTATCGTTAGCCGTCGTAGTATAGTGTTAGTATTTAGTAATATTAGTTTGTATATAATTATGGTAGAATGTTAAATATTGCTGACCTAATCTATTCTTTGAATTTTTATATCCTTCTATGAATGATCATCCATAGATTTTAGAGTTTGATTATAATAACACTAATACTATGATTCATTTTGCAATAGTTATTACGATACACGTAACCTAACCTAATAACCTAACCGACCGGTATCCGAACTTTGCGATTTATTGCTATAATATTATCGTTGTCCGCCGGTATTCTCTGCAAGAAGGTATATTCGTTACATTCTTAGCCCAGCACCATTGACACAAAACAATAATACGTAATATTATCATACAAAAACAACTATTTGCTTGAAATTGGCTGTTTAAGTTAATCAGACGGTCAGTTCTTCCTTATCAGCATGTATATACGTAAGCATTATACTGGTATGAATATAAAGGGTAAATTAATTAAATAAATTAAAAAAAGCTGTTCGCGCAAAACACCGTCACCATACTCCCTTGCCCTTAAAATCATAAATGCCCGAAAGTATCGTACACTAACATCACTGTTAACAAAAATAATGTCATATTAAAATCTATCTGCTTAATATTATAAAAATAGGTATAAAAAATGAAACGAACAAAAGAGTCGACGATATAACATTCTACAGTGAATACTCTAAATACCAGACACTCTTAGTTACTAAAACTTTGTTGAATTATACTGAAGTTTGTTATAAAAATAAATTTATGTTATCATTATAAAGTTATTAAACATATTATGTAGTAATCGACCAGTAGTATGTGATCATTGAGCTCAACAAGAATGAAATGTCGGTATACCTTGCGCATATTATTATAACTAGGTATATGTATATGTATTATAACTACTATTTTTAAACATCGTATGAAATTCAAGTATTAATTAAATAAAACAACACACAATTAATATATGAATACTGACGAGTATCTAACCTAAATAACAGCATATCACATGGATGATCACGAGACTGTGGCTTACAATACTTTTAATTACTCTGCAATGCATTAATAAAAAAAAATTAATTCATGCAAATCGATTACAATATAAAAACATAAAAGTTCTTATATATTATATAAAACTCGTATATGCAGTAGGTATATTATGAGTACACAATTATGTCTGCGTATTGTTTTATATAATATGTTTACATTTTCATATCGATTTTTATCATTATTAAAATTTAACAATAGCTTATTTGTCAATTTTAAAAGTTTCAATAGCATTCTGTTATTTAAATTGTTTAGACTGTTGAGTATCAGTAGAAATATTAAAATACGAAGACGGAATGGAACGACACCCAGAAATAATAAATGTCTCGTGCTTTTCATAGATATTATAAATACCTATAGATATTGTCTATACAATGTATTATATTATAAATTTATAAAGAACAATATATTAATTGCTGCTTACGATGATATTTATTTTATTCGTATAATTTTTTTTTCTCTATTAATAACAATTAATTATAAAGTATTTTTCTAGCTAAGTATTTTCACGATAAAAACTAGAGACAGTTAGACATTTATGATGTACTATGCTTATATAATATTTACGTGTAACGCAATAAATTAATATTAATGTGGTTACATTGTTAATAAGATATAATTACTATATACATGGCATAACTCGTAGGAAAGGTAATGCAAACCAACGGGACCCCTGTTATAATGTAAGGAATCGGGATTTAATTTTCTTATTATAAAGAAAATATTAGGTCTCGTGTCCTGAAATCCTGACATAGTGACACTATTTAATTCGGAAAATATTTAATACCTAACCATCGTAATATTTACGTACCTAAGATTTTGGCGAATGTACAATATTATATGGTAATACTTTTTATGATATAATTTTAAATTGCAATTATTATTATTATACTTATTTTAACGTTAAATTAAAATTATTTAATACCTACTATTTATATGTACATAAAATAATTGGAGTATTTAACATAATTATGGGGTAAAAATTAAATTTTTTTTTTTATATCAACATAATAATATTATGCTGACATAGAATTGGCTATTATTGTTAATTATATACTAGTTTTATTTTTTGGTCATTTACTTTTATTACTTAAATTGTAATTTGTTAAATATTGTTTTAGACTGAGATCTTAGACTATTAAACATCAATTACCTGTTAAATGTCTTTCATTAGGTTTACTGTAATTAAAATTTAGAATTCTAGTTATTTAACTAAATTAATTAAAACACAAATAGTAAAATAAAGTTGAAATGTCCAAATAATTATAAGCTAAAAATATATCTATATACTTTCTATTGTAAAAATTATAAAATATTAAATTGTATCCTTAACGTGTACCTAAGGACTATTTTAATTATTCAATTTAATGTTCATCTTTATAATTTTCCTTGTAATGTTTTTATTAAATTAAATATTATCTTACACCAATAAAATTTGTAGGTATAAAAACATATTGGATCATCGCTATAGTGTAGTAAATACAATATGTCATTAGTATCCAACAATTAGCTAAATAATTAGATTAAGTCAAGTTGAGTTAAGTAAACATAATACGTTTAAGTTAAATGTTAACAAATTGTACATTTAACTCATCAAGTTTAAAGTCGATATAGAAAAACGTACTAAATTAACTGAATTTAAAAAAAAGTATATTTACTTTTTTAATTAGTACTACGTTGATTGCATACCATATAAGATGGCATCTATGGACTATAAGGCTATAAGGAATACACAATATATAATTTCACCGTAAAGGTATTTTTTTAGAAGTAGGTATATTATGATAAAATTGTCAAACATTGTTATAGTACACAAAAATTCGAAACGTTAAGATGTTTTACGGACAGATATATAATATTATATTATATTATTAAACAAAAGTGATCATTATTTCTTGAGGTACATATTGTTGAGGTGTGACTATTTATTTTATTGGGTACAAGCATATTTATTATTTTATTATCCAAGGTTAAAGTGATCGACTACTAAAACACTGCGTAAAATTTAATATTACATTGCTATGTACGTATAAAAATAAAGAGTTAGAACCGAGTACGTAGAACACTTAAATCGCACAGGATTTAAAAGTCCTTTTGGATACAAAATATATGGTATACTTATGTGATAATTTGGATTTTCTGCAAGCTATAAAATTCACGGACTAGATGACTTATACGAAGTACATGCTTATTACCACTTTTACAATACAAAACACTATGTATATACATATAGACATATAGTATATAGAATCTCTGGGTATAGTCGTCGTCTAACGGGTATCTCGAGTGGTATTCTTTGGTGGGTGTTAGCCAATGATTATTACTTTCGCATCTTATATTATACGTGAGATGCGTGTGATGTGCAGAAGTGTAGTATAGTCGGTCACTTTAATAATATACCCTCAAAACACACGTGCTGTAAGTGTGTGTGTGTGTGTGTGTGTGTCCTATTTTGGGTAGCTGTATAGTATTTGGTATTATTGCGCGTAACATAATTAACTTCATTTATCCATGGCGGTGCGGCGGCGGTGTCGGTCGTAAATAATATTTCGCGTTTTATTATTTCTACTTTGACACACAGTATAATAATTCTATATACAACTTGGTAGGCGTGGTCTTAGTGAGAAAAACGTATTGCTCACTTACAGGAATATTGTCTCCGGTGATATATTATTTTTTAATGGGTCAATTGGGGACCACCGTCTATGGAACCAGCTGTGTGGTATTGAAAAGACAAACTTTTGCGAAACACATAAACAATGAGGCAAATTTAGCGAATATGTATCCACAGAACATGTCTTGCGTTCGAAATAATTTAACTAGGTACTATTGATTTAATACTTTGAGAAATTGTGAAAAACGAAATAGAGAAAATAAATTATATTATCATTTGAGTAAAATATCGTTATAGTATAAAATAAATGTACGTTGAAATCACCTCGCATTCCTATAGTTATAAAACTATATCCACCCGACACCAAAAAAAAGAAAAAAAATAACAAACTAAATGGCATCTCAGGTAATAAGCGAGATTATAAGTTTATCAAACGTAGGCAGCAAAAAAAAAGTGTACGAACACTAATGAAAAACTTGAAAAAAATACACATTCATATTATGAAGTTATGACAATGCGATTGGTGTGCTGGACTTAATCAATCAATGGTACTAACTCTTCAATAAATTATAAAATATATAAACTTTTTGTATGTGTTTGCTGTTTGTTCGTAAATCGAAATAATAAACTCGAGAAGAATAAAACATTTCCTACAACTTTCCACCAATGAAACTTAACTTCAGACAAAGCAAAGTTAAATGGTCATAACAATCATCAGATTGCTTTCAATAATATTTAGATTTCTAATAGTTTATTGTTCGAAGACGATTTAGTTATTTTTTCAATACAGTTTTACTGTTTAATTTAAGTTTTTCATTGATCAATACTGCATAATGTTATTACTTTTGTAATTTTGATATTTTTACGGAATACGTTCAGATTCAGAACGTTGTTAATAAATCAATATAAAATTCATAATATGATTCCTATATGCATAATTATAAATAAAAAAATAAATACGCTAGAGTATTTCAATATGACTAAATTTTTAAATACATAAAATATTATCATACAACACCGTGTCCAAAGTACAAAATAGCATTAAACGCATGATAGTTGGTCCCGTTGTTGAGAAATCAGATAAAAACTGAAAAATAGATAATTAATCAACAACGACATTATTTATTGACAATAATTTGCTCACGAAACAGAGAATGTGTAGACCTTAAATTTTAAGGTGTATTAAACATATTATATAGGTGTACAATGTACATCATAAGTTTGTTGTATAGTATATTATATAGAATTTCAACTATAGCTGTTATTGGAGAAATTGTACGTCCTATTCTATAACTTCTAAACCTTAGAAATTCATAATACCAGAGTTAAATCTTGATTACTATGCATAGTCTGTTGAACTATCTACAACCGTAATCACATTAAAAGTTTCACACAGTTCGCTTTTTTAGGCTTATACGCAAATACTATTGTCTATTGTTATTTCGATTAAAAACCTAGTACATAAAACTAATTGGAATATTTTATTTTATTTCATGTTTTTTGTTTCTTTGTTTTTTTTTATTGACAAACAAAATTTAATTTCAAATTGCATTACAATACTATAATAGCTAACTACCTACCAAAATTATTAAAACTCAACATTACAAAGGTAATGCAATATTTGAACGCAATATAAACTCCACATAACCAAGACAACTAAGTACGTATGGAGACGTTTTCAGTAAATATTTTTCCAATTAATGTTTAAAATTAAAAATAAAATTATCACCATGTCAATGAACAATAGTGTATGATTATATTTTTTTTCTTTTTAAAGTACTTATTTGGCTATTTAACTAAATTCAATATAAAAGAAAAAAGTTTTTATTCACTCGTCATTCAAACATTTCATGTAACCAATTGAATTTTTTGATTATTAAATTATTTATTTTCTTTAAATATTTATTTCGTGGTCGTACTCGTATATAAGTTTTAAAGTTTTGTCGAGTGGCGGGTGTAAGAGATTGACAGACCACATCAACAAGAAATCCTATATTTATCACAAGTATATTACCCAATGCTTATTAAAATATTTATTTAAGAATCAATAACAGTAGACACAAAATAAATGTTACCTAATATTATGTTTGACATGTAATTAACATTAAATTGATTTATACAATTTACCTTTTTTTAAGTAAGAGAGATTAATTTTTTGACATCTGAAAATGGAAATTGAAAAAGGAATTAATTTTAGTGAACATATTAATATTTTTAAGGAGTTAAATTTTTTTTATTGCATTATGAAAATAATGGATATTAGGGTTTTTTCATCAAGCATTTACGTGAAATTTTCGCTTGATCAATCTAAAGAAAATTAGTGTGACTTATCCTTTTTGGTTTGAACTTATATATAATGGTCGAAGTTCAGCCTAATGTTTTTTTTTACCCTTATTAATTTATTTTATAAGACATTATTGTGTCATTAAAAATTTTATAAATTAATAATTAATTTGACATATTGTATCTAAACTTCTGTGTAGTATCAGTTATGAAAAATATCGTGTTTCACTGATAGTATAGTTTATTAAATATTTAAATTTAGTATAATAACAGTTATCTAAGTATTTGATCTTAAAGTTACATTTTGTTACGATATTATTTAGAGTAAATGTATCATACTATTTGAAAAATAATAGTTGTTGACTTTCGATGAAATGTAAGTATACATTTACCGTAGTTAAGTGAAATATAATCTATAGGTAAAAACATAGGCGTGACTGTGGACAAGACTGTATGAAAATGTGTCTTTATAACTGATATGTATTAAACTACTCATAAACCACTAATATTAAAAAAAAACCCTCACATTTGCATTATTTTAAATTGTGTTATAATTAAATAATAATTATTTATTAAAAAATGTATTTTGATCGAATTAGAATGTATTAATAATAAAATTTGACATTAAAAATAGGACTTTAAACTTTAAAGTTATATATTATTACTCGTATTTCCTTAAATTTTGAAAAACCTTAAATAAATTCTGTAGCAAAATTATATTTCACTATCAAGTATTATCACAAATCAATTTATTTTTAGAATTATTATTGTATAAATATTCTGTACATATATCGAAAAAAGAAATGTATGGTTATGTATATCATGACATTTTTAGATTCTGAACGAAGTGATGAATGTATTGATTTTACAATGATGTGTGTTTTTTTTTTTTTGTGTCTGACGACAACATTTGGAACAGTAATAATGCTCCGATTCTTGACTTCAGCCCATCTTTGAATCGGAAAATTCATCTAGTTGGTACTTTGGGGGAATCAAAAGTAAAATTTTCAAATAGTTTTCAAAAAAATTGAGAAAAACAAAAAAAAAATGACAGAAAAACGGAAATTTTACGAAAATTCACTTTTCGACAAAATCGATTTTTTGATTTTGCTGTAACTCAAAAACGAATCATTGTAAATACATGAATTTTTCACCAAATGTTTATATTATGGTTATCTCTTTACAGTTAAATTTTCAAAAAATTTTGACCATTTTTAAGCTACTTATAGACAATTGAAATTTTCGACTTTTCTAAGTTTTTTTTCTTCAAATGCCGATAAAAATTTTTTGGGTGGCCAGAAAATCTTGAAAATTTAATAAAAGGTTTCTTATAAGTTGTTCTTAAAGTGATAAAAAAAATCCGAAATCGTTAGTCACAATTTTTTTTTATAAGTGCTTAAAGTTCGAATTTATACGAAATATTTCAAAATTTAAATTAAATTTCATACTCTCATTATGCGTATGTTGCCAAATACTTTTTTTATTAATAAACAGATACTATAAAGCAACTATAGTAACATATAAAAACTATACTATTTGTTTCAAAATAGAATATATGACAATATTTAAATATAATATATCCTAAACTGACAAATCATCTTCGTTCAGAATCGTTTTTCGTATACAATGATAGGTATATCATTGCATTCAAATTAACCTACCATAGTCCGAGATCAACCCCACCTCCTGCAGCAGAGCGATACCCACTTACCCACTTTTTTTTAATGTATGGTTAATTTTTTTAATTAAATAACTGTCAAATTGCTCTTAACTTGACCTATAAGTGTCCAAAGTCCTAAGTAGTTTAATAGGTAAGTAATATTATCATATATTATAAACAATTATTTTGGTTTGGAATATGTAATTTAAAATATGTATATCGTCATTTCGTTATTGAAAAAAGCAAAAAGTAGGCTAAATACAACAATAAAATAAATTTAAAAATTGTCGAAAAAATCGGTTTGTACCTAATATTAAATTAATTTTCAATATTATACTAGAAAATTTAAGTGAAACGTCATTTTACTTCAGTGTCAGTTACAGAAATTTTATAACAAGCAATTGATGAACATAACATTATGAATTCAAAAACTAACCCGTTTGGAATGTTATTATTGGGTAGATGGATATTACGAATGCGATATTAATTTTAAATTAATTTACCGACCGGTTGTCCCATTAGAACAGCGATTGGGTTGAAATAAATGTTTATCAGAGGAACCCGCATAATCTTCCATCACACGCCCTGGGAAAACTGTCAAATTTCACCATGGTGAGATACATTTAAGTTTTAGACAGACGGAATATGATAGCCGCTTCGATGATAACTAGCTTGAAAATGAATGAAGGTTTTTGGGCATTACATTTTTTTGAAAAAAATGAAAACAGCTATTGGTTAGCTTCCTAATTTTAAATTATATTCCTATAATATATATAATGTATTATATTTGTTTGATTTTAAATGATTTTATATTTTTTAGTTTTTAATTTTTTTAACTACTTTTTATACAACTTTTACATCGATTCAATGCAGTTTATTTCATGAAAATTTATCAAAAGTTTGTACGATTATAGTGAATTAAATCCTACCGTGTTTTAAAATTAAAGGTAAATAACATTTACTTAATATGTATATAAATATGCTTTTATTCTGACTTATCATTTAACAAAGAATAATTTAGGTGTAGGTATACGGTTAAAAAAAATAAAAATATATTTTTCATTCTGTTAATAATTATATAGTTTAAACTTCTCCATCAAATCTTTGACAGTCAGAATGAACATAAATTCACCATAACCCAGTTTATTCTTACTTATTTATTGAGTGAAATAGGAAACGAATACAATCCGCACAATTTTCGATAAGAGTTGTTTAAAGACGAATTTAATATTACATTCATTTCATTTGAAATTATATATTTATTTTGTATTTAAATAATAGACATACCTATAGTAAGTGTTATTTCAAAGTAATTGACTAAGAAAGCTCACCACTACTTTTCTCGAATAATAAATTTAATTCAATTCTGGTTTTTGGAACGCATAAGACGTATAATTGAGACCCATATTTTAAACTATACATAATATACATCTACTTAATATATTTTATCTGAAACCATAGAAGGACTATTATTCTTAGTTCTTACTGAAAGTTGAATACTCGCTATTGTTCGTCAAATTAAACATGAAATTATACTAAGATAAAAATTCGATTTAGATATGTCAACTTTTTTAAATAAACCAATCAACTACCAAAACACCAATACTTACAGTAAAAAATGGTAGTTAAAATTAGAAAAAAGTGCGTATCATCACCATAGGATATTCATTAAAAATAATATGTTCCGTACATTTTAAATTCCAAACATTAGAATTTTAATGAAATATACATTAACGAAGAGCAGAAGGTGAACGTAATATCACCCAGCTGTATACATAATACGTAGTGCTTGTATTCTTTTTATCTGTTTTTAAAATATTTAAATAGTGTTTTTATATCCTATAATTTTGTCCAATTAGAGTACAAATGTATTACGTCTGACAAACGCGCTTAAAACGAATTTATATAATCTACATTCAGGTACTAATTATATGAAAACAACCGTCGATGAGTTGATATTATGATAACGTTCAGGGCGGCGGTTTTTATGTTACTTGCACATCGATAACGAACATTGATTGCAATCCGTTACGGTAAACATTTACTGTTTGCCCATAATGTGTTCTAAAGGTATTCTACATAAATTATTCAACAGGTTATCGATATTATTATATTTATTAAATAATTTAAGCCCAAGATGGGGCGAGAATACAATAGTTAAGCAATACACAACTTGTAAAAGAACACTCAATGTTAGATAAAAATATAATAACATCATATAAATGCATTAATTAATACTAAACTGCATTTAAAGTACAATTATTTAATTTAGGCTTACTATCTTTAAATAAATCAACATTATTGAAGACATTATTGAAGACATTATAGGAGATAAGTTTCGAAACATTGGGTTACTTAGAACAATAATTCTTTTTACTTGGTATTTGCTATAAAACAACGGAATATTTATTATTGGAGAAAAAATAAGATTGATCGTGTTTGGCGAATCATCTGTATATTATTATAACTACCTGAATAAATACATTTTTGTTTAGCACCTCTTAACGAATAGTCATCATTGATAACGCTCGTCTAAATTAGAGATGGGTCAAACTTCGCAAAATCGAACTCGAATTCAAACTTAATTTAATTTTTTTTAAATGTTTAAGAACGAACTTGAACTCGAATCTATTTATGATCAAACTTTTTTCTTTCAAATATTTCGATTATTTAGAACTTTTGATAATTCCTGCAAAATCATTATCCAACCGATTTCAACGGGGTTTTCACAGGTCTTGTTCTATATAATATTTCAATTTAAGGAAAACGGGAAAAAATCATAGGTAGACAGATTAATCTCAACTCAGACAAAGTCAGGGAGGAATACAGCCAGTTTTTTTTTCACCAAACTTGATCCATTTCCCGAACCATTCGATGTACATCGATTCTAATATTAATTTCCAATGAAAATCGGACTATTTGAATTTATCAGAGCTAACGATTTTTGATAGTCCGAGAACACATCCATACTATAGTATAAACGTACTCAGTATATCACTATGACTATAATAATGCGGATGTAGGCGTAACCTAACGTACGCGCGTATCGACGTTCTACGAACATTTCCTTACACCGCGGGTAATCGCGTTTACGAACGCGCTACAGTACTGCCTTTCGAAATTAACCTACACTCGCCAAAGTGTCCTTATAAATGTAGGTAGGTACTCAACTTAAACTTGTACATAATATATATATATATACACGTTGGCATGTATATTATTCTGTTTACAAGTTACTAAAGTCGTGTGTACAACAACAACTACCCGTAGTGTAACTGCTCCGGCACAACGCCGTTCGCCATAAATGTACACGTTCGTATACCCATATTATATCATGGTTCATACCATCGTAAACCTACCGCGTTAATATGTTATATTGTTCATATATTGACATACAAATGTATTATTATATCGGTACCGCGCGCACACATTATAATAATATATCGTATAAGATGTTTACATTCGCAACAATACCCCCATACGCGTTTCCTACGAAACACCCCTTCAACACAGTTTCACAGTGAGTACACAATTTATAATAATTATTATTATTTCAACGGTATTATAATTATTATTATTATTATTTGTATGTAGGTAGGTACAGAAAAAACACATGCGTCACGTATTACCCGACAAAAATAATATATCACACGCTTGTCCCGCGACAAACTACAGTTCGTACACAGCTGATTATTAAAACATTCACAGTTCACACCACGTTTGCGACTGGCAAATACCTTATTTTTATGCATTAGGTACTTTTAAAATTTAAATTTGGAAAACTATTACAACTTTATCTTTTAATGTGATTATATCAATAAGCATCGCACGTCTTGTGAACTTAAAAAAAATTAAAACAGTCGTCATTGTGTTTTAAAATGACTAGATCGATGCTTAGTTTTAGTAAATTACGGAGATAATTTGTGTATACGTTGGCTCAAAACTAAGTGCTATCTTAAAACACGAAACCAGTCGGGAGAGCAATTTTAAACTTCAACATTTCTTTTTCCTAATGAATGGTTTTTAAAAATATTCGAATACAAAATTAACAAAGTAGTTCTGACATAGAACATTTTGATTATTGATATATTTTTTTAATTAGTACCTAACAACTTTTACGTTTTGAGTTAAATCAATTTATAAATTGTAAGCAGTTCTTATCTTCTTGAATAATAATAAAAAAAAAGTAAATTCTTTCTGCTTGTTGAAAATACAACTAAATTGCATTCTCCTTTTCTTTTTAAAAAAAAAAAAACAGAATAAAAGTAAATTAAAAAGATATAATGATTTTGACATAATATTGAAATTAAAGTTGTATTATTATGGTAATATCATAATTTAATAATTTCATATTTTGTGAATAAATTTATTAGTATAATAATGGTATTATTATTTTTACTTTAAGATAGCACTTTTTGGTTATCAATAACTAATTGTTTTTTAAGCGGATAGAACTTTTTTGTTTTACTATTTCAATTAAGGTAATATTATATATAAAGGTATTAATCACTATTAAATAAAAAAATTGTAAATTATATGAACTTAGTACCTTTTAGTGGAGTGAAGGTTTTAATAGTTTGTCTATATGGTTGCTTATGAGCTTGAAGAATAGAATTTATTTATAATTTATTTATTCATTTATTTATATATATAATATGTATAAAATATTGAATTCAAAATAAATCGATTTAGGTTTTATTCGTTTTAAGTATTACAAATGTAATTTATAATTTCAAATAGTTATGGGTATAGGCACATTTTTTTAAGTTTAAAGATTAGTTTAAATGAGATTCAAGTGTCAAATAAGCACCGTTTAATAGAATAAAGATTTACATAAAAGGACAAAAATGGTGAGACACCGTGTAAGTATAAACATGAATAATAATGACCTCAGAAAATAGGTAAAAATGATTCCATGAGAGTGAGTTGATTCCTAAAACTTACTTAATAATGTATGAATTTATTCCATCAACATACATATAATATATATATATATATATATATATATATGTTAATTCCCAAATTTTGACCTATTATCGTTACAAAGGAGATATCACAAAAAGTGTGTCTAAAAAATTGTCTGACATTTTTTTTTTTTAGTTTTTAAGTTTGGTTAACTATCATATTATTATATTTTAACCCTACACTAATAATAATAATAATAATAATAATAATTAATAATTCAATAATAATATAATGCTCTCATGGCTATTTAAAAATAAGTAAAACTTTTTTTGATTTAGTTATTGTCAAATGTTGTCAACTGTCTTTATATTTAGCTTTTAATTGTATTATAAGAAGCTACTTAAAATAAGGTAAACATTAAATTTTCAATGCACTCTTTCAAAAATCTATAGATGACAAAGAAGTTTTTGATTATACTTATGCATAATTATTCACATGAATATGTATATTTATTTCTCACACTAAATTTGTAAATTTTTCATTGATATTAAAAAAAAAAAAAAAAGATTCAACTTAAACATATATCATAATGACTAGGGCTCAGAAGTTGATGCATTTTACATTTTTTTTTGGAACTTTTTAGACGATGCTCTCCTGGCCACAAATCTGTTTCATAAGCATGTGAATCTAAATAACTAATTTTTATTTTGCATTATTTTGCATTTTTTGGTGTTTATTACTTTTTAAGTCATTTTTTGAGATTTATAGGTAATTTTCCTACATTTTTAGTTATTTTTACTGATTTCACACTAATTCATTTCTTATCGTTTCTTGTCATTTACTTTCGATAACATAAAATATGCTCTAATTGTACAATGCAATGATTTTGATTTTTAAATAATTTGTAAGCATTGATAAATTTATAAAACAAATATTTTTAATTTTTTAATTTTCCTATTTTAAGGACATTTTTGTCATTTTTATGTCATATTTTGAAATTTATAGTAAAATAGAGTAAAATATTTAAAAAAAAATGTATTTTTATTAATATAAAACTAATATTTGTAATTTTTTTAGGTCATTTTTTTAGGACATTTTTTGCCATTTTTATGGTCATTTTTTATTGTTTTTAAGGTCATCAACTTCCGAGCCCTAATAATGACATAATTGCTCCTAAATAAATTCGCTGGTTTCGATTTAGATCGCAGGTACCTGGGAATACAATTGTACATAATATTGTTTAAAAAATATTTATATAATATAGTAGAAGTATCTTACTTCAATAATATTATTGAAACTAAGTAAGTCACACGGATAATATTTTATTACATGATATCGATATGTAATATTCGTCAACTAAACGATTTCCTAAGTAAATATTGTGATTTTCATTAAAAATGATGTCTTATATAAAATTAACGTACAACATATTAATATTCCTTATACGCCCTAACGTTTTTTTAAGAAACAAATAAGCAAATAAAATTACACATACTTTTTTATCTGTTATAACTAAGATAATACTATAACAATCATCATTATCTTTACTTATAATATTTGATTTTATTATTGATAATTATATATTATTATTCAAAAAGAAAAATCGGCTTGCATTATTAAATATTTTAAAAGACTTGGGTTTACTTTCCAAAAAACAATTTTAAAGGTTACAGGTTTTTGGATTTCTACGGGTATATGGGTTACGGTTGAATTTGGCGAGGAGGTGTAAAGCTCGGTTAAAATGCATATTTTACCTCAAGATTATCCTTTAACGGTGGTATTATTATATTGTTGTATCCACTTTGATTATGAAAATGCAATAAATAATAACCAATGGTACTAATATTTGATTATCATAGTATACTATGGTCAAAAACGTACGTGGACAGAACGACAAATCGCATTACTGCAGTTATTAAACGATCCATTGCGAGACTTTAGATTTTTAATTATATTTTCGTCAACCGGATTCAGACTTAGTCGTAATTTTCTCAGTGACGAGTGATATTAAACCAAATGTGTCAAGCATAATATTATGCGAATCACGTGTCGCGTCCAAGCGAAACTACATGAGGGCACTGGGCGTATTTGCGACCGTGAACTTTTAAAAACCAATGAAATTCAAATAAAATATAACATTAATATTATCTAGTGAGAATTTTTTACTATTACATGACATTATAACATTATTATAACATTATTATATCGTGTTTAAATATAAGTAGTATGTTTTGGTTCCTTCCGTATTCCCCGCAAATCCCGTGAATCCCATTATCCCACCCTCCCTATCGTGCGCGTGCCATGCCCCGCAATGCCTATCGCGGCCATGCCCCCTCCCCTCCCATCCATTCCTATCCAGTCTCACTCGTCCCGACAGATGACAGTACTTGACATTTTCTGTAACACCTTATTGTTATAAGATATATTGATATACACCTATACGTTTTCCCATTTAACCAAAAATCATTAGGAAAATAATATAATGAGCAATATAGGAAAATTATATTAATATTAACATGATGGTATAAGTTTTCTAATATTTTAATTATATATATAATAATATGTTGTGATATATTATGAAAGATTTATTAAGATATATTATAATTGTTATGTTTTTGTTAACATGAATGATCCATAATTATACTAAATATTTTCTGTGAATATGCAATATGTCATATATGATAATTATTTTTATAAATTATTGACTAATAATTATTAATTATTGTTGTACACTCCGATAATATTATAAATATATTTTTCCACCTTCAGTTTACGTTATATTATTTCATTTAAGTATAATATATTTTATATAATATTAACTCTATATATTTATATATTTATATTTACTACATCTTTCATAATATATCACAACATGTTATTTTATATATATAATTAAAATATTAGAAAACTTATACCATCATGTTAATATTAATATAATTTTCCTATATTGTTCATTATATTATTGTTAATGGTTGTATCATTTAAATATCACTCTATATTATATTTTATTTTAGAATACATAGGTGATTATGATTTAATAGTTCTGTATTTACCTAAAAGTGTAAGGTAAAAGAGAAAATTCATAATAATAATAATAAGAGCTCGTCAATGTTTCAGCAGTCATTAAAGGTTAATTAAAAGTGAAACACTCACTTTTCATAATAACATTTTCAAGAGTTTTAACCAGTGTTAAACATTATATCGATGAATAATATAATATTCATTTATTAATTAAATATATTTTTCTCTTAGACATATATTATCTTATTTTTTCGTATATTATATAACTATTGTAGATGAAAGGAGTAGCTTGAAGAACAGTGGACCTTTGAGTGAAATCAGGTCTCTTATATTACTAAACATCTACCAAATCCACATAACTATAAAACATATGATAAATATTTATTTTCCATGTATTGGAATGGAAAGTGATGTCCATAACGAATTGTATTTTCCTAATGATTTTTGGTTAAATGGGAAAACGTATAGGTGTATATCAATATATCTTATAACAATAAGGTGTTACAGAAAATGTCAAGTACTGTCATCTGTCGGGACAAGTGAGACTGGATAGGAATGGATGGGAGGGGAGGGGGCATGGCCATGATAGACATTGCGGGGCATGGCATGTGCACGATAGGGAGGGCGAGGTAATGGGATTCACGGGATTTGTGGGGGATACAGAAGGAACCAAAACATACTACTAATATATAATATTATTATTTAACGAATGTTTATTATCTGCATTCAATATTATTTGAGCGAGATGCGTCGATGATCAAAAACTGTATAATCAATGCGCTTTACGATATTGTCCGATGCGGACCATCTATTATAGTTGTCGCGGAAATGTTAGTTTTTATTTGTATAATATTATAATGACCGATTATCCGCGTTAATCAATTACCATCATGATACAACAATTAATCTCGAACACTGTCGAATTTACCACGCGTTGTTAGTCTGTTTCTGATGTGAAACACGCACTAATGGAATTCGAATCATACCATACATACATATTTTATCTTGTAATTTTCTATGACGAATCGTTATTATTACTAGGTATTATTTTTTTTTTTTATAAAAATATTTAATGTTTAATTTATATAATACCCGTAATAAAAAGATCTATTGTACAGGCCAATGGTATAGAAATATTATTAAACACGCGCATCATAAAAGAAAAAATCATGGAACCGCAACGTTAAACATTATTAATATTTTTAAAACAGAGTTTTTAAGTGAATAATAAAAACAATTTTATTCAAATCAAAATTATTACATAATATTTTCGGTGTACATTAACATTTTATATTATCTATTTATCAAAACCTTTCCTCAAATAAGATAAAATTATATTATATAATATGATTATATTTAATAATATCTTAAGATATATATTATAATATTTAGCTTATTCACATCTGAAAAATCAAACGGTTTAATAAGTTCAAGCAATTTTTAATATTTAAACGTTTACATGAAAACAAATAACTATAAAATTATTAAATTTAATAGTTTTTTTTTTTTAAGCTAATTTGTCTGTTATTTTTAACATTAATAATTGCGTTTCTAAGTTCAAACTTAAAATAAACAAAAACATTTTACAAAATACATAATATACATATTCTAAAAATATCTGAAAGAATTAATGGAACTTGCCTAATGTGTCTTGTAATTATTGTAATTTTTGTTATTCTAATACATAATTATTTTATTGATAATAATAATAAATGTTTGATTACTATACGATTTGTTTAAAATGATCTTGAATTTTGTTTTAATTTCTTTAAAATAAAATAGAAAAAAAAATAAAAAAATGAATATCATAACGACAAAAAAAATTGTGGCAAATACCAAATACAGATAAGTAAATAATATAAATTGTATACTAGTTAAATATTGATTATTCGCTATAAATAAATATAATATATACATATATATATTTATAAATATTAAATATATTATATTATATTGATCTGATGATAATAATCCTAAATATAAAAGTATTGTTCGTTGTGGCTGTATAACACAAACGTACATTTGGTGTGCATTGTGCACATGGCACAGTCTAAACTGTTGTCGACTTAAAGAAAAAGTTTAAAAAGTTAAACTTGTTTTCTATAATCCTGAAATTTTTTCAATAAGTAGATTTTTAAAAAAAAAAAATAAATTCATACATTTAAAAAAACTCCGGCAGTTATCTATAATCAAGGTGTAACTAAACTAATATAACATTATTAGACGAACAAATATAATGTAGTTAACGCTTACCATGTGGGTTATTATTGTAGATATTCGGTATTGAGAATTGTTCAAAATTATTATAAAATGGTCTAATGTTTAAGTTTCATGAAAGCATTTTTTTAATTTTGACTTAAAAATAAGTTTTAATAATAAAAAAAAAATTAAAAAAATAGCTCATCTTTATATATATATATGTATATTTTAAATTTATCTAGACAATTATTGGTAAGTTACCTCGTTTTAACGGATGTATTGACATAATATACTAGTTAAATTTCAAATAAATTATTTCTAAAATATATTTCTGAGCGAAGATAGTATATCAACTTTTATTTCTAAGAATATTTTATAATATACATATTTTTATAGTAAGTTATTAGTAGTTATTTATATTTTTAATATTATTTTTTAGGATAAATTGAAATTATTTTTAACAGAAACAAATCATACTTAATATCGTATTCATCTATTGTTGTATTAACTTACAATTCAATAATGACGCACCACAAAATATTTAAAAAAACATATTATGTTTAGGAAATGCTTATATAAATATTTCGTGAAAATTTAAAGGCTCTATGGTTTTTATTAAATAAAAACGATATTGATTTTGTCGATAACTCGTGATGCCTAGTGGTGTCACTTTTCGCTTGACTATTCATGTGTCAAGAAGTTGCTCACATTTCAATATAGCAGTATACACTGCAGACCACATTTAAAATATAAATATTGGTTTCCGATTTCAAAACGATTCTGTTCTTTTGAAAAAACAAAATATAATATATTATCTCAAATATTTAACTAAAGATTGAACTTTCCATAACCTAGCTTTTTGGGTATCATATTATTGTGATAAAAATAGCTTGTTAAAGAATTTCGCAGTAAATATTATTAAAATTAAAATACTGTGGGAGTCTTATAATATGTTATTACACATTAGTAATTCAAATTACCTACTCAAACATAATAGCTTTAATGCTTTATAATTCACTTTTTCAATTGTATATTATAATTGAATTAATTATAATTAGATAATATACGCAATAATAATACGATATTATATTAATAATTTAAATATTATATTTTTAGTATAAATTTAGTATACGAATATATTTTAAGTAAGCATAAATATAATAATATCATACACAGTCGTGTTGCGATAACTTTAAGTTTAAGAGAGATAAAAACTCCCTTCGAGATATGTATTATTCGAGAAATCTAACTCAGAGTTATATTCATTTAAAATATATAATTTATATTTCTAGGGGAATACAAAAAAAATAGAATTGTCAAGTTTTTCGAGTTATCAAGGTTCGAGTTATCGCGACTCGACTGTAGATATCGGTATGTATTCGACATAATATATTATATATATGATGATTTTTTTGAATCAGGAAACCATTATCTTTGTAAATATTTTTTAATAAATAATTTAAAATACTTAATCAATATTATATATATTTTTTTTTTTTATGATAAAACTGCTTACATTTTTAATTTGATTCTGAAGTAGAATATTTTTCCAAGAATTCATTATGAAAACCAGATTTTTAACAAGTTGTTAATTAGTTATAAATGTATGAGTGTTTAAAGTTTTGTGGAGTGGTGTGGATTAAAAAAAGGGTAACACCGCTGGAATTCAAACTACTATTACGCAATTCTTACCTTTAAAATAATATTTTTAAATTATAACTAATAAATAATTCATTCGAAATTCTCAGTAAAATATTCTGCTTCGGAATATGAAATAAAAAATGTATGTGGTCAATCCAAAAAGTAAAAACTTAAAAAGATTATAATAGATAATTGATTTTATAAACTGTTGTTTTATAATAACTTCAAAAATATTATATTAGCAAAAAAATTAAACTTTTCCAACTAATGTGTGTTTACTTTCAATACAATCAACCCGCATATAATATAATATTATAGGCGAACTGATCTATAACACGACATTATTTAATGTTTTTACAAATTTAGAATCATAAACGTTATGTGTTTCGTATTATTTTTATAACAAAATATATAATCTTTATAACGTTTAATAAAACGCGTCGCAGTGTTGATCGTAGCAAATGGATATTGTTTCGTGAACGCGGCAAAATAATAATTGACATCACTGTCAATCATTATCCAATCACTATGTGTCTATGTATAATAATAATATGAAATCACTAGAACATGTGGTTTCTTCATAACGCGTTGAAAATACGATCAACTTTGCACGTTGTGTATAATATACAAAACGCAAAATCAAATCAATAACATCATGTTTCTTATTTTGTTATTAAATTAATCGCCTAAGCACTTACTCGTTTAGACAGACGCGATTAATATCGTTATCTGACATTCGACAGCGAAAACGTCAAAACACAGTTTGCCCGTCTCGGGTTCGCTTGATCGCAGCATAGATATTATTATTATCGTCATCATCATCATCACCACAGCTACCACCGTTTTTGAGAACAAATTCTTCGGATTCTACGATATTATTTTTCATTAAACCGATTATACTCGGTGCTTCCTCGAAACGTATTATTGTAGGTACTCGAAAACATTAAAGATACCGAATTTTCGTCATTCGCACCGGCGGAAGTATGATATTATATTCTGTAAAATGATTAACCAAACATGCTCAGTCCCATTTTTCTTCAATAACGCAATTATTAAAATACGATTTTCAGGATTTTAAAATATACTTAAAGAGATATTTACCTACTTAAAGAATGTTTTGTCGAAATACAGACTTCTATTTTTTAAATAAGTACCCCTCTTTTCTACCATAAATTATTTATTAGATAAAATGATTTTTAAAAGTATAATGTGTCTAACTCAAAATTCAAATTAGTAATATCTCAGTTATTGAAATGTTTTAACCAAGGATAATGATAGTCCCGAAAAATTATTCAAAAAAAAAAATGAAAATATATGTGTATGTAATGTTGGATCTAGGACACTTATTAATTATATACAGACCTTTTTTGAAAATTATGAATATTGATAAATTAATATAAAATTACGGCTAGATTTTTATAGTCCATTACCGTGAACCTATTATACTTAGTACAGAAAGTTAAATAACTCAAAAACTATGTGCTAAATTATTTACATTATAATAGTGAGAAAAAGCTTCCCATTTGAAAAACGTTTGTTTCTTCACTCCATAGATAGTACACAGTCTCAAGAATTTAAATATATAATCTTTAAATGTATTTAAAAATTTTAAGAATTAATTTTAAAATAATTGTATTATTTAAGAAAAAAAAAGAGAGCATGCGAATCATCCTGTATGTATGATATTATATCATTATAATACTATGATAGGTACCTTTATATTTATACAATACGAATACGTCGTCATAATTTTAGACATATGCTCAAATAATGACATTTACTGAATTCAGCGCGTTGTTAAAAATGATGCGCGACGGTCGCGTACACTGCGCCATCGTGTACACAATATTATATACAATATAATAATACGTGACTAACAAACATAAGCATCTCACCGTTTGTGGATCGGATACGTTAACGGCGTTTGTCATTTAAATAATAATATGAGCGTCTGAGGCGAGAAACACATTTAACCAAGTTTGGAAAGGTGTCGTTATAATATTTTATTTTTTAATAATTGTATTATAATGCCTCTCTCCCCTTAGCACCCCTTTTAACCAGAGAAGCTAAAATATAGTATTTTAATAAGTATAACAATCAGACGACGTTAAAGCATATTACTCGAATAATTCAAAAC
The DNA here is from genome assembly GCA_020882235.1 of Schizaphis graminum. Taxonomy (NCBI): domain Eukaryota; kingdom Metazoa; phylum Arthropoda; class Insecta; order Hemiptera; family Aphididae; genus Schizaphis; species Schizaphis graminum. The sequence continues at coordinate 86,689,521 of CM037033.1, read as the reverse complement.
ATGAATTCACACCGTATTCATCATAATAATATTAATATTTTAACAAATTAATTGTATTTATATATTATAACATAACTCTGATAATGCTAATATCAAAACCGCTAAAAAGCGAAAATAAATGCAGGTATCTAACGCAAATATTTTATTTATTAAATTTAATATTAAGTAATAGGATATTAATATTTATTTAATTTATATTAAAAATGAAATAGGTGTACAGTATGAGTTAAATGTACCTCGTAATTGTATAAACACTGTTATGGAAACCGCATTAATTTTAAATTCAACGATGAATAATTTTTATGATGAAAAACGATTCTGAGTAAAGACAGTCTTACATTGTATGTATGTATGTACAGTGGAACCTCGATAACTCGAACCTCTATAAGTCGAATAGTTGAATTTTCGATAACTCGAATTTTATTTTCGCCCCCAACCGATTCAAGTTATCGAGGTTCCACTGTATTTATTATTATATATATGAAATATAATTTAAAATTCTTAACCATAAACAAATAATTGTATTATATATTTAACTGAAATAAAATAAGCCTTAATTATAATATGTGACATATTTTTAAATCAAAAAAAAGCCTCCCAAAACTAGATCAAATTTTCTATAAAAAACCTACATCGAAGTTGATGATCAGAGAATTATTTTATACTAGAAAAATTATCTTCAGACATAAAAAAAAACAACCTTCCTTATAAAATGATCCATTCAGAATCTAAAAATATACTAATTTGAGTTAATTAATTAGTTTAAAGTTTTCATTTATGTTTACTAATTATTAATCATGTATAATAGGTATATATAGCATTTATTTATATTATTAAAATAAAAGTAGTAAGACTGCTCATAAAAACGATAAATTCAACATGCATACATTGAAAGTATAATTCACTCTCATTAAGTCGATATTATAATTAAAATACCTACTCGAAAATGGGGTAAAATTTTCTTGTTTTCTGCGCGCAAGATAAAACAATTTCAAAATTTTTATTTTTTAAAAATGTCAACATAACGTGTACAATAATTAACATCTGGGGCATAGGCGTAATTAGGGGAAGGGGGGCTTGACTTCCCCAGTTTTATCCATAGCTCTTCCAGTTTTTAAACGATTTTACTTGAAACTTATTAAAATTGTTGAAACCATTTAATTAAAACTAACAAAATAATTTAATATTTATTGACGTTTATATACATATATACAACACGTCTATAATTGCAGCTTATCAGTTATGATTTCCAATAGGAAATTTATTTTTAAATTTATCCTCAAATGACAGAAAAAAATTTACGGTAAAGGTTAATACAGTTTATAATCTAGGTATATTATTTATATTTTTTATTAATAAATAGGTAGATATTTTATTTTTTTAAGCTCTCTATTTTTATTGATAATACAGTAGCATGTAAAAAGGAAGTGTTAGGAGGTTATGAGTGTTATAACATTCTCATTTTATTGTATATTTATTATGAGTAAATATGCATAGCTTATTTTTATTGAATTAACAACCAGGTTACTTAAAACTGTATTGTCAAAACATGCCTACCTACCTTATTTACAAACAATTTAATATTTTGGGCTTTTACCACATTTCCCTTTAAAAAAACTCCAATGTAAGTAATTACTAGGTGATTATGAGAGGTAGAACATTTTTGATTAAATATGAGACTTGTAAATATTTTTAGCACCCTCAGAATTTTGACCCTAGTTGCGCCTATGATTAGGGGGGATTTTTTTACGCGTTTCTTTCCTAATCAAAATATTAAACTATCTATTGTGTATTTGTGCATGATATTACAACGTAACTGTTTAGTCTAATTAACACACGCGTATTATACAGAAGATACTTAATACTGATGAACGTCGTAGAATAACGCGTTTACGAGTCGAATCACGATTGTCGACGGATGAAGAAATAAATCAAGTTACGGTTGTTCAGTGCCGGTATTAACGGAGTGCACGGTGTTGAATGTGTTCAAGCACATTTTATATTATTTATATTAATATATAATATATTAGAACAGTGTTCGCACGCGATTCAAAGAGGATGTTTTATAACTGATTGACATTTTTTTTTAAGGTATTCTATCGAACAAAAAGAGTAGTTATTAAATTACGTACGTAAATATTATTGTTTTCTACGTTTTATCCACCTCCGAGTGTTATCACGTCCTATGCAGCCATATAATATAATATTTATTATGAAATGTATTAATAAAAACGAAATGCACTGTCGAAAATAAAAATTAAAATAATCACATAAACTGTCCGTCGCTGTTGTTTCGAAACGCGCTGGCTATATTATTATAATAACCGTGCATTGTAATTGCACTCGACAGCTGACTTATTATGTGACAATTAAATTCAAAATTTAAACGCATTTAGTTGTTTGGCAAACATGCATATTAGCCTACTCGACTGCAAACTCAGTCATCCGAATGTCATATACACACCACAATTGTCACCACATAGCCAAATAGGTGGACATTGTAGTCAAGTATCATAGAAGGGGCCTTATTTTCTTTTTCTTTTTCAAACGAACCTGTTACACTTCTATATAAAATACTATTTTACAATATTTATGTTGCCTATATCAAATAAATATTATTTAATAATTATTTATGAACGTATAATTAGTTAATAAATAAATATTATAATATTATAAAATGTTTTCCAAATTTTGATCAATACTTATTTAATAATACGATAATACGTGCAAATCGCGAATTTAAGATAATACATTCACAATGAAACCTTGTTATTTTGTTTATTTTTTTAGTGTGATTAACATATAAAAAAAATATAGTGATTACATATTTACTACAATCTTAAATCTTAATCTTACTATTTTTTTTGCTTCAACATAATATATGTATAATATTATTATAATATAATGATTGCCATATAATATTTTTGTAGATATTATAATAATATTGATAACAATAATAAAATTAATTGATTACGGGACATAGACTTATCGATGTTAATATTAAGTTTTAATATTTCAGAAAAATGTCAACAAAATTCATTTTTTTAAATGATACAGATTTTATGGGTGCATATCCCTAATGATTCTTCTTTTCAGCTAAAATAATGTATTGAATATTAATATTTACGTGACTATAAGAGTGTGAAGTAATGATGCACATTATGCATTATTGTGCATCCTTCCGCCTTAAGTATCTATATGCTTTCTGCATTGCATATTTTTACGGTAACGCAGTAAAGCGATACGTAGGTACCGTCATAAAATACGCAAACATATTTTTCATAATCGATGCGTGGAATATGGTAGATAAAATTAATAGTATGTCAAACTATATTATTATTTTTCTTGTTATTCGTTTTTAATTTTTATCAGCAAAATGCACCAAATTTATTAGGTATATTATTATGTACATCGAATACATAAAATTCATTATTTAAATTAATTATACGAATTTAATATTATATTTAAGACTGTGGACACAGGATTTCCGTTCATATTGTTTAATTCGCTCCCAAAAATAATCAACAATTAATAAAATAATAATATAATATCAGAAATCAGACTATTTGTTTAGTATTCTTGGCGTTAAGTTTACAATTTATTTGTGATAAAAAAGAATAATATAAGAATATTTCCATGTATGAATTATTCACTAACAATAAATGATTGTTCGTTTATTTGAAAATACCTTCGTATAATAATAGTTAACAATATACCATAATATCTAATATAGTAGTAGAATATTGTTTTTGTGAGTAAATTTATAATTACTAATCATTAGTGTGGTTTTATATTTTCACAGTTGTGTAAATAATTTAATAAATTAATATCCATTAAACGCACTGATCTATACAGTGCTTTAGGTAATATGAATATAATAAAAATTAAATATTAATTCTAATAATTGTTAAAAAGTATAACTTTTATTTAAAATTCGGTTATTTGTAATAATAGTACTTTATTCAATGGCAACTAATAATTGTCTATCTGGAAAGGTATAGTTTCACAATACAATTTTTACGATTTAAAGGCAGTGATCGATAAAAAAGTATTATAAAATGTTACTAACATTTTACGTATTCTGTATTGCTTATAATAAAATAGTAATAATGATTTTACGATTTTAACAAAATTTAAATTTCTAATACTCATAAAAAATATTTGTGAAATGATATTAAACTTTTTTTGATAATTTTAGTAAGAAAACAATAAAACTATTACATATTAGAGTCTTATATTCAATTTTCAAGCTTTTTAAAAAAATAAAGTTTTTTGATCAACGTTTATACAAAATAAAAAAAATTAAAAATTCTATTTTTCCAGCTATTAAGAAAAGTAATAATTTTTTTTTTACTTTTGTTCAACATTAGCAAACATGCAGATTTAAATGTCTATAACAGTGATTTTCAAACGGTGTGCCCCGGCACGCTGGTGTGCTGTGAGCGCTCTTGAAGTGTGCCGCAAAAAATCTGTTTATAGTTTTATTAGTATGTATTTATATATATATATAGGTATATATAAAAATATGCTTTACATATTATAGGGATTGATGTGCCGCGAAAATGTTGTAGGATATTAAGTGTGCCGCATGGTTAAAAAGGTTGAAAACTACTGGTCTATAAGATATCAGCATTCATTTTTCAAATTCAAAAATTAAAGTATTTTTCTCGATAATCAGAATAGATGTAAAATTTCAAGTTTATATCACATTATGTAATTTAAATTTTATGGCACTTATATTAGAGGTAAATGATACGATTACGTACAATTATAACTGTATGAATACTAAAGAGTCGATCCCGCTCTAGCTTTGCTAAAGTCTATAAAGCAACATATTTTATCAATAAGTATCAATCTGAAAAAACTAGGAACTCATCACTTTTTTGTTTGGACGTATATAGGTTATAAGTGCACCTTCTCATCAAACAGCTCATTGTAATGTATATTTATTTTTCTATTAGTAATAGGAATGATATACTAAAATATTTTTTCAAAAACATTGAATGTATTATTATCAATTATAATAATTATATGATTATATTTTATAACCATCATGACATTCTATAAATTCCAAATAAATAAGGCCAAGAACAAAGCTCATTCCTGGCTTGGACCTACAGTGTGTAAGAAAACCTTTGAGTACAACAGTTATTTAAATACGGATATATTTTTGTATATTATATACATTTTTAGATTATATTTTAAATTTTAACATTAACTAAAATCAAAGCAACCATGGGCGCCCGGAAGGGGGGCAATATGGGGCATTCCCCCCCTAGAATTCAAATAGAATGTTGAACATTTTAACTTTTATTTTAATTTATAAACACTTCATCGATATTTTTACTTTAGTATGTAGGTTTGGTATTTGATTTTATATAATTCTAACACATTTTGCAGTTTACAAGGAATAAACTTTTTTTAATGTATTTTTTGGTGTTTGATTTCATTATATCCCTCCCTGATAAATTTCCTGCGGGCGCTCATGGAAACAGCCTTATTAATCACCAATTTTTATACAAATAAATTTACTAGCTTTATAGTCACACTCTTTTTTATTTCATGTAAATAATAATATTTGATGTCAAAAATTTAATGAAAAAAATAATTTAATCTTTAAAAAATTCAAATAAATAATATACCTGAATATTTGCTTGATATTTATTTGAAAAAATATATTTCTATGAGTATTAAACTATTTTTCATGTTAGATTTTTAAGTGAGTATATAATTATAGGTACTTATAATCATATATTATTATGATTGATTGCAACAAATATCAACAAAATTATAGAAGATATTTATATTTATATCTGGTTCTTTATGAAGTCTAGTTTTCGATATTTTAGTTTAGATTCTAAAAAAATAAAAATAAAACGATCATTTTTCATAATTATATATATTATAAAGTTAAAAAGATATAAAATTCGACGTTGTATATATTTAGGTATACATTAATAAAGGTTAAAAAATCGTGAATGTATTATACATTAATTTTAATATATTTTATCATATTCATAATTTTAAAATAATGTAATAATAAAAGTAATCAATAATCATGGCTAGATTGAAATGGTTTTAAACAATAAACGTAACCAACTGATTTATTAATCTACTGCGAATTGTCTTAGCAGATGAGAACTGATTGAAACGTCATTTAACCACAATTGTAATCCTGATTGCCGTAGATGGGCCATGGGCGATGAATAAAGGTTTTAAGATAAAATAAGTTAAAATAAATAAAATCTAACAATATAAATCACTATAATAATATTATAACATACCGTTATATAGGGTGGATTAAAGGTTATTTGAGTGTATACACAATATTTTGACAACTGAAAGATGTCCCTACGGCAAAATGACAACGACGAAACGGTCATGACTATATTTTGTCCCATCTTGGTACCCTCATAATACTGTAGCTCATTTGAAAGTAATTCTATTAAAGTAAAAAACTAATATTTCAAATATTAAAATTATATGATTAATATTTGGCAATTATTTTGTTTACGACATAATTATTATAATATATGCACATAATAATCATAATTTATATGTTATTTTTATACCAAAATAGTAAAGTTAACTCTGATATGTTATTTTCATACCAAAATAGTAAAGTTAACTCGTTAATATACCATAACAATTATACATGCATACCACATTGAATAATTTCATATGGATAAAATCATCACGTGACTATAGATATTTGTAGATATTTAGTAGACGAGTACGCAGCGGGGAAACAAAATATTACGATGTTAAACGGTAATAAATAATAATTTTATTAACAACTAATATATTTTGTACATAATTATTTATTCTATTAATATAAAATAATTGTATACAGATTTATAACATTCCATCACAGTTATACTTATATATATATATATATGTATGCAAACTGATTAATTATCGATAGTTAAAATAACTATTTTTCATTTAAATAATGAAGTGTTAATATTTTAAATTTGAATTGAATTACGGGAAGTCAAGAACTTCTATAACATATTATCGTTATCGACACGCAAAATTCTTTAAAATGATTATACAAAACAATGATAAGTAGCTATTATTAAACGTAAATTAACGTATTTAACAAACATATTGTAAAAAGGTGAGAATTCAATACATACATATTAGGTAAATGATTTAGAAATCCCACTAAAAATAGTTGTTCCTTCAGTGGCATCATTTCAGTTTTTGTTTTACTAGGGCAACTACTAACTAATTAACTTATTTGCCGACACAACATTTTTTCAGTTCACATAGAACAGTGCCATAGTTGGTGAAGGGGGGGGGTAAATTTTTGGGTATATCGTATATGAAAGTTACACATATGATTCCGAAATATTTATTAGAATTCGAAAGTCAAATATAGAATAATAAATTGACTAATGTGTTAATAAATAATAAATAGGTAATATTATGTACCTTTTAATACTGCAAATTTACAAATAGTTAGCAGTATTTACCGTCACATAATGTAAATACTAAACATCTTGATAAAATAAATAAGACAACATACTTCTTAAAAAAATACAACAACAAAATTAACAATACATTTTTATTTATAAAATATCAATATTCAATATCATGATTTATAAAAAATGGCCTTTAGGCTTAAGTAGTTAAAAATAAGACTTTTTATAATTTTTAAATGTGCCGACTTAAGGTTGATGTAAATGTTAGACTATTGCAAATGCCCAAGTATCTTCCCCTCCCCAAATTACGCAACAGTGTTCCTTAGTACATTTAGTTATTAAAACACGTGCATCTATAACACGAGATACCCCGTAGGTAAATTTCTTTTGTCATTTCTTTGTTCGTACTTTTTTTTATAAGCTTTACTAATGTTTTATGTTTGATTTATCTTATTTCGCTGACTTTTATGACCATACTATACATATATGTTATTATGAAATAAATATTGTCTTGTACGAATTTCAATTGTGCCATTGTACCGTCTGTTCCGCCAAAATTGAAATATTTTTGTTTTCTGCGATTAATCACTGCGTTCGTCAAAAATATCATAATATGGTGTATTGTCTCTGTACAATAAGTTGTAAAATATAAAATAAAACTGCATCACATTGTAGAATACTGCAGATAACTGATTAGTGATAAAAGTTTGAACTCCTTATCGCCGTTCATCTTGGCTATACGAGCCAACATTCAATATTTGGAAAAGTTCACAAGTTTGGTGGCGACAAGTCATTACATTATCGGGTGAATAATATCTACCGACAAAATATGATACACTGTAAGACTATGAAATTTAACATCGCGTAACTCTCTACGATTGGTTATTGAGAAAACTAAAAATGAATAATAATCTTTAAAAACTCTTGAGAGTTTAAAGCGTTCAATAAAGCATTTTGAAAGTGACATTTATAAAATCAATACTATAAAGTATAAGTAATAATTTGGTCTAGCTCATATTATGTAACAGAATTATACTCGATACTCGAATGGGTAACAAATTATAAACTTAATTTTATATTTGATATTAAAACACTATTGATTTGAGATTATTCTTATCTTGATTTCTAATTTAAAACAAGTAATTTATTAGTTATATAACTCATAATCAATATATTTGAAATTCGATTTTTTACGTCCAATTTTTATACATTAGTACATCCCATCAATAATTTTGCTTTGGAAAATATTTGAAAAATCTATGTTATCATACAAAAAAATAAGAAATAAAGAAAAATATAAAAAAATATTTTCTAAAACATTAATATTTTTTGAAAACAATGATTAAACGCTAAATATATTAATCGATGTATCTAACTATTTTTTATTCAGAATTACCTAATGGTAATAAAATGTATGAGTTTTTTGCACTACCAATTGTTAGTACATAATTTATTTATTAAAATGTAATTAAGAACTGATCACTCAGAAACACGATTTATCCTACATTTTTTATCTGTACGTACGTTTTAAAAGTAATATTATGCATGTTTATTTTTTGGTTTTAAATATTTAATTTTTAGTATAGAAAATTGAATACATAGATTATAATAAAAATTCTTAGCTCCTTTTAAATTTCAAAATAAACAGAATTTTCGAATTTAACGTACTGTAATTTCGAAATAAAAACCGTTTGGTAGGAAATTAAATGACATATTATATTAAATTGTAAAGTTATTATATTATTATTGTAGACTAAAATGTATATTTTAATGAAGATAGTTATAAGTGTAAGCTATATTGATGTCATCAAATTAAATTGATTTATATAGATATTATAAGTGCCATTATTTATATGTTAAACGAATAAATTATACGTATTTTAAGAAGGAAATTTAAAAAATAATATTATTTCGTCCTTTTAAAATTGACCACGTTTGATCCCTAGAGACGCGTCACTAGACCTACGGTTTGTGTACCATAATATAATTTATTGTCCTCTGATGCATACAAAATTGCACTTCGCATCTTAATATTATTTGTGACTTAAACCCGATCATTTAAAACAATTTTGGTCGTGTATGTTGACTGGAACAAAGTCTTTGGGTCCCAGTCGTTCCATGAGTTCCGGTAGCAAATGACTAAAATACAACCAAAGCTATTAAACCCATTACTATGAATCAGAGCCTAAAACAACTGCCCTGCAACATTTTGAAAAATAAAATAAATTATTTATGTGTATATTTGAAACACATGAAATTAGTAAAAATTCCTGCTTAATTTATTGAACTGGTATTTTTAAAATTATTCAATAATTAAATTATAAGATTCGATTTCAATTTTAATTAGAAAAACTATATAATAAGAATAGAAAGTCAACATTTTCCATTTAAACCCTAAATTGGTAAAATATTTAAAATTAAATTTTATATTTACATTACTTATAATTAAAGAAAATACGTTTTATTTTCATTTATATGTGGAAAATATATATATATATATATATAAATGGAAAATTATTTCAATCTTTTAATAAAATATTCATAAACAAGCATTAAACTGCTTTCCTAAAAATTGATAAATTTTAATATGGAACATTTTTACTTTTAGCCTACTTATTTGTTTTTTCAAGATCACGAAAGTAGGTAACTCGTCGCGTAACGAAAGTTTACGTTTTGTGGCAGTCGATATGCTTAGGTATTCGTATTGAATTCCATCAACACGCTAGGTACTATGTGGAATGACAACGCCCAGTTTTTTTGAAAATGAACCAAACGTGTCTATGTGAGTAAAAGAGAGTGTGTAGTGTATAATGCAATTGTAATCGAGAGAAAGATTTCTGTCAGATTGCACTTTATTTTATTAAAGAAAAAACGCACGCTTTTTGAAACAAAATAAGAACGATAATATGTTTTTATTTTATGGTTATGCTATGCACGTCTATTTCAATTACAAAGTGTACCGGTAAAATTATTTTATTAATAATTTTTTTGGTAATACTAAAACCTGTAATAATCGTATCTCTATCTTGCCGTCGTACTAACAAATCGTTCGGTCAATCGCGTGCATCATATTTTCTATATGGTTTATTCGTCATTATCCGTACAAAAAAAAAAAAAAAAACGAAAACAGACACGATATCATATTATACTGTAGCCATGAATTATTAACGAACGGGTGATGTCCATCACCGGCAGCGGAACTAAGTGTATATTATATTATTATTTTTATACACATTTAACGTACAACAATTATTCATAAGACCACCAGAACAAGCAAAGCCAACGCACAGAAGAGGTATTATAGTAGATCTTCAGTATTATAATGATTTTACTTTCTGTCTATTGATATATTTCAGACAACGTGAAACTGAAAAGTATAATATTTTTATCTATACATCTGTATGGTTTATGAGTAATTTGACAAACATACTCAATATCATGTACTTACTACTTGTCCTTTTCCATTCTTTTACTAAATTATTATTTATTTTTAGTTTTTTAAAAAAAAATCACTAAAAATTAAAAATATTATATTATTCATATCATTTAAGGAGCGACACGCGTTGAATACAGTTTATTTTTTTTAAATTATGTTTGTACTTTTTGTATTATTTACTTAAAAAAAAAATTGTTTTTCAAACTATTGGTGTATTTAAATCAAAATTCGAATGAGTATTTTTTGTGATTAGCATTTTTATTATATTATGGTTCTTAAGTATATACTAAACGGTTTCAAAAATCAAGATTTTAATAAATTAATTACACGGACGGAAAAAATTGACTTCATGTAAAGCAAATTACGCTGTATTATGTACATTTTTATTTTTTTCTGTTTTCATTTTAAATAACTTTATAATGCCAACGGCTTAATAGGCTTAAGAATAACGTTTGAAATAATAACGTAAATCTAAATTACCTTGAAATACGTCAAGTGAGCAGAGTTATGCATGTATTGGTTTTACAATATTGTTTGTGTTTTTGTGTCTTTATACACAATAAGTAGCCGATAAAATGTTTCAATTTTCTCATTGAAAGTGGTTTTGGATAAAAAAAATTGGATCTATTTTGTACTTATCATAGATGAAAAATTTATTATATTAGGAAATTTAATTTTTGAGAAATGTATGAAAGGAAACTATGTACTATAAATTATTGTTATATTTAAATATTTTATTTAAATAAAAGCTTAATTTATTCATTGAAATTATAAAGGTTTGAACATTTTACGTTTTACTTTATTATATTTAATTTACATTTTTTTTTGTCATATATTTTATTCATTAATTAATCATATGTTAACAAAATATAACATATACGCATAATCAAAAATTGTTGTTATGAAGTTTCTTTTGGAAATTTTCTATTAACAACATTATAGTAAGCAGCTATACCCGTAATAATTGTTAAATCTCTAAAAAGTACGTATCTATCGATACTGTTATACAGCAATATACACACCTAACAATACCCCTTAGGAGCATTTAATATTTCTTATCGGTCTCAATAGTTAAAAGATATACTCGAGCAGTTTTGTCTGAAACGGTATTAATCATTATTTATGCGTCGTTGATCGTCACCGCAGAGAAATCCTTTTTCAGTACACATGCCTAATATACCGTGACGATGAGTATTACTCTTGGCTCATCGAGCACACACAGCACACACACACACACAAAACCACACTGTTTATATTTTATGATCCTTTATTTCGATGCGTTTAAAAATAAATATATAATATATATTATACTGTAATACCAACAAAAAAATGATAAGGTACCAATCAAAAGAGATCGGTTATTTTAAACAAATCAATCAGTTAATACATTACAATATTTACGTAAATGTAATGAGTAAAATTTTGAATCACGCAAACCTCGGACATGCGTGGTTAAATAATAGAAACAAATACGATGAGATCAATATGCATTTATTACGGTTATTATAAGTTACAATTGATACCGAAGAAAAACAGATATTTGAGCGTAAGAAACATTTAATTACTACCTAGCAAAGACGTGCCTAACAATATTAACAAAATCATTTTAATGTAAATAAATAAATAAAATATAAGTATAAGATTTAAATATTATGTAAGCAATTAATATTTGTTGTATTGTTTATATATACCTACTGTTTTGTATTTCTATGATCGATTTATTTGGTAATGATTAGTAAAGTTTATCAAATCATTTTCTTCATGATTTTTTTTTGATTTTTAAAATTAATATTTTGTAATTACCATAAATATAATGGAATATTTTAATAGATTAATACTATGGTTTTACTCAATTAAAAAATTTGAAATACGGAGTTATAAACAAGTACCGTGTGTGGATCACTTTTTTAAACTCAAATCGAAATATTTTCGTTTGGTGAAAATAAGTATTTTCTATAATATTGAGCGTAGTTATATTATTTATCCCACGAAGATAAAAAGGTCATGAGCTACCTACTAAACAAATATCATCCATCTGCATTTTAGTTACTTTCTAATGGACATGCAATAAACTTTGTGTATAGTTACCGAATAATTCAAATATTTTATACAATAATAATGTTTATAATTTTAATTATATTACCATCTTTTTTTCATTATTGATTTATCGTCGTATTATTTTTAATATTTGTAAAAAAAATATATTTTCAACAATATTACACATTATTATTGTCAACGATTTTAGCTTGAAGTTATTCCATGACTAAAAATAAAACAACCAAATTTACTATAGCAAAATAAAAATACCTTCAGTAAAGTTATAAAACTAATGTAATACTGAATTTAATTTATATGTTTAATAAAAAAAATTGTATATACATATTAGAGTAAACTTAATTTTTTATAATTATAATTATATAAGTCTCAGTGTTTCTCAACCGATGTGTCGCGAAAAGTACTAATATTTAATTTACAAACCTTTTAGACACTATATTTACAAAAATTATTAGGTATTATTCTTATTATTTTTTATTTTTTATAGTTTATCACAAAGTATGAACATTTTTAATAGTGTGTCGGCATAATACAATGGTTGAGAAACACTGCATTATAAGGTATACAAAATTCATCTATTTACTTGGTAAATTGTTGATAGGAAACTTGTATAATATAATTATCAAATACTTGATCGCCGTAGACAATTAGTGTATATTATTAACCTTTTTATTTATGATAAGGATGTATGCTAATTAAAAGATTACCTACTCTAATTTTTAAATCCAGGTCATGTAATGATCTTCCGAGATCTAAATATTGCAATATTTCATGTATGGGTCACGTAGATTTTCGTAAAACGTTTAAGAATGCGTAGGTGCCTACCCACGTTGTGAACAAATATTTGATAGAAATTTACATAAAATATGTGATAAAATACGACCGCCTTGCGTGGTGAGCAAAATACTAAAATTACAAATACCGTCATGATGAAATTTCTACGAAAATGTAATTATTTGTAACGTTTCACCTTCTTTGAAAGGTCGTGCGTAACATTATTTCGTTTTAAAAAATTTCCACGAATAGTACTTTTTTTAATTACAATTTTATTTCCTTGAAACTTTTAAAAACAAAAAAAAAAATGTTATTATATACTCGTATACTATCAGTGTCGTATTTGTATCTGATTTTTGAGAGGTGGGAAAAGTTTATAAAAATATAGGGTAATTATATATTTATATGTATAAATATTGTCAAATTATAAAATTAAATCAAGTTTTCGGTTTTAATTTGCTTATCCTTAATGGTGAGTAAAAATCATCTCTCTCGCACTGCCTACTATAGAAATTTTTAAATTTCTACAAAAATGAATCATAAACCTTGTATGTCAATATATCGGGCTCTTCGTCTGATACAAATAATAATTCAAATAATTTTAAATACCTGTTAATAGCAAAAAATATTTGTTTTTTAAACATAGCCCATAGAATAGAAAATAACAAATTAATTAATAGAGAAGTGTTTTGAATTCTTACGATATATTTTTAGCATTTACTTTATATTTTGTATCTCTGAATAAACAATACCGTTAGTTAAAATTCAAAGTTTTATTGTTTATAAAAACTGATTAGGGCTTCGCGCTAAACTTATTTTTAATTCCAGTAAATATTGTACGAGAAATCTAGAATAAAATTTTTACGAATTTAATCAATTTTACGGAAAACTTGTTTAGCATATTATGTATTTTTTATTTTCTGTTTTCTGTTTTATTTTTCTTAATTTTGCAGTGAATTTTTGTTTATTGAACACCTCATATTTTGTAATAGATAAATAAGACTTGCTACGCTTGATAAAGTTAAGAACTGAAATATTTTTAGTGATCTAAAAGGAAACAACATTTAAAAAAAAAAACACATACACTTATAATAATTATAAAACTAATAGTTGGTACATTCATTGATTATAATCTAAAATTGTTAATACTTTATAAAATATATATTTCATATAGATTTAAGATTTTTTGACACTACCACATTTTATTCTTAAGCAAAAGTTTACTAATACTAGAAATATGATTTTAAAATACCAACCAATAATAAACATAATGTGTAGAGTAATTTCCAAAGCGTGCCCATCCCATTTTCTTTAACAGTACAGTTAATATACTTATTAAAATACTGTATTTTCGAATACTTAAGTTTTTTGCACCATTCAAACAAAGCCCTGTGATTATTCAAATTCCTACTTTTTTTTTTTATGAGAACACCCATTTTCGTCTTTAAATTATTCAGTAGATACATTTTTCAAAATATTGATCTATCTAAATTAAAATTTAAACAAATAGTTTCTAAGTAATTATAAAAGATATTTCAAGGATACTAATCCTTAAAAATTATATTACAGATACATAAATTATATATAATTTTAAACCTAGTATTTATTACATGATGATTATTTTTATAAATATATTGATAAGTTAATATTATTACTAAATTGTTTTTAAATCATCATAGACTCAATATTTACCAAACATGTATGATACATTATATAATATAATATAATATTATATAATATAATATAATATAATATAATATAATATAATATAATATAATATAATATATAACTTTAAATGTCACAACCATATAAATAAACAACAATACAATTAAGAAGAATAATGTATGCTTTCAAAAAAATTAGATAATTTAGAAATTAAGAAAATTAGAATCGTTTACAAACCACTATAAAAAAAATAGTATAATCAATAATTAATTATAGTATTACCTTTTGGTAAAATGCCAACAATACTATAGGTATTAGATTTATTAAAAATAATACAATATAGAACCATAAATATTATTTTAAAAAAGAATCATTTATATCACACAGAATATCTATAGAAAGAATTAAATATAGGTACTAACAACAAAAATATTGTTTTATAAAGCATCTGTAATTTTTAGCACTAAAAATTATTATAACACTAAAAATTTTTTAAGTATAACTGCATCATAATGCACAGAAGACTAACTCAGTCTACTTACTTATATTTAAGACCAAAAATATATAATATGTTAGTATTATACTATTATAGAAATCAAAAAATCCAATAATTTTAGAGTTAAAAAAAAAAACTAATCGGCTACACAATGAAGGAAATATAAAACTTTAAAATATTATAGTTGGTATACCTTTAATCTAGTCGATTGCACAATGTATCTTATTAGTTATCTATTATAAAAATTATATTACACTATTAGTCTCATTGTATTTATTATTATTACCTACATTGTATGTTTAGTTAGTTTCATCGTATAGATCTAAAAACTTAAAACAGTTAAAATGTAAATTGTATTAACATAGATATTTATATTAAGTTTAATACATACTGTAAATTATTGCAAGCATAACTTACCATACGAATCTGTTTAGTGGGGCCCATTATATTTTTGAAGAAATAAACAATAATAACAATATATCATCAATAGTATATAATTATTCATTCGAAAACTACTTATTCGAACTTTGAATAAAATACATGGTAATATTTAATATTCTCAAAAAAATAAATTGCTTGTATTTAAAATTTTTTTCAGAATTTTTTTGCGGAGTACAATCGAGTTCTTCGAAATATAATTGTTTAGTATTTCGATAATATCTAATTTGAGCAACAATATGTCTAGCAACTTTGTAGCACAATAACGAATCTCCGTAAGTTGATAATCGCGATTTATCCAAGATCAAGCGTTGTTGATTTATTAAATCCTGATATGTGTGGATGTGCTTGACACAGCGCGTAAAGTATATAAAAATATATATTTAAGAATTATATTATAGTATATATAAAGTCGTAATCGTATTAAAACACAAGCGCTTCGGGTTATCAGATTTTTATTTTTAATTACATTTCACGTCGTCTGACATGAGAGATTTCGACATAACAATTATTATGTTCTCGGCACTTTATGTATAATATAATAATAACATATAATCTCGTTCCGCGGTGGACGTTTAAATCCAGTGTGCAAACGCCAGCGGCAAGATACCAGGACACCAAATACAGACTATTTCGATTAACGACGAGGATTCCGGCTGAAAAACATGAATAACATTTTAGGTTTCTTAATACAAATTTAGATACTTATTCATTTTATTATTATTTACAGGAAAATACAGCTCCTTGAAGAATATCAACTAGGATTAAATTGATTTTATATAAGGCAAGGCTAAGCCTGAACATATACAAAAATGAATTTTTCAATGTTTGATTTTAATATAAGATAGTTATAAGTGTGTAATTTGTTGATTTTATTTTAACAAGTTAGCCTTTTTGCCAGACTATGAAAGGGTCCAGCTACACATAAAACGTGACAGTAAACATATATTTTTTCTAATGTAAAAGAAATGTTGTCCACCCACACGACGGTGGACTATTTATGATCAAATGATTATTATTTATTAAAATATTAGTATAGTTTGGTAGATTTGTTTCGATAATAATTTATTAATAATTTACATTAGGCAATTTAGAACAACATTTTTAAAGTTATGGAGTAAGATTACACTTCCACTTGTATTGAATTGATGAGAAAGTTTACTTCGACGCTCATATCAGGAGATGATCTTAGCCTAATTTTCAATTATATTTTGTTTTCTAAGGATAAAATGAAAAATTCACAATCCATTTCGTTTTGAGTTATACTAAACTTATTTTGAGGTATAGTGTCGATAGTAAGAAGGGCTGAGAAGTACCTAATCAGAATAAATTACATTAAATTTTGCTATTAATTATTTGGAATCTTTGTTATGAAAATATCAAGTATATTTTAACTTTTTCGAGAGCGGTGGTTAAGCCATAAGGTCATAAATCGATAAAAGAGTTGTGATTAATACAGAGTTACGGGTAAGATCTAAAACGACGTTAAGGTTCTTGAAACATGGATTATTTCTGTGGCAGTCCCACTAAGTTTTTTTTCGCGTTTATGTCTCCATGAATTATAATTTTCAAGCAAAAAATGTTTAAAAAAAATATTAACGACCGAAGCATACTACTATTATATTATTAGTAATAATTTTTAAATCGAAATGGTTCTTATAAAATGTATTACCCTAGTGACTAGTAAGTTGTTCTCGTTTGTTCGTCTGTATTATAATTTATACTTTTCTTCTATTGCATAATTTAAATTTTAAATATTATCTTTATTATTTGTTGTTATTTTACCAATATGCAAAAAAAAAACAAATAATAAAGGTATTAAAACATAAATTATACAAAAGAAAAAAGTACAAATTACAATACAAACGAACAAACGAGAAAAACTTACTAATCACTAAGGTATTTCATTGTATAAAAACCGTTTTGATATAAAAATTATTACTAATAATCAGGGCTTGCATTTGAAAAAAAAATTCTGTTTTATGTTATTTACAATTAAAACGTTACACAGTTTTTGCGTTTATCGTTATTTAGAATTAAAACGTTATCCAAGTTTTGCGTTAATCGTTATTCAGAATTAAAACGTTATCCAAGTTTTGCGTTTATCGTTATTTTGAATTAAAACGTTATGTCACCTAAAATGTTCTAATATTCTAATCACGTGGAAAAATACATTTATAGTTCTATGAAACTAAAATTATAACTTACTTCATAGTTCATACTTATAAATAAATGTATTTTAAATTATTTCGTTTTGCATTATTTTTCGTTTAATATGATATTCTATATATTTTTACGTTTACCGTTATGTTTTGTATACCGATATATTCAATATTTTGTTAATTGTTATGTTTTGTATTATGGTATTTTATCTTTTTTGTTTATCGTTTTTCGTTATAATTACGTTTCAAATTTCAATCGTTTTATGACGAGTATAACGTTATAATTATAACGTTTGCAAGCCCTGCTAATAATATATTATAGTAGTACGCGTTTCGGTCGTTTACATCGCGATATGCAGCCCATGTAAAAAGTCAATGACAACGTATTGAATGACCCTGATTTAAATTTGAAAATATTATTAGTGATTAGGGACCTTTTATATTTTGATAGACCATTATATATTATTATGATTTAAAATATTATCGTCAACATCCCGATTCCAAGCGTTTCAAAAAATGAGAATATTTATTGAACATCGTAATTAAAAATAAATACATTAACTTTATTTTAATAATAACCCTTAAATGTGTATGTACAATGTTTAAGAAGTTACAATCAATATATTTTTGTGAAATTATCTTAAATTTTAAAGTGGTTCGTTGTCATTTTATTTTAATATTACAAAATGTACAGCACAAAATTATAACGTCATAATAAAAAAAAAAAAAAGGAATAATGGAGAAGTGTGGTTATCATTGATACAGTAACAATGTATGTATATACTATATATAATATAATAAAACCAATAGTTGATATAATGTATTTTATAATTTCTTTGGTTGTGTATATTGTTGATTATATTAAAAATACATTTTTCCTAAGTCTTTTTGATTATTCTAGCAAATCGTATTTTATATTTATTTAAACGAAAATAATGACGATTAATTAATTAGTTACATTTTAAAGAAATACTAAATTCATCGAAAATTTGTTGAAACACTTAAAACTGTAAGGAATATTCTATTTAGACAATTTTAAAATACTATAATCAGCAAATTATATTATATTAATTATTATTATTGTATATTATACAAATTTTTTTTTTATATTTTTTTACATTTAATTTTTAATGATAGCGTAAATGTCCTATTCTACTTTCTTACAGCTATTTGTTTGGTATTTTATTTCTAAAAACATTCATACTTTTCAAAAAAAAGTAATGTATACCGTTCAAATAACCATTCTGTATAATGCGGATAATGTTCTTGGGCTACATCAGAGAATTTTCTAGTTATTTTCAAATAATAATAATAATAATAAAAATAACAATAATCATAAAATGAAAAAAGAACTTATATTTCGTGTAGTGTGTGCACTATACGCCACTCGTATATCGATCATATTCGGTGTGTGACAACATGTCGTCGATTGGTGGTGGTGGTGGTGGTGGTGGTGGTGGTGGTGGTGGTGGTGGTGGTGGTGGTAATAATAATAATAATAATAAATTAAAGATACCGCAACAACTGTACTGCAATATCCCTATTCTTAATATACGTTACACCGGTGGCTGATATATACGACATAGAGACTGTGTAATGTGTACAGACTTGCATTGTCAAATAATGTTATACAATTAACCAGATTATAGGGAGGGGGAGGTATGTTAAATTTCCAGGTTTTTGAAAATACCTTTTTTAGGACTAATCAATTGTGATTAAAACAAAATATATATACAGTAAAACCTCAATAAGACGGAATCACTTAGGAATATGCAATTTTTCCGTGTTTACAGGGTTTCTGTTTTGATGAGATTCAAAAAAATAAAATTTGAAAAAAATCACCAAAGAAATTGTCTGTATTACCAGGGTTTTCGTTCTACTGAAATTTCGTCTTATCGAGGTTTTACTTTATTATTATAGAGATTTTCATAATAATATACATATATTTTATATATTATTTTACGATAATTTTCTTGTTGTTTTTAATATTACTGATACTTCAATTATTTCAATGTTTAAGTCTAATTATTTTAATGCATTTTTTACGTTAATTTTAGCTGTTGGTATCAGCCTAACGTTTTGTTGTTTTAGATTTAAATATTATTGTAAAATGTCTATTCGCAGTGCTTTATTATTGTGCTATATGGATAATAATACAAACATGTTTGATGTTGAGAATAATTATACTTTAGGATTTCGTTATAAACGCAATGACTGTATTGTATCATATTGTTTATCAACAATAGGTAATTATACATTTGTGTGTACACTATTGTTATACTATACCGTTGAAATCTTTGAACGGGTTTGTAATTTTCGTTACATTGATGAAGTTCCGTCGGGTCTTGACTCATTATAGATTCTAAAGGTTCTGTTGAAGTTGATTCAAACTTGATAATAAATGTTCCTACTAATTAGCAGAGCTTTAAATCACAATTACATTTTTCGATTTTGACTATCGCTATCAGCTATTACAGATTTCGATTAACTAATATATTAATTTTATAATTATTGTAAGACTTTTATTATTATTTTTATTCCAAAATATCGATTTAATTTTTTTCTGATTTGAAATAATATTTTGAACATGATTTTTCTGCTCTTTTTTCCTATTAAAAATTCGCTTCTAGAATTTAAGATTTTAATTTCGATTTCTATACTATGTAATAGATACGCAGAAAGAGAAGTTAAGTGTGGCGTTATAAAGGTAATTGTTATAAGATAACGAAATTACCTGCCATTGAACACTAACTACATTGGCTATAGTTCAATTTTAAATTATAATTAAATTTTTTATTTAATTTTAAATTAATTTATTGGTATATAAACATACTTTATACAATAATTAATATTTTTATATAAATCATCAATTTTTTTTTTTTTTTTTAGTTTCAATTCAAATTACGAATATTATCAAAAATTAAGTTTTTATATTAATTTTGGTTTTTAACTATATTTATTAACATTTAAAGTCGATTTCAAGGTCTTCTAATTAGTAATATGTACATACATAATAGATATTTTGCATACTATTAAGCTTCATAATATCTTGAGCGTAAACGGATTTATACAATCTTGGACCAGTACGATAGTTCTTAGGAAAACAAGACCTGTATATTTATACGATACGACTAGGGTATGGAATGTTCAAAAATTTAAACGAGCAATCTTCGAATATCCTTCACACGATGTGCTATGAACAATATTATACTGTTATGCACGTACGAGTATTTATATTAAAATTATTATAATTGATAGATTGTATTTGATAACAACGTAAATTGTAAAGGTAACATTAAAAAATAAATGTTTTATTTTAAATTTCAAGTCCCCATAAATATTTTATAAATTATTACAACATAACTAAAATCATTAATCTTTGTATAATAAATATTTAGTTTCATTAATATTGTATATTCAAATGTCTATATGTTTATTAGAATTTTAAGTTTCCAAAAGAACTACTCAAGAGAAACCTTGTATTAAAATAATTATGTATGATGCAATAAAACTAAAAAAAAGTATTTATTAATAACTCAAAAAGATTCAATATATTTTGAAAACCAAGTGCATTAGCTATTCCTAAAATATTTCCAGGAGAAAATGTGACTATTGAATTATTTGACCTATCGTATGAACTAATTTTAAATGCAGAAAAAAAAATTAATTTTTTAAGAATAAAAACAAGATAGAAAGGATAGGTAATGGTGGAATACCTAATTGTCATCGAGATTTTTTTAATTTTACGATGATGGAATGAAAGACTAGCATATATTTTTGCTGCTATTAATGCTAATATTCATTAGTTCATTACTCATTAGTAACTACTAACTGCTAATATATTTTTAATTATTAATTTTGTTTTATGGATTTAATACGCGAAGCTGAGATATGGCTGGCTTATGAAATTGTCTCACGTTTTCACGACTGGCGTATGATCGTAAAACGTGAGTTGGAAGTGTTAAAATCACGCGTGTTACTGCTCACTGCTCAGACTGAATCTTCACAGAAGTTACAGTTTCCCGAATGACGTCATCGTAAAAATAAAAAATAAAAGAGCCGTACTTACTTATATATACTAATCCGACCTCGAAATCGAATAAACTAAGGGCAAAAATAAAAAACGATACTTACGTTGCGATGGTACGTGTTTGCGTATTTGTATTTGTTGTCGAATCATTATACGGGCGAAGCGTTCTGCTGACCGTTGACTCACGTATTGCAAATTCATGACAATAATAATATTATGTGTGTATAATACACCATATCATGCACGTGTAGCAATATAGTTATTTTGGGATACTATAAAAAGTCATAGCGAATCCAGAAAATTGATCTACTGCGGAATAGCGATCTGCAACAAAATTAGAATACACTCAAATTATTATTGGTTAGTAGATACAATATTAATACTCGTATTTCATTAGTTATTAAAGGTGGTATTATATATACAATTAAATACAATAGGAAAGGGTGGGTAATCAGTGTTTGCTTTGGAAAAAAACTAGAAGGGGGGACTCAGTAAATATTGGATGAAGGAGCATTCCACACATTACCATCAGCAACCCATAATCCCCAAAAATCATTAAATTTATTATATAAAAAAAAAAGTGGGCAAGTGGGTATCTCTGTGCTATATAGTAAAGATGGAGAGTAGGTCAATGGTCACTATGATGGATGTGTTAAATTTGAATGCAATGACAAGACGTATCATTGTATGCAAAAAACGATTCTGAACGGAGATGATTTGTCAGTCAATGATAATTAGTTGGGTATATTATATTATTACCTATATTTCAATTGTAATACCTATATCGTTATTTTACACGATTTCGTACGCTCATAAAATTTTTTCTATATTGATGCTGGAATTTTTTTTTACAGTTACTTGAAGGAAAACTTATAGATAACCTTTTATTGGATTTTTGAACCTTAAGTATCAAAAAAATAAATCACAAAAATTTTATGAATTTTAAACTTCAAAATACCTTGCAAATTTTCACGATTTTGATATATTTCGTAAACATTTGAACTTTAAAATATGCTTATAAATAAAAATTGTGACTAACGATTTTTGATTTTTTTTTTACTACGATAAGTTAAACTTATAATAAACCTTGTATTAAATTTTAAAGATTTTTTGGGTCCAAATTTTTTTTATCGGCATTTTAAGAAAGAATATTTAGAAAATTCGAAAATTTCAATTGTCTATAAGTATTAAGTAGATTAGAAAATATCGAAATATTTTGAAAATTTAACCGTAAATAGATAACCATAATATAAACATTTGGTGAAAATTTTAAGTATTTACAATGATTCGTTTTTGAGTTAAAGCAAAATCAAAAAATCGATTTTGTCAAAAACTGGTTATGCGTAAAAATTCCCATTTTTCCGTTATTTTTTGAGTGTTTTTCCAACGCTTTTGAAAACTACTGGAAATTTACTTTTGACCCCCATAGTACCAACTAGATGAATTTTCCTATTCAAAGAGAGGCTGTAGTCAAAAATTGAAGCATTATTACTACTTCAAAACGTGATGACAGACACAAAAATAAAAAAAAAACACACATTATTGTAAAATCAATACATTCATCACTCTGTTCAGAGTCTAAAATATTTTAAAATAAATAAAAATTTATTTATTAATTAATAAATATAACATACATCGATCGGTGTCTGCGATCCTATATGCGAAAATAAAAAGAACGAAGAAAAACATCCAGAGTACTGTCGTCGGCGGTCGTACCCGTTAGCGCGATCGCAACCGCTACGAACGGTGAAAAAATCGTATATACCTAGTACCTACGCATGGCTTTCAAAAGACACAATCTACGCGAATACGAAGAAAACAGGTTGGAAAAAAAATTCTGGAAAAGTCTTAAAATCCTGTGAAAAGTTTGTACATAATAAGTAATTGTTTAATATTTTAACTTTTAATTTTTTGTCCGAGAGAGGGGATGCACGGATAAGGTTCTAGATTCTTCTTTTCCTTTTTATTATTCTTATTCTTTATCTTCTTCTCATTATTATTAATATTGCTATTTTTATTATTATTATAATAACTTTTATTTAAATTGTGCGATTATCGGCGTTTGCACTATTGGGGTTTCTACGGTTTCTTGTTATCTGTCACACAATACGATAACGGTCTTGTGGCTAATGAACCGAGTATAAAAGGCCCGGCGAAACGACAACATTGCCATTCACTGTCTTTCCTCCGTCGTAGCAAGACCCACCAGGGCAGACTTGCGCGACTAGGGAAGGCATCTGGTATAGGAGTATCTATGTATATTTTTTGATTTTTAGCATATTATGTCGCCTGTACATAATATTGCTTGTACTCGTATTATTAAACGGTGATTTTATTCATACCTATTCGTAAGTGTTCAAGTATGTTCCCCAAACAGAACGTATATTCGTAAAAACCCCGTTTCCCTGTGCGTTATCCTCTTTGTCGACATGCGCAAGGCTACGGCAGGTTACGTTCCGCAGAAATAACAAGTCGCGCGTACGTCGGATCTAGTGAGTAGATGACACAGTTCCAGTGACTCGTCAGAGTTCCACGTTACGGGTGTATCGCTCTGGTTTGAGCTGCCCGTCTCGTGTGCCACTATAATGATCTGACAACGCGTGCGATTCGATTTTGATCCGATTATTCGGTGGCTGCGACGTCGTTGAATGACATACGAATCTGTTCGAAACATTGTACACATTACGAAAACGTTAATTCTTTCTCGATAGTGCTTGTAAAATTTTAACGTATAATAATTGTCTATTATACAAGTTCTTTTTAGTAATACATAATATATCCACGTTCATTTAGTTAAGTTTATTGCTTATAAACACCTAGTTATGAATAATTTTTTTTATAGATTTTCTTTAGAAAATGAGCATTTAACATAACTGTGGTCAATCGATGTTAAAAGCGATTAAGTGTTAAATTTTTTGAAAAAACTCTCATAGATTTGGCATCTTCTTTGATATATTATTATAATTAAAGTGAAAAATGGCTACGTTCACAATATCTAGGATCGAAGCGGTCACATGGAAAAAATAAGGTCTATGTGTGGTCTCCTCAGCCTAACGATTGGTTATATTAATTAACCCTTATTATTAACCAATTTTTTTCCATATTCGATACAAATATACAAATATTATGGCTACAGGTTACGTAAATTCAGCTCCTCGTGCAACTTTTTCTGGGCAATTTTTCATAAAAGTAATGCTATGTAACCGACGAGTTAAAATGTTACAGATCAGTAACCACACTTACAATTTAAAGGTAGATTCACTGAATGACTGAATAAATGCATGACTACGTAACCACACGTATAGAATAAGTTGAGTATAATATATTTAAGGAAGTGTATAAGAAATTACTCACGTATGCAATTCGACATTATTTCATGGAAAATATATTTTTTTTAAATTAACATGTATCAAGTACAGAAAATGTATTTTATAATACATTACTTAACTTATTGTACATGAAATATTATTTAAAGAAAACCGCATCGTTTGCAAAAATAAATGTAAACATATTCTAGTACTATAATATAAACACGATTACGTATTATATGAAACAAATTAAACTCATTTTAAAGAGATTTATGTTGTAGAAAAATACAATAAAAACATCATATAGACTGTAAGTGAAAAACTATTAACTTTATTAACTTTGTAATAATCAGGAAAAAAACTAATAACAAAAAATCAAAAACAAAGAATAAGAACATGAAGATTGCTTCCGGTTTATTTCAGAACGTATAGTATCGGTGCTTATAAGTGATCAAAGGCCAGATAATAATAGTATTTAATATATAAGACTAACGGAAATAAAAACCAATAAGTACAACTATATCAAAATATTGACAAGTAGGTTCCCACGATTTTAAAAACGAAAAACAGTATCTTTAAATGAAACACGGAAAATGCTCCAGTGATTGCTATAAACGTCGAATTTAGTTAAATATAGTTTTCGCAAAATTGTTTGCTGTCTATTTTTTTTTTTTTTTTTGTAGAAAAATACAAACCCATGTGTTGCAACAACTAGACTGCTTGATTCCGATAATCAAGTGCGTCTTCTTGCCATACGTCGATATTGATTTAACAATAAAATCCTGAGGTTGATGATTTTTTTTTTCATATTATATTAGGCGAAGCATTCCTGGCTATGAAAATATATTTCAATAACTGCACGCAAATCTAAATAATTAATTAGTAAAAGTAAATTACACTAAATATTGTGAACATTTTTTTTTTTAAATTAAATTCTGAATTCAAATTTAACTCGGTCTTTAATGAAGTTATCGAAACAGCATAAATTAAGAGTTTTAATTTGTAATTGAATGAAAATAAGCAAACATATGTAAAATACATTTTCGTATTAACCTATTTAACAGTATTGTTTTTTTTTTAACTCAAATCCTTCAAAGAAATAACAACAAAAAAAAATGTTAAAGTATGTAACTCAAAATTCTGCTCATAACATCGATTCGTGGTATATCGATAACGCCATCTATACGAACCCATAACATAGCATGAGTGGTCAGCAATAAGGCAGTGGTAAATCGTATTATCGAATTAAAAATTATATGCAACGGCCAATAGAAAAAGGTTTCTTTCTCAATAATCGTCGAATATTTTGGCCAAAAATATTAACATGTGGTGATTAAAAAATTATTATAATATTATAGATTACCGTAGTTATGTATTATTTTATTTTATTTCACGTATAGTTGTCAATATCAGTAATAATAATAACTACAGTGAATGATATTTCCAGTTAATTAATAAAATATAATATTAACAATAGCTTGATGAATGAGTTAAAGATAAACAAGAACAAATAAAATAGAAGAAAAACAATATAGGCATACGGAAAAAGATAATCAATGACTATCGACAATCATAGATATATTATACCTAACTATAAGCCTATATAATATATAAAATAATGTTAATATTAACAACGAAATAAAAAATTGAAACACAAATACAGTGGTGGATTAAAACAGTGTTTACAAAGGGAGGGGATATTATTTATGTTTTCAAGCAATTATGAATTATATATTATTAAATTAATATAAAATATATTTTAATACCTAAAAATAATATTATATTTATAATAATTTATGTAGAATTATTCCTAAATAAACTGGTTGGTTTCTTCACACAAGTCTGTACTGTAGTTTTTAGCAAAACCGATTTTTATTTTTACGTGTGTAACTCATAAAACTAAAAAATGAATAACCTTAAATACTTAACATGTTTACCAAATGTTAATAGATACTATAATATCTACGCATAGTATATTATAATATTCAAAAACGTTCAACCCTGTACTATTTATAAACACTAGATTTTTTTATTTTTTTTGTTTGTTTTATAATTAATACTGATTAAAAATTCTTCATTTTTAAAAGTTTTATAATTTAATACGATGTTATCAATAAGTTTGTATTATAGCTATTTACTCCCAAGTAAGTAATATTTTACTCCATTAAAAAATGCACTTCAAGCTTACTGTACAGCAGAACGATTACATACTTTTTCATTTTCAAGTTTACGAGACCTTTCTAATAATTTAATAATAGATGTGTCATAACTGTATATCTTGACAATCGTATAATTTTAATTTGTATAAATCATATTCGAACAAAATTTCGTATTACCACGTCATTGTATTAAATTAAATTTGAATCCATTTAATATTTTTTACGATGTTTACTAGTGATTTTACTTGAGAAAAATGTCGATGTTAAAAATTGAATTAATTAAAAATATGTACAATAATATTATATACTGTCGAACTCGTTGTTCAATACAAATGTATAAACGCGTGTATAATCTCGAAGGCCATTTATTGGTACTGAAGATAATACTACGCCAACGACAAAAATGGCAATTACACCGTATTCTATACGTTTTAACGAGGCTGTATTAATAATAATAATACTCTGCTTATTTCCGAAGCAGAATATTTTTACTGAGAATTCAAAGCATTCGACACGTGCACTGTACTCGATAATAGAGAGACCACCCGTCGACGACACTTCGTGGTATTGATATTAACGAAAATATAAGTATATATAATACTACTCGTCGTTACATTATTTTTATGCGACCGTAATAAAACTCATTGCCGAACTATAATATAACGTACCGTCTAAGTATCCCAAATCGTATGCCATAAAATTGTATAGATGGAGATCATATAATATTATTATTTAGTTTCAATGTTTTTTCAAACTGCGATTTGTATACTGCAGGTAATGATTATAAATATTTGATTTTCAGCTAGTGTACGACAATATTTTCTATTTGATTGTTTCGCCTTAAATACAATTATTTCCAGATTATTTCCAGTGTGTTTAATAATTAATAATAATGAATAAATGTACTAACAAAAAGCTTCAAGTTTGTGGTAATCATAAATTTCGAATTACTACGAAATAACTATAAAAAAATCGTATATTTAAATTTTAAAATTTTTCGACGGCTAAAAGAACGACTTATTATACAGGGATCTTGTTTTACGATTTTAAGTTTCGGTTATACATTTTTAACTACAAAATTATGTTCAAATTCCTTTGGTTTTGTTAAATTTTGTTAAACTTTGAATATTAAACTCTATAACAAAACGTTTTTCTTTGTATTTTAAATATTTTTAAAATTATATAGTAAAAACTTATGTTGGAGACTTAAGAACATATATTCTATTTTTATCAACACTTTAAAAAAGAAAACTAAATAATTTTCAAAGTTATAAAATTATAACTTGAAAGAACTCAAGATTATTCTAAATACTTAAAATGATTCTTAGGATACGGTAATTTAAGCAATAGCATATAAATTTAATCTTTAATATTTTTTGAATGATAACAAAATAACTAAAATCAAAATCGACAAAAGGTAAATCATTATTATACTTTTCAATATTATTTAAAATAATAATAATTTTTTTTCAATTTTATTGATGTTAAAATATTTGAATTTTGATCACTCGTAATGAATGTATAATATGTCATAACGAAAAACTTTTTTTTAATTTATGATAAATTAACATAACGTATAATGAATTGTGTATTAAAATTATTATATATTATGTAAAAATTAATCATTTAATACATACTGAAAAATATACTAATTTTTTTAATTGTTTGCCACAATTATTTGTATTTCCATTATTTAATTTATACCCGAGTATATTTCCGATTTTCTGCCAGTAACTCCTTTCAAAATTAAATATTGAAGCATATTTATTCTCAACCACAAAAATAAAATAAAAATCACTATTAAATTAATAGATTAAACACTTCGTTAAGAATATGAAACCGTCAACATTATAATAAAAATATCAGACATTTTATAATAATTAGTATTATTTTTGTTTTGTTGATTATAACTTGGCGTTTTGAATATCTAATATATTTATAATTTTATAATATAAATTGTCTACGTAATATTATTTTTAATATTAAAAATATTATAACACGGCGTTATGGATAGGCATTTTAGCTACACCCCTGTCATGAAGCTTCTTTTTCTTAGCATTATAATTTAATTGGACGGTTTTTGTGAAAAGGGAATCAAGTCAATAATAGTAATTGTTCAGTAGACAACAAAAACGTTTCATCTTCTACATTTAAATAAAAATAATTTCGAAACTATTAATTTTATTTAAAACCTCGATAAATTGTATGATTATGTAAAAAAAAAAATACTTTAAAACCATTTTTTAGTTATTTTCGTTGACTTGATACCAATAGCACGAACGTTTGTCATATTTTACGACTTGATACCATTAAGTGAAAAAAGTATCAAGTTGTTATCATGCAATAATATTTGTGCTATTGGGATCAAGTCAACAAAAATTAATTTAAAATTTAATTAATAATTTATTTTTTTTATAATTTAGTTGTTTATTACACATAAATTATTTTTTCATAAAACAAATAACTAAATACTGCATATAATAGTTTAAGTTCTCTAAAAAGTAACTCAAAACAATACAAAATATTTTAATAATAATATGTACAATATACCTACATAATATTATTATTATATTAAAATGGAATCGAATTCCTAAAGGTTGATCATAATTGTATTTATCTAATAAGTTGTATATGATATAATTATTATAATGCTATTTTATCTAAAGTATGGTATTTTGTTGATACATAGGTATAATATATTTCTAAAAATTAGTTGAAATACTCGTATATTTAAAAAATTATATTCTGACCAACCTCATTTAAAAACATTTGTAATTTTTGTAAAAAAAAATATTTCAGTTTTAAATTTAATAAAATGTCTATTGTTTCAATATAAAATATTATTCAACGTGAAAATTTTTTTTAATAAAATAGGTGCACATTTAACTTAAAAATTATCGTTGAAACTATTTATTTTATTTGTTCTGAATTACCTTGTCATGATTCTTAACTCGATCGATATCATTTTTTACTCTATCTCACTCACAACAATAATTGTTGTATTTAATACTTTATCACATTTAGGTAAATGAAGCATAAAATGATTGAAAAATCCCTTTATACTAATTGAATATAATATAATTTTATTTTATTACCTAATGAAAAAACTAAAAAAAGTAATGTATTACTGACTACAGTCAGTTATAGGGTTGTAAATTTGAAATATTTCACTTGAAATATTTCAAAATTGAAAATTTCACTCTTCTTGAAATATTTCAATGAAATTATGAAAAATATTTTTTTTTCTTTTAAACGTGTTTATAGACGATTAGAAATAATATATTGATAAAACAAAGAAAATATTGATTATGAATAACTTATCAGTTTGGTATCATTTATCAACCAAGGTTAGAAATGTAAAACAACTAGATAGCGGATTTGCATATTTCCATAGGAACATTGAAGTCTAGTGGCCATTTGCCAACAGGGAAATGTTTAAAAAATAACTCAATAGATAAGATTATAATAATTTTTAATATAAGATACCTATACATATTTATATGACATAATAATATAATATATATTACAAATATATACAATATAAATATTTGATATTATCAATCATGTAATTTTTCCCTGTTGGCATATGGCTGAGTTTAATATTGTCTTATAGTCGGTTATCTAATTTTTTTATATGTCTATGGTATGTAACTATGTAAACTATGTTACATATTTTCTTTATTTCATACAATAAACCAACTTTTAAAAATTTTCACTTGGAAATAAAAAAAAATATTTTTCATGGAAATGAAATATTTCATGAATTTTTCATGAAATATTTCATGAAATATTTCAAGAAAATAAATTTCATGAAATTTTACAACCCTAGTCAGTTATAATTGTTTTGGGAGCCTATCGAATGTTTGAAGTACGTTTTCGTTCATGAATTTACCCGATAAAAATATAAATTAATTTTAATAATAATAAATATGACCAAGTACTGTTTTAAGTGTTTTAACATTAATTAATAGTTTTTATTGATATATTTTCTCTCGAATAAAATCGTTGTAAAAATTATATTATATAGTATATTATGTATATATCATTATGATTTATGAAAATAATACATGGAGAAGAACCAGAATTACTTCACACTATATTGTGTTAATTTTACTTTTATTGCAAAAGTAAAATGCATAATATAAAATAAAAACAATGTATTTATTAATTTTGTCACCAAATTTAATTATTTATCTATAATTTATAATGCGATTGCTTTTTCTAAGAAATCGTAAATAATATTTTTCAAATATTTCTGCATTCAAATTGATTTGAAATTGAATAAGTAGTCTTAATTATAAACGTTTTTCTGACAAAATATTAATACCTGGAATTCTTTCGACATCAAAGCTGAAATTGGTACATTACAAAATATTAATTTGTGTAATATTATAATATTAAATATCCAATGAGTCATTTAGCTTGCATTTAATAAACAAACAGATTTCAATATACTAGAATATTCATATTATAATTTTAATTAGTGCTTATTAGATATTTAAGCAGAATATAATATGGAGTATTTATAAAAATAATGAAATATTAAATAGATATAAATTCGTTAATTTTGAATGTTTTAATAGTTATAATGAGGCACTTTTTCTAATCGTGTCTAATGAATTGTTCCATTTAATTACCAACTTAAGTATCTTATTTAAAACTAAAAGTAATCATCAATTAAAATATTATATATGATTAAAATAATTTCATAAAATATATTATCTATTTTTTCAATCGGATATTTATACTTTTTTCGTTTACAAGAGTGGCAAATACTAATAATTCTAAGACCAGAATATTTCATCTTCAGAATACACTCAATACGAAGTACTGTTTCACTGTTTGATATCAAATATACATAACCGATTTAAGTGTTGTTCTGGAACAAGGGAATATTATATTTATTTTATATTTTGAGTGGCGCTACGGATGTATTGATTTTAAATGATGTGTGTTTTTATTTTTATGTCTGAAGACCTTTTTAAGTAAAAAAAATACAACTTCGATGGAGGTTGCTTGTAAAAAATTAGATCTTGTTGGTTTTTGTGGATGAAACGTCACAATATATAATTACCAGTACTTTATAACATAATGGAAAAAACTAAAAATACATATAATTATTAAATGTGTTAAAATTGTAATATTATTATTAAAATAAGTGATTGATAGGTAAGTAACCTATATTTTTCAGATAGACTTCGATCTTCGATTTCATTTTTATAAATATTTGAAAATGAATTTCAAAATTTATTTATATACAGGTTTAAGATACTGCGTATGTTAAGGCCAAATTATGAGATTAGTCCTTTATATAAAACAACAATTAACTATTATTCGGAGGTTGTCAAATTTCTACATAGATAATAGATATATAAGATAATATTGTTATCATTTAAATGAATAATTTATTAATACAATTTAATATTTATACTATTAGTACTATTTGATATTTGTATTTATTTATTCATCAAATTGGGTAAACTAATGAAACGGTTTTAAAAAAAAATACAATGAATCGAATTTGTGAATAAAAGATTCATTATGCTTATATACTAAAAAAGGATAAATTAAGAAACTACCCAGTCTTGATTCTCAAGATATTATTGTAAAAATCAAAGGATAAAATTTGATATAAAATGTACAAAAAAAAAAAAAAAACTACTGAAAGATACAATTATAAAAACATTTTAATAATATAATGGATGAAAGGTTTTCAAAAAAAATTTAATAAACTTATTGTTATACCAGAAATAAAATAAATAATTTCTTAAAAAATCAATAAGAATCTAAAACCTAACTTGAAAACCTCCGCTCAATAAACGAATACTTAAACTGACATTAAATCATAAATTGAAATTAACAAGTACCCTTTTTACCAGAGATGTCAATCCAAAGTTTCAAATTTTAATAAATCTAATTCAAGAGAACAATCTAAAAATCTCATAAGTAATTACTATTAAACCTATCCTGGCTTTTTTTCGGAATTATCTCGACAAAACTAACACTAAATTTTATTTTAAAAAACCATGATAATGTAATATAAGATTTTCTATGTGTTTGTAATAATACAGTTATTTAAATGTATTGCAGATAATTTTTTTTAATACAAATTTTATATTTAAATGTTAACAAAATGTATCAAAAACATGAAAATTGGAACTAAAAATGTATTAAATGTTTAACCTTGTTAACCTGAAACTTTACAATTGAATATAATATTTCTCAAAATAATTTTATATTGAATAAAATTCCTCTGATTTTACAAACGTTTAAGTCAAAAATGAACAAAATTTAAAATTTAAATGGAGAATAACTATTTTAAGTATTTTTTTTTTTTATTATTTAAAAATATTATTTATGGATACTTAAAACTTTTAACGTACCTATATTATTATATTAATAATGCCCGTAGAAGATAAACAGTTAAATTAATGTTTTTATTTGGTAAATAATACTTTTGATATAAATAATATAATATTGATTCGTTTACTAATTACGCATATCGTATAACCAGAATACTTAATGTCGTTATTGTTCACAATTTTTTTTTTTGAATGCAAACGTTATGCATGTACGTTTAGAGTTACCGTCAATCCCAAAATACTTGGGTTTATATTCTGATCTCTATTTCATGTCATGATACATACTATTACACTCACTAGGTATTATCTTTAAGAAACGCATAGCATTAGAACTCAGATGGGAACTATATACAGATAATCTTACTGAAAATTTTCAGAATAATTCTCATTGTAATAATAATAAATACTATAATAGGTACTATACACGCAATATTGGATACGTTAAGCGTAAGTCCCGAAAACGGGTATCGTAGACTTTACTAAGGTAATGAAAAATTTATAGAAAAGATAAAGGTAATTTTTATATTGCTGTGCTCATTTTTCCTAAGTATACATATAATTATATATTTTCTAATAAAGAATTGTAAATAAAATATTAAATATTATTAATTCTATCACTTTAAGTAAATATAACTTGATACTGTTGTAGTCGTTAACTGATTATGTTGGCACAATGGTTAATACGCCGAACACATCAAATGGTTTAGTTATATTAGGTAAGAATTGACATTAAAATAAAAATGTCGATTCTCAATTTAAGAATAAAATATTGATACTTTATTATTATTTTTTTTTTTGTAATATCGTACATTATCAATTAATTGTGTTTTGATTACTATTTTTTTTTTTTTTAATTAACTTTCAGCATAAAACTATTTAACTCGACAATTATAAGTATTATAAGTAATAGAATACCTAATAATGCGCTAAGCAATTACATTTTTATAAAATGTTATTTAGTATATAACTATAGCATTATCAATCGTTATTTAATCATACATTTTATCAAAGAATGTACTTCACTCAATCAGCTGTAAATAATTACTAACTACCTGCGTAACTTACGAATTGAACATTTCATGAAGTCATGATGGTTAGACAGGAATCCGCAATATCCGAAAACTGTAACTTATCTCTTTGTCTAGTACATTAAATCAGACGGTTCAATACGTTCAAGATTGGATTGAACACGATAAATTCACCCTACAATATTAATGCTACACCTAGACCTAATTATCAATAAAACTTAGATCTAGACACTTCTTTAAGGTAAACTAATTTAATATATGACCGTATTAAATTTGAGAAAAAAAATTGTAGTTGGACTGTAATCATAATTTCATTCATTGCAACGCTTAAAAAATATTTGAAAAAAATACATACAAATTTAAATAGCTTGTACATTTTAAATACTATAATGTTACTTAATAATAACCTTTGCCCCTAAAATTATGACTTAGATCCAATAAATTAAAAACAAAATGGCAATAGTATTTTTACTTTATCTAATAAATAAGTATTGTTTAACTACCATAGATAATGTACACCTTATTCTTTTTCTGATGCTTAACATAAATATAACTATATTTAGAAGTATTAAAATAGAAAAAATACTCATTGTTACGGAATAAACTGTAGGTTGAACTAGAAATGAGTTGTTGCTCAATAAAAAGGTCTTTTTCAAGACCAACAACATCAATTGGGTAAGACAAATAAGACTGACAGATAAAAACCACACCTGGTAAATACAAATAGCAGAACAACAATGTGATTTTTATCTGCCAGAACGAATCACGCGGACCAATCAGTAACGGACTAGGTGGCCGAAGACGGTATAAATACCGGACACTTTCGACCATCTAGTCAGTCTTTTCCAAACCTTCAAACTGTCAACATCATCCAAATAATCCAGACAGAAGAAGACCCGGACCACCATAGAAACCACCGACCGACAACGACGAAATACCGCTCAACGGCAGCAAGCATCGTTCAGCAGCCGACTACGGAGTACGGACGAAATTGCCGCTCCACGGCAGTAACTTGCTTTACCGGCGGAACGACAACGACGAAACGCCGATCTACGGCTGCAAGCATCGTTTAACAGCGAACTACGGACGAAACTGCCACTCCACGGCAGTAACTTGCATTGTCGGCTGACCGACAACGACGAAACGCCGCTCTACGGCTGCCAGCATCGTCCGGAGACGATTAACCGGCGCTGACTATCCACGTGGCTACCGCTCAACGGTATAAGACCCGTGTCGACGTGCAATCCAGCGACGACGATCCACAGACGGTGCCGTATCCAAACGCCCGACGCCGACTATCCACGTGGCTACCGCTCAACGGTAGAAGACCCGTGTCAACGTGCAATCCGGCGACGCTTCAATAAAACGGCCCTTTTCAGGGCCAACACTCTACCCACCCAGGCGCTTAATTAAGCTGTCCTATCCGATCCAGGTTCGTTGCGGAATACCGCTTACCGACATCGGCCGGATCCCACACCATATATATATTTTGTTGTAATATAAACTACCCCATTATATTATAGTTAGAGCCCGGTAACTGCCCGGCTAAAACCCAAGCGCCCCCGATTGTGTCAACCCACTTATACAAGTCTGGTCGGCACAAATCGACGCTTTACTCAGTCCATTAATTGTTAATATAATTATTATTTTATATAGAAATAGAAATACGTAATACTCAAATCAAGAAGTGTATTTATTTACGAGACGGGTCGTCCATCCGGACGAACCGTATCATCATTACGATTTATTTCAGATTTTAATGATTTTATAATTTAGGTTTCTAGAGGTTTCTATTGATTATAATTTTATCTTATTTTAATTTTTATACTAATCAGTGTACAAAAGAGTAGATGAACTCGTACAAAATAATAAATATATTAATTTTTTATGTTACCGAGTTTTTATATTTAAATACAATTTTATACTTTTGGTTCAATAAAGTAAATATAAAAATTTAATTTGCTTAAGTGGAAATTCTTGGGATTTGAAAAAAAATTTTTTCAAACGTGTTTTTGAAAGTGATTATTTGATTTAAATAATGTTCTTTCATAATGACGTACATGCCATTTAAGATAATACAATTAACTTTCTCTGAAAATGTATCTTAACATAATTTAAAATATCTAAAAGCAGTCTGATACCCTGAAGGTGCATTGTACATATTAAAATTAAAATACATTTCTGAAATATATCAAGTTTTTTTGATTACCTTGAACGCACTAGCTACATAATTACAGTTTATAATTTATACTTATTTGCAATAAATATGATTAAATATCAAACAATATTTTATTATATTATGCATATGTACGAATAAGCTGAATTTATTAAGCGTAAACTATAATGAGTGATTTTCAATAAAATGTATTTAACATAGAAATTGCTCAATCAAGAGTAATACATTAAACACATTTACGATAGTAAAAAAATAAATAAAATATGTGCCAACCTAAGCGCTTATTTTGTATTTACAGTAAGTGAATGCGATAACAGTAGACTTTTTATTGTGTTTGGTTTGATGGGTTATGAGTGGAGAAATCGCTTATTAATATTACTCTTATTTAAATATGTTTTTTCTTTATTTCTATATTTATATTGTAAACAGTTTTATTAAAAATTAAAAATTTTAAGTGTGACGAGTCTTCTCGGTAGATTGTTGTTACATCTGGTGATGAGTATCAGGCGAGCGGTAATACGATATTTTGGAATGAAGTGAAGTTTGGAATGGAATTGTTTGTATTATTTGGTGGCCCGAATGCGCTATTTGATCATGATCATATATTAAAGAAAACTCCAATTAATATTATGTCTAATTATCTGGAATTTCTGTATAAATCTTAAATTAGAAATCTTTACTTAACTTGAATTTTGGATATTGTAAAACCAAAAGAAATTATGGTTATCTTTATATTAAAATGTTGTTTATTAAATTCATCACGTAATACAATAGTGGATGGAAGGGATTGTTTGCTTTAACTTTTCGTATGATGAGCCTAAATAAGCCTTTGGTCTAGACAAGTTCTTAAATATTTGATTTCATGCTTGATTAGTTAAAGTATATTGTTTAGTATTAGTTGGGAGCATTCATTTTTGCTTAGGGTGAAATTAATTTTGACATGTATAATACTTTCGTTTATCTTTATTTCCCATTACCTAGTTAAACCAGTTAGAAAATTGATTTAGGTGAAATTTTATATTGTAAGCTACTCTAATTTCTTAGAAATTAAGATTTAATTTTTTAAATAAATATTATGATAGCGAATTTATATATTAAATAGGCATCATAGAGTGATATCCAAGAAATATTTGTTTAACATGTTGATTTCATACAACACAATGTTAATTAATTGTTTATCATTGTCAATATACGAGCTGGTCGAATACTACAATACTACATTTACTACTATATACAGTATATAGACCCTTTTAAGATCTGCTTTATTATATCGACTAATCCAAAAGCACTTATGATTCT
Organism: Schizaphis graminum; assembly: GCA_020882235.1. NCBI lineage: Eukaryota > Metazoa > Arthropoda > Insecta > Hemiptera > Aphididae > Schizaphis > Schizaphis graminum. The sequence goes on along the minus strand of CM037033.1, from coordinate 86,650,706 downwards.
GAGAATAAAGCACTAATAATAATAATAATAATATACCAAATAGGTCAAATGGAAATAGTGTATAGTTGTCCTTTTCACAATGTGGGTGAAATCACGTGTGAAATATTTATTGGCCGAGTTATAAAATAACGAACTATTCAATAAGAATAACGTTCTATAAAGTACGAACACAAAATGAAGATGAAAGCCAAAATACGCATTTTATTTACAAAAACTAAACGATGTAATGTAAAAAAAAAAATATAAAATTCATAATAATATAATTGTTTTTATTAAATGGTACCTATTGTAAAATTCATTACAGTATTTATTTAATAAATGAATTGGGTATTATACGTATCAAAAATTACAATTTAATATTATATTGTGTAGTTCGCGGTTACAATGTTTTGTAATAAACATAAATTAAAATGTGTCGTATTCGAGGTCCATGAAAAGGTTCCATTAATATTATGAGATATTTATCGACACGTATTTATTGCAGTGTTAAATTTGGTTAGAGTAAACGGTATTATCTTTTTTTTGCAATCGCCTAATAAATATGATTTTAATGCAATTAAAAAAAAAAAACTTAATTTAAACTATTTATTAGTTTCATTTAATTATTTAAAGATGCTTAATTTACGTATAATTATATCTAGAATAGTCTGAACCAGATTATTTTAAAAAAATTACACTAATTTAATTCCAACCTTACTAGATTTGACTTACGTCAATTTTCAGTGATTATCAAATTAATCTTTTTTAGTCATTTTAGGTTTTTTAGTTTTAGTTTTAATTTTTATAAAAATGCAGCTTATGTTGTTTCTGAAAAAACTTTCATAAAGTATGTATAGTCTTGTTTTAAATATGATTTTTATTTAATTTTAACTTTAAAACGTTGTAATATCAATAATTAACAAGAAAGTTTTAGCTTTAAAATCGACTCATAAATTATTTATAAAGATGTGTTGTATATTCTTATGTCTGTACATTGTTATAAAAATTATAAAATAAAAATATCTGGAAAATATTTTCATAAAATTTTACACAATTTGAAAGTGAATAACTACGCATATTTATTATTGTATAAATAATGTATTGTTATTTATTATTTATATCATAGCGTAAGGAGTTTTTGACTTGGAAATATTATTTACTTACTAAAATTCAAACTAATATGTTTCATCAAAATTCCACGAAATCATAACCATTAAGATGAGTTTGAAATTATGTACGCCGTTATTTTGAAGTACAATATTTTCATTATTCACTGAAAAATGTTAGAAAATAAGATGAATGCGTTTACGAAAATACCGTTATAGAATAAACTTGTTGTTTACTTGACTAATAATAAACAATACATAGTCAGTCATTTGAAAATCTACGTAAAGAGAAAATTATTATTATTATTAGTGTGTGACGTAATATTGTAAATGAAACTGCTGAAGATATAATTAAGGAAGTTAATAATTAAATTAAAATAAAAACGTACTTGATTGGTGAAAACTGTAGGATGAAAACCAACGTTTTAAAAATAACTGAATGTTTCATTTATTAGGTTCGATAATAAACACTAGAACGATCCTGGCGACGGTTACTTATTGCTAATAATTGCGTTATTGTTTATTTCCAAATATTTATTGAACAAAATTATTCGCATTACCACGGTGGAATACATTTTAAACGCCGTTAACTCGTAATAAGCCATAAATGTTTCAACTTAATCGAATTATCAGTATTTTTTGTTCTCTATGTACAAATTTAAACTTCTATTGCGTGTACACGAATAATTTTTATTGTGTATTTTGGAAATATTTATTTTTGAATTTGCAACTTAGACATTGGAAAACTATTCAAAAAATGCAAACATAATTATAAAATTATTTCAAAGTTTTTTTTCAATTGATTTCAAAACATAATATTAATATCTATGTATTGAAAAATTGGAAAATATGTTCAAATTATAATGATATGTAAAATAGAATTATTTTTATATACCGCATACCTAGCTATTTAATAACATATTAATCAATAGCAATTCAATTATGTAGTAAATAAAAAACAACATACAGCCATATGTGTCACATTAAATGCAATACCGAATGACATATCGTAATATTAATATTAATACATTAGACGTGATACGAAAAAATAAAAATAATATACATGATAAATTTCCGACGAAATACTTAGGAAGAATTTAAAAAAATTTTATTTAATTTTAAATTAATTAAATTAATATTTTATTCATAAAAACTTTATTTATTAAATATTAGCTTATAACTTAACGTTGATTTAACTTATCTGTCTTAAATTATTTGTTTTTATTAACTCATTCAACTTCGACCGTCTATATGAAATTTAAAAAAAATACATATCTTGGTTTAAGTTCGTTATAAATATTTTAATAATAATATATTTAAAAATAGTAAGGTTAATATTTAAAAAAAATTGTGTTCAGGTTTAATATATTACGAGTATTAACTATTAAAAGAACAAAATTTCAAACAAAAAACAATATCTCTATACAGTGTACATAATATTGTGATGATTAGACCTACGTTTGATGGACAATCGATATTATGTACGGCAGAAAATCGTATTCCAAAGAATAATATCATCTGATAAGCAAGTATGTTGGGCATACAAATAAAACATTTAGTATAACATCAAAACTATGGCCGATTGTGTAAATAATTTATTAACTTAATGATTTTTTTTTTCATATTTTAGTCACGAACAGACACGTGGCGAGCAGCTCCGCTTGCTAACGAATTTACTGCTTCGTTGTGACTGTATACTACCATAAGTGTTCGAAAAAAACGAGTTAGTCACGTAAATATTGCGAAAGATACGTATCATAATGAACGTGAACCTAGAATAAATCCATACCTGTGTTTAAGGAACTATCATAGGAACTATTTTTTAGTTTGTTCAAATTAAATCATTTTCGACATTTATTTTTTTTTATATTATTTTCATGTTATTGTGTCAAAATATTGAATCCAAATAAAAAAAATTGTTTTTGTCTAATTTTATCTTTATACAATATTCAATATTTATACAAATATGCAAAACGGGCTTTGCATTCAATTTGATTTATTGAATTTTATATTTGTTATATTATGTAGTTCAAGATTTATGTCATTTAATTTATCTTGAAAATGTATTTTATATTATTATATATTATTTATCAACTTGCCATTGATTTCGACAAATATAGTACACCGTACACCACTAAATAATTGTGGTTATATTTGATACATTTAAGGAGGGAAATTTGTTTTTATAATTAATTTTATTATTGTACAAATAAATAACAAAAACCTAAAAAAATCATTTTTACGTTTTACTCAACGTTTATTTTAAAGATTTATAAAATAACAATTTATAATACGTTTGACCAGATGACCATTGATTGACCACGTTATTTTTTTTCTCACATAAATGTGGACGTGTTACATTGAAAAATTAAATGTCTATCTTTTTATTTCTACATTTAACGATAATGGATTCAATTTTCAAGTAAAATTTCTGAAAACTCACTGTTTTCACTATTATAATACTAAACTGTAAAATGCCTCTAACCAAAGCACAACATAGATAGTTTCTATTTAGAAGAACCAACATTGAGTTTTGAAGTTAAATATTAGTTTGACGAGAACTATAATCAAAATAAAAGTTAAAAACATTGTATTATATGGACTTACAATAGCTTTATTTAAATTTTTATTATTATTTGTGAATATGTTAATGTTACAATAATTTGTAAAACAAATACTTGTACATCGCGTTACAATAATTATAGTAAGTAATACTCTGGAAAAATTCAACGCAAAAACTCTGTTATAGTTCTTGGCTTTAAGTTATACAAATAGATGTATTCACTTTAATACCTATTAAAACTAACAGCACAAGATTGATTCTGCTAAACATATATTCGCCGTATCGTACGTATGTCAGCAAGAGATAAAAATAGTGCAGTAACATTTTATTTTAATACATTTTAATAAATGGTTAATTACTCGAAGTAAAAAAAAAACATTTTGTTTACAAACAACTAAGACTTCATAAACGAAGTCCGTACCTATTAAATTTATATTTTCTTACATATAACTATGTCAGGAACATAATCAGTGTCAGGCGCGGATCCAAGGGGGGGGGCTAAGGGGCTTTAGCCCCCCCCCTTTGGGCGTGTATATACCTACTTATATATTATTACATATTTTAATAATATATTAATATATTACTTTTCGAGCACCAACGACTATTCGATGTCGACAGTCGGCGGATATCATAGATACTGACATGAAAATATGATATCAGTCATCAGATATATATCATTATTATCATAATATATGAAATGTCAAGAAACATAAAATAGGAGTGTTTTCACGCTTAACCAAATGTAACCTGGTGGCTGATTGCTACACATTTAATTACCATAGGGAACACTGTTCTATCGAAATACCCATCGATATCGACGATGTCATAAATAGATTTTCTCGACAAAGGAGAATGAAAACTGAAGATTGGTCAAAAGACTAATGAACTTATTTATCTTAATATCTAACTTATTATCTTTTTATTATTTTAACCCTTTATAATAATAATATAATTGTAATATAATTATTATATAATATTATTATATAATTATAATTATATAATTATATTATTATTATATAATGATATAATTTAATTAATATACAGAGTGATTCTTTTAAGTGGGTATACTAATTATCTCGAAAAGTATTCATGTTTTTAGAAATATTTTTTTACATATTACATAGTTTAAAATTGTTAAAAAAGCAACGTTTTTATTAAAAAATTATATTTTTAAATATTTTTTATCCTTATAATTTTTTAAGTTTTTTACTTTTTTGAATGACAACATAGATTTATAATTTCATATTCCAAAGCAGATTAATTTTTTGAGTATTTTGATACATAAAAATTGAATTTAGGGCTAGTAGTTTATGAGTTATACGTATTTAAAGTTAGACAAGCGGAGTAGTGGACAAACATTTTGCGGGGTAACCTCGTACCACTCCTGCACTGCGCGCAACTAAACTTTAAATACGTATAATTCATAAACTACTAAAAAAAAAAATTATAATAACAATATTTGTAAAAAAATATTTTCAAAAACATGAATACTTTTAGAGATAATTAGTGTACCCACTTAAAAGAATCACCCTGTATATACGTACTAAAATTATATATTTTGTCTTTGTGTGATATAATTTATAGCCCCCCCCATTTCATATTTCTAGATCCGCCCCTGATCAGTGTTTGAATTGAGGGTGGACGTTGGGGAACGGAGTCCGCCTTTTTTTTTTTTTATCATATCCCTACTATTTATTACAAACGGAACGCTAGAAACGCAACATTTGAAGTAGTAAATTTTTAAATCATCAGTTTATTCTGATACAAATTATACCTATAACCTGTAGCCATAATATTTGTATATTTGTATCGAATATGGAAAAAAATTGGTTAATAATAAGGGTTAATTAATATAACCAATCGTTAGGCTGAGGAGACCACACATAGACCTTATTTTTTCCATGTGACCGCTTCGATCCTAGATATTGTGAACGTAGCCATTTTTCACTTTAATTATAATAATATATCAAAGAAGATGCCAAATCTATGAGAGTTTTTTCAAAAAATTTAACACTTAATCGCTTTTAACATCGATTGACCACAGTTATGTTAAATGCTCATTTTCTAAAGAAAATCTATAAAAAAAATTATTCATAACTAGGTGTTTATAAGCAATAAACTTAACTAAATGAACGTGGATATATTATGTATTACTAAAAAGAACTTGTATAATAGACAATTATTATACGTTAAAATTTTACAAGCACTATCGAGAAAGAATTAACGTTTTCGTAATGTGTACAATGTTTCGAACAGATTCGTATGTCATTCAACGACGTCGCAGCCACCGAATAATCGGATCAAAATCGAATCGCACGCGTTGTCAGATCATTATAGTGGCACACGAGACGGGCAGCTCAAACCAGAGCGATACACCCGTAACGTGGAACTCTGACGAGTCACTGGAACTGTGTCATCTACTCACTAGATCCGACGTACGCGCGACTTGTTATTTCTGCGGAACGTAACCTGCCGTAGCCTTGCGCATGTCGACAAAGAGGATAACGCACAGGGAAACGGGGTTTTTACGAATATACGTTCTGTTTGGGGAACATACTTGAACACTTACGAATAGGTATGAATAAAATCACCGTTTAATAATACGAGTACAAGCAATATTATGTACAGGCGACATAATATGCTAAAAATCAAAAAATATACATAGATACTCCTATACCAGATGCCTTCCCTAGTCGCGCAAGTCTGCCCTGGTGGGTCTTGCTACGACGGAGGAAAGACAGTGAATGGCAATGTTGTCGTTTCGCCGGGCCTTTTATACTCGGTTCATTAGCCACAAGACCGTTATCGTATTGTGTGACAGATAACAAGAAACCGTAGAAACCCCAATAGTGCAAACGCCGATAATCGCACAATTTAAATAAAAGTTATTATAATAATAATAAAAATAGCAATATTAATAATAATGAGAAGAAGATAAAGAATAAGAATAATAAAAAGGAAAAGAAGAATCTAGAACCTTATCCGTGCATCCCCTCTCTCGGACAAAAAATTAAAAGTTAAAATATTAAACAATTACTTATTATGTACAAACTTTTCACAGGATTTTAAGACTTTTCCAGAATTTTTTTTCCAACCTGTTTTCTTCGTATTCGCGTAGATTGTGTCTTTTGAAAGCCATGCGTAGGTACTAGGTATATACGATTTTTTCACCGTTCGTAGCGGTTGCGATCGCGCTAACGGGTACGACCGCCGACGACAGTACTCTGGACGTTTTTCTTCGTTCTTTTTATTTTTGCGTATAGGATCGCCGACGCCGATCGATGTAGATATTTTATTCTATTGTCATTGCTTAAATGTACATGTATATAATATACGTTTGATAATATACATTTATTTTGTCGATGTACAATACTGTTTTTTTTTTTTATTATTCAATAAATTGCATTATATATTTATATTATTTTTGTTGTTCTCGGTAGCTAAATTTTTACATCATACTTATATCTTCAACTACGGGTTGTGCTGTATATTATAAAAGCGTTATATTCATGTATTTATGTACATGGGTGTAATTGGTGTATGTATGAATAATACATGATATACCTAAGTTTTTTGTAGGTGTAGTGTTATTGTAATAACATATTATATATTATCTTTATAAATCGTAATTTAAATTACTATGTCATTGGAAGATGTGTAATAAATAAATAAGTGTCTTTTTATTTTAAAATATTTTTATATAATAAATTTAATGATTTTTGGGGATTATGGGTGACTGAAGGTGATGTGGGAGGCCTTGCTTCGCACAGTAATGTGATATTGAATTTTGTGTGGAACGCTAATCATCCAACATCCACTAAGTCCCCCTTCTAGTTTTTTTTCAAATCAAACACTGAACATAATATTTCTTTTATTAGTTTTATTAATTGTATTAATCATAAGTTAATTATTTTACATTTGTAAAATAAGAGCACTAAATTGAGAGTGTTGTGTGTCGAGGACTGATGAATTGTTTATCTGCGTTTGGTTGTAGATTGTTTTAAATTAAATAAATTCTAAAGTAACAATCATAAGCATTAATTATTTTAATAACGATACCAATTTTAGTAATCAAATCTAGATTCGAGTACATGAAAAAATATAAATTCTAAACTAATTTTGGAAAATAACTCATTATTGTAATGATATGCTCACATATCATAATTTATTGTATATTTTATCATTTTATTAAATAAATAACGGTAAAGTTGTCGCACGCAGATAGCTGTTAATAATCCCTATTGATCACTGATGAAAGAAACGATTCACATTGTTTGGTCACGTAGGAACTCATACGTTATTGTGACAATATGGCGCAAAGCGTATGATCGGGATGGTCCAATGAGGCTCTCCGTCATCGAGGAGAAAGCCGATTTCTCTAAAGATGTGGACGCCTTTGATGGAGCCGCCTGTGACACTGGCCGGCTTGACCACGTCGTCTTCTCTCATCAGTGTAGACATACCGCCCTTCGAGTAACGTCTCTCTCCTGAGTGCAGGCGCATCAGTAAGTAGTATCATCTCTTAAGAGTGCAAGAGTAACACACACCCACCACACAGTAGACTACGAGTGACAATTGGACCATGTTCATTCAACGAAATAATTCAGTGTTGTTCTTTTTTTATTTGGATCCATGTGTTTAACTTTTCTTAATTTTATTAAGACAACTACAGGTCAGCGAATAAGGTAAGGTGCATGAACATTATTTTATTTGCGTCAATTTGTGTAATTCTGCTTTTCTACATTTAATCACTACAGTGTATTTGATCATATTCTCGAATCACGATCTCAAGAGCCCTCCGACTATCAGGAGGAAGGCAATAGCGTAATTTTAAATAATTTTTATATTTAAATTTGATATGTGACTTTATTATCCAGCACTTATAAGTGTAGGGAAGAAGGTCCCACAGATCCGACATTTATTCAAGGCTTGTGTCCCTTGTATCTGTCGCTTTAAAACCAATACAAATTCATATTACTTAATCCTTTCATTTTATTTTAGATTCTGAACGAAGTGAAGAATGTATTGATTTTACTATGATGTGCGTTTTTTTTTTGTGTCTGACGACAACATTTGGAGCAGTAATAATGCTCCGATTTTTGACATCAGCCCCTCTTTGAATCGGAAAATTCATCTAGTTGGTACTTTGGGGGGGGGGGGGGTCAAAAGTAAAATTTTCAAATAGTTTTCAAAAAAATCGAGAAAAACAAAAAAAAAGTGACAGAAAAGTGGCAATTTTACGAAAAACCACTTTTCGACAAAATCGATTTTTTGATTTTGCTGTAACTCAAAAACCAATCATTGTAAATACTTGAAATTTTCACCAAATGTTTAGCTTATGATTATCTCTTTACAGTTAAATTTTTAAAATATTTTGACCATTTTTAAGCTACTTATAGACAATTGAAATTTTCGACTTTTCTAAGTTTTTTTTCTTCAAATGCCGATAAAAATTTTTTGGGTGGCCAGAAAATCTTGAAAATTTAATACAAGGTTTCTTATAAGTTGTTCTTATAGTGATAAAAATAAATCCGAAATCGTTAGTCACAATTTTTTTTTATAAGGGCTTAAAGTTCAAATTTATACGAAATATTTCAAAATTTAAATTAAATTGCATACTCTCATTATGCGTATGTTGCCTAATACTTTTTTTATTAATAAACAGATACTATAAAGTAAGTATAGTAACATATAAAAACTATACTATTTGTTTCAAAATAGAATATATGACAATATTTAAATATAATATATCCTAAACTGACAAATCATCTCCGTTCAGAATCGTTTTTCGTATACAATGATACCAACCATTGCATTCAAATTTAACCTACCATAGTCTGAGGTCCACTCCACCCCCTAATATACAGCAGAGCGATACCCACTTACCCGCTTTTTCTTATTTCTTTTATTTTTGCGTTATTACATTATTTGAACAAAACTATTTGGAGCAGTCTTAGCATTTAAATATGACCCAACATAGAATATATACGAGAAGTAAATCACTGCAATAGGAAAAATTATTCTGAACGAGTAAGGCCGTCAGCCTATATATTATCTAAGAATATTTGTATGATAAATGTATAAAGCTATTAAATTAATTAATTTTAATAATAATTATACGGTAAGTCGAATTAATATTTTACGAAAACGTTGCATTTAAAATTATACGGTGTGTATTAAATATGATAATATTCGATTATAACTAACGAGTATAGCTAAAAAGACGTTTTTTCGTTTTAAATATCCAGCCAGAATTTTAACTCAAAATGTATATGCCTGCCTATAAATATGTATATGAAACTTTATTAAAATAATTTTTAGATTTTTCGGTCAAAATGTGAACTACTAATATGCCTTGCCTAATTGTCAAGCTTTTTGAATATTTTTACTTGTCTAAACTGCAAATAAACATATTATTTTATTTTCAAGTTACGCAAACAAAATTGATTTAGTTGAATATTGGTTTTTATTAGTTTATTTTTTTTATTCACCGAGTTTTTTTTATAACTTCTGGACATTCATTATTTTTTAATAATCCAAGTACCAACTAGATATAAGTTTTTTAATTTTCTACTAGCAACCAACCTCACCCCAAGTTGAACATTGAATTTTTATTGCTCCAAATAGTGATGGCTGACAGTAAAGAAAAATATAAATCAATATACATTTATCTCTCTGCACGAAATGTAAACTGTAAAAGTATATTATGTTAAGATTAATTAATTCTAGATCAAAGATTTTTTTTTTAAACTATTTATGTTTGTATATTTTTTGTTATCTTTTGCTTTTTGTTTTGCCTTGAAGTACAAATTGAATATTTTCTAAATACTAATTGAAAATTGGAATAAATAAATATAATTACGTATAAAAATTTGATTTTCAGAATACATTATATGATATATTTCAATACATTTAACTATTTATTAACTTTACTTAAATGAAGTAAATTTTTTTGAGTTGAGTCTCTAATTACGTTCGAGCTCTGCGAATTATTTCAGTCAAATACACTCAATTTTCTGGAAAAGCAAAACGAATGTTATCTATTCATATAGGCACAAATGTAAATAGATATCTAATAACAATAATAAAAAAAAAAGTAATAAAATATTCAATCATTCCTGCCAAACGAGATTCGCGTTTTTTGCGATACCACTGTTACAATATTTATTTATTATTTTTTGTTTCAGAGATAAGTATCGGTATTTTATTGATGCAACGCAGTTATTGGTTTTTATAAAGCATGATAGACTGTGTATACTCCCCCAATTTTTACTCTAAAAATTAATTTATTAAATATTTATTATTGATATCAACATATTTTCTTTGAAATGAAACATTTGTACCTACCTGTATACCTTTAAACTATAAAAAATATTTCACTTTTAGATTCTGAACGGAGTGATGAATGTATTGATTTTACAATGAAGTGTTTTTTTTTTTGTTTTTTTTTTTTGTGTCTGTGCACAGCATAACTAGTCGAAATAATGCTTCAATATCAAACTTTGGGGGTGATTTCCGGTGGAAAAGTGGATATCCTTGGTGCATTATAGAGGTGAAAAGTAAACATTTTCCAACAGTTTTCAAAAAATTCGAGAAAAACAAAAAAAAAATGACAGAAAAACGAGAATTTTTACGCAAAACCGTTTTCGACAAAATCGAATATTTTATTTATTACATAATGTTTATGTCAGCGTTCTCCATACACAGTTAAATTTTCAAAGAATTTTGACTTTTTTTGAGCTATTTATAGACAATTGAAATTTTTAATTTTTATAAGTATTTTTTTTTTAAATAACGATAAAAAATTTTTGGCTGGCCAGAAAATCTTGAAAATTGTATAGAAAGTTTCTTATGATTTTTTCTTAAAGTGATAAAAAAAAATCCGAAATCGTTAGTCACGATTTTTTTTTATAAGTGCTGAAAGTTCGAATTTATACGAAATATGTCAAAATTGCGAAAATTTACGAGTAATTTTGTGATTGAAAAATCGTAAAAATTTTTTCTTTTATAACTAAGTTTTGAAAATTTGGTACAAGGTTCTCCATACATTTTTCTTCAAATATCTGTAAAAAAAACTCGACCGGATTCAGACAAAAATTTTTTATGAGTGTTTGAAATTTAAATTTTTACAAAACTGCGTTAAATAACGGTTTAGCCTCAAACGATTTTTGATATTTGTTGTTATTCAAACTATATAAGTCGTAAATACTTGAAAATTTTACCAGTTATTTAGATTGCCATTTTCTTTACGTGATTTGATTTTCAAAATATTTTGACTTGTTCTAACTCTCGTTCAAAAATTATAAAAATACATAGGCACAATTTTTTTTTTATTAGCATTTGAAGTTCAAATATTGACAAAAATTCGTCAAAATCATGAATATTTTTCACTATTTGGTAGTTAAAAATTTATAAATATTTTACTATCAAAAGCTAAGAATTGAAAATTTATATACTATGATGTCCATAAGTTAAGCTTAGAATAATAATAAAAAAGTTTGATAATTATTCAATTAAAAAAATTTTACGAGTGTTTAAAGTTTTAATTTTAATTTGAAATCAAAAATACACGTGTAAATAACGTTTTACTAATAAATAATTTTCTTTTTTTGTTATTTTTAAAAAATTACTTGAGGTAAGATCTTGAAACTTTTACTTAAATGTTTGAGTTGTTTCAATATAGAATATATAACAATATTTAAATATAATATATTAACATATCCTAGACTGACAAATCATCTCTGTTCAGAATAATTTTTCGTATAGAATGATACCTATCATTGCATTCAAATTTAACCTACCCTTGTCCGAGGTCCACCCCACCGTCCCCACCCCCTAATGTACAGCAGAGCGATACTCACTTACCCGCTTTTTTAAAACTATTAACGTATTTAATTCAAAATTTGAACGAGTAATTTTTAAGTAACCTATTTAACTTGCGTACTATTGATAATACACTCATGATAATGGAAGCTATGTTATATGAAAATTAATATATTGTATATTATTCTGAGTATTAACATTTAATAATTTGTAAAATTATTCGATAATCGCATATATTATTATAAGTTCAATATGAAATCAGCTTGTTATTTTGTTAAAACTATTTTTATGGTCAGTTATCAATTATATTTATGTAGGTATACATTGTTAAATATACATATAACAATTTATTATAAATCGGAAACGATTCGTACAAACTTTTATTCATAATTTACAATTTTATTTTCATTTTTGATATATTATGTGAATAATGTGAAAAAATGTTTATACCTGGATTTGGAAAATTCTTTTATTTTATTCAATAATATTGAGACAAAGTAGAAATTATTTTCAGTATATTTTATATTAAAATCAAACCGTTCGTCGTTTGAAATCAGTATACCTTACTTGTGCGTTAAAATTATTATAAGGTGTTAGTATGATTTCACGAATGTAAAATAGTATTACCAAATAACGTGCGTGGATTGAATTTGGTTTTAAAACTAACATTAATCTATGGAAAATTTTATTTACAATAAAATGTATCGGAATTTGAAGATTGAACTTTGAATGTTTCGTTGGTCTTATTAATTTGATTGTTATGGATCAAACAGCAAATTAAACACTGTTCAATTTTACTGGCATTAATTTTTAATACTATTGTTTTATCTAGTCAAGCTATTTGCTATAACATATACAAGTTAATGGAGTTTTCGTACAGTCCATAATATAATGAATTTTCCGTTTTAAAAATACTGTATTAATTCAAAGCGATCACTCGCTCTGCGAAATTGAACGTCACAAGTGCTATCCATCACAGTGGTAGTGGTGTGTAGAATTATTTTTAAATTGCTTGGACTAAGTATAACTACTAATGTACGATATAAATGAATGAATAAATAAATTAATTAAAATCAACAATAATATTACTACCACTACTAATATTACTACTACTTCTACTACTACTACTACTACTATTTTTTTTTTTTTTTTTTTTTTATATCGTAATTATCGCCGGACTCGGATGAGGACTGTCTTTGCTTTGCTTTCCCCCGAGCCGCCATCTTTTATTTATCAGAATGAACTTTATACATTATACGCCTTAACCTTATACTAAACATTCAGCACCAAAAAAAAAAAATAATAATAATAAATGAACTGCAAATAAACAGTGTCTACAACTCAGGATCTTAGATTAACAATATTACACGTCTGTGTATTGCACCTGGATCGGTTTGCTCAATAGGCATTGGATTTTTGGTGTGCGTCCGCTGCCTTGGTCCTCTCGTTCTACCTCCTAGGCCTTTCCTCTTGTTCTTTAGTTCTCAGGATTAGGGTAACGTACCGTTCCACCGATTCCCAGTTACCCTTGTTGTAAAGCATGATTGGCACTATCGTTTTTAGTGAAACGGCTCGATTGACCGCGACTTCCAGTTCTTCCAGTTTCCTAGCCCGCCGACTACACTTGAAGAACGTGTGTTCTGCGTCATCGATAGTATCTCCACAGGATAGACAGTGTGCGCTCTCTGTGTGGGCAAACCTGTGTAGGTATGCCTGGAAACAGCCATGACCCGTCAACATCTGTGTCAAGTAGTAGCTTGTCACCCCATGTGGACGATTTACCCAATCACGAACTCTCGGTATAAGTCGCTTTGTCCACGTTCCTCTGACTCTTTCATCTTCCCATTCTTGTTGCCACCACCTCAAAATATTTTCATCAACCATGTGCTTTGCCTCTTCGATTCCATTTTTTATTAGTTGTCTTAATTCACTCCGTCCTCTCGCCATATGATGCACCGGGGCGATGGAGGCCACAACTAGTATTGCCGCCGTGGATACAGTCTTGTACGCGCTAGCGACTCTCAAGGCGATTGCTCGCTGAGGCCCTAACAGTAGCTGTCTATGGTTATGAAACACTAGCGAAGAGCTCCATACGTGGGCCGCATACAACAGTTGACTGTGTACTACAGAAGCTAGCAATTTCCTTTTAATCGGTCTCGGACCTTTAAGATTAGGCATCAAGCGTGAAAGAGTAACCGTTGTCTTCAGGGCTTTATTGCGCGCCATCTGAATGTGTTCCATGAAACTTAGTGTTGAGCTAAGCTCTACTCCCAAATAACGCATTTGTCCTTTTAGCTCCAAGGTGTCACCTTGTAGCACTAGCTTCGGACGTCTGTATTTACGTTTTGTCATCATCATTATAGCCTGAGTCTTACTTACCGATATTGTCAGTCCGTTTGTGGTCATCCATTCGCTAACTTGGTCTAAAGCAGTATTTATTGATACTTCCAAAGCCTCTGTACACCAGCCGGATCCAACTACTAAAGCGTCATCTGCGAACGCTATAATCCGTACTCATTCGGGCAATGTTAGGCGCAATAGATCATCGTAAAATATATTCCACAGAATAGGGCCTATAACTGAACCTTGTGGTACACCACATGTAACATCAAAATTCCCCTCATCTGTCTGTAGCCGTCTCTCTTTAAGGTAGTCTCGAAGTATTCTTATCAGGTAAAAAGGTACATTTTTTCGTCTTAGTGCTTCTCCGATTTTTTCCAGGGTACGGTGTTAAAGGCATTAGCAACATCGATTGACACTAGAGCACAGAGCTCTCTTCGTCTCCAGGGAACGGAATTAATACGATTAACTATAGCCAGCACTTTTTCAATGGCATCTATTGTAGACATTCCTCTTCTGAAGCCGTACTGGTTCTCCGAGAGCCCCGCTGGCCCAATGTGTGCCTCTAGACGTCTCTTCAAAACGCGCTCAAACATCTCGCCAATCGTATTAACCATGCTTAAGGGCCGGTAGGAGGACGGCAATTCCAAAGGTTTGTCCGGTTTTCTAACCAGCACTAGTCGAGCTTCCTTCCAGGCACTAGGGAAACACCCATTCCGCAAGCATTTGTTAAAGACATTTGCTACTTCAACTGGCTTCTTCAGTATAACTGCCTTCACTACCGTGTCGGGTATGCCATCTGGACCTGGCGCTTTCCCAGAAGGTAACGCATTGGCCAGCTCCACCAATTCGCCATCCGTGACTGCTTCAATTGTCTCAGTTTCAGGAGGCAGCTTCCACTCAACCAGTTACCTGGTTGGGAATAGTCCATGAATGATGTCTTGTAGTCGACCTGGCAATGAAATACCTGGTATTGGTCACTTACCGATTAATTTCCTGATTACGAGACTATAAGGTAACCCCCAAGGGTCATCGTCCACCAGCTGACATAGATTGTTCCACGAGTTTTCTTGGCTTTTTCTTATGGCTACCCTCAGGTCCTTAAGAGCTTTTTTCGCCACTTTCTCTAGTTCTATACACTCGCCGAGCCCCCTCCGTTTCCTTACCCTTTGAAATTTTCGTCTTGCTGCAAACGAGGTTTTGCGTAATTCAGCAATTTCTTGTGTCCACCAGTGAACCGGCTTTTTTCGGCCATGGTATGACTTAATGGGCATTGTGTAATTACACGCTGCCACAAGGTATGCGTCCAGGGCGTTTGGCAGCATCTCTGACGAGTTAGTTCCGCCAAACTCAGATACCATATTTGTTTCCAAGAACATAAGCAATCTTTCGCGGTCTAGTTTCTTCCAGTCCCATCCTTTCGGGACCGGTTGCAATGAAATAGACGCGGTAAGCGTGATATCAAATGTGATATACCATGCAAACTCATCGATTCCTCATCAAGCACTCGCCAGTTATTTACCTTGTTTCAAAGCGATCGGGATACAAATGTTATGTCTATGTAGGATTCGGACCCTCCTCTTGTGAATGTTGGGCGGTCGCCAACATTGCAAACTTGTAGATCTACTGAACACGATAATTCCGCCAAGAAGTCCCCTCTTATATCTGATATTTGCGATCCCCATTCAGGTCGCTTGGCATTGAAGTCACCACCTATGATTACTGGTCCGTCTGCTTCTCGCACGTTGTCTTCCAATCGATTAAGGAACTCATTGTATTCCTCTACTGGTATGTTTGGGGAGCAATATACGCTGTATATGCGCATACCTTTTATTTTAATCCACCGGAACCCAATATCAGCTTGACCAATATCTTCTATAGCTATATCCTTAGCTACAAATATCGCGGCTCTTCCTGTCGCGTCACTGTACCATCCTACATTCTCGCCCAAATTACGGTACTGTTCGCTAACCAATACCACGTCAGCACAATGTTCCCTTACGGTATGTCCTGTGCTGCCCTACCAACGCCAATATTTACTTGGAGAAAACGAATCATTGTGGAGTTGACCGCAGCGCCTCTTGCCTTAGTGTCTCCCTAAACGATGCACGGTTATTATCTGTCTCCTGACAATCTTTAATGAAATGCCCGAGTTTCCCGCAGCCCCTGCAGCAACTTGATCGGTCAGTCCCCTGGCAATGGCGAGTTTCGTGACCAGGCGCTAGGCATCTGAAGCATCGTTTGGTATCTAGCCACATCCTCGTTTTGCAAGAAACATAACCAATTCTAATGCACCCCATATCAACAATTTTGTTGGCGACTTCAGTTGAAACCGTTATTATTGCAATCTGTTGGCCCCGTGTCATTTTTAACATTGCAATTTTTTTCACAGATTCGTTTGGGAAAATCGAGATTATTGCTTTTTCGATTTCTTCAGATGTTGTTACCTCGTCTAGGCCAAAAATACCAACTTTAACAGTTTGTTTAAGAGTGGCTACTGATCCAGTTCTCCCGACAGCTTTCAAAATAACCGAATTTACTTTTTCGACATCAGCAGAGTTCCTATCCAGTTCTACCAGAAGGTGGCCAGCTTCTGTCTTACGCATTGACATAATATCCTCCGCAAATTCTTTCAGGGTCGGTTCTTCCCTTACCCTTTTAAGCACGTCAACATAAGATGCGCTTCCTGCCTTGACTAATACCGCTGGTGCTTTTTTCCTTATTGTCTTTTTTGGATTTTTTTTAAGAACTTTAGTCCAAGGTTCTTCAACAGAGGTAGCTGTCCCGCCACCTTCAGTCATCCGAATCTCTTTCGGCAGTGTTTCTCTTGGTCTATTAATATCATTCGCTGTTAGTTAGCTAATCTTACGGTCTTGTTCAGTCAGCAGGTACTTTATTTCCTTAATTTCTACTAAGAGTTTGTCATCCCCTTTTTCCATACCTTCATTGTTCTTTCCAGATCTAACATTGTCGCCTTCTTTTACTACTATAAGTTTCATCCACTGTGATTTAGCTTCAAGTCGCTCCTTATGTGCCTCAATAGCATTCCTATGTGCGTCCATTGCTTCGGCTAGTGCAGTTTGGACAAGTTTCGGCACGGTTCTGGCAGCCTTGACTTGCTCCAACATATCATCGAGTTTTCTGCCGACGCGGTTAAAATGTTCCCCCTCCATTTTTTCGGAGTATTCCATTCTTTTGTGCCAGTCCTCCGCTGATGAAGGAAGTGGCCCCTTATCTTTTATTATTTTGCCTGCTTTGGTCGCTAACAGTTTTTCCGTAAGCGTGGCCTTTTTTTCAGTTTGTATACTCGAATCTCCGCATGGCGTGGAGTCCCCACCAAATTCTACTTCGGAATTCATCGAAAATATCGCGGGGGGTTCCAAATCCGGAGGTATCAGAGTTTCCCACAATATTACGTAGAGTTGTATTTGTCTACCTACTACCTAACGCAGTAATAAATAGACGGTTGCGTTTATTCCGTCCGGCTACAGCGAATAGCCACCGAGTTGTCGACAGTGTATTATGTTCAGTAAAGAAATTCCCCTCTGTTCTGATAAACCAAAATATTCTAATCGGTAATTGACCGTAATGAGCTGCGTCCATACGATAGTGCCTGTATCGTGTAATATGCCTATATGGCGATAGCCCGCATCGTGTTGTTATCGTTATAATAATTAGTCTAGATAAGGCTAATGGCCTGCACGCGATGTAAGTAATTTAATTTAGAACTCACCTTTTACGGCGGCTGTGTAATCCTTATGGTAGTCACCAAAACTGCCCTTATGGGGCGCTGTTTTGAGCAGACCGACTCAAAATCGACACCGGTCTGCGCGCGCACTTCTTATACACATTTAGGCAGAAAAAACACAAAAAACGGTCTGTTTCTACCCTGATAGGTAGTCTAAATACCAGAGCGGCGTTTATCACATCCGCACACCACCACTACTACTACTACTATTACTATCACTACTTTTGTTTTTTTTTACTTTGAAATCGCCGACCCGTGGGAGAACTGACTTTGCTTTCCCACCGATCCGTCATCATGTATTAAAATAAATTACAACAATTTTTACCATTTTACAGAATTTAAAATACAAGTGTAAGTATTAGTTAGCCTTAATATATACACTATAATACTACTACAACTTTTTTTTTTAGTTGTAAATCACCGGAGTTGAGGGATAATGCAATTGCTTTGCCTTTTCGTTGGTCAGCCATCATTGATTTAATAAGCCTCGAAACATAATATTATAATGGAAACATCTATTACTTATAATCGTACAAATTGAAACAAATACAATTGTAAGTTACCTCACTTGTCTCGTATTAAGGCGGTGTTGCTGTATTTGATATTTATCATCATCCTTACTCCTTAGTAAAATATGAGGTATGTACCATGTTAATATATTCCACAGCTCTCGACTTAACAATAATCGTATATAGAATATGTGCATAACACACAATATTCTAGAAATTTAAGCGTGAAAGCAACCATGTCGATTAAACACCGAGTGACATGATAGTTCGTCGTACCATATGGCCGATTAGCCAACTCCATTATTGATACCACCATCTCTGTACTTAATTGTCTCAGCAGTCTGTACTCTATATAACTCACATCATCTTTGTTTCCGAACATATAATATACACGAAAACCGCTTTCAACCACTAAGGCTAGGCCGTACACACAGATTTGTATGCAATTGCCATTCGACGAATAAGGCTCAGTTGAAATCCATTAATAACTGTGTGTATTCTTCCGAAGTACCAAAGAATAACTCCAACGTGGTTCTCAAACTGGTCCTGTACAACAGATGTAAGCAGCTTCCTTTAGATCGACATAGTACCTCCCACATTAAGTATCAAATAAATTTCATTCATGTGTTTTTTTTTTTTTTACTTTTTAGTATGGCTCACTTTATTACAAATATTATCTATTTATACTACTTAGTACTTTTTATAGCAATACTTACTTCTTTTTTTTTATCATTGAGTCATAAGGTTACTGTAAATTGAGTCAAACTTTTAATAATAATTAATATTTTGTATAAATTACAGCCAAGATATATTAGGTTATATGTAAATTGTGACTTTAATATTATTATACACATATAAATTACGTTTTTGTATATTTTATAAAAACTAATAATTTTTTTTTATTTATTTCGAGACTGTAAATCTAATCGTTTCAATATTGATATGGTAAAAATACTAATTTTATTTCTTATGTTTTTATGATTAAAAAATATGTTATTAAATAACTGCTGAAAATGTTTGATTGTATGATAGGTAATTCCTGCATAAAGTCAAAGTTTTTATGTTTACAATTATTTCATTTTTGTCTTGTATAAGCATATAATTTATGTACATATCTTTTCCCATCATTTGTTTATGTTTTGTTCCAGACTTATTACACACACATATATATGTATAACTTTTCATGTTATGTTTTTTAATATCCAGATGCAATTTACGTAGGTACTGTGAACTTTTTTAGGAAACGCAATTTACCTACTCCGGAATACATTCATAACTTACGTCTAAACGACTATACATTTTAAACAAACATAATAATATTAAAAACTATTGTTATAGAATTTATTTGCAAAAATATTATTGTTGCATATAATATGTTCACTGAACCTGAAAACTACTCAATAAATATAACGTTTTATATTGAAACGTTCTTGTAACAGTGTAACGTAAACACC
The DNA here is from genome assembly GCA_020882235.1 of Schizaphis graminum. Taxonomy (NCBI): domain Eukaryota; kingdom Metazoa; phylum Arthropoda; class Insecta; order Hemiptera; family Aphididae; genus Schizaphis; species Schizaphis graminum. The sequence goes on along the minus strand of CM037033.1, from coordinate 86,630,184 downwards.
TGTATGTTTCTCAGAACAGTCAGAACTACTATATAACTAGAACTACTTCCCCTAATTAATTATATTTTTTTCAAGTTTGAAAATTTTTATACAAAGCAAAGATTATAATATTGATGCGATACACTCCATGCAATTATTTCACCGAAAAAGGCATTTAAATTTTCTGTAAACAACTATAGAACATATCCAGTTTTATATTTATCAAAATTTAATACTACCTATATACTGACCTTAATTGTATAAAAATAATATTTACTACAGGTATGCAAAGAAAATGGGCATTAAACATATACAGGAAGAGTGATTTTAATCTCTGAAAACTATTTTTCTAGAATTTGTTAAAATGCATGTGTTTGCGCTGACGGGCCTTATTAGGGCGTACGCCGTTCGCCTAGTCCTCCGGACCGTGGTGAAGGGGATAAATTAAATAATATATGCTAGATAGATATAGGTAATATGAACATACATATATTAGAACAACCTGTATTGAACAATACAATATTACAATGACAATATGCACATATAAATGCGCATATAAAATATATATAATAATTAATAACAAAACGGGGAGACGGGATCACCGCTCTGAACACCGGAGCTGAATGTTGATTGTAGGCTGAACTGCTGGGCTGAACTGCCGAGGACCGGAACTGGAACCACGTGGATTGCACGAACTATTATGTTGTAAATCGCGATTACCGGAACGAATGGTAATAATGTCGCGTAATATAATATATTTAACGGCTTCACAATGAACGTGAGCAATATAATATATACGAGCTAAACGAGCGAATAAAACTGTTGAGCACAATGAGCGTAAATAGCGTGAAAGAGCATACAAGATGGCGATAACTACAGGAGCAAACGTAAAGACGTAATTGACTAGTTAACACGGTAGAGCACAAGTCGATCGTGACAAGACATGCAAAAGAGTGACGAACGGCCGAAAAACCCGTTAACGGCGTCGTGAGCATCATTGCCCGGAACAGAGCGGCCGGCGAGTTAGTTTCACCACCATTGAGAGTGACCTAACGCGGTCACCGAACAAATGTCCGAAACCCGGGGACCATTTGTACATGCAAAAAGCTCGAATAGCATGAAATTTAAGAACTAAATGTTTCTACTTAAATTTAGTATTTATTGGTATAATAAAAATAAGAAATATTCTTAACATTTTGAAATACATATCGTTTTGTTGTCATTATTCATAAAAAATGTCTTAATAAACTTAATCTCAATAATCATTACTTAGTCATTTTACTCACTTCTGAAATTATATCAGTCCTTGATTGGAGAAAATACAACTAGTATTACAACGAAACATATGTAGCAAAAGCAATAAATAAAAGGATTTTTCTCAACATTTCCACTTAGTAAAAAAGTTTTAGTGGAAATTTTCTATCATCGCTGAGAACAAGTGATGGTCAATGAAGCCAATATTAAGCCAATCGTCAATGTTTTTCAGTAAATAGTCTGAGTACATGAAAAATAAAAGCACTATATTTTTACATTATTTAAATAAATACATAGTATATATTGATCAATGAAATAAAGGAAATATGCGATATCGTTGGTATATTGTACTGATCCAAAACTTAGAAACATACAATACAATATAAATTTTAAAAAAAATCGTATTTTATTTATATAAAACAACACATTTGGTTTATTTTTACAGAAAGAAATTAAATTTACAAAAACGTCATGTTCTTTAATTTTACAATGAAAAAAAAATGTGTTTAAATCTACTTAAGAGTTTGTTCGAGTATTTTTTTTTTTCAAGCGAATCGATAATCTAAAATGAAACTTATCAACAATAAAATTATATTAGAAAACTCAATTCTTAGAACCATTAGCAAAAAGTTGGTATATATTTGTTTGAATGTCTTTATTTCACACAACGCATTATATTAATTATTCATTGCCTACACTAATAAGAGCCAACGATGACATTAATGCTTTTTTATTACCATTAACAATAGATTTGAAAATCTCAAAGTTTTTCTTTTCTATTTTCTTTTTCCTTTTTCTTTTTAAAATTCCTTATGTTTTTAAATTATTTGTATTATTAAAGAAGAATATTGGTTGAAAAATATTTAATAGTTCATATACTTAATTTATTGGTTATAACCAGGGTTCGGGACTTATAGCATTTGCATATCCATCATAGGTGATGTAAAACATAGCAGAGTGATCTACAAATACGTATTATAGTACAGAGAATTGAAATATGAAATTTTATTTTGCATATTTTTGCATATTATGGGGTTTTTGTATATATTTTGCTTATTCGACAATTTTTAATGATTGATGGTTAATATAATTGTTCAAAATGTATGATATTGAACGAAATTATGTAATTTACACGGACCATATGGAATTGCGGTGTCAAAAAAACTTGATCAAGTATTAATAAAAAACAAGGGTTTAAATAGTTTAAAACAAATATGTAAAATTATCACCGGAGGAGAGTCTATGGACCTTCGTTCAATAGCAGAAGATCTAACATGTAATAATCTGTTATTTTTCAAGTATGCTCCCATTACTTCTGTCGACGTGGAACTTTCATTTTCGGCATATAAGTGTATTCTAGCCGATAATAGAAGAGCCTTCCAGTTCGAAAACACCTAATAGTTCAATTCAATTAATATATTACCTATGTATACCTATTTATTAATATAAATTATATCAAATAAATCTTTTTTTGTTAATGATTTTTATTTTTTTTTTAAATTTTTTAGTGCATATTATTTTCATTTTTAGTGCATATTTTTAAGTTTATTGGGTCATATATAAGCGCATATTTTAGTGCTTTTTAGTGCTATAAGTCTCGAACCCTGGTTATAACCTATTTCGTTTGCTGCCAATTTCTAATTTTATTCTAAATCAACCTCTTTATTTTATATTATTGTATGGATAAAAATAACAATAATATGTATAATAATAATTTTACTGTCTGGTATTTTTTTGATAATAACATATAATTATTTGTATTAAATTGTAATAAATAAATTCAAATTAAATATATAGATATATTCGTAAACTGACATATCATTAAAATATTATAAATCACATGATAATCGTGGTAATGTAGGTCTGAAACTTAGATTTAAGTTATTGTTTATTAAACGGTTTTTATAATATAATTTACGGTATATTACAAAACCTTTGACGGTGCATAGTTTTTAATAAATATCAATCAACGCATTATGTATAAATATGAATATTGAAAATAAAGCAAATTTTTAAATATATTCCTTCAAATAAAATCAGGTACACCTTTTTTTAACACTTGGAATTATATAACTAAAGACTGAGAGATATATTAAATTTTATTTTATTGAAATTCCGTATTTCCGTTGTATTTCTCAGTACACTTTCACTTATATACCGAATTGGTATACGCACATTATACGTAATATTGTTATGCATATTCGAAATTTCGAAATATATTAAAATGTCCGCATATAGTGCAGAGTGATTTGTAAATTCGAATATCACTCAATTTAACAAAGCTTTAGGCACTTTTGAGTAATTCATATTTTATGTGAAATGAAAAAAGAAACGATTACACACATTATTATAACATTAAAAGAATTGATGTCAAATTTACTAGATAATAATAAACACACGAATCTAAATATAAGTCTACTAATGTATGAATAGTGATTTAAACCTATTTAGACTTGCGGTCTCCAACTTTTATGTTCATCTACAATTATCTGATAAAAATAAAAATAATTTATAGTAATTATCTATTCTTTATTTATAAAACAATATAAAAAGAAGTATAATACAATTTTTTATTTTCCGATAGCTTATAATAATATGTATTATTTTAATATATTTTAGACAATGGATATTCAATAAAACCATATAAATGATATAAAACCCCCTAAGAATTTAACTTAATCAATTTATTAATCCCATATTCTGTAAAGGGAACTTATTTAAATTTCAATAATTTATCAGAACAGTATAATTCTTGATAGTTGGCAAGTCTATTCAAATGCGTAAATGTATTGTAGAGATTTTCCTATAATTACAATATGACTTGAGAAAAATCATTTTGAAATTTATGAAAATTAGTTACGCACAATATAAATACCTATTATACACAATAAACAATCATCTTGTATTATTTATGGTAATACTAATCATTGATATCTTAATAATTTAGTTAATTCATGACGTATTTCAACGATTATTTATGTAACTTTTATCAGTTTAGGCACTAAGTAATACATTTTACATTCAGCACTCCAACGTTTTAATTTAATACGTTGACGTAAAATACATGTTAAAATATTTTGATGCGTAAAAACAGAGTTTAAATTATTATTTTTTAACTAAATAATTATTTATTGTTTAAATAAGAGTAGAAATCTAAAAACATTTTATGGGATATCTTTTATCCATTCCACTCTACGTATCTAAACTTTAATTAATAGGTACTCAAATCCGTATTTATCGTAAGTTCTAAGAAACCTAGGATAATAATATGAATTTACGCATAAAGACCGCTTATGATATGCACTTAATCTGCTTTTAAAATGTTTAATAAATATTAGAAAAACATAAAAAGTATGCACTTATCAAACATATTGCACATATTGTAATGTTTGATTAATAGTTAATATTAAAAACTAAAAATTATATTTTTTTAACAATTTAAAAAAAAAATTAAATACATTATGAAATTAATCGTAGATGCCAATTTAATAATATAACAATATTATAATATACGAATACAACTTCAAAAAGTGGTCAAGCAGAAAATTGGTATATTGTACAGCAGTAGACCAGTATAAAACTCTATAATTGAGTACCTAAGTTACTAAAATAGATATGATCAATTTTGAGATAAATCATATATTTTATGTACAAAATAAATATTTTTTGTTTTTTTTTTCAATTATTTAGACAAGTATTTACTAGATTTTTTTTTTATTTTTAACTCACCAAATTACTTAATGAGGTCCTATTTTTTTCTAAAAACTACCTAAAATTTGAAAATAAAATATTTTTTTACTATAAATAGTGTCATTAGACATAAATATAATAGAATATTTTTTTTTTTAAAAAAAACCATCATTATACAATCAATGAAATCATGCTCAGAATTTAAATAAATATATTAATATAGGTTAGAGACTAAAATAGTCTTGTTTTTCAAAGCATCATTTAAACAAACCAACAAGACATGGATACGAATAGAGTAGGATAAAACTATAAAATAATATGGCATATCGCCCATCACGTCATGTAACGTATTAAGTTTTTTCTTATATGTCATACAATTATGTATAACATAATATTGAACCGTGAAATAAAACTATTGTAAGAAAATATGACCAAAGCCAAAATATTTCTCTAAGTATATAGAATTAGATATCACGCATTTGCATACAAATAATTATGGAATGTTTTTATTTTATTTTATACCCAGGTAGAAAAATCAAGACACAAAAATAAAAAATGACTAGCCTACAATATATTTAAAATTCTCTATATTGTACATTTACAAGCACAACAAACTTTTATAAATTTTATGTGGGACTAATCGCTGTGCTCCCATCGATCTACGATACTTTCAAAAAACGCAAATATTGTAGGTATTGTAACAATATTTTTGTATAAGCGTTTAAAGATAGAGTGTTGATAAAATTCATAAAATTTGCGAAAATTAGTAATTTATTTTGTAGTTAGAAATGTTAGAAATGTATACATTTTTTGGTTTTCGTACCTAGGATTTAACAATTTAATAAAAAGTTCATTTTTAGTTTTTAAATTTATATGTAAAAAAAAATTTTACCGGAAACACATATTAAATTTTTATGAGTATATCAAGTTGAAATGTTTATGAGAAGTTGAAATAACAATGAATACTTAAAATGTTCAGAACATTTTTATATGATCATTTTAAATTTTATTTTATACAAGATCCCACAAAACATATTCTCATATCTGTATAAAAATATTAAAAATACTTAAATACATATGCACACATTTTGAATGCCTTTTAAGTTAGAATTTTTATGAAATTGGTCAAAATCGAAAAAATTGTAAGCTATTATGTGGTTGAAAATTCATAAAAACTTTTCTTTTTGTACCTAAGTTTTTAAAATTGAATACAAGCTTCCTTATAAATAGTTCATATTGGAACTATAAAATCTAAAAAACATAGAAAAGTAATAAGAAAGGTATTTTTATAAACAATTTATGTGCCAATTTGAATGAAATGACTTATTTAAACGATAAATAATGATATGTTAATTTAATATAAAAAAAGCGGGTATGTGGGTATCGCTCTGCTGTATATTAGAGGGTTGGGTGGACCTCAGACTATGGTAGGTTAAATTTGAATGCAATGATAGGTATCATTGTATACGAAAAACGATTCTGAACGAAGATGATTTGTCAGTTTAGGATATATTATATTTAAATATTGTCATATATTCTATTTTGAAACAAATAGTATATTTTTTATATGTTACTATAGTTACTTTATAGTATCTGTTTATTAATAAAAAAAGGATTAGGCAACATACGCATAATGAGAGTATGAAATTTAATTTAAATTTTAAAATATTTCGTATAAATTCGAACTTTAAGCACTTATAAAAAAAAATTGTGACTAAGGATTTCGGATTTTTTTTTATCACTTTAAGAAAAACTTAAAAGAAACCTTGTATTAAATTTTCAATATTTTCTGGCCACCCAAAAATTTTTTATCGGCATTTGAAGAAAAAAAACTTAGAAAAGTCGAAAATTTCAATTGTCTATAAGTAGCTTAAAAATGGTCAAAATTTTTTGAAAATTTAACTGTAAAGAGATAACCATAATATAAACATTTGGTGAAAATTTCAAATATTTACAATAATTCGTTTTTGAGGTACAGCAAAATCAAAAAATCGATTTTGTCGAAAAGTGGTTTTTCGTAAAATTGCCGTTTTTCTGTCATTTTAGATTCTGAACGGAGTGATGAATGTATTGATTTTACAATGATATGTGTTTTTTTTTTTTTTTTTGTTTTTGTGTCTGTGTACAGCATAACTTGTCGAAATAATGCTTCAATTTCAAACTATGGGGGTGGTTTCCGATGGCAAAGTGGATATCCCTGGTGCATTATAGAGGTGAAAAGTAAACATTTTCCAACAGTTTTCAAAAAAATCGAGGAAAACAAAAAAAAATTGACAGAAAAACGGGAATTTTTACGCAAAACCATGTTTCGACTAATTCGAATTTTTTATTTTGCTATAACTCAAAAACTAATCGATGTAAATACTTGAAGTTTTCACCAAATGTTTATATTAGCGTCCTCCATACACAGTTAAATTTTCAAATAATTTTGACTTTTTTTGAGCTATTTATAGACAATTGAAATTTTTAATTTTTTTTAGTATTTTTTTTTAAAATAACGATAAAATTTTTTTGGCCGGCCAGAAAATCTTGAAAATTTAATACAAGGTTTCTTATAAGTTGTTCTTAAAGTGATAAAAAAAAATCCGAAATCGTTAGTCACGATTTTTTTTTAGAAGTGCTTAAAGTTCGAATTTATACGAAATATGTCAAAATTTCGAAAATTTGCAAGTAATTTTGTGGTTGAAAAATCGTAAAATTTTTTTCTTTTATAACTAAGTTTTGAAAATTTGGTACAAGGTTTTCCATAAATTTTTTTTCAATTATCTGTAAATAAAACTCGACCGGATTCAGACAAAAAATTTTTATGAGTGTTTGAAATTTAAATTTTTACAAAACCGCGTTAAATAACGGTTTAGCCTCAAACGATTTTTGATATTTGTTGTTATTCAAACAGTATAAGTCGTAAACACTTGAAAATTTTACCAGTTATTAAGATAGCCATTTTCTTTACGTGATTAGATTTTCAAAATATTTTGACTTTTTTTGAGCTATTTATAGACAATTGAAATTTTCAATTTTTTTTTATTTTTTTTTTATAAATGTTGATAAAAAAAATTTAGCTGGGACAAATTACTTGAACATTTAATAGAAGGGTCCACATAACTTGTTCTAACTCTCATTCAAAAATTATAAAAATACATAGGCACAATTTTTTTTTATTCGCATTTGAAGTTCAAATATTGACAAAAATTCGTCAAAATCATGAATATTTTTCACTATTTGGTAGTTAAAAATTTATAAATATTTTACTATCAAAAGCTAAGAATTGAAAATTTAATACTATACTGTCCATAAGTTAAGCTTAGAACAATTATAAAAAAGTTTGATAATTATTCAATTTAAAAAATTTTACGAGTGTTTAAAGTTTTAATTTTAATTTTAAATCAAAAATACACGTGTAAAATAACGTTTTACTACTAAATAATTTTCGATTTTTGTTATTTTTAAAAAAATGATCTATTAAAGTATGATCTTAAAACTTTTACTTAAATGTTTGAATTTGTTTCAAAACAGAATATATGACAATTTTTTAATATAATATAACATATCCTAGACTGACAAATCATCTCCGTTCAGAATCGTTTTTCGTATACAATGATACCTATCATTGCATTCAAATTTAACCTACTCTAGTCCGAGGTCCACCCCACCCCCTAATGTACAACAGAGCGATACTCACTTACCCGCTTTTTTTTTTTGTTTTTCTCAATTTTTTTGAAAACTATTTGACAATTTTACTTTTTACCCCCCAAAGTACCAACTAGATGAATTTTCTTATTCAAAGAGGGGTTGAAGTCAAAAATCGGAGCATTATTACTGCTCCAAATGTTGTCGTCAGACACAAAAAAAAAAAAAAACACACATCATAGTAAATTCAATACATTCTTCACTTCGTTCAGAATCTAAAATTATATTCATCATATTACTGTGAATTTTAATATAATATGCAATAAAATTTTAGATTTATTTTAAATTTTATTTATAAGTAATATATCTGTTGACTATTTTTACTCTCTTTAAACGTATATTTTATAGAAATATGTTATTACATTTTGAGTTATTGAGAAAGGTAAAATTATGGTTTTCGTTCTTACCAAAAATATGTTAAATGTTCATTACGGCTGGTAATTTTTAATCTTCACCTTTCTACTTCAAGTAAAAATATTATTTTCGTACTCTTGGAAATTGGACACTAGCTAGGTCATCTACCTCCATATTATTATTATGCTCTTCTCCTATAAATCAAATTCGGCTCTATTTTTTGTCGATCTAAAAAAGCCACTAAAAACTTGGACTCATACAAAATTGAATTTTTTGTATACACTAAAATAGTTGTCGAAAAATCTTATCCATCCAAAATCTCACCACAATTCCTCCACTGTCTGTCTTATGGAAACACTCAAATTCATTGTAATCACGAATCACGATATTATATTATATCCAATGTGGAGATGAATATAAATTTAACGCTTCCAATTTGTTTACAGACTTCTCTGCCAGATAAGCACTATTCCATGGTAGTCACTATAGTCACCCAGCTAATTAGGACTGCAGGCCCAATGCAGTAGCAAAATGGTAGCCGCCTAGGGCGGCACCAATTTAGTACGGCAAATTTCGAATTAATTATTATATTATTTGGTGTAATCACAGAAATATAGTATGTTGAATGTTCAACAAATACAAATAAAAATATCTAATAATATTATAACAATAATATTTCGTTTACCGCGGACGCAGTAAATTAGAATTGTTTATGGCGGCAAAAACCCTAAAGTCAGCCCTGTAATCAATAATAAAAGCTGTTCAGTTTATAAAAATTAATCTTTCCGATAGTCAAACTCGGTGATAATTTGTTATTCCTGCTCCCAAAACCAATGATAACTTTCCTAAATTAATTTTAAATTGCAATTCCGATAAACATAATATGCTGCTATAATCATATGCTCGAGCTACTTCCTCTAACTAAAATCATCGCCATTTTTCTTCAAACATCGAAATATTATTTATTTCTTTTATTTCCGATTTCACAGCTATTATACGTAAAGCCGCCTCTGTCTCATCTAACGACTTTATTAATTAAATGTCAATTATAATTATCTATACCGTTGTATGTCTTCCTCGTAATACTGCGTTATTGTTTTATTTAATATGCAAACTAATTAAATTAGATTCATAATTTTATAATCTTATCTCAATTATCTTTATGTTATATAATAATATGAGGCTAAACTACTTATTACTTTATAAAAATATCTATATTGTGTTTATATTATATTTTAATTGTTTCAATCTGTACAATTGTATCGTCATATATTATAATTGTTGAGCTATTATGGTTTTTTAGTAGTAGTAAAAAAAAAAAGCGGGTAAGTGAGTATCGCTCTGCTGTATATTAGGGGGTGGGATGAACCTCGGACTAGGGTAGAATAAATTTGAATGCAATGATAGGTATCATTGTATACGAAAAACGATTCTGAACGGAGATGATTTGTCAGTCTAGGATATATTATATTTAAATATTGTCATACATTCTATTTTGAAACTAATTCAAACATTTAAGTAAAAGTTTCAAGATCTTACGTTTAGTAATTTTTTAAAAATAACGAAAATCGAAAATTATTTAGTAATAAAACATTATTTTATAAGTGTATTTTTGATTTAAAATTTAAATTAAAACTTTAAACACTAGTAAAATTTTTTAAATCAAATAATCCTCAAACTTTTTTATAATTATTTTAAGCTTAAAGGGTCTTGCTACCTACGGTTATTATTTAAGGGACAACATTTAGGCAATTCATAATCTCCTCTTAGCCGCCCGAGATCTGTGTGTTAGTTGTAAATGATTATTAGTGTAAGTGAAATACGAAGCGGGTACCGACTGGAGTACGCGCATGCATATGTCAATAACTCGATAATAATAAAAATTCACTATACGAATTTTACGACAACTTACTCATTGATTTGACAAAATTTAAGTTAGTTAACGTTGTCTGATCTTAATTCTGAAAAAATATATAAATTCAGCAGAAAAATGTCTATAGATCGTACGAGAAATTCTGGTATTAATTTTAATTTTAAATTTAATATTATGAATTGAAAAAATTCATATTTTCAAGTTTTTATTACCACTTAATTAGAATATAAGATTTAATTTTTACAAAGTATTCCGTATGATCTATAGACAATTTTCTGCCGAATTCAGCATTTTTTTCAGAATCAAAATCGGACATCTTAAACTAACTTTAATTTTGTCAAAACTTTACGTCTTTTGAGCTCAAATTGACGGCAGTAGCGAAGCCCTTTAACTTATTTTCAATTCTTAGCTTTTGATAGTAAAATATTTATAAATTTTTAACTACCAAATAGTGAAAAATATTCACGATTTTGACGAATTTTTGTCAATATTTGAAATTCAAATCCTAATAAAAAAAAATTGGGCCTATGTATTTTTATAATCTTTGAATGAGAGCTATAACAAGTTATGTGGACCCTTCAATTAAATTTTCAAGTAAATTGTCCCAGCTTAATTTTTTTTATCAACATTTATAAAAAAAAAATTAAAAAAAAAGTTGGTAAGTGAATTTCGCTCTGCTGTACATTAGGGGGTGGGGTGGACCTCGGACTAGGGTAGGTTAAATTTGAATGCAATGATAGGTATAATTGTATACGAAAAACGATTCTGAACAGAGATGATTTGTCAGTCTAGGATATATTATATTTAAATATTGTCATATAATCTATTTTGAAACAAATAGTATAGTTACTATATTATGTTACTATAGTTACTTTATAATATCTGTTTATTAATAAAAAAAATATTTGGCAACATACACATAATGAGAGTATGAAATTTAATTTAAATTTTGACATATTTCGTATAAATTTGAACTTTAAGCCCTTATAAAAAAAAATTATGACTAACGATTTCGGATTTTTTTTTATCACTTTAGGAACAACTCATAAGAAACCTTCTATTAAATTTTCAAGATTTTCTGGCCAGCCAAAAAATTTTTATCGTTATTTAAAAAAAAAATACTTAGAAAAATAAAAAATTTCAATTGTCTATAAATAGCTTAAAAATAGTCAAAATTCTTTGAAAATTTAACTGTGTATGGAAAACTCTAATATAAACATTTGGTGAAAATTTCAAGTATTTAAATCGATTAGTTTTTGAGTTATAGCAAAATAAAAAATTCGATTTTGTCGAAAACGGTTTTGCATAAAAATTCCCGTTTTTCTGTCATTTTAGATTCTGAACGGAGTGATGAATGTATTGATTTTACAATGATATGTGTTTTTTTTTTTTTTTTTTTGTATCTGTCGACAACATTTGGGGCAGTAAAAATGCTTCAATTTTTGACTTCAGTCCCTCTTTGAAAAGGAAATCGGATCTAGTTGGTACTTTGGGTGGTCAAAAGTTAAAAATTTTCAATATTTTTTAAGTGAGTCGGGAAAAACCTTAAAAAAATGACGGAAAACGGGATTTTTTACGCAAAACCAGTTTTCGTCAAAATCAAATTTTTATTTTGCTATAACTCAAAAACTAATAGATGTAAATACTTGAAATTTTTACCAAATGTTTATATAAGCGTTCTCCATACACAGTTAAATTTTCAAAGAATTTTGAATTTTTTTGAGCTATTTATAGACAATTGAAATTTCCAATTATTTTTTTTTTATAAATGTTGATAAAAAAAATTTAGCTGGGACAAAGTACTTGAAAATTTAATTGAAGGGTCCACATAATTTGTTCTAACTCTCATTCAAAAATTATAAAAATACATAGGCACATTTTTTTTTTATTAGTGTTTGAAGTTCAAATATTGACAAAAATTCGTCAAAATCATGAATACTTTTCACTATTTGGTAGTTAAAAATTTATAAATATTTTTCTATCAAAAGCTAAGAATTGAAAATTTATATACTATGCTGTCCATAAGTTAAGCTTAGAATAATTATAAAAAAGTTTGAGGATTGTTCAATTTAAAAAATTTCACGTGTGTTTAAAGTTTTAATTTTAATTTGAAATCAAAAATACACGTGTAAAATAACTTTTTACTAATAAATAATTTTCGATTTTTGTTATTTTTAAAAAATTACTTCACGTAAGATCTTAAAACTTTTATACTTAAATGTTTGAATTTGTTTCAAAATAGAATATATGATAATATTTAAATATAATATATCCTAGACTGACAAATCATCTCCGTTCAGAATTGTTTTTCGTATACAATGATACCTATCATTGCATTCAAATTTAACCTTCCCTAGTCCGAAGGTCCATCCCACTCCCTAATGTACAGCAGAGCGATACTCACTTACCCGCTTTTTTCTTTGTTATTCTCGATTTTTTTGAAAATTTTTTGAAAATGTTTACTTTTCACCTCTATAATGCACCAAGGATATCCACTTTGCCATAGGAAACCACCCCCAAAGTTTAAAATTGAAGCATTATTTCGACTAGTTATGCTGTACACAGACACAAAAAAAAAAAACAAACAAAAAGAAAACACACATCATTGTAAAATCATTACATTCATCAGAATCTAAAAAAGACAATTTGAGATATTCAAGCTGATATAATATAGTATTAAAATATGTGTATAATTATAATAATTAAATATTTATAATATAATAAATGGAATATTTTTTTTAAAAAAAATGTGAAACTACTATAGTATTAAAAGTTCAATAAAATACTTTAATACCTAGCAATATCAAAAAAAAACAAATATCACAAGGTGATGTAGACTAATAAGACCATTTTTTCTCAGAATCTTTTTTCGTGTACAATGATAATATTATATTATCAGTGACCCACTCAACATAAAATTTACAACAGATCAGTATCCACTTATCAACATTTTTTATTTATTTTTAGTAGTTTTAAAACAACAATTTTAATAAAAAATTATAATTAATTAAAAGTTTTTAATTTTTTGAATGAAAACAATACAACATACATTTTATTTATGTCATTTAAAAAAAACTAAAAGTTGATCAAAATGTATGACTAATCCACAGCATGTCGCTTATCAATACCCCAAGTACTTATACGCGCAAGATTTCGAATAAGCCCACAAAAGGTACTAAATGTGTTTAATAAAATACACTTATTTTATGATTTTTATACTAATATTTAATAGTTACAAAAATGATATCAAACAATAAAAAGTTAAACTTTAAATAATACTTTTGTAGTGCCTTGAAACTAAAATTGCCTCCTTATTATTAGTTATTAATTAATCTAATAGCCCATACAATTGTAAAACATGCAACAAAAAAAACCCTATAGTTATAACTTATAACTCAATAACCACTCGGTTAAAATGTTCGTATACCGAAGTACTTTAAAAAATGTTCTGTGCTTCTGAATACTTATTTAATCATAAAGATTAAAAATAGTAAGATTTATTTATTTATTTATTTTTTAATAAAGTTTTTTGAAATAATGACAGTATTTTTTGATAAAATAATCACCTGACGGTGTAATATGTTATTTTTCGCCATTAAGCATTGATAATAATTCAGATGTTGACGGACTATGAGTTTGCGATCATTTCATTTCTTCGAGCGTTTATCACTTGTCAACGTTTCCGTCGTAATCATAATAGTAACAGGTCATTACCATGGTTTGACACGGCTTGCATCGTCTCGGCGCCACCGGGATCACCGTGCCCACATTATTATCATAATAATAATAAATAATACGACCGTAATATTATACACATGCGTACATAGCTCATTACCCGCGAGTCTTTAGATGTATCACATCCATTATAGAGCATCGCAAACCACCGCTAGAAATCCGCATTCACCTGACCAAATGAAAGCTCGCGCGATGCTGTATAATATTTATCTCGTCGTGATTTATGATATTCTTGCACAGTTCACTTGACACATACACACACACGCGCGTGTATTATTATTATTATTTTTACCTCCAACTACTATATAGCCGAACGGCGTCGTCATCGTTGGCAGTGGCTCGCGTCGCTTTTTTGACCAGCCCGGTGGCGTTTTAAACGAAAAATCCGTTCATGATTTATGATCACGAACTTTTGTCAGAGTCGTCTCGCGCCCGATCTTGCGTGTGTAACGATTAGTCGTATATAATAATAATATATAAATATATGACGTCGTTTGATCGAAACAGTGATGGCTGCAAAAAACCCGTAATAACTCTCGAAAAACGGTTTTTTTTTTTTTTTAACTGTATCTGTAACCAACCCTTTGTTTTCCAAATACCATACTATACACTAAAATATTATGACACGATACTTGAAACGTTGTAAATAGTGATAGATAGATGATAGAGTGATTAAATAATCTCCATTTGGTTACGAGATGATATAGCGGCTGTAGTCATTTTCTACTATGTAAAAAGGAGATACCGTATTTTTCTACTAACCATTTTCCTCAAAAAAAAAAAAAAAAAAAAAAACAACAAAACAAATCTAAGCAATTTTTTGCATTATAAATAAGAAATTGTCACCGTATAATTTTGAATAGGTTTATCTATTATTTTTTGGCTAATATATAGCATTGTAATTTGTATTAATACATAATTGAATGTACGGTTAAATATAAAATATGAAATAAAAATTAAAAATAATCGTTAAAAATTATAGAAAAAATTATTTTGTTTCTATAATAATAATTTAGAACTTTATAATAACTTGAAATCAAAATATAACACAGACATGAGATTGTCAATTAATATAAGAAGAATTTTTATATGATATTTGTCTAATAATGCGTATACAGATATTAAATAATTTATTTTCATTATATCGTACTGAAAATAAATAATTTTAAGACTTAAAAAATAATATCTAATCATAAATATTAGATTTACATGATTCTAATATATTTATATATTATTTGTGTCAATTTTCAGATTGAAGGGTACTAATAAAACTAAATTAACATGAAAACATTTACAAGATAGATCTAGGTATAAAATGCAAAGAACATTTACTCATGATTTTTTTTTCAGCAATACATCACTGCAGAGTGCAGAAGTAACAAACTATATTGAATCTTAATTATTTTAAAATTATTTTTACTTTACCTCACCTTTGAATCTTAATTTTAAAATAAAAATTATTTTTTTAAGGATCGAAAACTATTAAATCCATTGATTATAAGTATATGCACATACATAAGACAATTAATCATTTGATTTTTTTATACTTTAAAATAAATTAATTTTATTCATTACTTTAAAAACACTTTTTAACAAAAAAGATAAATTTGAACAGTATTTTTTTAGATTATGTCTAGGATAGACCGTGTGTATACGTCGTACCATTATAATACACATGTTAGGTATATAAAGGTATTATAAATAATAATAATTAAATATCGAAGTTATAAAATATTTATGATTTATGCTCACGTCAATTTTATACTTTAATTATTATGCGATAGTATGAATTTTTATTTTTGGAATATTTAAGAATAACTGAAAAATGTACTGCTGAACATTTGGATTGTTTGTCTTAATAAATTTCTACTGATGACATAAACTTCTTTAATCTTTTTTAATAAATATTCAAATTCAAAATTTAAAGGATTCAGTGATGAAAGATATTTATTTAGTTATTTTGTATTTAATTATTATTTTAAGGGTTGTTAATTTAATGTATTAAAAAACCTTAGAAAAATTCACTTAAAATCACAAAATGTACATTACAAATCAATAAAAATGCACTAAATAACTTTATAAATACCAATTCAGTTTAAGATAAACTATGAGTTAATTAAACAATTATAATTTGAAATATATAAAAATCTTATCAAGTAGAAAATATTTTATATTAAAAATATTATAAATTAAGTACCTACGACAAGTATATAAGTATTATACAATAAGTGCTATACCTAACGTATAAAATATTAATATTATTTTTTAATATTGAAATTAAAAAAAAAATCATACAATATTTGTTTAAAACAAATTTAATCAACGAAAATTCTTAGCTATATCGAACATGTAATAAAACAAATTACAAATAAATAATAATGTAAATAGATAAAAAAAAAAATCTTAATTATACAAAATTCCAAATAAATATTCGAAATTTAATTGAGTAACACCAAATTTAAATTTGATTTTTGATAAAGTTTTTAAAGTATTGCTAAAAACTATACATTTTTCTGCAACTTTACAGCCTTAATTATTATTATTAAATTAATTTAGTTCGGAATGTTGTTTTCACAGTTTAATCTTAGGTACACTAACAGATTGTTATTAATCGTGTGTATAGGACGTTACAAATTCTGGTCCTGCAGTAATTAAACTGAGGCGATTTCTAAAACCGTAGCCTTTATACACAAAGGTGATTTGTCACAACGCGAGCTGAACCTATACGACCATTGAGCGAACAGTATAAAGTGTGTATGTCTGTGTGAACCATGGATTTTTCACGAAACAACGAACAACAACAGAGGATATAATTTCACACGCGCACGCACAAGTAAATAAAATCGTTTCTACCAAACCTTACTCTAAGGAACTGTTTATATATACATTATTTATATACAGCAGAATGTATCATCAATTGTAGAACACCTATATGGAAATTAATGATCAAAAAATTAATTAGTAAAATTAATCATACTCTTTAATTAAAAATATAATCATGATTAATGTTTCCAATTAATTTTTCTATAGTATAACTTTATATATTTTAAAATTTTTAACATCGATATTACATCATCTTAATCCTTAGATATTTAAAAATGCAATGTATTAACGCTCAATGAAATTCGTGAATTAAAATTAAAATAAAATCCTTATGTATTTTAATCGATGCTTAATTATTATAAAATTGTTTTATCTAATATTACCTATACCTACGATTTTTTTTGTATATATAATATATAAAATAAGAAATTAATTTAGAAATCCTATCAAAACTGTTGATAAGAGATCCTGTAGAGCTTTCATTTTAGTTTAATGATAATAATTGCATCACTACTACAATTTGTTTCTAATAGAACAGAACTACTTCTCTACTTTTAGATTCTGAACGAAGTGATGAATGTATTGCATTTACTATGATGTGTGTTTTTTTTTTTTTTTGTGTCTTACTCCAACATTTGGAGCAGTAATAATGCTCCGATTTTTAACTTCAGCCCCTCTTTGAATAGGGAATTGAATCTAGTTGGTACTTTAGGGGGGTCAAAATTAAAATTTTCTAATAGTTTTCAAAAAAATCGAGAAAAACAAAAAAAAAATGACAGAAAAATGGAAATTTTACGGAAAAACCACTTTTCGACAAAATCGATTTTTTGATTTTGCTGTAACTCAAAAACGAATTATTGTAAATACTTGAAATTTTCACCAAATGTTTATATTATGGTTATCTCTTTACAGTTAAATTTTCAAAATATTTTGACCATTTTTAAGCTACTAATAGACAATTGAAATTTTCGACTTTTCTAAGTTTTTTTTTCTTCAAATACCGATAAAAATTTTTTGGGTGGCCAGAAAATCTTGAAAATTTAATACAAGGTTTCTTATAAGTTGTTCTTAAAGTGATAAAAAAAAATCCGAAATCGTTAGTCACAATTTTTTTTTATAAGTGTTTAAAATTCGAATTTATACGAAATATGTCAAAATTTAAGTTAAATTTCATACGCTCATAATGCGAATGTTGGCCATAGTAACCATAGTAACATATAAAAACTATACTATTTGTTTCAAAATAGAATATTTGACAATATTTAAATATAATATATCCTAAACTGACAAATCATCTTCGTTCAGAATCGTTTTTCGTATACAATGATACCTATCATTGCATTCAAATTTAACCTACCCTAGTCCGAGGTCCACCCCATCCCCTAATGTAGAGCAGAGCGATACTCACTTACCAACTTTTTTTATATGATTTTGGGTTTCTACAATAAGTGAATCATATTTCTTAAGATTATTTATTATTTTATTACATAATATGTACCTATTTAATTTAATATGTATAATGCAACCTAGAAATTATATAATAATTAATAATATTTGATTTTTCTCTTTTAAACGTTTATAATGTATACACACATTTTGTGTTTTATTTTTAATTTGTCAGGTATATTGTAGGGGTGCGCGATTATAACAATCGATAGATCGATCTAACCGATTTAATCGATTAACCGATTATTTTTAAAAATTATAGATAATCGATTAATTGCAGGATCGATTAATCGTAAATAATAATTGATTAATCGATTAATTGTTTTGATTAATCGTTTAACAGTTCAAAAAATCGATTGTTGTGTGTACTGTGTAGTATCACATTATCACAGATTAATGAAACACGATTAAATATTTTTATCACAATGAAACATTGAAAACTGACAATTGATCTATTTATATCTTCTATTTCTGTAGATACAAAATTTATATTTAATATTGATATTTGATAATAAAATTACATTATTACAATAACGTGTTTGTATAGTATTTTTAATATTTATAATTTATATAATATTATACTATAGTACTATACTATATAATATATAGTATTTATATTAACATGAGTGAAGTGTGGCAAGTTTTCATTAAAACTGACTGTGGTGTACGTGCCCAATGTCAAATATGTAAAAAGACATACTCCAATTCAGGAACAAACACAACAAATTTATGGAATCACCTTCAGTCTAAGCACAAACCAAAATTTAAAGAGTTGGATGATCAGCGTAAAGGCTTTTCAGCATCTCCATCTGCATTATTAGATGACAATGATGAATTTGATGACGAGTATGTTTTATTTGTAACTAATATTGTCCATCTATGGTCTATTATGAAGTAAACTATTAGTTATTTAAGTAGAATAAAGTTGGGTACTGACTACTGGGTGGTGTTATAATACTCATACTCATAAGTCGATTCTTAATGTAATAACAACACATCTATGACACAAATAATAATAAATAATACATAAAGATAAAAAATGATTGAAAATGTTTTATTCATATTTTTATAATAAATTATTATATTTGTCCTACTCCAATATATTGTTTAAATGTATTAACTATCCAATAGGTATTACAAATAAATAATAGTACAATACTACAATAGTATATTAAATATAATGTTCAAGACTCGAGTACCTATTTTCATTATACTTATTAATTAGCAATAGATATAAATATATAATTAAAAGTTTTTATTTTTATAATTATTTAATACCTAAATATTTTTAAAGAATAGGACCTACTTTGTTTATTTTCCTATTTGTGTTGCACTTTTTTATTATCACATTATATCATTAAAGGATTAAACTAAATATAGTCATATATAAATACCTGCTTTTTGCTTTTTAAAATTTAATTATTTATACAAATTTATGATTTTCAATGTTATTGTTATTTATTATATATAAATTAGATAAGTTAATATTGGATCATACAATTTTTATTAATATTATAGGATAATACTTTATTTTTTTAAATATAATACACAAACGTTTAGGTTTAATTATAATGTCAAAAATGTTTACTGTTATAATTAACTTAAAATGTGAACTTGAATTGGTTTAATGTTTAATGTCTAATTTTTATTTTAAGGGTTTCATTTTCATCAACAGCAACAACAATTCCAATTCCATGTTCAGTAAACAGTAGCAATATAAAAATGAAAAATGAAAAAAAAATGAACCAATTACCAATTACATCTTATACACTTACTGCAACTGCTCAGGCAAAAATTGACAACGTGCTAGCTTATTTCATTTCTACTGATATGATGCCTTATAGTATTGTCAAAAAAGATGGATTTAAGATGTATACAAATGCCCTTAATGCTAGTTATAAAATTCCAAGCCGTAAGACGATGACTGAATCAAGGATACCTCATCTCTACAAAATGACTAAAGACAATGTTGAAAGTATTGCAAAAAATACATTGTTCATGTCATTCACTACTGACTGTTGGACATCAGTAGCAAATCAGCCATTTATGGCTTTGACAGGTCATTATATTGACACTGATTTTAATTTAGGTATGTATAAAACCAAACTACTTATTATTTTAATCATTTTCATGCCATGAAATATTTTATTAGTTTTTTTTTTATGTAATTTTGTTGAAGAAAAAAAAATATCATTATATCTTAGGGATAGCAAATTATTAATCTTTGCAAAAATAATCTAATAATCATAGCTAAACAATTGTTTAGTAATCAAAAATTAAAAATTAAAATGTTCTAAGCACTTTTTATACCAGTTGGTCATTTAATTTATTGCCCTAATAATATTAACTCATTTAAATTATTTATTTTTAACTTGACAGGTTGTATGTGTTTGGGATGTATTGAACTTATTGAAGATCATACTGGTGAAAATATAGCTGATGCATTGATTATGTTACTCTTGGAGTATAATATTGAAATCCCAAGTAAAAAAATATGTTCATTTACAACTGACCATGGATCCAATGTATTAAAAGCAGTTAAAAATTTAAATATTACTCATATACCATGTTTTGGGCATGCTTTTAATATAGCTGTCGGAAGAATATTTCTTCTTCAACAAGTAAATGAAGTTGTAGTAAAAGTAAAAAAAATTCAAAATATTTTTGCACATAGCTGGCAGGCAGTAAGACATTTAAAAATTGAGCAAGAACGATTTGGTTTAAAATGTATAAAATTTCCTTCATATTCAAAAACCAGATGGTGGTCTCTTCTCGATTTAATTAAAGTTGTTATTACCCAAGAGTTAGCTTTATCAAGTTTTTTACATACATACAAAAAAGGAGAACATAAAAAATTAATAATAGATGATGAACAGTTTGAAGTTTTAAAATGTATTGAAATGGTTTTAAGTCCTGTAAGAGAAATTGCAGATAATTTAGCAGGAGAAACCTATGTAACTGCTTCTGCTATATATCCAGTCATTAATAATATTAAAAATAAAATGAATGAGGTATTAACAAATGAAAATGCAACTCAATTAAAAAACGAAATGTATAACACGATTTCGGATTTGCTCGATAATCGTTATAATGACAACAATGCACTAAAAATTACAATGGTACTAGATCCTCGATTTAAGATGAAATATATTAATGAGATTGATCAAATATCTGTCAAATATGACATGAAAACTGAATGTCTTAGTGCTTGGATGGTTTGGAATGAATTGCATAATGATAATGAAGATGGAACTGATAATTTATCGATGGACAACAGTTCTCCATCTAAAAAAGTTAAAAAATCTGGCTTGTTTGCAATATTTGGAGATCAAAATGTTCTTAGTGGTCAACCTTCAAATCAAGTAAGACATAAAACCTAGTTAAACCATTCTCTTAAGTGCTATTACCAATTACATATTATTTGTATTTTGTTTTATTTAGGAAGATGATACTACCCTGAATAAAATACAGAAAGAAATTGACTTTTATACAGGATTACCTACAATATCATTTTGCCAAAATCCTCTCAAGTGGTGGAATTTAAATTCAACAATGTACCCTTTTTTAACTATTCTTGCAAGAAAATTTCTTACTATTCAAGCTACTAGTGTGGCGTCTGAGAGAGTTTTTAGCAAAGGAGGTCTTATAGTCACAGACCATAGAGCTACACTTACTAATGATCATACTAGCCAACTTGTTTTCTTATCTGCGAATAAGGCTCATGTTCCAATTCCTATTTAATAAAAACAATTATTTTACTATTGTGGTTTGTAATCTATAGTGTACCAATTGTTGATATAAAAAACAAAAAAGTACTCATGTTGTTGATTTATGCCATAAAGTAATTTTTAATTTTTGTATACTTTTCACTTTTTTAGTTGATTATAAAGCTATGTTTGATATGTTTAAATTTTAATTATTTTTAAAACAAAAAGGTTTAACATTTTTATTGTATATTTTAACTAATTATATAATTTGTTATATATCTACTACAGAGTTGTGAACTTGTGAATATTATTTATTATTTAATGTTAAAACAACAAAAAAAAAACTGACAAGAGACAAGACTGTACAAGCAAAAGTTTTTTTATAATTATTTAAATAAAAAAGTATTATTACTTTGTTAAATGTAATCTAATTATCTAAGTATCTAACCTTTTAACTTATACCTATGTTAGACGTGTGACTAAATGTATTAGTATATTTTATTAGCATACATTATGTCTAGCTGATAACATTTTAAAACCTGAGAATATACAATAAAAGATAATATAAGAAGCACATAAAAAAAAACTTATCACCTTTAATTATTAAAATATTAATATTTTGCTATTGCGTGTATTGTTTGACATCATTAAAAGTTTACTTTCGGGAAGAGGGGAGTGTCGAGTGGGTCATGAATTTATTAAAAAAACACAATATTTTAAAACAAATAGATATTTTTTTTTAAATTTAAAAAGTTTATAAGGATCTATAATCTATCTCACATATTACCGGTGGTCCATGGTTAGGCCTCCGCCAGTCCGCCAATTTTTTTACACTAAAAATCGAAAATTCTAAAATGATCAAGTACGTTTATCATTTCCGCATTCAAGATCCACTGAATTCTTGAATTGATTAATAAAATTAAAAATGTAAATATATAAATTAATTAAGTCACTAATCGACTCGCGATTGATCGACTAATCGACTCGCGATTGATCGATTAATCAACTCGCGATTGATCGATTAATCGACTTACGTGTGGTCGATTAACAGGTTAAGATATTAATCAATAATAATCGATTAATCGATTATTATAAAGTATTTTAAGAACTATCGATTATTTAAAAATAAAAATAATCGCGCACCCCTAGTATATTGTGTCAAACCCTCGATTTAGATTTGAAATGATGCACTTTTAAGAATAATTGCTTTGACGTTAACAACTATCACCTTAAGTTGTTTTCACTAACACAATCAAACAGATCGTCTTTTCATCTTTATAATTAGAAATAAGAGGCAAATTAATGGAACTTTCCTTCTACCCCCTCCCCTAACCGGATAATTTATTAAAACAATTCTATACATTATTAGCAGAATAATACTTTGGTATCACTATGTAAATATAATATTTTATTCAACAAAATAAATTTCTAAACTCCATCAAGGTAGTTTTAGAATCAGTTTTTACTTATTTAATCAGAAGAAAATATACTTTTTAAACTTGGGCGTTGTTTGATCAGCTATGTATTTACAATCGTAGTAATCATCAATTTATTTTACTAATGTTTTATAATTGCCAATAATATTATACCAATTATAAACCTGTCTCGTTCTTAAAAAAAAAAAACACGCCACTGCTCAGAAGTAGTATATTACATACCTATATGTGGTGGTTTCTTCAAGTATTCTTCGCAAATTTCCGCAGTCAATCACTATGAAAGTACAGCGACAATATTGCTATTATAAGGGTCACCGAGTTTAAGCTCATCATTCGAATACGAATTTTATTCGACATGACATGCGATCCGAACATCTATTATGTCGTGTCTCGTAAATGTATCGAATGTTCACACATGAATTACTCTTGTTAGGTCAATATTATCTTTTATATAATATTATTATGTCGATGATGATGATGATACTACGATGATGATGTACTGATGTAGTTAATGTGCCGCGAAACTCGATCTTTCCTTACGTATATAATAGTTTACACAACCCGAATAACATGATACGTATGTATTATTATTATTATGTGGGTTTTTCATATTATTGTTATTATTATTAGTATCATCAACCCATGAATTTTATTTCCCCCATTATTATGTATGGACGATAAATTATATAAGTACACTGAAGATGACGAAGTAGTAAACGAATTTCATGAACTATTATTAGCGAGGGTCTTCGATAATATTATGTTTGAAAGTCTTCTGAACAATAATATTTAAACTCCAAAATTCTTCACACTAATGAAGAAAAAAATAGACAAGGTTTAGATTATATTAGGTATATAATATCAACGGACAATTTTCTTGCTGATTATGGGGCGGTTAAGTTCGCTATTTTTATTTTGTTTTTATATACGGTTTATTAAAAGGTACTACAACGTTTGAAAAAAAAACATATAAATTAAAGTATAGAAAAAATTCCAAAAAAAACTACCTGATGTGACTTAATTCGAAATCAGATAAGAACCGTGACAAGAATATTTTTATTTTATTTATAATTAAAGATTATTGTCATGATACAGAACCAACGATAATTATAAATAAAATATTGTTATACAAATTGTATTTGTGTGACATAAAGAGTCATCATAATTATTTAAAGATTTAATCGTTTGTTAGACAATAACTATTATTACTGTTTATAAATGATATTCGATTAATTTTTATCAATATCACACAAATATTTTATTACAAATAATTTTTAAATTATCTAAAATTTATTTTGTTTACATTGAAATATAAAAACAATAACTATAGAATACCATTATATTTACATAATTTTCACATAACTATATTTTTTGTTTATATATTATCATACAACTATTTTAAAATGGTAATATATAATTAATAGAAAATAATATTTTGTACTGTTGTTCCTTGGTGTATTTTGATTAATATTATCAGTGAATTAGGAAATTATGTGGTTGACACAAAACTAACGTTATTTAAAGTGAAAATGAGATCAATATTCGCACGAGTGATAGCAAAGATCGATGAAATTAAATTAGCTACATTCGAACGTATGATCATTGAAAATGAACAAGAACGATAAAAATAAGAATAAACCAAGAAATAAAACAACTACAGGGAGAAATAACTACCTACATAGTTGGAGTACACACTTGTCAGTTTAAACCACGGTGTATGACAACGTTAACAAAAAATTTTAAAAAAATTGTCAATAATGTCGAAGAATATTGAAATGATATCAAGTAACCGTGGACCGAAGAAATATTATTATGCTAATATACAACAATTTTAAATGTATACATACTTCAACACCTAAAAACGGTATTACTAGTAAAGGTATACTAGGTAAAGGTGCTACAATTGTTTATTGTACGTTGCTAAAATATTTCCAAACAATAATTTGGAATACGATAGGATATTGATAATAGTCTATGATCAATATCTGTGAAAAAAGTTGAAACGCATACATCGTAATTATTACCATTTGACGGATTTAGATTCAGTGGTTCTCAAAAATATATTAAATAATTTATTAATTTTTTTGTCAAAAATCGGAATATAACCTTTGGTGGAAAACGGTCATGGTGATAACGGACGAGGGTCATTTTGGCAAAAAACGGAAGTGTATTCAAAGTAAAAAACTTTTCGCATAATTTAATATACGTTATTAATTAACGAGAATAATATAATTTAACATGAAACACACATCGATTTGCCAAAAAATTAAACTATAATTTTGAGTGTTTTGACAATAAATATATAAAATAATCCCTATAATAATTACTTTTTACAAATTGAACAAAGTATAGAGAATTCATTGACCAGATACATTGTTAAAATAAATTGAATTATTCTCACCATGATAATAAGTGTTATAAAAAAGAATGGCAAAAGGCATATTATATGATCTAGAGAAATGAACAGAAAACTTATAGTTTAACTAACTATAAAAAGAGAGAAAGAACATTAATATGTTCTAAATATTAACATCTATCTAATAACGAGTTGGCCATCATTCGTTTGCGTGCTAAATAGTTAAATCCAAGCTGATTTATAATAGATATTCATACTTCTTAAAAATAAAATTAAAAAATATTTTAAATCGAATGGAAACAACGTCGACACACAAATACCTACCTAACATACTAAAATATTATTTAGCATACAAATATGCGAATATTCTTTCTCCTTAATATTTTGATTTTGGTAATAATTATAAATCTTCAAACTAAATATTTGTTTTCAAAATAAAATATAAACGACAAATTTTATATTGGTTATAAGAATAATGTTATTTTGTACTTAATGTAATACTGTTGCGTCATTTTTACGTCGATTACATTTACGTTTAGACTATAATATAATACCTATTATATAATATTGGACTTAGAACCGAAGTCTATACAATATTCATTCAGATAAAACATTTTGTGACCGACATAAACTCCTCCGTTTTCGACTGTTCGGCTCTCGGATATATTATTATTACACAACAATGTTATATAACTATAATATATATTATTATAATATGGAATAACTGCTGCATTTAATATAATATGTACGCCACTTAAATCAAAATAATATTAAATTGTTGTGTTATATTAAAATGTTAAATCGTTACTTTGGACTTACAAACCCAAACTAAGAGCACCTATTAGTTGTGGAAATAATGGATGAAAAAATGCTTACTATAAATTTTAATGACGCTGAATCATAATAACATCCACAATATTTAATTCAAAGTAAAATGTGTAAATACTAAAAAATATATGCACTTACACAATAATAAATACCTACATAAATAATAATTAATACAAATATAAAAACACGCATGTATTGCAATAACCACTTGATATAATTTGTATAATTTCAAGCGTTATAAGATGTTATAAGGTTTTTTTAAGTGTTTTTGACACAAATTTATATTAAAAATAACAACTT
Source organism: Schizaphis graminum (assembly GCA_020882235.1). Lineage (NCBI taxonomy): Eukaryota > Metazoa > Arthropoda > Insecta > Hemiptera > Aphididae > Schizaphis > Schizaphis graminum. The sequence continues at coordinate 86,602,713 of CM037033.1, read as the reverse complement.
ATTTACAATAAATAATTTAATATGCATTTTTTTTTATCTTATTTATAATTTGACCATAAGTACTATATGTATTTGCTACATATCTATAATTTCATGTTAAAAAAGGTAGACAAGTAGAAACCACTCTGTATTACATAAGGTGTCAAGTGGGCAAATATGTTAAATTTGAATTCAATGTGATATCATTTTGTATGAAAAACGATTCTGAAAAGATCTATCAGACTATAAAATTACTAAGTATATTTCGTCATATATGTTTGTTTTGAACAGATATTAAATTAATTTATTTTACTTTTAGAATATTACGGTAGATTGATAACATTTTTTCTTGGATAATGTAGTATTTATTTACTATAACAATGTACATTAATTATACCATATTATATAAAAATGTATATAATTTAAAATGTAATTTTATCTTTTAGTAAATACCATAAAATAGCAAGTATAGATTCATAGTAAAATAGATATTTATTTTTAAAATAAATAAAAAAATATTGCATATAGTCAAATTCACAATAATAATATACGAGTAATATACACAAAGTTTTAAGTTACAATGAATAATATTTTAAAATTATAACCAAATAATAAAATTAACGTCGTTACTAATTATATTTTATCATTTAAATAAAAAATTTAGACCAAATTTGAATTTATAATATCTATAAAATTTCTTTTTAATATATTTGTTTAAATTTTATAATTTTAGTATGAAATAATTATGAAAAATCTTGTATTACATTTTCAAATCTTAGGTAGAAAAAAAATTGTTTATGCATTTCTAACTAGTTACAAAATATTTTGCATTTTATTGGAAACTTCGTTAAAATTTTAAATTCAAATAAATATGACTATTAACTTTCTCTGTTCTGAATAAAATTTGACCTTTCTATGACTCACACTTATTTATTTCAATATAGATTTACAAGTACAATACTCTAAACACTTGAATGTTGTGTAAAATTATATTGTGGTTTTCAAGTGTGGCGCATTTTCCAATACGTTTTTAAACGTGCCACGCCACCGCGTGTACTAACATATTATTATAATATATGTAAATTTTTAACCATCTCAAGTCCTCAAGTGATTAATGTAGCTATAAACGTGATGTGTATAATATTATATTTTCCGTATTTTGTGGATATAATTTTCAATATATTTTATAATCTATAAAATATTTTTTTTTTATATATAACAAATAGACATTTAATTTTTGTTTTCTGTTTATGTCGATAAAAATTATTTTACTGGATCAAAATGCTTGAAAATATGTACAAGATTACTCTTAAAATATCGATACTACAACTAAACAATCTTAATAATATAAAACCATATTTTTTTAAAACCTTTTAAGTTAAAATATTGAAAAAATTACATATTTAAATTATTATGAATAACAATTTTAATTATTTTATTATAATTCAAAAAATATTTGCGAGAACATTCACTTTTATGAATATTATAGGTTTTAATATACACTATGGTATTTTCAAAATATGTAGTTTAATTTTAAAAAATTATTATTTATTACCTATTTATACCATTAATCTATTAACAATGTTTTACGATAATATTGATAGGCATTAATTCAAAAATTAATAACAATAACTCAACATAATAAAACTAATGTTTTTGGAAAAAATTTAATCAACCTATCGACATTCGAATAGTTCATAAATTAATTTAATAGCAATATCATAAAATATACTTAGTGGTATAGCTTGACAGACAGTCTCCATTCAGAATTATTTTTCGTAAACAACAATATATCATTAAATTTAAATTCAACACATCCATTACAGTGAGATTACTCGGCATCTTCTGTGCAGCAGAATTATACTCCTTTTTTCACATTTTTATTTTTATTTTAAGTATTATAATAATTTATTATTCATAAGCAAATATATCTATTCTACCTATTTTTTTTCTAACATTCTTATTTTGAAATATAAAAGTATGATGATATTAAACTACCATATTATGTATATACCACAGAAATAGTATTTAAAATATATATTATTACATTGCATTTATAAGTGTCATCGGAATTCATATGGCACAAGTACATACTAACAAAAAGAAAAGAGTTAATCGAATAAGTATCAAAAATTGTAGATAAGTGTTAAACAAGAAACAATCTTATAATTTAAAAGTGTCTTATGTTAATTAGGCTTATAATATTGAAAAATATGAAAATATGTACTAATAAAATGGTAACCTAACCTGTTATGTAAGGAAATAATTGATCAGGATAAGGTAATAAAACATTTATTTAATATGTAACTGATTAACTTATTTTTGTCCAATTACTACAAAAATTTCAAAAATCTATACGCCTGATAAATTTATAATATAATCTTTATAATTTATACTACTATCACAAAAACAGTTGGTATGTTACAAGGTATAACAATTATGTATAGCGCTTCAATTATTTTCCTAGATCCAATGACTAAGGAATAGCAGTAACACACTACAAAAAATAAAAACAGACAATAATATTAGTTTATTCGTTGAAAAATAAAAAATGGTTTATTCAGTTCATTAAATGTAGTTGGAAAGGCAAACTATGGTCCCCGGTCGACTGTTGTTGAGTTTAGAAACAAAAAGGAAAAGAATCATCGACAACCCGATCTCAGTATTTATAAAAATAATGTCCTTTTTTTTTGTGCACTTTTCATTATAATACATATATATTTTACATTTTAGATTCTGAACGGAGTGATGAATGTATTGATTTTACAATGATGTGTGTTTTTTTTTTTTTTTTTTTTTGTGTCTGTGTACAGCATAACTAATCGAAATAATGCTTCAATTTCAAACTTTGGGGATGGTTTCCGATGGCAAAGTGGATATCCTTGGTTCATTATAGTGGTGAAAAGTAAACATTTTCCAACAGTTTTCAAAAAAATCGATAAAAACAAAAAAAAAAAAGCGGGTAAGTGAGTATCGCTCTGCTGTACTGTACATTAGGGGGTGGGATGGACCTCGGACTAGGGAAGGTTAAATTTGAATGCAATGATAGGTATCATATATCTCACGGATCTTACGTTTAGTAATTTTTTAAAAATAACAAAAATCGAAAATTATTTATTAGTAAAAAATTATTTTACACGTGTAATTTTTGATTTCAAATTAAAATTAAAGCTTTAAACACTCGTAAATTTTTTTAAATTGAACAATCCTCAAACTTTTTTATAATTATTCTAAGCTTAACTTATGGACAGCATAGTATTAAGTTTTCAATTCTTAGCTTTTGATAGAAAAATATTTATAAATTTTTAACTACCAAATAGTGAAAAGTATTCATGATTTTGACGAATTTTGAACGAATGTTTTGAAAATCAAATCACGTAAAGAAAATGGCAATCTAAATAACTGGTAAAATTTTCAAGTATTTACGACTTATACTATTTGAATAACAACAAATATCAAAATCCGTTTGAGGCTAAATCGTTATTTAACGTGGTTTTGTAAAAATTTATATTTTAAACACTCATAAGAAATTTTGTCTGAATCCGGTAGAGTTTTTTTTACAGATATTTGAAGAAAAATGTATGGAGAACCTTGTACCAAATTTTCAAAACTTAGTTTTAAAAGAAAAAAATTTTACGATTTTTCAACCACAAAATTACTTGCCAATTTTCGCAATTTTGACATATTTCATATAAATTCGAATTTTAAGCACTTATAAAAAAAAAATTGTGACTAACGATTTCGGATTTTTTTTTATCACTTTAAGAACAACTTATAAGAATCCTTGTATTAAATTTTCAAGATTTTCTGGCCGGCCAAAAATTTTTTTATCGTTATTTTAAAAAAAAATACTAAAAAAAATTAAAAATTTGAATTGTCTATAAATAGCTCAAAAAAAGTCAAAATTATTTGAAAATTTAACTGTGTATGGAGAACGCTATTATAAACATTTTGTGAAAATTTCAAGTATTTACATCGATTAGTTTTTGAGTTATAGCAAAATAAATAATTCGATTTTGTCGAAAACTGGTTTTGCGTAAAAAATTCCATTATGCTGTCCATAAGTTAAGCTTAGAATAATTATAAAAAAGTTTGATGATTATTCAATCTAAAAAAATTTTTCGAGTGTTTAAAGTTTTAATTTTAATTTGAAATCAAAAATACACGTGTAAAATAACGTTTTACTAATAAATAATTTTCGATTGTTGTTATTTTTACAAAAATAACTAAACGTAAGTTCTTGAAGCTTTTACTTAAATGTTTGAATTTGTTTCAAAATAGAATATATGACAATATTTAAATATAATATATTAACATATGCTAGACTGACAAATCATCTCCGTTCAGAATCGTTTTTCGTATACAATGATATCTATCATTGCATTCAAATCTAACCTACCCTAGTCCGAGGTCAACCCAACCTAACCTAATGTACAGCAGAGCGATACTCACTTACCCGCTTTTTTAAATTTTATCTTTATTTTTCATAGTATAACATAAAACTATTTTAATCTGAAGAAAATATATTTGATACATAACACATAATATTATGATTAAAATGTTATATAGATAAATGTAATTCTTATAATCCCATGGCAATTTTAAATATACTTTGTAGCTGTACAAGATATCAAGGGAATCCTAATTAGATGAATAGAGATTCTTTTGTAACAAAATATTATATTTTATGATTTTACTTTCACTTTTAAGAAAAATATAACTTAAGTTGCACAAAATTTAAGAGGAAGTACTACCTTCTAGTGAAGTTTATTTTAGGAAAGAAGGAAGGAACTTGCCGTGTGTCTTTGGTAAAACATACACTGTTAGTGGCTATTCGTTAAAAATAATACAAGAATGAATTCGAATGTCGGATGAGCCAAAAAAAGTGTTGGTTAAATTAAAGTCAGTGATCAATGCGTGGATAATTTGTAAGTACGTCTTTATTCAGTCTCAAATGTCATTAATGAAATATAGCACAAACTCACTCGCCTGTTTTCGAACTAAATTATTACATTCATCTATTTATTATAATATATGGAGAGACAGGAATGATGATTATTTAGTTAAAATTATTTTGACAAAATTATGTAATTTAATATTTTTTTATGTTATTTTTTATAGAAATTGTATGACAAATCGGTTTATATACATAATACATAAGTTATATTTTAATAAACTCCTAACTCGATTTTTATTTATAGATATTAATATAATACGTATAATATGTACCTACCAAGGTATTAACACGTTTGAAAATTTAAATTAACAAATATTATTATTTTTAAATATATGTATTAGCCCTTAATCACTGTCAAGGATATATCGTTATTGTCCTTACTATTTAGCTATGTCGTAAAATGTTCATTTCGGTTGGTCACAAAATGCGAACCGCTCGCGAAACCAGCGGGCCGCGGGGTCACGGTACGCAAGCATTACTGTCTATAAATCGGCCCTCGAACATCGGGACCATATTATTATAACTGTGGTGTGACCCGCAGGTCAGATAAAGTGCACTGAGCTGTCATGGATATGACAGTAAGCTAAAATAGAGTTACCACACCATGCAGTGAATATGTCCCAACAGGCAAGTACACCAATGTCCATGGAAAATCAATAGATGTAATATTATAATATTAATAAGAACGTGGGTTTTTATGTGATCATAACATAATATAATTTATTGTTTTCCTTTGTATTATATAAATTTATTAAGTAATATTCACGATTTTTAATGGTTTTAAGCTAATTACAGTTAATATATTCGATGAATATTACATATTTGAAAAATATGATTTGATATTAATCGTACATTAATTAAGTGCAATTAAAATAATATGTACTGTTTTCATAATCGATTAAAAGTTTGTTAACAAAATATTTGTGATCGAAAAGTAAATTATAATGCTAAATGTTGTTGAATACCACGAATCTATCGTTTGTTGATAAACTAATATATAGTTTATCATATTTTTATAAAAAAAAAAGTAAATTAACTATTTCTTTCAAAATCTTACTAAGGCTTATAACTAAGCGATATCACTCAATACTATATTATTTGTTTTGCACTGAACAGGTACTTAAATAAATTGTTAATTTTTATATAAATAATATTTTTAATTAATAACTATCACATAATAAATTAAATAATTGAGTATTTTTTTTTACCTATTTTTAAAAATATTTTTTTCAAAGTAGTTAAACATTTTTATGACTTTTATCACGTAGTATATATTTATATATAATATTGTGATACTTTGTTGTGTTTTAAACTTTTAAATATGAATTCAAATATACAAAGTATATTTTAATTATTAGTTTTAGATATAAACTATACGTTAATGCTATTTTTGTGGTAACATAATCTCAGTAAAATAAACAAAAAATATTTTAAGAAATATTTTGTTACCAATTAATATAAAATATAAAATAAACAAATTTAGACATAGAGGTGTCAGTATAACCTACTAATTTAAGCGCATATGCATTGTACTTCAACTTTTTACGATTATTAGGTAAATATGTGATTATTATTATTATGGAACTATTTTTATACCTACAAAACTAATAAACGCATGTGATGTGAAAAATAACGTTAAATTGAGTTTGTTTGTCGAATAAAATCCAAACAAAAATATTTTTTGATTTTTTCAGTTGTTTTTCCATTTTATACTCAATAATCTAATCATGAAATCTAATCATTTTATTTATTTATTGAAAGTATAGCAACTGGTAGACCAATGGTTACAGTGCAACTGTACAAAAAAGATTTAAGTACATATGGTTGAAATATTAACATAATATAATTAAAATAATTAATTAGAAATAAAAACAGCAAAAATGTATAAAAAAAATAACATAGAAAATATAAAAAATATATAACAAGATACAGTATGTTAATTGGAAGAGTGAGACGGTTCACTATTGACAGTCCTCAGTATTCTTATAGAAGTGGCTCATTAGCAGCATATAGTTTGTGTTACGAACAGAAATATAAAACGGATAGTTATAATGTGTTGCCAAAGTAAGAATTCTGAAACTAATACAAAAGAGGACATTTGGGGAATAAATTTTACCAGAGAGCAAATTAGAAAGAAAAGTTAAATTCGCTTGTACTCTCCTATCAACAGTATCAACCAACGAGGATAATTAGAGAGAATAAAGGACTGGTTAGAATAATAATGTAGCTGGTGCTCAATTTCGAATAAATACCTAGTACAGTATAAAAATGTTCGTTGTGCGCTTTCCAAGAAATAGCTATGACAAATAATTGCATGTGGATTCAATAATATAGATCCGCATTTAAGTACATATATCGTACAAAATTACAGTTTAATGATTTCATCGTGATAACCAATTTGAACTGATTATAAACACCTAAGAATGTTTAATGCTTTACAAAAATTTGTTTGGTGAAATTATGTGTAGTGTAGAATTAGATACAATAAACATGTAATTTAAGACTTTACTTAATATTATATACTTCAATTTAATATCATAATAGAGCGAAACCGATCGATTGTAATTATTATTTTTAAATTACACATTATTATGATATTATAAAACTGACCTGTTCATCGGTCGTCACCTGCGAAATAGAGAAACAAATATCCGTTTTTAACCTTTCAACTAAAACGGTTAATGTTTTCGTATACTAAACACACTCCCTTTCGTAAATTATAATATTGTTGAAAGATAATACTTAATATTGTTATTATTACTATCGACTTAATAGAAATAATAAAACAACTATGTACGGTTTCAGTGTGTATATTATTATGAACTTATATATTTTAAACATAACATGGACTTAAAGCATACGACGGGCAAGACCCGTTGAGTCTTGAGTGTTTATTTTTGAGTAGGTGTATTATTATTTATTATTAATAACTATACGCTGCGTTCACATAAAAGAGCACTTTAAAAAATACAATTTTATTCCTATGGATTTTATTTTTTTTTCACGAATACTGAAATCATAACAATATAATTAAGGAGTATATAGGTAGATATATGAAAAAGTAATAAGCCCGTTACATGTTATTGAATTAAAAAAAAAACATACGCTAAATTTCGCTAATGGAACACTGTCGCAATATTAATACATTTTCCTTTATCATCCTTGCGTCGGGTAGCTTATATGATGTATTCGCGTTGGTAGTGTCTAAACTGCAAATTAAACTAAAATCGAGTAAAGGCATATATTTCGACTAATTGTATAGAAAAAAAAAAAATGAAAAAATGGGTAACCTTTCTTCTGTACAGATTTAGATGATATGAATGTATGGCATCGTTAAATAAGTCACTGTAACAAGTTAAATTTGAATTTAATGATAACAAATAAACCATTATCTATTAAAAATTATTCGGAACGAATGTTGAGAGACCACATGCATTACTAAGTATATATTTTTTTAATACAAACTACTTTATATTACTATTGAACTAATTTATTGTACTATTATAGTTTTTATAGAGTTAACGGTAAATTGATTTAATTTCTGCTGAAACAATCGGATTTTAAAATGCCATTGTGTATATTATAATAAAATATGTTATAAGTTTCAAACACACACAAATCAATTTTTAAATTACAAAAAAAATAAGAAAATCTTTATTATTTATATAAATATCTAATTTTATCTGAATTTGAATTAAAAAGTCTATAGAAAAAAATTGTGTTCATATATTTTTTAAACGGTTCCAATAAAAACCAAGGTTACGAAGAATCCTATATTACATTATTATTTAATTGTTAGCCGTAAACATTAATATGTTATAAATAAATTATCAATTAGAAAATTATTTGAAAATTTTAGTAATTTGGACAAATTTTGTAATAATTTATTATGCTAATGTTCATAAAAAAAAAAAATCGCGCATACGTTTCTTTAATGTTTTTAAAAAACTTAAATGAGATTCAAGAAGAAATGTATATTAATTAAATTTGAATATCCACGGGTATAATTGTGATATCAATATTTGATACTTACATAATATATCAAATATAAAAAATAATATAAAAATATCCATCCAGAGTGACAACAAAATATGCTATTCAAATATGTATCATGGTTTTTAAATTCATTCATATTTGATATTTACCAACTATATAAAAATGTTATAAAACATGTTACAGATTAATATTCAAATATATATTGGAAAGAATATAACCGTGAGTGGATACTTGTCTAACATGTGCAATAAAATATTTATTGAGTTATTATGTTTATTGTGATTTGTATTGCGAGACAAAAAAAAGGAAATGCACTCCAATCGTTGTAATATACATAGTATGATATTATGTCAGTTAATAATATACAAATAATAAATATTAAACCCTTGGGCGGCTCTTCAATCATAACAGTTTATACCTTGCTAGTCATTATATAAGTTCATATGACGAACATTCACATGCTAAAAACGTTTCCAATTTAAATTCAAGAAAACATTTTTTAATTGTCAAAATGAATATAATATTTTCAAGTTGTGCGATTTTCGTATTTTTGTTTAGTGCATCGGAACAAACATATTTTCTAAATAAAAACTACATAAATACAATTAATAATAACGCAAAGACTTGGAAGGTAAAATTTTATTATAATTATATTTATCTTAATTCAAATTATAATTTAAATGTGTTTCAATATTATTTCGTTATCTATTTTTTTTTTACAAATTGTATTGTTTTTTTATCAAAAGCCAAAATTAAAAACAAAAAAAAGCCCCCGTTGTTAGTCAGTCGTCACTATTTCTAAAGATCAAAGAATAGGTAATGACTTATAAGGATTTCAGATCTTTTTTAAAACTCCTGTTTAAAAAACTACTCCTTGCATATATTTTACTTTTAATTAACAATGTAAAATTTTCAAGCTATAAAAAGAAAATTAAATCTTGTTATCAGTGATTTTGGAAATAAATAACAAAAATAACTTCATCACTAAAAAATATACAAGAAAACCAATAGCTAGTTATAGCTAGTTATGTCGATTTTATCGTCAACATAAATAATTATTTTTAATAAATAGCACAGGCTAGAGTTTTGTTTTTTGAAAAAAGTGTGAATTATATATTATTTGAAGATAAAAGCTATGATGTGTTAAAATGCTCATAAATAAAAGTACCTAGTGAGTTAAAAAGTTTGCTTATTAAAATGTAAGATTATAAGTGTAATTTTAAGAAACTCAAGTTTCATTCAAATTATTGATCCACTGTAAAAATTTTACTTCATTTCTGTTATGAGTTTGTTGAATTAGGATTTAATAATTTTTTAATTGCATATTATGAAAAAAATAATTTTGAGCTGAAACTTCGTGTAAGATTTTATTTCTGAGGATATTTAATAATGTACTTATTTTTGTATGAGTAGATTATTTTCATCAATAATATGCAGTGTATTGAACTATTCTTTTCTAAAAAAATATATTATATTATAACAATTATGAAAACATTACAGATATAATATAATGTCCTAATCAATATCTACAATTATAAAAATAGAATCGTGGTGACATAAATAACTTAAAATAAGACTCAATATTTTGAAAACTGCATTGCTCATAGATGGTAATAATATTATATTTAATAGTTTCGATTACAACAAAATAACTAAAAACATAAAAGGAAAATCGTTATTTTTGTTTTAAATATCCAATTTCATCAACATTTAAACTTCAAAAGTATACAAAATAAATGTTTCTAAGTATATTTTTTGATAATCTTAAGATTCTGCCAGAAAATGTATGGTTCATCATCAGTTAATGATTATTTTATAAATCTTAATATTATTAATATTGAAAATTGTATACATTTTAATAACAATATAAATTGTTAAAATTCAAATTTAAATGCTTAAAAAATATTTTTTAAATTATTATTATGTATATTTCATTAACAATATGTACTTTATTCGTATTGTAAAATTTGTTTTATGTTTAAAATAAAATAAATAAATAAAATTATATCATATTTAAAAAGCGTTGTGAAATAAATTTAAATGTTCAAGTTATTTTATATGTATACATATATTATTTACAGAAAATTAATACAGCTAAAAATCGGAAATTTCGGAAAACACTTTTGAATTTATATTATTTTATTTTATTTTTAACTTTTTTTCCGATTACCCGGAAAAGCACTGTGCATTTTTTGTACACCAATTTGTAACAATTTACAACCTTAAATCACACTCCAAGTGGAAAGTTGAAACTTTTTCATTGAGCTAAATGTGACAATGCCCAGAATACATTTTAATTATTTTTTCTTTAGATATATATGTGACAATAAAACAAAAAACTGTATTGGTACGCTCAACCTCTGAAATAATAACCATTGTCATAAAGCATAAAACCGTTGATGAATAAAATTAAACAAATTAAATAAATATATAATGAAATACTCGTATAACATCTTGTACACATTTCTGAATTAAGTTGATTCAAATGATTTCAAAAACTATAATATTATGCAATTAATATTGAATATTAAATTAATTAAACTGATGCATGAAAAACAAATACGATAAAAATTGTAAATATTTTGTATAACAAAGTAAAATATTGAAGTTTAAAATCTCATAAAGTTTTTATTGATATTGGAAAATGTAGGTAAACTAAACATTATATTATTATAGAGTAAAACAATGATAAACCATATCACATTATTACTCATATTTTTGAACTATTAACTCGTGTAGTATTTTAAGTATTTATGTATAGTATTATGTCAGGTTTGAATTAAATTGTTGATAGTATATTGTTTTAAATACCTACACATAGAAATGTACACGTAGACATGCAAACGTAAATGTAAATAAGATTGAATTGTACTTCTCTATCGACTATATTTCAAATTGTAATTGGGTTTAACATTAAAACTTATAAGAAAATAATGTGTAGTATCTAAATGTATTTATATAAAATCCGTTTGATTATATAATATAATAATTTATTTTAATCGCAGTTCAAAATCTAAATATACATTAGAATTTAGAATAAAATAATATTATTTAGTTAAAAATGCTTCGCTAACAATTGGGTTACGAGTAGTCAAGTTTTTAAATTGTAAAAAAACTACTATAGATAAAAGTAATCTGACGATTAACGTCTTAAGGCGTAAATATTGATTAGTCATTACCTATATTTATTGTATTAACTTGAAATTACTTATACACTATAATAACAGTAACACGATTAGTCATAATTGATTATAATTCTTTTATATGTAAATACCTAATTATATTATATCACAGAATTATTGTATTAATTAAAATCACTTCAGTTCTGAAACGATGACGTTATATTATAATCAGCTTATAAAATAATAATACATCGATTAATAATAATGTAGGTTATGTCATCGTTATAATTGTTACTATTTTACTGTTGTTGTTTTTAATTAAAATTACGATTCAGGCTGGCATCAACTTTCATCCAGAAACCCCTCTGAAATTCATATTGGGACTTTTGGGGTCAAAAGGTGTGCAAGTCTCGTATACGGGTCCATATAAATCGCAAGACCCGCTGTACAAGTCTAACGAAAATATTCCAATAGAATTTGACGCGAGAAAACAATGGAAGAACTGTACGACAATCGGGACAATTCGTGATCAAGGCAATTGTGGCTCTTGTTGGGTAAATAATGTATTCGATGATAATATTATGAAATTGTTTTTTTAAATATTTTATTAGGCGTTCAGCACTTCTGGAGCGTTTGCCGACCGTATGTGTATAGCTTCAAATGGGACATTCAATGAACTACTATCAGCCGAACAAGTTACGTCTTGTTGTTACCGATGTGGTTTAGGTTGTCAAGGAGGTTATCCGATCAGAGCTTGGCGACATTACTACAAACACGGCCTGGTCACTGGAGGAAATTTTAACTCGTTTCAAGTAATACATTAATAATAATATAAAACGTATATAAACAATAATTATTATATTAAACAATTAAACATAATATATAGTTTGAACTAAAATAACCTAAATTAGTAAATTGAACATTTCGATTCGAGACTTCGAATACACTATCATACTGTATAATATTAATTAATACTGGTTATAACTTATAGGGATGTCAGCCATACACGTTTCCACCTTGCTCGGCAAACAATTCATGTAGCAACCAAACGGAAAAAAATCACAAGTGCCAAAAAAAATGCTACGGAAATACAACTATTTCCTATAGAAATGATCACAGATATAGTAAAATTATTTTGTTATATTAAAAAATTATATTATATTATATTTATATTATTATCACCTTTCACACAATAAATTAAACGATAATAATATAATAAGATATGTGTTTGCATATTTTTTTTTTATATGTATAGTTATTTCAAAAACGTATTACTTTTTTTTACAATTGCAATAATGTACCTAAACTTATTCTTGTGTTTAAATATATATTTATTTTCTATCCATTAACAGTAACAAACGTAAAAATAGGTTTCTAGTTTCTATTGTTAAATTAAAATGCATGGCTTTAAATGTAGCATGTCTCATCTACAATTTTAGAAAAAAAATTATGTATCAAAATATTACAAATTTAATTCTATTAAGAGATATGAAATTAAAAATAGATAATGTAATTATTTGATAAAGTAATAACTTAAAAATCCCGAAAATCGGAAATTGAATAAATATATTATAATTAAAAGAATAAATTATATTGATAATCATTAGTGGATCATAAACATTTTAATCAGTTCATTAAAATACTTAACTATCACTATAATATTTTAAAATCAAATATTATTAAAATACAGTATTTTACAAACACATAATATTCTTTTTTATTTCTTTTATAGTTAAAGATCCACCATATTACTTGGATTACAATTATATACAACATGATATAATAAACTATGGACCGATCGAGGCGTCTTTTGAAGTGTACGATGACTTTCTTTCATACAAGTCAGGTAAATAAAGTATTAATAAAAAAATAATAATAAATACAAAGTGGTTTTTTTTTAACTTATTACTAGATATGCCTAGTACTTACAGTATTATTTACAAAATTAAACATATTAAAGTATGAGTATTCAAATTATTTTCCAAGTATTAAATAGTAAATATCAACAAGTATTTAAGAAAATTAAAAATTATAGTTAACAATATTTTTGATGTGCGTGTGAATAATTTGTTTTTCTACTTTAATTGGTAATATTTGGAATTAGTGTAAAAATAAACTATTACCACAAAAATAATAATTATTTAAATATTAATTTATCTTAAATTATAAAATATTTTTCAATAATATTACCTATTGATAATTATTTAAAATTGTAACATATTAATAGTTAGTTAACAAATAATAATAAGAAATAATAAGATACAATTTTTTATACCTATATAACATACTTAAATTAATAATTATTTTAACTACTACTTTATGAATAATTTTATAATTTAAATTCAATTTTTAAAATCCTTCAACAAATATTTACAATAATATCTAATGATAATAATAATGATATCTACAATAAAAAAAAAACGCTTGCCAAATCAGAGATCATTTTCCTATTTAACAAAAATTCTTGAAGTTTTAAAATTCAGACTTCTTTCATTTCAATTACCATACTTACTTGATTAAAAATCAAGAAAGTAAAAATTATGATAAAAAAGTCATTCGGGCAAGTGAGCATCGCTCTTCTGCATAATAAATGTCGAGTAGGTTACTTGTTATGATTTTAATTCTATAACATATCATTGTTTATGAAAAACGATTCTAAACGGAGACGGTCTGTCAACTATAATACTAAGTACATTTCGTATGATATGTTTTTAATATTGATATTGAAGTAATTAATTGTGTTATTAGTATGATGGACTACGGTTGATCGATTTCAGTTATTCATTACATTGACCTACTTAACAATGACTAAGTACACCCCACCCACCACGTCGGATCACCCGTCTTCGCTATTACTTCGTTTTCGCTTAGCATTCTTTCTAACTTGTTTTCTTTTTTCTCGGCTCCTAAGAGACTCTATAAGAGAGTGATGTTAAAATATAGTCTATAACATTTCTCAAGAATTGGGTTATCAAATTCAAAAATATTTTTTAAAACCAACTAGTATTTTCAGAAATCGATGCGTTTAAACAAACTCTTCAAATTTATTATATATATATACAGATATTGATTTGAATTGTACAAATTTCAATTAATATATATATACATTTAGTACATATATTATATATAATATTATTAAAGGTGTTTTTTTCCCATAAAGAATTTTTATATTTTATAGCAAACCTGGTAAATATACACGCATAATATGGTCGTGATTTAATACGAAAATCCCATCGAAAAAAACACTTTTACCGAAATGTATTCATATTAATTATGTAGTGTGCGCACACTATAATGCCAATGATATCTATGCTTATAATGCTTATGCCTATAATTTCAACCGGTTACAGGTGTTTACTCGGTATCGCCTAACGCCACGTATTTGGGAGGCCATTCCGTGAAGTGTATTGGATGGGGAGTCGAAAAAAACGTGCCGTACTGGTTAATGATGAATTCATGGAACTATACGTGGGGCGACAGAGGATATTTTAAAATTCGGCGGGGAACGAATGAGTGTAAAGTCGATAATTCAGCATCTGCTGGAATACCCGAATATTATTCTTAAGTACCTAGCTTGCATAAAGATTTGATATCACCGCTTTTTCCTCCCGCTGGTGGTTAGTATGTACATCACGCATACACCATCGTAATGATAATTTATTATTATCCACGAATATCATAAAATATAATTTTGTATCCATACTATGGATAATTCATCATTGAACAGCGAATACTATTGTTTCAAAAATTATTATAGTTTTTTAAAAACAATTATTTTACGTTATATATTATATAAAACAATTTTTATTTTTTGGAAAAACAAATTATATTTTTTTCTAATTTGTATCTTTATCAATATATTATTAGTTTTCACTTCTTCGAATTACACCATAATACATTATTCATTTCATTATAATATTCTGAAACCGAATTGTAATTACTTATAGTTAAATATATTCAAAATTTGATTTATATGTATCAATATACTGAAGCGGAATATTATGAAATTAAGGATAAATGTTATTAAAAATAAAAACTCTAAAAAAAAAAGTAACTGAAGTCATGTATTCAAAATTTTTTTCAAAAACGTTTATATTATTTGACAATGTGCATGGGTACTGTGAAAATAATTACACCGTGTTATATTACAGTATAGATATACTGATATTTTAAACGTCGAAATAGTTATAGTCATTAAAACATTTATTATTTTTTTTAAATATGAAACAACGGTAACTACGTCCATTAGCGATTACAACCAACGACAAGAATATCAATTATACAAAGCATTTTAAAATACAAATTTGTATCAGATTTTGTTTTATAGTATATATTATAATATAAAATATAAATTAATGTAAAACTAGATCTAAGTAGGTATATCTATATTGTTTTAAGTTACCAACGAATCTATACTTGAGAAGATATTTCTGATGTCCAGAATATCGCGAAGTAAAAAAAGGAAAAACTTTACTCAAAGTAAATATCATTAACAGTATATCATAATAATATAATATTATGTGTATACAATTTATCAGAAAATAGTTCTTGCGAATATTGAATTATAGACAGGTATTTTAAATATAATAATAAAAGCAATGGTGAGATAAGCTCAGGTCATAATCTTTTCGATAGTTAATATAGTTATATATATATATATAGTTTTCGATAGTCACGAGTTAAATAGAATCTAAGGTACTGATAAAAACCAAATTAAAGGTAAGGACAAAAAAATAGTGCTAGTGTGTTGATACTAAACATTGTCGGGCGTCGACCAGACGGTAGGACGTAGTCATCAAATAGCCGATCAACGTAGATAAAATATTTTAATTCCCAACTATAATTCTAATACTAATGAATTTTAAAATAATATATTTTATTAGTTATAGTATTATTAAATTCTTCGTTATATAATAACTAATGAGCCTACACGTATGATGTTTTATGTACCTCACTATGCACGAATATTAAATAATATGTTGTTACTGTAGTAAATAGCCTATTCTTAATATTCTC
The DNA here is from genome assembly GCA_020882235.1 of Schizaphis graminum. Taxonomy (NCBI): domain Eukaryota; kingdom Metazoa; phylum Arthropoda; class Insecta; order Hemiptera; family Aphididae; genus Schizaphis; species Schizaphis graminum. The sequence continues at coordinate 86,585,643 of CM037033.1, read as the reverse complement.
AGCACTATAGTATCGTCTAGAATAACTTAATTATTCTGCCTACAAGGTTATATTAAATATTAATTTAAATTGTTTTTTTACGTATTTGATATATTTAAACGCAATAATCAAGTAACTAAGATATATTTTTTTATTTGTTATATACATGATTTTATTAAGTTATCTAACTATGATGATTAATTCTCGAAACCCCTAAGACTTGGTAAGTAGTTGTCCATATTAAGTATCATTGACATCATATTCCAAGACAATAATCTACTGATTGCAATTGTATGAAACCGTGATTAATAATATTCCTATGTACAAACTTCTTTCTGCCTCTTACAAAAGCTTCAAAACATTATCTATTCAAACAATTATTTATAAATCAGTTTTTTTTTATTTTTTTATAACCAATAACCATACTTATATTTTTAATTGATTGTTCAAACTTTTTCAATTTTCTAAGAAACGCAAAATTCAAATTTTATCTACTCAAATATGTAAACCAAAAAATATTTAAAAATATTTAGGATTTTAATAGTTTTATTGAAACTATTATACCTAATAATTTTTTAATGTGCTGCTCTTATTAAATAATAAAAAAAATATGTACCAATTATTTTTTTCAGTAGATAATATATTATAGTGTATTTACTAAAATCAGTAAAATTAAAAACAAATATTGTATTATTTACTCTATCCACCATTTCCGTACGAGACCTATCGATGAATCGGATTATTAAAAACTATAACATACAAGAACGCTCGTTGGGCATACTAATTGAAGTATCACAATATACGCTGATGTGTACCTAAATAAACTGATTATTCGAAACGTATACACTCTTATTATATCCGATAAAATCTGCCATATCCTAATGATTTAAATTGTTTAGTTTTATGTTTATACCTACAATATTATAACAGTGCTATCAGTACAATATTTACTGGTATTAAACTGATTTACACTTATAAGCGAGTGTTTGCAATTTTAAAATGGTTGTATGCGTTAAAGTTAATTTGAATAATCAGAGTAAGGTTCTTATTTTTTTTTTTTAATTACTTACTTAATAATTTGATAACGATAGATTATTTATGCTTGGCGAACCTTGAAAACAAATGACCTGGTATATTATATGGTTAAATTTTAGAACACGTGTATGATCCATAAAAAAATATAAACACATATAAAAATAATTTTTTGAAATAATTTATTTCCATTATACATTAAAATATTATAAATTCAATTAGTTAAATGATGTCATATTTTAATATTTTTAGATAAAATTATATGAATACAAAAATTAATAATTTCTTTAGATCGTAAAATTTAGTTTTGATTTAAAAATTAAAAATATTAAATACATTTAACAACCTTTTAAAAATATTTGGATATGAAATTTTAGAAATGTTAATGTTAATGCTATCTGTAATTTATATAAAATAATAATGTATCTCTATAAAAATATTATATATATCAATATTGGATATCCTATTACTCATAATTTTTTTATATTATTCAATATTAATTATTTATATAGCTTTAATTATTAAATTTAAATTTATCATTTAGAAGCGTTTAAAATACATTTTATTAAAAGTATTTAAAAACTAGTAAAAACCTTAAAAATGTAAATGAAATTAAAAATCCTATGTACTATATATATTTAATCTTTAATATTGATTTAATTTAAATCACTGATTTATAAATTCTAACTGTAGAAATCAGAAGCATTTTGGTCGTTGGCACGAAAATTGATAAAGTTATCACAGATGAGTACCATAGTAGTATTTATAATTTATTTAAATGTGGTTAAATATTAATATTTGGAATTTTGCCAGGTAAACTAACACATACACAAAAAATAAAACAAGTAAAAAACAATGAAAACTCTTCATATTCATAAAATAATTCACCTCCGTTCGTTTCAAAGCATACCCCACATCGATCTTCACATTCCTAACGTTACTAAAATAGAAACTAAATTGCACTGCTACAAATTCAAAGTAGCTTTTAAAATCATGCCAACCAGAGTAAAAAAAAACCTATTATCTATTTCTATCCTAAAAAATCCTCACAGAAGGATCAATTGGCAAAGTCTAGAGATTTTATAATTTAATTAATTAAACATTTACTATAACCCCTTATTAAACCCACACCAAATTACTGAATAATTAAATTACCCACGCCTAAGAATAAGAAAAATACTTTAGATGATATTTTATTTTAATGAGTTAGGTATTATTAGTGAAATATAGATGATGCTGTCATTACTTTTTATTGATAGGTATCTATAGTTTTCAAATAAGTATTTAGATTTTTCTAAATTAGTGAACGGTATTAATTTTGTGCTCATGACTAGATTTCTAAATTTTCTAGATACCTATTAAAGTTTTACATGAGGACAGATAATCCGTTAAATTATGATATTTTTAGTTTAGTTATTTTTTAAGTATACATATATTATAACAACTCAATTGGTTAATAATGGAATATAATATTTGTATTAGTTTTTGTTTTAAGTTCTCACCTAAAGTTAGGGAAATCATAATATTATTAAATATAATACTATGGATAATTTTGCGTTGTTTTTTTTATTTCACCGTTATTATTATTACGGTAATATATTATTATAAATTATAATCTATCAAAATCAAAAGGCAATATTGATACTGTTCGCTTTCAAAGACTGCGATATAAAGTCATTAATTTGTAAACAGAACAAAAGCTGACGTTTTGACGTATATATACGTAGGTATTCTTAATATAGCCATCGATAACTTATTAATGAAATATTAACAACGATTTAATTAAAATTTCTTAAATGATAATTATAATAAAATATTAGCGATTATTTTACTAAATATTGAAATATTCCAAATTTTTCAAACCATGATGATAATATTATTTTGCATTTGCATACTGGGCTCTATGTACCTATTAATCGTTTTTGGATTTAATTAATATCTCAATGAGTCGTCATTTATTAAATTCGATTTTGACTATATAATAGAAGGTATAGCGATGCATTTAAAATACTGGGCGTTTCCTTTCCCGTTAAATTTACTCGTCCATTAGTCATTGCAATACTAATTAAGACGGTAATACAAATTTATCATAATCAATATAATATTATACTGACCAATGGCCAGTTTATGGCCTCGTGAGATATTAATAGTAACCAGTAAGACAGTTTAGATTTTGTACCTACAGCTGGTACGTGGGAAAATCTGTATCAGATTAGTGATGATATTAGTTTTTTTTTATAAAAAAATTAAACGTATATTGAAAAGAGCAATAATTTTTAGTTTTTAAATATTGTACATTGCAATATTTCATATACTCTAAAAATAACAAAATATAAAAACTTTACAATAAATCAACATTATACGATATTCTATGTTCTTAAAAGTTGTTTTTCGTGTTTAAAATATATTTGTGAAAATAATTTTCACGCAGCCTTAATACTCCTTTGTTTGTAGCATTTACTATTTACCATTGTTTCCTGTGCTGATTTTTCTGTCCACAGTCTTCGATTTCACTTGGAATATAATTTCAGCTCTGGTCTACATCACATCAAAGAGATTTGCTGCAAGGCATTTAAAATGCTTGGTGTTGTATTAAGAATAGCGCGCCAATTAAGTTTATTACTTCTCTCTGTTGTGCTTAAATATCAATGGTTCCATAATTTAGGATCCATACAACCCTTACGACTGAATTATGATTGAATGTATCCAAAGAATATTTGTTGTGGAACTTTTTTTATTTTGAAAATCTTATGCCTACCCCATAACTACACACTAGTAAGCCGAATGATGGGTTTATGTAGTCATATGAACCATGATCTTACTAACCGTAAATTATTTTTAAAATAAATGTGTAATTCAATTAATTATCTTTGCCTACTGATCAAAGTTAGCTTTTGAGTTTCTTTTAGTTATGTTTTAAGACTTAATTGTATTTAAAATTGATTTGCAAAATTTCATAAAATCTATTAATTTATGATATTTGACGTGTAAAAATGAAGGCTTTAAAATGTTATGAATGAAAAATATGAAATATTTTATACAAAAATCTTAAAAAATATATAACTATTAATAGAAAGTGTTAAGTAGGTACGTAGATATATGTAACGCCAACAGTTAACGATATTAAAATAAAATTTAAAAAAACCATTTAATAATATAAATTTAATTTAAAACTTAAAATATAAAAGTAATACAGTTTAGAATTTATAAAATATTAATTACGATTGTATTTGACGTTAATCGTAATTCTATATATTTTTGTCACATGTTTAACCCAAATTAAATAGTTGGAAAACCAATAATTTACATAAGTTATTAAAATAAATAATTTATTTTCATACAATTAAAAGTGAAGTATTGAATATAGTTTGAATGATATGAAATTAATTACATTTAATTATGTAATATGTATACGTTCTTTAATTAATAAAAATATATCTCTAATAATAATCTACTAAACCCATTTTCTTTTGTAAGTATCTCGTTTGTTGGGCATCCCATATTAATTTTAAAAAGTTGTTTGATGTTTCAAGAACGGTTCTTGAGTTTAGCGATCAGGTAGTGAATGTCTATATAGTTATAATGTATATAAAATAATAATTATTAATTACTTTCTAGCCCAACAAATATATTAAGCATAAGTAGTAGGGAAGGGAAGTGTAGTCTTGACATTTTTTTTTTTGTTAATAATTGTATTCGAACGGGTTACATAGCTGGAACATCATTAATTTAAATAATTATGAAGAGATACATTCTTTAATTTATAAATATCTTGGTAAAGAATAAATATGTATATCTATAACACATAGAATATAGATAGGTTATTAATTATTTCAGTCGAGTCGTGCATGCCGATAAGCACGGACGTACACCGCAGCAGGTCGCTCCGTTATCGCAGCTAACTCTGTTCCCGTGCGCGCCGTGCGATCCAGACACGCCCACCAACCAATCAGACGAGCCACGTGCCCGCAGAAGCTCACCACGTCCAACAAGAACCGACAACGACCACTTGCAGATAAGCCACGGCCACCGGCCAATCGCAGCTAGTCACGTGCGCCTAGACACGCCCACGACCAACCGCAACGGGTCGTGTGCGCTAGGCCCACCCAACAGCCAACCGCAGCGGTTCCAAACCGCGCAAGCGCAGGAACGCCTCAGCAGGACCCACGCAACACACTGCGCCGCGCTCCGAACGCCAGTTTCGCATCAAGCCTGACCGGAGCATCAACCAACTGGAAGAGAAGCCAACCACCGCACCAGACACCCGGGGCTCGACCCCTGGTGACAACATGCCAGACCACAGCAGTCCGATGGACCAGACCCACCAGTCCCACGCATCGACCTGCAGCCGGCCGGTCCCGTCCTCGGCGGCAGCATCTGCAAAGACCTCCGCTGTCAGTGAACCGATCGTCAAGAAACAAAAGGTGGCAGGTCCCCTCCAGGGTAGCCCCGGACCGACACAGAATTCCAACGGTCTCGGTTGGAACGCCAATTTAAGGGAGAAGCTTAACAAAGCGAGGTCTATCATCATGGGTGTTGCATCTAGCGCGAAGATCGTGATGGACAGAAACGCGGACGTGGACCTGCGGCCCCACCTTGAGCTTCTTCTGACCCGTACAGCTGACGCCTTCACGGCAGTGGACTCTCTTCTCGAGAAGAATGGTAACGTCGTGGGCTTGCCCAAAAACGATCCACCTTCGGCCGGTGTTTCCAGCGGTAAAACCACGTCCGACGCCTCCACAGATATGGAACTTACCCCAGGGTTTTGGGACAGCCAGGCCTCGAGAACCGCCGCCGACAGCCGACGCAAACGGACCCAGAAGGCTCCACCCGCGCAGCCCCCTCCAGAGACCGAGGCTGACACCGCAATGGAGACGGACGCCGAGGATTGGTCGAAAGTCGTCGGCAGACGATCGAAGCAAGCGAGAAAAAAGACGGCGGCTGCTCCCCCACCCACCACAGGGTTCCGCCAGCGTCCGCCAGTGTTTTCTAAGAAACCGCCGGCGATCCTAATCCAAAACGCGGCCGGGAAATCCTATCGGGACACCATTATGGCGGTGCGGAACTGCGGACTGACGAGGGAGGAGATAGGCACCAGCGTAACGATGAGGCAGACGCGGGATGGATGTCTTCTCCTGGAGTTACCCAAAGGCAGCAGCTCCACGAAGGCAGCCAAGACAATCGCCTCGGCAATGTCCAGTAAGCTCAGCGACTCCGTCGGTAGGGTGGTGCAGCTCGGGGTCCAGGTGGAGGTTGAGGTGCTCGACATCGACGCAGCCGCCACCGCATCGGAAGTACTGGAGGCACTTCGGAACGCGATCCCCGGTCAGGATGACCCGGCAGGCAAGATCGACAGGGACGTTGTGAGTGATGTGAGGATATGGGGCACCCGATCTGGACAGCAGATCGCGACGGCGAAAATGCCCAGGAGCATCGCCTCCAGCATCACCAGGGTGCCGATCGGGTGGACCATGTGCCGCGTCCGGCCAAGAACGCTGCCACCTGAGAGGTGTTTCAGGTGTCAGGCCTTCGGCCACAACGCCAGATCTTGCACCGCAGAGGACAGGACGGGCGCCTGCTGGAAGTGCGGCGTGGTAGGTCACTCAATGAAGGACTGCGCTGAGGGCGACGATCGTTGTGTGGCCTGTGAAACCGCTGGTCTGCCGAAGGCCGTGCACAAACCAGGCTCCGGAGCGTGCGGCGCAAGAAGACAGTCGGGAGTAGCCAAGATCTCAGATGATTAACTTCCTGCAGATTAATTTGAACGCGAATTGGGCAGCGGAGCAGCTCATGGCACAGACGGCGGAAGAGATCGGGGCCGACGTCCTTATTGTGTCTGAGCCGGCCACCCCCTATGGCCACGAGGATCGGTGGTGCTTCAGCACGGATCGCAAGGCTGCCGTGGGAACATCATTGCGCTCAGAGCTTAGTCACGACGGTCGGGGCTCTGGCGGCGGGTTCGCCTGGTTATCGCTCCGGGAGTTGACTATCTTCAGCTGCTATTGCAGGCCCGGGGCCTCGCTACCGGAGTATCTGTTGTTTCTGGGTGACCTCGAGGCGGCGATTCGTGCCAGGGGGGACTCATCGATCGTTCTGGCTGGCGATTTCAATGCTTGGAACGTGGAGTGGGGTTCAAGAACAAACAATCCCAGGGGCGCACCGCTGTCTGATCTCGCCACAAGTCTGGGATTGACCCTGGCTAACTCGGGCACCTCTCCTACTTTCGTGAGAGGGGCGGCCTCATCAATTATAGATCTCACGTTCTATCGAGGCGTGGATCTCATAGGCTGGCAGGTACCCGAACTGGAGACATTGAGCGACCATAACTACGTCTGTTTTAACACGGCCGACCTGGTCCAGGCCCCGGTCCGTGCCGAAATACCCGCTAACGTCCTCCCTGGCTGGTCTACCAAGAAGCTCGACCCGGACGCTCTGCGCCGTCATCTGAGCACCGTGCACCTAGGAGCTACCGTCGGTGCCGTCTGTGCTGAGACAGCGCTGTCTTCGGCCGAATCACTTGACGTGTTTCTGTTCGGTGCCTGCGAAGCTTCCATGCCCAGGAAGAGAAAGGGCCCCCAGGGCAGGCGGCCGGTGTTCTGGTGGTCGGATGATATTGCCGATTTGCGGCGCCAGTCCCTGGCACTCCGTAGGAGATACCAAGCCTGTATCAGACGCGCCGGCCAGCCCGGAGCCCAAGAAGCTAGGTTTTCCTACATCGCCGCCAAGAGAAAGCTTCGCATAGCCATCCGGGAGGCGAAAAACAAATGCTGGGCTGACTTGTGCGCTCAGGTTGACACAGACCCCTGGGGCAGACCCTATAAGCTTGTGATGAAGAAGCTCGGCGGCCAGAACCCAGCCGCGAGCTCCAAGGGCAGGGAGGCTGTTATCGCCGACGCTCTATTCCCGGCGGCCCCCGTCACGGATTGGGACTTGGCTCCGTCCGCAGCGGTGCACAACATCTTCCAGGCGTTCGACCCGGTCCTGAACACGCTCGAGTTTACTAGGGTCATTCCAGAATTCAGGTCAGAGGAACTCAGTAGAGCAGTCAAGAGGCTGGCACCAGGAAAGGCGGCCGGTCCCTCGGGGATCCCAAATGAGATACTCAGAGCTGTCGCGCTCGCCCAGCCCTGCGCAGTCCTTCGCGTCTTCAACGATTGCCTCAACGCGCTGACGTTTCCACCACGTTGGAAGAAAGCACGGCTAGTGCTACTTCGTAAGGGCCCAGACAAACCGCCGGACACCCCGTCGAGCTACAGGCCGATCTGTATGTTGGACGCCCCTGGAAAGCTGCTCGAGAGGCTCCTTCTACAGAGGCTAGAAGACCACCTGGACGCTCACGGGGGAAGGAGAAGAGCCCCGAACCAGTTCGGCTTCAGGAGGGGAGTCAGCACGGAGTCAGCAATCGGCACGGTTCTCAGCATCGCTGCTCAGGCGGCCACCACCCCGAGAAGGAAGAGCCTCTGCGTTTTGGTGACGCTGGACGTCAGGAATGCCTTCAACTCTCTGGGGTGGCCGGTCATCGACGCAGCTCTGAGGGGCATTAACACCCCGGAGTACCTGGTAGAGATGCTCCGGTCCTGGCTGGCTGACAGAACACTACTGACTGGCGAAGAAATGGCAGAGAGACCGGTAACCTGCGGAGTGCCGCAGGGTTCCGTCCTTGGCCCCACCTTATGGAATGTCACTTACGACTCCCTCCTGAAGATGGAAACGCCGCCCGGGGTGCAGCTCGTCGGTTTTGCAGACGACCTCGCGGTTGTGGGTACGGCCGTGACCGGACAGCAGCTCGAAGATGCAATCAATCCCACATTGACGGCCATAGACGACTGGATGCGGAGCAGGGGCCTGGAGCTGGCGCATCAAAAGAGCGAGGCGGTGGTACTTTCCCGGAGGCGGGCATTTGTCCCACCACGTCTGACTGTCGGCGGTCACCTGATCCCATTGCGAAATGAGATCAGGTACCTCGGTGTCATTCTGGACAAGCGTCTGACCTTTGCTGCACACGCGAGCACCGTCGCTGCGAAGGCGGCTCGCTCGGCTGCTGCGCTATCAAGGCTTATGCCCAACATAGGTGGATCAGCTCAGTGGAAGAGGAGGCTGCTCGCATCTGTTGTGGAAAGTCAGTTGCTGTACGCTGCTCCCGTCTGGATCCCTTCTGTTACAGAAGTCGCCAGAACTAGAGCGATCTTGATCCGTCCGCAGAGGACCGCCGCCTTGAGGGTAATCCGGTCCTATCGCACCGTGTCGGACGAGGCCGCACTGGTTTTGGCCTGCATGCCTCCTGTTGATCTGCTTGGGCTGGAGAGACGGAACATCGGATCCCGACTGCGCGCCGCAATGGAGCCCGGCGAACAACGGCCTCCCAAGGCGGTCGTGAAACAGGAGGCAAGAAAAAACACGATCGTCGCCTGGCAGGCGAGATGGAGTGCTACCACGAAGGCGGCCTGGACGCGCCGCGTCATCCCTGACCTGTCAAGATGGCTGGGAAGGACTGTCCCGTGGGTGCCTCTGACGTTCCACATGACACAGGCACTCACGGGCCACGGCTGCTTCGAATGGTACCTCCATCGCATGAACAGGGCCGCCAGCCCACGTTGTTGGCAGTGCTCAGGCGAGTCAGATACTGTTGAACACACACTGTTTGATTGCCCCCATTGGGACGGCTTTAGGGAAGCTCTGAGCGCCAGGATTGGTCATCGACCAAGCGCTGACGACGTTCCGGACATTATCTGCGGACCGGCATTCGAGCTCCTGCCGGCGGACGCTCACGGGAAGGATGCGATCCTTAGAGAAGCTGAAGAGCGGTTCAGGCTTTTCTACGGCATGGTGGAGAACATCCTTTCTGTCAAGGAAGAAGAGGAGCGGGTGCGACAGGCCGCGAATGAACAAAATTCGCCATAGCAAATCGCTAGCTAAGTATTGATTTGTAGCCAAGGCAATTAGGATTTAGGAAGAAGCAGAGCTCCATCTTTATTAGGATATATATAGTTTTTGTTGTAATAGCAGCGAGTGGGGGATTGGCCCGCCGCTGTTAATTGTCGTGTGTTTTTGTTTCGACAATAAACGATGGGGGCTGGAGGAGAAGTACTGGTACCATAGTTCCTCCTCCAGTCCTCGATACCATAATAAAAAAAAAAAAAAAAAAAAAAAAAAAGGTTATTAATTATTTTATTAGAATTTTGTATTTTTATCATTTATAATATATTGTATGATAAGGATTTGTACGATCTTATTGTAATATTCCAATATTATATAAGTGTTACTTTAATTTGGTGCCTATTAGAATATATTAAATTTTTACGTACTATCGTACGAACATGATGTTTCTCAATTTTATTTTGTTTTCAGTTTATAGTTTATAAATACAACTTTATAATTACATGGGAAATATAATATAATAAAATACGCATATATGTCTCTCTGCAATTTAATTTAAATTAAAAAATATATTTAAAATTTCAAATGAACAATATTATTTATAAAAATTAGTCACAGATATGCTTAAACAAAAATAAACAATCAACACACCAGCACACACTGTTACTGTCGAGTATTCGATAATCTATGTAGTATAAAAGAGTATATTATTAAATAATATTATATATTTATTTTCAACTGCGATATCTCCTGAAAAAATGGCGTTATCATAATTCATTACTTTGGTTTCTAATAAGATTCACAAGGACACGAACTACACATATTACATGTTTTAATTTATTTTAATGTTTTGGTAAAATATTTGAAAAATATATTTTTTTATTTAATTATTTTCAAAAAAATTGAAGATTATCATTCTAAAGAGTTCATTTTTCTGAAAATATTGACATTTCCAGTTTTAACATTTTAATTTCATTAATCTCCTGATTTTTAATATTTTTCTAGTTTTGAAAAAAACTGCGAATTATTTAATACAATAGTGGTATCGTTGTATCAAACATGTGACTGGCGTGCTCGTATGGCCGGCGAACTCTTTCAGTGTTTTTCTCGAAACTAGATAAAATATTAAAAACCGCAAAATTAATGAAATTAAAATATTAAATTCTTTCAGAATCAAGCGAAAACGAATATCAATAATTGTAATTCAAATTGTAATTTATAACTTGTAATTAGTAGGAAATCAAACTTATTGTTATAAATATAATTAATTTATTAACTTCATATTATATTTAAATTGGATTTTGATATTGTGTAACAGGCTAAATATTGTTTGTATTAGTCCATATATTCAACATAATAGTTATTTTTAAAATTGCAAGTTTATCTATAATAAAGTTAACAATGTATACAATACACATTTTTGTACAACAAAAAAAAAAACGAATTGAATTCAAATAATTTTGGGATTGTTTCATTTCTTCAAGTCTTTCTTCGCCTACAACATACACATGGCCGTGTGATAAAATATGATCAAAGATAATATCAAAAATTGGTCTGTTATTTCTAAATATTTTTGTTAACTATTATAAATTATAATATTTTATTGATTATTAATTACTATACATAAATTTGTAGTTGACACATTTTTGAATAAATTATCATAAATATTATTAAAACCTAGTCAAGACAGTGTTAAAAATCAGATAACTTTAAAACTAAATAGAGGGTTTTTCGGTTTTTATTTTTAAATATATATAATGACTTAATACAACTCAGAAAGGGTAAAAAAAATGCGGCTAACTTATTTACTACAAAATTCATAGAAAAACATTGATTCTTTATATTAAATAATGTTTTAGATATTATAGAACATAAATATTTATATATTTTATGTTTAATATTATTTAAGAAGATATTCTGTTAATATTCATAAAAACCAAATCATATTTTTTTCATTTATCGAGTTGTATTTATTTATTTGTAGAAAAAAAATGTTTTAATTAAAAAATTAAAGATAATAGTAATCGTTTAATAACTTATCTATAATTAAATTAGGGATTTTAAATTGTTTCAAATGTGGTTGGAATAAAATAATTTACCAAAGAAAACATGTGTAATAAATATTTTCAAGTTTAAACATACTATTTTATTATTATGTACAGTAAATAGATGGAAAAAATGAATATTATAAACACATTAAACTGAATGTAAATTTATACTTATTGTAACTTTTGGATAGATTTTTACATTATTTCAAGTGAAAAAAAAATATTTTCTATACATTTTTACTAGTGAGTTATTAAGAAAATATTTTAAAGGTTTTTAAAGGATAGTAGAATTATAGTCCAAGCTTTTAAGAATCTGAAAATCTAGTATTTACTTAGGTATAAGTTATAATATTGATTTTTATTGAAATATAGAAAAAAATGAGTATTAGTATTATGATTTTACAGAGTATCAATGTTTATAATATTTTTAAGACATTGTGAAACATCAAGCATTTAGTTACAGCTACTGAATTTTAGATGTAGGCAATCTATGTAAGTCATATGATCAATATTTATCATGCTGTCTTACGTGTGACATGTATAATATACATCATACACACACACACACACACACATATACCTACATATTTTCATAAATAAATATAAGTGCATTTATGTATAATATATATTATGTGTGTATCGGAGTTTTATAATTTTTTATTTGGCTTTATATTTTTATTTTCCATCCCTAATAAAATATAATGTATCTTATTATTCCAAACTTGATTTTTTGGATTGTGATTTATGGCCACGACCCACCTATATACAAATATATATACATTATGCGAAAGATAGTACTTACTGCAGCGTTCTCTATTTGTAGAATTGCACTCCATTTTTATTGTAGTTCTTATCTGGTATATTTACCACCATCAGAAATTCTAGGAAATGGACACAAATTATTGCGTCCCTTAAAACTATTACCTCTAATGAAATTCACATCCATTTATTAAATTAAATGTTACCCGTAGAATGTGTTTGAAAACGACAATGTTTTAAACATATAATTTTCTCATGAATAATAATACGTATTCCATTATTTTTTATTTTATTAGGCCGTTTTGGTTATTGCTAATCCGTTACTTATTTGCTGCAATTAAAACAAAACAAAATATATACTGCGCACATAGATCCAAGGTACAGTTATTATCAAAAAAATTAATATTTAAATATTTATATTATAAGATACATACAAAGTGATTCAATGATCCATTGAGCATGCTTACCCTTATTTTTTCCTTTAATAAAGAATTTATTCAAATTAAGATTTTGGAAATTTTTAAATACATTTAAAGACTATATACTTAAAAGTTCTTGATATTTTTCGTACTACTTAAAATATAATTTGTGGTGATACAACTTTTTTACTTCAAATTATAATACTCTAACCCTGTTTTACTGTAAATTTATTTAGTGGAGATAATTTAAAATGAAAACGAGTAGTTTCTCATTTATCATAAATTTAAACAAAGTCCTTAAAATAACAATACTAATTCTTTATTTGTAGCACAAAAATGTATAATAATATTATTACAATTAGGTAGTTAAAACAATCACTGTAAACTAATTTGATTTGAACCAGACTTAGAGAGAATTAAGTTTTAAAAAGATTAAGATTTTGTAAAATATACATAAGTGGAATATAAAATTATAAAATAAACATTTTAAAATAATTTATTGAGTTTTCTACCTTTTTAAATAACAACCGAACCAATATAATTGTATTAACATTATAAACAATCCCATAAAAATCTAAATTACATTAATATTATAATAATATTATATATAATATAAGTATCATATTATAATATTATATATAATATTAATATAATATAATAATATTATATATAATATAAGTATTATATTATATTATATTATTATTGCTCTCGCAATAATTGTACATTGCGACCCAAAAGTAGCTTTATGTTTCACTCCAATATGTATAATATTATGATGTTTTATCTTGTATATTAATAATAATTATTTTACAAAAATATAAAATACGTGTAATATTAGCCCTAGTATTTATTACTGGTGTTATTTTTACAAATTATAAATTATGATAAATTTATATTTAATTACTAAAATATTCAGTCATCATAGATCTAATATATTTCGAACACATAGTAATGGAATTATTATCCTGATACACAAAAATACAAAATTAAATAACTCAAATAAACTACTCGTTAAAATTGTTATTAAAAAATATGGTGACAAGCATACTTTGAGAAACACTGTTAATAATATTATTATGCATAATAAAAGATTACAATCAATTTCGTTTAAATATAAATTGTTTTATATTATAATTACTCGATAAATATACATTTTGATGTAACTCGATGATTGGATTCACCTACATTGACTTTGATCTTGTGTGGTATTTAAAATACTGTAATAATAAATCACTAAGATATATTAGTATGGCCCACATTATGAATTAAAACGAATTTTCTTAAAACAGAAATTAAACAAGATATTATTAAAATTATAACGTGCCTACGACAAGCTGATCAACTGAATCAGCACAAACAATAGAATAATATTTTTTATTCGTTGTGCTTCTGTGATATTTTGTTTAAACGAAATTGTTCGGAGAATATAAAGGAGCAAAAAAGGAAAATATTATACCTAAAGTGGAAAGTTTCAATTTTTTGTCGGGACTTGACTCTATAAGCTAATACATTATTAGCCAGTGTAAATTGACTGCACTGTAGTACAATGGTCAACTAGATAATATTGCAATTTTAAATAGGTGGCGCCAATTGTATTATATTATAAAATATAATCATGTAGATAGTAGATGATTAGCTTATAACCAAAAAAAATAAATATTGTGGTAAGCTTTATTGAACAATGAAAATCGTGCAAATAAAATATTAGTATAAATGTGTAGATTCTGTGGGTCTCATCAAGTGAAGCAAAAAAAAAAACAAAAACTCTCCTATGTAATAACAGAATAGGAAAGAAAAATATATAATAAATACATACGATAAATATATAAATCTAGAAAATTATAAATATTACGATAACACGACAACGTCGACAGTGCTCAGCCGAGATCAGCATCACCAACATTCACATCAAAAATGAGGCAAAACAAATATTTTCTCGGTGTAAACAACATCAAAGTTAACGACGAAATTGCATCAAACAAAATCAATGTTATGTTCCGATTTAATCTATATTATAATCATATCGATGTTTACTGGATATTCATTTAGCACATTCAACAAAATATAAGATAATGTATTTTTCAGCTTATAGTTTTGAGAATTTTTTCCTTCATGAAAATGTCAAATTTATCTAGTTATTGGTATTATTATGTTTAAACACTTTAAACAGTATAAAACAAACATTATTATAAAGTAACAATTTTTTGTAATAACATGTGTAACATATTTTATTATCATGATTTAAATTGATTAATTTTCCTTACACGCGCATGAGTCTTAGATCGATATTATTTACAATAATCAAAATATTAAACGTTTTGAGTAACTTGATACCTTGGTGTTTTGTTAGTCGTGAATTATTCTGACGAAAGTTAGTTTGTAAATTGTGATTTGCTATACAACTAAGTTTAAGTAGTATATATTATGTTACATCACTAAGTTTACTATAAGTTAAATAAGAGCGTTTATATTATACTATATATATGTATGTATGTACACATTCAGTGGCGCCCAAGATTTTATACATTTTATCATATTATTTTAATTGATAATATTAGTAAATATTAAGGTACCAACCAATTTAATCTGTGTTTTGTCAGAATAATGTGTATTAATTTTTAAAGAGATATACCAATATACATTAATACACATATATAACAGGCATAATATTTTTAAATTCATTAAAATCTTCAAAATAAAAATTTATTTTCGAGTATTATGTAAATAGCATATAGTATAGGTGGTTTTCTGTTTATTTCAAACGGTTTACGAAATATAAAGCATGAACAAAATACAATAACATTATCATTATTTTATAAAAATGATTAATAATAAACATATTTCAAGTTAATTATTTTATGTTATTATAATTATCCATTACCTAGTACCCATCCTCTCCTTAATTTCAAGGTGTAGCGACCGCTGCACCTAGTAATATGGTTGGGCGCCACTGTACACATTATAGAGTGATTCACTAAGCACGTTCATTATTCATCTTTTTTTTTCGAAAATGTAGATATTCAAAATCAGACTTTTGGAATACTTGAATATAAACATTTTTAAATCATTAAGATTTTCGTACTGCCTAATTAGCATTTTGTGGAGATCCAAACTTTTTATTTTCAAACTAAAACCTCCCCTTTCTACTGTAAATTATTTGGCAAATAATTTTCTTGAAAATGTTGTCATATACGTATTAAATTTCAAAAGTGTCGTAGTTTTGATTTATTTCATTAAACGTACTAAGAATAATAGAAATAACAATAAATATGAATATGGTAATGAATTTAAAAGGTAACTTTAAATTGTAATAATAATAAATAGAAATCTATCAAAATTTATAATTTCTATAAAAAAAAAAAGTCCAAGTAAATTAATAAAATACTGTATTAATCTTTTATTTTAGATTCTGAACGGAGTGATGAATGTATTGATTTTACAATGATGTGTGTTTTTTTTTTGTGTCTGTGTACAGCATAACTAGTCGAAATAATGCTTCAATTTCAAACTTTAGGGGTGGTTTCCGATGGCAAAGTGGATATCCTATTGGTGCATTATAGAGGTGAAAAGTAAACATTTTCCAACAGTTTTCAAAAAAATCGAATTATTTATTTTTCTTTAACTCAAAAACTAATCGATGTAAATACTTGAAATTTTCACCAAATGTTTATGTCAGCGTTCTCCATACACAGTTAAATTTTCAAAGAATTTTGACAATTTTTAAGCTATTTATAGACAATTGAAATTTTTAATTTTTCTAAGTATTTTTTTTTTAAATAACGATAAAAATTTTTTGGCTTGCCAGAAAATCTTGAAAATTTTATAGAAGGTTTCTTATGATTTGTTCTTAAAGTGATAATAAAAAATCCGAAATCGTTAGTCACAATTTATTTATAAGTGCTTAAAGTTCGAATTTATACGAAATATGTCAAAATTGCGAAAATTGGCAAGTAATTTTGTGGTTGAAAAATCGTAAAATTTTTTATTTTATAACTAAGATTTGAAAATTTGGTACAAGGTTCTCCATAAAATTTTTTTCAACTATCTGCAAAAAAAAAACTCTACCGGATTCAGACAAAAAATTTTTATGAGTGTTTGAAATTTAAATTTTTACAAAACCACGTTAAATAACGGTTTAGCCTCAAACGATTTTTAATATTTGTTGTTATTCAAATAGTATAAGTCGCAGATACTTAAAAATTTTACCAGTTATTTAGATTGCCATTTTATTTTAGTGATTTGATTTTCAAAATATTTTGACTTTTTTTGAGCTATTTATAGGCATTTTAAATAATCAATTTTTTTTTATTTATTTTTTATAAATGTTGATAAAAAAAATTTAGCTGGGACAAATTACTTGAAAATTTAATTAAAGGGTCCACATAACTTGTTCTAACTCTCATTCAAAAATTATAAAAATACATAGGCACAATTTTTTTTTATTAGTATTTGAAGTCCAAATATTGACAAAAATTCGTCAAAATCATGAATATTTTTCACTATTTGGTAGTTAAAAATTTATAAATATTTTACTATCAAAAGCTAAGAATTGAAAATTTAATACTATGCTGTCCATAAGTTAAGCTTAGAATAATTATAAAAAAGTTTGATGATTATTCAATTTAAAAAATTTTACGAGTGTTTAAAGTTTTAATTTTAATTTGAAATCAAAAATACACGTGTAAAATAACGTTTTATTAATAATTAATTGTCGATTTTTGTTATTTTAAAAAAATTATCAAACGTATGATCTTGAAACTTTTACTTAAATGTTTGAATTTGTTTCAAAATAGAATATATGACAATATTTAAGTATAATATATCCTAGACTGACAAATCATCTCCGTTCAGAATCGTTTTTCGTATACAATGATACCTATCATTGCATTCAAATTTAACCTACCCTAGTCCGAGGTCCACCCCACCCCCTAATGTACAGCAGAGCGATACTCACTTACCCTCTTTTTTTTATCCTCAGTATAATATTTAACCATTTTATTAACTAAAATAGTTCATGTTTGGATTTTGAATAAGACACAAAAATACTGTTAAAAAAAGATCCCTTTAATATAGGTATATATGTAACAGTAGTAACACTGTTATTCAGTGTCTTGCATGTTATCATTTATTTTATTTACGTTTTTTCTTTAAATATAATAATATTAAATATTAATTTTATATTAGTGAATTATTATATTATATAAAAGAGTAATATTTAATAATTTTTTTTAAAATATCGATTTTCTGTTATAGGTATGTAATAAATAGTAGTTTTTGTAATATATAAATATTACAGTTATAATAATCCAATAAATATATAAGGCAGATTTCCGATTATAGGCTTACTTAGATAATGTGGAACCGGACGCAATAAACGAATTAAAATAAATGTTACAATTACGAACTATACGAAGATGATAAAATAGCAATCGACCAAACTAATATGAGTACCATATACTATCATTCAATCATATCAACGCGATGGAACCGCAATTAAAGAATTAATATAAATACCACGATAATCAAATTATACAAAGATACTGAAACTAATACTACGACAATTAAATTTAAAATAAAAATATCAATAACATAATTACGGACAGACCAAAATATTATCTATAACAAAAACGCCGCAAGAATACGTTCAAAAGATCATTGAAGAACGCATAAAAAACCACAACGCCCTCACAGCACGCGCGCAGTGTAAAAATCTCACCAACACGACACACAAGCTTCAAGCAGAAACACCGCCAAAAGAACACGAAAAAATATTCAAGACACGCGAGAACAGCACAAGATTCGATTCCGCCTACGGAGACCTATTCATTATTAATTTCGTAACGATGCGTTGGTTCCCCGTTTTCTAAGTACAAACCTAAATTGGTATATTGGCCTTATTACTTAAAACTTAAAAACGTTCATATAATTATTTATACTGCCTGACATCCAATAACATATTAATACATTGTCCTATAATCCTAAATCCTAATTTTAATATCTATCCAACCCTTTCTAAATATCTTACAACATTAATATACCAATATAGGTTATACTCGAGTCCAAACGACTCAGTATTTATCTTAATAAAGTAAATCGGATCGTATATAATAGTGCTTATCAAATCACAACACCAAGATATCTACACACATCCGTCGACGAAAAGGTAAGTGGAAATTTAACATATATATATATATAAAACTAAATACGTAGTTTCACGTCGACCCAATAATATAAATAGTAGCAGAATAAAATAATGCAGATAGGGTATTTAATTTCAATTATTTAACAACCAACTACATTTAATTTCAAATCATACACAAACTTATTTCCCCTTTAATCTTTATTACTTATTATCATTTCATTATTAACTAGGCCTTTGCCTACTCCCGGACTATATACCGCCATATGAAAAGAAGAAGATTTCATTATTTTACCAATCCACCAATATATTTATATATTTACTTCTCCACCTCTCTCTCTCTCTCTCTCTATTTATTTTCTATCTTTGCTTATTTTATTCTACTACATTTTATTATATTATGTGTAAAATGTATACTGATAAAGATTTCTGTTATAGTTATTGAAAATCGATCGGCTTATTATTATTATTATTCCACTGAACAAACAAAGTTACATATATTTATGCATGAAGTACGATAAACCTATTAAACAATTATTATTTTATAATGATTATGAACGATAGAAAAATTATAATAAGTATAAAATTAAAACTTATTTATAAAATTCACATTAATACATTTGTGCTGAACTTAAATATTGTGCCTGTCTTATAATTTGTTATTTAATTATTACTTATTTATTTGTATAAACTTAAGTCAAAATTGTTGATAAGAATTAGTAATTATCTTAAAATTGTAAACTCGCCTTAAAATAAGAACTGTTGTCTTCTCCACAAGCCTAGGCTTTTAGAGACAATCATTTAAATATTTTTTTTACTTGTATAATGTAAGTAAAGTTATTTTTCTTAAATGAAATAAAGTTATTATTATTATTATTATTATTATTATTATTATTATAAATAATTTTAAGCTAGGTATACATATTTTTATTTAGAATTTTGTATCACTACAAACACCAAGATACAATTAATTGATAACAGTAGTTGGTAAGCATATTAATAATATTATATACTATATTATAGTATGTTTATTTTATTAAAAAGAATAAATAACACATTATAACAATAAGATAATAAATTGTCTTTGCCAAAAATTTTAGTTTTTTTATTTTAACTACAACCATATTATAATAGATTAAATTAAAGATAAACTAAGATCATTATAATTATTAAATTATGATAGTAAGAAATTAGAAATATGTATCTTTTTGTCTAATATAACACAAAAAATGAAAATTTTAAATTATTTAAAAACTTAAATCAGAATTCTTAAAATTTAATTTTGTATTTTAATACTTTTAATTGCGTATATTTTAAATCGCAAATATAATATATTTCATCATTGACTAAGGGTTATTTCAAAAATTCTGGAAAACAAGTATAATTATTTTATGTCTAAAACAACCAATGTGTTTTTAAATTATTTTAAAGAATACTTAATTTTTTAGCACCTTAAATACTTTATTCAGAATACTATTATTCATAAGTATTCGAGTGATTATTCCAAACACTTTTGAGTTTTTAACTATATCGAGTATTGTATTGTGACTTGACTATGGGAAAAACCGTATGACGAAATTTAGTCACGACCGCCTTTGCCGGCGGTTGTTTTTCGGTTTTATTTAACAACACAACACTTTTGCGTGTTTTTAAGCCGTTCCTGAACTGTTTCGCTTGTCGTATCATACCAACATAATCACGTGGTATTTCATAATTGTGAATCGTATATAATATTATACAACAATAACATGTTAAGCTGGTCAGTCAATTAGCTTTGATTGAATTCTCGAAGATGTTTCTGCGAATTTACTATTTCTGTTGTAGACTAGACTTTAAAAATATCAGAGAAACAATACATATATGTATGATATGATTACGTACGTTTTTAAGAAGATGTATTTTCCAAATCCTTTTTACACCACTTGAAATCCTTTTTGCTATTTAGAATACGTTCATGGTACTTCTTATGGAGTTGCGTTCAAGTTGATTCTCTGTTACTTTTTTTACTTAAAATGGGACTAGTGAATTAATTCCACGGATAATCAAGATATGTATAGGTTGATTCCATTTTTGTTGTTTATCGGTAGAAAATGAGGAAAATCTATTCACGAGAGACAACATTTAATAACTGAATTAAAATAATTTATTTTTATATAGCCATTTAAATACATTTATATGTTAATTCAAAAAAATTTTGGGAGACACGTTAGCCAATCATCTACCATATATAGTATCTCCTGGGTATCGAGATTAAGCTAAAGTTTGGAAATCTCCTGTTTGTGTGTAGACATTAATTCATACGTGATTCAAATTTACCCGAGAATCAACTAATACTTATTATAATTTATAGTACCATTAGAACTAAAATCTCGAAAATTAACTCACCTATACAATATGGTATTGAGTCAGGTTTTAAAAAATCATATTTTAGAATGCCGAGTTTCAGAATATAAAGTTATAGAAACACTGTGTTATATAAAATAAAACTTTTAAAATTTCAATTTTTGGAAATATATTTTAGATTCTGAACGGAGTGATGAATGTATTGATTTTACAATGATGTGTGTTTTTTTTTTATTTTTTTTTTTTATTTTTTTTTTTTTTGTCTGTCGACAACATTTGGGGCAGTAAAAATGCTTCGATTTTCAACTTCTGCCCCTCTTTGAAAAGGAAATTGGATCTAGTTGGTACTTTGGGGGGTCAAAAGTTAAAAATTTTCAATATTTTTTAAATGAGTCGAGAAAAACCTTAAAAAAATGACGGAAAAAACGGGATTTTTTACGCACAACCAGTTTTCGTCAAAATCAAATTTTTATTTTGCTCTAACTCAAAAACTACTTGATGTAAATACTTGAAATTTTCATAAAAATTTTATATTAGCGTTCTCAATACACAGTTCAATTTTTAAAGAATTTTGACTTTTTTTAAGCTATTTATAGGCAATTGAAATTTTTAACTTTTTTTAGTATTTTTTTTTTTAATAACGATAAAAATTTTTTGGCCGACCAGAAAATCTTGAAAATTTAATACAAGGTTTCTTATAAGTTGCTCTTAATGT
Source organism: Schizaphis graminum (assembly GCA_020882235.1). Taxonomy (NCBI): domain Eukaryota; kingdom Metazoa; phylum Arthropoda; class Insecta; order Hemiptera; family Aphididae; genus Schizaphis; species Schizaphis graminum. The sequence continues at coordinate 86,563,332 of CM037033.1, read as the reverse complement.
GATAAAAAAAATCCGAAATCGTTAGTCACAATTTTTTTTTATAAGTGCTTAAAGTTCGAATTTATACGAAATATGTCAAAATTGCGAAAATTTGCAAGTAATTTTGTGGTTGAAAAATCGTAAAATTTTTTTCTTTTATAACTAAGTTTTGAAAATTTGGTACAAGGTTCTCCATACATTTTTCTTTAAATATCTGTAAAAAAAACTATACTGGATTTAGACAAAAAATTTTTATGAGTGTTTGAAATTTAAATTTTTACAAAACCGCGTTAAATAATGGTTTAGCCTCAATCGATTTTTGATATTTGTTGTTATTCAATCAGTATAAGTCGAAAATACTTGAAAATTTTACCAGTTATTGAGATTGCCATTTTCTTTACGTGATTTGATTTTCAAAATATTTTGACTTTTTTTGAGCTATTTATAGACAATTGAAATTTTCAATTTTTTTTTATTTTTTTTTTATAAATGTTGATAAAAAAAATTTAGCTGGGACAAATTACTTGAAAATTTAGTTGAAGGGTCCACATAGCTTGTTCTAACTCTCATTCAAAAATTATAAAAATACATAGGCACAATTTTTTTTTATTAGCATTTGAAGTTCAAATATTGACACAAATTCGTCAAAATCATGAATATTTTTCACTATTTGGTAGTAAAAAATTTATAAATATTTTACCATCAATAGCTAAGAATTGAAAATTTAATACTATGCTGTCCATAAGTTAAGCTTAGAATAATTATAAAAAAGTTTGAGGATTATTCAATTTAAAAAATTTTACGAGTGTTTAAAGTTTTAATTTTAATTTGAAATCAAAAATACGCGTGTAAAATTAGGTTTTACTAATAAATAATTTTCGATTTTTGTTATTTTTAAAAAATTATCAAACGTAAGATCTTGAAGCTTTTACTTTAGTGTTTGAATTTGTGAATTTTTTTCAAAATATAATATATGACAATATTTAAATATAATATATCCCAGACTGACAAATCATCTCCGTTCAGAATCGTTTTTCGTATACAATGATACCTATCATTGCATTCAAATTTAACCTACCATAGTCCGAGGTCCACCCCATCCCCTAATGTACAGCAGAGCGATACTCACTTACCCGCTTTTTTTTTTACTGTTTGTTCGTTTATAAAATATTTTCTAATAATTCTTTTATCATAATGAACATAATCATTATTAATACTTAAGATTATTAGCAATATAGCTCTCATATATTCGTCTTAATTATAATTAGAATCATTAACTATTCGTTTATATATTTTCAATAAGTTATTATTCAGTGTTTTCATTGTACTTTTTTTTCTTGAATACTTTATTTTAAATCAACAATTCGATTGTTGATTCGATTTCATGCTGTTCTTTTTGAATTTTAAAGATAAATGCATGTATATCAGCAGTTCTTGAATTGTGAGTGGACGTGGAGGGACATAGTATGCCTTCTTTTTTATTTTTTTTTTAGCATAACCCTTCTATTTATTTGAAACGGAATGCTGGAAACGCAACATTTGCTGTAATGAATTTGTAAATCATTAGTTTTTTCTGATGCAAAATATACCTATAACCTATAAACTATAGCCATAATATTTGTATATTTGTATCGACTATGAAAAAAAAATTGGTTAATAATAATGGGTAATTAATATAATCAATCGTTATAGACTGCGGAGACCACACTAAGGCTTTTTTTCTATGCGACCGCTGCGATCCCAGATACTGCGAACGTAACTATTTTTACTTTTATTATAATAATATATAAAACAAGATGTCAAATCTATGAGAGTTTTTTCAAAAAATTTAACACTAATTCACTTTTAACATCGATTGACCACAGTTGGCTTAATTGTTCATATTTTATAGGAAATCTATAAAAAACATATTCATAACTAGGTGTTTATAAGCAATAAACTTAACTAAATGAACGTGGATATATTATGTATTACTAAAAAGAACTTGTATAATAGACAATTATTATACGTTAAAATTTTACAAGCACTATCGAAAAAGAATTAACGTTTTCGTAATGTGTACAATGTTTCGAACAGATTCGTATGTCATTCAACGACGTCGCAGCCACCGAATAATCGGATCAAAATCGAATCGCACGCGTTGTCAGATCATTATAGTGGCACGCGAGACGGGCAGCTCAAACCAGAGCGATACACCCGTAACGTGGAACTCTAACGAGTCACTGGAACTGTGCCATCTACTCACTAGATCCGACGTACGCGCGACTTGTTATTTCTGCGGAACGTAACCTGCCGTAGCCTTGCGCATGTCGACAAAGCGGATAACGCACAGGGAAACGGGGTTTTTACGAATATACGTTCTGTTTGGGGAACATACTTGAACACTTACGAATAGGTATGAATAAAATCACCGTTTAATAATACGAGTACAAGCAATATTATGTACAAGCAACATAATATGCCATAATATATAGAGTGATTCTTTTCAGTGGGTATACTAATTATCTCGAAGTATTCATGTTTTTGAAAATATTTTTTTACATAGTTTAAAATTGTTAAAAAAGCAACGTTTTTATTAAAAAATTATATTTTTAAATATTTTTTATCATTATAATTTTGTATGTTTTTTACTTTTTTTAATGACAACATAGAATTTTAATTTCATATTCCAAAGCAAAATAATTTTTTGAGTATTTTGATACATAAAAATTGAATTTAGGGCTAGTAGTTTATGAGTTATACGTATTTAAACTTTAAAGTATGGACAAGCAGAGTGGAGTGGTACGGGGTTACCCCGCAAAATGTTTGTCCACTACTCCGCTTGTCTAAACTTTAAATAAGTATAACTCATAAACTACTCACCCTAAATTCGAATTTTTTGTTTCAAAATACTTAGAAAATTATTCTGATTTGGAATATGAAATTAAAAATCTATGTTGTCATTCAAAAAAGTAAAAAACTTAAAAAATTATAAGGATAAAAAATATTTTAAAATATAATTTTTTAATAAAAACGTTGTTTTTTTAAGAATTTGAAACTATGTAAAAAAATATTTTCAAAAACATGAATGCTTTTCGAGATAATTAGTGTACCCACTTAAAAGAATCACCTTGTATAGATACTCCTATACTAGATGCCTTCCCTAGTCTCGCAAGTCTGCCCGGGTGGGTCTTACTACGACGGAGGAAAACAGTGAATGGCAATGCTGGTCGTTTTGCCGGGCTTTTTATACCCGGTTTATTAGTGATTACACAATACCTTTATCGTATTGTGTGACAAATAACAAGAAACCGTAGAAACCCCAATAATGCAAACGTCGATAATCGCACAATTTAAATAAAAGTTATTATAACAATAATAAAAATTATAATATTAAAAATAATAATAAGATTAGGAATAAGAATAATAAAAAGGAAAAGAAGAATCTATAACCTTATCCGTGCATCCCCTCTTTCGGACAAAAAATTAAAAGTTAAATAAATTATTAAACAATTACTTATTATGTACAAACTTTTCACGGGGTTTTAAGACTTTTTCAGAGTTTTTTTCCAACCAATTTTTTTTGTATTCGCTTAGATTGCGTCTTTTGAAAGCCGTGCGTATATACGATTTTTTCGCCGTCCGTAGCGGTTGCAATCGCGCTAACGGGTACGACTGCCGACGACAGTCCTCTGGACGTTTTTCGTCGTTCTTTTTATTTTCACACATAGGACTGCGGGTGCCGATCGATGTACGTGATATTTATTCTATTGTTATTGCTGAAATGTACATGTATATAATATACGTTTGATTCGAAGCTAATTTGTCGATGTACAATACCGTTTTTTGTTTTTATTCAATAAATTGCATTATATACCTATTTATATTATTTTTGTTGTTCTCAGTAACTAAATTTTTACATCATTCTTATATCTTCAACCACAGGTTGTGCTGTATACCATAAAAACGTTATATTCATGTATTCATGTATTCGTGTACATGGGTAGAATTGGTGTATATGTATGGTTACCAGATATAAAATTTTTTTTTAAAGTACTTTTTAAAACTTAGCTCCTTCTCTGTCGTAATTGCCAAATGCGTAAATTCCGTGGTCATTTTTTCCGCCTCCCCTATTTATTTTATTATTATTATCAATTATTTGAAATTATAATGTCAACTCATTTAGTGTGTGTCTTTATGATGAATTGATGAAAATACTTTGATATTAAAGAATTTAAAGTAAACTTAAACTAAAGTATAAATTATTTTTTAAAGGTAAAAATACCAAGTGTATAATTTAAATATATTCGACTTAGTAAATCTTAAATTGTGCTACAAATCAATAAGAATGCTTTAGATCAAAGCATAAAATATACATTAATAACTTAATAATAAAAAAACACATAAACACGTATTAGCCCATAATAATCTTAAAAAAAGAGTACAATATCATGTACTTTACATTATTGTTAAGGACACTAGGACACACGTCAAAAAAGAGTACGTCTGGTCACCATATCAGTATATGTAATAATACATGATACATTTTTTGTAGGTATATTGATGTTATTATAATAACATGTTATATATCTTTATAAATCGTAATTTAAATTATAATGTCATTATGTGTAATAAATAAATAAGTGTTTTTTTTATTTTAAAATATTTTTATATAATAAATTTAATAAATTTTTTGATTATGGGTGTCTGAAGGTGATGTGGGGGTCTTTGCTTCGCAGTCCGCACAGTAATGTGATATTTAATTTTGTGTGGAACGCTCGTTCATCCAACATCCACTGAGTCCCCGTACTAGTTTTTTCCAAATCAAGCACTGTATATCAGGATGTGTTGATCATAAGCGATGTATTTTGTTGTATCAACCTTCTGCTGAATCGGATGTTCTTGGCATTTCGTTAACAGTTCAACTATGTATTGACCACATTTCAATTAGAAAACATGGTTCATAACGCATTGCTTCTTTTTTTCTAAACCTTATTCTAATTTTTCCAACACCGTAGTTTTCTTCAAAATATGTTACTCAATCAATTTCATCATTCTCAAATTCAGATTTCAAAATACCCTACGCTTCCTTCACTTTCTCTGGGGGCAAAAATGCTAAACTAGAATTTTACGGGCTTGAAAAACACCATTTAATATTTTTCTAAAACACAGATTTTCTAGAAGTTTCATATTCTAAAACATAGATTTTCTAAATGTTATCATTCTAAAACTTGATTTTCGAAAACATGCACCCAAATCATACCATATTATATGGCACAACTATATCCATGGCAAATTTGTTTTATGTCAACTGTACTATAGTTATAACCTGTTATCTTTTAATTTTTTTAGTTTATTATTTACTTAATTGTTATTATTATTATTTAACCTTTCATATGTAGTGTATTTTTAATCCTTTTTCATTTTTATTAAACTTGATAATTCATGACTAATATTGATGTTTAATTTTAAAAATAAATAAATTAATAATAGTCTTGTACGGTTTCTGTTATGTTGGTTTTGTCTATGTCAATAAAACAAAATCGTGTGTATTGTTGGTTTTTAGTTACCATTATTTATTTATTTTAGATTCTGAACGGTGCAGTGAATGTACCTATATTATTTTATAATAAACAAATTCTTCTTTTGTTTCTTGTGAAATGACTTTTTACTGTTGAAAAAATTAATCTTGAACATCAAATGTGGTTTTTAACTTTCTCATACAAAATTGGATCTATTAGCTATTTTATGGGGTTGGCATTAAATTGTCTGTTAATTCGGATACTTACATTGTTTTTTAAGTTAATTGTTATTTTTTTGTATCTATATTGTGTATATAAATTTCAAAACTTAAAGATTTATACTCGACCCTTGCCTTTATTATGTAGTATAAAACGTTCAGCTGGTTATGTATCATTGTTTTATAAACTGTTTATTTTTAGTAGGATTTTCGTAAAATCATTGTAATTTTTACTTAATAAATGCTTTAATTTAAAAATGAAAGTGCCAAATTATAAACATTTAATGTAGAGTTTTTGAGCAATGTTTTTAAAATTAACAGTAGAAGTACTTTATTGCATAGTTTGTGTTCAGCCATTACGGTAACTATTACAAAATGATTTCAAGTACTTTAGCGTTTAAATACAAGTAAGGAGGTACAATAAAAACAATGCATTAGTAGACAAATTGAAACAAACATTTATCAAAGAATATTTTTGAAAATCAAAATAAACATAATTGATTTATGTAAAACCGTGATTGAGTCTGATAGATCTCCATAAAAATTATCCATCTTTTAAAAGTTGTTAGAGAAATATACTGAAAAATGTGTCACTGGTCAGTTAAATATACGTAATAATACTAATTATGAAACACAACTACTGTGTTACAATAATTTATGGAAATATTATTTAACGTTTTCGTTAAAAAATTGGTAACGTCCCGATTTGGGAATCATTATAGATGAGACAACATAGTATTGATAAATTATCTTACGATGCAATGCAAATATTATGACTGTTCGGAGTCAAGTATAAAAATCTACTTTTTTTTGTAACAAATGTTACACCATAAGCGGTAAAAGCAACTTACTCTTTAAGTATGCTGTTTCAATGTGTATACATTTACCATGTTAAATCCATAAAATTTGTTGAGTTTTCAAGTGTATTAGAATCAAATACACTACATATGATAAAATTAGAGACACTATAAATAGAATATTTTTAAAATCTCCAAATTAAATAGTTAAATTATGTGAAATACTTATAAATTTATCTTTACTTCCAAAACCAATAGGTATTAGCCAGTACGCAACGTGGTTATTTGCAGTACCTAATGTATTATGTTTTATGTGGAGAATTGCAATTCCATTAAATCTGTGATGTTAGAATATAATATCACAAATCAGATTTGATAACAAAAAAAAATTTAACGAATTGTTTGACGAACCAAATTTAAAAATTTAGAAATGTTTGTTTTTTATAATCCAACAAAAAGACTGGGATTTAACAATTCATAAAGTCTAAAAATTGCATAATACATTCTAGTGATAGACTTCTTGAGTGTAATGAAATGAACTCGTGACTATAGTTAAATAAAAATAACCTTTATTTTACAAAAAAAAAAAAAAAAAATAAAGGACAATGCAATAAAGCAAAATATTAAATTGTGAAATGGACGATAACAATTTCAGCAGTATATAATATATAAAAGGATGATGTAATTCTTTACTCAAATATGCGCTAACTAAATAGTTAAACGTCTCTATATAAATCAATACTAAACTCCAATCAACAATAATTTATTTATAAACATTTTTAAAAAAGCGGGTAAGTGAGTATCGCTCTGCTGTACATTAGGGGGTGGGGGGGTGGGATAGACCTCGGACTAGGGTAGGTAAAATTTGAACGCAATGATAGGTATCATTGTATACGAAAACGATTCTGAACGGAGATGATTTGTCAGTCAAGGATATATTATATTTAAATATTGTCATATATTCTATTTTGAAACAAATTCAAACATTTAAGTAAAAGTTACAAGATCTTACGTTTAATAATTTTTTAAAAATAACAAAAATCAAAAATTATTTATTAGTAAAACGTTATTTTACACGTGTATTTTTGATTTCAAATTAAAATTAAAACTTTAAACACTCGTAAAATTTTTTAAATTGAATAATCATCAAACTTTTTTATAATTATTCTAAGCTTAACTTATGGACAGCATAGCATTAAATTTTCAATTCTTAGCTTTTGATAGTAAAATATTTATAAATTTTTAACTACCCAATAGTGAAAAATATTCATGATTTTGACGAATTTTCGTCAATATTTGAACTTCAAATGCTAATAAAAAAAAATTGTGCCTATGTATTTTTATAATTTTTGAATGAGAGTTAGAACAAGTTATGTGGACCCTTCAATTAAATTTTCAAGTAATTTGTCCCAACTTAATTTTTTTTATCAACATTTACAAAAAAAAAATAAAAAAAAATTGAAATTTTCAATTGTCTATAAATAGCTCAAAAAAGTCAAAATATTTTGAAAATCAAATCACTAAAAGAAAATGGCAATCTAAATAACTGGTAAAATTTTCAAGTATTTACGACTTATACTGTTTGAATAACAACAAATATCAAAAACCGTTTGAGGCTAAACCGTTATTTAACGCGGTTTTGTAAAAATTTAAATTTCAAACACTCATAAAAATTTTTGTCTGAATCCGGTAGAATTTTTTTTACAGATATATGAAGAAAAATGTATGGAAAACCTTGTACCAAATTTTCAAAACTTAGTTATAAAAGAAAAAAATTTTACGATTTTTCAACCACAAAATTACTTGCAAATTTTTGCAATTTTGACACATTTCGTATAAATTCAAACTTTAAGCAATTATAAAAAAAAATTGTGACTAACGATTTCGGATTTTTTTTTTATCACTTTAAGAACAACTTATAAGACTTATAAGAAACCTTGCATTAAATTTTCAAGATTTTCTGGCCGGCCAAAACATTTTTATCGTTATTTTAAAAAAAATACTAAAAAAAAATTAAAAATTTCAATTGTCTATAAATAGCTCAAAAAAAGTCAAAATTCTTTGAAAATTTAACTGTGTATGGAGAACGCTAATACAAACATTTGGTGAAAATTTCATGTATTGATATCGATTAGTTTTTGAGTCATAACAAAATAAAAAATTCGATTCTGTCGAAAATTGGTTTTGCGTAATAAATCCCGTTTTTTCGTCATTTTTTTAGGGTTTTTCATTTAAAAAATATTGAATATTTTTAACTTTTGACCCCCCCAAAGTACCAATTAGATTCGATTTCCTTTTCAAAGAGGGGCTGAAGTCAAAAATCGAACCATTTTTACTGCTCCAAATGTTGTTGTCAGACACAAAAAAAAAAACACACATCATTGTAAAATCAATACATTCATCACTCCGTTCAGAATCTAAAAATATGATATCATCAAATTTAATACACGTACCTATGTGTATAACACACTGAAGAATGTGAACTATACATAATAATTTATAATGTAAATATTAATATGACAGTCAAACAATCACTAATTTATACAAATTAATAAATATTTATTTTTTTACCTGTATAAATTTTTTAACCTTTAACCTTTAATCTTTAAACAAATAAAATGTGTATTTTTGTATATTTTAAGAAAAAAACTTATACTTCTTTATTTTTATTAGCATACAAAATATTCTCGCCGCTATTGAGTAAAAGCGAATATTTATTATTAATACATAAATTAAACTTTTTGAAAAGGTTCTTGTTGAACGTTAATCTAAAACAATACCATTAACAAAAATTGGTTTTCTATAAAAATTCCAGTTTTTCTCAATTTTATTATTTTGAATGTTACTGGGAATTTTAAATGCTGTCCTACAAAAAGTACCAAAGTGATTCAACTTTCGTTTTTTTCTACTTTAAATCTTTTACACACAAAATTCACATTATTTTAAAATCAATACATTCATTGCTTCGCAATAAATCCAAAAGAAAACTGACATTAAACATGTGGTGAAATTTCATTATATATACACACTTAAGTATATTTGAGTGGAATGTTATTTGATCTAAAATTGTATGAATTATAATAATATAGTGTTATAAGAGACCTGCTTAAAAACGGCAAGTCGTACAGTGATAATTATTTGTTTTCCCGAAAGACACTATGTTTTGATATTATTTTAAGGTAGTAATAATACCTTTGGATATGCATTATAACTAAGAAATTTATTGTATGATGCATATTTTCGTATTCTCTGCACCTTTGACTAGAACTTCAAAAAGACTCGGAAAAATACGTCACCATAAATCATAAAAACATCTTCAGCAATGTAGTCTACCCACACCACTATAGTTTTGGGAAAACCCACACAGGTAAAAATAAAAAATAACAAGACTTTTTCCCCCTCGTGGAATTCGAACGAAAAAAAATGTAAAACTCATTTTATGCTACGTGAATATTATTTTTGTGCTAAATCCGATAGGTACCTGTATAATGCGATTGTGATGAGGAAATATAGGTATCTATAAAGCACCTATAAAAACTTGAAAAAATATGATTCTTCCTTCGTGACAATTTATATGTTTTTTTCTCGATATAAAACGCAATAACGGAGTTTCGTTGTTCCGGACCACTTCTACTCGAAAAAGTTTAAACATGCAAACACACTTGCAACTTGTCGACACTCTCAAGTCTTATTTGGCTTTCTTTAAACGCGAAAAAATGAAAAATATAAAGTACGGTGTTTGAGTTTTCGTGGACGCTTTGTTCATTTGTGAGCAGTTTTTTCGTTGGCCACTCAAAATGTGGTTTTCAATGACGAAACGATAAAGTGAACATGATAAAATATATCGATTACAATATAGTCTGCACTCATAGAAAATTAGACAATAAATAAAAATAAAATAATGTGTACATTAATGATTTACTCATGTGTCGGGTCATTTATTTATTTTTTTTTTTTTTTATACAAAATTGTTTGAAAATAATTTTCAACATTTTATTTATGTAATATTATTACGTTGGTAATAAATTGATGTTGTCAATAATTTGAGGATTTCTAATACTCTAAAATGTTAATACATAACTATTATAGAAACTGTTTAATTCTCTTCAGTATTTAGTTAACAAATCTATAAAATGTGGCGTATGCATATAGGTAATATTATTTATTTTATTATTTTTTCGCACGTTTATTTTCATGCATGAATTGATATCGACCAATGATGTTTTATCTAACAGTTTGTAATACTATAACCTTTTCTGATCTAATAATCATCTTTTTAGATTCATTTTTGAAGCAAAAAAAAACACTTCAATCGTGAAAGTGATATCTGGATATGTGTTAGAATAATGTTATAACTATTTGAGATTTTGAAAGGTAAAAAAAAAAAAATAAGCCCAGATATTCTTAACAATCGAGGAAAAAAAACAATTATATTTACGTAACACAAGTTTTACAATAAAATCAATTTTTTTTTTTGCAATTAATATCACAATTATCTAAAATCGTTACCAATACATACAATACTACACTTTTGTATTTTACACTCAATATAATATTCATTTTTAAAAAATATTTTCTCTTTTTAAAATTGTTAACTTATTTAACGTGTTATTGATTTTTAAGAAATCGGCTATTCAATATAGTGAATGTATTTTAAGTGTTATAAAGTTATTTTTCGAACTATTCTAATTAATTTGTTGTAAATTTATAAACATTAAACTTAAAAATTTTAAATATAACACTGATATTTCAATATTTTTAATTTCTATACACAGCAAAATTAAAAAAAAATGTAGGCTATAACTTTAGATTCTATATACCACAAATCAATTTACATCGTTCTACATCGAACATTTTATATTTCTCATCATTTCTTTTTGCAATACGTTAGGGTTCAATAATAATTATTAATAATATATGATTTTAGTGTGATGCGTTTAAAAAAAAAAATTTACTTTATTGAGTATTTGTTATACTTCTACCTGTTATATACCTATTAATATTGATTTATCATTGAATACAGAGATCTTCTCAATAATAATTATGGACTAGTTTTGAAACATTCAGATCGAGTTTTCTATTTTTTTTTCTATTTACATTTTGTTTAAGTAATTATATGATTGTAATTAAAATGACGCTCTGCTGACCATGCATAGTTTCGCAGATTAATCAACCCCATGCAGTGAAACTGAGGCAAAATTCTAATGCTGGACATTAACGAGCTTAGCAAAGTTAAGTTACATTTAACTAAGTTATATACTAGCAGAATAAGGCGTCATTCGAACATTCAAATACGATTTTATTTAGATAATTATTTAGATAATGTTTTATTCGACTAATTTTCCATTATGATTATAAAAATAAAAAATGATTTTCAAGTATAGTTTAATTGAATAATTTTAAGTAATTTTATTTTAGTGAGCATGTCTGGTTGATATTTGGTAATTAAAACATGTACGTATTAAAAGACAATTATTGTTGAAAGTATATTTTAAGTAACACGCCATGCTCATTAAAACTTAAAATACCTACTTATAATTCATAAAATACGCAACCTATCTAGTATCTTCGTGTTCCACGAAGAAGTAATGTGTAAGTCACCTACTATGTAATTTAAATACTGAATTCTAGATTAGGTTCTATACTATTTATGTATAATAATAATAACCAAAATATTAAATATAAATACAACTTCATATCAATTTTTCTATAGAAAGTGACAGTTTCGCACATCCGTTTAAGATCTCTTAAAAATAGTATTAAGTATGATTAAAACCAGTTTTCAATTAAACTATATTTTTGTAATTCAAAAATAAAAATAATCGTATAGGTATTAGAAATTATTGTCATCGAATGTTTATGTAACCATTTTAATTTGTTTTTTCTATAGATAATGGATATCGAAAAATATTTTTCGTTCGGTAAAAAAGCTTAAAAATTTAAAACAAAGTTCTTCTTAAGTGGCCATAATAGCTATTTAGATACAAAATCATAAAACTTTGAAAAATATTTCATAGCTTAAAATGTATAGAGTACATAATAATTTGTATAGCTTAGGTTTATAAATGTTATACAATGTTCCCCATTAGGTCAAAAGTAGCTTTCTAAAACCTAAAAATAAAAAAAAAATAGTATGGGAAATTTTCTCATGGATAATTTTAATTGAAATATAGTTAAAATTAGACATATGAATGAAGAATAGATTTTTTAATTATTTTACGAGGAGTTTAAATACTTTTATGTATAATATTATATTTTATGTACATATTTTCACAATGAAATCTTCAAAATATTTACTATTTTGATTGATTTTATCCTATTGCCTATATTAATTATACAACAAACCTATTCATAACAATGCTCTAAAGTAAGTCGATATTATCTCATAAGTTAATATCAATATGATATAAATAAAATATATAATAATAATTAAATAGTAATAACATAATAAATGCTTAACTCACTTTTCAACAAAAATGAATTAGACGTGTCGTATAACTTATAGAAAATAAATTACTTCGAGAGCAATATAAATATATTATAAAATATGCTGACACTTACAGACGATGTACAATAGAGTAGTAACCACATTTCCCCTTTTATCTAATGAACTTTCATATTTTATAAACTGTAAAGAATAGATAGAAACATAACTTCAAGTCTAAGCATTTACACGTATCCATGTTAACTAAGCTAAACAATTTATACAAGTTACAGACAGTTTGTCTGGCTTTGCTAATTTCATGAATAAACCATTCATTTTAAAATCAACATATTTAGAAGCTGTCTTTTACTTATTATCGTACTCCATTTTCCTACAAATTATCCGTTTTAGTCAAATTAATGATACATATCACTATCATGTACATTATAATATATTACCTACAATACACTAGTACAAAACGTACAGCGATGAAAACACCGTGGAACAGAAAGTCTTTATTTATACTCACGACCTAACAACCTAAAACGAATCCGGTGGCATCGTATCATCATCTCGAATCATTGGATCGAAAAACGCTGATTAAAAAAAGAAGAAGAAAAAGAGCAAACATCTTTTATAACCTGTAAGTGAGTGGAATGTAAATTAAGCTTATCGGCACTGATTTCTGAGTGTATGTTTTATATTACAACAAAAATTCAAAATTATCGGAAAAGCTATACAGATTGGTATCGTACTAGACTTATGAATAAAGATCTATTTTATAAATCTCACATAAAATATGATAACGTGTAACTACATGATATATTTTATGTTTTTTTTTCATCGGTTATAATGTATAACGTGTACTTATTTTAATTTGCACGAGTAAACAATACACACGGTAAAAAGATAAAAATAATCAACAAATAAATGTTGTGTCTACCTACCATAAATGTCTTCCGTCGTCTAAAGATAAAGTTGAATAACATGAGTATGTTATTTTGTTTACATTTATCGCATTACTTATATTTGTGCTAGCACACTGAATAATACAATTAAACACAAATAAGTAATAACAGATTATATTTTAATTTTTATCTAGTGCTATGTACCTTATATAATATACTATTAATAAATCAAAAAAGCAGGTAAGTGAGTATCGCTCTGCTGTACATTAGGAGGTGGGGTGGACCTCGGACTAGGGTAGGTTAAATTTGAATGCAATGATAGGTATCATTGTATACGAAAAACGATTCTGAACGGAGATGATTTGTCAGTCTAGGATATGTTAATATATTATATTTAAATATTGTCATATATTCTATTTTGAAACGAATTCAAACATTTAAGTAAATAAGTAAAAGTTTCAAGATCTTACGTCAAGTAATTTTTTAAAAATAACAAAAATCGAAAATGATTTATTAGTAAAACGTTATTTTACACGTGTATTTTTGATTTCAAATTAAAATTAAAACTTTAAACACTCGTAAAATTTTTTAAATTGAATAATCCTCAAACTTTTTTATAATTATTCTAAGCTTAACTTATGTACAGCATAGTATTAAATTTTCAATTCTTAGCTTTTGATAGTAAAATATTTATAAATTTTTAACTACCAAATAGTGAAAAATATTCATGATTTTGACGAATTTTTGTCAATATTTGAACTTCAATTAATGCTAATAAAAAAAAATTGTACCTATGTATTTTTATAATTTTTGAATGAGAGTTAGAACAAGTTATATGGTCCCTTTAATTAAATTTTCAAATAATTTGTCCCAGCTAAATTTTTTTTTATCAACATTTATAAAAAAAAATGAAAATTTCAATTGTCTATAAATAGCTCAACAAAAGTCAAAATTCTTTGAAAATTTAACTGTGTATGGAGAACGCTGACATAAACATTATGTAATAAATAAAATATTCGATTTTGTCGAAAACGGTTTTGCGTAAAAATTCCCGTTTTTCTGTCATTTTTTTTTTTGTTTTTCTCGATTTTTTTGAAAACTGTTGGAAAATGTTTACTTCTCACCTCTATAATGCACCAAGGATATCCACTTTTCCACCGGAAACCACCCCCAAAGTTTGAAATTGAAGCATTATTTCGACTAGTTATGCTGTACAGTGTACACAGACACAAAAAAAAAAACACACTTCATTGTAAAATCAATACATTCATCACTCCGTTCAGAATCTAAAAATAAAAATAAAGAGATAGGTACTGTGTCAAAATTTTGAAAGTTCAAAAATTAGGATCATTCTAATAGTATTTAATATAATAATATTGTAATGTATCATAATATTTAATTAAGTATTTAATATTTTCTTTTTTAATGCCATTTTTAGTAGATAAAGTGTCAACATTATTTTTAGAAAAAAAAGTATAAATAAAGAGATTTAAATTAATTAAAGCCTAATATAAGATTTAAACTTTTAATTATTATACATCGTTTAAAGTTTTTCGCATCACTGATATAGTGATATTCATTGCAGACAATGAAGAAAACTAACTTATCAAACTAATAACTATTATATTCCAGTAATCGTTGTGATTTATACATCCAATCAATGAATTGTTTTGAGGTATAATATAATGCTGTATACGATATTAGTAAATTGTACATTTTTAAAAAATTCTATCAAAAATATTTTTTTATTTTATTAAAAGTGAATTTGCAATAACAGTTTCTAAAATTGATGTAACACCCATTACGCTTTGATATTATTCTACTGAATATTTATAAATTAAAAATATTGATATGAAAACACTATCATCGTCATTTGAGTATACTGTACTGCGGTGAGGGAGGATGTCGGCCCATTTAAATAAATGTACGAAATAACGTTATATTATAATATTAATATTAATAAAACCACAACCCAGAGGACACCATTATCTTTAGTTGTTGACGTAGAAGTAAACAAAAAGGCGTTAGGTAAACAGTAAAGTTACCTATATAATATAATGTCATCTTTTATAAACAGTGTTTAATTATTAAGGTTAATTATGGCTAATTAAGGTGTAAAAGGTTATTCACAAGATAGATCTAACTGTGTATATTATAATATCAACCCACGTTTTTGGTATTATTAATTCGTTTCGTACCTACCGTGTTAATTATTATAATATGCTTCGGTAAGATTTGTGATCTCGTAATATTTTATTACAACTAGGAATTAAACGAAATTAATTATTTATATACTAAATAAAATAAATATCGTTAGACACACGTACACAATATGCTTTTAACGAGACCACTGATACGATAATAATACAACTCACAAATAAAACACAGACATTTTATAACGAATTTTCAAATGTATGATCTATCAGTACGCGAATACATGACACTATCTTCACCAAGGCAATAGTTTAGCTAGTCATACGACCAGTCAATATAATATACTTCAGTGCTAACCTCTATATAACATATTGCTATTTTCGTGGAACTGAATTCTTATTTCTCCTGTTATTGGCACAAATATAGAAGCTTTTAGGTACTTAATCTTCTCGTGTATGTACCAGTTGTCTTCAATATCGTCTTTTTTTTATACAAATTATCCTCAAACTTCCTAGAGAAAAATGCACCAGATGACCATAATAATATAATGTATCAGGTTTTATTAGGTTAACAAACAAAATTAGAGTAGTAATTAAATATTAAAATGGTTTTCAGAAACTAATCATTATTGCGATTGGGGTTGATCGCATACGGCGATACTGAAACTATATGTATATTTCTGTACTTATGAGTTGACTGGCAAAGATACCTTTTTGAATCTTATAATTTAAGTGTAATTGGTTAGAAATATTATGATAGCTTGAATGCTGTTAAAATGCACACTCATATTATATTATGTGTATACGAAATACCATGACTCGTTGGAAACTGTTCACGTTGCGATTCGATAGTGTGCACAGCAGTAATAGTACGAATCCGAATTCAAATATTTAATTATTCAAAACGAAACTTTTGATTTATGTTTAGCACATCGTGTGCATACATAATTGCGCTGAAAGTATGCGAAAAGGTTAGGAAAGGGTAGATATTTTAAAATATGCGAACAATAATATCTCTAACACCATAGTCACAAAGCGCACGGCGAGTCAAGGCCACTGTAGCGGGGGAGATCAAAGGCCTTCCCCACGCTTTAGACGATTTACATTAACCAAACACTTAATTTTTAAATTACGAATTTATTATTTATGATTTAAATTCATAATACTAATATCTAATGATACTTTTTTATAAGAAAAATAATTTTTTCATCGAGCACTATTATAATTTATTTATTTATTTTTATTTAGTAATATAGGATGAAAATACATTTTTAATTTTACTCATTTACTTTTAAAACATATTAAACTTGGTTTAAATTTACATATTTTATTCAATTTAATATTAAAAATATCATTAGATGCAACAATAAAGTATTATACTTTTTATTTCATAAATTATATCATTACAAATCCTAATTGGAAATTTAAAATTATTATATTTTACAAAACTGAATCGGCAAAAATTAATTTTTTTTTTTGTTCCATTTATCCTCCTCCTCCTCCTCTTCTTATCTATAAATATTTTTGTGGATAGCATTATACTGAATTGTATGCTGTTCTTAAAATGGCCGACTTTACCGAATTAATACTTGAACTGATTCTTAGAAGTCACTCTAAAATATATTAGTCTGCTACTTTTGACGTAATCTAAATATTAAATACTTAGTATGAATAATTGACTATTCTTTAAGAATTTAATTTTTAAAGAAGTAATCCGATAGATATTCTACACCATGGAATTAAATATTATGTTACAAATTAAAAAAGGAAACATTTAAAAAATATAACAACATTTCAAGTAATTCATTCATTTAACATTTTCAAAATAATGAATATTGGTAGCCAAACGGATCACCTATTATATTAATTATCGTTACCAATATATTAAAATAAATTAATAACATTATACAAATCTTAATGTTCGATATTATATTTTATAAGGAGGTAAGTGTATTCCAAATCGCAAGTTATAATAAATCAATATTCGATTTTTATACCGTATGATTTTTTTAATATTATGTAAATAACAAAACCGGAAACATGATATTATATTTCAATAACATGGAACATTAAATGTTATATAATATTATACTACATATAAGGTGTACTATTATATATTTTTCGTTTAACTTTTCATTTTTTCAAACGGTTTTCTTTTAGAATATAAGCGGAGCGATAAACGTATTGATTTTACAATGATGGGCGTGTGTTTTTTTGTGTCCGACACATTTTACAGTAGGAAAAAAGCTTCAATTTTCAACTTCAATATCATTTTTGGTAGGAAACTGAACAGAGTTGGTCCTTTGGGAGTCAAAAGTAAAAAAAAATTCTCAGTGATTTTAATAATTATTTGGAAAAATCGAAAAATCGATTTTATTGTAATTCAAAAATGAATTATTTTAAATAAATACTTGACATTTTTAGCAATCTCTATAAATTAAATAATTTTAAAAACATTTTATCTGTTTTCGAATTATTTATTGGCATTCTACATTTGGATTTGTTTTCTATAAAATATATTGATTACAAATTGTCACATTAAAAATAAATTAATTTTAAATTTAATACCAAGTTCTTCATAAGTTATTACTATAGCTATTTAAAATATTAAAAGTACATGACATGATTTTTTTGTGAACATTTAAAGTTTAATGATTGACAAAAAGAATTAACATTAAAAATGATTTAAAGTCGACAATTTATAAAACGTATTTATAGCAAAGAATAGAAACTGTAATACTAATAATATGGTTCTTAATAAGTAAAAATAAATTTAAATAAATAAGATATTTTTTTATAGACATTTATAATTCATATTTGGATAAAATTAGTTATTTAAATGAAAAATTGTGATTTTATTTATTTTATTATAATTCTAAATTATTCCTTTTGGGTATATGAAATGTTCACGTATAAAATATTATTATATTTTATATACATAATTTCACTAAGAGATATACAAATTATTCAAATTAATTTAATTGTTTACATAAGCTAATGTACGATATTCGGTATCGACTCAAAAGCAAAAATAAATTGTATAAATATTATGTATAACACACTTTTATGATAGCCAATTATTATTTAAATAATAAATGCAATATTTTCATTTAAAATTAAATCTACTTGCCGTATCACTACTATTAAAATAAATATAACTAAAATAATAAGTAAAACAAAAAATATAATTAGTACCTCATATAGGTTGACAGGCGGTCTTCGCTCTGAATCGTTTTTCGTATGGATGATTTATTAAAATATAAATTATATAAATATTAAATTAAATTTAAAACGTACATTACAATGACAAGGCACAGTCGACATCCATTGACAGTAGTTGTAGGTGCAGTAGTACAACAAAGCGTTTACCTATTGGCTATTTTCCTCGTTTTTCGATATTTTTAATGAGTTTAATATCTATTAAACCCTCTTTCATAATTTTATGATATTTTATTATATATTTACTGGGAAAGTTAATGCAAATAATTATTTAAAACCAAATCGTTTAAACCAACATAATACGTCATATACCTACGCATATTATAATACCATTCATAATATTATTGTATAGAAATATACCTATTAGGTAACTAATTTAGACATTTATCCGTGTTCTTTGTTATTATTATTAAATATCTCGGAAACATATGTTTTATTATAATACCGAGGATTTAAGTCTATAGTAAATAATACCACCAAAAAAATAGAAAAACTTTCAGTTTAGCGATTATTTCACAATTTGATATTTCGCCGGAAACTCTATCATTTTTTTGACATACAAATCATAAGGTTATGTTAGTCAGAATAAACAAATAATATTATAAAATTATAATATTATATTATAATATAAAAATTGACAATATTTTATGTTCCCATACTGACGCGCTTACCTACTCCGCACCATAAAACAAATTGGTTCACAATATTAGTTATACATTTTAATTACTAATATTATAGTATATAACCTACAAAACCATGAAGTATTTTAATACTTCCGAGTTTAAGCTAAGTGAGTTAACCTATTTACTAAACACAATAAACAATAATTTATAAAATAATAACTATACAGGGTGTTTCACGATGAACTGACAATTGCACACATAAGTTAAGTTTAAAAGTGTCAGTTCATCGTGAAACATCCCGTATACGTATATCATACCAATAGTACTCCTCCTCCAAAATTGCATTATATTTTTCAAACTTGAAATAAAATATAAATTTTGATTATTGATAAACATATTTCTCATTATTTTCAATGTTAGATAGGAATGATTGAGTTTATAATGGAATCACATAATATAGAATTATTATATTATTGATTATTTATAATTTTAATCAATCGCGCATTCATCCGGTGCCGAATAAAATTAGTGGGATTAAACATCGATGACAAAGACTATATTATATCTTGCCAGTCCTATCATACTCGGATATCCGATTGGTGCGCGCGATATGTATATACGGCGAGGAGACGTGAATTTAGACGCCAAAGCTTTTAGATGAACACACCTTGATAGTTCGACGTAATGCGTATTATAATAATAATATGTACGAAAACGGAACTGACTAGATATTAAAAATGTATTATTTTCAGCAAACAAATAATATAGCAGTATAGTATTCCGGTTATTGGACCCTGAGTGAACTGATACTAATGTCTTGCTTTTACAAATAATTGTTTTTTTTTCTACAACCTTTAGAATTTTAAACTTTGTATGTGGTATCTAGTAGTAAAACTTGCTATGTTTTAAATTGTATTTAATATTTATATAATACTTAAAAGTTAAATTTAATGTGGTCAAAAACTAGATATTCCAGATGAGTTTGAAATTATTCGGGTAAAACTAAAAAATAAATGCTGAATAACAAAAATATTTATGCAATATCAGTTAAGACAAATTTTGTTTAAATTATATTCTTGTGATTCAAAAAATAATATTTATTGATACTTGAAAATATACACTATTATGTATATTATTATTTTTAATGCACAATTAACTTTTTCAAAATATTTAGTCCAATTAGCTGCATACCTATTTTACTCCTCTGTGATACATTGGTATTTATTAGTTTATTGCTCATTATTATAACAATAATATGATATTATTTACTATTAATAGTTAATAGTTATTACTTATTAGTATACTATGTGCGATCAAATTACCATTAATTAGTTCAACTAAATTATTAAATAGTTATTTATACAGGAATATGTATTTGTTTATTTGCATTAGGTTAATTTAAAATTAACGTTACCTTAAGACCTTAAGTCATAATCAATAAAACATAATAATATCATAGTAAAATAAAATTTAGTAATTTGAATTACACTCCGTACAATATAAAGATATAGTCTTCAATAATAATAACTTGTGCTGAAAGTACCTATAGGGCTATAGTTCGGTGTTAAAAATTTGTAACAACCAAGTCTACGACCAAATTATGGATTAGTGCCGTTCTGGAACAAAATATTGTTGTCAAGGGAGTATGAAGGAAGAAAAGAGTAGACTCTTTTATTGTATAGTGTATTTTTCAGTACTAACATTTAATGAGATAACTAAATATTAAAAAGCAACAAAGGTAACCATAATTGTAAAAAAAAAAAATTGGAAAAAGTAGGTGGCCACTCTGCTGCGCAGTAAAAGTCCAGTTTATCTACCTCGTCATTAAATAAGGCCACTAGGTATAGTTAAAAATTGAATTTTATGATAAATCATTGCAACGTAAAGTGTGTATACGAAAAAATATATTATTACGAGCAGAGACGATCTTCATTTTATTATTCCATAAATATAATGGTATTAATAATTATTTATTATAGTAATTTTACTATTAGTAATAATACACTAATGGCATATAAATTAGAAATAGATAATAACATACAATTAACCTAGTTATTTTAAAAATGTCACTGTGTACATATATGTGAATATATCTACGTAAAAGTTTCAAATCTCTTTGAAAAATAGTTTTTAATTATAAACTATAATGAGAAAACTAGGCTATGACTATTTTTTATGACGACTTTAAATTATAGTATCATAATCGATACATATTTTTATTATAATATTAAAATGTATAATCTACAGTTATTTATAGTTTTATAATAATAATTCTTAAATATGTTATTTTTAGAAATACGAGTTCTATGTAAAGAAGACACTTATATATGTGTAGTAAATATCTTGTTTCGTAAAAAACTAAGAAATATCACGATAAAATGTGTGTTAGATAAAGACTTTATTTTTATTTATAAGTCAATGCATAGGTACTTACTATATTCAAATAATATATAAAAATGTCTCATTACAAAATTAAATGTAATCTGAAGAAAACATTGAAAGCTGATACCTTGCTTGTTAAGACCAGGTTTAGACTTTTAAATCTAAATATGAACCTGACTAAACCATCTTTATCTATGTCTTCATTTATCTTCACGATTACATTTAAATACTCTAATATCTTTTTGAACTTTGCTTGCATTATTGTTGTTCAATGTTTAAAATATAATTTATCAAGTTCGTCAATCGATTCAATGCAAGATCCATAGAGTGTCAATTATAGTGCCATAAACTTTAATAATTACAAAATATAATTGTGTTTTTATTACAAGTCTATTAATATAATATATGTTCTTTATAAATGTATGTAAAAGGGTGAAAACACCTATTTCAATAAACGTTGTACAAACAATTTTTGCGGGACTTACGGAGTATTATAGGCTAATTTGTTTACTGAAATTTAACTCTTAAATCATGGCTTAAATAGAGATGTCGTTCTTAAAAGACGAAAATTGAATTTATTATTTATTTATTGTTTCAATTGGTTATACGAGAAGAATAAAATATGTTGTCATTATTTAATTTACTTTTTACGAGCAAGAAAATCCCCTTTTAAAATTGTCATTATCTTATTTTATTATACTGTCCTATACGTATATATAACAATAAAAAATACCTGCCACTCCCATTATTGCAAGCATTTCATTGTTAATTAATCTGCATGCAGAGCAAAAAAATATACAATAACAATAAAATTATGCCGATGTAATGGAAATGGTAATGATATCCGACTGAAATTATTTCAAGATTGAAATAATTTATTGTAATTGATACGACGTCTACAACATTCGTTAACACGATCCATCCATGTACTCTTATATTCTTTCTAAACGATAGTTTGTTTTCGAGTTATTTATTTTTTCTTAAAATTTATTGAATAGATTTAAATGGGATTTTCATGGACTCGACTACTGATGTTGAAAAATTAAGCAAATGACACAAGTGGCGTCATCTGTCCAGTTTTTATAGCGACTTTTCAAAAATTGTACACGGACGACTCACTTTATCATATTTAATACCAATTTGATCCATGTTGTATAGGTACCCCTTTAAATAAAAAATAATATAATATTATAGAATTTTTTTTTGTTTTTTACAAAATAATATTATCTATGCTCATGATGAGGATTGAGGACCATTTAATACTTAAAAATGTAGATTTACTATTTTTTAACTGAATTATATTTTTTTCCATATTCATTTTAAACTTACACAGTCTTCAATGTATTTTTTTTAACTTAACTATCTTGTTTTAAATTTTCAAGCATTTTGTACATACAATCGTAGAACAAATGTATTTATTCTTAATCTCAGCACCTAAAATATAAGATATTATATAGCAATAAATGTAATTAAAAAAAAGATAAAATCATAAATTACTAAAGAAATAATGAATCTAACAAAGAAATACGATTTGCAGACATTAAAATATACATAAACAATAAAACACGAGATTTTAGGTGTATTGTAAAACTATTACATAAAAAAAAAATTGATGTACGTGTTGCTTATTGTTTCATTATAATTATATATAAAAACAATTTACTTTGATTTACCGTCTATAGTTATCAAAGTATCATCGTATGTTGACTGCTATAGTGCTATCAAAAATGTTTTCTTTCATCATAAAACTGACATTTTGAAATTATTTATCAATTCGAATGAACAAGAATATTAAATTGATTTAAAATCAAAATCAGTATAAAATTGACTACTCGGCCAAACACATTTATGACTTAGAATTTTTTTTTTAAACCATGCCTTCGCATGGGAAAAGTTACTTCTTTATTTTCAAACGAATTGGTAAAAAATTGTTCTCAGGTATTATATTAAAATTTGTTGTGTCTTAAGAAGTAATTTTAATATACCAACTTTTTCTAAATTTAAAATCTAACACATGAGTGGTATTTTTTATATCATTATTTTTATTGATCGGGTTTTTATGCATGCTTATTTTTTGAAAAATGTACTGTTTATCACTTTATGAATAGAATAAAATAAAATTAGTTAACAATTTAATTTAAAATATAATTTTTTAATTTTTAGATTCTGAACGGAGTGATGAATGTATTGCTTTTACAATGATGTGTGTTTTTTTTTTTTTGTGTCTGACGACAACATTTGGAGCAGTAATAATGCTCCGATTTTTGACTTCAGCCCCTCTTTGAATAGGAAAATTCATCTAGTTGGTACTTTGGGGGGTCAAAAGTAAACATTTTTAAATAGTTTTTAAAAAAAAATCGAGAAAAACAAAAAAAAATGACAGAAAAACGGCAATTTTACGAAAAACCACTTTTCTATAAAATCGATTTTTTGATTTTGCTGTAACTCAAAAACTAATTATTGTAAATACTTGAAATTTTCACAAAATGTTTATATTATGGTTATCTCTTTACAGTTAAATTTTCAAAGAATTTTGACTTTTTATGAACTTTTTATAGACAATTGAAATTTTCAATTTTTCTAAGTATTTTTTAGGCCGGCCAGAAAATCTTGAAAATTTAATACAAGGTTTCTTATAAGTTGTTCTTAAAGTGATAAAAAAAAATCCGAAATCGTTAGTCACAATTTTTTTTTATAAGTGCTTAAAGATCGAATTTATACGAAATATGTCAAAATTTAAATTAAATTTCATACTCTCATTATGCGTATGTTGCCAAATACTTTTTTTATTAATAAACAGATACTATAAAGTAACTATAGTAACATATAGTAACTATACTATTTGTTTCAAAATAGAATATATGACAATATTTAAATATAATATATCCTAAACTGACAAATCATCTCCGTTCAGAATCGTTTATCGTATACAATGATACCTATCATTGCATTCAAATTTAACCTACCCTAGTCCGAGGTCCACCCCACCCCCTAATGTATACCAGAGCGATACTCACTTACCCGCTTTTTTTAAACATAAAGCTCGTATTTTAAAATTCTTAAAAAAATTTTAAATTACTTAAGAAAGTGTTACTCGGAGATAAAAATTTCTGGTTTTTAAATAATAACACATTTTTTACAATAAGTATATTATTTAGAAAATACAATTTATGAACATTTTGACACACATCAAAATGTATATTAATTAAACGAGTACTTTTTGATTTATTTAAATTTGTGTAATAGATAAAAGATAATGGATTTTTAAGATACGCGGGCCACAGTGATCTGAAAACTTTAGTAATTAATATTTATATATCAAAATATTTAATGATTTGTAAAAATGAATTAAGTACTGGTATATTAAATACTAGTTCAAATACTACGTATTATAATTGTATAATGTATCAAAAAACAGTATCGATTTAAATAAATATTTATAGTATATTTACTATAAAATAATTACACAGGTGATACACATAAAGCTTATTAATTGTCGCGGAATTATACGTATTGTTAAAAAAAAAATTGTAAATATAACATATTATATACTTTGACATATCATATAATTTATGCTTTCGATTGGGTCACGTTTTAATATAATTTAAAATAATCATCAGGTACGGTCGAAAATATAGCATGACGCACGCCGTAGTGGATTTTGAGTAAAATATACAATTTTATTCTAATATACCTACATTTACTTATGGGTTGATAAAGCAAAAGCGACACGGTGATAGACAGCTTTTTAAATATTTGGTTTTTTAAATCGTGTTATTTTTCCTCGGTGGTACAACAACACCATAACGAAATTTAGTTGTAAAAACATGTTTGCGTACTTCAGGAAACTCTGCCTTTGTAATAAAATAAAATGTTACATTTTAATTCGCTGGCCAGGTGACGGCATTTTCAGACCAAAATAAACATAATAATTATATTATAATATAATAATATAATACTTTTGTACTTTATAATACTTGAAGTCGATACGAACTTTTTTCAAACGATTGCAATATACGGTAGTCATGAAGTCATGAAACTTAAAAATTTGAAATGTATTATTAAGAACGTGCAAAATGCATTTTAACACAGATGACGATACAATACATAAACGCCCTTGTGTGAATGTGCATTTTTTTGGCGTGCGCAAAGTTTTATAAATATTTATATTATTTTCATAGTTCCATAACATCGAAAAGTATTCACTGAAATGTATGAATGTTTAATTTACAGTATTTTAGATATTATTATAACTTGTTTTTTTAAATATATTTTGGGGAAATCCGTTTTTCAACATTACATATTATTATATTTTACATTATTTATAGAAATAGATTAATATTTTCCCATTTAACATTTTGATCAATGTACCTATTTATTCATTTACTTTCATCGGATATACACAATGAGATAGATAAGAATATATTCTTATCTATCTCAATGGATATACATGATAATCTGTTATCTGTTCAGTATTATGAATGCTTGATATAAATTATTATTTACAGTTATTATTTTTTAATGTTTGTTTCTAACTACATATTCATAAAATTCTAGCTATTTAAAGAATAAAATAAAAATATTTAACAACATAAAAAGTACATGTTATATCATAGTAAATTGTATTCAATTATTAAAAATCAGGATGATACGATTGATCTTTGAGAAAATTTAGATAGATTCAGCACATAGTATTACGAAAACTTTTTACCATTAAATATTAATATTGAAAATATAATGCTATATTTTTTACTAAAATAATAAATATTTTATATTTTATTCATAAAATATGATTATTAATGGAATGGATTCAGTTAGAGAGATGGGTATTTTTTTTTCCTGTAATTTATCTTTCTCGTTTAATACTAATAAATTTTATTATAAATAAAATATTTAAAATGCTAGATTTTAAATCAATAAGGAATACTAGAGAATTTTAAAAAAATACTAAAAATGCTCTTTTGCTCCCTTGTTGGTTTAACTTGGAATTTAGATAATTGAGTTGAGTTTAAAATTTGACAGATTAACCAAACGTTTAGTTTAAGTTCCTAAAGTAAAATGCTTTCCATTTAAATGTGTCTACTTCTAGAGCCTATGTAATTAATAGCATACTCTATTTATATTCAGTCATGTGAGGTTAGACGTAATTTATCTAACGTTTTATTCATACATGATCTTCTTAATAACATTATTGAATGTCCTGATTTATTAAGTAAGATTGATATTTATACGCATTATAAGTATTTGATTACAAATTCAAATTTATTTTTTGTATCTTTAAAAAAAAACTGAACTAATCATTTTCCATAAGAGCACTTTATCTATGTAATCTAATATATTATATAATGTCGTCAATTTCTTTTTCGTGTGAATGATTTGGAATGAAAACTATTTTTATTTTCAAATTAAAACCTATTATTATATGTGACACATTGTTATGTTTCCCTACTCGATTAATTTTAACTATTACATTATTGTATTGTAACTTGTAAGTATTTTTAGATTCTGAACGGAGTGATGAATGTATTGATTTTACAATGATGTGTGTTTTTTTTTTTTTTTTTTTTTTTGTGTCTGTGTACAGCATAACTAGTCGAAATAATGCTTCAATTTCAAACTTTGGGGGTGGTTTCCGATGGCAAAGTGGATATCCTTGGTGCATTATAGAGGTGAAAAGTAAACATTTTCCAACAGTTTTCAAAAAATCGAATTATTTATTTTGCTATAACTCAAAAACTAATCGATGTAAATACTTGAAATTTTTACCAAATATTTATATTAGCGTTCTCCATACACAGGTAAATTTTCAAAGAATTTTGACTTTTTTTGAGCTATTTATAGACAGTTGAAATTTTCAATTTTTTTAAGTATTTTTTTTTAAAATAACGATAAAAATTTTTTGGCCGGCCAGAAAATCTTGAAAATTTAATACAAGGTTTCTTATAAATTGTTCTTAAAGTTATAAAAAAAAATCCGAAATCGTTAGACACAATTTTTTTTTATGAGTGCTTAAAGTTCGAATTTATACGAAATATGTCAAAATTGCGAAAATTGGCAAGTAATTTTGTGGTTAAAAAATCGTAAAAATTTTTTCTTTTATAATTAAGATTTGAAAATTTGGTACAAGGTTCTCCATAAAATTTTCTTCAACTATCTGCAAAAAAAACTCTACCGGACTAAAACAAAAAATTTTTATGAGTGATTGAAATTTAAATTTTTACAAAACCGCGTTAAATAACGGTTTAGCCTCGAACGATTTTTAATATTTGTTGTTATTCAAATAGTATAAGTCGTAAATACTTGAAAATTTTACCAGTTATTTAGATTGCCATTTTCTTTATGTGATTTGATTTTCAAAATATTTTGACTTTTTTTGAGCTATTTATAGACAATTGAAATTTTCAATTTTTTTTTATTATTTTTTTATAAATGTTGATAAAAAAAATTTAGCTGGGACAAATTACTTGAAAATTTAATTGAAGGGTCTACATAACTTGGTCTAACTCTCATTCAAAAATTATAAAAATACATAGGCACAATTTTTTTTTATTAGCATTTGAAGTTCAAATATTGACAAAAATTCGTCAAAATCATGAATATTTTTCACTATTTGGTAGTTAAAAATTTATAAATATTTTTCTATCAAAAGCTAAGAATTGAAAATTTAATACTATGCTGTCCATAAGTTAAGCTTAGAATAATTATAAAAAAGTTTGATGTTCATTAAATTTAAAAAATTTTACGAGTGTTTAAAGTTTTAATTTTAATTTGAAATCAAAAATACACGTGTAAAATAACGTTTTACTAATAAATAATTTTCGATTTTTGTTATTTTTAAAACATTATCAAACGTAAGATCTTAAAACTTTTACTTAAATGTTTGAATTTGTTTCAAAATAGAATATATGACAATATTTTAATATAATATATTAACATATCCTAGACTGACAAATCATCTCCGTTCAGAATCGTCTTTCGTATACAATGATACCTATCATTGCATTCAAACTTAACCTACCCTAGTCCGAGGTCCATCCCACCCCCTAATGTACAGCAGAGCGATACTCACTTACCCGCTTATTGTTGTTTTTTTTTTTATTATTATTTGTTGATTAGATTATTTTATAATATGTTTCTATATTAAAGCGCTTGTTCTGTAAAATGTTAATAATAAATATATATTAATTATATTTATTTATTGTATTGATAAATTATATGTATTTTGGTTAAAATTTTTAAAATCATATTATTATCAATTACAATAATTATTTTTGTTGTATATAAACTCATATTTTTTGTAGCATAATAATAAGTATCTTGAGCATATACATTATACATCTACCATATATACCTAGTAATCTAAATAATTGTATTTAGGAACAAATTCGATTTTTTTTTTTTATACTAACCTGTATGTCTATGACAGTTTATTAATTAGACTATTTTGTTTTTAAGATTTTAAATGGTACTAACTGATATAATGAAGAAATGCTTTTGAAGCAAAAATAAATCTATCAATAAAATAATATATATACATATATTTCTAAATAAATCTGAACATTTTATATTTTTTTGATACTAAGTAAAAATTATATAACATAATAATATGATTATAATGGATGAATTAAAACCTGTAAATCCATAACCATCGTTCCCAAGAATTGCTCTTAATTCAAATATTCAAATTTAAATATTTTATTGTGTATTACATTATATTTTCTTTTATAATATTCAGTGAAAGCATAGGCTGATAAAAAAAACTCGATTGTCGTGCAAGGATCGTATATAAAAAACAGTTTATCAAAATATCTTAATCGAAATTATTGATATTCTTAACTGTTTTATTCTACATGTCCATTGTCCATATTATTTTAAAAGCATTATATCTAATGTATTATTTAAGAATTTTCGTTATTGTATTTTTGATACTATAAAACTATTAGTATGTTATACATAGAACTTATAATACTGGTATGTATTTAGTTTTGGAATATGTACAAAGGCATATTACGTAAATATTATATGCAAATTACTTTGAAATGTTTTTTTCCTACAGCAATTTAAAATATACAAGTGTTATAATACCATATATAATATAGGTAGTATACTAACTATGAAGTACTTTTATGAGTTTTCAAAAATTGAATGATTTGATAAGTGAGTATGTATAATATATATATAAAATGTTTACACCAATGGTTAGACACGACACATTTTTCACAAAATCATAATAACAAAAAAAAAAGCCGGTAAGTGAGTAACGCTCTGCTGTACATTAGGGGGTGGGGTGGACCTCGGACTATGGTAGGTTAAATTTGAATGCAATGATAGGTATCATTGTATACGAAAAACGATTCTGAACGGAGATGATTTGTCAGTCCAGGATATATTATATTTAAATATTATCATATATTCTATTTTGAAACTAATTCAAACATTTAAGTAAAAGTTTCAAGATCTTACGTTTAGAATTTTTTTAAAAATAACAAAAATCGAAAATTATTTATTAGTAAAACGTGATTTTACACGTCGTGTATTTTTGATTTCAAATTAAAATTAAAACTTTAAACACTCATAAAATTTTTTAAATTGAACAATCCTCAAATTTTTTCATAATTATTCTAAGCTTAACTTATGGACAGCATAGTATTAAATTTTCAATTCTTAGCTTTTGATAGTAAAATATTTATAAATTTTTAACTACCAAATAGTGAAAAATATTCATGATTTTGACGAATTTTTATCAATATTTGAACTTCAAATGCTAATAAAAAAAAATTGTGCCTATGTATTTTTATAATTTTTGATTGAGAAGTAGAACAAGTTATGTGGAACCTTCTATTAAATTTTCAAGTAATTTGTCCCAGCTAATTTTTTTTTATCAACATTTATAAAAAAAAAATGAAAATTTCAATTGTCTATAAATAGCTCAAAAAAAGTCAAAATATTTTGAAAATCAAATCACTAAAAGAAAATGGCAATCTCAATAACTGGTAAAATTTTCAAGTATTTACGACTTATACTGTTTGAATAACAACAAATATCAAAAATCTTTTGAGGTTAAACTGTTATTTAACGTGGTTTTGTCAAAATTTAAATTTCAAACACTCCTAAAAATTTTTTGTCTTTGTCCGGTAGAGTTTTTTTTACAGATATTTGAAGAAAAATGTATGGAGAACCTTGTACCAAATTTTCAAAACTTAGTTATAAAAGAAAACATTTTACGATTTTTCAACCACAAAATTACTTGCAAATTTTCGCAATTTTGACATATATCGTATAAATTCGAACTTTAAGCACTTATAAAAAAAAATTGTGACTAACGATTTCAAATTTTTTTGTACCACTTTAAGAACAACTTATAAGAAATTTTTTATTAAATTTTCAAGATTTTCTTCCCGGCCATAAAAATTTTATCGTTATTTAAAAAAAAAATACTAAAAAAAATTAAAAATTTCAATTGTCTATAAATAGCTCAAAAAAAGTCAAAATTCTTTAAAAATTTACCTGTGTATGAACAACACTAATATAAACATTTGATGAAAATTTCAAGTGTTTACATCTATTAGTTTTTGAAAATAAAAATTCGATTTTGTCGAAAACTGGTTTTGCGTAAAAATTCACGTTTTTCTGTCACTTTTTTTTTGGTTTTTCTCGATTTTTTTGAAAACTGTTGGAAAATGTTTACTTTTCACCTGTATAATGCACCAAGGATATCCACTTTTCCATCGGAAACCACCCCCAAAGTTTGAAATTGAAGTATTATTTCGACTAGTTATGCTGTACACAGACACAAAAAAAAAACACACATCATTGTAAAATCAATACATTCATCACTCCGTTCTGAATCTAATATTATAAAAAAAACCATTGCGAAATACATCAAAATTTAATTTCTAACCTGTATTACTATTAGTACCTATAGTTGTAAGAATAAAACTTTTGATTTTCAACTGTTATGTGAATTTAATTTATCAATGAAATTACAAATGTATTTCTCATTATATGAATGTATTGGTAGTTAAAACTTATTTTCGACAAAATTGATATAGATTTTTTTTGTAATTCAAAATTGAATATCGATATAAATACTTGATATTTTCATTAAATATAATTTATATCATGATTTTCAATCATAATATAATTTTTTGTGCTATTCGTAGATATTTGAAATATTATAGTATATTTTTTAGATTCTGAACGGAGTGATGAATGTATTGATTTTAAAGTTTTAATTTTAATTTGAAATCAAAAATACACGTGTAAAGTAACGTTTTACTAATAAATAATTTTCGATTTTTGTTATTTTTAAAAAATTACTAAACGTAAGATCTTGAAACTTTTAGTTAAATGTTTGAATTTGTTTCAAAATAGAATATATGACAATATTTAAATATAATATATCCTAAACTGACAAATCATCTCCATTCAAAATCGTTTTTCGTATATAATGATACCTATCATTTTATTGCATTCAAATTTAACCTACCCTAGTCCCAGATCCATCCCACCCACTAATGTACAGCAGAGCGATACTCACTTACCCGCTTTTTTTTGTTGTTAATTTTTAGTTTATGTATGATAATATTTTTTGGAACTTTCAACTTACATGCTACACAAATATACGTATCTACTACAATTATTAGTTCACGTCGTTTATAAAAGCTTCTGTTTCGCAAATCAAGATGTCGATTTTTGTATTAAAAAAGTATTTTTATGTCTTTAAAAAATTAAACAAATTTTTATTTATTTATATTTATATATTTATATTTTTATATATCTTTCTATTGATAATTTGATGGTGCTATGTATCTTTATGTAACGTTGACACGTGTCCTTAAAGCTCACAGTGATAACGAACATCTGTTTTTGGATCAATGTAGTTTAGCTCTCGTGATTAACGATTTCAGACGCATAGCCATAGTCGGTAACATTAATTATTGTGTATAGGCTTTCGTGCAACTTGCCCTAATAAATTTATTGCTCATATAAATTATTATACTTCATGTTTAATAGTAAAAAGCAGCTCTATAGACTATATCCCTTGTAATGAATATCGTTCACCAGCGAAGTCAGTCTCCGCCTTACTCGCAAACAGTATCTCAGACGTACCTGCTATCCAAGCTACAACTTTATCAATAGTCATGTTTAGATAAATATACAATGCGAGTCACTCAATTTTTGATTTTGAGTATAAAGGTTGATAAATTTATCACAAGATTTTTCAAAAATATTTTAGTGACTTCGAATTAAAAACAAATATCCGAAATACATATTCATGGTTTGCAAAATGCACAGGTCACAAAAACAACTAAAATATTTTGAGATTTCATATACATTTTTCTCACTAAAATTAAAAATAAAAGTTATTTATATTAATACATACTTATTTTTTTTATTTTATTTTTTTTATGAAGTTGATTTTTAAAATATCTAATTTTTAGTTATTGATTCAATCGCACAAAATTCATATGATATTTTTTTCATTGAAATACTTTAATTTGAATACCTATTATTTCAATTAGTATCAATTTAATTCAGCTGTTTGGAAAGTATATCAAATAAATTTAATATATGACGTGTTTTGTGTAGGTAACAGATGGAAAATTTTAGCATTATTATTTTATTTTAGTATTTTAACAACTACTATAATTGTGTAATGTACAAATAGTTTTTTTCGTGATATATTTTTTTTTTAATTGTATGAAAAAAAATACAATGCATAAAATGCTATGTCCTGTTTGGTTGTAAATATTCAGTGTAACACTATGACAGTTTAACGATACAAATAAATACTTAACAAAAAAATATAACAATAAAAATATTATTGATTTGAAATTATATTTCTTTTTTTTCGCAATTGTATCAACCTCTATTAGGTGATAATAAAGTCATCTGTATTTTATTTTATATAAAGTTCTAAAAATTAAGACATTACAGATAGCAGTAAAAAAAATAAACAAAAGTTGCACAATTGATTTTATCCAACAATTGTTGAACAATGATTTTATTCAAAAAAAATTTTCTTTTATAATTTGTCTTTATTTCGTTTTAGTTAGATTGATTTTTAGTGTGCTGCAGCATCAATGGATTGATAATATCTTAATTAGTGCTTAAAAGTAGCGAAACAAAAGTAACGCATCACGTAATTTTATTGAAATTATTTTTGATGTAATATGGTTTCAAATATTATGAATTATACCTTCTACAATAATAATAATGCACTTGCAAAATTCGAATGAACATCATAATATCACTTTCCCGCCAAACGTTGGGTGCCAGCATGAATTACCCAACACAGTTTAAAAATCTCATGTATTATCACAAATACAGCACGGCTCATAAATTTATATTACAACCAAAGAAAATCTCATTATCTTAAAACCCACTACCTTCAAACAAAATTACCCAAAATATCCAAAAATTATCAAATTCGATCAAAAAAAAAAACATTGAACTTATGTGGGTACTATCCCACACAGGTATAACCAGTAACGAAATGACAGACAAGGCAGCTGACCTTACAACAAGAATCATCCACCATCCAACAATCTTCGACCTACCGACTTATACCTAGCAATACCACCGAGTATGTGAGAAATACTCAACGAAAACAACATCTTAGAGATGTTGTAATGATTTTAGAATCATTACATTTTTAACCAAAATTTACCTCATAAAAAATTTTTAACAATGTATAGGTACAAATATTTTTCCGTAGTCTTTAGGTCTCAATACAATTTATAAGTTTCTCTCTTTTTTCAACTTGTAATTTACACTAGGCTAATGACCTGTGATGTTGAAGCCTTACTTCTAATAATAATAAAAAAAATTATTGCAATAAGTAAATGCTTGTAATTCACGTATTGGGTTTTCAAATAAATAAAATATATTGATTTTATTTCGTCACAATAAAATTGTCAATAGTGTGAACCACGAAAAATTAAATAAACTACATTTTTAATTTAGTTTTATCGAAATACATAGAGTGCTTCTTATAAACAAGTAGGGTGTAGACTGATGTTATCATAATTTTATACGCATTTACATAAATATTATATTATAATTATTATTAATAATTGTTTTATGTAATACTATGTTTATAATATCATCAACTGTTTATTTTTGTTGATATAATATTTTAATTATACTTATTAGTACATAGTATTTTTACATAACGTATTGCTTATCCTATTTAAATTGTTAAATATATTTAAAAATACATGTGAGCTGGTTACTTTTGTGTTTTTGTGAAGATAATGTAGTTATTTTTTAAATATAAAAGCAAATTAATTTTCTTACCTACTATTTTATTCGAAAAACTAAATTGTCGTCATTACTTTAATTTATAAATAAAAAGTAAAGAAACAATTACTTTTTAAAAGCAACTTATCCTACATTTTATTTTATAAGTATAATAAAATATACGACTAGAATATTTATATTAGTTAATATGATGAATTTAATTCAACTGAATAAATTGTCTGCGTCTAAAAAAAATAACACAGAAATATGGTTGAGCTACATTTTGTGAACATTGTAGCATAAGTTTTTAGAATTAATAAAAACTCTGATTAGTATTATTTTTATTACAACTATAATTGAAGTTATTAATATTATTAAATATCACAAATTCGGTAAACCTACTTGTAAAAATAATTACATTGTTTCAAAAACACTTGATGATTTTGGAATTATCTTTGTGTTTTGTTTTTACAATCGAGTGTATTAGTCTTAAGTAACCATAAAATCTTATTACGCCAAATTTACTCTAAAACTATTTAACTAAACAATAAACTCCCCGAAGGCAGAACCATCCTTATATTATAATATTAACCATTTATTTACATATATTTTATTATTAAGGTCTCTGCTTTTGGCATATAAATTATGTGTAATATACAGTTGTATTTGTTTTTAAATGTTTATAAATATAAGTCAGAATCCATTGCAGAATTTCTACTATTGATATTGTTTTTGGATATTTTATCCGACAAATATAATATGTATGTGACTTGTTTTAATAATGACATATTATTATGTAATGAAAAATTGTAATATGTATATTATATATTTATATAAATAGAAATACTTTTATAAAATAATGAAAATAGATATTATGTTTTTTATAATATAACATATTTCTAATTTCACAAATTAAGAATAATTCAAGATAAATAGAAAAAGTCTCCCTAACGAGCAATATGTTTTATTTTTTTTTCTAGAAAGATAAAAACGTGTAATTATATTATATTACGCATTTTGAATTAATTATTTACCGTCTAACAATGTAATAGTATGACACGGCTACGGCGGTAGGTACTCGCTGAGTCCGCGGTGAGCCGGTCAGTATAAAAGAACAACACGAATTTCACTATTTGTACGGTGTATTTTTATTGATGATAAACAACGGTACACAATAGCTAGTTGTCGAATGTCACTATGTCAGGTGTTGACGATATAAAAGAGAATACACAAATATGCTCTACGCGGTCTTACGACTAGGCGACGTTGTCACCGTTGTCGGTAAGACGGTTCACGCAAGAGAGCGAGACGGCCGGCGGCCGGTACTCGTCCGGACCGACTTGTCTTCCCGTCCCGCCCTGTGCTTTTGCGGCGCGGGGGGAGAGTCGACGGTGTCGTGTCGTCGTAGCCCGTGGTGGTGGTTGATAAGGCATAGACCGGTCGCTACGGTGCCTGTACTTTGTACCGGCGACCGTTGCGTACCGTGTCAAGTAAATACACCACCTAAAATGTTATCAAAGTTAAAACAGAATCGTAAAAATCGTAAACAAATTTTTGTATTTTTAAATATTATATTTTTAGTTATTTGGTCAAGGCTTCATCATAATTATATTTATTATTTTAATTTAGAGAATTATATGGTAAATATGAAGTATAATAATCTAATAATATAACCATTATGGGAATCTTTGTTTAGTAGTTATGTAATAATTTTTAATTTGTAGAGAAATATCGATTTGTTATCTGAAATAACAATAATTTTAAACAATTTAAATAAGTTTAAAAAGAAAATAATCTAATATTTTAAAAACAGCTTTGTGTATAAATGTATAATATTGATTAAATTTTTGTACTTTCATAAAATAAATAAAATAAAAATCATAATTGTTTTTATCAATTAAACACGTAAGTACTATAATATGTATAAAAACATATTGTCAATTGCAATTTAACTTTGCTCAAACACAATATATTCCATAAAACACAAATAATTGTATTTTTAATCGCAGTGATGTAAGCTTGATATGTATACGTATATATAACATCAAAAGTAAAACATAATCGTGTAACTGACACTGGGAATTAGACGTCTAGTTACTGAAGCGTATGATTTTATATATTTGTTAAAACAAAAATAAATCAATAATTTTAAAAACGATTTCGGATTGACTTACTAAATAATGAGATCAAACCAAAAAATCGTCATATATTTTATTTATTATTTCACAATTTTATTGAATCCATTTGGAAGTTTGACGGACTCCTCTCCATATCATCGGTGTTAAATTAAATCAGTCAATTCGTAGATTGAAACTACTTAGAAATCTTTTTGTTTTTTATTTTTATGATTTTCCTGTACAAAACGTTTTTCAGACTATTTCTTAAAAGAAAAAAACTCAACTTAAAAACTAACATATTTGTAGCTATGCTTAGACCTACATAAAACGATCTAATAATATTATCGTTAAAACCTCCTAAAACCATAAAGAAAAATGCGATCATTTATTTACAAATTATAATAAAAATGTATAGTCAGAACAATTTATGGATTTTCATATTACGTATTCATAGAGAATAAAATTATATTATTTAAAAATTATCACTATAGTATTAAACTAGCGTCACAAAATTGTTTTTACCGAATACTATGTATACAAGATAAATAGGAAAACTTTAATAACGATCACCTCTCAATAGCGGTTTACTACACTTGTATATTATACGAGGAGGAAAATTTCAAGAAAGTCGCTATGCTACGACGCATATACCTAGTATTGAAATCCACATGGATTAAAATAATACATAGTAATTTAATAATCTAGTCCAGGCTACTAATTTTAACGAAATATATACCATTCGAGTTCACAATATCAATATACGAAATATTTATCATTTCAAGTCCTATAGATTTTTTTTTTTTATTATTATTTATTATTATGTGAATTACTATTATTCTGGTTTAAATATGACTAATAACACTGTTGTAATAAAAATAACTAATATTTAAAAGTTACAAAATACCCATGTACCTATAAGTGTAATATTTTGATTTTAAATTGTATTATATTGAATATTACATTTTACCTGAACAGCATAGTACGTGTCTGTGTTAACATTAAACATCGATTAACCGTAAAATGTTCATGTAAAAATAAAAGCAAACTGCAAAATATCGTTTTCTGGTAACTTTAAAGTGACAACCATTCGTTTAGTGCACCGGAGTGTAATAGAATTGCCTACACTTAACGCCGTTTATCCACTAGATTTGTCAATACTCATTATTCATTGTTCAATGCACAATAAACATTATCGATTCAGCCAAGTTTGCTCAATATGTTAAGTTTGCTCCTACTGATAATTTATTCTTAGAAATCTTAGTTTAACGTCACGCGTAATTTATAAATCAACGAACTTTTCTATTATTGCTCTTCAGGTGTGTGAAATGATTATTACAGATTTTATTTACGACTACTGTCGTATAAAATCAATTTAATTTATATATAACATAGTGTGAAAATGATATATTTCAAGAAACACTCATCACGATGTTGTCGATAATAGTTTAAATATTATTATCATTATTTTTAATTATACTATTTAGTTTTATTACTGAAAATTAATACTATATTTATAGCCACTAAGTTTATTAAATCTTTGCTTATCTATTGTTTACTTAATACAAAAATTTAGTTTGTTATGTTTTAGTTTGTTAATTGGAAAATTACAAAAAAAAAAAAATAATAATAGATATAGTAAAAATTATAATACGTTTATATTTTTGAAAGTGTTGAAATTGATTCTAAATGTAGTATTTTTATAGAAATTGAATTAGACGCACAAATAATAATTATAAAATATAAAACGTATTTTAATCGCTTATAATTTTTATGTTCACAGTATTAAAATAAATACAAAACTTAATATTAAAGAATAACTGAATAATATTATAAAAAATATATATATTAAGAAAACAATTTAATTTAATTGAAATTCGAGTGCTTTTATCCGTGCAATTAATATTTTGAGTACACAAATCGGTCATTCTCCTAGTACTTGTGTGTGGTCCAGAAAGAAACGTGTCTAGGAACAGACCATATTTTTGATAAAGTGACTGACAAATATAACTGTTTTCATACAAAAAAACAACCAAAAAAAAAATCCTAATCGATTACCGTTATTAATTAACTGGCAAAGTTTACGATAGTGAAGAGGAGACAATTTTAATTATTATTGACTTACCAGAGTTATTGAATAGCGTAAATAGCGCTGTATAAATTAATCGTAATAAATGTCGATACGGCAATATTATGATCATGTTTGCTTGAATGATTATATCACCATCAGTACCGCGGTTTCTGTATACTTAACGGCGGTCGAAAAATGTACCGTAATAATATTATTACAAATCAGCGATTAAGTTATCGTTAATATTTTAATACATTTATTTATTTAAATTATAAAATATAATATAAAACATAATATTATTATTTATTACCACCCATATTATGTGCACATTTTTTGTATTATTGCTGTGAACGTTTTAACATATAACTTTAACTATAATGTTTTGTAGATTTTTACAATAATCATAAAGTGTCATTACATGCAATTAATAACGCCTAAAATTAATAGGTGAAAAATACTTCTATTTTAATGTATTCCACTCAGAAAATGCAGTTGTACGCAAAATCTTAGCAGATAAAAAATTCAATTTAGATCATTCATCATAATTTTCACCTACTCAAGTTTTTTCCATTTACAAGAAAATGTGTTAAAGTAAGCATTAAATCCGAGCTTAGAAGATGTGTTTCTGAAGATTAGATAATTACAATTGCAGCTATATTAATAAATTAGGATGTTTGAATAGATTCGTCGTAAACATCGACATATTCAAGACACCAACGTGCAACGATTATTTATTTTTAATTATGTGGTTTAACGATATTAATTTTTAATATACATAATTTTAAAATTTAACTACACTTATAGATTACAAAATAAGTTCTGAAATACTCATCATTAGGGAACACATTTAAATTTTCTAAAAAACAAAAACAATAAGATTGAATGCACTCATAAAAGATAGATTGTTTTAAAAATGCTCTTAAAATTATTTTTAACATTAAAAAAAATCGTATTCTTATTTATTCGTCTAATCGCATGTATGTGTATTGTGTATATATTATATTCTTAAGTGTCTACACGTGTACGATAATTTCTTTTGATTAACTGCATTATAGATGGCTACGGTATTATATTTATCTGATCAGTAAAAATATAACAAACAATAAAAATAAAAGTACGACAAGGCAAAATAAATAATATTTCATTTTAGATTCTAAACGAAGTGATGAATGTATTGATTTTACAATGATGTGTGTTTTTTTTTTTTGTGTCTGACGACAACATTTGGGGCAGTAATAATGCTCCGATTTTTGACTTCAGCCCTTCTTTGAATAGGAAAATTCATCTAGTTGGTACTTTGGGGGGGGGGGGGGTGAAAAGTAAAATTTACAAATAGTTTTCAAAAAAATCGAGAAAAACAAAAAAAAAGTGACAGAAAAACGGAAATTTTACGAAAAATCACTTTTCGACAAAATCGATTTTTTGATTTTGCTGTAACTCAAAAACGAATCATTGTAAATACATGAAATTTTCACCAAATGATTATATTATGGTTATCTCATTACAGTTAAATTTTCAAAAAATGTTGACCATTTTTAAGCTACTTATAGACAATTGAAATTTTCGACTTTTCTAAGTTTTTTTTCTTCAAATGCCGATAAAAAATTTTTGGGTGGCCAGAAAATCTTGAAAATTTAATACAAGGTTTCTTATAAGTTGTTCTTAAAGTGATAAAAAAAATCCAAAATCGTTAGTCACAATTTTTTTCTATAAGTGCTTAAAGTTCGAATTTATACGAAATATTTCAAAATTTAAATTAAATTTCATACTCTCATTATGCGTATGTTGCCTAATACTTTTTTTTATTAATAAACAAATACTATAAAGTAACCAAAGTAACATATAAAAACTATACTATTTGTTTCAAAATAGAATATAATATGACAATATTTAAATATAATATATTCTAAACTGACAAATCATCTTCGTTCAGAATCGTTTTTCGTATACAATGATACCTATCATTGCATTCAAATTTAACCTACCATAGTCCGAGGTCCACCTCACTCCCTAATATACAGTAGAGCGATACCCACTTACCCGCTTTTATTCGAATTGAATTTTAACTACAATATGTTTATAAAATTGTATCCATTATTTTATAAAAAATACTTAGAAACATAAAAATGCATTAAAATATAAAAAAAAAAATGCAAAATAAAAGTTACATTAATTTCTTGATGTATGAAATGAACTTTGTATTTTAAAATCAATGTTTTCAAACATTCAGAAAAAAATGTAATCTGCACTTTAATCCTTTCCCTACTTCTCAGTTATCAATTCATTCGATTCGGCTACATAGGTTGCTGTTAAAATGTTAACATCTTGTATTTTCCTAATCTAATAATAATTTGTGTATTCGTTAATAAATTCAATCAAATACAGATAAAAATTTATTTAAAAATCACTTAAAGAAATTAACTATATCAATTATTTAAAATTTCTTAAAAAGATTATTAGTATAAATTGTAAAATATACTAAATACAGTAATTATTAAATTTTGATTTATGAATATGTTAAGACAAATAATTATAATATAATGTTATGTATGTTTTAGATAACAATTTTTAAAAAAATACCATTACATTTTATACAGGATTATTAGAATGCCCACTACAATTTTTTTCCGCTTAAAAGGACGCAACACACACATGTGTTGTTTCCGTATTGCACGTGTAAAGTATAGCAAAAATTGTTTTGCATAGGATAAAACCATTCGTGTTGTAATGATAGTTTTGACTCCAAATTGGTATAAAATATAGTTGAAAACATTATCGGTGAAATATTGTTTTTATTTTTTGATATCACTAATACGAAAAAAAATTCTTATTGTTTCAAAATCTATTATTTTTTTAACTTGAATAACTTTTTTTTTAGTTCCGATATCGAAAAAATAAAAACGACGTTTCACAGCCAAAGTTCTCTTTTTATGTGGTGAAAATTATGTTTCTTAATAATGGCTGTTGTAGGTTTTTAAATACTTTCATTCACAAAATAGTTGTTGCAATGTTTTACATTTGTAAGACTGATACAATAACACATGCGGGTGTAGCGTCCTCTAAAATAATCAATTTCTTCAAATACTGATTTTTGAAATTTTTAATCTTACTTTAAGGTCATACTTTCAAATGCTTACATTTTCTATGTAATTTATAAGAAGTGTTTTGATAATAAGATCCTTCATCACTAAAAATTGTGTAACATAAGATTTTTCTTTTTAAATGTCGATGTATACATATAATGTTATTATTACTTTCTCATAATATTAAAAATATTATGAATGTTCAAAGTAATATGAACGAAATTTTAATTCACAAAATCATATTATACATGAAAATTTTTTGTGGGCTGTCAAAATTCTAAGTGCATATCTATAATAACACACGCATAATATTGTCGTAGTATAATGTTATTTATTCATTTATTCTTTGTCTGCGGGCCGTAGGTATACAATTTGTTCACGACTCGCCATTTGTTGACCCCTTGTCCTTGATTTAGGCTATTACACGTTATAGACAACAATAATTTTAATTTTGGCACTATTTCAACAGCATACTAACTATTTGACATGTTTATCTCTTATAGCTGAAGACTATTCTGACTTTTATGCAAGACGGAGAGCGTTACTATGACATTATGAACTAAACCGATTTTAGGTACTCTTTTCATCAAGGTTAAGAACATTTTTACAAGGTTAAATAGATTTGAACGGCAGCGCTGCACTTTTTAATAAATGTAGCCCAAACTAGTCAAGGAATATTTTTTACGCAATGTTCTCAAAATGTATATCTTGTATACTATA
Source organism: Schizaphis graminum (assembly GCA_020882235.1). NCBI lineage: Eukaryota > Metazoa > Arthropoda > Insecta > Hemiptera > Aphididae > Schizaphis > Schizaphis graminum. Next base: position 86,519,895 of record CM037033.1, on the reverse strand, counting down.
TATTATTATATTATAATATTACTTACATTGACGCCATCTTATATTTTCACATCAAGTCGCAGCGTGAAACACGTGAGTTAATGCCATATTTCAATATTCACCTACCCTTATAATTAATAACTTACTGTAGTTGTAGTAAATTAATCAGTAGTTATAAGACATTTACAAGCAATGTGGATACTCGTTAGGTTTTTTTTTTTTGTTCCGTTGTGTACAATATTTGGTGCAACTTTGTCACACATATCAGGTGCATTTTTCTAATCAACCAAGTGTAAAAAGTTTAATTTTTGCTAAATTAATTAGAAAAATTGAAGAATATTTTGCCAAAAAAAAGTATGATGTTCATAAAATAATAAATATCAAATTGCAATAATTATAACAAGATTTTATTAGAAAAGAGTGACTCGCAAATTTTAAAACTTCATTCTCAATATCTTGTAAATCTAAATATTACATTATTGGGTTTATATTTTGAAATTTTAAGACATGGGGGAAAGGATTACACAAAAAATAGTTCACTAATTCTAATTTTGTATATTACTTATAAACGAAAATTCACAAATTCTGAAATGTACTGTCCCATATTCTTACAATTAACTCGCAAAATATTGGAAAAAATTTTGAGTCACTATATCAAAGTAGGTTGGTCAATTTAAACTACGTGAGGTTTTCTGATTATGAAATTGTTCATACGAAAGATAAAAGTCCTTAAAAATAGTTTAGTGTTTATTTTACCGTATTATTTTTACAAATTATAAATATTGATGGATTAATAGTAATCGCTACAATTTGTCCATTCACCATAGCTCTCGTATCTTTCATGCCCTTTATCATTGACTTGAGTATACAAAGTTAAACTGTAACCAATTATTAGTTTCTAATAAATATTTCCTCTATTCTATATTACTTTTAGTGTCATAAGGTATATCAAATATAAATTATATTATAATTATATATATATATATATATATATTCGGTTAAGTTGTCAAAATTTAAATATTTAGATGATCGATTATGCATGGAGGGTAAAAGTTTATTTTTAAACTTGATTTTTAAAAATATCGCTCACTATATTTTGATAGTCTCATACAAAAAAAAACTATAAACAATTTAATACAAACATTTTTAAACAAATTATACTACTACAAATTTTTTTTTCTAAAAAAATTTATAATTAAATTATTTACGATATATTTTTTTAGCTTTAACATGATGAAAGTATGGTGATACATTATGTTCATCGAGTTATGAATACACCATAAGAAAACAATACTACTTATTAACTGTTTTTGGAACTTCCGTTACGCACTAATGTTTTGTAAACAATATTCGATGCTTTTATAAATAATTTACACTTGTTTCCATATCTCCGAGGAATACATTAATTTCGAAGAAAATATATCTTGAAATAGTAAGGGTTGTACGGTTATGTCTACTGCTACAGTACTATAAAGTATACCGCTGTATACCATCCCGGAATAGGGATACGCCTGGGATATCCTGAAATTCCTTAACACATATTTAGATAGGTATAAGCAAATGGATCGTACCTTTTTCCGTAATAAAAATCAGTTTCGAGCACGCATTGCATCGTAGGCTGATAGTGAAATCCATCACGACAGTATTTTCATTTCCGATTCCGAGAGAATATACGTTAGGATTTTCGAATAGAATAAAATATAAAGACAAACATGTAGGTCCTAAACAAAATTAAACTGTCAGTCGATAAAATTGATATTGATCTAACGGCAGTCGTATGTAAATAAAATATAGTATATCTAAGTCCATAACCTAAATCCAAACCACTACTATACAGCTCGCTGTTAATTTTCCATAGAGAATATTACATACTCACATTATTTACACAATGTATTTTCGGTTCATTTTCATTTCCTATTTACAGAGGTGGACTAATTCAAACTTAACTCATGTTAATCTAGGTGAACAAAAAGACGTTAAATTTTAAGTTAATATATTTTACTAAATAATAAATTGAACTTGTCATTAAAGTTAATACAATAAAAAATATTAACTTATCAATATTTAAAAAAAGTTAATCTACTTTTTTATTTACTGTATGGATGAAATTTATCACTATACTTTTTGCATAATATTAGAGAAACTTAGTATCTGCGTTCCCAGCAACATTCGATTTCAGGTCACTTTTTACATATGGACAAGTCCAACTGACTTTGCAGCTAACGCATCTTTCCTTAAAAATATGATGCACGTATACCGTATACGCTGCGTATACTTCATGATAAATTCATTCCTAGCCTATCTTTCTAATTTTACAAATTTTATTTATCTGTTAGCTATATTTGTAAAAGCCGCGACTGGCGTTAATTTATAAAATAAAATATTATTTATATAATATATTTTTATTTATTTAAACAAATTATCGCAATATTATTAATGTTTAAATCTTGTTAAGTCTTTTTACTTATTAAAGTTTCATATTAATTAAAGAAGAATTATTTTAACCTATTTATGTCTTGATACAACAATGCAGTTTTTGATTATTCATTATAAAATAATAATTGTGGCATACTGGCGTACTAGCTACGTTTCGTTACAATACCATGTACATCATACCATACCATTGTTTATAAATTTTCACACAATGTTATTTGTTTGTTATATAAAAAAATATTTAATATGAATTAATTGAATGAATGATTTTATTGATAATAATATTTATAAGTAATATCCATTTTCAACTACATTGTTGTGTATCGTTCATTTTAAAAGAGTTAAAAAAAACTTGCATAAATAATATTTTAGAATTAATTAATTATATAAACAACTAGAAATAATAAATTAGTTATAATTTATATCAATAAAAAAAACTGTTAAATAATTTTTTACAAAAAAAATTTAATTTAATACTTTTTGCATAACAGAATATTATGTGTAAAAATATAGATAATGGTATATTGGGTGTTTATACGATATAGTAACATAACATGGTTTATATAAACTGTGAAAATCCTTCTTTAAAAAAGGTGCTATAAAACCTAACCTATTGCTTTTATGGATGGAAAATAAAAATAATTTCAGTTAATATACTATATAAAAATAATAAGTTTTGTATTCGGTAAATAATTTCGTGCGAGACTAAAATAATTTAAAATGATGCAAGAAGAAAGTAATACTCGTATAATATTAAAATAGCAATAACTAATAATATAATGCAATGAATAATATATAAATATTTTTAAACTATTATAAAAATTATATTTAGTTGATATTTTCGTTTTAAACTCTGTTCTTTAGCATAATTTAACAACATAATTATTGACTAAAAAATGGAAGACATAATATGAAAACTTAATCTCCTCCAAAATTGTATTCAACAAGTGAATACTAATTAAATATTATTGTTTTCTATAATTTTGAAATAAAACCTGATAACAATTATTGGAAAAAAACATTTTTTTTTTCGTATACTTACTGCATTACTAGTTAGATTTTTATTATTGTTCTGTGGTATTTCTGATAAGTGATAAAATCATTAAAAGCTAAAATTAAAGTGGCTAAATATTTTTCATTCTAGAAAAATAAAAACTTGTGCATAGCAGATATGATTAAAGTTATAGTATTCCAACAATAAAGGTATCACGATTTTTTTTTTAAATTTACAGCGAAGTGAAACTTTATTTTAGTAAGTACCTAAGTACCATACGATGATTTGAAACTTGGTCGAGATTGACCATAAACCAGTGCAACTAATTAATTTTTCTTCGTTATCTATGCTGCATATTGAAAGAGATAAAATATCTAATAATTTAACTATTAATGATATAATATATTGTAAATATATTTTCCATAAAAGAATTCCATATTTTTATAAATAATAAAATATATACACTTAAATATAATAATTTTTTATTATTTACTATAATTGAAGGGCAAGGCCGCAAGGGGACTTCACCTACTACTTTTAGATTCTGAACGGAGTGATGAATGTATTGATTTTACAATGATGTGTGTTTTTTTTTTTTTTTTTTTTTGTGTCTGTGTACAGCATAACTAGTCGCAATAATGCTTCAATTTCAAACTTTGGGATAGGTTTCCGATGGCAAAGTGGATATCCTTGGTGCATTATAGAGGTGAAAAGTAAACATTTTCCAACAGTTTTCAAAAAAATCGAGAAAAACAAAAAAAAAATGACAGAAAAACGAGAATTTTTACGCAAAACCAGTTTTCGACAAAATCGAATTTTTTATTTTGCTAAAACTCAAAAACTAATCGATTTAAATACTTGAAATTTTTACCAAATGTTTATATTAGCGTTCTCCATACACAGTTAAATTTTCAAAGAATTTTGAATTTTTTTGAGCTATTTATAGACAATTGAAATTTTTAATTTTTTTTAGTATTTTTTTTAAAAATAACGATAACATTTTTTTGGCCGGCCAGAAAATATTGAAAATTTAATACAAGATTTCTTATAAGTTGTTCTTAAAGTGGTACAAAAAAATCCGAAATCGTTAGTCACAATTTTTTTTTATAAGTGCTTAAGTTCGAATTTATACGAAATATGTCAAAATTGCGAAAATTTGCAAGTAATTTTGTGGTTAAAAAATTTTACTTTTATAACTAAGTTTTGAAAATTTGATACAAGATTCTCCATACATTTTTCTTCAAATATCTGTAAAAAAAACTCTACCGGATTCAGACAAAAAATTTTTATGTGTGTTTGAAATTTAAATTTTTACAAAACCACGTTAAATAACGGATTAGCCTCAAACGATTTTTGATATTTGTTGTTATTCAAATAGTATAAGTCATAAATACTTGAAAATTTTTCCAGTTATTTAGATTGCCATTTTCTCTACATGATTTGATTTTCAAAATATTTTGACTTTTTTTGAGCTATTTATAGGCATTTGAAATTTGAAATTTTTTTTTATTTTTTTTTTATAAATGTTGATAAAAAAAATTAAGCTGGGACAAATTACTTGAAAATTTAATTGAAGGGTTCACATAACTTGTTCTAACTCACATTCAAAAATTATAAAAATACATAGGCACAATCTTTTTTTATTAGCATTTGAAGTTCAAATACTGACAAAAATTCGTCAAAATCGTGAATATTTTTAACTATTTGGTAGTTAAAAATTTATAAATATTTTACTATCAAAAGCTAAGAATTGAAAATGTAATACTATGCTGTCCATAAGTTAAGCTTAGAATAATTATAAAAAAGTTTGAGAATTATTCAATTTAAAAAATTTTACAAGTGTTTAAAGTTTTAATTTTAATTTGAAATCAAAAATACACGTGTAAAATAATGTATTACTACTAAATAATTTTCGATTTTTGTTATTTTTAAAAAATTACTAAACGTAAGATCTTGTAACTTTTACTTAAATGTTTGAATTAGTTTCAAAATAGAATGTAGGACAATATTTAAATATAATATATCCTAGACTGACAAATCATCTCCGTTCAGAATCGTTTTTCGTATACAATGATACCTATCATTGCATTCAAATTTAACCTACTCTAGTCCGAGGTCCACCTCACCCCCTAATGTACAGCAGAGCGATACTCACTTACCCGCTTTTTTTAAATCAATATTATAGAGGTATTAAGTTTAAAAAATATAGAATATTACACATACGAATATAAGGTAAATTCATTAAACACAGCATTAAAAACCACAGCTGGTTAAAAATCATTACCTCAATGTATGTACGGAAATACTTTTTCTTACAGATTCTTTAGATCAGTTTATTCGTCTTAATATAATGCACTTAAATTCTTTCAACTTTATTTTCATGTATAATATACTAATAAAATAGTTATAGTGGTAAGTTAGTTTTTATTGTGTAATATTCATAATAACATTTTGTTGTAATTAATTGCATTCCTTATATTAGTTATATTGTCTTCATTTGGTCTAAAATTTTGAATATCATAATACATTTGATAACAATCAAAACTTACATTTACCATAAAATGATAACCTAGAAGAAAAACTCTACAACTATTTATATTTTTATAACTTCCATGTATTTTACTTTTACTTACTTTAAGTAAACAGCATACAAAACCATATTGCTTAAATGCAACATCGAATACTTCACAATTTTAAGTTTTATAGAAAAAATTAAAAACTTATTTATTTAAATAAATATCAATTAAAATATTAATAAAGAATTTATTCAAGAGGTAGAGGTAACTACTTTGATGTACAGTACGTAATATATATATATATGCAACACACTTATCCTGTTTATTAAAATCAAGTGACTGTCGATTTTATATCTAATTCTATTCAATTAAAGAGTAGTAGATTAGTTATTTCCACAACACGAACCGCTTTTGAGAACTGGGTTGTTGAATTGATACAAATAAAGTTTTCCAAGTTATATTTTACAAGTCCAAACTTATGACCCGCATCCATAAACTAATACAATATTGAACACAATATAGCAACGTATACAAGATTTATTAAATGTTTAAATATTGTTAATGTCATACAATATAGTATCACCTGAGTAATCCTGTACTTAAAGGTAGTATATTGAAGATCACAGGAGTAGCGGAATACGAGTTAAAACAATTGAAATATTATGATTTATCTATAATATAAGGTAAGTTATTATACCTATAGTAAATATAATTAATTATTTTAATTAAAAATATAAAATGACTGTTGTCTCAACTTCACAATTATTCGAACTCGATTGACTGGCTATGGCAATAATTTTATATTATCGTATTCTACGTTTCTGCGATCTGGCTACCTAAGCAAATTTGCAGAGTGTGACATAAATGACGAGTCAGTAATGTGTAAATCGTTACAATATATTATATTCATATATGAATTAAGCTCTACAACAATTATTTAATTTTATTTTATTTAAATAAAAAAACAAAAAAATATGGTAAAAAAAGTTTCATTATTTATTGTATAATTTTCCGACACCATTATCAAAATAGATTATTATAATATAATATATTGTGTGTGTTTCAAGTAATTTATTTTTTTGGATACACCTGAGAACGGCGAAAAATTGATACCACAACTTCATTTAGTAATTTTGATATTTTTTGATCCATTAAATGATCTGTTATCGCTAATTTCACAGAACATTCTGTATGCTTCCACATGTAAAAATATTTCATATAAACATCATTATTTTATTATAATATTCCAAGTTCATCCACTTTTTTTAACACGTTAACATTCTCTTGTATTTCGGGTGTTAGGTTAGGTTAGGTTAGCCTTGTAAATATTGATAGAATTACAGTTGTGATATGAACAGACAACACGTTTAAAAAACATACAAATGCCGGTAAACCTAGATCAGCTATTTTTTGTTTTAATACGTCATATTATTTTAAATAGCCATGCTAAATATAACGATCGTTCGCCACCAGTCGACCATTTCAGATAATAATATTAATGCCATTATATGGAGACTACGGGTCATCATCATTGGCCTATTGAAAGCATTAAGAAAAACAACTAGCGTTTTATTTACTAGTTTTTCATTAACTTAAAATAAATATTAAGAAAATAATATGATATATATCACCTGTCCTTGGATTCAATATGTTTAATGTTTTTAGTTTTGTAATGTGTCAATGTCCAATAGTCTGTACTTTTTTCATCAGCATCAAATTGTGTAGTTGTAATTCTACCACTACTTCGTCTAACGGAAATTGAATTTGTAATATCATTCCTAATTCTTTTATCTTTAAACACTTGATAAATTTTTTCTCGATAAGAAACGTTCTACAAAAAAATAATTTAATTATACATTTAATGTGCTATAATTCTATTATATACCACTTACCTTTTTGTATTTTTTAATCGGAGTTTTCATTTTCTTCATATCTTTCCACTTTTGACTAGTCGACTTTTTAATTGATTTTTTATCTGCTTCCACAGTGTCCAGCTATAGTTAACATTAACGATTGTCGATTAGTTAATGTTTGGTTTGTAAACAATTTTACTTTTATGAAATATTAAACTTTAAATTAAATAAACTATGTATTAATGTTTGCCTCTATTAAAATATAATAAAAAAAAAAAATTCTTCATACTTACAATAGACGATTTTTCATCATCACTTCTATCTGAATAACTTGACATTTTTTTAGTGTTTTAGAAGATGTTTAACTAAATAAAAAAAATTAAAAAATTATGTGTATGAAAACGTAAAACATGAAATACATGAATAGTATGCTGTAGACTGATGAAATACAACTGAATATGCTGTGATAAAGATTTTTAAGCTTTTTGTAATGTAGTGTCCCCATCCGTAACACACGGCGTTATATACATTATAATTTGAAATAATAGTCCCAAGGTTAGATATATCGTGGCATAAGGTGGTAAAACATCATAGGCAAGCGCTAAAATAAGTATACCTACCAAAATCCAACAACAATATACTCATATTTATATTTTACAGGATATCATATGTATTACCAAACGGAAAACATATATGACATATAACATATTATTATGTATTGTAAATTTAAATAAAATTATATATTATATATTATTATACAATATTATAAGTACACCTACGTCTGTTTTGATTCTAATTTGGGGCCTATGACCGGTTCTATCGACTTCCATGAACTATGGCAATAGTCAAGAACGCGTTGATATATTATAATATGACGGTTGCGGTGGCTAATCAAATCGCGTCAGAAGCGTTTTGCTGAGCGCTTTCGAGGACTATGTAAAACCGTCGTGACCGCATTGAGTGTGGAAAAAACTGGCTTATTGTTTATATTATTTATTGTAGTTATTGTAAATTCTTCTGATTAAATCATGATCAATGACATTTTATATTACCTAACTCTCTCTTTTTTACTTTTATCTGGACATGCTCCTTTTACATCGCTTGTACTGACTGCGCGCCACTGGCGCGGGCGCCGCCACTATATAGAATGGTTAACATTAAAGGAATAGAAAAAGTTATCATCTATCTTAACATGTTTAAGATATATCATAGTAAAAACAAAAAGCAAATAGTTGAAACAACGAATTTAATAAATAAAAAAAAATAAATTTAGATACGAGTATGTAAATTATCCGCTATAACAATATTATAATTGTATTTACATATTAATGTGCAGACCAGTAGCGGCTCGTAGTAATTTAGCCTAGGAGTGTGAATAAGTGCGATGAAAAAACTAAAGAACTATAATAAATCATACAAAAAATTCACTGCCCATCATAAGCTTCTACATAATATAGCCGTCGCGCCGTCATAATGATAATAATATTATTACTCGTATATTAATATTATTAAACCTACAGTTTATATGAGAAATTGCGGTATTATTATAAGTGATTCACAATGTCGCACAAGCTGCGGCGTTGCATAAACGCATATAGTTATCCAATACTCATATAATAACATGGCGAGTTCATAACGAATTTATAATAAACTATGAAAATAATTTTAATAATAATTAAAAATATATTTAATTGTTAATTTGTTAAGAGGACATAAAATCCGTATGTGTTGTCTCCGTCTTACACAGGGGTGACATACCAAATATTCGTTCACCATTTTCAATATTGTGCTGTTAGTTTTGATATTAGAGTGAACTGACATATATATTATTATAAAATTGAACGGATATAGAACATTGATTTTGATACGACTGATATTATACTGACTCATATTGTATGACAACATGTTATTCCAATAACAAATAATTTTCGAATAATATTATTTATACAACGATTATTTTCTGATATATTTAAAATAATTATAGTAAATATCTATTTTTTAAACATGAAAAGTAAGCATAGCTTAATCTTGTAGTTAAACAAAAAAGTTAACATTTTTACGTATTTCAAATAAGAAAAATTATTTTTAGTTAAAAATTCGTAACATTGTTAGTATTCATACCATATATTTGAATATTTAATATTAGATTCCTAGAAAGTTTTAATCACAGAAATTAAAAAAAAAAATTGAACGTAATTTTACTTATATTTTTATTGAATATCTTAAAATGTAAACGTTGACAAAATTGGATATCCACGAGTAGAATCAATTTCTCAATATTCGATTTTCTGATTTGGTTGTAATAAAAAAAAATTAATAAACAACCATAATAGATATTCGAAATTTTCATAAAAAACTGAATATAAATATTTTTTGTACAAGATACAATTTTTAATATTTATATAAGTATTATTTTCTGAAATATTTAAAAATATATATATTTTTTTTTATTGAAAAGAGAAAAGGGGCTTCAATATTTGAGATTATTATAGCTTTGTGAAAATTTTATATTGTGTATTTTACATTAATTTTTAAATTTAAAAATTACAAATTTAAACATTGAAACATTTATAAATCATGTATGTTATTGGTCAAAGGTCGTATATTATAATATTAATTTTTGTAATAAAAATTAAGATTTATACCAAGTAATTTAAACTTAAATTGTTGGGATTCATACATAAGTTATTGGATAGCTATTATAATCCAAGAGATCATAAAAAAATTTTTAAAAAATGCGAAATCCCATACAATTCCTATAGCACTGTAATATTATCGCATTATATAATAATATTAACCACATGTTTTAAAATGTATCGACAACCCTCTAGCATGAAATGATACTCGTATAATTTAAAAAAAAAAACTATTAGGTAGATATTGAAATTAAACAACAATACAGTCTCGACCTACTATAGGGTCGAATTATTTAGTTATTTAGAATCATAAAGATCATTGCGTTTATAAATGTAAATATTATACAAAAGAGCAACTATTATTATAGTATTATATATTTTTTTTCATCGGCGCCGCTTTCGAACAACCACCGCATAAATGTATTAGTATAAAATGAAAAAAAAAAGAAAACATTTAATAAATGGTCGGGAAAAACCCCCGTTAGCGCGAAAGTCTTTCGGGCTTTCGGTTCGTTGGCTCTCGTATTATCATTATACGATAATATGAAATAATTTGAGTTTCTTTCCCTCTCTTCTTTTTCTAATACGACTCAAAAGTAGTGCGGAGGGCTGTTTAATTTTTTTATCCTGTTTAATCCGAATTCCTGCGGTATTATTATTTTTATTTTTTCATTAGAGCGGCATAATATTATTGTTCTTTCGAAACATAATAAATAAAATGAAAATATGAAAGCTTAGAATAGAACTGTTGAACGGATGTTTAGTATGACATTATTTTTGCCCATCGATTGGATTTTTCCAATTTCCCAATAAATATATATTATATATTGTATGTTGTAATGATATAAAAGACTCTAAATTATCGAGGACGATTGATTATATGTCTTTAAATAAATTACTTATTATATTATAATTTGGTTATATTACCTCTCCGGTCCTTGTAATGACTTGCATGTTGAAACCACGGTTCGCGTTCAAGATATTATATAAGGTGACCGATTTATATTTTAAAATGATAAGACCTTTATTAATTCACTACTGTTAATTTTATTTAACTTTTTTTAACCCAATTTAACATATGTATTTTAATTTATTACAAACGTTTATAACTAACTTATTATGTCTTATTGCATAAACGATCTGCATAGTCTTTTACACTCGCCTTTGACCGACCGTACAAAAAAACGGCTGCAATACGATTGCGCGTGGTCCTTATCAACGGTACCTTTTTAGATGTACGATTGCGCGTGCTAAATTATTTTTGTTGCCAAATATACAGATTATAAGTACGCTTATAGAAACTCAGGCAGAATCCGTCTCTAAATTATCAACCATTTCCAAAGGCAAAATCAAGCCAAAATCAAAGAAAGAAATAAAGAAAATCGAATTTGTGAGTAAACAACACGAAGAATATCTAAAAAATAAAACACCAGAAAACTATTAGGTACTTAAGTATGTAGCCATAACTGGAAATAGGTATCAGGGCTTTAAAATTTAAATTTTTTTCGATATCTATTCGAATATTTTATATTATTTTATTACAACGATTTTTTTATTGAATATTTTTTTACTTTTGAGGTACTTCTGAGTGTGAATATAAAGTATCTGTTATTTTTTGTAACTATTTGTACTATTTGTAACTTTTTATACTATTTTTGACTGATTAATTGTTGTATAACGCACGTTTATAATGTTATTAGAAATAAATACAATAACACATATACGACAAATAACAATTTTTTTTATAATTTTTTTAATAATAAGTTGGCAACGGCGCATCCAATTTCATGCGCAATCGTACGCTTTTGAATAGTCAAAAACATGTTCTTTATTATTTCTGCACTGCGCGCAATCGTATGCCCAAAAAGGTAAAACGCGCGCAATCGTACTCCACCGAAAAAGACAATAATAACGCGTATTGGACTTTGACCGAAAACTGAAATCCTTATACATAATGCTGTGTGTGTAATATCTTATCGTTATATTTTGTCCTATTCAATATCTTTAACTTATTATTAACCTTAATGGCTTACAATTATTATAATAATTTTATTATATATTTTAAATTTAAAAAGGATATGATGACTTAGATGCATATCATTACAATGTAGTATGGGCATTTTTTTTTCAAATAAGTTAATATAGCTGAAAATATTATTATTCAGAGTATATATCATATTCAATTGCATTATATTTTATTTTTTATAATATATTATATTCGTATCGTTTTGTAGTTTCCTTTGCGTCTTGGCCATATCTAGGACGTAAATTTCACATTAAATTATTCTATTATCGTTTCACCATTAACGCGCTTAAGGTCTGGAGTTAAATTTCTAAGAAGATATTCAATAGCCTTTTTGCATAGTAATTAAATTATTCGTAAAATCATTTAGTTTCTGAATGCGTGATAATTCCGCCATTTAGTTTGTCTAGGCTACAGATATTATAATCTATTCAATATGATTAATTATGTGACCGAAATAATTAACAACGTTCGGCCACGACCGAAGAATATTATTTGATGACCGCGATCGATTAATCGTCAAAAACCTCATCATGACTTAACAGACGAGATTTGACGGTTTATTAAATTATGTCCAGCTGCCAATCATTTAGCTTATATTTATAGGGGATAATATGCGTATGAAACTATCGGGAAAATTGTTATCAGTGACTCACTGAGGTGTTCCTAAAATTATATCACCAAAATCAGTTTAACACATAAATCAGTTATGCCTATATATCTCTATGTTTTTACATTGACATTTTGACATGCAAAAAAGAGGGATGTGCCTGTGGAAATGAAAAGGAGAGGGGAATCGTTCACAGATTAAATCGTAGTTTATAAGTTAGTCAATATAAGATACAGCCTTGAGCCGACCTGTTTATGTATTTAAATGGCATTTTGTTCACGTCGGTCCGTGCAATTATTACAGCTTTTAAAAATATTTGTTTTTTCAACTCTAATAATTTGTTCTACAACAACTATCTACAACTCTAATTCTCCATCGTAAAATTTTTAAATTGAATAATCCTCAAACTTTTTTATAATCATTCTATGCTTAACTTATGGACAGCATAGTATTACATTTTCAATTCTTAGCTTTTGATAGTAAAATATTTATAAATTTTTAACTACCAAATAGTTAAAAATATTCACGATTTTGACGAATTTTTGTCAGTATTTGAACTTCAAATGCTAATAAAAAAAAATTGTGCCTATGTATTTTTATAATTTTTGAATGAGAGTTAGAACAACTTATGGGGACCCTTAAATTAAATTTTCAAGTAATTTGTCACAGCTAAATTTTTTTTATCAACATTTATAAAAAAAAAATTGAAAATTTCAATTGTCTATAAATAGCTCAAAAAAAGTCAAAATGTTTTGAAAATCAAATAACGTAAAGAAAATGGAAATCTAAATAACTGGTAAAATTTTCAATTATTTACGACTTATACTATTTGAATAACAACAAATATTAAAAATCGTTTGAGGCTAAACCGTTATTTAACGTTGTTTTGTAAAAATTTAAATTTAAAACACTCATAAAAAATTTTTGTTATAGTCCGGTAGAGTCTTTTTTACAGATATTTGAAGAAAAATTTATGGAGAACATTTTACCAAATTTTCAAAACTTAGTTATAAAAAAAAAAATTTTACGATTTTTCAACCACAAAATTACTTACAAATTTTCGCAATTTTGACACATTTCGTATAAATTCGAACTTTAAGCACTTATAAAAAAAAATTATGACTAACGATTTCAAATTTTTTTTATCACTTTAAGAACAACTTATAAGAAACCTTGTATTAAATTTTCAAGATTTTCTGTCCGGCCAAAAAAATTTTATCGTTATTTAAAAAAAAAATACTAAAAAAAATTAAAAATTTCAATTGTCTATAAATAGCTCAAAAAAAGTCAAAATTCTTTGAAAATTTACCTGTGTATGAAGAACGCTAATATAAACATTTGGTGAAAATTTCAAGTATTTACATCTATTAGTTTTTGAAAATAGAAATTCGATTTTTTTGAAAACTGTTGGAAAATTTTTACTTTTCACCTCTATAATGCACCAAGGATATCCACTTTGCAATCGGAAACCAACCCCAAAGTTTGAAATTGAAGTATTATTTCGACTAGTTATGCTGTACACAGACACAAAAAAAAAAAACACACATCATTGTAAAATCAATACATTCATCACTCTGTTCTGCAGAATCTAACATTTAACCAATCAATAAAAGATATTATATTCAAAATTTGGTTTTTCTTTTCATTTATAATTTTTCACGTGTGAATAAATACAATGGAATATATCTATTTTTACGGGAAAGATTTGAACATATTATAATAAGGTTCTTCATACATAGTTCATATAATTCAACTAAACAACATTGTTTTACAGAAATTAGATAATTAAACAAAAAATACCGATTTTAGTTATTGTAATTTAAAAATAATATTCGTGCGGGTACTTAAAACTTATAATGTAACGTATATTATTATATTATATTTTATACACTTAACTACTTAATAGGACGCCATACCCACATGCGTTTTCTCTGTCTTACTAACGTACACCATAACAAATTTTAATTCAGCAAAATACATTTTATGATGTTAGCTTTAATATTAGAGTAAATTTACCTACTATCAAATTTAAAATTAAGAATATTATCTAAAAAATGACAAAGGCTTTTAATGATAATATTATTTTAAAGGGAGTTACAGCTATGTAAAATATAACAACTTTAAAATATTCATAACTCACTTTAAAATGATAATATCAATAAAATCATATGTCATTGTCTAGATAATATTCTTACCTTTAAATATGAAAATAGGTAAATTTACTCTAATATTAACTAACATCACAAAATGTATTCTGCTGAACGAAAATTTGTTATGATGTATGTACGTTAGTAAGACAGAGACAGCACATGCAAGTATGGCGTCCTCTTAATTATAACATGTTTAAATAAAATTGTTCGGCGAATATTTATTTTTATTGACGTATTAATAATAGTATAATAAATTAATTAAATAAAAATATATATTACTTACGAAATATAATTAGTAATAAAGATTTACACTAAGAATTGTTTTTTATATACAATGATTTATCACCAAATTCAAATTTAAGTCATATACATTAATTATACACTACAGTGATTTACTAAATTACGAGGTTCACTCGGCATCTACTATAATAGAAAAGCGATTACCCATTTCCCAACTTTTTTGTCAAATATGGATTTATTTCTCTCTTTTAAACTTCGAATTATAAACAAATACTATAAAGCAATGTAACGATAATATTATTATTCTATACGTAACTATTAAGCGCATTTAGTATTGACTAATCACAATTCACAACAATAGAGCGCGCTATCCAGCCACGGTAATTTCCCCCTAAGATACATTATACAAACAAGTACTAGGCTTAAACTATTCTATAATATACGTCCTGTGGTTGCGGAAGTACATATAGGAGACCGTGTCCACCTAAAGATAGTCTTGGAATATCAAATCGAGTAAATAATTCGTAACTCCTTGTCCGACTAAAAGTCTGACATAACGCATAAGTGTGAGTGTGACAGTACGTGCTATATGCTATACCGCCAGCAGTCACTGGACCAGTCTCGACCGCCGATCGCGCCGCCCGGTTCCTATATTTGAATGTGTGTGCAAACACCGCACGAACGATAATTCCGGTCGTGCTCACCGCCGTGCCAGTGGCGTATTTAGGGGCAGGTTATGAGGCTAGAGCCTAGGGCGGCTTATTTTTGAATTCAAGAGATAGTTACTTGGAAAAATTAATTTAATACATTTTATAAATTAATATGTTTCGATTATTGATACATGTGGCATGTCGTTTAACAGGTTAATGTGAAAAAAATTTATGAGTGTTTGCCTTATAATCAGTTAAATTTTTTATTTTTAGTAAATTCAGTTTCGAATTTTTGAATGTATAATATTGCATAATCAATATGAGGTTTTTTTTATATGATTTTGCTATTGATATTATTTATGTTTACTATGATTATACAAGTTGATTTTTCAATTTCCAGTGTTATAGAACTGTACAAGAATCAAATTTACAAGTAAAGAAAACTATAAGGCCTGCAGAAATATGTATTTTTTTTAAATTTGTTTGTTTTAAAGATTTTATATAAATTATTTTAATAAAAATGTGCATAAAAAAATGTATTATGAAAGACCAAATATTGTTAATTCCTTGGTACCACGAGGTGAGGATAGGAGCGCCAGAATAATTTAGCCTATGAGCGCCAAAAAGCTAAATACGCCACTGCATCGTGCGATATCCAAGGTCAAGACTATTGACGACTATAATACATATAATATATTTATATATATTAATACACCGTAGCGATTATCGTATACGCTGCTATCCGTGAGTACACAAAAACTGTATATATGTTTGTGAATGATAATTTCTTTTAATGATTATATCGTATATTGTGTAATTAATAATGTGTAATATTTCATATTGTATTCAGAGTAAATATTAATATATTCGCGAATAATAAAATTGTATTGTACAGTTGATAATGTTCAACATTTCATATTGTATTCAAACTATATCTCATACTCTAATATAACTACGTAATTATATTATATAATAAGCAACATTTTAAAATCGCGTATTTATTTTATATAAACTATATTATACGTGGTGCAGTATAATAAACAAATAAACAAATGTCATATTATATTCAAATTAAAAGCTAATATATAATATATATATGTGTGTAAAGAAATATTTTGTATTGATAATCTTTTATGATTTAATAAAATAATTAATATTCAATCTATGCATATATAATTTGTTCTAACAAGAACTGGCGCCTAACCTACAGAAATATACCATTACAGCAATCATATCCAAATAAAATAAATTATTATGTTATCGTTTGAGACAGTCGATGGACATAGTATTATCTTATTCATAGTAAAATTATAGACTCGTAAGTCATATAATATTATTTACACAATATTCTGCCATCGAACGTCGTTAGGAACAACTAATTTTTAACTTAAAATCAAAATAATAATCAGAATCAGATATTGAGATAAATATAATATACAATATGTACAAGACGATATTTATTACGAAATGGTTATTAATTATTATTCATAATATTATTCTGACGATATGTGGCCGTGACCTGCGTTGTAATACATTGTGCATTCCAGAGCTTAAATAAAACATAACAATATAATACTATTCTCGGTAAAATATATCATATTTTGTAGGCGTTTAAATCTGGTTCTCATGGGCGCTTTTAATTAATTCAAAGTTTACGAGATTAAATTCCTGGTGAACTTAAACCGCGGCTCCGAATTCCTTCAGTATTGTTAGATTGCTATCAACATGAAAATTATTTACTTATAAATGATATCATATCACGCGACAGATGTCGTCTCAAGTGACAATTATATTGTCTTGTTACCATTATACGGCTGTCGTGACGATAATTAAACACTGCCGAAGTGTTTTAAAAGGCTTGCCATCGATGGTGTTATATTTTGTTGGGATTAAAATATTATAGTCTAATAAAAAACGAATAGGGCCTATAGAAACATTTCGAGAGCAATTTTTGAGTGGCAATAATTTTTATTTTTAACCGTGTTTACTCGACACTGTTTTGCATTTAAATTTTAACACACTCGATATTCTCTAATTTTTTTAGCCAAAATTGTAATTGCTAATTTTTGATACTTTGTAGCTTGTATCCCTTGATATAATCGATAAGTGTTTTATTAGTAATTATAGATAATACAATAAAAGTACCTATAGATTATATTTGTTTATTTATTTATTTATTTATTTTAGCTCACTACCCATAATATTAATATATGATTACAATTAGTCATCAGTATCATAATTTTTTAGATATAGATTGAAATTACGTACAAATTATTTATTATTTTCAATTTATTTTTAAAAAAGTTCAAGAAAGTTTCATTATTTGTAATACATTTTTATTAAACGTAAAATGACTTTAGTTACTAAAATATACGTATGTAATATATAAATTATAATATTAATCATGAACTATGAGTAGACTGATTAAAGAAATCAACATAAAACAAAAAATATTAATATCAAATGATACAGAAAATAATGTATTAAATTTACTATAATTGCAATCGATTTAAATAAAAGTGTAAACTACTTCATAAAACTTTCTGTGTAGTAAAACTAAAAAAATACTTTTCATAGTAAAATTTGCATGGTTGTATAATGTCATAATAGTCCAGTTTTTTACAGTGCACCAATTACCAAAAAAATTCCACAAGAATAATAATGGTTTTTGCCTGTTCAGAAGTCTCTATATTTAATTAAATTATTTTAAAAATGATATACGTTTTCCAATCCGCTTAACACATTATATTTGGTGCAAAATTTTATTTTTGGTATTTATTATGTGAGGTGGGAAAAATCCAAATAGGTAAATAGCGTTTTTTGATTCAAACGGATTTAGTTGACATTTTTAGAACGGACGTATGAAATCGTATACATTTAATACTCGATATTTATATATATATAAAAAAAGTGAAATGTGGTGGAGCTGTGGTAACGTACGTGACACAACGTACACTGACAGTCAATTTCTTCTAAAATTCGGTATATCTGAGACTGTCGTCCTAACAAACTACCAAATGTACCACGCAGAATTCTCAGAAATGATTAGATATAAAGTTTGAGTAAGTATCACGTCAGTATCCGGTTTCCAATCAACGAAGAAAGGTCATCTTGTTTACCGAGGTCGTGAGTCGATCGTGGCACCTTATCGGATCCATGTATACAAATGTCAAATGTTCCTGAACAACATTTTTCCCCTATAACACACGGTATTGTTAAAAGCAGTAATCCCGAATTTATGACAATAACGCGGGTAATGCTATAAAAATATGATCCAACCACCAATCATGTATATAATATAATATAATATGTATATGATTCATATAGTTTTATTTATTTAAGTTAAAATTCATGAAAAATTAATTCAAGATTTGTAATCAGTTTTATAATATAAACCAATTTAAGAATATCAAAAATCATCCACGTCCACATATTTTTAGAAGATTAAAAATTAAATAGTTTTTAAAATTGTAAAAATTACAAATTATTTTGTAATTAAAACAGTATACATTTTAATTTTTCATAGATAAAGATACACAATATATTATTACAATTTTACAAGATTTCTCACCATAATTAATTTTTACAGGGACTTAAAAAAATATCAAAATCACTCTTACACAATTATTTTTCTGTAGTTATTTAAACTTCAAATGTACTCGTAATTAAATATTCAAGTATATGCAACGGTTATTATCATCAAAAAAGTTATGTTTGTTTCGTCAAAGAACCCTTTTTCGATGATATAAAATATCTACAAGTATTTGAAAATATTATGACCTTTAATTTAGTATAATATTATATATTATGAACGCCAAAACTTAAAGAGTTTGATAATACTATTTAAACTTTTATAAAAGAAATAATAGTGGTTGAGCATGCTCGATAAATCTCGATATATCCCGTGCTACAATTGTGTATATTACATACGCACCTACCTAACGAGCGAAAGACAATATAATATATAGCCAACGTCGAACGATTCGATTTTTCTCTCGCGTAATATCCGATGAGATGGCGACAAAACGACATCCATGCACGGTTTCCATCTTATCGATATATTACGGATGTTGTTGTAGGTATACCTATAATGTCCCCAAACAGAGCTAGAAACAAAATACGGAAATCCCAGTGCACTATACATCACGACAATAATAGACAGTGTATCTACGGTGTACGTAAAGTGGCCCTCTAAATGTATTTTATTTTCTTTCGCAAGTCTATTGTTATGCCGCGTTGTCCGCACGCCAAAAACGACAAACGAAATACAAATTATGTAAATTTAGATTCGATTGACACGCGGGGTGGTAATCGCATCACGAAATCACGTCACGTATTAATGATAAAATATTTCTATATTATGGTCGGCACATAGACACACATAGTACCTATAGTCATAACTCGGTATAGCTATCGAAAATCAAATTTTCTTTCATCTAATGAAACATCGAATGTGATATCTTCAACCGAAACCTAACCGAGTTGTCCACAATAGGATAGCAAAAAAAGTTGCAGATGTTACAATAACGTTATACGAGATAAATTACGATTGGAATTATAATAATAATAATTTATTTCACTGATAACAGTAATTTTATTATTACAATTAGCAGATATAACAATAACAATATTTGATTTACTCAAATAGCTTGTGGCTGTGATATGAGTAGAATTAATCAATTAAAATAATTAGCTACCACAAAACAAAACAGGTAGGTACATAATAGTTGACGAAATATTATATAAAATGTCACTGTCTAAACAAAAATTTATACAAAACGAATATATTAAATCTATTTTATATTTGAAGGTCTGTTGTGTGACGAACGCGTATAATGACTGAGTTGTATATTAAAAAAGCCTAATCGGGTTCGACCCTAAGAAGCTACTACTGTATACTTAACAGTTAACAATAATTAACAACTAAAAATGTATAAAATACAATGTATTTCTTTATTGTAAAAATAAAATGTATGTTAGTTATAATATGGTAAATTGTTCAGCCTTATTTATTTATTTTATAGCAAAAAATCTAAGCATTATATCCCATATCCTGATCATTAATGCATTTCTGATTAAATTCAAAAATTAAAAAATTAAAGTTTTAATATTATCTGTAATATTGTGTTTATAATAAATAGGAATTTCGCATTTATAATATACTGACTTGTGTCCCATATTAGATATTATATACAAAACCTATTTTACAGTAGAGTTTTGTTAAAAGTATATTTTACTCCATACTCGTATAGTCGTATGTTGTTTCTAGTTAATGAAATAACGTAAGAAGCAAATTGTATAGACGAAAGTATCCCATAAACACTGTTCATTTTAATGTTTGAGAGAATTTACTTAAGTCAAATATAAAGGCAAGAATATTATCTAAGAGCCTAAGAAGTAAATTATGAGCATCATATTATAATTTACAAAAAGTTTACAATTTTTAATATACCTTACATAACAATCTATCCTTTGAAATTTAAAATAAGTAAATTTATTCTGGTATTAAAATTAACAGAGATTCACTTAACACACAATTTAATATATTTTGCGTTAGTAAGACGGAGACAGCGTATTTGGGGATTTAACATTTGTTAAATATAAAAAGCGTTTTAAAAAATTAAAAAATTCTAAACAAAAAAAAGAACGACCAACATAAAAGTTCCTAAACTTTTTGATTCTAAATAACGTACAATTAATTTTTTCTCGATTACAGAACCTGGTTAGTAGGTACGTTATTTATTTTGACAATCGATTACAATATCGGTAAATTGAAAATATATACCGAAAAATATTCACTATATCACTATTTATATTTTTTAGGTTTATTGTATACGCGCGCTATCTATAAATTATTTAAATATAAGTTAATTCTCGTTACCCATCGAAAATATCGAAAAACATCGTAACTATTAAATTTATCAGTATAAATTGTGTGTACATTATACCGTTATATATGTTTATCGCATTTGTTTCCGAGAGTAAACAATTCAATAAAAATTATTTTGCATAAATTGAAAAACTGTTTTTAAAGATTTTAAATATATAGTAATACAATCTTTTGGAGTTTTGATCTTGAACAATAAACCGTTTAAAGTTTGTTAGATTTTTTTCCAAATCAACGAAAAAGATCGGTAAAAAATGTTTAAGTATTTTGTAAAGAACATTATTTACATTACGAACCTCAAATTTTTGGAGTTCCAGTTCAGATTTAATTAAGCTGGTTTGCTGGTTTGAGTTAATGGGTGTACATTTCTGATCACCTGAGTTGGTTTGTCCTATTGAAGCTGATACGTGTGATATTAAGCATTCTGATCCTTGAGGAAGTGTATTAGTCTCATAATATATGTTTAAAGAGTACTATTTTGGATTTTTAATCAATCCATAAAAGATTTCCGGTCGAACTATATAATGCTGTTTCGTAAACAGCGAGAACGTGGTTTTCAGGTTCTCTGTAATATCGTCGCATTAATCAATAATTAGTGACCCAAGTTTTCGTAACAGTTTTTACGGATTTTTTTTTACAGTAAATCATGATAATACATAGCTGATGCTTAAAATATTTTTTTTTACTATTATTATACTATTGTATCTATAATATTGGCACTATACTATAATATATTATAAAATACACGAAGGTGCAATTGCGTTAGCGTAACATTCATTATTTATAGGGTTAAACCGTTATCATCTGCTAAACTATACGTATATAATATTATAATTGCTTGTAGACACTAAAACTAAACTCGAACAATGTAAATCACGAGGAATGCAATTAAAAAAAATATAGGTGCACTGTCGCACAATACATTATTACATTATATACCTATTATAACTACATAACGAAAAACGTATACACGATAATAACATACGAATAGGTAGGAATTATTATATTATTAATGTGAACGATTTATAATTTTCGATATTTGTATTTGTAGTAACTGTGATGGAAAGTTATCGTGTAATTACAATCTATCGATTACGGATAAAGGAATGTAATTTACCAATATATACCATTACGTTAGTTAACCATGTAAAACGCATATTGATAGATTAAATATTATTATTATTTTTTTTTTTAATAAAATTTTAATTTTTTAGAATTTATACTTAACGACTATAGTTTTTGTTTAATATCAATACATAATATTCGTATTGTTTATACCACTCTGAGGCTGTTGAAAGCGAACCATTTATAAGGGGTTGTATTTAGGCAATATTCGATAACTATCGTGAGTTATGTGTAAGTGTAACTGTGTGTGTTATGACTGATCTTTAGTGTGCGTGAGTCCCCCCAATGCTTTATGTAATTAATGATAAACTACGGCTAAGATTCTTGGAAATCATTAACGTACATACTCACAGTCACACGTCACTAAATTTTGCGATAAAATAGTTTTTACATGAAAATCCCAAAAAGAGGAAGAAAAATTCACCCAGTACCAAAAGTTCAATTTTAATTTTTAAAATATACTTGAATCTTATTCTCTTTTCTAGATTATGTAGGAAATGGATTTTCGATTTTTTTGTATTGTTTAATTAGTATAGTAACAAATTAATTATTTATTAATTAATTCACGGAATAAAAAATTCCTTATCTTATTTAGTACAGTACATAACAATAATTCAGTAAAATAAGATAGCTAACATATACAAGGGGTGATGGCTTAAAAAATACAGCTGAATTACAGGCACAGCAAATTTAAACTAAAACAATTAGGACACAAGTAAAATTACATACAATAAATGTACAAAAATAACACAATATTAAGGTAAACTGAGAAAGGAGGGGTCCTCGTTTGCCAACCGCATCATGCGGTCAATTGGTTTGTTTTTACCGTAATTGGTACTGTGGAGAGGTACAGCAGAAGGAACTCGAGACCTTGTGGCCCGATGAGGAACTTTAAAGTTTACTTGGACGAACAGTGAAGGGGTGTTTAAGGAACCATCGATTAACTTTTTTAAAAAGGCCACATTAGCTTTTACGTGCCTATCTGCTAAAGATGTAAGGCCAAGTGCGCGCAATACTGGAGTATAGTCATGAGGAGGATGGACAATTTTTAGCATGTAGATTGCAGACGACAGAAAGCGCCTTTGTACTCGCTCTAAGTGGCAAGAGTCAATTACCACAAATGGGTCGCAGAGCACTGCAGACGCACAGACTCTAGCATGCTTCGGACTAAAGAGCAGTAGACAGTCTTGAGAGATCCAGACAGCTTGAACTCATTCATGGTGCGCAATACGAAGCCAAGCGATTTGAGGTCTCGGCAGCAGATGGAGTCAATTATATTTCTATATAATTTTTTTTTCAAAATTCACCTTAATTTAGTGTTAATAAAAAAAAAATTTTAATCCATTTCCTACATAACCTAGAAAAAAGAATAATAAATTCAAATATGATTTCAAAATTAATATCGGACTTTTGTTACTGGGCAAATTTTTCTCCCGCTTATGGCTTATTGATCTAAATGCACGAAAAACGACAAAAAACGACCCACTTTCAACAGCCTTAAAAGTTTCATTTGACCATTGGCGATACAAATTACAATTTTTTCTAAATGAGTACCAAGTTGTTCACGGTAATGGTAAACTTCATTTTCTAAATAATTAATTTAATATAGGTATATACCAAGAATAAAATTATGAACTTTCTCCCAATATATTATGATTATTATATAAGATACGTATGTTGTGTACAGTATACATAATATGATGATTTATTCTACTACCAGGCATACTCGTTTCAACTTTTTCCTTTTATTACGATTTTATTCAAAATTCTAATGTATGTGATTTATAAGTTTATTCAAGTATTAAATTAATATAAATTAGAATTCTAACGAATAGTTCCTAAGTATTATTAATCTTCGTGGACCAAGGATATACAATAATGATAGGTAAAATATGTTTTTTTTAATTTATCAGTATCAATGTGATGTAATTTTTAATAATTTACGAGTAAAATAAAAGTATTAAATAAAATATTAAATCTAATATAAATTTGATGTAAAACCATTGAGTTTATCACATTGTTAATCTATAAGGATAGGGTAATAATTGATTTATAAAATAATATTATTTTGATGACGACGTTCTCAATATCGGTGACTAGAGTTCCGATAATATTTTATAAGATGCACACCGTGTTTTATATTTCTGTAATCTTAATAACAATATAACCACAGGATTAATATTGTAATATATTATTAAAATATAATTAAATATTTCGTCCCGTTAGTGTATCATTTTATTCTTATACGAAAACATTATAATCAATCACTGCAGTAAAAATTTTTAAGTAGTTAAGTTATAAAACAGAAACCGTTGACTTATATATTTGGATTTTATATTTTATTTTATGTGCACCTGTGTACGAGATCAACAATTTGTAATTTGTTGTTGTATGGTATATATGTATAAAAATTATTTTGAAAACATTCACTTAAAAGTTTCATCACTTGGTGGCCTCTTTTATCAAAAAAATTCATGCATTTAGTTTTATACTAAACTATATTTTTAACAAAAGTAGCCTACCTTAATATTTTACTAACTTAAAAATATCATTATTGGTACGAATTGCCACCCAATCACTAAAAAAGTACGAGTTGCTGCCTGCGCTTTTTAGAAGGACGTATAAATTTCAGCCAAGGTTTATTACAGGTGCATATGGAATGCAAACCGCGTTTATGAGAGAAAAAGATATATGTACGAGATGCGGCAACATAATAATTTATATAATATACTATATAGTCCAAGAGTGGCCAGCGAGAACTTGCGAGCCACCAAATATATTTATAAATATGGAAAAGCCATAATGTAAAAAAAAATAAAAAATAAGGTTATACATAAATAAAAATATACATAAATTCATATTAAAAAATTTTTTTTGTAGAAATGTTACAATAAGATACGAGCTGTAAAAGTCTATGACGTGAACCGCGGTTTGGTCACCCCTACTATATACATATACACATATTATACACATCGATTATTTAAAATAATTTGCTAAATTAATTATTTATATTACGTACTTTTCAAAAATGCAATAAATATTCAAATCAAATTCATTAAATTTGTTAATTATCAAATAAATAATAAATAATAATAATATAATATTAAATAATAACATAATATAAATAATATTGTTTTATCGGAGTTTTTTTTTATTGTAGAATATAATACAGTAATAATGTTAAAAAAAAAAGGATTTAGATAAATAATATTGTTTTTTTATTATATTTTTTATTATTGTTTTAACAAAAACTTAAAACTCAATGATTTCATTAAATCAAAATTCTCTATTTCTTTTACTTGATCTTTGTTATTTGTTCAGTAAATTAAAATTTCTTTTTTACACATTAACGTTTGCATTTTATAATTATTATATACTTTAGATTTAACTTCTATAGTTACACATTAAAAAATTATATAATATTATGATAGATTGGCTAGTGTAACATGATAGATATACTAAAGCAAAAAGGTACTTATGATTTTAGTTAAATAATCTAATATCAAAATTGTCTTTTATTTTGTATTTTAGTGGTAAAAGTGATAATTGGTGAGAAAATATTAGTTATCATACTGTAAGATAGTCTATGTATGTTTTTTAAACACTTATATTGATAGTGGATGTGAATGTTTCATGTTTTACCGTGATTTAATCGTTCATTCGTACCTCAATACTAATCTACACTTCAAACAAATGTAACAAAACAATAATAACTAATTCATTACCATTCTGATGAGAATGGGATGTATGAACCTAACTGATTCTTACTTTATAAGTAAGGATCGAAGGGTTTTAGTTATTAAAATTATGAAAATATGTTTAAAAAATAGCTCTAAAATACAAGTACAACAAATAATGTTAATTTTCATAAGACATTTATGAATATATTAGTTATGTGTTAATATTGTTAAATTGTGAGTATATTACCATAAGCATGTAATGTGTGCTCAGGCACACTCTGATTTTTTCTTAGTCTAAAATACTCAACGTTTCAATAAAATTATCCATATATTAATTTGTAATATAAATTTCTGTAATAAATATAATATACTTAAATTACCAAAGTCAATTTTAGATTTTGAAAAATTAGAATAATTCACTTTATGAACTATATGGTTAAATGTTTGAATACAGTTTAGCGTATAAGCGTATAGTGGCTACTGGCTAGTACTATGTTTTGTAAATTGTTTTGAGTTAATTGTAATTGTGTATTGAGAAATTAACTATTCAAAGATTACATGTAATTATCAATATTATTGATGACATTATTAATTTATTTTATTTTTGATTGTATATATTAACTTTCATGTTAACCAGCCATGAATATTCTTTCGGAAACGAAGTATGATGTGTGTAACTTGTATAAACTTGTATTCTTAACAAATAATAATAATAATGTCCGATTTATTAGACGCCGTACTTTTCTTTTTGGTCTGCATAGGGAAAAGCCAAATATTTATTAATCTCTTTAATCACCACATTTAAAACACATATGTACATAATCCGGACTTACAGCAGGATGAGTAGTGAATAATATTTCAATATTTAAAAACAAAGTGTCCTTATTACAATATATTACAAAGCTTTCTGACTTTTCCTAATATAATAAAATGTATTATCATAAATTAAAAACTCACTTCTGTTCCGAGCTATTATCATACAATTGTATGAATCACGAAAAAAATAATTAACATACAGCAAAATATTTACAGTGATCGATTTTTATCAACGAATTAAATCATCAACACTACGATTTGTTATTCTATCAATGATTGAAGCAAAAACGAGGTAATTTTATATTTAAATTATATAAGAATTTTCAATAGTATACATAAAACTACACTAGAATAGTTTTTTTTATTAACCAATAAATTAATAACTAATTAATACAAAGTGTAGACAACATTGTTACAGAACTTTACACAAAATAACAAAATAATAGAGAAAGGAAGCTATACGGTAATAAACTGACATCTAATAACATTACTAGGACAATATGACTATTTGCAAAACAAATACACAAAATAAAGAATCTTGACCTTATACTACCATTCATCGCTTAACGTTTAAATATTTTTAATAAAAAGGTAGAGACTCATTTGCATACATAATATTGCTAAATGACAATTCCCTTGCACGCAAAATTGTGAAACAATGTTTAAAATTTAAAAAATAGATGAAATACACTTTTATGTATTAAATTATTAATGTTATATTATGATACATATTAAATATATTGTTTTTTTTTAATGGAGGTAATGCCCCACATGAGTTTAATAATAATAATAATAATAATTAATAATTTTATTGTAACCAAACATAATATACCTATTATATATTATGCAATAAAATAGAATAAAATAAAAAGTTACTAAACCCCTATAAGCCATAACTTGTAGTGGGGTTAAGAGTTCTATTGTTTTACCTTTTACAAAAGATTTATAATAGATTTAATTCAGTAATCATATATTAAATTATACAATATAAATTAATAGTTGATATTTACTAGGTAATAATTCTACAGTTTGGATAACAACAGTGTGGATAACAAAATAATTTATAGCTGTTCAAATAGAATAGGTAGGTACATATATAAAAATGATATTAAATAGTAATTACATTTTAAAATAAAAGTGTAATAATGTATTTATAAAATTAATTAATTTAGGTATATATTTTGTATACATAATACAATTTTGGAAACTTAATATATTAATGCTGTATTGGATACACAAATCAATTCCAACGTATTATGAGTTCATTTTACCAAAATTGGAGTTACAAGTATACTTGGTCAAGTTAATATTTATGTGATATCTTGTACTGTAGTCATGATTTGTTGGCATGTTTATATTGGAATATTAATAATAATAAGCGCTTTTTATAAAGTTGATCTAAATTTTGGATAGGTATTCAAGGAGTTATAGATGTTAGTGATAATATTAGATGATGGTTTATTTAGAATATATTTAATAAGTCTATTAATTGTTCTTGATAAATTATTTATATGACATTATAGGTGGAGTGCCAGAATTCAATACCAAAATTTAAGATTGATTGAACTAATGATAGATATATAATGCGTTTATGTTGTATCTTACATATTATGTTTATTTACTGAAAATTTTTAAGATACACTACATTAAAACCAGTTTCACCCAAATTGGATTGTAATTAAACATTTGTATTTCAATACGACAATACATAAAAATCGTAATTAGGACGAGTAGCTTATGAGTTATAAATATAGTTATAAATATTTAAAGTTTAAATGAGCTGACAATAAGAGGGTTCACCGCCAAATTTTGGTTTACTACTCTGCTTATCTACATTTTAAATACTTATAACTCATACACTACTCATTCACATTTTGAAACACTAAACAAATACAATGAACATACCTGTTGATTTGTATATTAAAATAAATTTGTACTTTTTTTACATACTTGTACAATACTACGAGTACTATAAATACATTTTTATAGTACTTAATAAAAATTATTTTAAATACAAAATCCATAACGCTTTTTTCTTCCGACAAACATATCTATTATTTTATTAGCTTGAATACTTTTGTGCCTATAAATATTGAACATTCTAAGCATTTCAAAGATAACGAATTATTTTTCGCTTATATTTGACCTTTACCAAATTGTTGACCTATGTTTGAAAATGTAAATCCGTAGTAATTAATATTATAATGCACACATGAAGTGATATAATCCACAAAATTACAATAAAATTACCTATACTTAAGTAAGTAAGATTATTAAAATAATTTTAATTACAATTTTAAGACAGTAAACGGATATTTTAATATGCTCAAATGAAATAAGAAAGATCAAATCTCCTTAATGTTGAAAAGCAAAGCTCAAAATAAACTATAAAAACTATGTAATATTATAATAAACTGTTTAGTATTTACAATATAACCAAAGCTCCTAATATAAACTTGGCTGGATTGATATCGAACATAAAATTTACAACTATGATTATTATTTATTAAATTACGAGCATGATGTAAAGAAGACTCAAGACTGTAAGTTGTATAATTTTATAAATACACCTTGACCACGTGGTAATTACGGATTAAAATGATTTACTTATTGAATTTTATAAATAATATATAAAAACAAAGTGTGTAACTTAAAACGCCAAAGAATGAAAACGAAAATTTTAAAACAAAAACTTTAGAAGATTCAAGATGGTGATGAAACATAATCTAAAATGTGGTTGAAAATGTACTTCACCTTCCATACACAGATACGCCACTTCCAGTCTTTCATCATTCAAAGGACGGCTGTTACACCAATCACAAATCTTTAGAAACAATGTAAAATGTTGTATTTTTTAACGATTATAACACTATTATTTAATTTGAATAGTTAATTATTATGATTTATACATTGAAACGAACATCAAATATTCATATTATATTTTCCACTGAAACATAAAGACATTATTTTAAAACTAATTTTCCGGAAAATTCAGAAAAAAAATTCTTCTCTCCTATTATATTTTAAGTACCTGAATATGGATATTAACCACCAAAAAAATACGATGAAGTTGTCGATTTAAAACAAATATAAAGTTAATTTTATGAACGCAATGTAGTTATTACAGTCTAATATTCAGTATGATAATAATAGTATGAGTATAATTTTATATTTGGTTACACAAATAAAACTACTGACTTGTATGAGCTACACATGTAATAATATTATGTTTTCTGTCGGTTCCAATTCCCACGGGTCGTCCATTTTGGAAGTGACTTGGTCAAACTATACCAACCACAATAATAAAAATTATCATGCACTAAAATCTTTCGTGATACAGTTAACATATATTTTATAATTTTTGAAAATTTGACACATCGTCAGAAAACGTTCAAATGTCGCGTGACAGATGCT
Organism: Schizaphis graminum; assembly: GCA_020882235.1. Classification (NCBI taxonomy): domain Eukaryota; kingdom Metazoa; phylum Arthropoda; class Insecta; order Hemiptera; family Aphididae; genus Schizaphis; species Schizaphis graminum. Next base: position 86,488,889 of record CM037033.1, on the reverse strand, counting down.
AATATTGGTAAACGGAATTAAAATATATTACAAGTATAGCGGGAGAATACCGCGGTGCGATATATTAATTTTTGATTCCGTAAGATTTTTACGGTGTAACGTGTCGATTCATTTCTCGAAAATTGCATAATAGTATACAATAAATATTAAGTACATAAATATAATATTGTTATTTTAATTATACTATATAATAATGATAGTTTTATTCACAAATTTAATATATGTATTTTTAAAAATTTTTTTAAGAAATTTGAAGTTTTTAAATCATATAAATTACAGCTACTGACTTTCCAAATAATTTACATACTGTTTTAAATAAAAAAACTTGTAACTTATAAACAAATAGATAAATAGATTCTCCATTACATACTTTTGTCCAATATTTTTTTTCTTTAAGGTAGGGGGCGTCTCATCTGTCAGATTTTTCTTAAGTGGACGGTAAAGATAAAAAGTTACAGATATACACAGACCTTGTAATAGGACCTGCAAGATCTCTGTTCAACAATACAAAATTGTAGCGGAAAATTCTTCAGATAATACTTAGTATATACTAATAAATGTTTTAGTTAGATCATTTTTCGTATTTTTAAATAGAATATTTTTCAAAAAATATCTACGACACCGAATATAATAATATACCCACGTAGTTACAAATTAACTACGTCCACGAATAATTTTCATGATAAAAGTATCAAATTTCGACAATAATATGCAATTTAAAAGTGTAAAGTCCTAACAATTCGTTAAACCTCAATATTATGAATAATCCATTTAGATATTTATACATACTTAAATAAAGGATAAAAATACTTTGCATGATATTGTATAAAGTTTGAATACATCTATAACATATTTACATGTAAAATATATATACACTTAATAATTATGAAAAAAATACAGTAATTATTTTATTAACTTTCCACATAAAATTATTTGATTGGTATGGATCCTCAATAAAAGAAATAATAATTATTTATACAAATTAGGAAAATATTTTAGGTTAAAATGGTTGTTCTGAATTTGCAAGTGTAAGATATAATTGAATCGAATCACTTTAAGAATAATTCATAAGAAACCTTGTATTAAATTTTCAAGATTTTCTGGCCAGCCAAAAATTTTTATCGTTATTTTAAAAAAAAATACTAAAAAAAATTAAAAATTGCAATTGTCTATAAATAGCTCAAAAAAAGTCAAAATTCTTTGAAAATTTAACTGTGTACGGAGAACGCTAATATAAACATTTGGTGAAAATTTCAAGTATTTACATCGATTAGTTTTTTGAGTTATAGCAAAATAAAAAATTCGATTTTGTCGAAAACTGGTTTTGAAATTTAAATTCCCGTTTATCTGTCATTTTTTTTTGTTTTTCTCTATTTTTTTGAAAACTGTTGGAAAATGTTTACTTTTGACCTGTATAATGCACCAAGGATATCCACTTTTCCATCGGAAACAACCCCCAAAGTTTGAAATTGAAGCATTATTTCGACTAGTTATGCTGTACACAGACACAAAAAAAAAACACACATCATTGTAAAATCAATACATTCATCACTCCGTTCAGAATCTAAAAATCATCTCACAGTAAAACTAATAGATTCATCCGTTCAATCAAATCTAAGATAAATTCATATAAAACAGAATATACAAACGATATTATTATAATTTTATATAAATTGGTATTATTTGTGTAGTTGTATGTAGAAACGTGTGCATTCGACGTGTAATCAACGTATACAGTATAACAGTTTAATTAGTTTCTGGAACATATATTATTATTATGTCTGACGAATTTATATCAATCAAAAGTTTTAAAATACTCAAGAGTTTCTTGATATAAATCGAACCGGTACATTAAACACGACGTCGCGACGGTAGGTACGCATAAATCAATGGGCTACGCTTTTTTAAACTTATACTTTCCTTCGATCAGTTGACTCTTGCTTTAAATTGTTCAATGATACATATGAGAGTAATTGTTAGCTCAACCCCAATTTTTCAAGTGACATACATCATTTTATACATTAGCCCGGAAACCCAAGTATTTAGATGGTGAACATTATTTGATGCACTGGCTTTTTAAATAAGATACTTACATAATATATTATATTTTATTGTTATTTTTAAGAACCGTTCAGCATTATTTACCAAAGTAAGACAATTCTTATATGGTGTCTTTTTTAACTTTTATTTTATTAAAATTATGCATGAAAACTTATTAAAAAAATAGCCATAATCACAGGTAAAAGTAGGTAACCAACCGCTCAACTATTATACGGTAGGATATGACTGTATGTATTGTATAAAATGAAAAAAAAAAGTTGAATGATATCAGCGAAGACAGTCTAACTTTTTGGTAACCAAGGTTATAAATAATTAGTTTGATAATAATATTAAAATTTTAACAAATTTTCGTATATTATTTCCTTGATTATTTAAAATAGTTCTTTGAATTTTAAATGTTGAATTCCCAAAAATATCAATTAGATCCAACTATCTAAAAGAAACCTTCATCTAAGTTTATGATCAGAGCATATTTTCTATTAAAAAAAAGTTTCTGACACAAAAATAATAAAACACGCATTATTAGAAAATCAATACGTTCAAAATCTAAAATGTATAAACATAATATGTACATAAAAATGTAAAACATAACATTTATTGTTGTAATATACAGGGTGGTTCATGATGAACTGACAATTTGACATTTGAACCTAACTGACATTTGTCAGTTCATCGTGAAACACCCTGTATATTTACTTTTTCTAAAATAGTAAATTGTTTCGTTTATCTACGTTCATTTATAAATCGATTAAAAAATTAATGTTACTGTACTTAATTAGCTCCTAAATATTCATAAATGTTGTTATTTTTGCATCATTTTAATATTATATTATTTGTATGATATTCAGCCCGTATTCATAAAAATATTGAGTCTATGTATGATACTTACTCATGGCCTTCATGGCAAGGCCAATGAAATTAAATTGACATCCAATTCGATAATAACTTTTACAAGGTTTATATTATATTATATTATATTTATTTTATGTTTCTGTGTTATAATTTTTTAATTAATTAATTTGCATTTTTATTACATATATTAACTATTAAGTATTCAAAAATTCATTGATTTTTTGAAATAATAAAATAATTTTATTATAAATAAGAATAATTTTTCAAATCTTAAGTAATATTTTGCATGGAAATTTCTTATATTTCTTGTAATTGACGCACAGCCGAGTATGATGTCAAGATAATTGAACCATGCACGCGTATTTTGATCTACGCAAAAGGGCTGAAAAATTAGCGATACCCAGATTATAATCTATGTTTTAAATTTTTAATCATACCTGATATTATTTACCGGGCCAAGTTCAAAATCGACATTTTCGTCAACTAAGAATTCCTAGATAAACTGACAACTCATAGAAGTAACCAGCTTAGGTATATTGGTAACCCAGTAGCACGTTTACATAAAAACGACACTTATAATTATATAAATAATAACAATATAAGTATACGAGTATTATTGTAGTAAACTAGTAACAGTATCATACCTGCGCCACATTTTGTATTGCCCCGCTGTAATGTCCGTTGGAATTTTGGCAAACGATGAGACCGAATGTTTGCCATAGAAACACGGTTATACAGGTGCACGGTAGCAAACCAGTGCCAAAATCATGTTCTAAGACGAACCGACTAGAACTCCAAATGTTCCGTGAATCAAATAGCAAAAACAAATGGGCGTTTATATATAAATCTTCTGTCGAGTAATATAACTTAACCTGCAGTAATCTGAAATATATTGTTTAGTATTCATTAATTAAGCTTAATACATTTATCTAAGTACCTTTGTATTTATCAACTGTAGTATTTAATCTAATCAAAATAAATTACAAAATTTGTATCACACTGTAATCTAAGATAAAAAAATCATAACTGCTTTTCATAGAGCATCATATTGTGAATCATTGATGTAGTTAACATTGTATACAAGTAAGATACAAGACGGCGCCTCTATGTTACCCACTTTATGGACCTGACTTTGTACTCCTCTTTCTACAGTATTGTGTATTATTTAGATAAAAATATTCAACTTTTACGAAAGAAAAAAAAAATTTTATTTTAATAAGTTAAATATTTAGTCAAATTAAATTCAAGGCATCATTCTGTAATTAGCCGACTACAAGAAATACAAACTTAAATAACCTTACTCTGGGTAAATTAATACATTTCGATGTAGTTAATAATATTTTACTTAGGACTTGAAAAAATTGATCTTTATTAAAAGTATATTATTATTTAAAAAATGCTATGTTCAGATAATTTGAATAAGCATATATTTTGTGCATGATGGAAAGAAATTATAAATTATTATAAGTTATTAAAGCCAAAATAAAATTTACATTTTCTTTAATATATATGTATATATTTTTTTTTTACGAAAGAAGTATTAATTTTTCCATGCTGATACTTATTAGTTGCTATAGTATATAGTTCATTTATGAATTTATGATATTAAATTACTTGTATATACATTTATAACGTGTGATTTATGCTTACTATTTTTAAAAATTGTAACTTATATTGTATTTGTAACGTGTAAATACTATTTTACAAAATAATTAAATTTAATATACTATAATAATTTTAAATGTTAAAATAATATATTTTTATTTTGACAAATATTTTTGAAAATATCTCATCAAATGGAATGATCTTCCAAGTCTCCCTTTTAAAAATATATTAGTTCTTTTATATTATGTTAAAAATTGATTATTTTTGTTATCATTATCGAAAACAAATTTCAAAGTAGTTAAATTTTATTCGGAAGAAAAATATATTTTCCGATTATAATTTCTTTATAAACTTTTATATATTTAATATTTTTTTTTGAGTTGATGATTTTTAACAAAAAAAAAAATGTTGATTCTATGATTATAATAAAAAAATCTGCCGAGTTACGTTCACGGTGTGCATAACCGTGTGGTTAATGAAATCATAACTTATATTAACAATTTGTATTGCCTAAGTAAACGGAAATTTTTGGTCCCCGATTACTCTCATTCGTTATAGTATACACATCAGAGTTTCCATTACAAATCATTAGCCCATTACAGACTCAGCGAATCCAGTCGTCTATCATAATATAAGCGTGATCTGAAATTCTATCTAGTGCTGAAATATTCGTAATGATATACGTATTATTATATTGTATTCATTGAAGCATAAATAGAATCCCAAAGTCGATAGTGTATCGTCGTTGAAATAAATGCGTTCGGTACTTATAAATTTCTACAGTGTAATAAATTTCAAGCGAGCTGTACAACACTATACGATTTATGATGATAAAGGTTTAAACATTCACGAATCACGAACGTCAACCTTGTTAAAACAGAACGTTTAAAAATAAATATCGATAAATTTACACATAATAATATAATAGTTACTATGCCGTAGCCACTGTGATAACAGACGTTTTTACGAAAAATTGACCATTTCATAAAATTGGCTAACCATATTTTATTTTTAACACATATTTTCTACAATTTGGTTATCATCTTTGTGTAATAAAGTATATATTTTTATTATATTTATTAATATTAAATTTAATTTACACATTTAATCTTCCAAATACAGTATATTAGAAACCCAAACCATTATATACAGCAGTGGCAGATTTTACAATTATTATACATGTTGGTTTTATACATCTACAATATGCTGTACCTAGTGCCTATAGTAAATCTCAAATCTACCTCGTTATTATATGAATGAAAATAAATAAATCATAAATCTTACCATAAAAAATGATTTTAAGATGTTGTGTTAGCCCCTATCTCTATATAATTATACTTCTATGAATATTATATTATGATTTATAAGGATTCTGTAATGTTGCTACATAGTTATTCACCATTACGACAAATTTTACTCCTACTCTTCAATCTTAATGTAGTAAATTCTTAGCTATAAGCTTTTTTCCACATACGAATAAAAGTTAAGGAAAAGTAATTTGGTTACAATCAGAATCAATAATTATTGGAAAAATGTATCCAAGCATTTAAAACGAATGCGATTTTCAGGTACATAATCATATAAACTGTTCAAGCGATTTGTCATAATTAAAGTTGTGATTAAGCAAACAAGAGACTATTGGTAATTAACCGAATCGATTGAGTGTTTCTCTCCTGTACAATGTCGGTCTGGCCCACCCGGCTACCCGACGATCACCGGGGGCCCTTCGATATTTTTCAATATTAGGGGCCCATAGCCAATCGTAAACATAATAAAAAATAAGTATGTGTTTAAATTCTAATCGGGTACAACCCTAATAAATATGTAATTATTGAATGTATATATATGGTAATTATTATGGTCTGGTGATAAGGATAAATAAACGCAGTATTTATCTTACTCGTCTACGGGATAAAAATAGATCTATTCAAAAGTGTGAACGAGTGTTTTTAAAACTAAAAATTTTAAAAACCAAACTTAGTCTTCATTAAACCAGCAATATTTGGATCATTTAACTTGTCTATTTGTTGAATATGATATCATTAAATTTATAAATAAAGATAAAGTTATTGATATGTTAGGATCGTCAAGCAATGAATTAAAAAACTTTTTAAATAAAATGTTAATTTTTAATTCAAATTTTGTATTTTATTTGTAAAATTGTTAAGTAACAATGTTGGTTTGCATTTTTATATTAAAAATTATATTGACAAAGGCGTTGAAAAAAATGACCTAATTTTATTAATTATGTATAAAATATTAAAATAGTTTTAATATTTTATTAAATGACAGTTAAATTTGTTTTCGTTTAAGTTAAAATTAAGTTTGTAGGGGGCCCATTCAAAATTAGTTAACCAGGGGTTCAGTTATGAGCCAAACCGACACTGCTCCTGTAGATCTTCCTTTAAGTATTTCGCATAATGAAAAACGAGGCCATGGTTTACCTAGGTTCTAGCAAAACTTAATGAGCGCCAAGGGCGGCTCCAGAGACTTAGTTAGGGGGGGCCTTAGTTTTAATTTTTCTTATGATTATAGGTTTAGGTTTTTCATAATATACATAATATAGATAGCATACTATCATATCTACATATTTGTACGTGTCCATGATAGTCGATGGTATAATATGTTTTTAGCTTATAATTTTTTTTCAACTATATACAATTTTTTTAGAAATATAGGCCGGGGGGCGCGGCCCCTAGGGCCCCCTCCCTGGAGCCGCCCCTGGTGAACGCTGCTGATAATATACTTATAATAATATATAAGCCGTTGTAGATACAGGACATGCAATCAATTTTAAATTACATAATACAATTTCGACTAAATTATAAATTAATTAAATTGATTTAATATGTAACCGAATGAATTATAATTTTGTAAGTTTTCTTATGAAAAAATCATATACCTAATTAAAAGTTTAATATTTAAAACTAATGTCTTCGATGATATAAATATTTAAGGGCTTTCTTCAAATCAATTTTAAAATGTAGCAACTTCGTATGTAATACAAAATAATAATTTATTAGTAATACAAATGTATAATTTACACAATGACCAAATTTGTTACAGAATTTACAATATTTCAATAAATTAAAATTTGAGAATTTTCTATATGATAACATGAATAAAATTAGAGAAGTTTTATTATTAATTTTATAGCAATGAAAATAATTTATCAATTAATGACTTGTGTAAAACTCAAAGTATTCAATAATTGTCAATAATAATTATGTACATTTAAACATATTTAAATTATAAAAATGTAAACAAGGTAAAAAAAAAGTTAAAATTACATGATTTTCAAGAAAAATCTTTTATGAATGTAAAGGATGAAGCACCCACGAGTTTGTTTTCTGTAATAATCTGTATAATACGATAAATGTTAGGCCCTAAAGTTTTAATGAACCACATTCGTCAATTATTAAGTATTAAGTTATATTATTAAATAGCATTGCCATTTTATAAATTTAAGTGTTACGATTTGACAACGAATTATTATAATTCAAATCATGTTTTGATTTGAAAATGTATCATCGGATGATCCAAATATTATTAGTATTCAAACTATTTAATAATGTATTTTCTTATTAATTTAATACGTTGTATTCTTGAAAGAATTTTCTAGAAATTACACCTAAATACAAATGGTAAAATATAAAGACTTTAATTAATTATAAATCCTTTCTACTTGGCTAAGTTAAGTTATAGTGAATTTAATTTTAATCTTTCCTGTTACTTTTAAAATAAATATTATAGTATAAAAGGTATTTGAATATTATTTGTTTTTTTTTTTAAAGCAATTTTTAGCTAAAAATAGAAGGTTTTTTTTTAATTAAAACGTTTGATCTAAAATGTAAAAATTATAAAATTTAATAACTAAATAATTTTGTTGTAAATAAAAATAAATACATTAATAAATTTACACTTTATTTTTTAAGACTTTATTTAACAGTGTAAATGTGTTAAAATAAATGGTTTTCGATACATATTTTAATAGTTGATACTCTACTTAAGTACGTACCTACTAATTGTTAATAAATTCATATAATATTATCGTCCAGAAAATATAATATTTTTTTCTCTACTTCGCCTACATAATGTTTTAACGATTCCATCATGAACATAATATTATACAAGAAACTAGAGAGTAAGTTTATTAGTTAAATTATACCGAAATCTTCTAACCTTTGACCTGAAAAGATTTATTTTATTTTCTATAGACAATTTATTAAACTTGAGCCAACTGCCAACAAAAAACCATCCTAAAAGATGTCAGGTAATTAATTAAAAACTATCATTAATTTGTACCTTATACATATTTTTCTAAGTAACGAACTGGAGATATTAACCGATTTTTTTGTATTTATTTTTTAAACGTGATGAATTAAAAACCTAGTCTTTATACAAATTTCTATTGTTTAAATTGTATGCATATTCAAGATAATAATATTGTATGATATAAATAATGTTTTTGAAGTATACAGAAACAAATAACAATTACATTACCGGTCCTAAATTTACGTTATTTGCTTACGATCCGGTGTACGTATATTATGATGAGTGCGTAATTTAAATGTTAATTTTAAAACAAACGTAATATCTACGAGTCCCGTTTTCCTTTTTATTTTTTTTCGAAAACCTTAAAATTTAGAGCAGATGTACATAACATACATATATGTTGTGTTATATAGAACCCGTTTAAGGTTGTTAGAGGAAATGCATATATACTTTCAGATACTGAATCTAGGACTCTTGAAAAGGTAATGTGAGTATTAAATGTATTGTCTCTACTTTTTGGTAGTCGTATGGTTTTTATGATTTTTATATAAATTCAACGACTTGCAGACCGCCATCTAAATGGTTTTATGGGTTCTTTTATTGGGAAATAATTAAATCGAATAAATTAGTTTTACAGAATACGAACGTCATAACACTATTGTATAATCTGTTTACCAACCGCCGAGTGCGGGTTGATTTTTCTTTTCATCAAACGTCGTTCTCGGTGTATTAATGTTTTCATTCAATCTGAGTGTATAATTCATTAAAATCGAAGCAGTGTTCGACAAAAAAAATAATAATTAACTCGCCGGTAATCGAGTGAGAAGGCGTCTATAGATTGAAAACGTCTGTATCGAAAGAAAAATAATAATAATAGTCTGTTGAGAAATATTTACGTGTAATATACAATGATGTAACAGCACACCGTCTAGAGTCTAGATGACTGGCAAAATTGAAAATAGCACTCGCGTATTTTTCCTTGTATTTAAGTGTAACTGATTTGTGTACTGAACGAGATTCATTATATCGTAAAATAGGTAATTAAAAACATTTTAAATTGTAATTGTAATTAATAGTATTTTAGTTTTTGAATAACATCCCTATAAAAATTGTACGTCTTAAAAAAAAAGGTAACTTTTTTTTTATCACGTTGAAATAAAAATAATTGTTTTTAAAAAAATTGATTACATTCCCACCTAATTTATGGTTGTTTTATGTTTTATTTTATTTTACGCGGTTGACGGCAGCTGTATGCATTTTTCACGTTCACAAGATTCGCTCAAGATTCAATTAAAACATATGAAGTTCTGTGGTGTCAGTGTGCATATTTTACTATAATAGTACCACTGAAAATATAAAATGGCTTTTTAAAATCATATTTATATAGGTATTAATAACAAATTTTAAAAACATAGAAAAATAATTGTTTGTAGCGAAGAATATTATAAACTTCACGGATGTAAAGCATATAATATTAATTTAATATCTATATTTTAATTATAATATGCAATATAGTTATATAATGTTTGTATTTTATTTACATAATAATTAAATAGAAAAAAATTCACGAAATATGATTAGACATTTAAAAGAAAAAATTATGATAATGTTTTTATGTTGTGAACAGGGTATTCTATATATGATTTGAGTAACATTTTCTTAACTGTATCGTCTCTGCATTTGTGGTATCTATATGATATAAAATAATTATAAATAAGGTCAGACATCCTTAACAATAATTGCATTTAGAAATTCTTAGAATTTAATAATAGGTACTTTATATTTTTTATATATTTTTAATATTGCAACTTTTTGTTTGTTTGCCATACCATTTTCTCTAAATAATGACATAATACATTTTTCTACTGTCCGTTTTCGTCTAAAATATAAATTTATACCATAATAATTTCTCCACTGTGACTATTTTTCTGCATAATAAAAGTAAAAAAAAATTCAAATTATAAAGAAATATTAAGGAAAATTCATCTAGTTGGTTACTTTGAGGGGTCAAAAGTAAAAAAATGTCAATAGTTTTCAAAATCTTCGGGGAAAACCCTGAAAAAAATTATGAAAAAACGGGAATTTTTACGCAAAACCACTTTTTGATAAAATGGATTTTTTGATTTTGGTGTAACTCAAAAACGAATCATTGTAAATAGGTATTTGAAATTTTCACCAAATTTTTACGTTAGCTTTATCTATTTACGATTAAATTTTCAAAATATTTAGAATTTTTTTAAGCTACTTATAGACAATTGAAATTTTCGACTTTTTTAATTTTTTTTTCTTAAAATGCCGATAAAAAAAATTAGGCTCTCCAAAAAACCTTTAAAATTTAATACAAGGTTTATTATAAGTTATACTTTTCGTAGTAAAAAAAAAATCAAAAATCGTTAGTCACAATTTTTGTTTATATGCATTTAAAGTTCAAATGTTTACGTAATATATCAAAATCGCGAAAATTTGCAAGGAATTTTGAAGTTGAAAGTTCATAAAATTTAAGTGATGTATACTTAAGGTTCAAAAATCTAATACAAGGTTACCCATAAGTTTTGCTTCAAGTAACTGTAAAAAAAATTCTAGCGTCAATATAGAAAACATTTTATGAGCGTATCAAATTTAATTTTTTACGAAATCGCATAAAATAACTATATATTACAATTTAAATATAGGTAGGTAATAATATAATATATTATCCAACTAATTATCATTGACTGACAAATCATCTCCGTTCCTCCGTTCAGAATCTTTTTTCGTATACAATTATACCCGTCATTGCATTCAAATTTAACACATCCATCATAGTGACCAGTGACCTACTCTTCATCTCTACTATAGAGCAGAGCGATACCCACTTTCCCAATTTTTTCCTTTTATTACACATAACAACAATAAAATAAAAACTAAATTATAAATACCAAATAGGTTATGTAATCAAACTATCAATGCCAAGACGTTATACTTAAGTAGATATTAATATTTATTATATTTATTGATAAATTATTATGAATCATATCTTTTTTATGATCATAGGTAAGATGCTGCATATTCAAATGACATGATTTAAGAATTACGTCAAACTAAATTTCGTAAAACTTTTGTATGAAGTTTCACATTAATTCAAATATTATAGAAAATAACTAAAAAATTTAAAATGTTAATACATTTTCATAATCATAAAATTTTGAGTTACACCAAAAACAAGAAATCCATTTTGTCGAAAACTAGATTTGTGTAAAAATCCCCGTTTTTCCTTAATAGTTAAAAATCAAACCATTTTTTCAACTACTCATTATGTATATACACACACAAAAAAAAACTAGCAAACAAATTCATCGCTCCTTTTAGAACCTAATAAAATTAATAATTTCAAATATCCATTGTAATATTAGTCTAAAAATATTTAAAATATTATCTCTCTAAAGTTATAAATTTTTAATTACAACTAAAAAAACAAACGATTTTGTGTATAAGACTAAGTTCACGTAAATATTTCGTTTATCGTCAAACTAAACAACCTTTTCAAAAATGATCAAAATTGTATTTATTAGATATTTAATAGGCCTTTATTAGGTTATAAAAACGTATAATACTTCATTATTGCCAAATCAATACAAGTATCGTTTCACTCAAAATCTAAACTGATTAGTTATGGAAAATGTGTTTTTGATTTTCACTTTTCCAATACTATTTTCTTAATTAATTGTTATAACTTTAAACAGTAATATATATTTACATTTAATATATTGTAGTAAATACTCATAATAGGTATATTTATATTCAAATATATTATACATAGAACCAATGATTTAATAAGTTGCAATTTTCGATAAAAACATCTAATACATTTATTCGTACACACATTATTAGTATTGTTTTATTTTATTGCATACCTAATACATAAGATCGTAAAAAGTTTCTTTTGCGTTTAATAATTATATCTAAGAACAGTCGATGAGTGGATGGTAACAGTCGCTTCTATGGAATTGCACTCTACTATGAGGCAATATGGTCCTGATGGTGACCAAATAAAAATGTGAAACTCACTGTTTTGTTGAAAGATTGAGCTATCTACTAAATAATCCATTCCAATGGCACTGTCGTCAGATGTCGGAGAAATCGATTTATGTCACTCGGACAGGTCAGACAAGAGAAATAATACGTATGTCTTAGACCCATTCCATGGTTTCAACCAAAGGATAGAGATTTAATCACTTGGATATACTGGCCACCTTATTATTTACACGTGAGTTTACTTATATATATATAATATATAATACTGTTAAGCAGTGTGGTTCTCCCAATCGCCATTAGTTTGAACGTCACAAATATAAGAAAAAGAGTAGCCGGACACGCTTCGATTCCGATCAATCTACAAGGGTCAACATGTATGAGTTCATTCATATCAAACAATTTTCTTTAAATACTATATCCAGGATTAACTTTTCAAGATTTTATATTTTTATCACTCATAGAAGGTTGGGTTCTTGATTAAAATATCTGCTCCAAAACAATTTTGGTTTTCTGATTTCATAGTAAAATATGCACATAATATATATACACTAATTTTTTCTTACTTAGATATAGTTCTCCCACTAAGCCATAAAATTCTTTAGAAATAATTAAAAAAGTCTACTTATCCATTAATCCATTAATTAAATGTAATTATATTAACAATAACTGTTGGCGTGCCTATAAAATTTCATCTTATTGGACTTTGTGCTGTTGATGATGTCACATAACTGTGATTGTCTATATCATAATATTATCAAGAGTTACAAATGATTAACTACCTTTTAATGCAATACTTTTGATTAAGTTTCCTGGATCGGCTAGATCCCCTAAAATAGTACGTACCGGTCACTCAAAAGTTATAAAATAATAAATTAATAAATCACTAGTTAATATTTATAATAATAATAATTCATAGTAATTATGAATATAATATTGCGATAAATAAATATGTATTAAATGAAAATAAAATACTAAATACAAAAATAATTATTGATGGTGGATTAAATCAAATTGTATGTGTTTCACTTTCAACGCTAAATACAATTTTACAAATCATAAATCGTGGATATATAAAACATAAATAAATTCAAAATCAGTAATGCTCAATATTTTTTAGTGAATTTTTTTAGTTTAATGGTTATTATAAAAATAACTCAGCATTGTAAATGTCAAAAATAAAAACAATTGAAAATCAAATATTATTAATTATTTTACAACAATTAATGGACATTAAACCTAACTCATACGGCGTAGTATTAAGCATGTATCCGATAGATATTACAACATAATGTTCATTATAAGTGTCTCAGTTATTTTAGTATTGTAAGGACTCAAATCCGCCATTTGTCTGATTATTATTTTTAATTAAATTTTTATTTTTGTCTACGCGTACAAGGCTATTGGATATAAAACAGTTCTCGAACGGAAAATTGAACTTAAAGTGCATTCCAGTTGATTTGTGCGTCGGCGTTGTCCAGAGAACTGCATTTTTTTTTATTACTTTAGTCATTGATTTCCAATAGCACATATATCCATTAGTAATTAATTGATTGAAGGTTGACATTATTGACTAAAATATAATAAAAGCGAATTCATAATAAATTAAAAGATAATATTATATCGATAATTACAACTTATAACTTCCCGACTGTCATAACTCATATAAACATAATTTTACACGATTAAGTGCCTCTATACGCTGAACTCGTAGAGATATTTACCACCAAAATCATGTTTAATCTAATAAACTATTATTATATATTATTTATTTATTCTATAGTAATCGATAGTACAATAGTCTTCAAGAAACAAATTCAAAATTAACTGTCTTTAACCTATTCGAGGGTTACATCGATAATACTGATACAATTAAATTATAATGATGTGTATTATGTTAAACTATTAAAATATCAGTGACAAATTATTTGGATATTTCGCTAAATATAATATTAGTTATAAAACAAATTTTAAAATAGAGAAAAGAAAATTCAACGAGATTTTATCAAAAAAAAAAAAATACATATTGTTATAGACAAAAGTAATTGATTTTTTTTTTTAATATGCACATAATAAATAATAACTATATGTATATTGTCATTATATATTATAATGAAAATATCCGTCAGTTTTTAATAACATACACAATAAAAGTTAAAATGTAGTGATTCGAATCTAATAAAATAAATACTATACTGTTTAGTTTAAAATTTCAATTTTTATGAGTTATGATTCACTTTTCAGTTTATGACTATTGGTTACAAATTTACAATCATATTTTTCCCAGTCCCTTCAACATAAAATTATAAACTATTTTTACTGTAATTGAACACTACTTATCCTTGTTATTAAGAAAATATATAGCAGTGTAGTATGGTATAAGTAAATGTATAAGAAATGTTTACAGTGTGAGTGAACGATTGAAGTTTAAGATAATCCTTGCCATATAATTTAAATTTTTTGCACACTAAAATTACCTAACAATAATGAACCAACCTTCACTATTTCAGTTTTATCAGATCTGTTGTAGGTTTCATCAAAATATAACCCATAGTGGTATTTACAAATTTCGACATTGTCCAGTGTCGATTTCAAATCCTATACAACAGTAAATAAAAATTTTGTTAAGATTTCACATGCCCAATTAACAAATTGTCAACAATTTGCTAGTATGATAAAAAATAATGTAATTTTTTTTTATGTGTGTATATACTTTCTTGGAACTATGATATTTTTCGTTCAAAATAATATTATCCTCTGTCAACTTAACAATTTTTTCAATATTAATATTATTGGATAAAATATCCTCTATCATCAGAGTTTTGCACAATGACTTGTAATATTTGTCTTCGTTTTCATTTTCCAATCTCTACGATTAACCTAACTTATTATTATTTTATTCGAATAACATTTTTTAATTAACATTAAATTTGTATTAACAGCTGATAAGTGGCATTTAATAGTATTATTAGATACCTTTGACAATAGTGTGGTTGTTTTGTTGGTACAATTTCCATTAGTAATTTTCATTTGCTGATCAATGAATTCACTTTTGTCGTCTTTTTCAGCTATCAATAAAAATCAAAGGTAAAATATGTATAGTATAAAATCCCTGGTCTTCAAAGTGATTAAGTTAATATACCATGGAACATAACGTCATATTAATTATTTCATCCTAAAATACTAATTTAAATAAAAGGTGAGCAAGTGAGTACCACTCTGATGTATATTAGGTTTCAAGTGGGTTTTTTTGATGACAAATATATGTTAAATTTGAATTCAATTTTATATTATTATTTGAACGGAAACAATTTTTCAGCATGTTTTCTTATTTAGTTTATTTCACAGTATTTTTTTGATATAGCTATTAAAGTATTTAGTTTGTCTAGTAAAATTATAGTAAATTGATTTAATATTTTCTAAAAACATTGAATTTATATTATATATTGTATTATTAATAATATTATAATATTTATACCTATATTATATTTTCTGAACGGAGTGAAGAATGTATTGATTTTACAATGATGTGTGTGTTTTTTTTTTTTGTGTCTGACGACAACATTTGGAGCAGTAATAATGCTCCAATTTCGACTTCAGCCCCTCTTTAAATAGGAAAATTCATCTAGTTGATACTTTGGGGGGTCAAAAGTAAACATTTTCAAATAGTTTTCAAAAAAATCGAGAAAAACAAAAAAAAAGTGAAAGAAAAACGGCAATTTTACGAAAAACCAATTTTCGACAAAATCGATTTTTTGATTTTGCTGTAACTCAAAAACGAATCATTGTAAATACTTGAAATTTTCACCAAATGTTTATCTTATGATTATCTCTTTACAGTTAAATTTTTAAAATATTTTGACCATTTTTAAGCTACTTACAGACAATTGATATTTTCGACTTTTCTAAGTTTTTTTTTTTCAAATGCCGATAAAAAATTTTTGGAAAATCTTGAAAATTTAATACAAGGTTTCTTATAAGTTGTTCTTAAAGTGATAATAAAAAATCCGAAATCGTTAGTTACAATTTTTTTTTATTAGTGCTTAAAGTTCGATTTTATACGAAATATGTCAAAATTTAAATTAAATTTCATACACTCATAATGCGTATGTTGGCCAAATACTTTTTTTATTAATAAACAGGTACTATAAAGTAACTATAGTAACATATAGTAACTATACTATTTGTTTCAAAATAGAATATAATATGACAATATTTAAATAGAATATATCCTAAACTGACAAATCATCTTCGTTCAGAATCGTTTTTCGTATACAATGATACCTATCATTACATTCAAATTTAACCTACCATAGTCCGAGGTCCACCCCATCCCCTAATATACAGCAGAGCGATACCCACTTACCCGCTTTTATTATAATAACATATAAAAGAAGAAGATATCAAATCTATGAGTGTTTTTTCAACAAATTTACACTAATTCGTTTTTAACATCGATTGGCTACAGTTGAGTTAATTGCTCATTTTTTATTATTAACTTTGAATCAATACCACACTTATCCTAAAACAATGCAATTAGGTTCATTGTATAAATATGTAAGAACTTATAACTTATAAACATATTTTGAAAATTTTACTGAGGATAGTAAATTGTATAATAATATATACAAAAGTTTTAATTCCTTGCGATTAATATTTTTGAATTATAACAGAATTATAGCATTGATAATCTTCGTTTAAATATAGAATTTTGCAAACATTCCAACTTCGAATATTTAAAAAAGTGTATGATTAAATATTGTTAGAGTTTTTGGTTATAATATGAATGAATTATGTAATTATATAAATAATTATTATAGTCTCAACTATAAAACTTAAACATCGAAATAGGTATTTTTCAATTGCTATAATTAAAATTTATTAGGAATATAATAATGAATTTCAAAGATTTTTCAATAGTTAAAAGAAAGAACTAAAAAAAAAGAGTATTTCTCGTGTCTATAACTGTATTAGCTTCTATTTCTATAGATATTTTTCAGCATAAAACTTGTGAGGAATCTTTTATCAAATATTTATTTTGGTATTAAAATTAATAACAACATAGTTTTTAACTAAATTATATTTTCAAAATGTTTGTAATAATTTCTTAACACTTTAAACTTCAAACGCATATATAAAAAATAATCGTATAGATATTTTTAATTTAATCTGAACAATCCCAAATGTCTATGAATACAACAATAGTGTTGTATAACAAAATATTTTTTTTCGTTATTGAGTTCTATAATGCCTTGTTTTCACAAATTTGCAATTATATTTAATATTTGGTTAACAACCCTAGTATACATAGTTAATCATCGTAAATTATTTTGAAAAGCGCATTGAACAATAATTATGTTTATGTAATAGACTAAGTATTTTTGTAAGTTTACTATTCGCCTTTTAATTATACCAAATAAATATCTCCAATTAAATTAAATTAAATCAAAGTATTTACGTATACAACAAAAAAAAAAATAAAAATTATCTTAAATATAGTTATTTTATTTAAAATTCAATCATTGCATAAATAATTAAATTACTTTGCTGCTTCTATAATATCAATCTTTTTTTTATTTCAAACTTTAACTCACCCAATAATCTTTGTATTTCTTCAAATTGATAATTAATCTTTGACGTCATTACTTTATTATTGTATAGAGTTTCTTTTAGTTCATCTTCGTATTCTTTTTTTGTTTTATCAATATTATTAATTTCATTTGTTAACTTTTTTTTAAACAAAACTAAAAAAATATAAGATTTTAGTTATCGCTGAAAAATTATTTTCATTATGGTTCAACTTTGTTTTTCTATTTGTGTATTTAGCCTATTGAGACTGACTTTCATTTCAATATATTCTTGATTTTTTTTTTTAATAATTTTAGAAACTTTTTGTGTTTCTACATACAAATTTTGAATTGTTTTCATGATTTCGGATAATGATATTTCATCTACAATATTAAACAATGATATTAATAAATTGTAGAAAAATAAAATATGTTCAACATACGGGTCATAATCTATCGTAACAAGATATAGTTAACTTTTATCACAATAAATCCTTTCCTATTTTGATTTTCTAGTTTATAAATATAAATAAATAATAACTCAATATAAAACGAAAAATAACATAAATAATCATCGCTACATCAAGATTGCAAAAAAAAACTATGGTATTAGAGTGTTTATCGACTTGACAGTCAAATAAAACAAAAAATAGGAATGCTTAGCAACAAGAAATAATAATACAATTTTCCGACAAATATACATAAAATAAAACAAAATTTGTTAATTATGTCAAAAATATGAACTCGATCAGCCTGGTACCAGAAAATAGCTCTGAAAACTCCAATTTACAGTGTCATATTTTAGATTCTGAACGGAGTGATGAATGTATTGATTCTACAATGATGTGTGTTTTTTTTTTGTGTGTCTGTCATCACGTTTTGGAGTAGTAATAATGCTTCAATTTTTAACATTAGCCCCTCTTTAAAAAGGAAAATTCATCTAGTTGGTTACTTTGGGGGGTCAAAAGTAAAATAATGTCAATAGCTTTCAAAATCTTCGGGGAAAACCCTGAAGAAAATTATGAAAAAACGGGAATTTTTACGCAAAACCACTTTTTGACAAAATCGATATTTTGATTTTGCTGTAACTCAAAAACGAATCATTATAAATAGGTACTTGAAATTTTCACCAAATTTTTACGTTAGCGTTATCTATTTACGATTAAATTTTCAAAATATTTAGAATTTTTTTAAGCTACTTATAGACAATTGAAATTTTCGACTTTTTAAATTTTTTTTTCTTAAAATGCCGATAAAAAAAATTAGGCTCTCCAAAAAACCTTTAAAATTTAATACAAGGTTTATTATAAGTTATACTTTTCGTAGTAAAAAAAAAATCAAAAATCGTTAGTCACAATTTTTGTTTATAAGCATTTAAAGTTCAAATGTTTACGAAATATATCAAAATCACGAAAATTTGCAAGGAATTTTGAAGTTGAAAGTTCATAAAATTTTTGTGTTCCTCCGTTCAGAATCTTTTTTCGTATACAATTATACCCGTCATTGCATTCAAATTTAACACATCCGTTATAGTGACCAGTGACCTACTCTTCATCTCTACTATAGAGCAGAGCGATACCCACTTGACTACTTTTTTTAGATATTGTACTCGAAATTAGAAAATTTAGCATTTTCGTTGTATTTATAAATATACTTTTAACTATTTCTATTGAAATTTTACTTAACTACATTATTATTTAACATTCATATCATAATATAATGTACAATATCCATTTTCGTTAAACCATGAATTATACTATTAATTATTAATTACTCCTAACTTTGTTAGGATTGTTTTTATTTATTTTGATGATAATTACTTTTAATAATGTTTAAATATGAACATTTTTTTAGCATAGCAAGGTTTACAATATTAAATTGTAAGACATTAGGCAAAAATAAGTATATGTTACATACATGACAATGAGATATAAAAATCAATCGATGGGGTATAGAAAGTAAATGTAAACCAAGTAGAAAATTTTAACTGAGTTTTTATTTCTATAAACAAATAACTTTTTTGTACTTTTATGGTAAACGTAAAGGATGGACGTAAAGTTTGACATTGATCGACTGTTTTTATTGTTATCAGACATCAATTTTAAACATATAATACAGTATTGAAGGTAGGTGTAATAGTTTACTGAATATATTTACAATTTTCAAAAATCTTTTGTCTATCTTAGACACTTTATAATGACAGCAATAGAAAAATGTACCGTCGTTATTTTACAGGTTTGATTGTTTCGTATCATATTATTATAATACTGCAGGTCAAACTGCCAATATTTTTTTATACTTGTTATAATAAATCATTAATAATTTTTCCGAAACCTGAAGGACTCATATTTATCGATACACAATATCGATAGAAAATGCATGCCACCATACATAATATTATTATCTGACTCACAAATATCAAACTAAAAATATTTCTAATGGATTGACTGTTGTGACATGAGATTATATTTGCTGTAACGATAAATTTACAATAAAAAAAAAAAGTAATATACATAATTAGGGTTGTAAAATTTCATGAAATTTATTTTCTTGAAATATTTCATGAAAAATTCATGAAATATTTCATTTCCATGAAAAATATTTTTTTTTATTTCCAAGTGAAAATTTTTAAAAGTTGGTTTATTGTATGAAATAAAGAAAATATGTAACATAGTTTACATAGTTACATACCATAGACATATAAAAAAACTAGATAACCGACTATAAGACAATATTAAACTCAGCCATATGCCAACAGGGAAAAATTACATGATTGATAATATCAAATATTTATATTGTATATATTTGTAATATATATTATATTATTATGTCATATAATTATATAAATATGTATAGGTATCTTATATTATTAATATTATAATCTTATCTATTGAGTTATTTTTTAAACATTTCCCTGTTGACAAATGGCCACTATACTTCAATGTTCCTATGGGAATATGCAAATCCGCTATCTAGTTAATTGTTTTACATTTCTAACCTTGGTTGATAAATGATACCAAACTGATAAGTTATTCATAATCAATATTTTCTTTGTTTTATCAATATATTATTTCTAATCGTCTATAAACACGTTTAAAAGAAAAAAAAATATTTTTCATAATTTCATTGAAATATTTCAAGAAGAGTGAAATTTTCAATTTTGAAATATTTCAATTGAAATATTTCAAGTGAAATATTTCAAATTTACAACCCTATACATAATATCTAATAAATTATATCATATAAAAATTTTAAATTCTAATAATTAAAGGTTGTAATGAATTATACAAATCAAGTTGTTAATTATTTATAACTTTTGACTTACAAGTATTTAAAACTTTTATGCGTGTCAAAAAAATTTAATATTTCATATTATATTCCTTATAATATTTAATGAATGTTGAATTTATTTTTGATTTAATTTATTACTAGTCTTGGTAAAAATGACCCTTTTTACCCTTTTCAATCTCTAGATTCATTTTAATTAACTCAAAATACATTTTCTTCGGATATATCACGTATATAAAATAAAAATTTAAATCTATTAACCATTGAACGCCACATCTAATAAAATTGAGTTTTAATGTATATAAACATTTTTAGATGATATCGAATATCGAATATTTCTCTCAATATCGATATTTTTAGATATTACAAAATTATTTAAACTAAATCAAAAATCATTTTATTGGTGCATAAAACTTAAATTAAATAGTTTTGGTATATTCTTCACAAATTCACAATTTAGATAAAATGGGATTCAAAAAAATAAAATTAAGAAAATTTAACGATTTTAGTATATATTTATTAATTCTTTAAGAATTATATATTATCTTTTTATAGTATAAATAATTATTTTATTTGTCCTTATCAGACACAGCTCATAAGCTTTTGAGGAGATGTTAAGTTTGTACTTAGATTTTATTTGTGCTTATATCTGTAAATATTACAATAACAATAAACGATATATTGTGATGTTATCATCAACTTTTTAAATTTATAAAATATAAAAGGCCACTATGATAGACGCAGTAAGTGAGTTGATTCCAGAAATCTACTTATGTGTTAGTTAATTCCCGGGTCATTAAGAGGTATGTACGAGTTGATTCCCTATTATTGTAGGTATATCAATAGACTGCACGACCATAAAGAGTTTGACCACCACACACAACGCGCTTGCATTTTTTTACTAATAACTTTTTACCTTACTATTTCATTTTCTTAGAAATGATTTTTTTAATAAATAATAAATTATAATATAATACAATAAATAAATAAAAATTGAATGATTTTCAAAATATTAAAAACTACAAAGAACAACATTTTTGAAAAACTTGTCCGCCGACCTTTTCGTAGTGTCTCTTGGGTTACGCTTATAGGCTGAATATTTGACTAAATATTGAAAAAAATGACTGTATCCTGTAAGCGCAAAATATGACCCAAATGCAACCCAAAATGGCAAAAAAAAATACCTATTTAACAAGCCATAAGCACAAATTAATTTTATAAAAATAAAGTGTATTTTATTAAAATCATATAGTTATTATAATATTAAGTGATTATAAAATGAATAAAATATTTTTAATTTAACAAACAATACATTACTTGAACATACATTGATTTATGTAGAATATAAATCGTATAAAGTTGCACAAAATGAAATGGGACAAACATACAATGTACTATCGCATAAAGTAGTACCTAAATATTGTCGACTCTTCATCTGCATGGCAAAATGTTACATTACGATATGTAGTTAAACTATTGATTTTTAATTGTTATATGAGTTACTTTAATGAAATAGGAGCTGCAGGAATTATTATCAAACGTTCTCTATACATCGATTTTCTTATACTAGATATATCATCATAGAATAACTGAATAAATCTGTATTTTCAATTGCCATCAGTTCACGATGAATAATTTTATTTGGTCGCTCAGAAATAGGTACATTCAGTCGGTTATCGTTTACAATCATTACAAACTATTTACGCTTAATATCCTGATTTTTACAATATTGTGATTATGAAATATATTTTCGTTTTCCACCAAAATTTTGGATGATTATCGACCGCCAAATAATCGTAAAAAAATAAACGATTTGCGCTTTTGGATTTCGCCGAAAAAAATATATAATGACCCGACGGGAATCAACTCGTACACAGCAATGATAAAGATATATAGGTATCAAACATTTTATTTTGTTCCAATGTACTATAAAATTTACATAGGTAATATTTTTTAATTCATTTGACGAAATCGACAATAGTCTCGATCTCAAGTATCCAATTATATTATTCATTCTTAGATTAAAAATGCTTGCACTACGAATTAAATCTAATAAAAAAACGTCGTTTTCTGAGAAGCTTGACGGGATGGCCAAATTATATAAACTATAATTAGCGAGAATTAAAGTAACGAAGTTTTTTTTTTGAGTATACCTACGTATATATTACCACCGTCGATTTACATACAGTCAATCAAATATGTGTGTTTCAATTTTGACATTTTCATTCTTTATTATTCTTTGGTAAACCCTTGGGATAGGATTGACTTATTTTTTTCTTATCTACTTGTCACGAAACAACAGAATAGCTAATACCTACGAATAAAGCGAAATAGATTTTAAACAAAAATACATCCAAAACACGGAATCACTACTTACTTAGGTAACTTGTTTGTTTTCTGATCGACTATTATATTTAATAGGATATTATATTAATTAATATTATAATTTCTAATCAGAAATTAAATTTTAGCTCACAAGTTTGAAATAGAATGGTTATAACAAGGACTTGGAATTTGTATAGGCTAAAATAATCAAAATATTATACACAAATACTCTAACATATACCAAAACAAGAATATTAAATAATATTTAAATTTTCGGCATTTCAGAAAATATTAATTATTTATTTATTAACATTTTTATAATAATACGTTACCATAATACTACTCGTATTAAGAATTAACTTATATTTTAATTTTTAATACATAGGTAAGCAAATATAAAGAAAATTTAACTTTTGGATAACTGTAGATAGCTGCTACGTGATATTAGTTATTGAATTGAAAAATATTTTTGGTAGGACCTGCTACCTAAATACTAAGTATTAATGAAATAATTATTTTATATTTATGAAATTTTTTTCTAAAATGGGTACGTAAATTAATTAATAAAAACATCAATTTGTTTTTAGAAAATATTTAATAAGTATACAATTATGCATAAAAAATTAATAACTTTGTGCTTTTTCCTGAAATTAAAGAATTAAAATGTGAACTATGCATTTTATACCTAAAGTCTTCATTGTATAAAATGAATTTCTATTTTGGTGTTGTAAAAACCGTGATCATACTATAGAAAAATACGCACTGTGAGTACATTAGTGTAATTACTAAAAATGCATGATTTTGAGAAAATCGAGTTTTTAAGTTTTTCATATCTTAAATCACTGATAAAAGAAAAAGTATTTTATTTAAATGTTTGAAACTTTTGTATTATATAATATTATTAATTATATTAAGTATTTTAAACAAATTTACTGTGTTTAAATACTGTTAAACAATTTGTTTTATCAATTAATTAATATTTTTTAGTTACTACATTATTGCATTTAAATATTTACTTTAAAATACCTATTAGAATGAAGAATATTGTTATGACATAGTAACTAAAATCTTTAACAAAAAAATTCTGTTGTCTTTTTAAAGAAGTCCTTTTAATTAAAATTAAAAAAAAAATAAAAAATTTATGATTATTTTTTAATTTTTTATTATACTTAGTGAAATAGTTATTAAATAAAAATTAAAAAACCTTAAAATAATTATTTTTATGGTTTTTTTTGTAGTACTTTTTTTTGCTGGAGCAATTTTTTTGATGTTTGATGGTAGTTTATTAATACTTGCAGAATTTTTACTTGACTTTGGTCCGGCACTTTCTTTATTTTCAGTAGATAATTTGTCATAAGACTCATGATACTGCTCTGGAATTAAGTTGGAATGGCATAAAGAAAGTAAATCTTGTTTTTTTGCATTTGATATTTTTGGTGGTTCTGTATAAGCTTGTTTCATAATTATGGTACATTTTTCAGGGTAAGGTATATTCCGTTTATTGTAACTGCGTATATCAATTGTTTTATCATCAGGTTGGGAAAAATCTGTCTTATAATGTACAATACATGGTTTTTGTTTTATAACATTAAGTTCTACAATGTCACCCATCAAAATTTTTTCTCCTTGCTCATTAACATTAAAATTTGTTCCAATTTCATTACATAAAGTAGATAGGTCAAAGAAATCTTTTGTATCCATTTCAGTTGTGGTATAAGGTTTTCCATTTTTTTTAGCCAATTTAACTATTGAAATCCACTGTGCTGGAATATACACTGGATCACTTTTCAATGCACGTTGCTTTTGTGTCTCAATACGACTGTGCATAGAATCAACCGGCATTTGAGTATGACCAGTAGTTAAAAATTTGTGAGTTATCTCTGGTACATTTAAGAACATCACAATATACATATATAAACTGAGTAAATAAACCGGTTTTTATTCTGACCATTACAATTATCAGAATAAAATATTAATTTTTTATCTTTATCTGTTACAAATGTTTCAATAAATTGATTTTGCTAGAGACAGTATACGTTGTGTTCGAGATTGAAATGTCATTATTATTAATTAAAATAAACTCGCCATGTAATATTTAATAAAAAAGTATGACAGTAACAAAGCGTAGTAATAAATTAATATGCTTTTACATTACAGAATGTATAATTTGTTGTTAAGATAATACAATATTGTTATCATGTTCTATTTATAATTTTTTATACCTATCAATAATTATGTTATTTTGAGATGATACACTAATGCACCGGTATTTTTAAACATACGTTTGTGCATTATAGTAATAAGTCAAAATAATACACTACTGCATGGATTGAATTTATTTATTTCCTTTAATGTTGTACCATATTATATTGTTTAACGCTTTCAATCTTGCCAGTACGACATAATACACTAGTGCATTGCAAAGAATGCTATTTCTACCATAAGAAAACATGTATAACTCAAAATCGTCATTTTTTGAGTTACTACACTAATGTACTCACAGTGCGAATATATCACTCCTACAACTTCCGTGTCCTAAATAATAGATATTTTGGAATGTATAGTATAGATACATAAAGACATTCTATAATGAACATACCGGATCTATAATTATGCTATTCTTTAGTCCACTTATACCTTGAATATGCGAGTTTATTATAAATAGTTTTTTTTTTTGACGTGTTACCGAGATGCCGAATAATATATTTGAAACGTATAATTTTTTATGTTATTTAAACTTTTTAAAAATATCTGACATAACTTAATACTTACAATACTTAATTCTACTTCAAATTAAAATTAAAATTATTTTGTAGGTAGTTCATATTCACAAATTGTAAAATATAATAATTGGTGTTTTATTATTCAACTAACATTTAAAAAATATTCGAAACTAAAACCAAAAATACATTTATAATTTTTTTTTTCTAAGGATACAGAATATTACTCATTTAGAGCTTATAAAGTTTTAGGATTTTCATATCTTTCTATATGCAATATGCTCTTAATTTATAGCATACCAAACTATAAATCCACTATCTGCGATGACTACCTTAGAAATCATAAATTTAAAAAAAAATATATTTTAAACATTTTGTTTATTTCTTTTAAAAAAAACTACATGTTTATGGTTTTTTTAAGTGGTATTCTTATTGTGTGATTTATAATATTATATTTTAGACATTTTAGTACTCAACTTCATTAATATTGAAAATATATATTTATTAATACTACTTAAATATTAAAAATATTATTTCAGTTCAATAATTAAGATTGACTAGCGACATCTAGTTTTCCACACATTGGTCTTTTCTTTTTCATTTATTTACTAATACCAGATTGCTGACATTAAATCTACTTTTATACATTTGTTTCTGGATTTAAAAAATAATATACCTGTTAATTTAATATTTTCTATGTTTTAGCTCATACAACTACCATACCCCTACTCCCTAGTTATAAGTGTTTAGTACTTACAGGTGAAAGAACCAGAGCACGTTTAATATATCATACGAAAAATAATATTATAACATGTCTGGTTAACAGTAATATAGATTAGGTATTTAGGTGACAAATTTTGTTTCAGAATTATAAATCAATACATTTTAACGACGCAAATATAATAGGTAGATGATGTTTGAGAAATTTTGTTTTCCCGAAAATGTATTTCGAATGTTATCCTTCCAACTGTATTTTCAGACAATGCGACTCAATTTCTGCATGAACACCTTCAGTAACTTGTTCAAAAGTCGAGAACAAAACAATGTACACAATAATACCACTTTATAGTAAACACTATACTCACTTCAAAATGTGCATTATTACGACGAGGTAAAATATTTCATAGAAAAATAAATTTTATGTCTTCTTTTTATTTTAATAAATAATTTAACTGTTAAGACGAATATTGTACAAGTAGACGTATAACACTGTAGTGAACACACTTAAGTAAAAATATAAAACTAATAACGGTGAATTAATTACTTAACTATGCTAATCTCTAATCAATAATAGTACATTCCGTGGATATTGTGTATTTACTATGTAAATGTGTTTCTCAATTATGTAAAATAAAATTCAACTATATATACATGATCTAAGACTGTAAAAATGTCCAATGCCAAAGATCTATCACAACAAAGTCAATGTGCGTAAATACTAAATGCAAATTTCATATTTTTAATCTAACCATAAACATCGTATGTTCTGGTTTTAAATTCTCGACAAAATAATTTAACATATTTATTGCATTTTCATTAGTAAATTCTTGGTTACTTATAGATCAAGTCGTATACATTACAGTCGAGCCATGTTTAGAATTAATTTTTACTAGTTAAAATACCTAATTCAATTTCTCAAAATACTAATGTAACCTTTGGAGTCCCACATGGAGGTAATCTTTCGTCATACTACATATTTGTATAGTAACCCAAGAGTAACCGACGTAAGCAGTATCTATACATGTTTATAATTAAATATTAATATTATCGTTTAACATTTAATCATTCAAAACAAATTTTAATGACTTTGTTCACAACTTTGATAAATATGGTAGATGCTGCTTTTTTTATTGTTATCGTTACAAACTCAGTATCTATCTATTTTATTTTACTAAAAGTTGTTACATAATGTATTATAAGCAAAAATAAAATTATCCAGACTGATTTTTGAGAAAAATCACTCATCAAATAATAATCATAAAATGATTATTAAATAGTTTTGTTAACAAGTGAAAAAGATCAAAAAAAAAAACCCATTTTCCTAGCATTTAAATTTTTGTAGATACTATCTTTTACTTTGACGTGTTATGGGCTACAAGATATCTACGAGATATCTACAAGATCAAGGTTAGGTTAGTATGACCATGCTTCGTGTCCAGGGAGTTGCACATGCTACTATGACCATGACACGTGTTGGGATAGTAAGCCACCAATTAATGTATATTGCAATAATAGCGCATCTACGAGTAAGGTCACCTAGACTTTGGAAGTGCATCTTTGTATTGCACATTATCTAGCCACGCCTGTGTTCGCAACAACAACTACAAGGATACCTGGTTTCACCCAGAAGGCTACGGGACGATGTAACAAGAGTCGAGTCGCACCACATATATAAGGGAGCTCAAAGACCAACTACGGCAGATGTACCACAGCCACCAACACCTGAGCACCTTGACCTTCACGACACTCAGCCATTTCTTAAATTAATTACATGTATTTTATTTTATACGTAATAAAACATTAATCGTTAAAGAGTTGTAACTTTCATTTCAAATATCATCTTTGAGTCAAGTATTGATATTGGCACGCAACAGACACATACTTACTAGGTGTAATAATATTATTATAACGATACGTTTTTATCTCTGTTTTGCGTTTCACAAATGAAAATAACACAAAAAAAATGTTTTTCTAACCCGATTTAAAAGTGGATAAAAAACGCATTTAAAGCACAACCAAGTCTTTCCGACGTATAACACAGTGGTTTTACATACTTACACATATATCAACATCAGCCATGGTATATTACAGGAATGTTTTGCTGGAGAAAAACGTTTCATATGGCAGCTTTCCAGACACAGTTGTTTACATACGAAAACAGACGAATCGAGAAGATAAAATGCTGCAAAATCCTTAAGAAAACGAAAATGCAAAACATTCGGTGAAGATAAAAGTAAAATTGTGTAAAGTGTAGAGAGCCATTAGATGACTTTAAGTAGGTCAGCATCTTTACAAAACCCAGAGCGGCAGAGCCTCGGATTTTATAAGACATACGTGCCTGTTGTACACATTTATACGGTAAAATTAATTTGTCTAATTTTCCATAGATCTTCAAGTGATAAAGCTATAGGTATAGTATATACAGTACAAAATTTATGTATATCCTTTGTATCTTCGTGACAAACCAATACCTAATATATTTAAATATTTTTTTATAGTAATAATAGTCTAATTATCTAATTATACCTAAATTATACTTAAAATTATACTTAATTGAATGGCATAAATTTCAATTTTATTTTCCAAAAGCTCAAAAATTTCAAAAAAAATATTTTTATTCATTTTAGTTTTTTTAAATGTCCAATGTAGCTTTTTTTTATCATATAGATCATATTGTGAATATTAGTTAGCATTTGATTTAACAACGTAGTATTGAGTTATTTCATTGATGTAACTCCTAGAGATACTATAATAAAAACCCGTATTTAAATAAATTGATTTCACATTAATATACTAAGAGCAATTCAAAATTTTTGAAACATGCTTGTATATACTGTAGACTTCTCCAATCAATAAGACGTAAAAAATTAATTGATCTTGCATACTGTAGTAATATAAAAATGGACTGTGCGCGCAATATATATATTTACCTTTTCTTTATTAATTACGATTCGTTATTTGCATATATTCCGCACACAACCACACACTCCAAATTACTACCTTCCTATATGTATATATATCCACGTCCGTCGATATATATACATATAAGGATTTAATTATATGGTAAATTAACTTACCCTGATTTGATTCAAGATCCGTTGAATATTAGATGGACGAAGGAAGAAGAAATGGACTTGATGTTGAATTTAGTTTAGATTTATTTTTAATTAACAACACAACTTATGTATTTTTAATACTTAAAAAGTATATTTATTATTTAAAACGTAAAATATTACAATGAACGTATGACTGCCATCAAGGGCGAACGCGGGGAGAGTGAGTCTCTGTGAATCTGGCCGGTGGTCGAAGGGTATCGTCCGAGTACCGATTCTAACGGTTCTTGTAAAGAAAAGGAGTAAGGACATAACTATAACAGACCACAGATGTTTATTATAATATAAACATCTGTGTGACCGTATTATATAATGTTATAATATAATATATTATATTGAGGGACATGATGATGACACTCTTTTTGTATTAGCTAGCTGTGAAGAGTGGCTATCATTACATCCCCCACACCTATTTTATGTTATGTCCTCATAACATTATAAAGTAACTTAGAATAAAGATGAACAATAGAATCATATTGATATTACATAATTTTACAGTATAAAGTTTAAATTGTATGATTAGATATACATTTTTATATAATATTATATAACTATATTTGTACTTTTGATTGATTATTTATAAAATAGATTTAAAGGTAGGCTAATCTAGTCTAAAGATACATATGTGTGTAATATTAATTGGTTATTGTATATAAAGTATATATAAAAAAAATTCTTATTGTATTTATGTATCTAGTACCTACCTATGCGTTTTCATCCTTAAATAACAATAACTTAATATTACATTATTACTATTTAATTAGGTATTTAAATTTTAGATCAATGTTCTTAATAATAAGTGAATAGAATATAGATATAATATTTAAGACTAAATAATAGGTAGTAACATTGAAACTGAAACACATGCTTCAAAATAATTTTAAGTAATGAGTAATGGTGAATGCCGAATGGTGATCATATCACAATAATATTGATAATATCAATAATCTTTATAAATGTATTAGGTAAGTGATACATGGTAATACTATTGTTCTGTAGTGATACTAAATTGATATTAAAATGAGGCTTATCAATAGATACTGTAGATAGTAGTGTATATTTTTAATAATTTTAAGTTGTGATGTATACTAAATGTGTATTAATTAATATTTAAGTCAATTAAACATGATAATATGAAATATTCTATTTTAATTCTAAGCATTAAACTATTAGACTACTAAATATTAACTAGTGTACAAAAGTTGATTAGTGTTTTTTTTTTTTTTTTTTTTTTTTTTTTTTAAGGGTTTGTTACCAACATTGGTGGTTTACGGATGCATTTTTAGATAAACATTTTTCTTCTTGGTGTTGTTTTTATTTTGTCTGTATGTGTTTTTGTCTGGAGAAGAGGTAATGTTAATCCCTCATTTATAGTTTTGATTTTATCATATTTTTCCTTGTGTATATTGTACTTCAACTGGTTTACATTTTGTTAAGTAAATTATTTCCCCTGATTTTATTGCTATGTTTCCTGGACCTTGTCCCATAGCATATGCAAATTCATCTAGACTGTATGTGGCCAATAATAATTGTGTTCTTTCTATTTCACATTGTTTCTTTATTAATTCATTATATAAAGAGGTTATTGTGTTTTTTAGGAAGTTTTCTATGTATACAAATTTTGTGTTTACATATACCATGAGATCTGTGTTTTGAGGTGAAATCTTGTTGGTGGAGAAATGATGCATAAATGCATTGTCTTTTAAAATGAATAGTTGTGGGTGTTCTGTTTGTATGACTGGCACTTCGCATGCGAATGTTCTTCTTTTTTGTTTTAAAGCAAAGACTATGTTTTTAGTCTCAACTAAGAGTGTATGTGTTTGTAACACATCTTCTGGTGTTGGTTCTTCACTTAGTTGTATTTTGTAGTTGCCTTGTACAACAACATTTTTCCACGATCCTTTATCAGATGCATAAGATATTCCTTGGCAGTTTCCGTTTTTGTCAACGTTGCCAGCTACTGTATGAGTGGCAAATGTGGTATGATTGATCATTAGCCCTGTTATAATGCCACCTGCAGGAAAGTGAAATATTGCTGTTCTGTGTAGTTCTGTGCAACTTGAGTTACCCAAGAATAGTATTTCTGGGAAAAAAAAAAACCATCTTCAACTACCTGTGCATCATCAAATGTTGCACATTTGGTGACCAGATAGTCTACAGAAATTAAACAAGATTTAAATGGTATTGTACGGGTGTCAGTTTTTTATATTAATTTGATTCTTGGAATTTCCATGCTAGTTGCGGGTGATGGGGTCTTGCAGTGGTCCACTTCTAAGCTGTTGAAAGATGTTAGGTTTATCCTTTTTTCATTGCAGTCATATGCTATGAATCCATAAACTGGCACCAATGTTAGTATAACGTACATCATAGTTGATTGTGGAAGCATCATAAGTGTGTATTGTCCTAATATTTTACAATTTAGTCTAACTTATTTCTAATATTAATTTTCTATTGATGTGTACATTACAAAATCTTATGGTATTATATTGTATACAAATTAATATTTACATTTTAGTAGGTGTTTACATGTTTGTTATAATATTTTCTACTATTGTAATACAATTTTACTTTAATAGTTTGTAATCATTATTTGTGTTGATTTTTGCTGATATACATATTCTTATTCCCTATATGTTGTTTTTACTAATTAACTTCTCATTTAGAAATTTTTTTTTTTTTTTTTTTGTGGTTTAATGTTTATTATTATTTTTATATTATGTTATTTGATGTAGTTTTAAATATATATATATTTATTTTAATCTTGTTTTTCAACTCTTTTATTTTTATAATTTAAATTATTTCTTTTTTAAATTTGTGAATATTTTTCTATTCTTACCACTTTTCTCTTTCATTTTTATATGTTTTTTTTTTTTTATATTGTTTATCAAAATTTTTTTCCAACATATTTTGTTATTAATAAGATAGGCAATTTTTGTTTTAATTTGTATTTGTAGTTTAAATATGAGTACTTGATATACTTTAATTAGTCTTTTATACAAAAAAAAAAAATTTTTGTTTACAATCATCTATATTGTTTTTATGTGTTTCATTAATTTGTATTTCTTGTTTCTAATTTATTTATTAATTCTTTATCTTTTATAAGTATATACATTTTATTTTTGTTTCAATTCTCAATTGTATTATTTTATTGATTTATATTTATTAATTATGTTTACAACATTATGTATGCAATCTTGCATAGTATATTATCTGTTTGTATTAATATTGTTTTTGTATTTTTTTTTTTTTTTTTTGTGATCTATTTATTTATTTTATAATAATGTTTTTTTTTTTTTTACTTATTTTACATATACTTATTATATAATTTCTACTTAATTTATTTATTTATAATAATAACAGTTATTATTATTATAAATGTTTTATTTTGTTTTATATATATATTTTTTTTTTTATCTTTGAATGTATGGTTTCATTCTTCTGACATGAATTATGTCATCAGTTACTTTATTGTTTAATGTTAATTGGACTTTATAATTTAAATCATTTTTTTTTTCGATTATTTTAAATGGCCCTTTATATTTAGAGGCAAGTTTTGGAGATTTTCCTATTGTATTGAATGGAAATTTGATTAATATCGAATCTCCTGGTTTGAATGTAAGTAGACGATGCTTTTGATCGTGATATTTTTTTTGTGAGTCTTGTGCAGTTTTTATTAAAGTTGGAATTTTGTCTCTTAATCTGTTTAGTTCTGTTAGTGATTTTTTTATGTCATAAGGAATATTGGTTGGAATTATTTTGTTATCAATTGGAAAATACGGTTCAAAACCATGCATGAGATAGAAAGGACTATGTTTAGTACTAGTTTGTGGGGTGGCATTGTAACTCAATGTAACATATGGTAAATAATAAGACCATCTCGATTGATTATTTTCATCAATATAGTTTTTAATAGAATTGCATAATACATCATTTATTTTTTCGACAAATCCTTGTGTTTGTGGGGAATAACTGGTTGATAGTATTTGTTTTATTCCTAAATTTTCACAAACTTCGCTTACCATTTGGTTTTTAAAATGTGTGCCTCTATCAGATGAAAATTGGCGGAAACAACCCCATTGTGATATTATTTGAATAATAAAATTAATAGTTGATTGAGCCGTTGCTGATTCTACAGCTTTAGTGAATATAAATTTTGTGTTATTACACGCTGCTACTAAAACATATTTTTTGTTGTTACTGGATATCAATGGTCCTAAATAGTCAAATGTTAGTCTATCTAAGGGTCTGTTTGAAAGGGGTATTGGTTGTAGTTGACCAACAGGTTTTCCATTCATTTTTTTATTTATTTGGCAATTATGGCATGACTTAATATATTGATTTGTGTCTTTAGTCAAGTTGGGCCAATAATATTTGTTTTGTATTTTATTAAGGGTTCGTGTTATCCCTGTATGTCCACCAATAGGTGATTCATGATAAGATTTTAAAATTTTTTTTGTTAATGATTGTGGGACTACTAGCGGATAATTTACATTGTTTGGTGATTTGTAATGTTTATAATGTAATATATCGTTTAAGATTATGAACTGTCTAGATTTTCTTTGAATATTAATTGGTATTTGATCGACATGATTATTATTAATTGCTTGTATGATTTGTGAGCAAAATTGATCATTACTCTGTTGGTTTTTTATATCAGTTAAGTCAACAGTCAAATTATCATTATCATTTTTAATGTCAATTTTATTAATAGGATTCCTCGATAAAGCATCAGCTACTTTATTTTCTTTTCCTTTTTTGTATAAAATATTAAAATTGAAATCTAGTAATTTTAGAGTTAATCGAGCTATTCTAGCCGATGGTGTTTTTAAATTTTCATAATATTGTAAACTGATATTATCACAGAATACAATAAAGTGTCTTCCCCATAAATACTCCCGGAAATAAGTGATGCCGAAACATAGTCCTAATAGTTCTAAAGTTGTTGATGAATAAGTTTTTTCACTGTTTAATAGTTTTCTTGAAGCGTATCCAATTGGATGTAAAATGTTGTTGTCATCTGGTTGTTCAAGATATGCTCCTAATCCTGTCAGTGATGCATCGGTTGTTAAGAATACTTTTTTACTATCATCAAAATGTTTAAGTAATGGTTGTGATGTTAAGTGTTTTTTTAATGTATTATAAGATTTCTCATGAATTTCTAGCCAATTAATTTTATTGTCGCCTTTTGTTAGTTCTGTGAGGGGGTGGGCTATTTTTGCAAAGTCTTTGATATGTTTTCTATAATATGAACACATACCTAAAAATGATCTGACATCTTTTTGAGTTTTAGGTTGTTTAAATTCAGTTATGGCTTTAATATTGGTGTTTAATGGTTTAATGCCTTCTTGTGAAATTACATGGCCTAATAATTCTATTTTTTTATTAAAGAAGTGGCATTTTGATGTTTTTAGGGAAAAATTCATTGAATCAATGATTTTTAGAGCTTTATCTAAGTTTATTAATGCCTCATCGAAATTGCTTCCGTAAGATGCTAGATCGTCTATATAGATGATTATAGATTTGTATAGTAATGCAAAAAATGCTTCATTTAATACTCTTTGAAATATGGCACTGCTATTTTTAAATCCTTGAGGCAACCTAGTGAATGTCATTAAGCCATGAACTGATGTAAATGCCAATTTATATTGGTCTGTTTCTTTTATTGGTAACTGAAAAAAACCACTATTGAGGTCAAAAGAAGAAAAATACTTTGCACCCTCTAAAGCTCTTAGTAAGTCATTGGTCCTAGGTAAAGGGTATTGGTCTGTTTCAACTCTTTCATTTAATTCTTTGTATGAAACCACTAATCTGTATGAACCTTTTTCTTTTTTTTTTACTAAGAATGCAGGTGCTGCAAATTTTGATATTATCGGACGAATAATATTTGCTTTATTTAATTTATCTAATTGTATTTTGAGTTCATCTCTTTGTTGTGGAGATACTCTATGAGGAGCATGGAATTTTGGGTCTTTATAATTTTGTTTCATTTTTATTTCGCATGGCTTTATATTAGCTGGTTTTATGTTAGATGCGTCTGAAGTAAATAAATGTATATATTTTTTTAATAACGATAAAACTTGTCCGTATTGTAAAGGATTTAGTTCATGGGATATTTTAATCGGGGTGCCTTCATTATCGTATATAATTTCTTTGTCGGAATCATTTGTAATAATATGGTCTACATTAGTTACGTGTATATTTTCTTTGAGTTCGTTATTTACGATAGGTTTCTTTATATTTTGGTATTTATCTTTTATATCTGTGATTATTTGTTGTAAGGGTGTAAAGTCGTTTATTTCAATATAATTGTGTGGTAATTTGAGTGAAGGATTTATGGATTTAGTGCCTGGGATCCAGTGCGTGTTTTTATTTGTATTGTACAGAACAATCGGGGGTCTTTTATAATTTTTATTACGGTGGATAACGGCTGTTTTTGAAGTCTCATCGAAAATGTAAGTGTCATGATTATAATGGTTGGCAATGGAGGCCAATTCATTGTCGGACCACCAGTGTCCTGGGAGGTCAGATAATTGTAATAGTTCTAACAGTTGATATATGGAAGTTATTTTGTCTTGTTTATTATCATTCAATGCGTTACATAACGCATAGAGACCACAGTTTCCATCTCCAGGGACATTCTCACCGGGTTTATAATTGTTAAAAATTGAATTGATTTCGTTACTATCGTTGACATTTTGGTTTGAATTAAAATTGTAAATTGATTCTATATTATTAGTGTCATCGGTCTCATTATTAACGTTTTCGTTAATGTTAAATTTGCCAGAACACAATTTTGTTTTATTATTAAAATTATCGTTAATGTTGTTAATATTTTTAATTATTTTATTATAATGGTAATGATCGTGTATTAAATTAATAACCTTTTCGTGTTCTTTTGTTTTCCAACTATTTGTTATATGATTTTTGGTTTTGTGGCAGATTAGTAATTCTGTGTCACAATTTTGGAATTCATTGTAAATTAATTGTTTTATCATGGACCAATTTCGTTTGTCCAGTCCAGCTGCTATGGTGGGAATAGCGATTTTATAATCATGTAATTTATTCATGGTTTTTTTTAAATTTTGTAATGCGGTTTTTATATTTTCATATGTAGGCTTTAGAAAATAATTTTGTTTTGTAATAAGGTAATAAATTGTTCTATTCCCTATGTTTATTGGAATGGCCTCACCTACCATTGGTTTTAATTTATCTAATTGGGCCGAGGCGTCTCCGAATTTATTTTTTATTTGTGCCGCTAGGCCTTTGCTCATTTTTAAGTCTGCCGAAATGCAGTGAGCTATCGAATATTCAGGGCTTGTTTGAAAAATATTTTGTACCTCTTCTTTAATATTATTTATATTATTATTATTATAAATGTTATATGTTTTTATTACTATAGCATCATTATCTGTTTTGTTTCTATCATAGCCCTTATCTAATGTTAGTGTGTTGTTTAAGAAGTCTATTTTGGCATTATGTTGGTATAAGAATTTATTCCCAATTATTATATGACAAGATAAATTTTTTATGACATATGCTTTGATTTCAAATTCATGAGAGTTAATTTTTATTTTTATTACGATTGACCCGAACAGAGTTAAAGGTTTATTGTTTGCTCCTGTTAATATTATAGGTTCTTTTTTTAATTCACTATTTGGGGGCATCAATGTATGTCTAATGCAACATATATTTGCTCCTGTATCTATTGTTACTGGAATTGTAATATTATTTAATGTAGCTTTGATATATAGTGGTTCGGTTATATTATTTATTTTTTAGTTATGTTTTGGCAAATCTGAAGATGAAGGTGAACATCTATCAGTAAAGTTTAACCTAGAAATTAGTTTTTTGAATTTTGATTAATAGATCGACATGTTTTTGCTGAGTGTCCTACTTTGTCGCAAATTTGGCATGTTATTGTAGGTTTATTATTGAAATAACAGTTTTCTGTTTTATGGTTATTTTTGAGGCATATTTTACATTGTTGTAGTTGAATATTATTTTTATTTCGAAAGCATGTCTCTGTGGTGTGATTGTTAAGTGAACAAATTTCACATTTTTGTCTTTTATTATTAACATAATTTTGATTAGAATGATTATTTCGTCTTATTAAATTTGAAGATTTGAAAAAATTATTATTTTTGTTCATGTTTGATTTTTCATTTTCTAACAAAGTTTCAATTTTTTTATTTAATTTCTCATTATTTTCATTAGAAATTTTTAATTGTTCGTTGAATTTTTCAGTTATTTTATT
Organism: Schizaphis graminum; assembly: GCA_020882235.1. Classification (NCBI taxonomy): domain Eukaryota; kingdom Metazoa; phylum Arthropoda; class Insecta; order Hemiptera; family Aphididae; genus Schizaphis; species Schizaphis graminum. The sequence goes on along the minus strand of CM037033.1, from coordinate 86,450,098 downwards.
TATTTGGTCATGTATAATTGCGTTTTGTATGTCCGTTTTAGATTGAGTTATTTCTCCCGTTACCATAAATTCAATTAAGTCATATTTTCTTATATTGTCTTTCAGTTGCTTGAGAGTGTTGTTATCCATAAGGCCTATATTTCTAATAATATTTGGTTTTAATCCCTTCATAATTGTGTGTATTAGTTCTGTTTCAAGCATCAAGGGATTTATTCTTTTACATAAGGATTCTACTTCGTTAACGTAGTTTATTGTTTGTTCGTCGTCTAGCTGTTTTCGTTTTTGAAGTAGTAATTTTAACATATCTAGCTGAGCTGTGGGTTTAAATTCACTTTTTAGTTTATTTTCTAAATCGGTCCATTTTGTATCGTTAATTAAATTTGATTCATTATTATCATAGAATATTAAAGCGGGACCTTCTAAATATAAAGGTAAAAATTTTATTTTTTCTTCATCAGACCACCCGTTTATGCTAGCTGCCCTATTATAATTTTTAATAAATGTATCAATATTTTCAGAGATTAAACCGGAAAATGTGTTGGGTTTATAATATGGTCTTTTTGTGCTGTCCATTTTGTTTGTGTTAAAATTATTGATAAAATCGCTTGGTGTTGTGTCCCCGTTAAGGTATTGTGTTAGTCAATTTTTTAATTCAGGAACTGTACCCGTGCTGATTAGGTTACGTTTGGTGAGTTCAGTTATTAATTGAGGTTTTAGTAGTTTATTGATTTCTTTTGAAGAGAGTATAAGTGTATTTAAATTGTCATTAGATTTTTCCGAGTCGGGGATTTCGTCGTTCATTAGTTATTTTATAAATTTATTAATATTATTTATTATTATAATTTATTTTATTTTTGTTTTAATTATTTTTTTTTATTTAAAAACTTTTTATTTCGTGTTACGAGCCACGAGTTTGGGCGCCACTTGTAGTAATATAAAAATGGACTGTGCGCGCAATATATATATTTACCTTTTCTTTATTAATTACGATTCGTTATTTGCATATATTCCGCACACAACCACACACTCCAAATTACTACCTTCCTATATGTATATATATCCACGTCCGTCGATATATATACATATAAGGATTTAATTATATGGTAAATTAACTTACCCTGATTTGATTCAAGATCCGTTGAATATTAGATGGACGAAGGAAGAAGAAATGGACTTGATGTTGAATTTAGTTTAGATTTATTTTTAATTAACAACACAACTTATGTATTTTTAATACTTAAAAAGTATATTTATTATTTAAAACGTAAAATATTACAATGAACGTATGACTGCCATCAAGGGCGAACGCGGGGAGAGTGAGTCTCTGTGAATCTGGCCGGTGGTCGAAGGGTATCGTCCGAGTACCGATTCTAACGGTTCTTGTAAAGAAAAGGAGTAAGGACATAACTATAACAGACCACAGATGTTTATTATAATATAAACATCTGTGTGACCGTATTATATAATGTTATAATATAATATATTATATTGAGGGACATGATGATGACACTCTTTTTGTATTAGCTAGCTGTGAAGAGTGGCTATCATTACAATACAGTCTTGAAACTTATTTGAATAAAAATGACTCGTATATTATTTTAAGTGTTCGAAAATGACATGAAATATAAAGTTATAAAATATTTTTATAACATTTTTTTTTCAATAAGCTTTATTTGTTCATATGTACATTTATCATAGTATTATAAAACTATTTAAAAATTAATTTATTCATAAAATAGATACAAAAATGTTTAAATAATACAATATCACACAAAAATACAGAATAATTACATTATAATTAACATTTTATACTTTTATACTCAAATATTGTAAATTTGTAATAATTTAATAAAATATCATTACGTTACGACTACGTCACTTGATTAATGTCATCAATATTTATATAAAAAACAAAATTCAATGTTTAAAATTTCAATATGACAGTGATCTTGTCTACCCTATTCAAATTCCCCTACATAAAAATGTATTATGATAGCCCAACGTTCAATTGTCTGAGAAACAGAGGCAATGTGAAATCCAAAAAAAATAACGCCTAGCCATATGATATGGATTGGAGTTGAATGTAAAAATACTAAACAAATACAAACAAATATAAAAAAAATAAGCGGAAATGGAACTTTCCGTGTATTAACGCATAATTACGTAACGGAATAAATGTTTAACTGAAACTAATGTTATCCGTCGTAATAATAATAATAACAATGATACGTATAGGTGTACGAGTATATTTTTATAAGTTCTACTTTTTCGTATAAGATAATAAATAGCATTTTATTACTGAACGGATGAGCAGATTCGAAGGTTTTAGTGTCGGGATAACTTATTTCGTACAAGTCAGCAGCGCACGACTAAAAAAATAATCGATCTTACGGATGTTCTATACAGAGTGATTCACCGAGCATGTTTACTTCTTTAGTTTTCCTATATTATAATGAATTCAATGTCTCCACAGGACAATACTCGTACTTTAAGCAGTGTCAAAATTCCCTATATTTAATAATTCCAATTTTTTTATTTTGAATGACTGCATTATTGATAAGAAAAACTAGGGGGTTAGTACCGTGCACGGTGAATCACTCGATATACTGTACTTATTATATAGTGATGGACAGTATAATATATAATGACTGTTACATACATTTGGGGGGCCCCAGGGCCCAACCTGGAGCAAACACATAAATTATCTAAAAACGCAAAATTAATTACTCACAATAATTTTTTTTTTAAGTTTAAACATTAATGTAGTTGTATGTATACTAATATTTGATAAGTAGATACCCATGTTAAAATAGGATGGTTGGTTTTTGACGTTTTTGTATATTATATGATCAATGGTACTATCAATTTTTCCATAACATCTATTTTTATCGCGTCTATGCGACTATGCGTCTATGGGTCGTTGTTTGTCGAATTGTCGGAAGAACAACTGGCTGAGCAGTGATAGCCGAAAACGACGACGGTTGACGAGTGACGATGCGCCATAATATAACTATATAAGTAATGTTATTAGTGTTTATTTATAAACTATTAAAATGTCAATATGATACGACTGATACGACGACCACGATCACGACTGTTTGAGTTGCTGGTTTTGGTATAAATATAAAATATATTTTGTAATTTTAATGATGAATATTGACGATACCTACTTTTTAATTATTATTGACTTACTAGTAAAGTAGTAACTAACGAAGTAACGACTGCTCGGAGTATCATCATTTATCAGTTAATTTGTCAAAAAAATTGTGTATTTTTAAATTTTGGGTTTATTAAAACCTTATAATAAAAAGTCATTTAAAAATTTAGTCAAGGCTGTTAATTTTTATACTTACTATAATAAGAGCAATAAGATATTTATTTAAACAATCAGTTATTTATTTTAGCTTATTCTATACCATTAATAATTCTTATTGTTCTCTTTCAAACAGATTGAATAAAATGTAGGAACCAAAAAAAATATATATATATGTTAGTATACATAAAACCTAAAAATGTTGGCATTTATAGATTGTAATACTTACAATAAAAATTAATTTAGGAAGGGGCGCAAAAAAAATATCGCACACGGGCCCCTTACTATGTAGTTGCGGCACTGACTGTTACATAATATAATAATATAATTACATAACTGATGTGCGCAAATTATGTCAATACAACTATAATATAACGGTTGAAATCCAACCGTTGGATTGACATAATTAATGACGAGACGAAAGATTACATAACAATCCATTAATTAAGCCAATTATATAGTAAGCGAACTAAATACTGTTTTAATATGGCAATGTTTAAATGATTAAAGAGCGGACATTGTTTCGACAATCTAAATGTTTCACGGTGATTTATCCATTCGTATACTTACATTACACGCGTTATCGTACGCATGTATAAAAGGCGGTAAGTTAAACGCTTTCAAATTGTTTATAAAATTTTTTTTATTATTATTATTATTGATCTTATAAATCAAGTGAAATATTTTTTTAAACATTTTCAGGTTTATAATTAATTTTATAGAGCATTTAACGCAGTACAATTTTGGTGTGACTAAATTACTCATCCGTTTTTTTTTTTAATTAAATCATCAGCACCAATGTATCTTGTTTGTCTTTGGAATTTTTGATTTTTCCAAACTTTTATTGTAATATTTAAATATATTAACACTATTATAACTACATACGTTATTACTTGCTAGAAAAATAAAATAATTTATCATTATTCGTTTTTATGAAAATAATAATAATTTTGAGTACCTACCTAGTGAGGATGAGTTCATACATTTTAATTTTTAATATAATTTGGATAAATACCTATTTATACTTTAGTTTAAGAAATCTATATAAATCAAAAATTATCAGTATATTATGTATAATAGTACTATATTATAGTTTCTAAATATTTCTTTTATCAACATTTAACAATTAAATACTTTGGTTTTACTTTTACTATTTAACTATTTTACTACCTATTTTATAATTGTCAAATTTTTATTATAAGTATAATATTTTAATTGAAATATTGATAGTATATTAGAATAGATAAATTAATAAGTTGTATAATTAATCTATTGAATAAATAAATACATAAATAAATTATTTATACAATTTCTAGAAATGAAATGTTAACACAAATGTACACAAACTCGGATGACCGATTCCGCTGATTTTTGAAAATTTTGCACAAACTTTACAAAACACCTTGTTTTAATTATGTGTAGCTCAATGAACTTATTTTTAAAAAATATAGTTCACTAATTATCATGGATTTCCACGACTATTTTTGGAATTTGCACCACCTTTTTTTACGAGTAATTATTAAAAAACCATGAGAGAGTGTTGGCGCGTAACGTTATCCCAGCCGTCCACAAGTAACAACCATTTTTACAAGACATTAGTATGCCATTAACATGCAATTTTCAAAACTATCACCGAAGACGAAAATTTCAATATTTTCCAGAAAAAACCCCGTTTTTCACTTTTATACTTTTACGCCAGCGCCCATAAACAGAAAATAATCCTAATTTTTTTTTACCAAACATTAGCACGCATTTAGTATGTATTAATGGAAAGTTTACAACATTTTATGTTTCGTATTTTTCACTTGTAAACACAAAATCTACAGTTACAGTCAAATTCATTAAACAGCAAAAACATACAGATAAAAATCTTTTTAATGGTCGTGAAAATAGTTTATAGTTCATTTTTTATCATTTACATAGTTTTAAGGGTAAAAAATTTAAATCTTAGAACTGATTTTTTAAAATACAATCACGTTTAAATAAAATAAAAAATATCCATGCACTTAAGTTATTCGACCATAAAAAATATAAGAAATTTCTAAAGGATATCTATGGGTCTAAAAAGATAGTTTTTAAAATAGATACAGTTACGGATAATATGTATAGGTATTATAATATTATAAAATGGTATTATGTATTTCAAATACTTTTTTAAAATACATATTTGAATATTAAGTATAAAAATTATATTAATACAAAATATAAATACTTAAAATATACTATTTATAGATACTTTTAAATTTTTAATTAGTAATTTGTTTGACCTTATAAATCAACAGAGCCGATTTTCATGTTTAACGTTAATTTTATGGAGAATGTTACATCGTATAATGTAATATTAAATATGCTATGAAATACGAAATTGCTTTGTCAAAGTATTTGAATTTCAAAAATAGTTGTGTAAATCCATGCTAATAACATGCTAATTAGTGAACTTGTTTTTTTTTAATTAGTTCATTGAGGGTACCATTTATGTACGTGTGACAACCACTTGTATAATTTTAACATTTAAAATCTCTAACTAATTTTAATGTTTTTTTTTTTTGTTAACATCAGTAAATCTAAAATTTAAAAATAAATCTCTTGCATATCACTAAGTGCTTAATGCTTTATATTTTTAATTCAAAATTTGAATAGTATAAAAAAACATAAGCATTGGAAAATATGTGTTTAAATATTATTATGCATTAATTTATATACGCAATAATTCAATAATGATTATTGTTTCATAGTTAACTTTTTAGAATGGTATCGCGCTTAAAAAATAAAATGCAAATCAAAGCATAGCCGAATACCGTACCCACCTACTTTCATAATATACGAACGTATATGCAATTTTCGAATCACGTGAAATTAACATTTATAAAGTTTCTACTAACATTATTAGGAACATATTTTATTTACAAAAGAAAATAACAAAATAATATTAAACTTTTAGACATATTAAAAATGAAATGAATGTTATTAAAAAAAAATACCTGCTTATCATCCGTCATAACGAAAGAAATTTAAAATTCAATTCTCATAAACTCATGACAGTTGTAGTAGTATAACACACACAATATACAATTGAAATGTACGTGAAAATTTAAGCAACACGCAATCGTATACGTATATTTCATCACTATAAAAGTATTGTTACTACAATTCTAAGCTTATGGGCGCATCGCGCACGCTATTTTATGTTTAATAATAATTTAAACATATTTAAAATACGTTTTTCGGTACCTATGAAATAAGCTGTGTTAGACATTGTGAAGTTCGCAGTTCGTTAAAATTGTTATATCTTTTTACTATTATAGGTATTTCTGTTCATACCATGCATCAACGTCGTGATAAATAACTAAACAATTGGGACTCATATTCTAATATTGAAATCATTAATATCGTATGCGTTAGAATCGTGAAAATCGCTTTTGAAATAATTGAAAATGATTGTATGTATAATTGTGCTAAAAATAAAAAACAAATAAAACCACTTAACCACTAAATTATAGATTCAAAATAATCTTTTTCAAAAGTGTTCAATTGTTTCATAACCTTTGCCATACAAATTATACCATATCATTACTCAATTGAAAAAAAATGTCTTAGTTGATACCTATATCTTACTTATATAAATTTAAAATAACTTATCTCTTGCACCACAAACTTTGTCAGGGATTTTACTAAATCGTATACTAATCATTCAAGCTTTATTTTAAAGTAAATTAAGAAATATGAAATGTATAATTGCCTTAATCAATATTATGTACACTTGAGAAATGTATAATTTATAAATTAAACGGGTAGTTACTTAATACTTATATAGTGGCTAATATGCCTACCTATAGTGGGTTATCGATTATATACTTATCATTTATCAACGGTTAATTTTATAATATTGTCTCAAATTGTGAATATTTTCAAGACTGAATATTGTAAATTATTGAACGTATAATTTAAACTTTTATGTACCTACAAATTCTAATGCTATATAAGTCTCGAAGAACTAAACTATAATTTGTTTATTACACATACAATAATATATCTATTAATTATAAATGTAAAAATAAAGAAGAAAAAGTATTATTATAGTTTAAACTTATTACATAAACAATATGTTAAAATATAATATAGATTTTAAAATCTAAAACTACATTATGGGCTTAGTGAAACCAATGTCTAGGACTCTAGATTAGATTTAATAAACATTTCATGCAGAATAGAGTATTATAGTCTATTTTAAAATCTATTAATTTTAAATAAAATATATTAAAAACTACATTGTTATAAAAAAGCAAATGTAGACGTATTAATTATTTAATTTTAAGATTCAAATTGAGATAAATTTTTTTTTTAAATTAATATCCTGAATCTACTTTTTGTACCAAATTAACTGATCAGATCATCAGGAATTCAAATTAATTATAGCTAAATACATGCAATGATAAATCATTTAAAATATATTATTAATTATTAAATATTAATATTAGAAAATAAAAATTAGAATAATAAATAAAATAATTAAAAATGTAAGGTTAACTTGGTACTATATGAGGCTATATCAATAAACAGTAATATTGTTGAAGTCTCAGTCTTAGATTATTAAGTATACGTCTTAGACCTTAGTAAGGATACTAAGTATTATAGTCAAATAGAACAGATAAGTACCTATCGGCTTGTTCTTGATTATCGAACCGGTCATTACTTATTATAACTTATAAAGATATTTCCACTTTAGGTATTATACATAAGTAAATAGTTGTGAACAAGTATAAGAGTAATGGATCAATTATTATTAGTATTATAATAAATATATATATTATAAGTACTAATCTGGTACTATACCCAACTTTGAGGATCTACATATTATTATCAACTATCTATAATATACGAGATAAAAATTCATAAAAAAAAAAAGCATTTTACTTTTTTGAGATTAGATTCATAGGTTGCTATTTCATCAAAAGTTGATTTTGGTTACGTCCACAAAAATAAAGGCTAGTATAACAACAAAGGGTAAAAACTTTTTTTTAAATATTAATACTTTTTGAAATAATTAGTGTCTTACGTTAAATGAATATACCCTGTGAAGTATACATTTTTTTGTGAGAGAGAAATGAAAAAATAACAGTTTGAACGACTGTATATAGTCTTTTTACTAATAAAATTGAATCATAAATATTTATTCAAAATAATATTATATTGTATCTTTTTATCATAGTGATTTCAATATACATAGTATATTAGTATAGTATATATATATATATATATATATATATATATATAATATATACTATATTTCATAGTATCTAGATTCCAAGGGATTTTTTATGGGTAACTTTATGTATAGGTATGCATTATATCTGTTGTGTCAGTCGGAAGTTATTATTAGTGTGGTGAAAGTACGGTTATAGTAATATTGAACACAATAATAACACACCGTTTGGATTTACTAGAATATAACGGACAAAAATACTCCATTCTCGTCTACTCCGTGACTACGAAAAATATTTTATTTTTCATTCAAACTGATGATTCTAATAATAAATTCTCATAGTCTGCGATAATCTTTACTCTGACATTTGTTCTGAAAAAATATTGAAGTTTTCCTTATTATTTTCAAAGCAACGGCCGATATTTTTAAAATTGTTTAAGTTGATTAAATATTTTAACTTGAAATCTATAAATCACGTATATTAAAATTCAAAGGACTAAAAATATTTGACTTGATTATAACCTTGTAACTATTTGTTATTAAAAGTCTAAATATTTTTTTTTTAATGAAAATAGAGACAGGCATTGATAGTCACGAGGCTTTTGACGAAAAATCCAATCCCGATCAACGCTCAACCATAATAAAAATAATATTTAATTTAACTAAGGATTTTTCTACTTGTATTTCATAGTTCCTTGTTTATATCGATGTATCAAAATAAAATGTCTTTGGCATAATATTATTATGTTTATAATTCCATTACCATACAAACACATAATTTCTGGCTAAAAATAAAAACGGTTCACTATTATTTTAATAAATTGTGTGCATCAACGAACAACGTTTCATTAAAATATAAAATTTTTAACTACTTCCAACATATTTTTATAATTTTTGAAGTAAAATGACGAACAAAACTGAGTAAAACAATTCCATGTGCAATTCAATGCCAATTGAATGTAATTCGTGTTGATCGACTTTTGTAGGTCTGTACCTGCCGCCAAGGTCGAAGGTCCTAGTGAAAACTTCTCATTCAGTCCTATGCTGTACAACTTTCGAGTGTCGCCGCCACCTGGGCACAATAAAACATTTTCACTTCAACAGCCATTTGCAACCCTATTCGACAACTTAATCACAGTACTGTGGTCAGTGTACGGCAAAAAATCGAAAATTCAAATTGGTAACACACATAACTATATAAAAAAATAATCGCAGGTGTCACTCTAAGAGGTATAAATTGGTAAACATAATGTTGTTACTAAGACATGGTTTCGTGTATAGTAAAACCATCGTTTTGCTGCTGCCCCTAGTAAACCTTAATATCTTAAATATTCCGATTGGAGACAATTCGTATAATATAATACAGTTGATATTACCACAATATTAATTTTCAATCAAAAAAGTGTAAAAACCTCGTTATTTGTTTTAGAAAATCGACTGAAAACTTATTAACTTATCTTTTTGTAGAGCCAATAATTGTGACCTAAACCTATCTCTTAAATGACACCTCGATGTAGCGCGTTTGAGAATTTTACCTATTTGGTATTAAAAATCTACCCAATTAAAATACGTATCATATGCGTCAAAATTAATAAAACATAAGTGACAATTATACAAAACTATAAAAAAGAAGAAATATCTTTTAAATTAATATTATGTTTTATCTTTGAACAAAAATTACTCCTTTATTTATTATTATTTCTATAAAATGCATTGTCATTTGTCACTACGATAAACCTTACGCGAATATTTACCTAGTTAGTACTTACACAAAATACATAATATTATATAAAAATAGTTTGTTGTACTAAAAAGTAACAATATGTTATTGCTATATCTTTAATACTCTGACACTTTATCGTTTATCCGAGAGAATATAATATACGATATAGAGTCTATCGTAACCTAATCTAACCTATACGTACCTACGTTTGGCGTTTTTGAACGATATAGTTTTAAATTTAATATTTGTCACAAAACACGCTACTACCTACGCTACTAGCGTTTTTCCACCGTTCAGTTTATTTTTTCTCTTATGCCGTTTTAACGGCCACATCTTCTACCACTAAAAATATATCATGTTTAGGGAATAAATAATAATAAAAAAGTATATAAATTATATAATGACATTTAAAATTATAGTATAATATTATGTAAGTGCTAATAATTTTTATACAATTAAAATACGTCAAAAATGTATCACATCAAATTTATATAAAATATTATAGTAATTAAAATACGTAAATAGTAGATAATTAATTAGTAAAAATTGCATATGCCCTGTATTCACTCGATAAGCCACTATTTATGATATTATAAGAAAAAATAGAAAACGTTAAAATAAAAATATAATTGTTTGAACATTTAAAATCGATTTTTTCTATACTGTTTGTAATTTTGAATTTTATCATAGTCCAATTTAATAACCGTATTAAGTTCTATTTCATAGTAACGTGTATGGGATAGGTACACGGCGTATTTAAATTTACATTGTTTGCGACGCACCGTCGACATGTTATACTTACACTTTACAGCTTCATTATTACAGCTTTTTAGCTTTTTTGCTTTTAATTCGTGTTTATAAAATAATGTGACTTCTAACTTATAACCTTTATAAAATAAGGATTTATGCTTTAGTTTAAGTCGTATTTATCAATTATTTATTGATTATAGAATACAGTATCTAAATATATTATAATTATGTGTCTAAACTTGACACATTTTGGGATAAAATTCCTAAACGTGTTATAGCCAGACACTTAATGTCACTATTGAAATATTGTTGAAATAATAATAATAATTAGGATTAAAATTTTATATGCTTTCAATTTTAAAAAATCCACAGTTTTTTTTAAAAATTTCTTGAATTAAATACAGCTATTGATTTTATGTAATTGAAATAGGGAGCGTAATTACGTGAAGTAGTTATCAACCTTACTACTTCTTATAAAACATGCATTTTTCGTTATTATACCTAATTAAAATGTACAATAATAATCTGTAAAAAAATGATATCATATCCACCAGTAATATGAGGTGATTCATGAACATAAGTTGACTACATTTTTAAAAAAACGTTGTAAAAAAAAATATCAATGCGTACAAATCTTAATTCTTAGACCTAAATATTAATAATATAGAGCTATAAAACATAATAGAAGCGACAGTCAAACATCTGATCGATTTGGTTTCATTTTGCCTGGGGATCGGCACTACGTTGGCAGCTAAAACTCCTCATTGTCATGTTTTAACACGGATTTAAAATATTACGTTACGACTACAACATCATGCCGGACCTATGGCAAAATGTCAAGCGGTTAACCGAAATATTTATCAGTGTTAAAAATAGGATTTCGATAGCTGACACTTTTATTATGTTCCATTTTAATAGTATTAACCCTTTCACTGCTATGAACGCATATATGAATGCAATTTAAACGGCTTTGGTGTGCTATGGACGCACATACGTGTCCTATCATTTTAAAAATCAACAAAAGCTGTTATCGATAATAATATATCATAAAATGGTAAATAATTAGACGAATCCAAAGAAACAATGTTTAAAACAAGACGAAAAAAAAATATTTATAAATAAAATTCAATCCCAACCCAGTGCTGTGAACTGGAAAAAAATAATTCAGTAGGGAAAGGGTTAATAACAATATAGTATTATACCTGTGGCGTGAACCACGAACGTATAATAAATATAATATGACAATTTTTACGTTCTAAATTTCACCACGTCCCGTCCGTCATGTATATAACTACAGGCGTCAATCAATTACAATGGGCGTTGGAATTTTTGAGATGCATGAAGGTGGACTATGGTTATCCAGAAAGCATAGGGAAAATCGTCGGTGAATTGGAAGAACAGCTGATATCGCTTTATGCCAAGGTCGGCGAAAAAATGCAGGAAAACAAACGAAAAAAAGACCTAGAGCAAATGGAAAGAGAGGCCAATGAAAAAAATTCGAAAAGTTAGTACTTACACGAAATTACAGTAATTTTTATTAAAAATCAATTGGCAAATAAAATGTTATTTTAGATTCTGAACGGAGTGAAGAATGTATTGCTTTTACAATGATGTGTGTTTTTTTTTTTTTTGTGTCTCACGACAACATTTGGAGCAGTAATAATGCTCCGATTTTTGACTTCAGCCCCTCTTTGAATACAAAAATTCATCTAGTTGGTACTTTGGGGGGTCAAAAGTTAAACATTTTGAATATTTTTTAAATGAGTCGGGAAAAACCCTAAAAAAATGAAGGAAAAACGAGATTTAAAGTTTTCAAAAAAATCGAGAAAAACAAAAAAAAAGTGACAGAAAAACGGCAATTTTACGAAAAACCACTTTTCGACAAAATCAATTTTTTGATTTTGCTGTTACTCAAAAACGAATTATTGTAAATACTTGAAATTTTCACCAAATGTTTATGTTATGGTTATCTCTTTATAGTTAAATTTAAAAAATATTTTGACTATTTTTAAGCTACTTATAGACAATTAAAATTTTCGACTTTTCTAAGTTTTTTTTCTTCAAATGCCAATAAAAAATTTTTGGGTGGCCAGAAAATCTTGAAAATTTAATACAAGGTTTCTTATAAGTTGTTCTTAAAGTGATAAAAAAAAATCCGAAATCGTTAGTCACAATTTTTTTTATAAGTGCTTAAAAGTTCGAATTTATACGAAATATGTTAAAATTTAAATTAAATTTCATACTCTCATTATGCGTATGTTGCCAAATACTTTTTTTTATTAATAAACAGATACTATAAAGTAACTATAGTAACATATAGTAACTATACTATTTGTTTCAAAATAGAATATATGACAATATTTATATATCCTATAATAATTAGTTTATTATCTGTCGAGATATCGTAAATATTATCAGTATATTATATTATACAAAGTAACAAAGTGTTCTATTTAACGCATTGTTTCAGAAACCACTGGAAAATATTTCTTTTACAAAATTTTAAATCATCTCAAAACGTAACCTTCAGGAAAAAAATATTTTTTATTTTTCATATCTTTTCAATAACATCACACATTTTTAATTTTATATTCCAAAGCAAAATACTATTCAAAGTATTATTCCGATTTATGAAAATTTCATACAAGTATTCTATTATTTATAATCAAGACTAGAACGTTCTTATCAAATATATATTTTGCTTGGTAAGTCATAATAGAACAATGAAAATAAGAAATTAGTTTCAAACTTCTCTGATGTCGTATAAAACTATAAGATATTTTATTTTGCTAATTTTTCATTTTACATATTTATGGTTTCTAGTACTATTTTGACAATGTAGAGTTTTAAGTAATATTTATAGGCATATTTTCATATAATAAAGAAAATAAACAATATAACTCCAGAAGTATACAAATATATGCAAAAGAAAACATATATTTTGATTTTCAGTAGCCAGTAGGTACGTTATCGTTTGTTATCACCGATGATATCGGATAATTTATTCTATTAATTTTTAATAATCTAGTTACTTTTAAAAGACGCATTTTACTGCAATTAAATAATTTATCGTATTTATACGCTCCAAAGCTGACCAATAGGTCCTAAATACCAATTACCATATTCTATAAAAAAAAAAAATATGAAATTTGTTGAGAATTTAATTTTGTAGATTTTCCAATTTTTAGTTCTAATTTTTACGCTTTTATTGATGTTTTAAGTACATATTAAAGTGCTAAAAATATACTTTTAGATTCTGAACGGAGTGATGAATGTATTGATTTTACAATGATGTGTGTTTTTTTTTTTTTTTGTGTGTCTGTGTACAGTATAACTAGTCGAAATAATGCTTCAATTTCAAACTTTGGGGGTGGTTTCCGATGGCAAAGTGGATATCCTTGATGCATTATAGAGGTGAAAAGTAAACATTTTCCAACAGTTTTCAAAAAAATCGAGAAAAACAAAAAAAAAATGACAGAAAAACGGGAATTTTTACGCAAAACCGGTTTTCGACAAAATCGAATTTTTTATTTTGCTAAAACTCACAAACTAATCGATATAAATACTTGAAATTTTCACCAAATGTTTATATTAGCATTCTCCATACACAGTTAAATTTTCAAAGAATTTTGACTTTTTTTTGAGCTATTTATAGACAATTGAAATTTTTAATTTTTTTAGTATTTTTTTTTAAAATAACGATAAAATTTTTTTGGCAGGCCAGAAAATCTTGAAAATTTAATTCAAGGTTTCTTATAAGTTGTTCTTAAAGTGATAAAAAAAAATCCGAAATCGTTAGTCACAATTTTTTTTTATAAGTGCTTAAAGTTCGAATTTATACGAAATATGTCAAAATTGCGAAAATTTGCAAAATTTTGTGGTTGAAAAATCGTAAATTTTTTTTCTTTTATAACTAAGTTTTGAAAATTTGGTACAAAGTTCTCCATACATTTTTCTTCAAATATCTGTAAAAAAAAAACTCTACCGGATTCAGACAAAAATTTTTATGAGAGTTTGAAATTTAAATTTTTACAAAACCGCGTTAAATAACGGTTTAGCCTCAAACGGTTTTTGATATTTCTTGTTATTCAAATAGTATAAGTCATAAATACTTTAAAATTTTACCAGTTATTTAGATTGCCATTTTCTTTACGTGATTTGATTTTCAAAATATTTTGACTTTTTTTGAGCTATTTATAGGCATTTGAAATAATCAAGTTTTTAGCATTTTTTTTTTATAAATGTTGAAAAAAAAAATTTAGCTGGGACAAATTACTTGAAAATTTAATAGAAGGTTCCACATAACTTGTTCTAACTCTCATTCAAAAATTATAAAAATACATAGGCACAATTTTTTTTTATTAGCATTTGAAGTTCAAATACTGACAAAAATTCGTCAAAATCGTGAATATTTTTAACTATTTGGTAGTTAAAAATTTATAAATATTTTTCTATCAAAAGCTAAGAATTGAAAATTTAATACTATGCTGTACATAAGTTAAGCTTAGAATAATTATAAAAAAGTTTGAGGACTATTCAATTTAAAAAATTTTACGAGTGTTTAAAGTTTTAATTTTAATTTGAAATCAAAAATACACGTGTAAAATAACGTTTTACTAATAAATCATTTTGGATTTTTGTTATTTTTAAAAAATTACTAAACATAAGATCTTGAAACTTTTACTTAAATGTTTGAATTTGTTTCAAAATAGAATATATGACAATATTTAAATATAATATATCCTAGACTGACAAATCATCTCCGTTCAGAATCGTTTTTCGTATACAATGATACCTATCATTGCATTCAAATTTAACCTACCCTAGTCTGAGGTCCACCCCACCCCCTAATGTACAGCAGAGCGATACTCACCCGCTTTTTTTAATACTATAACTTCCGAGCCTTGATCATAATATACTTTAAAAAAAAAAGAACAAAGTAAAAGAAACTTTATGAACATGAGTAAAATTGTAATTATTAAAAATTAATTTTTTTTTATATAAAAATACTTTGAAACATATTCTGCAATTAACATAAGGAATTAAAATCCATTCTTCGTTAAAAAAAGTTTAAAAAAATATTTTCAAGAACGTTAGGTATTAGCTTTTAAAATAATGAGTGTCTTGTGTTAAATATTACACGTAGTTACGGTTACGATATAAATCAAACGCTACGCTGATAAAAAAATAAAAATTGTAAAATTGTGAAATAATATTGTGTACTGATTATTAATTCAATGAATTTTGTTTTTCTTAGTTTCTAGTGTTGAAAAACTTGCAACGGACATGTTTTTATCGTTTAATGGAGAAGATATCAAGGGAAAACTAGATGTGATCAAGGTAACAATAGATCCAATCACTGGTGAAGCAAAATACCTAAAAGAGTTAAATTCGTTGGGAAAAAGGAAACAAAAACTAATAGATCCATGCGCCAACGATAAAAAACAAACAAAAAGTATATGAATTTCTGTTATTCAGATACGATTTTTTTTTTTTAATAAATTTTATTCTCGACTAATCTATTGATCAATTAAATGTAGATTACATGATTGGCGCCTTACAAAAGATTCTTAGTAAAACGACAGAACCAGACACTAAAAACGGAGTCGAGGAGTATATATACTATAATATATATATTATTGATTATTTTAAATTTATTGAAATATTTAATTCGATACAATTTTATTGAAACAATTTCTTCTAATCGTGGATCTTTTGTTTTTCAGATTAATAAAAGGGCTTAAAGTGGACAACTCAATATCCAAAAAGCAATAACATACGACATTGAAAGCACCGCATCATAATATAACATATTTTTGTGTATTATTTTTAACTTGTAAGAATAATACATTTTTTCAGATTTTTATCGTAATGAAAAATAAAAATTTCGACATAAAGCTTTTATACATATGACTCCTCATTAATATTATTATAATTAAAGTTTGAAAAATAGAAGAAAATAAGTGTAGTACATAGGTACTATAATAGTTTAGTTTCAAGTGGTAGGCTCGGTCGTTGTAGGGTACATTTTAGTATTTTACTACAACTAGCTGTGATGACGTTCTATAACAGTTTTTTCCGGATATTCAGAATAATATTTTCCGGTTTTCGAAACTTCCCTTCGATCTAAACAAACAATTTTACATTTTAATTTTAATTTGATTTATCTAGAACAATGATCTTATGTCATTATTTAATATGGTTTTTTATTTGAATAAATTACTATCAATCCTCAATCTATGCAAATCGATACTTGTGCTGGTCAATCCGCCGTAGGTTATACCTCCTAACGTCGAAAGTCTGATGTGGTTTTGCCCGAGAAAAATCTCGAATGCCATGTTTGAGTATCAAGTAATCCATAATCATGAGGGAAAGTTCAACTTACACACATCTAAAAATATCAGGTAAGCAATCCGACTGCGTCGGATCGCGGACGATGTGCGCGTAGTAAGTGAAATCAAAATGTCATACACTTGAGCTTCAATCATCAAATGGCATAAATTACCAATAGAGACACCTGCTGTAGTTTATCGGAGTGTTATATAAAATAATAAAGGTATACAATTCCATAGTTGTAAAACACATATATGGTCCATAATAAATAAATTATAAATGTTTCACATTATATATTATATCTTTACACATGTCTTATAGTTTATTCATGTGTTTGTATTATTGTAAAACATAATATTAATCATATATAAAGGACCTACTGTTGTGTACACACAGTGGCGTAGCCAGGAACTTTTTATGGGGGGGGGTCAGCAAATTTAAACTTACCACACTTTACTTCATGGTATCGGATATTTATGTTCATTGCAAAAATATAACATGTCGAAACAATTAAATTCATCAATTTATTAGTTTTAAACAAATACAACCTATTAAATATTGTTAATAAAATACATAATAATTTTTTATAATATCAAAATGCCTGAAGGGTTAAAATAATTATCACCTACAATACAATATAATTACAATACTAAATCAATTTTTCTTTTTCTTTTTGCCAATTCATCCAACACTACTTTTGGATCAACTTCAATTGTCCTGTGAATATTCAGTTGAGCTAATCTATTTAAACAGTTCTCTGCCATGGTATTTCTGAGATAAGTTTTTTAATCGTCGCAATGTCGAAAATGACCTTTCTGCAGTAGCTGTTGTAATGGGTAAAGTTGCCACGATTTTTAACAGTTTATAGACATTTGGATAATCGTTTTCATTACAATTATTAAGTGATTCTGATATATTAGATGGCATTTTAGACAAATTTTGTAGAGAAGTGCACCATAATCTATGTTCTGCAATAACTACTAAAGGAGAAAAAGATGGTAATAATTTTGAATATTTTTTTACTAAATCTGTTATGTCATTTTCAAAGTTATCTGAAATATCTTTCTCTTTAATTGGAAACAAACAATTAAAGCTCTTCAACAAAGATTTATGTTTTAATAAACGATCATTTATCATTGTTATAAAATAATCTAAATATGGAATAAATATTGTCACTCTGTAATATTCCTCAAACGTACTAACAGGTATATTATCTCGATGTACTTGTTTACCAACACGACGGGGCAAAGAAATATTGATATTGGAATTCTTACAAAATATTTCTGCTCTTTCATATATTAATTTAAATTCTTTTTCAACATTTTTTCTCATTTCTTTTAAAACATTTATATAATTATCAGCCATGTTAATAACATGAGATAAATCAAATCCAGGCGTTTGTAAAAGTTTACTTAGTGGTAAACTAACAGCAAATACTGTTGATATTATGTGTATAGTAATCTGGAACTCAAAGTTATTAATCACAAAATGCAATTGATTTGCTGATGAAGATGTATTTTTATCGGGCCAACTGCTTATTTTTTCTAGAGCATCAATTACAGCATCTTGTAACTCTAGGTAAATTATTACAGAGTCATGGCACTGAACCCAACGTGTTGGACATAATTATTTTAATTTTGTATGAGATGAAATAGGTACAATATAATATGTTATATAACAATAACAAATGGGCAACTGCTTCCAAGGTAAACCTTTGAAATAAGTAGGTACTTAATTAAAATAAACATAAATAGATGACCGCTACAATAAAAATTAATTATACATATTTTTTAACACATCACACCAAAAATACATTTTTAACCACACCAATGAAGTTAAAATATTCACTGACAGTCCTAAGTCTGTAAAAGTGGGAAGGGAAATGTGTGCGCAAACCAGTGGTTACACTAGAAATAATCTGTGCGCAAACAAGTTGTAAAAATGTGCGCAAATGAGTTGTAATTTTAGTAAATGTGCGCAAACCATGTGCACCCAGTATTATTAGTATTATAGGTCGCCGCGTCTAATATTATAAATTTATAATACATGGATATTGAATAAATTTTGCTCTTAACCTATTGAAGCCACAAAAAAAAAAAAAATGATAGAACCATATTTGTTTAAAATGTTGTCAGCTACATTTTTGCATAGAAATATTTTTGAAATAAAATTAGTATTTTCAAAGATAATTTAAAAAAAAACTAAAAAATCGCACATAAAATCCAAGATGGTAGACACTTCCGGACCTCGGAGGGATGGCGACTTTTTTTGGTTAATCAGAAGCCTATAACGAAACTTTTTGCAAAGCTTCAAAACTTTCCGTTTTAATTCCTCAAAAAATCGTTAAATGACTGGTCTATTAAATCATGGCCTAAGACAATATCTATCAATAGATTTCAATGATTTTATTATTTAGATAATATTTAGAAAAACAATTCCAAGTAAAACGAACCAGACTTTTACATTTTGTTATATGAACTTAAATACTTAAATAATAAATACAAGATAATAATTATATTATATTATTATACTATATACTATAGCTTTAGGGACTTCAAGCACTATAATTATTTTCTTTTTTTTAGATTTGTTATATTTGGTCAGAACCCCCCCATGAATCTGACTTAACTTAAATTGATACACGGTTTTTGTTTTAACATTTTTATATTTTTAAATTTGTATTGTAGTGGGCCAACAGCTTGTCGCAAAGATATAGATGATGATGAAATAAATTACTCGAAATAATTCTAAGTGTTTTATTTAAACTGATTGAAAATATTCTAAGTTCAATTAATTAATTTAATTGGAAAATAAACTAAGTCCAAATGAACGATTTCTGGTGTAAAGTGACGTGAAGGTGCTTGCTCTAGCTCTGGAAAATCACGTCCGCGGGATTCCTCTCCTGGGCCCCCTTATATAGTCAGTGTCCCCTGATCTCCTACTCATGTCCCTTCTGGCCTATTCGTATTCAGGTCATTCGCTTCTCACACTATTACGCATTTCAGAGGATGCGCGTGCGATGATGACGTCCGGCGACATCCGGTGACGATATCCCCACGCGTCTGTGGTCAGCCTCGCTCGAGATTCTCAGAACTCGAGATTAATATTCAATAATCATAAATATGATTGACAGTCATATTATAGGCTTACAATGTATCGTTGAGTTCGTTTATCTCCGATTTCCAAAGGTCAAAGTATAAGTGGCTATTTTCATAGCGACTAGGCATAATATATTACCCCTCAGGTATGTAGGTTTTTACTCCCCATTATATATTCTTAAGTATTTCCTCGTCGTACTATTCCCATTACGAGTCATGATATTATAATATATGGTTGATTATTATCTTATTACTCAGGCCTACTCTGTATGGACCCCTTTATGTATTATATTATTGGTATAGGACATTAGAGCACGTAGCAGTATAAACACTATAAACGTATTATACATACATTGTCATATATTATTATGATCTACTATATTACTATTATATTTTGACTTCTTTGATAATTTTTGCTTGGGAACATATTATTTAGGTTTTCTACAATCGGTTCGCTGAATCGGTCGTCTGGTCCCGATAACAGCAATATCATTGTCTGCATTCAAAGTTTATTTTAAGTATACCTATTGTAATCGCGGCTCGCCGATAATTTAACACAAGCATATTTATACATTATTGTGTAAAAGTGTAAAACTAATAGTTATTAGTTGGTCGTTGCATGTCGTTGGTGTTCCACTGTTTTACTTTCAATTTTACTTGAATTGTTTATTCGTTTATACATTATGTATTCTATTCTATTTATTTTATTTTAATTTGACATAATTATAACAAGACAAGTTATATATAAGCTGCAGACTGTAAAGTCTAAACATTCCATTATGGTAAGATATTTTTAAAATTAAATTTTTAGTATACCTAAGTGATTGGACAAAAAATGTTCTAATATCTAATATTTAGTTTCCTAACTTTAAATACTTAGGTTTAAGGACCGTTTCGCATGTATGAACTTGATTAATGCAAACTAAAAACGCGCGCGTACGATACGTCGCGTACCTTTGATACACGGCCATTTGAAATAGGCCAAACTCATAAACTATTCGGCTGAAATTTGATTTTTATGTATCGATATACTCAAAAAATATTCTGCTTTGGAATATGAAATTAAATTATACGTTATACGTAATTTTATTTTATTAATTTCCTTAATTGTTATTGTTATTATTATTATTTATTATTATACGCAAATTCTCTAACAAACTAGAAAAATTAATTCTTTTTTTTTTACCTGAGTCAAAAAAACTAATGTCAACCAGACATACAAATACCGAAATCAATACAAATACTACTCAAAATAATAGTGATAAGATTCCCATTCAAATAATTCAAAAAGAAATATTTTGTAGATCGACCGATATCGGAGAGATTATCAATAAAAAAAGTCATTGTGCAAATACGATTTCAGACGTTTGGGTGCCAGACGATAGTTTTATCTTTCCGAATAGTGGTAAGAGAAATTTAAAATTTCAACGAAGTTGGTTAAAACGATGGAATTGGTTGGCATATTCTGAAAAATATGATGGAGCGTACTGTAAATATTGTGTTTTTTTTTGCTGGAGGTGTTGGTAAACAAACATTTGGTAATTTGGTAAAGAAACCATTTAAAAACTGGAATGATGCTATTAAAATATTTAATAATCATACAAATTGTGAATATCATAAAACTTGTATTCTAAAAGATCATGTGCCAAACAAATTTTAGAAAAAAAAGCCGAACCTATAGATATCCAAATAGATTCGGGAATAAAACGTAAAATAATTGAAAATAGAAAAAATCTAATACCTATCATTGAAACAATCATTTTTTGTGGCAGACAAAATCTTTCTTTAAGAGGTCATAGAGATAGTGGCTCATCAAATTTAACAGAGCCTAATGAAAATGATGGAAATTTTCGTTCATTATTAAGATTTCGTGATAATAGTGGTGATGTAGCATTAAAAACGCACTTAGAAACCTGTTCTAAAAATGCTTCCTATATAAGTCCAATGATTGCTAATGAAATAATTTCAACATGCGGGGACATTATTTAAAAAAAATTAGTCAATAAAATTAATTTAGCAAAATGTTTTTCCATATTAGTAGACGAAACATCTGATATCTCTAGTATCGAACAATTTTCTTTGTGTGCGAGGTATTTTAATAATGGTCAAATTAATGAAGACTTTCTACTGTTTGTTCCGGTAACTGATGTCACGGGAAAAGGCCTTGCTAGTACATTGTTAGCTTCACTTGATTTGATTGGGATAGATTACAATTACATGATTGGCCAAGGGTATGATGGTGCCGCCGCAATGAGTGGTGTATTTCATGGTGCCCACGTTTATGTCCAAGAAAAATGTCTACTAGCAATATACGTACATTGTGCATCTCATAGTCTGAATCTTGCTATTTCTGATGCATGTAATATTACTTTAATAAGAAACTGTTTAGAAAGTGTTGAGTTAATTTATAATTTTTTTAACTCACCACAAAATATTTTAACTACTTCTATTCAAAATGGGTGCACATGGTTTGCGCACATTTACTAAAATTACAACTCATTTGCGCACATTTTTACAACTTGTTTGCGCACACTTTTCCCTTCCCACTTTTACAGACTTAGGACTGTCAGTGAATATTTTAACTTCATTGGTGTGGTTAAAAATGTATTTTTGGTGTGATGTGTTAAAAAATATGTATAATTAATTTTTATTGTAGCGGTCATCTATTTATGTTTATTTTAATTAAGTACCTACTTATTTCAAAGGTTTACCTTGGAAGCAGTTGCCCATTTGTTCCAAGTAATTCAATTGATCAATTTCGTTATTTGAATATTTTGTCCACAAATTGTTCATGTACTCAATTTTTTGTAATATTTCTTTCCGGCGATAGTTATTAATATTCATTTTTATTGAATTCAGTTTAAGATCAGTTTCTGATTCAACAGTTCGTTGTTCTAGGTAAATCATCTGGTTTTCCTGCCCACAGGGATGTATTGAAATTTGAATTAGGTGATATATATGATGAAAAAACATAATAAGAGAAGTATAATCTATCAGGTGGAGCAATAGCTATTAAATTTGAAAATTCAGTTATGAGCTGATTTTTCAAAATCAACATGAAATTCTTTAATAATAAGTTGCCGATCGAGAATGTGAGTACAAAGATTTTGAAGTGTTTCCCACATAGTTGTGTATGTTGACATATGTTTGTCTTCTAAAAAACAAAATACTACTGGTACGTAAAAATAATTTTGATAAATATGAATGGTATACAGCTGTGTAAATAATTTTGGGCAATAAGAAAATGTTCCATCTCCAAATACATGTGGAGCATCACATAAAGCACTCAAATTTGTTGAGCATGTAAACAATACTACACTATTATCATCACTGAAATACATAAATTGTTCATCTTTAAATTTAACTTGGAATTCTTTCAGCTGTAATACAGCATCGTTAACAGTATTTGGGAGTTTTGGGAAATGTTTATTTCTAGTTAATCTAGTTGCATACATTGAATTTCGTAACAAATGCATGTCACCATGATTTAAATTATAATCTGATTTCAATAATAATTCTCGTCTAATAATTTTACTTGATTGTGTATGCATTTCTTCAACGGCTTTTCTTTTAACAGAACTACGGATAATATCTTTATGTACTGCGTTCTCAGAATATTCACTGAGATTATGTTCGTTTTTATGATTAATAATACTTGTACACTGAGGATTTAATGTAGCAATTGCCTTACATTTTTTATTGGTACATCGAAATGAAAAATTCCCACATTTTAATTTTCTGTACTTCGAAAACTTAAAATTGTTGATAGAAACACACATTTTACCGCGATGCGTATAGTATATATTTGTTATTTCGTAATCCATATTTCTGTAAGCGCTATACGAGAGAATTGTCGAAACTAAAACTAAAAATTTGTGTTTGCGATTTCAAAACGATAGTACCAGTTTATTGATGGGTCATAAATACTGATAAAGTTTATCGAAGTAATATTGCCGATTACAGACTATTATCTGCGTCTAAAAACCAATTATACTTAACATCACTGTTGGCACGTGTGTTGTAGGTATATAATAATATTATGTACAAAATATAATCATGGCTATACCATATTATTGTATATAATATGTTGTGCGCAATCGAGTGGTTCTTTCTACAATATGTTGTGCGCAAACGAGTTACAGGTTTTAGCAGGGAAATTTTAAAATGTGCGCAAACTAGTTGTAGCCATAATACTATGTATAGACAGCAAGCTAGCGACACGCCGCGCCGCACTCGTGTCTACTAAAAAACGCAATTTTAAATTCCTTTATTTACATTTTGTTTTTTTTAATTAATATTATTATTCTAATTCATTATTCATATTATAATAAATTAAATAATTCATTTTTTTCGTTTGGATGATGGACCATATATTATTTCATCCTCATCATCATTTGCATTATCATCATATTCGTCTTCAATACTTTGCTGTTCACAATTTAAACATGAAATTTCGGTTATAATATAAATCATAAATAGTAAAAACTATAATAGTTATTATCCAAACTATAAATAAATTAATAATACAAGGAATAGTCGATGCCCAGACATTTTCTTTCGTAATAGTATTTATATTTTACTAAATAATATTCGGTGTACCTAGGTACATATAATATGATTATAATATTTAAATTTTAAATTATTTATTATATAATGTATATTAATAATAATGTTTATTCGTAATATTATATTAATATACGTATATGAAAAAAAGTAAAAACCATAAATATTACGTTTTCTAGTGGACACATGTGTGGCGCGCCGCGCCGCCCAACTTGCCGCCTATACATAGTATTATAGCTTTCCGCGTTTAATATTATAATGCATGGATAAATTTTGATCTTAACCTATTCAAGCTACAAAAAAAAAATTAATAGAACCATATTTGTTCAAAATTTTGTCAGCTACATTTTAGTATAGAGATATTTTTGAGATAAAATTAGTATTTTCAAGGATAATTTAAAAAAACTGAAAAATTGCACATAAAATCCAAGATGGCGAACACTCCCGGACCTCTGAGGGTTGACGACTTTTTTTTGGTTAATCAGGAGCCTATAACGAAACTTTTTGCAATGTTTCAAAACTTTCCAATTTAATTCCTCAAAACACCAATTTTGAAACTAAAGTGACTGGACTATAATACGTACAACTATACAAGGCACAACACGATGTAGGTAAAACCTTATTTTATTGTTACTTACATCGTGACGTACAATAATATAAGTAATACACAGTGGTACCAAAACCTTATTTTCAAAAAAAAATAATTGAGATAAAAGGTATAAAGGAATTGTCATGTCGGTAATGATTTCCTTATCACTATCCATTTCTCTTGTTCTGTGAGTAGTGTGAGTTGTGAGTGTTGTAACCAATGTTAAATTTTTTGGTTAAAACTTATTTTTTGGTTGATAATTTATAAAACAATTTACTATTAGTTAAGTAGTTAATTTATTAACTGTTTTATTAATTATCTATTCTATCTATTCAAATATCCTAAAAGAAATTAAAAACGTTTGTTATGATCTTAACTTCCATTATAGGTAGATAGCATTTATGATTTAATTAATGCTTATGTTTAGGTGATTCTTTAGTATGGCGTCTACATCGAGGGATTCTCAAGAAGTCATTGCTAAAAAGACATGGGAATTGGAAAACAATGTACAAATTATTAATACAGTCGATGACATATTCAGATATGACAAACAACAACAACAAGATATTTTGACTGCCAAGCCTTGGGAGAAAGAGTATGTTTATATTATATTTTTATAAACTATAATTATTGATTTTAAAATGCTTTTCATCATATGAATTAATTTCATTTTGAATCAAAGATATTTTTGACATATATTTTTTATAATAATAATATATAATTTGTTTATATATTAAAATAACTTTATGGGGCACCCAAAATTTCGGATTTTATCTTATGGAATCTTACGTATTTTAGATTCTGAACGGAGTGATGAATGTATTGATTTTACAATGATGTGTGTTTTTTTTTTGTGTCTGTCGGCCACAATCACAGGCACAGTCTTAGAAAATCTTCAAAGACCGTGTCGTCTCACTGGCACCAATACGAAATAATTTACAGTGATGCCGTGCTAGCGGCCCTCGTCGCTACGCTCCTCGGCGCCGTCGCTACGCTCAGCAAATCGAAAATATCCCTCGACTTGCTATGCAACACCACCTCAAGTTAGAAGCTACCCGATGCCCGTAATAAAATATTATTATTTATAATACTGATAAAAAAAAAAGTGAAAAAAATAAATGGTGATAAGTATCACCAGAAAACAAACACTATTTATACAAAATTATCAAACTTCAATAGGCTATAACTTCTAAACTAATAATCTGCCCAAATTTTCGTTTGCACCATCGATTTCAGCGTTAAAAAATACATAAGATTCCATAAGAAAAAATCTGAAATTTTGGGTGCCCCATAAAGTAGAAATATACCCAAATGTATTCAATAGGTATTATTAATATAATACTTTGTATTATTATATGTACTGTTAAATTTTTCAGCCCACATTATTTTAAAGATATTAAAATATCTGCATTAGCACTATTAAAAATGGTCATGCATGCTCGATCTGGCGGTATTTTGGAAATAATGGGTCTATTACTTGGCAAAGTAAAAGGTAATACAATGATCGTCATGGATTCTTTTGCTTTACCTGTTGAAGGAACAGAAACCAGAGTCAATGCTCAAGCTCAAGCCTATGAATACATGACAGCATATATTGAATCTGCAAAAGTAGTAAGTTTACTTTGAGTATAATATTCAGTGGCGCCCAAACTCAATTTTTATTATGTAGCAAAGATAGAAATTCAAAACTACCACCCACCTCCGATATTTTTACATCCACCCATATATATATGTATATATAGATTCTCCGATCCCTACCCTAAAACATCAAGTCAAAATTTTTCTTAAGATTTTAAGATATCAGTAAAAAAAGAAAATCAAGTGCAATATGTTTTTTTTTATAATTATAAGTAACATAGTATAATATATATTATATAAATTATTTTGTATATTTGTATATTATATAGAAATATGATTATACTGATTATAGTATATTTAACTTGTATATATTTAATATAGGAATTTTCAAAAACATTATTTAAATATGCAATGTACTGTATATGTAAAAACAATTAAAGATAACAAATTATTTAAAACAAGTATATAAATATTGACTTAAAGCATAATTTTTTTTTTTTTTTTAATATTAAAACGTTACAGCAATATATTATATACAATATATAAATTTATAAATTAGGTACATAATGTAAGTCGGCTCAATTTGCAGGAATTTAAATTTTTACATAAAAACTCCCATGGATTGTAAATCCAAGTGTTTAGAAAGATATGATAATAACTAGTTGTTGCACTAATTTTAAATTTGCAATTAGGCACCTACATTTAGTACATGTATTTTAAAAATATTTTATTTACAAGCAAAAAATAAATTGAGGAATACCTACTATGAATGTATTACATTGGAATCAAATAAGTTGATTTTTTAGATATGTACTTGAATTTGCAAAATTATCAAGAAATTTTTAATGCTGTGTATAAATTAGGGAAAATTATGTTTAGTCCACAAGAACAACATATATTGTACAATGATAGTATACTTCCTACATTTTCAAACACACTATTTTTAGTCTTGTTTTCTTGTTCTTCATCTTCAGTATCACTATTATTTTCAATATCTGATAGTAAATAATTGTTTGAATTGTAAAAATTTCCGGAAGTTTTTTTATGCATTCAAAATTCCAATATTCGTGTGAAAATTGTAATCATTCTCTTTTGAGGTTTTCTAAATTTAAAAATTGTTTGTAGTTATCACAGTTTTCACTAAATGCATCAATTGGCAAAGAAGATGGAGATTGTTTAATTTCTTTTAAACGTTTTCTCGAAAACAAAGATAAATCTTTTAAAACGCCTTTACATCTTTTACTAAATCAATCTGAGATTTGTGTTATAGTTACATCTATTATAGGCAAAAATGTCTTTATCTTAAATGTTTTCACTGGATCTATAATTGGTTCTTCTATTGATTCTTCTGCATATCTTCTCTTGGAATATATTATTCTGGTTTGAGTTAAAGGTGAAATATTGTAAACTTTATAGTCTTTAACAGTTTTATTTAAAGTTTTGATAAATGTATGTGTAGTTTTAAAAATCTGATTAAATTCAATATCACAATTATCTCTTAATACATTTAACATTTTTAAGCATTCATTAACACTATTGATGGCACTTAACAAATCAATATCTTTACTTTGTAGAACTTTGTTCAATGGCTCTACAATTTCAAATATTTTTTTAAAAACAAAAGCTGTAAGTAATTTTTTTTTCTGACAATATTAAATCAAAAACATTACTGGCTTGACTAATTTCTTTTCGATCACTAGATTTTCCAGGCTTCATAAGCTCTTCCAATGTTTCAAGAAGAGCATGATATGTTGATAAAATGTTATTTAATGCATAACTATGAGACATCCAACGGGTTGTTTCTACTCTCTTTGGTTGACGTATAGATTTACCAGGATACAACATTTTTTGGTGTTTTTCAAAAAGTGACACTCTATTTTTGCTTGAATAAATAAAATCATATATAGTTTCAAGGATACTAAATAATTTAACTGAATCTGTACAACTATTAACTGCGTCTGTTATAATAAGATTTAGACGATGTGTCCAACACCATACATATAAGGCTGAAGAATTATGCTCTTTAATAAGAGCTTGTAGACCGTTGTAAGCTCCACGCATATTTGATGCACCATCATAGGCCTGACCGACAAAATATTTTTTCCAATTCAAATCTAATTCCAAACATATTTTTGTGAATACTTCTAATAAATTTTGACCTATAGTGGAAGTGACTTCATGAACAGCAATGACACGTTCATAAACATTTAAATCTTTTATATAACGAACAACTAAAGAAAGTTGCTCTTTTCTTTAATAATTGAACATTGTATCCATGCTTATATACTCTATTCGCCATAAGTTGACCCACTTTCTCAACAAAAACCGGTCGCGGCTACGCAGACCACCGTGTCTTCGGAGTGCTAGTGGTTATAATCATCACCTGTAGGTGTTTACGTAGTGATTTGATTATCTTAACGAACCTGAAGAGGTTTGAACGTCTAGCGGCTCAGTATGAAAGCGCGCAAGTGGGTCAACTTACGGGGAATAGAGTATAGAAAAAAAGTTGGCTGATTTTATATCTTGGATTATTGATGATCTAATAAAGTAGGCAATGGAATCAATCAACTAATTTTGTCTATTTCAAGACAAGTAATTTCTTTTTTTGCCTGATGATTCTAGTTCTGTTATGTATGTGGTCATAACCGGGGAATATTTTGATAAAAGAATAGCTAAATCTTTAAAATTTCCATGGAGTTTTTCTTTCCAGCCTTCACGGTGTCCTCTAAAAGCTAAAGAATGTCTACCTTAAAAAATTGTTATATCAATAAGGTGTTTTACTATTTCTCTGTTTATCGCAATAACTCGTTTTTGCTTTTCATATAGCAATGGCAAAATTGGTAGTGAAGCTTCTCTATACATAGCACGAATTGAAGCTGTTAAATGAACTTTTGATTTTTCATGAATAATAATACTAGTTGTGCCTCTTGACCAAGTATTAAAATCGTTAGTTGTCCATGATGGTTTTGTATGTCTTCCAAAAAGTATACAATGAATACAATAAATCTTATTTGTTGTTTTCGAATAACTAAGCCAATTACGATTTACTTTATCACCACTAGGAAGTATTTTGTAGTACCAAGATGAATGGAAGGACCTATTTTTTTCAGTTGGAAATTTATGATCTATAAAATCATCAGCCGTTGGTTGAGATGGACCAGCTTTAAGAATCAAATTAATGAAATGTTGAGGAAAAGTTTTTAAACTACTAAATGTAGCTGGATCGTTATTAAACACAGTGTCTTCTCCAACTTTCAAAACTCGATTACCAATTGCACTATGATCCTTATCATGACCTTCAAAAATCTGATTGTAATTTGTGTTTTCTTGACTTTGAATTTTCTCCAAAGAACCTAAAATAAATAAAAATAATGTTTCCAATAAATGGTTTGGGATATGAATAAATTTGCCATTTAATAATATGATTCTATTGATCTATTCTGTATTTTTTAATTTTTATATTTTGATATTTGAACAGATTTACAGTATCAAAAGTAATATTTACCTATTTCACATTATTCTACAGCATCAGCATGATCAGTAGTACCAGGCATATAAATTTCATCATTATGTACTGCAAAAATAAATAATGTTCTCAATGACAACATATTATTTTAATTTTTTACAATTTAAAAAATTGTTATACTTTGGTACAAATAAATAACTGTTCAATATTTAACAGTCAATAAGTAGGTACATAAATAATATTGAATAAATTAATTAATTCACTTAAAAGTATAGGAAGATTAATTACTTGGCTTTAATTGATCAGTATTTAGTCCAAACGAACTAGATGAAGCAACATTTTGATGGCAATTTTCATAACAAGCAATAGCTGTAGTTGTATTTTCACTAACTGATTCAAGTTTATCAACTAGGTACAAAATATGAAATTTGTATTGATAAAAAATAATACAATAAATGAACAAAGTTAACACAATATATTTCAATATTAAATGCACAGTAAAAAATTCAGTTTACAAGTAAAAAACATATGATATAATAATATTATGAGTTATGACATATTTAATTGTATTTCATACGTATGTTTCTGAATATTCTCAACAAAGACACTTGGTACTCAGAATACAATTTCTATTACCTAGCCATTTTGTTTTAAGATGTCAGTACTTTTTAAATTGTACATACATTAATTGAAAAATATTAAAAACAGGAATAATAATGAGGTACATACTTGGTGTTTTAAATGTGCATAGTAATGCTGAAGAGGACTTTGTGTCGACTAACATGTCACTTTGTGGAACAACTTAAATAATTTAATTCTAAAAAGTATTTAGGTATGTAGGGGGTAAGTATTGACTTACAGTTAGAGAGTTTTTGTTTCTTGAAAAAAAAACTGTTCAAGTTAACTTTTTGCCTTTTATTTTTGGTTCTGCATGATTCGATGTGTCTCTTCCAATTGGTATTATTATGATTATTCCGGTTATGTCCACAATACTCACGTTTAAAATTCATAATTATTCAATAATAACTAATTACCTACCTAATACCTATATTAGGTTTTTATAAAATATCTATTGATTTTAAGTTAAACACTATAAGTCAATAAGTATTAAGTAATAACCTCTAAACGTGTTTGCTTATCAAGATTTGATGTTCCACTAAAAATAATATGACAATTTCCAATTTATTTCCTAATAAAAATAATCTGACGAATGCGGTGCGAGTTAATCAACTACAGCCGACTAGATCTACGGTATTTCCAGAAATCATAATCTCATAGGACAACTATAAGTACTATATACATACCTATAAATAGTAACTAGTAAACTTTAAACAGTAAATCTAAAATTATAGTACAGCCATACAGGCGTACAGTGTATGTAACTCAATTTTACCAATTATCGTTGATAATGTGATTGGTATTTACGTATTCTCTACATAATAAATATTAATGTAATACTGTATTACCACATCTAATTAGTGAAACCTTTAATTTTTATAAATTATAATCTATCATTCTATATTACTATTCTATTCAATATCGACTATCTCAATTACTGGTAACACCTAACCACCCACCCAAATTATGTGTAGCAACTGCTACACTTGGAGTATAGTTTGGGCGCCTCTGATTTAATATTTAAATATACAGGGTGATTGATTAAGCGTAAAACACTCATTATTTCAAAAAGTATTCATGATTTTGAAAACATTTTTTTACATAGTTTTAAGTTGTTAAAAATATTACGTTTTTATTAAAAAATTATATTTTTAAATATTTTTTATCCCTATATTTTTTTAAGTTTTTTACTTTTTTGAATGACAACATAGAGTTTTAATTTCATATTCCAAAGCAATATAATTTTCTGAGTATTTTGATACATAAAAATCGAATTTAGGACGAGTAGTTCATGAGTTATACGTATTTAAAGTTTAGACAAGCGGAGTAGTGGACAAACATTTTCCGGGGTAACCCCGTACCACTCCACTCCGCTTGTCTAAACTTTAAATACGTATAACCATTGAGTATACATATATACATATATACTCAATGGTATAACTCATGAACTACTCGTCCTAAATTCGATTATTATGTATCAAAATACTCAGAAAATTATTCTGCTTTGGAATATGAAATTAAAACTATATGCTGTCATTCAAAAAAGTAAAAAACTTAAAAAAATATAAGGATAAAAAATATTTAAAAATATAATTTTTTAATAAAAACGTAGTATTTTTAACGACTTAAAACTATGTAAAAAAATGTTTTCAAAAACATAAATACTTTTTGAAATAATGAGTGTTTTACGCTTAATCAATCACCCCGTATAATGTTTATTTTATCAGTTAAAGATATCTATAAAACTTCTTGGTGTTATATGTAATTTGTTTGTATACTCATAAAGTTATGGATTTTGTTCATCGAATAAAAATAAGCTATTTGAATTTAATTTTTGATTGTTTCCCTATGTTATATTCAGACTTTGTTTTAGATTTGTTTATAGCATATATATGTATATATATATATATATATATGACAGTCTATTTTAAAGTACAATTATTTTTGGGAATATAATTCTAAATAATTATTTTTTTATGTATTTTTTAATTATACACCTAATTAATAATCACTCATAACTAATAGATTTTATTTTATATTATAATAATTATAAATTGTTAATTTTAGGTTGGACGTCAAGAAAATGCAATTGGATGGTATCATAGCCACCCTGGCTATGGCTGCTGGTTATCTGGTATTGATGTTTCAACTCAAATGTTAAATCAAAATTTCCAAGATCCTTTTGTAGCAATTGTAATTGATCCAGTTAGAACAATTTCTGCTGGTAAAGTTTGTTTGGGAGCATTCCGTACCTATCCTAAGGCAAGTATTCAATTTTTTTTTAATATTTGATCTTTTTAAATAAATTATTATTATAATGCTATTCAAAACATAAATAAATGTGTAGGGTTATAAGCCAGCAAATGAAGAACTATCTGAGTATCAAACTATTCCATTAAATAAAATTGAAGACTTTGGAGTACACTGTAAACAATACTATTCATTAGAAGTAAATTATTTCAAATCTTCTCTGGATCAACGTTTATTGGATTCATTGTGGAATAAATATTGGGTGAACACTTTAAGTTCTTCCAGTTTAATAACCAATGCTGATTACTTAACTGGTCAAATAAATGATCTTTCCGATAAACTAGAACAAGCTAACACTTCTATGAATCGTATATATTCCGAGTCTGTTGACCGTACTAAAATAGAAAACAAATTGGTAAAAGCTACTAAGGATAGTAATAAAGCAACAATCGAAATATTATGTGGATTTATGTCTCAAACAATTAAAGAAGCTCTGTTTAATAATTGTACACCAAAGAATAATCAGCAATAAATAACAAATTTGTATAATTATAATAATAATTAGATTCTCGATATAACTTATTATAATACATACATTTTTTAAACAAATTATATATGTAAAATAATAAATGTATGTTAGTTTATTTTTTCATAACACTATTTTAATATTAGCAGCTATTAAGTAAAATCATTAAATAAGTGTTTTGACATCTATATTATATTAAAAAATATAGCATAAACAACGTAATTTTTACTAAAATGTAAACTATTTGATTTATAATTGAATAGTGCTTATTTTATCTTCAAAAAGTTAAAAATATAATTTCTACTCTTTCACTATAAGTATTTTTTAAATTATCCATTCGTGTTTAATATTGTAAATACTAAATATGTATCATGGCAAATTGTTATTTAGGTTCATAATGGTAAAGACTAAAAATTAATCCTTAATTTAAGAATATTTTATCACTATATTGTATATTATTTGTTTAACTATATTAGATTTACTTTAGGGATTATTATGCAAGAAAAAACCAAATCTAAATGCAGGGTTTATAACTGCATATTATAAGATACTGAACAAATATTTTTTACAACTGACATTTTTATTCTATGAGTAATGGTCTTACAAAAAAATGTTATTTGTCGTCAATCCTTATATTTTTGAGCAAAAAAGATGATTTTATATTCAACTTTAAGAGTGATTTCTGATACAAAATTATATTTATTATAATAATACATAAATACAGGGTGTCCCAAGTTTCATGTGACAGCAGATTTCAGCATGATATATTTAAATTAGGAAAAAATGACCTATGTAAAAACTATTTTGAATGATATAATCTAAATTAATTTGATATTAAATATTTTTTTTATTAATTAGGATGGGGAGGTTCGAGGGGTAACTTTAAAAATTCAAATAGGAACCTATATTTTTGAAATATGATTTGTGCACAGCTTAATTTTAAATGAATTTTGACGGGTCATTAACAAAAATGTCTTAATAATTGAAGGAGTTATCGAAATCTGAATATTGGTGTTAATTTATAAAATTCTACAGTGAATAATTAATACTAAAAGTGCTTCTGTTGTACGACCTTAATCTGGGTATGTAATTATCAATTTATTACAGTAAACAGTAGTCAGTACAAAACGTATATCAGTATTATCGTTTGACATTATAACCAATTACGAATTATTTTTATTTATGATGTCCTAATTGCATTTCTTAATCTGTGAATAGATGAATAGTCTAAACTCCAAGACCGCGATAATAGTTGTTTATATCAAATTATTTTATCGATGATAATAATTAATAGAAGATTACGGACTAAGATAATATACAGGACTGGACACGAGATGAATATTATGGTTACGAAATGTTGTACAACAGGCGGTGTTCGGGGGGATACTTTCCTTTTAGCATTACTAGCGCCGTCTTAGTGGATACTTATGGAACTATCTATGATGATAATGTCATCTAGTTCCAAAAGTATCCACTAAGACGGCGCTAGTAATGCTAAAAAGGAAAGTATCCCCCCCGAACACCACCTGTTGTACAAAATTTCGTAGTCAACCCCCCCCCCCCACACCCTCCAACCTTGTCGTGTCCAGTCCTGTATATCTTAGTCCGTGACTGCAACTATAAGAATTGACCTTTACCTTATTCTCCATGTAGGCCTACACATAAACACCATTAACAATCGATTTTGAAAATCAATAAACATATCGATTGTCAGGTTTCAAAGAGTGATGATTTCAATATTATTATAAAAGGTGATTGTTCTGTGTTTGTGAATCATTTTTGTTGTGTAGTCATTATTGTCCAATTATATGCCATTCTTATAACCATTGACATAATATAATATACATTATATTATGTCAATGCTTATAACTGTGAACATTTAGAATTTAAATGCAAAGAGCCGTGTAACAAATAAAATATTTTAAAGTTATATTTTATTATTTTTTAGATTCTGAACGAAGTGATGAATGTTGTATAGTTGTATTGATTACAAGATGTGTCTGACTACAAGATTTGGAGCAGTAACAATGCTCCGATTTTTGACTTCAGCCCCTCTTTGAATAGGAAAATTCATCTAGTTGGTACTTTGGGGAGGTCAAAAGTAAAATTTTCAAATAGTTTTCAAAAAAATCGAGAAAAACAAAAAAAAAATGACAGAAAAATGGCAATTTTACGAAAAACCACTTTTCGACAAAATCGATTTTTTGATTATTAATAAACAGATACTATAAAGTAACCATAGTAACATATAAAAACTATACTATTTGTTTCAAAATAGAATATATGACAATATTTAAATATAATATATCCTAAACTGACAAATCATCTTCGTTCAGAATCGTTTTTCGTGTACAATGATACCTATCATTGCATTCAAATTTAACCTACCATAGTCTGAGGTCCACCCCACCCCCTAATATATAGCAGAGCGATACCCACTTACTCGCTTTTTATAAATAATATCTAATTATTTCATATTATTTGTATTATAGATGTTTTTCTAATAATCATCCTTGTACAAAACTGTGTTTTATGGATTGTTGCAAGTGCGCTTTTGAATTACTCAGAGAGTTACCATGTTTTATTGACATTGTTGCATTTTCATGTGAAGAAACGGTTAGGCTTATATAAATTAATTAGAAGAATGTGATTATATAATTTTAAAAAAATGTCATGATCCAAATCCAAACTGTATGACGTATAAATGTGATAGTCGGTTAGATTGCGGTCATGCTTGTAAGTCCAAATTATGAGCATGAATATATTGGGTTTTGTGGTAAACTGCAGTGTCCTCCTTTATGTTGTATTTGTTAAAAATAAGAAATTACTACAATAATATTTGGCAGCGAAGGTAAACCAAATGCAAGGTAAATCGGAAAAAACTATAGATTGAGACATTTTAATTATAAGAATTTTACTCTAATATTGTTTTTAGTATAAATAAAAATAAAACTTAACTTTGCATATTGATAAAGAATATTTAAGCCATATATAATAGAACTACAATTTTTCTTTATATTAATGTTGATGTGATATTTTTAGGTTTGTTTATTTATAAGACTATAAACACTATAGAATCTAAAGCTTTAACAAACGGATGAACCAAAAATATGAAGAAACATATTTGAAATATTTTCCGTTATGTAAAACTCTGATATTGAGAACCGGACGTTTCACAAATCAAGTAAAAGTTATATTAGAAGACATACCTATCGAAAATTAAACAATTACAATATAGACAACTAACGTCAAGTGATTTTCGTAGAAAATCAAAATCCCTAATGAAATCATTAAACTTTTTGAACGTAAATTTTGATGCATATTATGTTTTTGATAAAAATTAAGGCTAAGATACTATCAAATATTTATGGGTTAAACTTACGAAGCCATTACTACATTCCTTAAGATTGGCTCAAGGAAAAAATATACATATATTGTATTACCAGATCAATCTATTGAATCAATAAATACTGTAATTATGTAATAATATTTCAACATTTCAAACACGAATGAAGGAAATTAAAGATAAACAAATGAAAGAGACAATAATAACACATTTTAACTGGTTATTTTTAGTGGCATTGAGACATACCCAAATACTAAAAAATCAAGAACTATGTGATATTAATATTGAGATGGTTCGGGGAACGAGGATGATAAATTGGTTTAAGATAAAGTCTAATTTAAAATTCCAGTTAGAAAGAAAACATGATAATAATGATGCAATTGAAATGAGACAAACAATTGAAAACATAGAGGCTTTATTAATGTCATGCAACTTATACACCTTCAGCTTGGACGACCAAATACAAAATTTCATAACGGAAATTCAACGAAAAATTAATGGTCTACCTACCTTAATTACTGATGATTCATGCAGCCATATCTTTGCAGCAGGAATTACACTTCAGGGTCATTGGTGTAAATGTCCAAATTGGCACATTTATTGTGTTACAGAATGTGGGGGGCCGATGCTGCAGGCTACCTCTGTCCAGAATGCTATGAACATATTGATAAAGAAAATCATACATAATACAGGCATAACAGTAGCCTCTGAAATGAACAAGGCTACAAACCTTCTATTCCAAAATTAAAGTTAGAACCAGTACGTTCATATAGTCTTCTGGAACACCAACAGTCTCTTCCATTAGACTCTATATCCGAAACTATACACCTACAGGCTACAGTCACCGTCAGAACAACTCTAAGTTCAAAACCTGATTTTATATGATTTTGGGAATGGTAGCACATCTGCTTTGCCACGAGATTGCATTACAATCATCCGGTATACCCTATAGGAAAAACACGTCAATAATGTAATTTCTGGTATTATGTCAGCTTTGAAAATTCCTCCAAAATTCATCTTAACTGAATGCTCTTTTATTAGTCAAAAATATATATCAAATTATAATATTAATCATATACTCTTTTTTAAGTCAGAAGTATACCGTAATTATATACTCACTACCTTATAACGGATTAGTATCATCTAATCATATACCTATACCATAGAGTAATAATATACCTATACCTACTATAATGTATTTCGGTAGTACGTTTTAACTGTAGACTCTATTTTAATCCGGAAGAATTCAACAAACTTTTTTTAACAAGTTGATAGTATCATTTAAACATATTATACTGTCTTTTAATTTGGCAATATTTTACAACTTCACACTCTTTTGTAAGTTGGAAGTATCATTAAAACATATACCTACTCTGTAATATGTTGATAGTATCATCTAATTATCTACCTAATCTCTTTTAACTCGGGAGAATTGTATAACAGTACTCTCTATTCTAAGTTGATAATATCATCTAAGCATAATATAGTCTATCCAAAATAAGAACTCACTGCTTTGGTGCATCCAAATGAATTGCGGAACAACATCCGAACCCCCTACGACGACGTCGTAATTTCGGGAAAAAAATAAACAAAAATAAAAACCAATTATATCCTGAGCTTCTTGAGATAGTACCTGATCACCAACAATACATTTCAAAGCGTTAGATATCTTATTGCCAGTCGAAATTAATAATTATGAATTTATGAATTATAAAAGTGAACACTATATCTGTCGAGGGGTATTCGACACATGGTATCTAGGTAATGTTTATGATGTCATATTTCCATTAATCATATGGCGTTAACCTATTTCTGTAAATACCGCAGAACATTAAAAAATGAGTGCATAATATAAATATGTAGATTCTTAAAATAAATAAAAAATGTCATTGCGTTTAGTAAACTTAATAATAATATAATATAGGAATGTAAATATTCTCACAAATTTTAAATTTTCAAAAATTTCTGCACAGAAAATATTTTTAATCAAAAATTTCAAATAATTTCTGTTATTTGTTTTTGAAATTCACCAAAAAAAAAAAACATTGATTTCACCAAAAATTAATTTACGTATAAATTCCAATTTTCCTCAAAATCTTTTTTTGTTGTTTTTACCGATTATAAAATAAGTACCAGACGAGACATTTTTAAATTTGACTTCTTTAATGTACAAACTATTCTGTAGTAAAAAATGAAAATAATTAAAAATGTGTTTTTAATTTTAATTTTAAAATTAATTAAACAATAAACTGAGCTTAATAAAACATAACAAATCTGTTTTTAATAATTTGATTTTTATTATAAATTATATAACTGAATAGTTATCAAAAATATTTTTATATTCAACAAAAATTTTTTTTAAATTTTAAAAAATGAATTTGATTTTCAAGTATAAATACATTTATTTAAACAATATAAAAAATATTTTCCAAATACTTAATTTAAAAAGTATCCACTATCCGATAATTTTTGTAATTAACAAATCTATCTTTGTTAAGCTTAAATAAATGTAACTTTTTTAGCCGAATTAAAATAAAATAACTTGTAATTTTTAATTTAACAAAAATATTTATATGTATCTAACTTTGATTGACGGGCATTGTGGTCCTGCCTGAGCTATATAAACAATAAACACAAACAAATAGGTACCTAATTTATAATATTGATCTTTCATTTTATTAAATTATTGTAATATTATACTACGCACATTTTAAAACAATTATAATATTAATCATAATGATATAATATTTACGAGATAATAAAAAAGAAATTAACTAGGGAAAAAAATATTATAAATTTAATTTCATAGAATTTTATAATAAATTTTCATTTTATATAATTAGACTGACATTTTTTAAACAACCTGTATAAACTTAATTTTGTTATTATACTAATTAAGAATAATAGTTTTCCCATGTGGACATATAACGATAAAAGTAATAGCTATTTTGATAAAATCAATCAAAAATTTATAATGAACAATAATTTATATTTTCAACTAAACAGTAGAGTTTTTGTACTTTACATTACATTACTTTATATGTGTACCTATATTAGTATTAATTAGATGAGGTATTGTGGTTTGCTTGAATCACCAATCCTTTTTAAAAATGGAATCTAAATTTTATGAACATTTAAAATTTTAAACAAAGTTATTGGACTGAAAAAATGTTAGTTAGTCTCTTAGTAGGTACTTACCTAAATCAAAAGGTTTTAAAATAGTTCATCATTTAAAACAAATAAGGCTAAAGAAGAAAATAAATTCAAAGTTAATGAAGAAAAATAATATGATGATTGCCTGCAGGAACTGTAAAATTAATTATGCCAATAACTACAGAAGGTAATTTAGTGTAAAATTATATACATAGTACATTGGTTATATTATATTCACAATTAACAATTAAACTGTATGGAATTAAACTTATAATAAAAATAAAACAATAATATTAGATAACTTATTTTCGATATACTTACCTACTATAAATATCATATAATTTATTATATATTGATTTTATACCTGTATGTTAAATAAAATAATTATAGTCATTCATCTTTCTATAATATAATATGTATATATTTTGACTGTGATTGAATTCTAAATTATGGATAGTTCAATAATTTTTGATATTACAGGGTGTATTTTTTTTTATATATATAAATTAATTAGATTAGTTTGTATTTTCATAAATTTTAAATAGGTATAATTTAGTATTGACTATACAAATAAGATTTTTGGTAGATAGCTTAATCGGCGATTATGAATGAAAATAAAACACATTATTGAAATATGATTCTGAAATTATGTAGGAATGACTAATTCCTATGAGTTTTGATCAAAATAATTTAATATTATAAAATCCCTTATTATACATCAAATTTAAATTTTGTAAATTGTAATTATAACATAAACTGCTTTAGCTTAAAAACTGGTGGTCAATAAAAATGACCATAAATATAATAATTTTAAAATTAAATTTACCTTAACAATATGCGGAATTGCCAATTGGACAGTGATCCTCACACAAGTAAAAAAAACAATTCTTAAGAATTATTTTGAAAACTTAAAATTGGAATTTGTCACAGACTAAATTCATAGATTAGATATACACATAAAACAAAAATAAAAATATAAAGATTGGATATTAGGTTAGGTAGGTAATGTATTAAATGGTAAAGTAATCGTTCAATTAAAAGACACTGAATTAAAAGGAAAAATATTATCTGTGGTTAAATCGAGTCAAAAATAAGAATCCAATTGTTGCTAAGGATATACATTCTAGCTTTCCAAGTAATAATGTATTTATAAATACATGATCAACTGACAGCTGAAAATAGGAAGATTCTTTGGCTTGGTAAGCAAGTAGCGAATAAATATAAGTATAATTATACTTGGGCAAATGGCGGAGGCATCTTCTTAAAGAAAGCAGGTTATTTTGGAACAAGAATTACCAATATTTCTCAATTACGAGCAATTGATGTTGAAAAAGAAATCGCGCAATTGTGGAATACTTCTTAAACGTCATTGAACTTCTACTATTAATTATTATTAAGAGGACGCTAAACCCGCATGTGTTGTCTCTGTCTTATACACGCGTAACATAGACCATAGTTAAAAACTGTTTTGTGCGGGACAATTTTACTCCCTCAATATTTATATAAAAATTACCAAAATTTCAAATCACATTGAGAAGAACTTTACCTGTGACGTAGTGTTTTAATAACATGAATGCAATTAAAGTTATCGGTTTGAGAACTTTAGGTTTTTTCATTTAATTATTAA
This sequence comes from Schizaphis graminum, assembly GCA_020882235.1. Lineage (NCBI taxonomy): Eukaryota > Metazoa > Arthropoda > Insecta > Hemiptera > Aphididae > Schizaphis > Schizaphis graminum. The sequence continues at coordinate 86,407,962 of CM037033.1, read as the reverse complement.
AAATTATTAGTTACCACTATCAAAAAAAATAAAACGCTACGTCACAGGTAAAGTTCTTCTCAATGTGATTTGAAATTTTGGTAATTTTGATATAAATATTGAGGGAGTAAAATTATTGTCCCGCGCAAAACAGTTTTTAACTATGTTACGCGTGTATAAGACAGAGACAACACATGCGGGTATAGCGTATTAGAGTCCTCTTAAGGTAATATTGAATAATTTTAATTATGAATTTTTTTCATGATACAGTCCAAAATATTAATAATGTAAATTATATAAATAACCTTAATGATATTAGTTTTAGTATTAACAATATATCTATACTTTCATTAAATATTAGAAGCATCCGGGCTCATTTTGATGAGTTAATTGCTTTACTAGATAGTATTGATTATAAATTTGATATTATATTCCTAAGTGAAACTTGGTTATGTGTAAATCAAAGTTTTTCATTAAATGGCTATAAATATTTTTCATCACTAGGTATTCTAAATAAAGCCGATGGTGTGTGTATGTTCGTTAGCGATTTCTATACCGTAATGTAAATGTGAATAAAATAGTCATACCACTCATACCTAATTGCAATTCCATTGAGGTCACTTTATCTGTGGGTAATGATAATAATATCATGAATACTAGAATAAGGAGACCAAACTCCGCTTCTGATAACGTCCCGAAATGAGTCGCACGATTAAACGGCCACAGGTGGCGCTGCGTACGCTGAGGTTGCTACTTTAACCCGCGTAATATAGGGATTATTCATGTTTTTGTGTTTTTTGTAAAATATATGCATTATTTCGAATCAGGACCTACTATAAATTTTATAGTTCGTAAAATTACGCATTCATACATGTGCATATGTGTAAGAGACTAGACTACTGTCTACTAGTAAAAAATAGTAAATAGTCACTAAATACTGTAAATAATATTAAGTATTTGAGTAATGAACCACGTTGCATAAGGTATAAAGTACAACTACATTATGTTAATCTATTAACAATGTTTGATATTTGATAGTGATAGAGAATTGACTATAATATAATAATAGGATTATTTATAAAATAATAAAAAAAATTTAATGAAATATACACATATGCATATGTATGAATGCGTAATTTTACGAACTATAAAATTTATAATGGGTCATGATTCGAAATAATGCATATATTTTACAAAAAACACAAAAAACATGAATAAATTATTCAGAATAATCCCTCTACTACGCGGGTTAAAGTAGCAACCTCAGCGTACGCAGCGCCACCTGTGGCCGTTTAATCGTGCTACTCATTTCGATTTTCGGTACGTTTTTTTATGCGGGCGGCCGTACTAGTTTGGTCTCCTTATTCTAATCTTCATGGATAATATCATTGTTGTTGGACTTTACCGATCACCGAGTGAGAACCACGATTAAAGATATACAGGTTACACATCGCCCTATAATAAACGGCTCTCAGATTGATTTACAAAGTGACTAAATAAAACAGCTGAAAAAATAACTACTAGCGCCCATGTGTCAACATTTAGAACTAACATAGAAATAAAATATAATTGAATGGTTATTTTACAATAAATTATCATTATTTACTGTTTATTAATTAGTTTTAAGATGATATTATGAAATATGAATCAATTATCGTCATTAATAAATATTAATTGTTCAAATAAAACATTTATAATATGGAATATTTCCGCTAGGAGCGCTACACTTTATTTATTGCGATAGTCATTTCGTATATCACCTTAGCAGTTTAGTAGTCGATGTGTAACCTGTATAATATCTTTAATCGTGGTGAGAACCCAGGTATTTTCTTATCTGGATTAGACAGCTATCTTAATGATAATATGAATGATAAAACTAAAAATAATCTACTGCGGTGACACAAATGTAGATATAAAGTGTAAATCAATCATTACAAATTACCGAGTATTTAAATATGATGGCTGAGTTGCTGAGTATAGTTTTATTTCATGCATTAACTGTTTCACAAGGGAAACTAATACCTGAAAGTCGTGTATTGATCACATATTTGCTAAAGGTATTGATATTTTAAATACTAAATCTTTTGTGGTGAAAACTGATATCACTGATCACTATTTTACAGTTTTGGTAGGTAATTGATTATGTTAATAAGATAAACAGAAATAATTTTTCCAAACAACAAAAACTGAAAATTAATTTTGTTGAATTAAATAACTTACTCTCTAACCTAAATTGGGATGAATTAAATACAAAACATGTTGATAAAGCAATGTTAATATTTAATTCTGAAATTAAATGTGCGATAGATACATCTAGTAACTTAATTGGTACTTATAAACGTAGGTAAATATATAAAATTAAAAAATTGGATCACAAAAAGAATTTTCGTTTCCATTAGAAAAAGAAAACAACTCTTTGCTGTTAAAAATAAGCGCCCTTTTGACCAGAATGTTTGCAAATTTTACATAAAATATAGAAATTTATTACAATTATTAATTAAAAAATCACGTAATTTATATTATCAAAAAAAAATAAATAGTTTTCATGGCAACATGAAAGAAACCTGGAATTTAATTAATGAAGCCACAGGTAGAAAAAAAAAGAATTATATATCTATTAATCGAGTACGTATGGAAATTAACAATACAATTATTAATGAGACTTTTGAAATAGCTATAATGAATTCAATAATTATTTTAATACAGTTGGTATAAATATTGCTAAAGAAATAAATGAAAATGGGTATGAAAAACTGAATCATGCAGATCTAAAAGATGGTGACCTTATTAGTCATTCTCCATGTGATGCTAAAGATATAATAAAATATATATCAGAGTTAAAATTATCAAAAACTTTGTATGAATACAATCTTTCAAATGAGGTATTAAAAAAAACCGCTAATTTTATTTCAATTCCGTTAGCCATTATTTTCAATCTAGCAATTAGTACAGGTATTTTTCCACTTTTTTTTAAAAAAAACTATTATTATACCCTTGCATAAAAATGATGGTAAACTAACTTGCAGTAATTATAGACCAATCTCTTTAACTCTATCTATTGCAAAAAATTTTGAAAGATAAGTTATTACATTTTCTAAATAAAAGTAATTTTTTTTCAAATAATCAATATGGTTTTAGATCTGGAAGATCTATATTATATGCTCTAATTTATCTTTCTGACTTTGTTCACACAAGTTTGGATGATAATGAAAAAATACTTTGAATTTTTTAGATTTAAAAAAAGCATTTGATTCTGTGGATCATCAAATTTTGATTAATAAATTAGAATGTTATGGTATCAGAGCAAAAGCTTTGGACTTATTTACCTCATATCTAACAAATAGATCTCAGGACTCAGGTGGGTAGTAAAAATCAATGATGTATATAGTAATTATCTAATAACAAAGCATGGAGTCCCTCAGGGTACAGTCCCCTAGGCCCAATTCTTTTTATTATTTATGTGAATTGTCAATGGCTTATTAAATCTTAAAATAAATGGATCTATTATTTCATATGCTAATGATATAGGTAGTAATTTTAGTTAAAGCAAAAAGTGAAAATGAATTATATGAATTGTCTGCTTCGTGTTTAAAAATAGTTAAAACCTGGTTAGATAATAATATGTTACAGATTAACTTGAATAAATCTAGATACATGTTTTTTCGTTTGTCAAATGCAACACAAAATTTTACAAAACCACTTATTATTCATAGATTTGGCTGTTTAAATTTAGACAATTATTGTTCATGTATACTGTATAGGCATTCAAAATGTTTGCGTAATAATACAGTAAGTATCTGGGAATAGTAGTTGATGAAAAATTTAAATGGTCCTCTCACATACAGCATATAATTGTATTAGTTCGAAAACTATTTCATGTGTTTAAAAATCTGAGACAAATACTGAGTCCTCTTTTATTAAGAATGATCTATTTTTCACTTGCACAATCGATTTTAAGTTATGGTATTGAAATCTGGGGCGGAACATACAATACTCATCTGGTTAATCTTCAGATTACAATAAATGGATTAATTAAAATAATTTTACACAAGCCAAGGTTACACTCTACTGTAAACTTGTTTAATGAATTTAGAATATTTAATTTAAAAGCACTTTACTTTAAGAATGTATTACTTCACTTATTTAAAACTGATATAACTATGTTTAAATCACATCATTCTTATAATACAAGATTAAAAACATTAAGTAATTTAAATTGTATAAAAGTAACAAAACATTTTGCAAAATTTAATACTATTAATGTAGGGATCGATTTATATGTATAGAAAACTAAATATTGATATCAAAAATTTTAAAACAAAAGGCTTGTTGATTAATTACTTAAATACTATAGACCTAAATAATCTCAATTTGTAAATTATCTCTCAATTTTCTTATTTTTTCATGTATGTACTGATTATAAAATTAAGAGATAACATTTAAGTTAAGCTATTTTTATATTATAAGTTTATATAATTGTACTATAATTCCTCATTTAACTGACTGTTTTTGAACTCACCCACCCCAAGCAAAAGCTCTGCTTTTTTTTTTTGGGGGGGGGGGGGGGGGGTATCAAAATTTCATTATTGTATACATCATGTGTTAATCTGTTATGACAAAATAAACTAGTATTATTATTATTTGTTTATATTTTAGTTTTATTTTTTTAAATTTAATATAGATAAAATTCACATGGAGTTTACAGCCATAAATATGATTTTAATTATCAAATAAATGGCAAATTAGAAATGTTTTAAAAAGAAAATGTAACTAATAAAGATATTATTACAATCATATTATATTATATATTACAAATTTGTGATGATAATTCTTCATTATTTAAAATAAAAATGCTTGTGAATATCATATTATAAGTAGGTTTATTATGTATCACTTTGGATTTTTTGATTTATTACTAAATTTTTTTTAAGCTACAGTTTATTACATGAATTATTTTTTCAATTATATAATATAAATTTAATTGAATTAAATACACAATTTTAAATGAATCCTCTACTTATCTCTACAATATTTTTGGTAAAAATACCTAACTAAATCAACAACATTATTTTAAAAATTGTTATTTAATAATAATAGTTATTACCAGGGCTCGGGACTTAAAGCATTTGCTTATTTTTATGGATTGACTTAAAATGTAGTAGAGTGCTATGGAAGTGTATGTCATGTTAAAACTAGAAACATTTCCTAATTATTTTGTTTCAATATTTTTTGTAGTATATAATTATATTATTTTAAGCACTGTTACAAATTATGCCTAGTACCTACTTTATCATGTAAAAAGAAAGTTTTTTTTTTTACTTAATATTTCTAAATGCATATTTGAGTGTTTATAATCATGGTTTTAAGCGCTAATATTAAAGATTTTAAGTGCTATAAATCCTGAGCCCTGGTTATTACTTATTATTATTATTGATTCCTTTTAATATTAAATAAAGCAATAACAAACACATATTCGCCATACTCCAATAACAATAGTTCCTTACTTCTTACAACTTAAATACTAGCTAAGTGGTTATTATAAACTAAGTATATCATAATAATGTATTCATATGAATAAAAGTGCTTTAATAATAAACCTTTAAAAACAATTAATAAATAAATAAAAAAAAAACTTTTAACTGATAACAGAGATTATGTTTTATTATACTTTTTTTAATATTTATATTTTAGTTAAGTTACATCTGGAAGTACATTCTTGTAGTTAGTAACAGGTCTTATACCAATTGTTAATTTTTGTACAACAAAACTTATTTAAAGTTAAATTAAATTAACAAAATGTATTGATTAAGATCATATTGTACTCGAATTCAAAATAATTTAGAAGAAATTTTGAAATATACAACAATTATTGTTCAGAAGACAATTAAAAAAATTTAATATCAGTGGTTATCAATGCTATGATTTTATGAACAATGTAAAATATTTAAGAATTTTAGTAAATGGCATATGTTTCCAAAGAAAATTCTGTCTAGTTTATATCTAATTTTTAAGTCAGATTCATAACAGACAATATTATGAACTATTCAATAATAATATAAAATGTTTTATACATTTTTAATAATGTCACTGGGTTGATAATAAAATTAAAATTACATTTTAATTATTGAGAAATAGCAACAAATTAATAATAAGTTAGGTAAAATTAATAAGTTAAATTTCCCATATTTTAGTTTGTTACTTCTTTGTTTTACCATAACAAATACATCAATTACAGATAAACAATAAACATCTTATTATATATACTCATTATATCCATCTGAATTAAATGTAATAGTCAACTTTGGTAATAGAATAATTATTTTTAAAATAATATATTATTTAAAAAAAAAATTAAATCAAGTAAAATTAATAGCGTTATAAATCATATTCATTGACAATATATGATATATATATATAATATAATATTCAATGACATAAAACAAATATAGTAATCTTTATAATAGAATAAAATAAATAAAATGAAAGGTGCCTTAAAATGTGATCCTTTTCATCCTGTAAAATAATTAAAATATATTATAACATTATAAAAAATGTATGTTTAAAAAGAATAAACATTTATGACCACACATGCAGAATCTGATAATAGTTTTATAAGTTTAATAAGTACGTATATTAATTTCATATACTTTGTATAAATATATTCTTACATTGTATACAGACATTATTCATTCATATTGTACCTCAAACTATAATATTTAAATATAATATTGTTAATGGTATTTTTGAAGTCTTGTTTCAATTATAACACAAAGATTGATGATATTTGGGTGCAAATATATATTATTTAGTCAAAAAACCATTAACGAAATATCTTGCCTGATATTCTGATTCACTTGAAGATGAAGCTCGCAGTAATGTAAATACCCTTTCATTGAGATTATCCGTGGAATAGTGAACATTTTGTCCGCTGCCCGGTAATGCATGGTTCATTTGTTTCAACAATAATGATAACAACTCATTATGAAATGATTCAACATATTTTCTTTCCATGCTCATGGTTATTGTATGAACAAGTTTAATGACTTCAATAATAGAATATTTTACTGTAAATATTATTTATATTAAAAGCTGCATACCTACCGGTATTGATACCAATCATAACTTACCCATTACATCAGTACCCAAATGACAAGTTGAGCAAATGATTAATACTGCTTTAATCTTCAATTTATCATTGTTTGATTTCAATGAATTGAAAATCAACTTTTTACCTCCAAGTGCAGTGAATTGCCTGAACACAATTATGTTTTGACAAACAAGACCTAACAAATTTAAATATTAAACAATCAATATTATCAAAGTACAATGTTTAAATTGATCACAACATATTTGTGACTCACTGGTAATAGCAGCTAGTGCCTCGACACGCACTTCATCATCATTATCATTTTCCACCATAGACATCAATTCTTTAAGGCAACCTGTATTTTCCATGCACTTTTCCAGACAGTATGAATCCTTAACCATTGTAGAAAGTATACTGCATATTTCCATGCGCACAGACGGATCTTCGGAACGCATCCAAGGTAACATGATATTGTTCACTTTCTCAAACAAATTGACCGATTCGATCGAAATAGTTTTTACCAATTCCTTTCTCTGCAAACATAAACAAAACCAATAAAACCATTTAACTACTATCAGCAACAATGTAAACCATACTAAAAATTGTATAATAATTTATAAATAGGTTGGAACCTAAATTGGAACATATTAGGTAGGAACATATTTAAACAAATGGAAATATTTTAATCTATTTGAACAGAATAAAAAGTACCTGATTGTCGTTGTCGTCCTCCTCCTCTTCCTCGTCATCGTCATCCTCGTCCTCGTCCTCGTCGTCGTCATCCTCGTCCTCGCCATCGTCATTCTCCTCCTCATCTTCGTCGTCGTCGTTATCCTCCTCGTCGTTACCGTTGTCGTTGTCGTTGTCGTTTTCGTTGTTGTCAGAGTCATCATAGTCGTCTTCTTCATCATGGTAGTCGTTGTCATTTACGCCGTCGTCGTCGTACATGTTATGGATAACGTTTTGGATTATAATGCGCCGCGTGTTGCGTCGGCCGACTTCCAAACAGCGCGGCAAGTAGTGTTCGTTCTGAATATTATCCATTAAGTTTTGTGCGTAGTTGTTCAAAATGTCTATAAAGTTGGGCCGATGAACGCGTACTCTGTTTAAGATGTCTTCATTGTTAATGATTTCGCGTTCGTCTGTATTGCGTATGTCGACGAGGGCGGCACCGCCGGCGGCCGAGCGGTGACATGTGCGATGGATATCTATCGATGGATATCGGCAACGAAGCATCTCGACTAAATCGTCTTGGGTTAGGCTAGGAGGCGGAGACCTGATGACTTGGAGCCACGAACAATCGTTACTGGCCGTGACGAATCGCCGATGTAGTACTCAGTGTAAAACTTGGTCGAAACTGACGGTGACTGTAGGTGAAGCGACTAGTGACGACGTGCGTGAGCGGGTGACGAGCGGCGAGTGACAATGGTTCCGCTACCGTCGGTGTGTGCACCGCGCGCGCCTGTGGGTTGTGCGGCCGCGCAGAAATCAATTGCGTTTCGCCGACGCGGCTGAATGTCGGACGAAAAATCGATACCGAACGGGAGCCAAGGCAGAGGTGGTGAGCGAAGCTGTGCGCATCGTTTTTGATGGAGAGGGACGGGTAGCCGGACAGGCAGTGGTATAAGAATTAGAACGAGATGAAACGCGAGCAGGTTGATCGGCGCGGCGGAGTTACGGATCGACTCGTACGACACTGTCGGTTGTCGTCGGAATAATAGCTTTATGTAGTGTTATCGTGCGCCGCCGCCGCCGCCGCCGCGATCAACAACCCGTACTAAGCGCATGCGCTGTGACCTCACCAAACCTCTATCACAGATTCACAGAATAACCAGAAGTGACATTTTTGGAGTTTAACACGGGTTCTTATGGGACACAGGTTTGCTACCTGTTTTCTATTTTTCTATTAAGACTGATATTCCAAATATTCGAAAGAACGCGATAACGTTTATTATTGTTTACAATAATTGAATAATGTACTATGCTGACATAGAACAAAATATATATAGAAGCGACACTTCATATCAGCTAATCGGTCTACTGTATGCCTACGGTAGAAGTATTGGACTCTATACTTATACAAAAATGTAAATATCGACCGAGGGCGTGGTTCAATAACTGACATTTACTACGTTTGTATGCATCAGTTACTGCGTATCAAATTAATTCGTATTAAAGAACGGATTTATATGTACCTAAAATCATAACAAAATAATTTATAGTTTATTTTGTCATGCCTGAAATATCAAGATTAGATGTTGAATAAAATTATAAGTTAATGTGAATGTTTTAGTCCATGTTTTATACTTTGGAATCTATGACCAAAATAATTGTAATTTGACATTTTAAAATTCCCGCTAAAATATTAATTCACATTAAAGCGTTTACATATTATATTTCTTAATCCCGGAGTAAGAGTTAATTCGATTTGACGAATTGAATTAAATAATAAATGCGCATCAGCTGAATGCGAATTAAAAATGCGTTTATGACGTTTATGTGCACTTAACTCTCGGACTAACACAATGCGCATTTAGTTAATGCATGTGATCTTCGTCCTCCGAGTCCTGTCAATAACGTCTTTACCCGGGTTTTTCGGCCCTGCCGATATTTTCCTATCGTTGTGGTGGCTTCGCGAGTATGCGCTGCGCGACGTGTGCTATCTACTGTCGTCAATAAGTGTGTATAACCGACGTTTGACGGCGAATCGCTATGGGAACTCGCGCGATGCGTTTTGCGGTGGATTTATTTAAATCGTTTTATAGTTACCCGATAGGAGAAAAATATATACATGTATCCATACGGTAAACTGTTATTACGACGCATGTACGTTTGCTTGTGGTAATCAATGGTATACCTAATGATATTATTGATATTATCTTACCAAAGGCGTAGCCAGGGGAGAGTGTTAGAGTTCAGACCCGTCCGCCGAAATTTTTTCTTGAAATAAGATTGAATCGGGGGCGTAATTTGCGGTACGCAGGGTATACATTTGATCTTGATGTGTACCTAAATTTCTAAATTGTAAACATTAGCCCGCAAGGCACATCTATATGGCCCGTTCGGCCACATCACAATAATTTAAAATATGTCGAAAAAAAATAAATAGTGCCCTGCTCAATATTTATGTGTACCAAAAATAAAATTGAAATGACGCCCCTAGATTGAATAGGAAAATGCCTATTATATTTAAACTGGTACCTATATAATATAACCATAGGCGTGCGCACGGGGTATGCAGGGTATGCGCTTGCATACCCTGCGACCAGATGCTTAGGGCACATGAACGTCATGAACAATGTCTCAGTTCATAATTTAAACTGGATTTTTATAAAATGGTAATGCAATATCGATATGGAATAAAGACTTGTTTTTAAATTAATTTAAGACAGTCCTCAATAATTTAAGGAAATATTGGTTTTTTTTTTAGTGTATAGGTATTTACTATTTATATGTCCCAAGAAATTTTAGCGATTACATCTATTCTTTAATTTAACGATATCTAAATACTGATAATAATTAATATAATATAGTAATTAAAGTATACCAGGGAAGAGAAGGCTTGAATTATAACAATTATATTGTATAATGTACATTTTCATTTAAATAAACATGTTTGTAAAAAAAAATACTTTTCATTAATAAAAAAAACAAAACTACTTAAAATCAAAAAAGATGAAAAATCTATTTTCTTATATAAAGTAGTAACCTTAAGTTTATAATATAATGTCATGCACATTTATTTTAGGGGTATTTATATATATGGAGGGGCACATTTTATCAGCTGCATGCCAGCATACCCTGCGAACAAAGTCTGCGCACGCCTATGAATATAACATATTATACTCTAAACCAGCCCCCCCTAATTTTTTTCTGACTACGGCCTTGTACCTTACGAGTTACGATACATTTATTAAATCGTATGTGCATACGCGTTGTACGTGAAATTATAATTAGAAACAATTATTATTGTAGACGAAATTTGTTAAAACACACGAATAGAGATTATAATTATATGTGTTTCGTTGTTTGCGAATTACCTATACGATTCGTTTGTGTAAAACGACGTTTAACTTGGAATTCTTAGCTTGATATTAATATCATAAATAAAAAAAGCGGGCAAGTGAGTATCGCTCTGCTGTACATTAGGGGGTGGGGTCAAACTCGGACTAGGGTAGGTTAAATTTGAATGCAATGATAGGTATCATTGTATACGAAAAACGATTCTGAACGGAGATGATTTGTCAGTCTAGGATATATTATATTTAAATATTGTAATATATTCTATTTTGAAACAAATAGTATAGTTACTATATGTTACTATAGTTACTTTATAGTATCTGTTTATTAATAAAAAGCGGGTAAGTGGGTATCGCTCTGCTATATAATAAGGGGTGGGGTGGACCTCAGACTAGGGTAGGTTAAATTTGAATGCAATGATAGGTATCATTGTATACGAAAAACGATTCTGAACGGAGATGATTTGTCAGTCTAGGATATATTATATTTAAATATTGTCATACATTCTATTTTGAAACTAATTCAAACATTTAATTAAAAGTTTCAAGATCTTACGTTTAGTAATTTTTTTAAAATAACAAAAATAACAAAAATCAAAAATTATACACGCGTTACATAGTTAAAAACTGTTTTGCGCGGGACAATTTTACTCCCTCAATATTTATATCAAAATTACCAAAATTTCAAATCAAATTGAGAAGAACTTTACCTATGACGTAGCGTTTTTTTTTTTTTGATAGTGGTAACCAATAATTTTTAATAATTAAATGAAAAAAACCTAAAGTTCTCAAACCGATAACTTTAATTGCATTCATGTTATTAAAAAAATTAAAACGCTACGTCACAGGTAAAGTTCTTCTCAATGTGATTTGAAATTTTGGTAATTTTGATATAAATATTGAGGGAGTAAAATTGTCCCGCGCAAAACAGTTTTTAACTATGTTACGCGTGTATAAGACAGAGACAACACATGCGGGTATGGCGTCCTCTTAAAACATTATTTTACACGTGTATTTTTGATTTCAAATTTTCTAACTTTAAACAGTCGTAAAATTTTTTAAATTGAATAATCCTCAAACTTTTTTATAATTATTCTATGCTTAACTTATGGACAGCATAGTATTAAATTTTCAATTCTTAGCTTTTGATAGTAAAATATTTATAAATTTTTAAATACCAAATAGTGAAAAATATTCATGATTTTGACGAATTTTTGTCAATATTTGAACTTCAAATGCTAATAAAAAAAAAATTGTGCCTATGTATTTTTATAATTTTTGAAAGAGAGTTAGAACAAATTATGTGGACCCTTCTATTACATTTTAAAGTAATTTGTCCCAGCTAAATTTTTTTTATCAACATTTATAAAAAAAAAAATAAAAAAAATAGATTATTTCAAATGCCTATAAATAGCTCAAAAAAAGTCAAAATGTTTTAAAAATCAAATAACGTAAAGAAAATGGCAATCTAAATAACTGGTAAAATTTTCAAGTATTTACGACTTATACTGTTTGAATAACAACAAATATCAAAAATCGTTTGAGGCTAAACCGTTATTTAACGCGGTTTTGTAAAAATTTAAATTTCAAACGCTCATAAAAATTTTTTGTCTGAATCCGGTAGAGTTTTTTTTACAGATATTTGAAGAAAAATGTATGGAGAACCTTGCACCAAATTTTTAAAACTTGGTTATAAAAGAAAAAAATTTTACGATTTTTCAACCACAAAATTACTTGCAAATTTTAGCAATTTTGACATATTTCGTATAAATTCGAACTTTAAGCACTTATAAAAAAAAATTGTGACTAACGATTTCGGATTTTTTTTTATCACTTTAAGAACAACTTATTAGAAATCTTGTATTATATTTTCAAGATTTTCTGGCCATCCAAAAATTTTTTATCGGCATTTGAAGAAAAAAAACTTAGAAAAGTCGAAAATTTCAATTGTCTATAAGTAGCTTAAAAATGGTCAAAATATTTTGAAAATTTAACTGTAAAGAAATAACCATAATATAAACATTTGGTGAAAATTTCAAGTATTTACAATGATTCTTTTTTGAGTTACAGCAAAATCAAAAAATCGATTTTGTCGAAAAGTGGTTTTTCGTAATAAATCCCGTTTTTCCCTCATTTTTTAGGGTTTTTCCCGACTCCTTTAAAAAGTATTGAAAATTTTTAACTTTTGACCCCCCAAAGTACCAACTAAATTCAATTTCCTTTTTAAAGAGGGGCTGGAGTCAAAAATCGAAGCATTTTTACTGCTCCAAATGTTGTCATCAGACAAAAAATTAAAAAAAAAAAAAAAAAAAAACACACATCATTGTAAAATCAATACATTCATCACTCCGTTCAGAATCTAAAATCGTTTGAGGCTAAACCGTTATTTAACGGGGTTTTGTAAAAATTTAAATTTCAAACACTCCTATAAAGATGTTTTGTATTAGTCCGGTAGAGTTTTTTTACAGATATTTGTAGACAAATTTATGGAGAACCTTGTACCAAATTTTCAAAACTTAGTTATAAAAGAAAACATTTTTACGATTTTTCAACAACAAAATTACTTGCAAATTTCGCAATTTTGACATATTTCGTATAAATTCGAATTTTAAGCACTTATAAAAAAAATTGTGACTAACGATTTTGGATTTTTTTTTAATCACTTTAAGAAAAACTTATAAGAAACCTTGTATTAAATTTTCAAGATTTTCTGGTCGTCCAAAAAATTTTTATCGTTATTTAAAAAAAAATACTTAGAAAAATTGAAAATAATTTCAATTGTCTATAAATAGCTTTAAAAAAGTCAAAATTCTTTGAAAATTTAACTGAGTTTGAAGAACGCCAATATAAACATTTAGTAAAAATTTCAAGTATTTATATCGATTAATTATTGAGTTATAGAAAAATAAAAAAGCGGGTAAGTGAGTATCGCTCTGCTGTATATTAGGGGGTGGGGTGGACCTTGGACTATGGTAGGTTAAATTTGAATGCAATGATAGGTATCATTGTATACGAAAAACGATTCTGAACGAAGATGATTTGTCAGTTTAGGATATATTATATTTAAATATTGTAATATATTCTATTTTGAAACAAATAGTATAGTTACTATATGTTACTATAGTTACTTTATAGTTTTATTAATAAAAAAAGTATTTGGCAACATACGCATAATGAGAGTATGAAATTTAATTTAAATTTTGACATATTTCGTATAAATTCGAACTTTAAGCACTTATAAAAAAAAATTGTGACTAACGATTTCGGATTTTTTTTTATAACTTTAAGAACAACTTATAAGAAATCTTGTATTAAATTTTCAAGATTTTCTGGCCACCCAAAAAATTTTTATCGGCATTTGAAGAAAAAAAACTTAGAAAAGTCGAAAATTTCAATTGTTTATAAGTAGCTTAATAATGGTCAAAATATTTTGAAAATTTAACTGTAGAGAGATAACCATAATATAAACATTTGGTGAAAAATTCAAGTATTTACAATGATTCGTTTTTGAGTTACAGCAAAATCAAAAAATCTATTTTGTCGAAAAGTGGTTTTTTGTAAAATTGCCGTTTTTCTGTCACTTTTTTTTTGTTTTTCTCGATTTTTTTGAAAACTATTTGAAAATGTTTACTTTTGACACCCCAAAGTACCAACTAGATGAATTATCCTATTCAAAGAGGGGCAAAAATCGCTCATCATTTATCATTTTTTATTTAATATTTATTATATTTTGTAAGTCATTAATAGGAAATATAGAAAAAAAATGTATCATCTAATGACTGTTTATTAACTATACCAGCTGATGAATCTAATAAATATTTTTTGATTCTATCCATTCTTCTGTAAAGTTGTTTAATGTAACTATAAATATTCTTGAGGAGAATTACTTTATCAGTTTCTTCTAAAAAGGCCCACCAAAATATAATATTAATATACAACTTAAATTTCCAAGATCGTTATTTTTATAATATTTATTTAAATAGATTAAAAAACAGAAATATTTTATTTGAATAGTATTAGGTATTTAAATATTTCCAGGTTTGTCTGAAACTACATTGTTATGATTTACAATCTTTGATAAATCCTGTACCGAGTGAGTGTTTAAATTAGAAATATTGAAGTTATCTTGTTGGGACATTTCATTCAAATTTATTGGTTCACTGTAACTTTGATCTATAGAAATAATAACATACTACATTATTGAAAAAATAATTATAAAATTGTATGATTTTTATTTGGTACCAAATAACATGATTTAATAGTATAACAAGTTTAAAGATTGTTTACTTAATACACTGGAAAAAATTAATTTGATGAATATTTAAGAAAATCAATAAGGATTAATTCATTACGATAATAATGACAAATATACTTTCATTACTTTCTAGTTTCTAGGGTTATCATATCAAATACAGAAATCATTTCATTAATTATGTTAAGACTTTTTGGCATAGATGAAAACATATCTGATTTTCTATTGCTTTCATATAAATTTGTATTGCTCATGTGTGTTTGGAACAAGTGACAATTTTCATCAATATCATTAAGTGTATTAATTGCATCTGAAAATAAAACATTAGCTAATTAAAAATAAATAATAATTGATTTTACATATTGTTTTTTTTGGTACATAATGATAATACATTTATACATACATGATATGCTGCAATTACTAACTTGGTTATATTATGACTATTAGACATAGCTGGGTCATTAGAGATTAAATTTAAATTTAATACACTAAAGTCTTGATTATGAATAATACTTTTACTTGACTTTTTAGATGGAATAATAGAATTATGGCCAATTTTTATAGGAAGATCGGATCTATTTAAAAATTACATTTCATATATTTGCTTATTTTATTAAATATATACAAAACAATGAGCATTCATCATTTATACCACTGTCAGTATCTTTATTGTAACTTTTAACTTTTTTTTTTCTTTTTCCTTGCTCAAGACTTCTTTCAGATTCTGATAAAAATATTTCTCTTTCTTTCAGTGCTGCTATATCATATGAGTCTATGTATATTTTTAAAAATCACAATGAATAATATTTAGGTGTCTGAATATAAGCCGAATCAAACTAAAACATACAATAACTTTCACCAATTATATTTACAAGGAAGAACAACCTGGTTCATCTGCTTTTATCAACATTAAATAAATTACTTTTTGTTTGCTAGGCCATCTACAAAAATTACCTGAACATGTACTAAATGTCCAATTACTTGGTATAACAATAATAATAATAATTCAGGGACATACACAGGGAGTGTTTTGGGTGTTTAAATCCTCCCCCCACAAATATTTGATTTTTGTATGGTTAATTACTTATTCTATTTTTTTATAGGCTATTAGTAGGTGTAGTTAATTTTCATAAAAAAATTATTATGTTTATTAAAAAAAGTATTACTTTTCAATAAATGATTTTCAAAAATATCCCCCAAAATTTTTTTCTGTGTACATCCCTGCAATAGTTCCTTATTCCTTACAACTTAAATACTAGCTGAGTGGTTATTATAAAATAATTATATCATGAAAATGTATTCATGTCAATAAAAAGTATTTTAATAGACCTTTAAAAACCATTTACATTTGAACTTTTAACTATGATAACAGAGATTATGCTTTATTAAACATTTTTAATATTTATATTTTAGTTATGTTACATCTGGAAGTACATTCTTGTAGTTAGTAACAGGTCTTATACCAATTGTTAATTTTTGTACAACAAAACTTATTTAAAGTTAAATTAAATTAACAAAATGTATTGATTAAGATCATATTGTACTCGAATTCAAAATAATTTAGAAGAAATTTTGAAATATACAACAATTATTGTTCAGAAGACAATTAAAAAAATTAAATATCAGTGGTTATCAATGCTATGATTTTATGAACAATGTAAAATATTTAAGCATTTTAGTAAATGGCATATGTTTCCAAAGAAAATTCTGTCTAGTTGATATCTAATTTTTAAGTCAGATTCATAACAGACAATATTATGAACTATTCAATAATAATATAAAATGTTTTATACATTAATAAGATTTTTGGTAGATAGCTTAATCGGCAATCATGAATGAAAATAAAACACATTATTGAAATATGTCAATCAATATTGTTCTATTTTAAATAAACACCAATATTAATGTATAAAATATGATTCTGAAATTATGTAGGAATGACTAATTCCTATGAGTTTTGATCAAAATAATTTAATATTATAAAATCCCTTATTATACATCAAATTTAAATTTTGTAATTATAAAATAAACTGCTTTAGTTTAAAAACTGGTGGTCAATAAAAATGACCATAAATATAACAATTTTAAAGAACATTTTAGATTCTGAACGGAGTGAAGAATGTATTGCTTTTACAATAATGTGTGTTTTTTTTTTTTTTGTGTCTGACGACAACATTTGGAGCAGTAATAATGCTCCGATTTTTGACTTCAGCTCTTCTTTGAATAGGAAAATTCATCTAGTTGGTACTTTGAGGGGGTCAAAAGTAAAATTTACAAATAGTTTTCAAAAAAATCGAGAAAAACAAAAAAAAATTGACAGAAAAACGGCAATTTTACGAAAAACCACTTTTCGATAAAATCGATTTTTTGATTTTGCTGAAACTCAAAAACGAATTATTGTAAATACTTGAAATTTTTACCAAATGTTTATATTATGGTTATCTCTCTACAGTTAAATTTTCAAAATATTTTGACCATTTTTAAGCTACTTATAGACAATTGAAATTTTCGACTTTTCTAAGTTTTTTTTCTTTAAATGCCGATAAAAAATTTTTGGGTGGCCAGAAAATCTTGAAAATTTAATACAAGGTATAAGTTGTTCTTAAAGATAAAAAAAAATCCGAAATCGTTAGTCACAATTTTTTTTTATAAGTGCTTAAAGTTCGAATTTATACGAAATATGTCAAAATTTAAATTAAATTTCATACTCTCATTATGAGTATGTTGCCAAATACTTTTTTTATTAATATAAACAGATACTATAAAGTAACCATAGTAACATATAAAAACTATACTATTTGTTTCAAAATAGAATATATTACAATATTTAAATATAATATATCCTAAACTGACAAATCATCTTCGTTCAGAATCGTTTTTCGTATACAATGATACCTATCATTGCATTCAAATTTAACCTACGGAGGTCCACCCCACCCCCTAATATACAGCAGAGCGATACTCACTTACCCGCTTTTTAAAATTAAATTTACCTTAACAATATGGGGAATTGGACAGTGATCCTCACACAAGTAAAAAAAACAATTCTTAAGAATTATTTTGAAAACTTAAAATTGGAATTTGTTACAGAATAAATTCATAGATTAGATAATATGCATATAAAACAAAAATAAAAATATAGAGATTGAATATTTTAGTTTTATTTTTTTAAGTCTAATATAAGTAAAATTCACATGGAGTTAACAGCCACAAATATGATTTTAGTTATCAAATAAATGGCAAATTAGAAATATTTAAAAAAAAAAATGTAACTAATAAAGATATTAATATTACAATCATATTATATTATACATTATACAAATTTGTGATGGTATTTCTTCATTTTTTAAAATAAAAATGTTTATGAAAATCATATTATAAGTAGGTTTATTATGTATCACTTTGGATTTTTTGATTTATTACCAAATTTTTTTTAAGCTAGAGTTTATTACATGAATTATTTTTTCAATTATATAATATAAATTTAATTGAATTAAATACACAATTTTAAATGAATCCTCTACTTATCTCTACAATATTTTTGGTATGAATAAATAAATACCTGACTAAATTAACAACATTATTTTAAAAATTGTTATAATAATAGTTATTACCAGGGCTCGGGACTTAAAGTATTTACTTATTTTTATGGATTGACTTAAAATTTAATAGAGTGCTATGGAAGTGTATATCATGTTGAAACTAGAAACATTTCCTAATTATTTTGTTTCAATATTTTTTGTAGTATATAATTATATTATTTTAAGCACTGTTACAAATAATTATGCCCAGTACCTACTTTATCATGTAAAAAGAAAGTTTTTTTTTTTTTTTACTTAATATTTTTAAATGCATATTTGAGTACTTATAATCATGGTTTAATCATTATATCAAAGATTTAAGTACTATACGTCCCGAGCCCTGGTTATTACTTATTATTATTATTAATTCCTTTTAATATTAAATAAAGCAATAACACACATATATATTCGCCATACTCCAATAACAATAGTTCCTTACTTCTTACAACTTAAATACTAGCTAAGTGGTTATTATAAACTAAGTATATCATAATAATGTATTCATATGAATAAAAGTGCTTTAATAATAAACCTTTAAAAACAATTAATAAATAAAAAAAAAAAAACTTTTAACTGATAACAAAGATTATGTTTTATTATACTTTTTTAAATATTTATATTTTAGTTAAGTTACATGTGGAAGTACATTCTTGTAGTTAGTAACAGGTCTTATACCAAATGTTAATTTTTGTTAAACAAAACTTATTGAAAGTTAAAACAAATTAACAAAATGTATTAATTAAGATCATATTGTACTAGAATTCAAATTAATTTAGAAGACATTTTGAAATATACAACAATTATTGTTCATAAAACAATTTAAAAAATTTAATATCAGTGGTTATCAATGCTATGATTTTATGAACAATGTAAAATATTTAAGAATTTTAGTAAATGGCATATGTTTCCAAAGAAAATTCTGTCTAGTTGATATCTAATTTTTAAGTCAGATTCATAACAGACAATATTATGAACTATTCAAAATAATATAAAATGTTTTATACATTTTTAATAATGTCACTGGGTTGATAATAAAATTAAAATTACATTTTAATTATTGAGAAATAGCAACAAATTAATAATAAGTTAGGTAAAATTAATAAGTTAAATCTAAGTTAAATTTCCCATATTTTAGTTTGTTACTTCTTTGTTTTACCATAACAAATACATCAATTACAGATAAACAATAAACATCTTATAATATACAAGTCAACTTTGGTAATAGAATAATTATATTTTAAAATAATATGCTATTTAAAAAAAATATTAAGCAAAGTAAAATTAATAGCGTTGTAAACCATAAGTTTAATTTCTTTTTAAAGCAATCACAAATATGAAAAAATTATATATTATGATAAAATAAGTAAAATGAAATGTGCCGCTTTATCTTTTCACATTTTTAGACTTTCCATCAACTGCAAAATTTCTTCCTGTAAAATAATTAAAATGTATTATAACATTCTAAAAATTTTTTGTATTGAAGTCAGAATAAATTAAAAAATATATATATTTAAAAATAATAAACATTTATGACCATGCATGCAGAATCTGTTAAAAGTTTTATAAGTTTAATAAGTAATTAATTGTAAGTCTATAAGTATATTAAGTGGAAACCCCACCCTTGCATGTATTGTCTCCGTCTTACAAATGTAAAAATGTAAAACTTAACACAAACTGTTTTACATATTACATGGAAAAGAACTGATAAGGTTACAAAAAGTCATAAAAACTAGAGCTAGGATTTCTATGCAATATAAAATTATAAAATATGCATTATATTTACCAAACTATGCAAAAACAATTTTTTTTTAAATATTAGTTGTTAATATTATTAACAATAAATAATAATAATAGCATATTACATGCTATTATTAAATTATGTTTTTTTTAATTTTTAAATGTGAACGACCGGCGATTAAACTAAATATTTATATAGGCAGAAACTCTTTTCTACATCACACAAATTTTGTTACTTGTTGGAGCATATTTAAATGATGATTTGTTCTGAATTTAAAGTAATAATAACATCTTTTACTTCCGTTTTATATTCACTGTTTATAATGTTACACATTTTTAGAAATTTGAACCCTTATTCTTCTTTAGTATTAAGTTCATTTTAGTTTAAATAGGTAGTATATTTACGATAATTTGACAAATAAACCAATAATCATAGACCTTCACTAAATAAATATCATTTAAAATTAACAAGATTCTCAAAAATGTATATATTATATGCAATTATATGCATTATGTTCAAAATATGCAAAAATATGCAAAAAAACAAAAAATTGTACTATTAAATCAAGAATAAGCCAAATCGTGGACATAATTAACAACCAATAAATTTGGACTTAGGTAAGTTAAAAAACATGCAAATACTTCTATAATGTTTATCAATTTAGAATCTTAACTATCACAACAGCGTAAATGGTTGTATCTTGTGTAAAACAGTATTATGTTCTACATGTGTAAGATTATTTAATATGCTTTTTGCATATATAAATTGTATACATTATTATTGTAAACATAATATTAATCTAATATTGTTCTGAACTCTCACTTCTGCACAGTCAATGATTTGGGAATGCCTACTACTGCAATGTAAATTTTTTTTCTCTTATACGTTGGAATATAAATAAGATTATTATTATTAATACATCAGGTGTAGCGTCTTCTTGAGTAATAATATTAATCAATGCATTTAATAAAAGAAAATTATACTAGATTCAGATTTTAATGAACTATTTAAATAATTTGATTTTTATTTGCTTCAAGAAATAATTTATTTGTATAAATGCCTACTCATATATTTATGTACTTGAATAATCTATGTTTCTATGACAGTATTTATTTATTTTTATTTTTATTTAAAAACTCAATTTAACAAAGAAGTTATTTAGTACATAACAGATTTTTATTATGTTAAATGTCACTCTCTTAAATTACATTGAAATCCTCTTGAAACTAGACTTGATAGTCTTTTGCTCTTGATAATTCAATATGAAATTAATAGTTTTTTGTATTCTCGAATATATAAATAATATTTTTATTATGGTAAAAACAGAAAATTGTGCAGTAAATACTAAATATAGTATAGTGATTGTGATTTTGGGAGTTAACAGTCAATATTTGTCGTGTTCGTACAATATAGTGATATGAAAAATAAGTATAAATTAAATTTCTTCATATTTTCTGTCTCATTAATGATAGTTAGATAGTTAGTTAAATATTATAATTTTCTATAAGACTGCTGAATAACTGGAATACTCAAAGTATTTTTCTCATTTTATTTTAATTATTCATAAATTTTATTTTTATTATTTTAAAACACTCAAAAATATTACTTTTTGCTGATGAAACTAACAATTATAAGACTATTATTAAATCATTCAATGATGTTTTAGAAATTTAAAATTTCAATTAGACTTGGATAACATTTTTAATTGATGTTCAGATAATGATATTGAACTTTATTTAAACTAATGATCCGTAATGCTTATTCATACAAAACAAATACAAATCGTAATTCAATTTTTAATTAAAGTATAATTCATTAATAGATACAACATGTATCATTAGGTGATATAATTATTTTCTTTGACACAAAATTAAAATTTAATGAACATAAAAGAAACATTTTAAATAAAACATCCTCAAAACTAGATTTCTTAAACATTGCTGCTCAGATTTAATAACCCATTTGCATTGAAAAAAATAGAAATTTATCTTAATTTTGATCTCAATTAGAATATGATTTACTATTATATAGTTTCCTAGTTCTCTAAAATTTAATTAAAACCTCGAATCTATCCAATACTCTCGTTATTTATTATTTTTAAATGAAGAGTTGAAACATAATATTATAATAGCTATAATGGAATTTTAGAAATTTTTAATATTACTTTCCTGGAAGCTTATAAAAATATTTAAATTTAAATTGTTTATTCAAACTATTCAACTATGAAATAGATTGCTCTTTATTAAAGAACATTTTTTTTTAATTCAATGTTAAAAACATAGTCAATAATTTATTTGTCTTACAATTTACAAAACACACATTCTATTTGTTAAATTAATTTACCAAAATATGTTAACTTCATTAGATAATTCTGCTATAATTTATTTATTATATTTATTTTTGATACTAAACAAACTTGTGATATAATTTCATTTTATAAAGTTATTACCTATTTCTATTACCTACTTTATTTTTATTACACCTATGCATACTAATTTCATATTTATATAAATGTATTCTTACACAGTATAGATATAATTAATTCATATACCTAATACCTACAACTACAGTATTTAAATATAATTTTTGTTAATGGTATTTCTGAAGTTTTGTTTCACAAAGATTGATGATATTTAGGTGCAAATATGTATTATTTAGTCAAATATCTTGCCTGAAATAATGGTACATTTATAAATAAATCTCGTAATGCTGTCAATGTTTCCTTAAAATCTTCTACCGAAGAGCATATTTCTATGACTCTGACTGGTGATAAATAGATAAATTGATTCAATGTTGGTAAAATCAACTCAAATGAATGAACATTTTTTTCCACGTCCATGATTAATGAAATAAGAATTTCAACGACTCCATTATCAATGTACATTTCTGTAAATATTATTTATATTAAAAGCTGCATAGCAGTATTAATACCAATCATAACTGACCCGCTACATCTTTACCAAATTGATAATTAGTTGAGAAAATTAAGAATACCGTTTTAAGCTTCAATTTATTAATGGATGTTTTCAATGAATTAAAAATCATATCTTTACCTCCATGTTCAATGAATAGCCAAAACCCAGGTAAGTTTCTACGAAGAAGACCTAAGAATTTTAAATATTAAACAATTGATATTATCAAAATACAATGATTAAATTGATCACAACATATTAATTGTAACTTACTGTAAACCACAGATATTGCCTTGACACGCACTTCATCATTATTATCTTTTTCCACCATATACATCAATGCTTTAAGTTTAAGACAATTTTTATTTTCCATGAACTTTTCCTGGCAGTATGGATTATTCAGAACCAGTTTATAAATAAATTCGCATGTTCTGATGCGCACAAACGGATGTTTGGAACGAAAGCAAGGTAAAACGATATAGAAACCGCCAAGATTTGCAAAATCTGAAAAACACTTTGTTAGATTCATATGTTTATACGAATAAAAAGAAAAATGAAATAGAACATTGGTACCATTTGCATAATCATCACTGTGAGTAAATCGAATAAGAACATCAAACGCAAATTCGATTTCCTTCACTTGTTTGTTATTGTCTAACAAAATGTTAATGGAATTATTCATTTCCTCGTGCGCATTGACTAAATTAGGCGACAAAACATTAAACAGAAATTCTTTCCTCTGTAAACATAAACAAAATCAATAAAACCATTCAACTACTAACAGCAACAATATAAACCATAGTATAAATTGTATAATAATTTATAAATAGGTTGGAACCCAAATTGGTTAAAAACCTAATGGAACATTTTGAAAACAATTGGAAATATTTTAATCTATTCGAAGAGAATAACAAGTACTTGATTTAAATCGACGTCGTTGTCCTTGTTTGTGCCGCATAAGTTTTTGGGGATTAAACCGTTGTACCAGAGGTATTGCCGGTAGTTATATCTGCGATAGATATCTTGGTAATGAAGCATCTTGACTAAATGGTCTTGAGTCGTCACCACCTCGATCATGTCTTCGATCAGTGTCACGCGTCGGCTAGGAGGCGGAGACCTGATAACGTGGAGACTAGAGAAATCTTCGTTGAACCACGTCAAATCGCTGATGTAGTTCGAGTAGTTCGACTCCATGTGAAACTTTGTTGAAGCTGACGGTGATGGTAGGTGAAGCGACTAGTGACAACGAGCGTGAGCGAGTGCTTATAGGTTGTGCGGCCGCTCCAAAATCAATCGCGATTCGTAGACGTGGCTGAGTATCGGACGAAAAATCGATACCGAACGAGAGCCAAGGGCGGTGGTGGCGAATGAAGCTTTGCGCGCCGTTTCAGCGGAAAGGGGCGAGTACGCGGAAAGCACGTAGTTTGAGGATAATAGAAAGGACCGAAACGCGAGCGAACTGATCGGATAATTCGGATCGACTTGTACAACACTGTCAATTGTCGTCGGAATAATAGCTATGTAGTGTTATCGTGCGCCGCCGACGCCGCGATCAACAGGCGCGTGCGTTCTGACCTCATATTTTGCGTACAAAACAGCGTCCGCCTAACGACGTCAGATTATTGATTTACACCGGTTGATGACAAACTGCTAGACACTTAAATCAATCAAGGTTTCTACTTTAACCTTTCCACGTACAAAACAGCACCAGATTTTCGACATCAGGAGGTAGGACAATTCACCATAGGTGGATTCCATAGTCAGGAATCGATTTACATTGGTTGATGACAGGCACCTAGACACTAAAACCCAACTTTTCTGCATTCAAAACAAGACCTCCAAAGTATCGAGCTACCTAATCAGTAGTAACAACAACTTCGTCAACATCGTTATTATTACCTACCTATAATCACCAAACTAAATTTGTTATTAGGTACTAGAATTTCTCCAAATTCGTATTTTCGACCAAGGATACTCACTTACAGCGAATTACACAGGCTCCTAGCAGCTATTTTGAAAAAATCAGTCAACAATATATGTATAATGAAATATTTTTTATTTTTCAACTAACCAGTCAAGTTTTTGTACTTTACAAGACAATAATTTATATGTGTACCTATATTAGTATTAATTAAATGAGATATTGTGGTTTGCTTTTGCCAATCATTTTTATATGAAAATGAAATATAAATGTTATGAACATTTAAAAAAAGTTATTTGACTGATAAAACTAACAATACTTCTCTTAGTACTTAGTACTTACCAAAATCAACGAAATCAAAACATTTTGAAATAATTCATCATTTAAATCAAATAAAGCTAAAGAAGAAAATAAATTCAAATTTAATGAAGAAATATGACATGATGACTGCCTGCAGGAATCGAAAAATTAATTATGCCAACCTATTTAGAATATGGATCTATTATTTGGTACCCTTAATTGTCTATAGACGCTTTAATGATAGAGAGGGTGCAGCGGAAATTTTTATCATTTGCTGCTTTTTTACTAAAAAATACCCTGTCTGAGTCTGTCCGTATTGCTTCAAAATTATCTAATCTTATTACTAATCGTAGACGATTAGTGCTAATATATTATTTTTTTTAAAAAACTGTTATATAATTTAATTGACTGCCCTTCCCTTCTCTCTCAAGTACGTTTTTAAGTTCCATCTCGTCCCACTAGGTATAATCCTTTTAATTCCATTTTCTTCTACTAATTATTTAGCTAACTCTCCTATTAACCGTCTAATGCGAATTGCTAATGAAGACCCCACTTTTAATTATCCTTAAAATTCTGTTCAACTGGGTTAATGTTAATACATTTATTTTAAATATTATTATCTTTTGTTATTGATAGATTTATAACTTTATAACTGTTACTATTTCTATTTCTTTCTTTGTTATCTATATTATGTATCTCATTCGTTTTGGGCCTAGGCCTATACGGCTATACTTATTAAAAATAAAATTAAAAATATTGTAGACATTTTATTTGTCAATATTTTTTTACTTCTATAGCTTTATTTGTTACCAGTGTTTGAATATTGACAATGTGGGTCATCGTATATCATTATTTTCTATTTATAATGCTAACTGTCCAAATTACATTAGCTCTATTTATTTTGCAGTAATACAAACCGTTAGAACTATCTAATATGTCTCCTTCATTACTTTTACCAATTCAAGCACTGATAACTAAATCTTGTTTTTAAATTTAAATTCACAGTATTATCGGTGTAACAAAAAACGATAGCAAAGACGAATGCTATATTTTAATATACAAAAATGTACAAATTATACAATCTATTATTTATAGATGTGTTATAATAATCTTTGATTTAGAAATAGCATTTATTTGAACAAAATGTGTTTAAACTCTAAGTTATTACAATTTACAATTATTATATTGATGTGTTTAGTGGAAAAATCTGGAATAGTCAAAAGATCTGGAATAATCAAAAGAAGTACTCTAAATAATGTCGTTGGTTTTTAATACTGGTAAGCTCCAACATAAAGAATTTATTTTCGTTTTTATTCTCGGGAAAGACGTTACTGATTAATTGTATCGACTAATTTCAACTATGTCAATTTCAGAAAATAGTATATCTGTAAATCATATAATCATATATCACTTATTATAGTAGTGGCCAAACCTATGATATTTTATTGTAATGTACTTAAATATTAATGTTTTTATTTATTTAATATTATATAAATAATCATATTTTATACTAATAACATTAAAAAAATTATATTATAAATCAAAAATGATTCAAATTCTACAAATGACACTCCCCCGGCATATGCTTCTGGTGCAGGTGGTCATGTGTAAAAGCAATTAAATAGAAGTCCATTATAATTTATAATATGTTATATTTCAAGTAATAAAAATTTTCTTTTAAGTATGTTCAATTCGTTGAGTGTTGATTTATTTATCTAAATATCAAATAAATAAATCATTAATATTTATGTAGTTACCTAACAATGATAAAACATAGGCTTAACAGCTAGTAATGATTTAGTTCAAACAATCAATTGTTATTGTTGTAATACATCTGTATATGTGACTATATATATATATAATTAAAATTATATAATATTATAACTATTTTTATATTTCTAAATTCCATTCGTACTGTTTAATTTTTGTTATGATTAGGGGGGGGGGTGTATACATAATTCGCCTCACTAAAAAAATACAACCAAAACCGCCACTGTGATTTACCAGATATTAATTATTATGTATTTATCTTTATCTATTTTAGGAACTTTGATAAGCTCTACATCTAATTTTTTTCCTTCTTGTGAAAGAACTAATAAATTAGTACATCAACCAGAGGAAACGTTATTGAAATTTATTTTTAATTTGTTTTTCATTGTACAAGGTGATTCTTTTATCATTATACCCTCATTATTTCATAAAGTGATGGCTTATTTCAATTTTTTTCAAAATATATAGTTACCTACATGGTTTTCTAAAACTATACAATATTTTGTACATATATATTTTGTACTATTACAATACTTTTATAGGTAATAGTGAAATCACCGTCAACTTTTAATTTTCAAATGGCTACTTATACTTAAAATGTCATAAAATAGACAATAGTAGGGTTGTTTTTTTTTATGAATCTTAATGTTCGAATTATTATTTTTAGTTAATTCGTTAGCAAGCTACAGCTTTTCAAAGTTGGGCGGTTTTTGGTTAATACTTAGGTATTGTTTCTGAAGACCAGAATAAATAATAAGAGGTCCATATTTTCATAATATGTAATAAACTCGTTATCAACTATCGACGCAGTGATGAATTTTATACCTGTAGTTACTACGTCAAACCATTAATAACATATAATGTCATACCTATCTAATTTAGATAATAATAATTTCAGTTATATAATATTCTTGTATTGATGACATTTCATTTTTTCATAATTAATACATATTTAATTACTTAATATAATTTTTAAAGTATTTGTATGCATTAAAATATTCATAGACAATAGATATAGTATTATTAATGCATACCTAAATATTTTCACGCTTTACAATTAATTGTTTGCATTAAAACCGAGCCCTAATCATTATTCAATCCATACTTAATTTTATTTATATTATTTGACCACTAAACAATTTTAATATCATTTATAAGTCTAGGATTATGATAAATCTTTTCCAAATTTGATGACCAAGTTTAATCAATTTTTATTTTGCATAACTGCAAAATATGAATAATGATAAACGTGTGTTCAAAAAATCAGAACAAATTCTTCATTAATCTCAGACTTAAAACAATAGTAACATTTAAAAGTGGCACTAATAATATACTAACATGTATACATAAATTTAATAATAATAAACTAATAAATTAAATATAATTTTAAAAATATAATATATATATATATATATATATATATATTTTTTGTAATATTAATTTAATTTACTCTATTTATACGTATTATAATTATAGCTATAATTATTTTCTTTATATTATTATTATCATTTAAGTTTTAATAATTGATGTTGATGCCCCAAATTTAATTTAACTATACGTATAATATGAAATATTAAAAATTAAAATATTACAATTGGTACATTAGCACTTACAATGCTTTTTATAATTTACAATTTTTGTTCATAATTTTTAATTTTCTCTACATGTTATTTATTGATAGTTTACAGTTTTCCTCAGGAATGTAAATAAGTAATTACTTGTTAGACAGACTTGATAATTTTACGATTCTTTGAAATTAACTAGATTATCTAAAAAAAAAGACGGTAAAAAACTAATAAATTGGATTAGGAATATTGCATTCGTTTTTGCTATCGTTTTTTGTTATACCGATTGTGAATTTAAATTTAAAATAAGATTTAGTTATCAGTGTTCGAGTCGTTTTACCTATATTTTATCTTATTCTTTCAATTATTCAATTATGTATACCTCTTTTGAATGTTCTAGATATTTTGACCTATTGACCATTCCAGATTTTTCCACTAAACACATCAATATAATAATTGTATTAACTTGGATTTTAAACACATTTTGTTCAAATAAATGCTATTTCTAAATCAGAGATTATTATAACACATCTATAGATAATAGATTGTATAACTTATGCATTTTATGTATATTAAAATATAGAATTCGTTTTTGCTATCGTTTTTTGTTATTCCAATAATACTGCGAATTTAAATTTAAAAACAAGATTTAGTTATCAGTGCTTGAATTGGTAAAAGTAATGAAGAAGACATTAGATGGTTCTAACGCTTTGTATTACCTACTGTAAAATAAATATAGCTAATGTAATTTGGACAATTAGCATTATACATAAATATATTATATATTGATAGGAAATAATGATAATATATGACCCACATTGTCAATATTCTGGTAACCAGTAAAGCTTTAGAAGTAGGTAAAAAAAAAAGCAGGTAAGTGAGTATCGCTCTGCTGTACATTAGGGGGTGGGATGGACCTCTGACTAGGGCAGGTTAAATTTGAATGCAATGATAGGTATCATTGTATACGAAAAACGATTCTGAACGGAAATGATTTGTCAGTCAAGGATATATTATATTTAAATATTGTCATATATTCTATTTTGAAACAAATTCAAACATTTAAGTAAAAGTTTCAAGATCTTACGTTCAGTAATTTTTTAAAAATAGCAAAAATCAAAAATTATTTATTAGTGAAACGTTATTTTACACGTGTATTTTTATTTCAAATTAAAATTAAAACTTTAAGTACTTGTAAAATTATTTAAATTGAATAATATTTTCTGTGACACTAACATTATTAAAAATAGATAAATCGCCCTCTGAAGTAGTAATTAAATTTACTGTAACATTATGAATATTAGGAATAGATAAATAAACATCAAAATGACAACTATTAACATTTCCAGTTAAACGCAATCTTTTTACTGGGAATGTATCTACACCAAATTTAGCATGAAGATTATTATTATAATAAATTTCAAATAAAAATGGGAAAATATTTCCAGTTGCAACCAATTCGTAATAACCACCGTAGACATTAGAATTTACCATTTCACGAACATAAGCCTCAGCAGTGGCGGCGCCAAGGGGGGGCAAAGTGGGGCTAGTGCCCTACCCAAATTTGGTTTAGCCCCACCTTTGCCCTACCTGTTTGAGACCAAATGAAAATTTAAATTTCAAGTATTTACTAATACCATTTTCCATCTATTTCATTATGTATTTGATTAAGATTATGTTATATTATATATTTATATTACCCATCACAATATTGTGTGAAATTTCTCTCCCCCGATTAGCAGTTAAACACCACATCGAGTATTAAATATGGTATATAATTTATCCATAGATAATATATTATCAATGAATTTATCGGACAACTGCTTATCACAATATTGGAGTAATATAATTTTTAACCAAAATCCACACAAATTTTTACTTTTTATTTTAAGCAAATACAGCATGGATTTCGGTTATATATTATTTTAAATAAATTATAATCTACTCAAATATAAACATGTTGTAATGATTAAACTAATAACCAATAAAGAATATTAATTTATAACTTATTTTTAAATTTCATTATTATTATACATAGTTTTATTTGTACTTCTTATTATAATAAATAATTTGATATTTTATAGTTTACAGAATTTTTTTTTTAACAATAATATATTGGTAATCATGATTTATTTGATTAGATGATACTATAATATATATATTTATATATATATACTGCTGTAACCACATAGTCAAATCAGACATTTGGTTTTTACTTTTTAGCCTAGGAGAACAATCAAGCTGGAAGTATTGCTACAGTAATTTATATACCTACCTTCTAAAATCTAAATGTTAATTATTAGTCTTGGGTGAATAGTAAAAAAGTATTCAGGTTCATAGCCTTTAACAGCTGATATACCAAAATATCAATCCAATTAATAAAAGTATTATGGAAAAATCCAAATATAGAGCAATAATGTACAAATATATATTTGCCCCACCGAAAATTTTTTTGCCCGAATCCTGCCCCCCCCCCCAGAAATAAATGTCTGGTGCCGCCCCTGAGCTTCAGCAGTGGAAAAATTGTCACCATTTGAATTGTAAGACATAGTAATAAAGTTATTCCAATTATCAGACACATACGAAACAATTGTAGTTCGGATCTCCTGACATCTTTCTTGAGAGTTAAACAAATGAAATGAAATTGAACGGAAAAGGCAGGCACCATCACTGATAATATTGGTACAACTATTTGAGGTGTCAACATATCATTGACAAAAATATCTTCAATCGATGACATTAAAAAAAAATATATATTCAAACAATTGAATTGAATAAATATAATATTTTAAATAATTTTCCGGGTAATCTTTATACATAAAATGTGATATACCTACGTATAATGTACAGCTAAAGGCTTAAGGCTTTGTAGTCGGTGTTTTCCATACAACTCATAAATATAGCAACAATTCATATCTACACGCCGATAAAATACATACACAAAAAAAGGTCTAAGTAGATGAATTTATCCATGTATTATACTATTAGACGCGGCGAGCTACCAAAAATTATTAGCTGACCCGGCAAACGTAATTATATATAGATTATAGAGTAAAATAAAGACAACGGTATCGAGTTCAAATCTCAGACATCAATAAATAGATTTTGCACCTTTTCTACTTATTCGGTTGACTTTTTAAAAATTTTCTTTCGTAAAAACCTTCTCCAGACAATAACAAATACAACAACAAAAGAATTAGCGAAATCGGTTCAGCCGTTCTCGATTGATGAATTCTTATAAAATTTCTTATACTAGTGGTAAATTATTTTTACCGATTTCAACACTTTAAAATCAAAATTTTGAAAAATCCTTTCATAGTGCCCGATGAAATTATTATAAAAATCTATCCTCAAAATTTCAAGTCGATAACTCAAACTCTGCGTTGATTATTGGTAAAGTACACTTAATATATAGAGATAAATTTAATTTAATTAAATACACAATTTTAAACGAATCTTCTACTTATCTCTAAAATATTTTTGGTATGAATAAATAAAATGAATAAATAAATACCTAACTAAATTAACAACATTATTTTAAAAATTGTTATTTAATAATAATAGTTATTACCAGGGCTCAGGACTTAAAGCATTTGCTTATTTTTATGGATTGACTTAAAATGTAGACATGTAGTAGAGTGCTATGGAAGTGTATGTCATGTTAAAACTAGAAATATTTCCTAATTATTTTGTTTCAATATTTTTTGTAGTATATAATTATATTATTTTAAGCACTGTTACAAATTATGCCTAGTACCTACTTTATCATGTAAAAAGAAAGTTTTTTTTTTTACTTAATATTTCTAAATGCATATTTGAGTGTTTATAATCATGGTTTTAAGCGCTAATATTAAAGATTTTAAGTGCTATAAATCCTGAGCCCTGGTTATTACTTATTATTATTATTGATTCCTTTTAATATTAAATAAAGCAATAACAAACACATATTCGCCATACTCCAATAACAATAGTTCCTTACTTCTTACAACTTAAATACTAGCTAAGTGGTTATTATAAACTAAGTATATCATAATAATGTATTCATATGAATAAAAGTGCTTTAATAATAAACCTTTAAAAACAATTAATAAATAAAAAAAAAAACTTTTAACTGATAACAGAGATTATGTTTTATTATACTTTTTTTAATATTTATATTTTAGTTAAGTTACATCTGGAAGTACATTCTTGTAGTTAGTAACAGGTCTTATACCAATTGTTAATTTTTGTACAACAAATCTTATTTAAAGTTAAATTAAATTAACAAAATGTATTGATTAAGATCATATTGTACTCGAATTCAAAATAATTTAGAAGAAATTTTGAAATATACAACAATTATTGTTCAGAAGACAATTAAAAAAATTAAATATCAGTGGTTATCAATGCTATGATTTTATGAACAATGTAAAATATTTAAGAATTTTAGTAAATGGCATATGTTTCCAAAGAAAATTCTGTCTAGTTGATATCTAATTTTTAAGTCAGATTCATAACAGACAATATTATGAACTATTCAATAATAATATAAAATGTTTTATACATTTTTAATAATGTCACTGGGTTGATAATAAAATTAAAATTACATTTTAATTATTGAGAAATGGCAACAAATTAATAATAAGTTAGGTAAAATGAATAAGTTAAATCTAAGTTAAATTTCCCATATTTTAGTTTGTTACTTCTTTGTTTTACCATAACAAATACATCAATTACAGATAAACAATAAACATCTTATTATATATACTCATTATATCCATCTGAATTAAATGTAATAGTCAACTTTGGTAATAGAATAATTATTTTTAAAATAATATATTATTCTAAAAAAAATTAAACAAAGTAAAATTAATAGTGTTATAAACCATATTTATTATTAATAAAATAAATTATTAAGCTTGACATGCAATGTAGAAATCTTTATAATTCTTTGAAATATATGAAACAAATTGTGCCTCAAAATTTCATCCTTTCCATCCTGTAAAATAATTAAAATATATTATAACATTATAAAAAATGATGTATTGAAATTAGAATTAATTAAAAAAATGTATGTTTAAAAAGAATAAACATTTATGACCACACATGCAGAATCTGATAATAGTTTTATAAATTATAAGTTTAATAAGTAATTATCTGTAAATTTATAAGTATATTCAGAGGACACCACACCTGCATATGTTGTCTCTGTTTTACAAATGTAAAACTTGGCACAAACTAAATACAACTTTTTAGTCAAACTATTTAAGTATGAAATAGATTGCCATTTATTAGAGAACCTTAATTTCAAAATCAATGTTAAAAACATAGTCAATAATTTATTTTTCTTACAAAACACACATTCTTTTTGTTAAATTAATTTACCAAAATATGTTAACTTCATTAGATAATTCTGCTATAATTTTTTTACTATTTTATTTATGATATTAATCAAACTTGTGATATAATTTCATTTTATATTGTTATTACCTATTTCTATTACTTTATATTTTATTACATCTACGCATATTAATTTCATATATTTTATATAAATATATTCTTACACTGTATACAGACATTATTCATTCATATTTTACCTACAACTATAATATTTAAATATAATATTTTTTAATGGTATTTCTGAAGTTTTGTTTCAATTATAACACAAAGGTTGATGATATTCGGGTGCAAATATATATTATTTAGTCAAAAAACCATTAACGAAATATCTTGCCTGATATTCTGATTCACTTGAAGATTCATCTCGCAGTGATGTAAATACCCTTTCATTGAGTCTATCCTTATAATAGTCAATATTTCGTCATCTGCCCGGTAATGTATGGTTCGTTTGTTTCAATAATAATGAAAACAACTCAAAATGAAATGATTCAACATATTTTTTATCCATGCTCGTAGTTATTGTACGAACAAGTTCAACGATTTCAACAATAGAATATTTTACTGTAAATATTATTTATATTAAAAGCTGCATACCTACCGGTATTGATACCAATCATAACTTACCCATTACATCAGTACCCAAATGACAAGTTGAGCAAATGATTAATACTGCTTTAATCTTCAATTTATCATTGTTTGATTTCAATGAATTGAAAATCAACTTTTTACCTCCAAGTGCAGTGAATTGCCTAAACACAATTATGTTTTGACAAACAAGACCTGACAAATTTAAATATTAAACAATCAATATTATCAAAGTACAATGTTTAAATTGATCACAACATATTTGTGACTCACTGGTAATAGCAGCTAGTGCCTCGACACGCACTTCATCATCATTATCATTTTCCACCATAGACATCAATTCTTTAAGGCAACCTGTATTTTCCATACACTTTTCCAGACAGTATGAATCCTTAACCATTGTAGAAAGTATACTGCATATTTCCATGCGCATAGACGGATTTTCGGAACGCAACCAAGGTAACATGATATTGTTCACTTTCTCAAACAAATTGACTGATTCGATGATCGAAAAAGTTTTTACCAATTCCTTTCTCTGTAAACATAAACCATTAAAACCATTTAACTACTAACAGCAACAATATAAACCATACTAAAAATGGTATAATAATTTATAAATTGGTTGGAACCCAAATTGGCTATGTACCTAATGGAACATTTTTAAACAATTGGAAATATTTTAATCTATTTGAACAGAAGAACAAGTACCTGATTGTCGTTGTCGTCGTTGTCGTCGTCCTCCCCCTCTTCCTCTGTTTGTTTATGTGCGTTTAGATATACCTAGCACATTTTATAAAAATGATTTGCTGATGGAAATGTTTTAAAAAAAACGGAAATGCCAAGGTTAAAGAGTTGTATGTTAGAGCAATATTATCCTTCTCACTAAAACACAGACCTTATTAGAACAGTTTGCTCGAATTTTAATGAAAATTATTGTCATTTCTACATCAGAAACAGATGGAAACATAAAAGGCACATCTATTAATACAAATGCAAAAATATTCAGAAATGATTTATGTTGTATGATAGAAAATGATTAAGATTATAAAAGTAAATATGTTGAATCCAATGAGTATAGTGAATATATAAATGGAGAAGATTATGATGTCAATTATCAACCTGCGTTTTTGAGTGAAATAGATATCTTCATCAACGAAATAAAGAATAAGTCAGAAGATCACATTATTCAAGGAGACAGGTAATCTTCATAATTATTATATATTTGATTTGAACATTTTTTATCAGCGTTTGCTAAACTGTGATTGTCCGTAGTGACTAATGAATATAGGTACCACTTTACATTGATAATGTGAGGGGATAAGGCGGGGTAGGTACCCCAACTATCCGTATGTAGCTTTTTTAACTGTAAAGGATAGCTCTCATGATGTTTGTAGATAATTCACCTCTTTGCAGAGAAAAGTAAACTTCAAGATATTATCTTCGCTTTTTTAAAATATATTTTTATATTAATAATTATGGCTTAATTACAATGTTCCTACAAAATATTAGTATATAGTAGTATATTATACTTAGTAAAAGCTGATCAATACATGACACATAACATTTAAGCTGCGTAAAAATTATAATTATATATTATTAAAACAAACTACTGACAGTTATTTAAATTCTTTATTTAAAATAAAAATTTAATTGTACATTTTTTCTGCAATCACGCCTCAAAAATTTTTGCTCGCAATGATTAATAACAATTATTTTGCAAAGATAAATTTACGACTACAGTGTATAGTTACAACATTATATGTGTAGATATTAGATATTAATAATTTAACTTAGGACTTGCATTAAAAAAATAGTTCTACAATTGTAATATAACTTATAAGTTATAAAATAAAGTATAATAATAATTGCTACTTCGAGCATACCGAAAAATGTGATAACAGAACTCATTAATGAAGATGACCTTATATCTGTCCTTGAAGATTCTAAAATAACAATTTCCAATGAGAATTTGGAGACGAATAATATTGAAAAAATCAATGGGGATATAGACATTACTAAGTTATATCATGAATCATGATATAATTTATATAATATTAATTTTAAACCCGGTAAAATGCAAGTCCTAAGGTAAATTATTAATATCTAGTATCTACACATATAATGTTGTAACTATACATTGTATTCGTAAATTTATCTTCGCAAAATAATTGTTATTAATCGTTGCGAGCAAAAATTTTTGAGGCGTGATTTCCAGAAAAAATGTACAATCTAAAATTCATTTTTAAATAATGAATTTAAATAGCTGTTAGTAGTTTGTTTTAATAATATATTAAAAAAATAATAATATATTTACGCAGCTTAAATTTTATGTGTCATGTATTGATCAGCTTTTACTAAGTTAATTTGTATATCCTAGGATGAACACAACGTGTTTAGTAAAAGCCCGAATAAAATTAAGAATTTCAGCATTTACTGAGTAAAAACAGTAAAACCTAACATTAACTAGTAAAACCTAGGTTTACCTAGTATTCGGGCATTTACGGTAACATATATATTAGTATTTTTTAATTTTTTAAATATATATTAGAATAATATAATATTAATAATATTACCTATTGATTAATTATTATTTTAATAATACATTGAGATGTTCATTAATTAATTTAAATAAAAATATGATTTTTTATATATAAAAAAACATAGGTACCTATACATTTAACACTTCTGTGCACTTGTTTTGTATTTTTATTTAGCTCCTTATAGTAATGAATAATAATGACTAAGATAGGACATTATTCTAAAATATCTAAAATTAAAATTAAGAAATTATAACTTTTTAGGTCGAATGCGTATCATTTTCCTGGATTAAGTATACCTCTCCTACGTATTTATAAGAATTTTCCACTTTGGAGCAATGTTATGAAGGTCTATTAGAAAACATATTTTGATACAGCAACATCTGCCCCAGTGGAAGGATATTTCGCTGAAATGAAAAATGAATTACGGAAAGATCAATCTATAATGTCTGTAGATCGTTTTGTAGCGTCTCATTTGAATTTAATTGAAGGGACATTAAAAATTGTAAAAAGCAATCAAATAATTCATTCAAAAAAGGAAGTAGTTAACATTAGCATTGAAAAATGCAATTTTATTAGTAACGGTGAAAAAAGCTTTAATGAAGATAATAATTTTTAAAACGATTTTTTGAGTAATAATGGTGAAAAACGTGGATACAATGATGATGATGATAATTTTGAAAACGAGTTTTTATGTAATAATAATGTAAAACGTGGATGCAATGATGATAATTTTGAAAACGATATTTTGGATAATAATGGTGTAAAACGTGGATGCAGTGATGATGATAATTTTGGAAACGAGTTTTTGGGTAATAATGGTGAAAAAGTGAGTTTGAAAGCAGTGAAAGTGAAATGGAAATAATGAGTGAATATTTTAATGAGAATATAAAAGCAACAGAAAATTGGAGAAATTAAGGGGAAACTAAATTATTAAATGAGACAGTTAAAGGATAAGAAAAACGATTAACTAAATACAAGGACGGATGTGAGGATATACGAAAGATCCTTAATTCTTCGAGATTCTTCTTCCTCATCTCTCCATTTCCCTCTATCGTATGCGTCGTCAAAAGATGACTCTTCTTCTATATTTTTTATATTTTGAGCTATAACGTCCACCCATCGGGTCCTTGGTCTTCCTAATGGACGTTTTTTTTTTATTTTGTTTACTAAAACTTTTTTTATTATTTGTCCATCCACTCTCTAAACATGGCCGAACCATTCCAGTCACTTGCTTTTTATATATGAAATAATAAGTGGCCTGTTATATAACTCCTGAAGCTCTTGATTTTTTCTTCTTTCGTAGGTTTGTGATTCTGCATTGAATTTCGGGCCGTATATATTTCTCAGTACTTTTCTTTCGAAAATCATTAGTCGCTTGCTGTCTCCTTTGGTCAGTGACCATGTTTCACTCGCGTATGTGATTATTAATGCTATGATATAGTAGTGTCTTTGAGTTATGAGATAGAAGTTTTGATTTAAGGAGTCTCCTTATGCTACAGTAGCATCGATTGCCGCATGCTATTCGATTATTGATTTCTTCATGCATGTCGTTGTTGCTATTTATGTTAACACCTAGGTACTTAAATACCTCTACTTTCTTAAAACTATAGTCGTCTACTGTTATGTGGTCTATGTTTGGGCTTTTTCT
Organism: Schizaphis graminum; assembly: GCA_020882235.1. NCBI lineage: Eukaryota > Metazoa > Arthropoda > Insecta > Hemiptera > Aphididae > Schizaphis > Schizaphis graminum. The sequence goes on along the minus strand of CM037033.1, from coordinate 86,368,686 downwards.
TGCTACCATTAAGTATTTCGTCTTTTCCTCATTTACACACAGCCTTATGGTTTTACTTGCTTTCAAGAGTTTGGACGCAGTATTTATGACTTAATCTCTAGTTTCTCCCATTACTACAAAGTCGTCTGCGTATACCAATATTACTCGTTCCCCACATATTTCCATTTTTCGACCGTCCCACACTTCTCTCATTGCTTTTTCTAATGCTAAATTAAACAAGGTGGGGGGTGATAGAGCATCACCTTGTCTAAGGCCTGATTTTACCTCAAAAATTTCAGACATTTCTTGCAGGAAACGAACTCTGCACACAGTTCTATTGTTAAATCCTTTTATAAGACTTATGTACTTTTTAGGAACGCCTATAACTTCCAGCGCTTTCCATAGTTTGTCCCTATCAATGCTATCATAAGCTTGCTTATAGTCTATAAATATAAGGTGTAGTTCTTTATCAAATTCATTAAACTTAGCCATTATCTGTCGCAGTGTAAAAATATGGTCCACTGTCGATTTACCTTTTCTAAAGCCACTTTGATATTCCTTGACTATTTCGTTAACATATGGGTTAATCCTTTCTAATATCAATGACGTATACACTTTGTAACACGTGTCCAGGAGAGATATACCTCTGTAGTTCTTTTTTTTGGTCGGGTCCCCCTTTTTTAATATAGGACATATTACTGCTGTATTCCAGTCCTCTAGAAAGGTTTCTGTATCCCATATAATTGAAATCAACTCCATAATTTCCCTTTTTATTTCAGCACCACCTTTTTTCAGTAACTCAGCCACTAAATTGTTTTCCCCAGGTGCTTTATTATTCTTAAGATTATTGATTATATTGTCGATTTCTTCTTGTTTAGGATTTTCTATCTTCGGTTCTGCTGTATAGTAATAAACAGTTTCGTTGCCTTCTTCTACTACTGGTTGATTTTACTGGTGATCAAAGTATTCTTTGAAATGGTTCACTACCTCATCTTTTTCTTCTGTGATAAGGTTTCCGAAATTATCTGAAAATATTCTTGTCTGTGATTTGAAACCAGCTTTGATACTTCAGACTTCCGCTTTCATTGAAAAACTTTTTAGCATTGAATCTATTTCTTTCAATTTCCTCTATCTTTTTCTTTTCATATAACCGTTTCACTCTTCTCAAAATTCTGTTTGTCTGACTACTTTGTTCTTTGAAAATATCGATATTATTTTGTAAGAGATTTTGCAACGATCTTTTTCTCAATTCATTTCTCTTGGTTATGGCATCACTACATAAATCATTGAACCAGTCTTTTTTCCGCTGCTTTTTTTCCAATCCCAAGACTTGATTTGCGCTGTTAGTCATTACGTGTTTTATTTGTGTCCATCTACTGTTTACACAAACGTTCATGTTATTCGTCTTTTCTATGTGGCTATTCGTCTTTTCTAGGTTTTGTCGTAGATTTTCGGCGTACTTTCTACTTATTTCGGTATCTTCTAACGTTTGTACATTGAATCTATCTCTGGATTTCTTCAATGTAATTTTCCATTATACTGATACTTAAAGGATGAACTTTGCATACAGTAAGTAGTGGTCGGTATCTGCATCGGCTCCTCTATACGATCTCACCTTCTGAATGCAGCTACCATGCCTTTTATTTATTAATATGTGGTCTATTTGATTTTGCGTCCTGCCATCCAGTGACTTCCATGTATGCTTGTATATGCCTTTCCGGGGAAAATATGTGCTACTAATTATAAGGTCTTTCGAGGAAGCAAAATTGACCAATCTGGTTCCGTTGTTATTACTGATGTTATGTAAGCTGTCTGGTCCTATTGTTCGTCTAAACCTATTTTCTTTTCCAACTTACGCATTGAGATATCCTACTACCATCTTTACACAATGTACCGGTAAACTATCGTATACTGTTTCCAAGTCTTCATAAAAATTGTCTTTATAATGTCTTCGTTTTTATCTTCTGTTTGTGCGTAGCAGCTTATAATGACTAGGTCAAATAACTTACCCGCTATTCGAATATAGCAAATCCGATCTGAGACTACTTAAAAATGTTTTATGCATGGTAGTACTTAGTCCTGCACCATAAAACCCACTTCGTTTTCATGTTTAGCTCTACATGGTTGTAGTGTATCAACGTATAAAAAGCGAGCAGAAATATTGATAAATAGTGGGGTATGTAAAAACACAGAGATACAGCAAGGAACATCAATGCTCAATTGCGTAGCAAATGTAGTTGGCTTAAGCAACCATTTGTTATCAAACATACCAAGTAGCGTTTAAACTAAATCATGCTCAAATTGTAATGAAAAAAAAACAATTTCATAACACAACAGTGATTATGCAATGTGGAAAAAGTATTGATTTGACAAAATTTAATGATTTATTAACGATATACACTGACTCACAGACTAAGAAATTTAAAACATGCAAGAACAATTAACTATTTCTACCACAAAATTGAGCAGCCATATTCTTATTGAAATTGATTGCTTGTTAGAAAACGATAAGAATGAATACAGGTTAAATGATATTCCAACCGAGATATTCACTCAGAGCATCAGGTACAGTAGTTTTCCTATAATTTTTTTTTAAATGTGTTTTTATATATGTACAAAAGTTTATTTGTAAAGACCTGGATTCTATACCTACTTAGATTTTATAATTAATTAATTAATTAATAAAATATATTAAATAATAATAGTTTAAAAATTTAAGTAATTATACATGTATATTTATATGTAATATATATTTAATACAAGGTTCCTCATAAATTGTCATTAGTGTAATTTAAAAAAAAAAAATTAAGAGTAAATTTACAATAATTTTTTATGAGCACCTGAAGTTAGAATTTTAACAAAATTCGCCAAACTCACGAAAATTTAATTTGTTTGCTTATTATTTTGTAAGCAGTAAACAATATTTGAATAATTTATAAAATTATAACATTTTCAATTTAAAAACTAACGATTGGAAATTTAAAATGAGGTTCCTCATTGGTAGTTCATACTATAACTAAATTCCCCCCAAAAATGATACACAGTTTAAGTTTCTACCTTAACTTGCCTAACTTTTTTTTATACCATAATTGTATTATAATTATTGTTCTTTAGCATTAATTTGTAAACATGTATCTTATAATATAAGAGTTCTTATTCATTATACAAGATAATACAATTTATCAAAAAGCAACAACATTATTTAATAATTCATTATAAATTTATTATAACTAATACTTTAATTAATTAATTGAAAAATTTAATTCATAAATATCCGTTTTTTAGATATAAACATGTCACAGTTATAAACTACATTGGAAGCAGCTCAATAAATTCAGTAGGTCATTATGTTACTTACTGCAAGAGGGTTAAAGGACATTGGGAATGCCACAATGATTTATGCAAAGAAAAGCAGAAAATAAAATCCTCAATCAAAAAAAAAGCGGGTAAGTGGGTATCGCTCTGCTGTATATTAGGGGGTGGGGTGGACCTCGGACTAGGGTAGGTTAAATTTGAATGCAATGATAGGTATCATTGTATACGAAAAACGATTCTGAACGAAGATGATTTGTCAGTTTAGGATATATTATATATAAATATTGTCATACATTCTACTTTGAAACAAATAGTATAGTTACTATATGTTACTATAGTTACTTTATAGTATCTGTTTATTAATAAAAAAAAGTATTTGGCCAACATACGCATAATGAGCGTATGAAATTTAATTTAAATTTTGACATATTTCGTATAAATTCAAACTTTAAGCACTTATAAAAAAAAATTGTGACTAACGATTTCGGATTTTAGATTTTGAACGAAGTGATGAATGTATTGATTTTACAATGATGTGTTTTTTTTTTTTTTTTTGTGTCTGACAACAACATTTGGAGCAGTAATAAAGCTCCGATTTTTGACTTCAGTCCCTCTTTGAATAGGAAAATTCATCTAGTTGGTACTTTGGGGGGTCAAAAGTAAAATTTTCAAATAGTTTTCAAAAAAATCAAGAACAACAAAAAAAAAATGACAGAAAAATGGCAATTTTACGAAAAACGACTTTTCGACAAAATCGATTTTTTGATTATTAATAAACAGATACTATAAAGTAACCATAGTAACATATAAAAACTATACTATTTCTTCAAAATAGAATATATGACAATATTTAAATATAATATATCCTAAACTGACAAATCATCTTCGTTCAGAATCGTTTTTCGTATACAATGATACCTATCATTGCATTCAAATTTAAACTACCATAGTCTGAGGTCCACCCCACCCCCTAATATATAGCAGAGCGATACCCACTTACCCGCTTTTTATTAATAAACAGATACTATAAAGTAACTATAGTAACATATAAAAACTATACTATTTGTTTCAAAATCAAGGGCGCCCATATGGGGGGCAAGGGAGGGACATGTCCCCCCCTGGAAAATGTCAAAAATTTTGAAAAATTGTTTACTGTGATCAGTATCTACTTATTTATTTAAACAAAATTTAAAAATGTATTTTTATGTATTATGAAAATCTATAATTTGTTTATGAAAAGTCGGTTTATTCAATTTGGCAAATTGGGTTATCAGCTATAAATAACAACATGCTGTTTCGTTTCTATTCTATGAATAGTTATCAATTCTTAAAATATTGGTTAAATAATTATTATTTTATAATCCTTCAGTTTGATGTACCCATGTTATGTAATAGTATAATGTAAAATTGTAAACCCCTTCCTGGCCTTCCTACCTCGTGGTCATTCCTATTTATAAATAGATTGATAAAATAAAATGTTGTCCCCCCCTTGAGAATTTTATTATGGGCGCCCTTGTTCAAAATAGAATATATGATGATATTTAAATATAATATATCCTAAACTGACAAATCATATCCGTTCAGAATCGTTTTTCGTATACAATGATACCTATCATTGCACTCAAATTTAACCTACCATAATCTGAGGTCCACCCCACCCCCCAATATACAGCAGAGCGATACCCACTTACCTGCTTTTTTATATTATAACTGTAATAATAAGGTATAATTAAATATGTATTTTATAAAAACTTTTCATATGACTTTTTCTAAAAATAGTTAAAAAATAATCCATCTATTATATTATTTAAAAATTCATTGCCAACTTCATTTGAAAACGATTACAATGGCTTTGGTCGAAACGGGTATCTGGGCAAAACGGGAAAGGTTGATTTTGGGCGAAACAGGCTGTGTCCTTGTTCGCGCACGGACGCGTTTTAAAATTCTCGCCGATAGTCTAAGGCATTCCGAGCCGGGCCTCTGACAATATATTCTCAAAGGTGGCCTATAACCACCCCCTCCGTCATGTCCGGCTCGAACTTGAGTGTTGTGGCTACCCGCGTCGGTGTGTCCGTCTTGTGTCGTCGGTGTCTCTTTCAGGCGGTCGAGCCTGTCGCATCGCTGCGTTCGCTCGCTGCGACGCTGCGTTTCGCTGGTTTTGGCGATCAAACCGCCTGTACAGCCAATGCGCGTATATATTACAAGTCGTTCGTTAGCGGTTGGGCTCGACGCATGTATCTAGTCGCCCACCGTTACTGTGCATCGTTTTGTACCGCCGCCCAAAACCTCGTCGGCCCTCGTTGTCATTTGTAAGGGGTTTATACGTGTCGCCGTCAGTGTAGCCGATTTGCCGTCTACTCAAGAGCTGCTGTCAACCAGGTTGTCTATTGGTTTTTTTTTGTTATCTATTTATACTTATATTTTGTATCATATTTATTGCATTGTAACTATTGCCATTGCAAGCTGTTATTAGTATTAAGTTTATTATTATTCCTAGGGCGCCCTATAATAGGCCTCAATTTAATTATTTTCTATTTTTTATTGGTTTAATATACCTGTTTTTGTTGGTGTTATATACACATCTATTATAATTATACGTGCTATTATATATATACATTTTGGGTAACCTTTTCCCGTCCACAGCACCCCGCGAGTCGTTGCCGTAAACCGCGAATTATAAAAGTAGGTGCGGCTCGGCGCAACAGTCCTTTTATATTATACTCATATATAATTTATGGGTATACTGGGTATGTCCTTTATCAAAAACGATATAAGTAGTAAGTACCTCAGTATTTTTCCCTAGCACAAGAATATAAAGTATAAACTATGAAAATTTTTACTTACTGTTAGCCCGAAAAATGCAGCTAATTGTAACGCCATTAATCCAATTGTTTCTATTATAAAATAAAATATTAAAATTAGCTTTTATAATTTGTTTTTAATTAGCAAATATGTAATTAAACGTAAAATAATATATTTAATAATAATTATAAAAACAAAATACAAGCATATTGCCATGACACTTGGTTGAGTGTCTACAATTTATAGTAACGAAACACGAATGGCCAGATAATAAATTGTTGAATATAGCGATTTTTATATATTTATTTATTTATTTATTTATTATTATTAACGCCCTTAGGGCAAAGAGTGTACATAAATTATACTATAACATAAAAGATTAATACTAATAATACTAAAATTATAGAATTATGACAAAAGAATTTGGAATTATGACAAAAATAATTTATGTTCAATATTTACAATATAGTTATGCTATTACATTATATATAAATATTATAAGTTATTTATCTATCCGAAGCCTAGACACAAACAGCGCAGTTTAAATTCATTTTCAAAATTAAAGTCAAAAGCAACACTATTGCAATTTCTTAACATACGACTTAAAGGCTCGTTAAAACTGTAAGACTGCGAGTGGAATGGTACATGAAAAGTAGTCGTGGATCGAGCATTAAAGGCGGGAACTTTCCAGTTTACTCTTTCAAGTATTTCAGGGCTACTTAACTTATTATTTAATAATTTAAATATGAATGACACATCATTAAATGTACGTCTAGACGTAAGAGAATGTAAACCCAATTCACGTCCTAAGCTATCAGCCGAAACGTTAAGTTCAAACTTAAAAACTAAGTGTCTTAAGAAGTTACATTGGACACGGTCCAAACGTTGAATCAGGCCACTTTGGTAAGGGTTCCAAATTATGGATCCATATTCAAGACCTGAACGAACAAGTGAACAGTACAAGGTCTTCAGACAAATAATATTGTTGAAATCACAGGACTGTCGTCTAACAAATCCTAGCATACGCATGGCTTTTGAATAGATATAGGATATATGTTCGTTAAATGATAGGTCATTAGAAAGTATGATGCCAAGATCTTTAATGGAGGAAACTAACGTAATTGGGTGATTGTCTAAGGAATATTTGTGGATTAAAGGGTTTTTTCGTCTGGTAAACGATATTATGGCACATTTATCAATATTAATTTTTAGTTTGTTCGTCGAACACCAATTTGAAAATCTTACAAGATCAGATTGTAGTTTTTCACAGTCATTTACCGAATTAATTTTGATATACATTTTCAAATCATCTGCAAATAACGAAAATTTACAAAATTTGAATAAAAGTCTAACATCATTTATGAATAGTAAAAAGAGCAAGGGTGATAAGTGTCCTCCTTGAGGGACACCCGAAAATGTATTGAAAGAAGATGAAACTTTGCCTGAAACGATAACTTGCTGCGTCCTCCCTGTTAGATAAGAACTTAACCAAGATAATAACGGGCCGCTAATACCGTACATGTTAAGTTTGTTGATTAAAATTCCATGATCAACTGAGTCGAATGCCTTACTAAGGTCTGTATAAATGGCGTCTACTTGCCCTTTGTTTTCAATGACATTAAGAATTTCAGTATAGTATATTAATAAATTAGTGGATGTCGATTTCTGAGGTCGAAAACCGTGTTGCTCATCAATTAATATTCTATTAAATAATGTAGATAATTTAGGTTCTAATAATTTTTCGAAAAGTTTTGATACTGTACTTAATTTAGATATTGGACGGTAATTATTTACAAAAGTCCGATTGGTTGATTTAAAAATGGGTAACACATAACTAGATTTCCAGTTATGTGGGAAAACGCCATCTGACAAAGATTTATTAAAAAGCAGATACAGGGGATAAGCTAATGCATAACGACATTTAAACAGAATGATTGGGGGCAGTTGATCAGGACCATATGTGTTATCTAAATTAAGATTATTTAGGCCTTCAAATACCTCAGCTAGGGAAACATTTACAGAAGATATATTAATATTTTATACTATTAATACATAATACATTAAAAAATTAGTTTGTATTTTCTCAAAAAAATTTCAGTCGAAATGCATCATATTGGTCTATTTTTAAAGCCCTATAAAATAATATAAATTATAAACATCCCGTTTTAAAACTAAAGGGAGGTCCCTAAGGTCCTTTAGTTTAATTCATTCAGAATTTTAAATATTTCAATAAATAGGTATTTAATAAATAAATTTTATTTAAATATCATAGTTATCGTAAATATCATAATTACAGATTTCCTCATGAGTTTTCTTATTGAAATTAAAAATAATAATTTACAATTTTTTTTAAGCCTTTGAAAATCAAATTTTGATATTATTGAATATTTAAACGAAAAATAAAGATTTGTTCTTAACCTTATATAGTTTTTATCATTTTGTTAAAATAATAATAATAAAAAAAACCTTAATCATAGAGACTTGAAACTTATTGCTACCTAATACTTATTTAATATTTTATTATTTTCTATACATCATATAATTTTCATAATATTAATATAAATTTTAAGCTATTGTACAATTGTACCACAAATTTATATTTTTCAACATTCTATATGGCATGTCGTGTTTGGTGTTGACTTATTATAATTATAATAACAATTAAATAATACCTCTTTAATGATATAATATTATACCTATATCGTATAGCAGGGGCGGCCAAACTTTTTTTGGCCACGATCTACTAAAAGAATACTTCACCTTTGAGGATCGACTTCCATAAAAAACCTAACCATCATGATTCATTTTCGTGTGCGTAGCTTAAAAATAAATTCTAACACGATTGACTTTGAAATCGTTTGCGATCGACCGTTTGGTCACCCCTGCCGTATAGGCTATACGATGATTCATTAAAATTAGTTATTAATAACCAATGGGTTAAATTATATAATCAATGTAAGACTTATTGTCAAATATGTATTAGATAATACTTGATGTTAAATTGAAAATTATTATATGTTGATAAGATGTGAAAACTTATGAATAATTCTAAAAAGCGGGTAAGTGAGTATCGCTCTGCTGTACATTAGGGGGTGGGATGGACCTCGGACTAGGGAAGGTTAAATTTGAATGCAATGATAGGTATCATTGTATACGAAAAACGATTCTGAACGGAGATGATTTGTCAGTCTAGGATATATAATACTTAAATATTGTAATATATTCTACTTTGAAACTAATTCAAACATTTAAGTAAAAGTTTCAAGATCTTACGTTTAGTAATTTTTTAAAAATAACAAAAATCGAAAATTATTTATTAGTAAAAAGTTATTTTACACGTGTATTTTTAATTTCAAATTAAAATTAAAACTTTAAACACTCGTAAAATTTTTTAAATTGAACAATCCTCAAACTTTTTGATAATTAATCTAAGCTTAACTTATGGACAGCATAGTATTAAATTTTCAATTCTTAGCTTTTGATAGAAAAATATTTATAAATTTTTAACTACCAAATAGTGAAAAATATTCATGATTTTGACGAATTTTTGTCAATTTTTGAACTTCAAATGCTAATAAAAAAAAATTGTGCTTATGTATTTTTATAATTTTTGAATGAGATTTAGAACAAGTTATGTGGACCCATCAATTAAATTTTCAAGTAATTTGTCCCAGCTAATTTTTTTTTATCAACATTTATAAAAAAAAAATTAAAAAAAATTGAAAATTTCAATTGTCTATAAATAGCTCAAAAAAAGTCAAAATGTTTTGAAAATAAAATCACGTAAAGAAAATGGCAATCTAAATAACTGGTAAAATTTTCAAGTATTTACGACTTATACTGTTTGAATAACAACAAATATCAAAAATCGTTTGAGGCTAAACCGTTATTTAACGCGGTATTGTAAAAATTTTAATTTCAAACACTCATAAAAATTTTTTGTCTGAATCCGGTTGAGTTTTTTTTACAGATAATTGAAGAAAAATGTATGGAGAACCTTGTATCAAATTTTCAAAACTTAGTTATAAAAGAAAAAAATTTTACGAATTTTCAACCACAAAATTACTTGCCAATTTTCGCAATTTTGACATATTTCGTATAAATTCGAACTTTAAGCACTTATAAAAAAAAATTGTGACTAACGATTTCAGATTTTTTTTTATCACTTTAAGAACAACTTATAAAAAACCTTGTATTAAATTTTCAAGATTTTCTGGCCGGCCAAAAAAATTTTATCGTTATTTTAAAAAAAAATACTTAGAAAAATTGAAAATTTCAATTGTCTATAAATAGTTCATAAAAAGTCAAAATTCTTTGAAAATTTAACTGTGTATGGAGAACGCTAATATAAACATTTGGTGAAAATTTTAAGTGTTTACATCGATTAGTTTTTGAGTTATAGCAATATAAAAAAATCGATTTTGACGAAAATTGGTTTTGCGTAAAAAATCCCGTTTTTTCTTCATTTTTTTAGGGTTTTTCCCGACTCATTTAAAAAAATATTGAAAATTTTTAACTTTTGACCCCCCAAAGTACCAACTAGATTCGATTTCCTTTTCAAAGAGGGGCAGAAGTCCAAAATCAAAGCATTTTTACTGCTCCAAATGTTGTCGTCAGACACAAAACTAAAAAAAAAAAAAAAAAAAAAAAAAAAAAAAAAACACATCATTGTAAAATCAATACATTCATCACTCCGTTCAGAATCTAAAATGTATATCTTATTTAAAATAAAAATATATTGTAAACGAGTTTAAGTAACTTGTATATTTATTGAATTATAACTCAACCAGATTTAAACTATAGAGTAATTTTTATCTTGAGGATATAAACTTTTTTTGTAGGTAAATGCTACATGCTCTAATGTCTTATACAATAAAGAAACTGTGACGTAGACTTATACACATTCCAGAACATAATAAGGGAAAAAGGGGTATAACACAATTGCGCCCGCCCTACTTTTTTACACGAAAAAATCACAACACGATTGTGCTTGAGCCTATAATATAGTAACTGCTCTTATTGACATTATTAATATTTATCAACATTTATCATATTTTATGTATATTGAAAAAATACGTTTATAAAAAAATAAATATGACAAATGTTTATAATGCAATGTATTTATAAAATATATAGTTGAACTTGAATATTCAAACATTAAACTTCAACTTCAAATCTGATTTTTTTTTTAAGTACCTACCTAATGTACATTATTAGAAAGGCATTTCCTATATTATAGGCTTGAGCGCAATCATAGTGTTCTTTTTGCAGGTAAAAAGGTAAAATGGATTCAATTATGTACCTACGCTAATTACTAGAGCTAATGAGTTTAATCCATACCTATGTGTTTTTCACATGTAAAAGGTAGTGCGGGCGCAATTGTGTTTCACCGTGAAAATGTTATATCTGAACTATATTTTATATTATACTAACTAGCTGTTCCCGTGCACTTCATCGCCACTACAAAATGTACCAGTGCTAAGTTTGGTTGCCTATAATGCTAACAATGCTAACATTTAGTATAAGGATAAAAACTATTTTGGATTTCTTATTTGGTATATTCAGTATTGTGTATAGATGATATCTCTGACATATCAATTTTACATGATTGTTCCGCCTAGAGTTGCATATTTCCAATCGATTAACTGATTATGTATCATTTTTTAGAAGTAATCTATCAGCCCTAAACATAATAAAGAGGTAATATATTGAGGTCATTAACCGGGATAAAAACTATCCTATCTTATATGACGGAATATAACACACACTGATCATAATTTCATCAAAATCGATTGAGTAGTTTCGGAATGCATCGAGAACATGTATTTATATACCTATATTATGTATGTTTATAGGTACACGTTTTATACACGTTTATTTTAATTAGTAGCTACATAGTAGATAACTCAGATGTTTTTTAACTTGAACAAATCTATTGCAATAGATACCTTCTCCGTGATATAATCTTTCGTTTAAAAAAAAAATCAAAAAGATCTGATAAGTAGTTCTAGAGTTTACCTTGTACAAAGATTTTAATTTCATATTTACCTATATAATTAGAAGGGTGGCAGTTACTTTGTACGGTCCATTGTTTAAACTGCATAACGCAGAGGGCAGAGACTTTGTACTATTGTCTATTAGGTATATACATAAAGTATATATTAAAGTATATAATAATATACCTAAGGATTATCTGTATATATTGTAAATTATTAAAATGTAAAAATTAAAATACATAAAAAGTGAATTTATTAAAAACGTTATAAAATATAGTACCTATATTACTATTAGTCAAAATAATCAGTTTAAATCAATTGAAAATGTGTATAATATAAATACCTATATGTCAAAAACGAGAAATAATGTTAAAACCGATAGATATCATATGGAATTTAAAAATTCAAAATTATTTCTTTGTTTTGGTGTTGGTTACATAAAGTTATTATCTTATTATTTTCACCAGAATTAGATTTTTGTTTCTCATGTAGGTAACCTATTGCCACGTTCGTGGCCGTTCGTCCAATTGTATTTTGTTTTGTCCCCAAAACTGTCCAAAAACAACAAAAACTCGGAGAATGTTTAAGATACCTACTTAGATTTACCAAATAATATTTAAAATTTTAAACTTAATATAAATTTTATAAAATTTTATATAATACATATATATGTAATATGTATACATATATACATATGTATATAATAGTACAAAATGTCCACGTTTTGCAATGTACCTTTTTACCCGACCGTACAAAGTGATCTAGAACCAATTAGGTAGAAGATTTGCATATAATTTACAGTGCATACTGCATACTAGTTGCCCACAATGACCAGGTAGTTCAAAATTATATACGAGTTTCCCCCTAAGAATTTTCATAATAGTTGTCTTTATGTCATCTCTAGTATAAAATAATTAAGTGGTTCATAAAATCATAAGCTTCACTAAATAATTATGATTATAATTATATAAATTAAGTTTACAGTAACATAATAATTACATAACTAATATATTTTACAGATTTTAAGTTGACTCTAAATTGACAAATTTTTCCCATCATAATCAGTGGCGGCGCCAGAATTTTAATACCAGGTGGGCCAAGCTGAGGCCCAATTTTTTTAGGGAGGGCCAAATTGTTCGGACCCGGACGTTTTGGCGTGGCCATCTTGGCGTGGCCGTATTGGCTTGGCCACTTTGGCGTAAACCATGCTGGCGTATGACAATTTTGGCGTAAGGTTATTTTGGCGTAGGCCTATTTTGGCGTATATTTAACAATTATTTATAAAAATAAAATTAATATAAAATGTATTATTTGTGTATTATTTTATTAAATATTATCATGAATTATGATATAAAAGTATATAAAAATTTATATAATTTACTATAATAATAAAAGTGTTATGTATTTAGTAGGTACGGGGCTTTTTTTTCCTATAGACGGGGCTTTTTTTTCCGAATACCATTTTCTATGCGAGTATGTTGTGGGTAATCACTAATCAGTTATGAAATTATCATAAAGATAATATCAGTTGTAATCGACAATGGCTTAAATAAAGAGCATTCGAGGTTGAAGTATATTCACCTAATCAGTTGTATTCGACAATGGCCCAAGTAAAAAGCATTCGCGGTCGTGAAATATACACCCATGATGGGTATATGTACACATTTGATGCATATAATTTTGATAAAACAAAAAAATTTTGGAGATGCCGATACAAAAATGATTGTTCTTGTCGCATTCATACATCCACTGAAACGTCGGAGGTAAAAATAATTTTTACTATTCAATAATAATATGTATTTATGTTTTAATTAATAAATAATAATTATTAAAATAATAATATGGGAAATATTATAGGTGTTAAAAATTTTAAATGATCATTCCCATGATTCGGAAGCAGCTTTGATTGAAGCAAATGAGGCAATTACAAATATGAAACAACGAGCTAAAGAAACTCTAGAACCAACGTCGAGCGTAATCAATGAATGTACAAGTGGGATTTCACAAGCAGCTAAGGTATGTAATTTTTATTTTTGTTAGTTGAATTTCACGTAATGCCCATTTTGCCCAAGAATTGTGGGCAATTCGCGTTTTGCCCATAACATATATACTGTATACTTGTAATACTGTGGCCGTTGATTGTTATCGTTTTACGATAGATTAGGTTCAATCGTTTAATCCCATACGTTATCTCCACGGGTGCGACGACCTTTTAACGAACTATGAAAAATAAACAAAAAAAACAACATTTACAATTACATTATGTTGCCTATGTCTATATTTTTAAGGGAGCGTTAGCAGCAGATGGAGCCATAAAAAAACAAATCAGGAGAATACGTCGTGAAATACAAGCAGCCCCGGATGCACCAAAAGACTTGATGACACTTGTGATACCTGATGAATTTAAAACTTATTCACCATCAGGGGGTATTGTGGAACAATTTTTACTACATGACAGCGGACCAGGTGAAAATAGAATTTTAATATTTGGTCGTTATCGGAGCTTAGAAATATTAGCTGAATCTACAAGTTGGTATGCAGATGGTACTTTTAAAGTGGCGCCATCACTTTTTTCTCAAATTTATGTAATATTGGCAAAATATATGAACGGTGTACATCCCTTGCTTTATGCGCTTTTACCAGACAAAAAAAAACAAACATATGAACAGTTATTACAAATAATTATAAACATAAAACCCGGGTTAAAACCAATTTCAATAGCATGCGACTTCGAACAAGCGGCTATTAAAGCTTTTCAAAATAAATTTCCCGGAGTTAAAATATTTGGTTGCCTATTTCACCTATCCAAAAACTTTAGATCGAAAATTTGTGAATTAGATTTAATGTCTAAATACAAAAATGATGCAGATTTTTCTATAGCAGTAAAAATGGTTTTAGCATTGGCATTTGTTAAAATTGATGATTTAGACACAGCAATAGAGGCACTAACTGAACAGATACCTCCAGAAGTGTTGCCTCTTTTAGATTGGTTTGAAGAATACTATGTTGGTAGGACAATAAGAAATCGGAGACGGCCTGCTCAATTTCCATCTATATTGTGGAATGTTCATGAACGGGTATTAAATATAGAAGATAGGACAAATAACCACGCTGAAGCAGCCAATAGAAGACTGAATCTACAAATGGGTGTACAACATCCAACATTGTGGGCATTCATTACCAACTTAAAAAAGGTTCAGTCAGGACGTGATACATTTTATCAACAACTAGAAGCTGGAAATAGTCCTCCGAAAAAAAAAAAAATTTATTGATGTCGACAAAAGAATTTTTAAAATTGTAGAAGATTACAACAATCGCAACATCCTTAGTTTTTTAAGGGGAATAGCTCAAAATATAAGTTGTTACTAAATTCTATTTTTTTTTATTTATATGAACTAAACTACTAATATAAATTACTTTTTACTTATATACATTTATATCAATTGATTTTTTTACTACTTTATTATATTATTATACTCACACAAACAACTACTGGTATATCAGTCCAAAACTTGACGCCATAATAGTCTTACGCCAAAATAATTTTACGCCAAAATAGTCTTACGCCAGCATGGTTTACGCCAAAATGGCCAAGCCAATACGGCCACGCCAAGATGGCCACGCCAAGATGTCCTAGATCGACAATGATTTGTAAACATGTATAAACAGTATTTATTTCCTAACAAAGTATATATTCATGTATACACTTTTTAATTTTTATACTCCCTAACCCAAAATTACACTCAATACCAATACACCATCAGGCATTAATTGTACAATAATTATTGTAGGTAGTATAATTGAGTTCCTATAACTATAAAAATATAACTACAAATATTTTAAACTGACAATAAACATTATATTATGTTGTAATACTAATTCAAATAAACAATTCAATAAACATATTTTATTATAAAAAAAAAAAAAAAAAAACAATATACTTAATTAATATAATATTTTAAGATAAAATCACTGGTTCTAAACCCATTCATGGAATTTTCAACAAAATTATTAATAGCATTGATTAATATATTTTAATAAAATAATAAGTATAACTTATTATTTTCGTATTCAGCCGCTGGTAAATACATGTTACCTATATGAGGCATTGCACTGAGACTTGAAAGTATAGATAGTGCATAGTTTTTAACCCATTCAAAATGTTGTTCATGCCATCTATTATGACTTAATGTTTTCATATTTTAATAAATCATGATTTATTCATGAGATATTTTTTTAGTATTCTAATATGATTAAATTTCATTTTTGGGGTGGGCCACAGGGGGGGCCCAAGACTTTTCAAGGTGGGCCCGGGCCCACCCCTGGCGCCGCCACTGATCATAATATTATTTATCAACTACTATATTTTTATTATGATGATGAACAAATAGTAATTTATTTTTATTTTATACTGTTATTAATTA
Source organism: Schizaphis graminum (assembly GCA_020882235.1). Taxonomy (NCBI): domain Eukaryota; kingdom Metazoa; phylum Arthropoda; class Insecta; order Hemiptera; family Aphididae; genus Schizaphis; species Schizaphis graminum. Next base: position 86,352,170 of record CM037033.1, on the reverse strand, counting down.
TAATAATATTATATCATAAATTATATTGTTATTAACTTAAAAGTCAATATCACGTGTTGTTGAATGATTTAAATTAATTGTGATATACCTACCTAAATAGATTAAAACTAGATCAAATTTCTATGTTACAGCACAATAACTAAAATCGATAAGCAAAAATAGTATGTTATTAAATATCTAATTTTGTAAAAGTTAGTACTTCAAATGATAATAAAAGAAAATAATTTCTGATACTTGAAAAATACTATAAAATTAACTCAAAAGTAGCTTAATAAATGTTAATGCTTAACTATTTATTTGAAAATTGAATGGATTTTTAACAACAAAATTTTGTGATTTTGATCAATAATTTTATTCAAAAACAAAAAAACTTATGAAAAAAAGTTGTGGCTATTTATTTTTGATATTTTTTTTTAAATTACTTTAAGTGAAATTTACTAGAAAATTTGGCATTTTGTATTTATTTTTAAACTATTTTTACTGAAAAATTTCATATTTATATTAATAACTTAAAAAACTAAAATATTTTTGATATTAATATATTATATTATAATCATCATATTAATCATAAAATTCTAATTTACATTTTTAATGATCCTAACACATACAACATATAACTGTATTAATTCAAAACTATTTTATGTTGTTGAAAATTTAAAACAAATACTTAGTTCTTTGTTATTAAGAAGAGTCTACTTTTCTCTTGCATAATCTATATCTAGTTACGGTATAGAAATTTGGGGTTAAAATATACAATATACATCTCCAGAATCTGCAGATTACTATGAATAGTTTAACTAAGATAATTTTACAAAATCCAAGGTTATATCATACTATAAACTTGTATAATGAATTTAAAGTATTGAATATAAAAGCACTTTACTTTAAGAATGTTTTAATACATATAGGTACTTAAAACAGATGTAAATATATTTAAACCACATCATTCCTACAATACTAAATTAAAAATGTTAATGTAGGAATTGATTTATGTAGAAAATTAAATATTGATATAACTAAATATAAAACATAATATACCTATAATAATTAAATATTTTAGATCTTAATAATTATAACGTTTAATCTATATTCTATATTATTTATAATATTTTATTTTATGTATATTCATATTATGTTTAAAAACTTTTGATTCCTTGTTTTTATAAAAACGAACTGTTAATCTTTTAAATCTAATTCTTTTAAGTACCTATTATAATATATATATATATTTTTTTTCTTTTTATTCTGACTGTTTTGAACTTATCCACCCCAAGTACAAGCTTTTTTTTAGGGGGGGGGTGTCATATATTATATTGTTTATTTAATATTTTATTGTAAGCTAATGTTTTATGACAAAATATATATTATAATTATAATTATTAATTAATTATTTGTTTATATTCCTGGTTCACATTGCTGTAACATATTATATAAAATTAAATTATTTTATTTAATTGGACAATTTATACTTGACCAACCTACATAATAAGCACCTAACACATTTTGATTGAAACAAATATTTTTTTGTTAATTGTTCACAAATCAATTTAGTATGTATATTTTTAAATAAAATCTATTAAACAACGCTATTTAAAACATTTCGATTTTGTTGAATGTGTACTATCAATAATAATCATGTGTAAAATTTAGTAATCTATTAAATATACAATTTGATTGTTCAATGTTAATAATTAAGGAAATAAGTTTATTCTAATTGATTTTACACCTGTATGTTAAATAAAATAATTATTTTGAATCATCTACTATAAACAATTTGGTAGATAGCTAAATCGACGATTATGTATGAAAATAAAACACAGTATTAAAATATGTCAATCAATATTGTTATATTTTAAATAAACATCAATATTATTGTATAAAATATGATTATGAAATTATGTCGAAATGACTAATTTCCATGACTTTTGTTCAAAATAATTTAATATTACAAAATCCCTTATTATACATCAAATTTAAATTTTGTAATTATAACATAAACAGTGCTTTAGTTTAAAAACTGGTGATCAATAAAAATAATGATAAATATAATAATATTAAAGTACATTTTTAAAATTAAATTTACCTTAACAGTATACGAAATTGGACAGTGATCCTCAAACAAACAAAAAAAAGAACAATTCTTAAGAAATATTTTCAAAACTTAAAATTCAAATATGTTATAGACTAAATGCATGGATTAGAGATAAACATAAAACAAAAATAAAAATATAGAGATTGGATGTTATACATTTATTTTTTTTTAAATAGGTAATTAAATTCACATGGAGCTTTCAGCCATAAATATGATTTTAGCTATAAAATATATGACGAATTAGAAATGTTTTAAAAAGAAAATGTAACTAATAACGATATTATTACAATCATATATTATATATCATCAATTTATAATGGTAATTCATGATTTTTTAAAATAAAAATGCTTATGAAAATCATATTATAAGTAGGTTTATTATAATATATCACTTTGAATTTTTTGATTTATTACCAAATTCTTTTTAAGCCAGAGTTTATTATATGAATGATTTTTTCAATTATATAAAATAGATAAAATTGAATTAAATACTAAATTTTAATAAATCTCTACTTATCTCTACAACATTTTTGGTATGAATAAATATCTAACTGGAATGAACAAAATTATTTAAAAAATTGTTATTTAATAATAATAGTTATTACTTATTATTACTATTAATTTATTTTAATATTAAATAAAGCCATACTCCAATAACAATAGTTCCTTATTTCTTACAACTTAAATACTAACTGAGAGATTATTATAAACTAAGTATATCATAAAAATGTATTGATGTGAATAAAAGTGCTTTAATAGACCTTTAAAAACAATTTATAAATGAAAAAACATTTAAATTTGAACTTTTAACTATGATAACAAAGATTATGCTTTATTTTACTTTCTTTTAATATTAATATTTTAGTTAAGTTACAAGTGGAAGTACATTTTTGTAGTTAGTCACACGTCTTAAACTAATTGTTTATTTTTGTTATACAAAACTTATTAAAAGTTAAAATAAATTAACAACATTTAATAATTAAGGGCATTTTTTACTAGAATTCAAAATAATTCAGAAGACATTTTGAAATATACAACAATTATTGTTCATAAGACAATTTCAATGTAAAATATTTAAGAATTTTAGTAAATGGCATGAATTTTCAATGAAAATCTTGTCTTGTGGATATCTAATTTATAAGTCAGATTCATCACAGACAATATTATGAATAATAATAATATAAAATGTTTTATAAATTTTTAATTATGTCATTAAGAAGTTGATAAATAAATTTAAATTACATTTAATTCATTGAGAAATGGCAACAAATTTTTGGAATAAGTTCAATCTAAGTTAAATTTCCTCTATTTTGGTTTGTTACTGCTTTGTTTTCCCATAAAAAATACATCAATTACACACATACAATAAACATCTTATTATATACACCCATTATATCCATCTGAATTAAATGTAAAAATCAGCTTTGGTAATAGAATAGTTATTTTTAGAATAACATATTATTCTAAAAAAAAAGATCAAACAAAGTAAAATTAATAGCGTTATAAACCATAAGTTTAATTTCTTTTAAAAGCAATTACAGATATGAAAAAAATGATATTATGATAAAATAAGTAAAATGAAATGTGCCGCTTTATCTTTTCACAATGTTAGAGTTTCCATCAACCACAAAATTTGATCCTTTTCATCCTGTAAAATAATTTAAATATATTATAACATTCTAAAAAATGTTTGTATTGAATTCAGAATAAATTAAAAAGTATATTTATTTAAAAAGAATAAACATGTATGACTATGCGTGCAGAATTTGATATCAGTTTTATAAGTTTAATAAGTAATTAGTTGTAAGTCTATAAGTATATTAAGAAGACGTCACACTTGCATGTGTTGTCTCCGTCTTACAAATATAAAACTTAGCACAAACTGTTTTACATGGGAAAGAACCGAGAAGGTTAGTCATAATAACTATGGCTAGGATTTCTATGCAGTAAACAATTGTAAAATATAAATTTTATTTACCAAAATATGCAAAAACAACTTTTTTTAAATATTAGTTAATATTATTACATGCTATTATTAAATTACGATTTAAATTTTCAAATGTGAACGACCAGTGATTATATCAAAGATTTATATTGGATGAAACTGCTTTCCATATCACACAATGTTGTTGGAGCATATTTAAATGATGTGATTTATTCTGGATTTAAAGTACGAGTACCTAACATTAACATTTTTTTATTCCGTTTTATAATCACTATTTATAATTTGTTACACATTTTTGGAAATATCTTAAATCCCTTATTCTTCATTAGTATTAAGTTCATTTTAGTTTAAATAGGTAGTATATTTCCGACAATATTACAAATAAACCATTAACTATAGACGTTTATAAAATAAATACCAGTTAAAATTAACAAGATACTCAACAATTTGTATATTATATTATGTAATCATATGCATTATGTTCAAAATATGCAAAAATATGCAAAACAAAAATTTAATATTTAATCAAGAATAAGTTAAATTGTGGACATATCTGACAACCAATCAATTTGGACTTAAGGAAAAAATATGCATAAGCATAGAAATCCCAACCCTTATTAATATTAACACTTAGTTAAATATTATAATTTTCTTTAAAAACACTGAACAACTGAAATACTCAAAGGATTTCTCCCATTTTATTTGAATTATTCATAAATTATATTTTTACAATTTCAATACACTTCAAAATATTCCTTTTTGCTGATTTAGAAATTTAGAATTTCAATTAGACTTTGATAACATTTTTAATTGATGTTCAGATAATGATATTGAACTTAATTTAAACAATGTCCCGTAATGCTTTTTCGTATAAAATAAATATAAATCTTAATTCTATTTTTAACTAAAGTAGAATTCATTAATAGATATAACATGTGTCATTAGGTGATAAAGTTATTTTCTTTGATACAAAATTAAAATTTAATTAACATAAAAGGAACATTTTAAATAAATCATCCTCAAAACTAGGTTTTCTTAAACATTGTCGCTTAGATTTAATAACCCATTTGCATTGAAAAAAATAGAAATTTATCTTAATTTTAATCTCAATTAGAATATGTTTTACTATTATCTAGTTTCCTAGTTCTCTAACATTTACTCAAAACCTCAAATCTATCCAATACTCTCTATTGTTTGTACTCTACTACTTATTTTTTTAAATGAAGAGTAGAAACATAATATTGTAATAGTTATAATACAGTTTTAGGAATTTTTAATATTACTTTCCTAAAAACAGTAAAAAAAATTTTATTTACACCTATGCATATTAATTTCATATTTATATAAATGTATTCTTACACTGTATACACATATAATTAATTCAGAATGTACCTACAACTATAACATTTCAATAAAATTTTTGTTTATGGTATTTCTGAAGTTTTGTTTCAATTATAACACAAAGATTGATGATATTTGGTTACAAATATAGCTTATTTAGTCAAAAAACCATTAACGAAAAATATCTTGCCTGATATTTTGATTCATTTGAATATGAATCTCGTAATGATGTCAATGCTTGCTTGAAATCCTCTACCGAAGAGCATATTTCTTTGACTTTGACTGGTGACAAACGGATAAGTTGATTCAATGTTGATAAAAACAACTCATGATGAAATGATTCAACATTATTTTCCATGCCCATGATTATTGAACTAATAATTTCAACCACTCCATTATCAACATACAGTTCTGTAAATATTATTTAAATTAAAAGCAGTCATACAGGCAATCATATATTAAGCAATCATAACTTACCCGCTACATCATTACCCATATGACAAGTTGAGCAAATGATAAATACCGCTTTAATCTTCAATTTATCAATGGGCGATTTCAATGAATTGAGAATCAAATCTTTACCTCCAAGTTCAATGAATTGCCAAAACACAGGTATGTTTTGACGAACAAGGCCTAAAAAATTTAAATATTAAACAATTGATATTATCAAAATACAATGATTAGATCGATCATAACATTTAATTGTGACTCACTGGAAATCGCAGCTAGTGCCTTAACACGCACTTCATCATCATTATCATTTTCCACCATAGATATCAATGCTTTAAGATAATTTGTATTTTCCATGAACTTTTCCTGGCAGTATGGATTATTTTGAACCAGTGTAGAAATCAATTCGCATGTTTTTACGCGTACAGATGGATGCTCTGAACGGATACAAGGCAAAAATATATGGAAACCGCCAAGCTTTTCAAAATCTGAAAAATACTTTGTTAGATTCATATGTTTATACGGATAAAAAGAAAAATGAAATAGAACATTGATACCATTAGCATAATCAATATTGTCAACATATTCTGCAATAACATCAAACGCAAATTCGTGTTCCTCCGCTTGTTTGTTATTGTCGAACAAAATGTTAATGGAATTGTTCATTTCCTCGTGCACATTGACTGACATGGTCGACAAAACATTTGACAGAAATTTCTTCCTCTATAAACATAAAAAAAAAAAAAAACAATAAAGCCATTTAAAACTATTAACAGCAGCATTATTAACCATACTGACAATTGTATAATAATTTATAAATAGGTTGGAACCCAAATTAGATAAGTACCTAATGGAAAATTTTTAAACCTAACCTAAATGATACTATTTAATATCTGAGGATAGTTGCATCTGCATAAGCAAAAAAATATTGGGATAAATGAATTGCATTAAATTTGTAATAAGTAAAGTGTTATAATCTTATAACAAGCAATTTTATAATCATTCAACCAGATAGTAAACAATTATAAAGCACAAATATTAAATAATAACATAAAATGTTTAACCTGTAATGGGTAACTGCAAGATAATGAGTTAAGGAATCTTAAGTCGGTAAAATTTGAAAGAAAATTTTTTATTCTAGAACCCACAATAAATTACAGTAATATGATTTTTAATACAACTTGATTAGTATAATACATTTGAATCTGGGACTCGACAATAACTCATACAGTTAATCACAGTATTCGACAGCTATTACAATTAAAAAATAAAAGCAGTAAATACTAAAAAATGTCATAATCCTTGGCTAAAATGAATATCAATAGAAAGGTAAATGCAGTGTACACAGTTGCCTGTAGTAAACAGTGATTTTTAAGTCATCGGTCATCATTGTAAGTCGGATACAATATATGGGTACCCGTTATCGTCGTCACGATAGACACTATAGGTACCCAAGTGGAAAGTAGACAGGTATACTCACTTCTTCGGTAAAACTATGCGCATCGATCTCTTGATGGATAGACATCGGCATTCCATCGGATAAGTCGGTGGCATACTTGAATATGTCTTTATAGTTGCGCACCCGGTTCGGGTCGCAGATGCCGGATGCCACTCCAGTGCCAGTGACAACGGCAGCGGCGGCGGCGTCGTTGTCGTCGTCGTCGTCGTCGTCGTCGTCGTCAAAGATTTCGATAACGTCTTCGTTTATATGGGACTGCATGTTGCGTCGGCTGTTTTCTAAACAACGCTGCAAGTGGCGTTCGTGCTGAATATTATCCATTATGTTTTGTGTGTGATTGTTCATAATGTTCATGAGGCCGTGGTTGGGCCGACTAGCGCGTACTCTGTTTAAGATTTCGTCGTCGTTTATGGTGTCGCGTTCGGCCATGATGTCTTCTGTATTGGTTATGTCGACGAGGGCGACATTGCCGGAGGTCGAGCGATTATTACTGCGATTGTTATCGCTGATACGAGGTATGTGGACGTAGTCCTCGATCGACAACAGCTCGACCACGCCGCCGTCGGGCAAGATGCGTCGGTGAGGCGGCGGTGGCACGATGACTTGAGGCCCCGAGTCATCGTCGCTGGACGACGACGAACCGCCGATGTGTTCCTCCATGTGTTCACTTGGTCGAAGCTGACGGTGAAGCGACTAGTGACGACGTGCGTGAGCGCGTGACGGTCGGCGAGTGACGGCTGTGATGGTCCGCGTCGGACGTGCCGCTGCCGTCGGTGTGTGCACCGCGCGCGCCTGTGGGTTGTGCGGCCGCGCCGATATCAATCGCGATTCGCCGACGCGGCTGAGTGTCGGACGAAAAATCGATACCGAACGAGAGCCAAAGGCGGCGGTGTCGAACGAAACTGTGCGCGCCGTTTCGGTGGAGAGGGACGCGGACAGCAAGCGGTTTGAGCAAAACAGAACCCACCGAGACGCGGACACGCTGATCGGCGTATGCGGATCGACTCGTACGACACTGTCGGTTGTCGTCGAAGTAATAGCTGTGCAATATTATCGTACGCCGTCGTCGCCGCGATCAACAGGCCGGACTACGCGCGCGCGCTCTTTTTCCCGTTATCAACAACAACTACTACGACTTTTGTCGCCCGATAATACTTAGATAGTTAGATAATCGTTGCCGCGTAGAAGTAAAATTAATAAATATAATATGATATTTTTATTATAATGTTGTTGATTTCGCGATAAATCAACGTCGATCGTTCGACACAGTAAATTTTAATTATTTCAATATTAAATTGCCAATGTTGTTAACGGCTTATCAGCAGCTGCTGCTATACTTCGGCGGCTGCCCGTTTTCGTTTTCGGCGAAGTGGATATTTTTATGTTATCCTTTAGTCCTTGGTTTTCGTTTTCTACCATTCGCGAGTTCACGACTGCGTACATAAACATTAATATTAAATATTATAATGTAAATTTTACATTAGGTAACCGATATTGATCGATGCGTTTTCGTTATTATTGTCAACCCAGCTAATGACATTAATACTTGTCTCGGTATCGCTGTATAGTATATTGGTTAGGTACCTTCCATAAAAATGTCATTGCAATTTTTTTGAAATAAATGTTAATTCCACTATTACTAAATTTCATCGATATAATAAAAGAAATTTTAATTCACGGTTATTATTATTCTAAAATATATATTGTAATATTTTATATATTTATTTAATATTAGTAGTGAATCGTTTATAAACAAATGGTTCCTTCGAGACTAGTATACAGTGCAAACGAATCGGAACGATTTCGCCTACTCGTACCTTTTACGTGTAATAGGTCCAAATCCAAACTGTTCCATATATTTTATAATATGATGCACCGATTATTTCAATATATCGAATTGGATTTTGTTCAGTATTCTGTGTTAATGATTTACACACTCAGACTCCTCGTTCCAATAGTTGTTCCATTTTTCTACATGTTTTAAACTACATAATGCACAACATATCGAATATCGGATACTTATTTAAACATATGTATATATTTTTAACTCGTTTATGCTTCTAATAATATTGGTACCCATGTGTAAATATATATAATAATGTTTATTCAAATGATTTCGAATTTTTGAAATGAAGAATTGTAGTTGTTTATAATAATATTCACCTACCAATAACTATAATAACTGATATATTATATTAATTAAGTATTAACTATAAATTCTTTATTGGTCAGTGATCAGTCAGTATAATAAACAAAATATTAAAATATAGGTACATAATATAATATAATTAATATTATTTTCAATTTGTACCTATTTTAATTACTACTTTATTATGGCAAAACAAAAAAAAAGCTAATACACTCGTATAACGATAACGATTAACGAATATGTTAATAAATTGAATTGAATTATATTTATGTAAAATATACATTTTTATTAAATGTATATATTAATATATTTTTATATTTATTTAAATATAGGTATATTATAAAATGGGCAAGTGGATATCGCTCTACTAGTCTACTATATAGTAAAAATGTTGATGAGTAAGTCACTATAATGTATGACGTATGTATTAAATTTGAATGCACCTATTAACAGGTATCCCTCTTGAATACGGAAAACGATTCTGAACGGAGCGCGGAGATGAGTTGTCAGTCTAGGATAATCTGTACCATATATTATTACAATAATCTATATTTAAATTGTAATATATCATTATCTTACTCGATTTAATAAAATTTCTTAATAACAGATTTGATTAAAACAAAAATACAATATTAAAAATCATTACTAGCGAAATTTAAATTATTTTTATTAATTATTAACTGCTCAATTTCAAGAAAAACTTACCAATCAATTTAAAAATGAAGATGTAATCAAATGGGCATTCAATTTTTATGTATTGATAATATATGTGTTCTTATATATAATAATATGGTAGGTATAGCCGTATAGGTACCACATATATTTAAAATATTAAAATAAAATAAATTATAAACTAAAGTAATATAAAAAGCACATTTTGACGTATAAAGTATAACTTATTATATTTTAGAATTAAATATGATGAACCTACTCGTTTTAATTAATATTCATAAATTCATAATCCAAACTTAAGTAATAAATAAAGAGAACATAGAACCCGCATGTGTTAATGTGTTATATCCGTCTTACACACGTGAGACATACCAAATTTTCCGGAGTTTGTCGATTGCGTCCCAGATGCAGGTAAATGATTTTTTTCACACCTTTTCCGTGTTCCGATTGCGTCCTATTGTATAATAGGTAAGCGTTAATGTGACAGATAAATTGACACATTAAATCTAATGTTTTTGAAATACATGGTGTGGAGGTATATTTAATCACGAATTGGTTTTTACTTGATGAGTTTACGAGTATGCAGCGTACAACAAACGCTTGCGAAAGCTTTCATTCAAAATTTAACTTTTTTTTCTACACATCTCATTCTAATATTCATCAATTTCTAAATATTTTAAAACAATGTCAAACAGATACATACATAAAAATAACGTCAAATTATAACTTAATATCTGTGAAACGCAGAGCAAAGTATTTGAAAAAACAGAAATTTATTGATAAACAAATAAACAACTTAAATAATATAATTATAACCCCTTTATAATATACCTTAAAACTGTTTCATTTAAAACCCTTTTTTTATATGACATATTTGGACTTAATTTTATTGATTTTTGTATTAATATTATTTTGTATTACTGACAAGAAATATATTATTTTATAACTCTAACTAGAAATATATTATTTAAATTATTTATTCCTATATATATTTGGATGTATTTTTATATATTATTGTTTTAATAACATTTGCATTATTTGGTGTACAAAAACATAAAATATTATTGTCATACACCCAAGTACACGAATACAGTACTATGCGACATAAACGTCGTCGAGAAACACTTTTATATGATATACAGCACAGCCTGTTATAGCTACCGAGAACAACAAAATAATATAAATACGATAAATGGATAAATGGGCTTCGAATCAAACATCAGTGCTCTACGTCAGTGCATCTCAACCTTTTTTGTTATAGGGCCCCTTCAATTAAATGTTTAACTGTCAATGCCCTCCTCTATCAGAATCATTAATTATTTTTTCTTAATGATATAATAAATTTATATGCACTATTTCACACAAATAAATTATTAAAATGTAAAGAAAATAAATGTTTTTTAATATAATTTTGAAACATGCATAGTTCTATAAAACTTAAGACATACATAAACAAAAAATAATTATTTAAAAATTAAATAAATATTTCAAGGCCACCCAGTCATATAACCAAGCCCCCACGTCGAGAAGTACTGACCTACGTAATTTAGTATACTTGTAAATTTAAGCAAAAAAATAGAATAAATAACTTGTACATCGATCGGCGTTTGAGAAAATAAAAAGCTAAGAAAAACGTATGGAGGACCGTCGGTTAGGTTAGGTTAGGTTAGGTTAGACCGTCGTCGGCAGTCGTACTCGTTATTAGGATCGCAACCACTAAAAACACAAACAGCGAAAAAATTAAACACGTGCGGCTTTCAAAAGTGGGACATTACGCGAATATGAAAAGAGTGGGTTGGAAAAACTATGGAAAATTTCAATTAAAATCTTGTGAAAAGTGGAAAATGTTTGAAAAATCACGATAGTAAAAATAATAATAATAATTAATATAATCGACCCGTATGCACAGTGCCACAGACCTTACGACATACTAAACTAACTATTATTCACGTTTTATTATATAAGATCAGAAGATTATATAAGATTATTCTATAAGATATCGAAAATTTAATTCGTTATCAATGGTAATATTATTTTTATTTGTTTTATAATTGTTTTATAATTTTATTAAATTCTGAACGGAACTATGATTGAATTTATATTACAATGATATTATGTGAAGTTTTCAACTTTTTTATCGTTAATAATACTTCAATAGAAATAAAAGTTAAAAAGGGATCATAATAAAATATACTTAGTAATGATGGCTGATGGATTTTCAAGTACCTAAAAATCATTGACCAATATTTTGCATTACCATATCCTCTTTCTCAGAACAATAAAACGTAGGTATATAATTTTTAATATTTTCTAAGAGGATATCTTGAATTGGTAAATATAGGTAAATAAAATGAGTTAAAAGGAATGAGATGTATATAGTAAAATATTTTATAAAAAATTATACTGTTGTAAAATATCATATCCGGTGAGAAATTGAAATGAACAAAACGTTATAAAGTAATTTTATTTTATTTAAATGTAAAAGAAATGTGGTAGTATTATCCTATAAATAGTACAATTTATTAGTTGGTGACTGGTACTCCAGCAGTTGTCGAATTATCGACTCCGCATTCGTTTGTGCCTCGTCGAATTTTGAATAAGCCTTGATCGCCCCAATCTTCGTTCCACGAGTTCATCATCAACCAATATGGTACTCCGTATTCTTCACCCCAACCAATCAATTTTACAGCATGTCCTCCTAAATATGAGGCATTTTCCGATCTTTCGTAAACTCCTAAAAACCCGTCAAATTTATGAAAGTAAATTCACACGCAAAATGTAGTAGATAATGGTGAATACTGATTTTTTATATTTTACCTGACTTGTAACTGGGAAAATCGTCGTATACATCAAACGATGCTTCGATTGGTCCATAGGTCATTACGTCTTTTTGAATGCTGCCGTAAGTTAGGTAGTAGTAGTCACGTGCTATAAACATTAAATAAATCCAACACATTTAACCACGAGCAATCAATTTTCAAAATAAATCATACTATATCTGTGATCTTGGTCGTAATCGATGTCCTGATCTCCGTAACACATTCTCACGCATCTATGATTTGATTTCATTGGTTGACCTGCACACGTATTATTTCCTTCTTCGTCATAAGGACAAGGCGGCACTCGGTATGGTTCACAACCCTACGAACAGTTACGTGCGAACAGTTAGCGAAATATTCATATAAATACTATTATTCTCCGAACAAGTTGTTTACCTCTTCGGAATTGTAATTTCCTCCAGTTACTAAACCGTGTGTCTTAAAATGTTTCCAAGCCCTTATCGGATAACCACCATGACATCCGAAACCACATGTATGACAGCAGAAAGTGATTTCTTCGGCGGATAAAAATTCATTGAAATTTCCGTTTGTAGCCACACACAATCGGTCGGCGAACGCCGAGCTCGTTGCCATTGCCTGATAAAATCATCCGTTTAAAATTTATGTTCAAAACTTTTAAACAGATAATAATTTACCCAACATGATCCACAATTTCCTTGGTCACGGACTTCTCCGATCGTTTTACAATGTCGCCATTTTTTCCTCGCGTCAAAGTGTCTTGGAATTCTGCCGAATAAGTTGTTGTAAGCTTCGTCATCGGTCTTGTACATTTTATGATTAATTTTGTTTGGAATTTGTACTCCTTTAGATCCCAAAAGTTTTAGAAAATGTTTCTCTGGAATATTTGGATCGAAGTTCACGCCTGCCTAAAATTGTAAAATGTTTTAATAAGTATGAACAATTATTAAAAAGCCAGGCAAGTGGATAATAACGCTCTGTTGTACATTATAGACGTTGAGTGGGTCACTATGATGGTGTGTTAAATTTGAATTCAATGATATTTTATATGTTAATTGTATATGAAAAACACTATGCTAAGCGCATATGGTGTGTCAGCTTATATTACTAAGTATATTTTATGATATGTTATTTAGATATTTATGGTTATAATGTCATTTATTTAATTATAGTAATACGATAATACGGCAGGTTGATATATTTTTTTCCGAAAATATTGCATTTGTTATAGGTAATATTATTATTTATTAGTATTTAGTTATTAATTTATAATAGTAAGTTTAATATTTATATATATATATATATATATAAAAAATTTCATCATCCTAAATAACTCAAAATGTAATAACGTCATTCTGTAAATACCGAAAAATAGTAAAAATAGTTAATAGCATATAAGTATATTATCTTAAAATAAATAAAAAATGTCATTGTGTTTAGGTAATAGATTTCATAATAATATAATATAAGTACAAGTACGAATAAAGATTTTTAATTACTACAAAATAATTAACATCGTTGTTTATCGTTTAAATATAAGTGAACTAAAACTGTTTAGAAAAAATAATTGTCTTTATATATTTTTTTAGATTTTGTGTTTTTAGTGTAAAATACTTATAGGGAATTTAGTTTTCACTTGAATTTTTTTTCGTATGTTTTTCTTGATTACCTAAAAACAATAGTACTGGGTGTTTTTAATTTTAAACTTTTTAAACTAGAACCAATTTTCTATCCAAAGTCACTCTCGAAATTGAAAATCGAAGCAGTTTATCAATTACTTATCGTGTATACAGACACAAATTCTAATTCTAATAAAATTATTAAATATTTATATAATTTTATTCTCGCACAATTTTATTCGATATTAAACTAAGACTATTATGAAATATATTTTAATTCCATATAAAAATATATATTTGTCGAAAATTACACAAACAATCTACGACTTACCTTCCATGTAGTTGCTTGTTCATTGATTTGGCTAATGAAATCTTTTTGCAAAAAGTATGCTTGTTCCGTCGCATAAACACTGATCAATATCACAGACAATAACATCAATACCCTAGCCATTGTTGCAATCTTATTGCTTTAAATTTATTATTGAACAGAATCGAATACACAATTTATGTTAGTCGTTTGTACTACGATAGTAGAATAAGTTTCGCTTTTCATCTTTTGACGTTTATATACACATCCTAGGACATTATCATTAAATACTTATTTCAAGTATTCATTAATAGACTCTCGTAGCATAAGTAGTACGAAGTATTCACAATTAAATCGAACAGTTCTAGAAATTATATGTATCATTCTTGTTCTCGTGTTATGATTCATTTTAATATTTTCATCATCAATAAAAAACTTATTCAATTTTCAGAACAATTAAATAATTAAATAAGTACTTTTATGTTAATAATGTGTGTATAATAATTATTATTCACGTCTTAAATAATCTTCGAACAAGTTAAACGACGTCTTATTCATGCGGTATTGTAGTCATTAACTTAAATTTGTTGTTATAGTTAGGTATTGACTTTTATTTATAACAATTTTATTTTTTATAATTGTCTACATTAAAATAAAATATAGAATAAGTTTCGATTGCGGTATTCAATTCAATTATTTAATTGTACTAAAAATTAAATACTTTTATGCTAATAATGTGTATATTATTATTAGCATATTATATATGATATAGAGCTCGGATATAAATGCCTTTAAAAATACCGTAAAATTCCATTGTATAACATTTTCAGTATGCGTAGCTTATTAGTTATTTCTTATTAAAAAAAATTAAAATCATAAAATATCGATGTAATAGATATCGAAGTTTAAATTTTTATGAATAAAATCAAATTTATATAAGTATAATAACGATTTTAGACTTGAGTCATTTTGTTAACATTCAAAATATTCAAATTCTGAACCCCAATCAGTATTTAAAAAAATACTTCCAATATCAGTGACAAATACACTTATTTGTTGAAACTTTGTAATAGTGGTGTCATACCTAAAAAATATTATAAAAAATAATTATATTTCATTAAAAAAAAAAAGTGAAAGATACATTACAAGAAACTGATGAAGAAGATTGCTACACAGAGCTGAAACAGGTGAAAATTAAAAGTATTACACCTTTATATTCATAATTTTTGTTGAATATTTTTTAATTGTATATTATTTACCTATACCCAGAAAAAAGACTTAAGTATTATAGTACCCTGCAGGGCCGTATTCAGAGCAGGGCAAGAGGGCATGGGCCAGGCCGCCAGGGGCGCAATTCAAAGAGTTCTAAGAGGGGCGCAGTTTTCAATACTACTTATTTAATATTTTTCACGTAATATTTGAAAAATGTATATTTATTTTAATAACTTACTATAGAAGAGCCTCGATCTATTTTTATTATATAAGAATTATTTATGTTAATGCGTTCGACCGGTTTTCGTCTGCCGCCCGATGCGTTCTTAGGCTGGATAGAGTATTATTCTGGATATTCTGATTAGTACCTACTAAATTTATTTATAAGGAATCAAATGTCTTAGATTTTGATAGACCACTTTGTAAAATTACTTTACTATTAAACTTTAAGCATAAAATGTACTTACAATCTTGTAATGATAATTATCATACTATATTTAAAAAAAATGTAAATACGGTTGTTCCTATAATTGCAGTAAAAAGCAATTTGGTAACAAACGTTGCTCAAATCGTACAATTTCATTTTGCAGACAAATGGAAATAAATATTTATTAATTCAATAATTATAACCATTTTAAATATATTATATTAAAGAAGATTAATTTATAATTAATGTATAAATGTATAATGTATATATAATATAAAATTAATTAAGTATTTATAGAAATGTATTATATATCTAATTATTTTATGAACTCACACTTTCAACACAAGCATTACCTTAGAGAAGGTGAACAAACAACCTAACCTAACCATATTAAATATTGAATTATTTGGAGTAAAACGAGATTTATTTTTAAAAATGCTAACTTTTTATAAAAAATGTTTACTTTTTCAAGTTAATAATAAAAATTTTCATAATTCTAGTTTAATTGCTTATGTTGGTTGATAGAATAATTAAATAGCTTTAAATTAAAAAAAGAATTATGTTAAAATATTGAAAAGCTTTGGAGAACAAAAATTTGCTCTTAAAAATTTATAATATTTAGGAAATATGCAAACATATGTAGCTTTAAAAAATATATGCATTTATATAAAAATAATTAATTTTTTAATTTTTTACGCATTAATTGATATAGCTTAAATTAAGGCACCTGGTGCCGATGCCATTTTGTCCTCAAAAAAACACTTGGCGGGAATAACAATACCGCCTTCTAGAATCAACCAAATTTCATATTTTTAGATTCTGAACGGAGTGATGAATGTATTGATTTTACAATGATGTGTGTGTTTTTTTTTTTTGTGTCTGTCGACAACATTTGGGGCAGTAAAAATGCTTCGATTTTTGACTTCAGTCCCTCTTTGAAAAGGAAATCGGATGCAGTTGGTACTTTAGGAGGTCAAAAGTTAAAAATTTTCAATATTTTTTAAATGAGTCGGGAAAAACCCTAAAAAAATGAAGAAAAAACGGGATTTTTTACGCAAAACCAGTTTTCGACCAAATCGAAGTTTTTATTTTACTATAACTCAAAAACTAATAGATGTAAATACTTGAAAGTTTCACCAAATATTTATATTAGCGTTCTCCATACACAGTTCAATTTTCAAAGAATTTTGATTTTTTTTTAACTATTTATAGACAATTGAAATTTTTAATTTTTCTAAGTTTTATTTCATCAAATACCAATAAAAAATTTTTGGGTGGCCAGAAAATCTTGAAAATTTAATAAAAAGTTTCTTATAAGTTGCTCTTAAAGTGATAAAAAAAAATCCGAAATCGTTAGTCACAATTTTTTTTTATAAGTGCTTAAAGTTCGAATTTATACGAAATATGTCAAAATTGCCAAAATTTGCAAGTAATTTTGTGGTTGAAAAATCGTAAAATGTTTTTCTTTTATAACTAAGTTTTGAAAATTTGGTACAAGGTTCTCCATAAATTTTTCTTCAAATATCTGTAAAAAAAACTCTACCGGACCAAGACAAAAAATTTTAAGGAGTGTTTGAAATTTAAATTTTTACAAAACCGCGTTAAATAACGGTTTAGCCTCAAACGGTTTTTGATATTTGTTGTTATTCAAACAGTATAAGTCGTAAATACTTAAAAATTTAACCAGTTATTTAGATTGCCATTTTCTTTACGTGATTTGATTTTCAAAATATTTTGACTTTTTTTGAGATATTTATAGACAATTGAAATTTTCAATTTTTTTTTTATTTTTTTTTTTATAAATGTTGATAAAAAAAATTTATCTGGGACAAATTACTTGAAAATTTAATTGAAGGGTCCACATAACTTGTTCTAACTCTCATTCAAAAATTATAAAAATACATAAGCACAATTTTTTTTTATTAGCATTTGAAGTTCAAATATTGACAAAAATTCGTCAAAATCATGAATATTTTTCACTATTTGGTATTTAAAAATGTATAAATTTTTTACTATCAAAAGCTAAGATTTGAAAATTTAATACTATGTAGTCCATGAGTTAAGCTTAGAATAATTATAAAAAAGTTTGAGGATTATTCAATTTAAAAAATTTTACGAACGCATTAACATAAATAATTCTTATATAATAAAAATAGATCGAGGCTCTTCTATAGTTAGTTATTAAAATAAATATACATTTTTCAAATATTACGTGAAAAATATTAAATAAGTAGTATTGAAAACTGCGCCCCTCTTAGAACTCTTTGAATTGCGCCCCTGGCGGCCTGGCCCATGCCCTCTTGCCCTGCTCTGAATACGGCCCTGCAGGGTACTATAATACTTAAGTCTTTTTTCTGGGTATAGGTAAATAATATACAATTAAAAAATATTCAACAAAAATTATGAATATAAAGGTGTAATACTTTTAATTTTCACCTGTTTCAGCTCTGTGTAGCAATCTTCTTCATCAGTTTCTTGTAATGTATCTTTCACTTTTTTTTTTTAATGAAATATAATTATTTTTTATAATATTTTTTAGGTATGACACCACTATTACAAAGTTTCAACAAATAAGTGTATTTGTCACTGATATTGGAAGTATTTTTTTAAATACTGATTGGGGTTCAGAATTTGAATATTTTGAATGTTAACAAAATGACTCAAGTCTAAAATCGTTATTATACTTATATAAATTTGATTTTATTCATAAAAATTTAAACTTCGATATCTATTACATCGATATTTTATGATTTTAATTTTTTTTAATAAGAAATAACTAATAAGCTACGCATACTGAAAATGTTATACAATGGAATTTTACGGTATTTTTAAAGGCATTTATATCCGAGCTCTATATCATATATAATATGCTAATAATAATATACACATTATTAGCATAAAAGTATTTAATTTTTAGTACAATTAAATAATTGAATTGAATACCGCAATCGAAACTTATTCTATATTTTATTTTAATGTAGACAATTATAAAAAATAAAATTGTTATAAATAAAAGTCAATACCTAACTATAACAACAAATTTAAGTTAATGACTACAATACCGCATGAATAAGACGTCGTTTAACTTGTTCGAAGATTATTTAAGACGTGAATAATAATTATTATACACACATTATTAACATAAAAGTACTTATTTAATTATTTAATTGTTCTGAAAATTGAATAAGTTTTTTATTGATGATGAAAATATTAAAATGAATCATAACACGAGAACAAGAATGATACATATAATTTCTAGAACTGTTCGATTTAATTGTGAATACTTCGTACTACTTATGCTACGAGAGTCTATTAATGAATACTTGAAATAAGTATTTAATGATAATGTCCTAGGATGTGTATATAAACGTCAAAAGATGAAAAGCGAAACTTATTCTACTATCGTAGTACAAACGACTAACATAAATTGTGTATTCGATTCTGTTCAATAATAAATTTAAAGCAATAAGATTGCAACAATGGCTAGGGTATTGATGTTATTGTCTGTGATATTGATCAGTGTTTATGCGACGGAACAAGCATACTTTTTGCAAAAAGATTTCATTAGCCAAATCAATGAACAAGCAACTACATGGAAGGTAAGTCGTAGATTGTTTGTGTAATTTTCGACAAATATATATTTTTATATGGAATTAAAATATATTTCATAATAGTCTTAGTTTAATATCGAATAAAATTGTGCGAGAATAAAATTATATAAATATTTAATAATTTTATTAGAATTAGAATTTGTGTCTGTATACACGATAAGTAATTGATAAACTGCTTCGATTTTCAATTTCGAGAGTGACTTTGGATAGAAAATTGGTTCTAGTTTAAAAAGTTTAAAATTAAAAACACCCAGTACTATTGTTTTTAGGTAATCAAGAAAAACATACGAAAAAAAATTCAAGTGAAAACTAAATTCCCTATAAGTATTTTACACTAAAAACACAAAATCTAAAAAAATATATAAAGACAATTATTTTTTCTAAACAGTTTTAGTTCACTTATATTTAAACGATAAACAACGATGTTAATTATTTTGTAGTAATTAAAAATCTTTATTCGTACTTGTACTTATATTATATTATTATGAAATCTATTACCTAAACACAATGACATTTTTTATTTATTTTAAGATAATATACTTATATGCTATTAACTATTTTTACTATTTTTCGGTATTTACAGAATGACGTTATTACATTTTGAGTTATTTAGGATGATGAAATTTTTTATATATATATATATATATATAAATATTAAACTTACTATTATAAATTAATAACTAAATACTAATAAATAATAATATTACCTATAACAAATGCAATATTTTCGGAAAAAAATATATCAACCTGCCGTATTATCGTATTACTATAATTAAATAAATGACATTATAACCATAAATATCTAAATAACATATCATAAAATATACTTAGTAATATAAGCTGACACACCATATGCGCTTAGCATAGTGTTTTTCATATACAATTAACATATAAAATATCATTGAATTCAAATTTAACACACCATCATAGTGACCCACTCAACGTCTATAATGTACAACAGAGCGTTATTATCCACTTGCCTGGCTTTTTAATAATTGTTCATACTTATTAAAACATTTTACAATTTTAGGCAGGCGTGAACTTCGATCCAAATATTCCAGAGAAACATTTTCTAAAACTTTTGGGATCTAAAGGAGTACAAATTCCAAACAAAATTAATCATAAAATGTACAAGACCGATGACGAAGCTTACAACAACTTATTCGGCAGAATTCCAAGACACTTTGACGCGAGGAAAAAATGGCGACATTGTAAAACGATCGGAGAAGTCCGTGACCAAGGAAATTGTGGATCATGTTGGGTAAATTATTATCTGTTTAAAAGTTTTGAACATAAATTTTAAACGGATGATTTTATCAGGCAATGGCAACGAGCTCGGCGTTCGCCGACCGATTGTGTGTGGCTACAAACGGAAATTTCAATGAATTTTTATCCGCCGAAGAAATCACTTTCTGCTGTCATACATGTGGTTTCGGATGTCATGGTGGTTATCCGATAAGGGCTTGGAAACATTTTAAGACACACGGTTTAGTAACTGGAGGAAATTACAATTCCGAAGAGGTAAACAACTTGTTCGGAGAATAATAGTATTTATATGAATATTTCGCTAACTGTTCGCACGTAACTGTTCGTAGGGTTGTGAACCATACCGAGTGCCGCCTTGTCCTTATGACGAAGAAGGAAATAATACGTGTGCAGGTCAACCAATGAAATCAAATCATAGATGCGTGAGAATGTGTTACGGAGATCAGGACATCGATTACGACCAAGATCACAGATATAGTATGATTTATTTTGAAAATTGATTGCTCGTGGTTAAATGTGTTGGATTTATTTAATGTTTATAGCACGTGACTACTACTACCTAACTTACGGCAGCATTCAAAAAGACGTAATGACCTATGGACCAATCGAAGCATCGTTTGATGTATACGACGATTTTCCCAGTTACAAGTCAGGTAAAATATAAAAAATCAGTATTCACCATTATCTACTACATTTTGCGTGTGAATTTACTTTCATAAATTTGACGGGTTTTTAGGAGTTTACGAAAGATCGGAAAATGCCTCATATTTAGGAGGACATGCTGTAAAATTGATTGGTTGGGGTGAAGAATACGGAGTACCATATTGGTTGATGATGAACTCGTGGAACGAAGATTGGGGCGATCAAGGCTTATTCAAAATTCGACGAGGCACAAACGAATGCGGAGTCGATAATTCGACAACTGCTGGAGTACCAGTCACCAACTAATAAATTGTACTATTTATAGGATAATACTACCACATTTCTTTTACATTTAAATAAAATAAAATTACTTTATAACGTTTTGTTCATTTCAATTTCTCACCGGATATGATATTTTACAACAGTATAATTTTTTATAAAATATTTTACTATATACATCTCATTCCTTTTAACTCATTTTATTTACCTATATTTACCAATTCAAGATATCCTCTTAGAAAATATTAAAAATTATATACCTACGTTTTATTGTTCTGAGAAAGAGGATATGGTAATGCAAAATATTGGTCAATGATTTTTAGGTACTTGAAAATCCATCAGCCATCATTACTAAGTATATTTTATTATGATCCCTTTTTAACTTTTATTTCTATTGAAGTATTATTAACGATAAAAAAGTTGAAAACTTCACATAATATCATTGTAATATAAATTCAATCATAGTTCCGTTCAGAATTTAATAAAATTATAAAACAATTATAAAACAAATAAAAATAATATTACCATTGATAACGAATTAAATTTTCGATATCTTATAGAATAATCTTATATAATCTTCTGATCTTATATAATAAAACGTGAATAATAGTTAGTTTAGTATGTCGTAAGGTCTGTGGCACTGTGCATACGGGTCGATTATATTAATTATTATTATTATTTTTACTATCGTGATTTTTCAAACATTTTCCACTTTTCACAAGATTTTAATTGAAATTTTCCATAGTTTTTCCAACCCACTCTTTTCATATTCGCGTAATGTCCCACTTTTGAAAGCCGCACGTGTTTAATTTTTTCGCTGTTTGTGTTTTTAGTGGTTGCGATCCTAATAACGAGTACGACTGCCGACGACGGTCTAACCTAACCTAACCTAACCTAACCGACGGTCCTCCATACGTTTTTCTTAGCTTTTTATTTTCTCAAACGCCGATCGATGTACAAGTTATTTATTCTATTTTTTTGCTTAAATTTACAAGTATACTAAATTACGTAGGTCAGTACTTCTCGACGTGGGGGCTTGGTTATATGACTGGGTGGCCTTGAAATATTTATTTAATTTTTAAATAATTATTTTTTGTTTATGTATGTCTTAAGTTTTATAGAACTATGCATGTTTCAAAATTATATTAAAAAACATTTATTTTCTTTACATTTTAATAATTTATTTGTGTGAAATAGTGCATATAAATTTATTATATCATTAAGAAAAAATAATTAATGATTCTGATAGAGGAGGGCATTGACAGTTAAACATTTAATTGAAGGGGCCCTATAACAAAAAAGGTTGAGATGCACTGACGTAGAGCACTGATGTTTGATTCGAAGCCCATTTATCCATTTATCGTATTTATATTATTTTGTTGTTCTCGGTAGCTATAACAGGCTGTGCTGTATATCATATAAAAGTGTTTCTCGACGACGTTTATGTCGCATAGTACTGTACAGGGGCGGACTGGGGCAACATTTCGGCCCGGTAAATCTATATTTGACCGGCCCTTGCAATTTCTCGTCATCACAAAATATAAAAATTCAAATATACCAACGTTTTATTTAATGAGAAATGCATCACTTATTGATGCCATCACATTTTCAATTTTCTTAAAAAACAACTTAAAATTCTCAATATTTTTAGTACATTATATATAATATATTATTATTATTATCTGAAGACCTAAATAGTATAGGCTAAAAAGTATAATACAATATTACTTATTTATAATTACCAATATTATTAAATTAGTATTAACATTAGGTATAATAACACATATTGTAATACTAATGTGAAAGATATTTCAATAATTAAATATTCTTTACTTTTTTACATCTATATTTTAACATTTAATTAAATATTTTAATAGGTTAGATAAAAAAGTTTTTTTTGCATATTAGTGCATATTTTGACTTCAGAGAATATTTCAGAATATTTTAGTTTATGGTACATAATACATATTATAGAATATTTTAGCATATTTCCGTTATATTTGATATATTGGATTATATTAAAGGATATTCAGCATATATTAGACAATTATCACGGACCACCGTACTAACTTTACTCCAGAAAATTTGGAAAAATATATTATTGTACATTCCTTTAAAAACATTGTATAATATTTTTTTTTTATGTTAATATATTGCATAATATAACATAAGATATAATTATATAAATTTTAATAAATTCATAATCATAATCAATAATCATATTGGATGATACGATATTAATCCAATCCACCGTAGGTGAATTTCTTAGCCAAGTATCAATTTGCACCGGTTAAGGACTGATAGCTAGACACTCAATTACCATTTTCGTACACATTTATTTTTTTCGAATGCAAAAAAGCACCGGCCATGCGTCAACACAAACTTTTACACCGAATGATAACTTATTAATGATACTTAACTCACAATCATGGTAATCTTTATAACAATTTTAGTGACCAATTTCTAGACACCTGACTACTATTCCCTACCGAATTTCCGGTGAACCGATTTTCACTCGACAACCTCGAAGGCGCTGGAGGCGGCTTCTACAACGCCCAGAATCGAAGCACACCGACCGCTAGTTTCAACTATAAAATCAGTATCACATAACATCGTATTTATAATGTATTATATACCAAGTATCTATGTATTTATTGAACAAAATCTATATCATAATTGCGCATGAGTGTTTATTATTTAAAAGATCGAGAAAGATTAAAAATAGTATTAGTCATTAGATACATAATTTTACTAAAAAAAATAGCGATTTAACAACTCTATCTTAACCGTATTATATAATATGTTGGAGTGCAAACAAATGTCTCAGACAAAGACAACATGAAATTAATAAGGTATAAAAATATTTACTTCCTGGCATTATGATTATAATTTTCAAGCACAAACATATAAATCAACTAGATAGCCGACTACAGGATAATATTGAAGTCAACTGCCATATGCAAACAGGACAATTTTTACAAAATTGTATGATTGACAAGAATATTTAATAATAAAATGATAACAAAATAAATGTCAAAATCTCAAAATGTATAGTGTAATTTTATTATATTTTAATTTAATTTTTTTAAACATTCTATTTTATACAAATAATGAGAATAAATACATACAAGATAACATTATCGCGTACATTATACATTTCAATCTATATTATAATAAATATTATTTACAAAACAATACAGTAAAACATAGCGTTAGATAGTTTTAAGACTATTTTTGTAATAATTACTGATTACTGATTTCAAAATAAAATTAATTTAGAAAATGTATGTTTTTGCTTACCGGATTCATAATATCTGAAGAATACTTTTTTGAGAATGATTTTAACCTTAACTTTAAAAAATTTTAGTGTAATTAATAGAATCTTATGGGGCCGTTCTAGAATGAATATATTTTCACAATTTAGATTTGGAAATATATTTTTATCTGTTGAAAAAGTGACTATAACATGTTTAATTTCAAGATTTGTGATTTGAAGTGATTTAAAATTATCTGTTAAAAATAAAAACATTTTTTCTGCTACTAATATAATTAAAAACACAGATTTAGAACCAAACATAAGACCACCTCTATTTTTTAAATTTACAAACTTAGTAAATGATAAAGATTTACAATATAGTCATTTTCATTACATTTAATTAATACAGTGTTTTTACATTAAGAACAATCCAAATTAAGTTTTCTAATTAGGTAACCCACAATTTAATATAAAATGTTGTTCTTAGCATCTTGTAAAGTACTTGAGTAATTATTTGATTCAGGAATGTAAGAATTAAGAAGTTGTAATTTTTTTAATGCCTCAATGTCAATTACTTCTAACTTTACCTTTTTATAGTCATCGAATAATTTTATTGTTAAACGTATATATAAACAAATTTACTTATAATATAAATTTTTAATGACGTTTTTAAAAAAAATCAATCTGTATAACATAATATGAACTATCCTTAAGTTAAATTTATTTGAATCACATAAAGAACACTTCGTAACAACTCCGTATGAAAAAGAACTAGTTAAAAAATTCTTGTAATCACTTTACATTTAGTAGATTACATTTTGTATATTACAAATACGGTTTTGAAAACGTAGTATTATAGCTAAAATTATTAAGTTTTAGACACTTGTCCCACATTTAAATAACAATGCTTTTAGTATTTTTAAACAATCGATTTTGTACTTACACCTTGCCATAGGGCAAATGCGACTTTTTTTTTGTTTTTTATTTTTAATCATCGTAAAGAATATTTTTACAATTTTGACGGTGGATTTAGATATAACACTTTCATATTATTATATTGCAATAATAATCATCATATTTTTACGTTATTTATTTCATAAGAAATTACCAGTTTAAGTCGACTTGGTATTCAAAATGTTATTGCCATTACCTTACTTCACCTTATTTGAAATTCTGTCAGCCAACATTACCAAGTATAATTTATGATACGAGTGCTCGTGTGTTTAGTACTTTTATTTTTTATTTTTTATGTTTAGATCGAAAAAGAATTAAAATATAATTATTCAGAAGGTACATCAATTTACTGACAAAATTAACGATTTAACGATTTAATCTTTACTATAATACATGTATATTGTATAATATGTTAGAGTACAAAAAGATGTCTCATAACATGAAATTGAAAATGTGTAAAAAGATGCCAAATTAGTAGATAAACGTTGAAGGTAAAAATTACAAATAAATGATTTTATAAAAAAAAAAAATGATAAATTTTTTCTATAATTAGTACAATTTATTAGTTGATGACTGGTACTCCAGCAGTTGTCGAATTATCAACTCCGCATTCATTTGTGCCCCGTCGAATTTTGAATAAGCCTTGATCACCCCAATCTTCGTTCCACGAGTTCATCATCAACCAATATGGTACTCCGTATTCTTCACCCCAACCAATCAATTTTACAGCATGTCCTCCTAAATATGAAGCATTTTCCGATTTCACGTAAATGCCTAAAAACCGTAAAATTTATGAAAGTAAATTCACACGCAAAATGTAGTATATAATGGTGAATACTGAATACCTACTGATTTTTTATATTTTACCTGACTTATAATTGGGAAAATCATCATACACATCAAACGATGCTTCAATTGGTCCATAATTTATGACGTCTTTTTGAATACTTGAATAGCTAAGGTAGTAATAGTCCCTCGCTAAAATCATAGTTTCAACGATTACGGGCGTGTTTAACTTTATGTCATAAATTTCAAAGGTGAGCATTAACTGGTTCAAAAATTAAAGTTAAGTTAACTTAGCTTTTTTAAGCTTGTTAACTTAGATAGTTAGTTTATTATTTGACTTAATAAGTTAACTAGTTTCATTTAACGTAGATATATCTTAACTTTTATCAGTTGATTTAAAAATAAGCCATACAGTTGAATTTGTTTTTAGGCATTTTTGGTTTTTATAGTTTTACACACAAAGCCTTGTTTCAATACTACGATAATTGTAAAATTACTACAATTTCTGCTCAAGTATAATCGAAGAAATTAAAAAGAACATTTATGTGAATAACTTATTGGCAAGACTGGGTAAGTTAACTAATTATTTTAACTCTTTAGATTAAGTTAATACAGAAAAATGTAAGTTAAGTTATAGATTATCTACATTACAGTTTATTTAACAAGTTAATTTGAAAAAAAGTAACTTATCTTATTTAAAAATAAGTTACCTTCCTTTTTAGTTTTTTCATGTAAAATTAATTACATGAAAGGTCACAGGAAGCAATACGAACAAAATGTTATGAACAAATAATAATTGTCGATAACACGTCAATTAATTTATTGCTTAATAATTAATATTATGTTAAAATCATTTTGGGTTTTTTCGTTACCTAAGTTAGAAGTTACTTAAAATAAAAGTATTTCGTTAAGTAACTTAGTTAAAAGTAACTTAACTTTAACTCTTTAATTCGTTAAAGCCCAGCCTTACTTATTAGATTTTAAAAAGTAGATTAATTTTTTTAAACTGAATAGAGTTAATATATTTTTCCATATTAATTTTAAACTTAAGGAGTTAAATTCATTATTTGCTTATTAATTTTAATTCAAAGAATTTGTGTTTGAATAATAAAATAATAACTAACTTCAGTTAGTTATTATTTATTTTCATTACCTGCCCACCTTTGATAAATTTTAAAAATAAATTATACTATATCTGTGATCTTCATTAAAATCGAGATCTTTATCTCCATAACACTTTCTCTTACACCTATGATTCGATTCCATTGGTTGACCTGCACACGTATTATTTCCTTCTTCGTCATAAGGACAAGGCGGCACTCGGTATGGTTCACATCCCTAAAAATGGCTGTATGTTACTTGTGTTCCAAAAATAGGTATAATAGGTATGACCGGTAACTTGCGTCCCGTTTTAAGGACGCAAGTTGTCTGTATAATTATTATTGATATACTATCTGCGAAAATGTATTGTATAGACAGTATAGTGTCACTAAAATCGATAGTTTATCAAGTACACTGTATATAATAAATTAATTAACCTCACTATTTGTGGAATGGGGAAAGTTCAGTTTGTAGATACAATTTACCTATACCATTCGTGATTCGTGGTATATCATAATAATTAATTAAATACCTACATTATAATAACCATTAAAGCATAAATACAACAAAAAAACATTACAGAAAAAAACATTTAAAATTAGAATACTTAAAAACAAATCGAAAGTTTAAAAAAAATAACGAAATTTAAATTTTATAATAAACGTTTCATTTATACTACAATTGAAATGAACACTATAATTATTATTACCATGATAAAATGTAAAACATATGCATTTTGTACATAGATATGAATGATATGATAAAATTATGATTTTATGAAACTTGTATATTATAAATTTAAATAAATATCAATGTATTTTTGTATCGACATATTGATATCGATTATATTTTCGGGACGCGATTTGGTTATAAAAATTGATATATTGGGATGCAAATAGGCTATGACATGTTTTGAATCTTTTTTTACGAGACGCAAGTCACCTACAGATAATCATTTCTGACGCAAGTAATATGCACCGCTAAAAACGACTGACGAACAGTTAATCAAAATATGCACATAAAAACACGTTTACGAGATAGTACGATTACGTACACACATACCTCTCCGGATTTGTATTCTCCTCCGGTTACTAGACCGTGTTTTTTAAAACGTTTCCAAGCTCTTATCGGATAGCCACCGTTACATCCGTTACCACATAAATGGCAGCAAAAAGTGATTTCTTCGGCGGATAACAGTTGATTGAAATCTCCATTTGTAGCTATACACAAACGGTCAGCGAATGCTGAGCTCGTTGCCAATGCCTAATAAAATAACTCATTTAAAATGAACCTATAATTTATACATAAGCTCGTAAAAATTGTTATTTAATATACCCAACATGATCCACAGTTTCCTTGGTCTCTGACTTCTCCGATTGTTTTGCAACGTATCCATTGCTTTCTCGCATCAAATTTTATGGGAATTTCCACATACGAGCTGTAAGCGTCATCCTCGGTCTTGTACATATTATAATTAACTTTTTTTGGAATTTGTACTCCTTTAGATCCCAAAAGTCTTAAGATGTGTTCTTTTGGTGTATTCGGGTCAAAATTAACACCGGCCTAATTTATTAAATGTGTTTAAACAATTAAATTTAACTCATTAAATATTGATTTTAAGAATACTATATGATTCCGAGTGGAAATATGTCTAATAATAACTATTTAAAATATTTCCTAAATGTTAATCATTTCTTAAATATGATATATATAGTTACTATATATCTAAGTAAATGGTTTTGAACAATATAAAAATAATATTGTACATAATATATAATCGTGATTACAAGGTTAGGGTTAATTCTATAATTTAATATTTTGTGCGCAAACGATTTCCAAGTGTCATATAGAAAATTTTAAAATTTACTTAAACTTTTTGCAACCCTAATTTTATATAAACTACCCAGTTGTTTTAAAAAATAAAATTAATAAATATATTTCAAAAAATGTATTTAATTTATTAATATGATTTTTGTTATATTTTTATTACTATACTAGATAACCTAACCTATATAAACTACAATAATTAAGTATGACATGTTTCTACGAAAATAAACATGTTTTATTAATTACCTTCCATGTTGTTACCTTTTCGTTGATTTTGTTAATAAAATCTTTTTCCAAAAAATATGCTTGTTCCGTCACATAGATACTAATTAAAATAATAGACACTAAAGGTATTATCCTAACCATTATTAAAATTGTATTTCCTAAATTTATAACAAAAATAAAATAAAGTATTCACTGTATTGCACTCTGTGAGTACAATAATAATACAACAAGTTTCATTATTCAAATATTGTACTACATTTATATATTATATACATTCCATACCCTCGACATTATGTTATTAAGTATTTCTCAGAAAAAACTTTTATAAAATTGTCAAGTGTTTGTATACTAAATAATATAAATAATCTATTCAATTGAGAATTCCATAATCATTTTATAATACACTGAAAATATTAAAAATATTAAATTCCTATGAGTAAATCCCACTTGAAAATGTACGTATAAGTACAACTATTTTTTTTTTATCAAGTTTATATTAAGTTTTGATAGCGTCTAGGTTACTTGTCTCAATGTTATTATCAATTGAAAAGTTATATCAAAACCAGAATTCAACTCTTCGCATTGGAGGAGTGAGGACTATTTAAGTACTTATCGATAATAATAATATTTTACAAAAATAAAACATTTTAAATGTATTTTTGTATGTTCACGGAATGATATATTTACAGTATTTATTACCTATATTTTATTATATAAGCAAATTTATTATTAGTATCATGTTTTTCGAACGATTCAACCAATATAGGGGCCAGGATTGGTCAATTGGGACATTAGTCCCAGGCCACGTGCGAATTTTTTTGTGGTTCTACACTTACATCGTGAAAACTAGGTAGTTACATATAAAAATTTGTTTGCTAGGAGAAAATACTTGAGACAAGATTTCACATAAATTATTCTTATAGATGTCTATAAATATATACAATGCAAAATAATGATATATTTATAATACGTAGGAAACTAGGAAGTCACAGAGGTCACAGTATATTTTTATAAGCATTTAAAGTTTTAATTTTTACAAAATTTTTAAAAATCACGAAAATTTGCAAATTATTTTTCAGTTTAAAATGTATTAAATGTATAATTTTTACAGCTAAGACTTGAAAATGTAATAAAAAGTTATGTAGTTCATAATTAAACCAAAAACTTTAAAAATATATAAGCATACATTTTTAATCATTTTAAGTTAGAATTCGGACAAATTACATATTTGAATTGTGAATAACAATATTCATTATTTTATTATAAATTAAAAATATAAATAAAATGATTCACGTGGATATAAAACTTTTACGTGTTTTATATACACAATTACATTTTAAATATTTTCTACAAAAATTAATTTAACCTACTATAGTATTAAAAGTATATTTAAAATATACTAATATTAACTTAACTTCTTAAAATAAAAATTTAATTCGTTACTTTAATGTTAATTAAAAATCAATTTACTTAAATTAAAACTTAAAAGTCAAATATTAACAGAAAGCCAAATATAACTAGTCAGTTAAAAAATTAAAATTAAGTTAAATTTTTAAATTAATTTTAACCTTTTAAATATTTAATGCCAACCTTGATTTTTACATTTTAGTATTCGATTTAAAAAAAAAACTTCATACGTAAACAATACAGTATAACATAAGAATACATTTTCTTACTATATAACAGCATTTCCCAAAGTGGGTGATATCGCCCCCTTGGGGGTGTTAGTTCTATCCAAGGGAAAATGGAAGTTACAAGCTTAATTTGGGGGAATTTCATTACAAAAGGGGGGCAGTGACAGTTGCAATTATTTTGTACAATATTATGTATATTATTACATTGTAGTACAAAATTATGGTACGTGTGTAATTTTTATTTTTAGAATAATCTTTAGGTCAGACAACGGTTACAAATAATTAATCGTGGGGACTTAAGAATGCGTCTTACGACAATTGAACGTAACATCAACTAACTTTTAGCAAAACACCTGTCACATCCATCTCATTATAGGACAATTTTTTGTATTTGTACCAATACAATTATACATTATACGATATATTACAATACTTTTTTTAAGGGGGCATCTGTTGGATTTTTTTTTTTGAAGTGGGCGGAAAAGAAGAAAGTTTGGGAACCACAGCTCTATAACTATTAAATTAGAGCACATAGAACATAATATATTTAAAATCAGATATCTTTTAAAATATAATTATTATAATATTAACTAATATTTTATTTCTATAATTATCATCGCTTGGTCGTAGCAATAACCAACAAAATACTATGCAAGTATACCTATAAAAGTTTCTAATAATATTCATAGGTAGTATATGTATATTATAAACTGTACATTAATTAATTGAAAAGTAAGTAACTTCTATATGAATGTATTTTATTTTATGAAGTATTATGTTATGACTCATTTTTATTATAAATTATAAAAAAAAATAAAAAGTTATTAACAAGTAACAATTTATATTTTATTTTAATTTAAAGTTTAATAAGATCGGTAAATAATTTATATGATTATTATTTATTACACATATGTATACACATTACAAATATTTTCTTTTTATAGACTTAGTAAAAATGCTAAAATCCAAGAAAATGGGCTAAAAAAGTTATTACGGAGCCAGGCCAACCAGCAACCACTAGGGCTTAAAACATGATATTTTAATTAAAAATAATATTATTATCATACAGAGAAAAACTATAGGTGCATAAGATGTACTCAATGTTTAGCTGGTTTAGGTACTTGATTTGTAACTGAGAAAATCGTCGTACACATCAAACGATGCTTCAATTAGTCCGTAAGTCATTACGTCCTTTTGAATGATGTCATAAGTTAGGTAGTAGAAGTCACGTGCTATAATAACGATTTAATAAATCGAACACATTTAACTACGAACAATCAATTGTCAAAATCATACTGTATCTGTGATCTTGGTCAAAATCGAGGTCCAGGTTTCCATCACACTTTTCCGTGCAATTATCATTTAATTCACTTGGTGGGGTACCTGCGCATGTATGATTTCCTTGTTCGACACAAGGACAAGGAGGCACTCTGTATGGTTTACAACCCTACGAGCGACATGCGAACATGTTAATCGAAATGTTTATGCTAATAATATTCTCCAAACAAGTCATTTACCTCTCCAGATTTGTAATTTCCTTCGGTTACTAAACCGTGTGTCTTAAAACGTTTCCAAGCTCTTATCGGATAACCACCATTACATCCGTTACCACATGAATATGAATGACAGCAGAAAGTGATTTCTTCGGCGGATAACAATTCATTGAAATCTCCGTTTGTATCCACACACAATCGGTCGGCGAACGCTGAGCTCGTTGCCAATGCCTAATAAAATCTATTTTAAAATTTATGTTCAAATTTGTACACACATCAATCGATAATTTACCCAACATGATCCACAATTTCCTTGGTCAAGGACTTCTCCGATCGTGTTACAATGTCGCCATTTTTCTCTAGCGTCGAATTGCCTCGGTATTCTGCTGGATAATTTATTATAAGCTTTGTCATCTGTCTTATACATTTTATGATTAACTTTGTTTGGAATTTGCACTCCTTTAGATCCCAAAAGTTTTAGGAAATGTTCCTTTGGCGTACTTGGGTTGAAGTTCACACCGGCCTTCATTATAAAAATATTTAATAATTTTTTATTAAATAAATATTATTAAAAAAGCGGGTAAGTGGGTATCGCTCTGCTGTATATTAGGGGGTGGGGTGGACCTCGGACTATAGTAGGTTAAATTTGAATGCAATGATAGCAGGTATCATTGTATACAAAAAACGATTCTGAACGAAGATGATTTGTCAGTTTAGGATATATTATATTTAAATATTGTTATATATTCTATTTTGAAACAAATAGTATAGTTTTTATATGTTACTATAGTTACTTTATAGTATCTGTTTATTAATAAAAAAAGTATTAGGCAACATACGCATAATGAGAGTATGAAATTTAATTTAAATTTTGACATATTTCGTATAAATTCGAACTTTAAGCACTTATAAAAAAAAATTGTGACTAACGATTTCGGATTTTTTTTTATCACTTTAAGAACAACTTATAAGAAACCTTGTATTAAATTTTCAAGATTTTCTGGCAACCCAAAAATTTTTTATCGGCATTTGAAGAAAAAAAAACTTAGAAAAGTCGAAAATTTAAATTGTCTATAAGTAGCTTAAAAAAAGATCAAAATACTTTAACCGTAAATAGATAACCATAATATAAACATTTGGTGAAAATTTCAAGTATTTAAAATGATTCGTTTTTGAGTTACAGCAAAATCAAAAAATCGATTTTGTCGAAAAGTGGTTTTTCGTAAAATTGCCGTTTTTCTGTCACTTTTTTTTGTTTTTCTCGATTTTTTTGAAAACTATTTGGAAATGACGCTCCAAAGTACCAACTAGATGAATTTTCCTATTCAAAGAGGGGCTGAAGTCAAAAATCGGAGCATTATTACTGCTCCAAATGTTGTCGTCAGACACAAAAAAAAACACACATCATAGTAAAATCAATACATTCTTCACTTCGTTCAGAATCTAAAATGTAATATGTAATTATTTTATTATTACTACTAAAAATTCTTTCAAGTATTTTATTAAATATAGGTAAGTATATATTGTTACCAACACATTATCATTTATATATTAATTAAAGTTACAATTTTTATTAAGTTATTTTTAAATATTTGAGATTAGAAAGAAGATATTTTGTCAATTAAACCTAAATAATCTCTTAAATGTAATATAACTTAATAAATTTAATAATTATCCTTAATATTATTCTTACATTAAAAAATATTAAATTTATTAATAATACTTTATGACTAATGTAATGACTATTATGTAATAATTCTTTGTATAATAACTAAAGATCGGATTTTGCATATGATGCATATTTAATATATTTTTATAAGGAATTACATGCAGTAAATGGAATTACATCAATCATACCTAAATAAATAATATTACAAATTATTATTTTGTTTATTTTGAGTACAAGTGTATATTTTCCATAAAAACGCATGTTTTTACATATTACGTTTACATTTAAATTTTTTAATTTAGTTTTATAACTTTATGTATATATTCTTAAATTGTTTATATTGACTTGTACACCAACATCACTAGTTTTTATAATATCCATCATACATTCTTTTTGATTTAAATCAATTGTATTAATTTGATCAACAATACAAATGTCTTCAGAGATATTACCACCTATAATTAACAAAAAATTATTGTAAAAGTTTCCAATTTGAATCTAAAATGTATACAATTAGTTAAAATTATAAAACTTTACCTTTATTTAAACTATATTCTTTAACTGCATTTTCCACATCTAATTTTATTTTCTTTTTTAAAAATAATGGACGATCTAGGACAGATAAAGATCTTTTTTGATCTGACTGACAATCAAATTTATGTGCAATGACACCTTTTTTCAATATAAGTCTTTTTAGTCCCATTAACTTAAATTGAATATAATTTTCAAGATAATTTTCAATCTGAAAAAAAGGACAATCACTCATTTACTTTGACACTTTAAAATAAATTCTATTAATTTATTTTTGTTTTTTATAAACATAATTAAATATTGTTCTATGAAGTATTTATATAAAAAATTGTTAATACAATTTTAGAGCTTTATTAAGGCCAAGAAATAAAACTTATCTAGGAGATACTTAAAAATTGACTTTACATATTCTTTTAATCTACCTATATAAAAATATTAATTTATACTTAACATAGTTTTACAAACATCAAAATGATCTTCGCAGCAAGATAAGTGTGATTTATCAGAAACATCCTTCTTGCCATGTCTTGCAGCTTTCAACCAGTTTCTTCTCAATTTTTTGGATTCCGGCACATTTAAGAATATTTTATCTGGTGTACTTACACTTGTGTTTTTACAAAGTGGAACAAAGCAGTATTTATAAACTCTATTTTTAAGTTTGTCTGTTTCCATTGTGTAAAATTATTAAAATAAATATTAAATGACAAAAATTAAATTGTTAAAAAATAAAGTATTTAAATTAAAGCAGTAAGCACATTCAAAATCGGATATGTTGATCGTTGATGAATCATGAATACAACAGTCTACAAAATAATAATAAATAATAATATTGAGCGCGAATGCATGATGACCACACGGCGCACGGGTGATATTATAGAAATATAGAACATGCAGAGTGACGTCACAATTAAATGGCGGGAAACCCGCCGCTTTTAAAAATACATGATATCGACCCCTACTCCACAATACTCCTAAAAGTGGTCAAAATGATTTTTTTTTTGCGTCTTCAAAATTTTATTTTAAATATTAAACCAAGCAGCTTACATACTATTTCACTAAATATTTAAATACTAGTTCAGATGCTAATTCTTATCTAAATTTGGTCCACAAGTCAAAAATTGAAAATATTTTTAAAAATATAATATTACGTTTCCATAGATCATTATTACTTATTAGTTGGTAGGTAATATCGAACATTTTTATCTTATGTATTTCGTCTAACATTATCGACATATTGTCATTTGTCAATACTATAGAACATGGGTTCTCAACCTGGGGGGCGCGCCCCCCTAGGGAGGCGTGACAAAATTTCAGGGGGGGCGTGAAAATGTTGAAAAAAATAATAACCAACATTAAAGTATAGTTTGCATATAAATAATATGCATACATCAATCTTATAGTAGTGAGGGGGGGAAGCATGAACTCATAAAATAGTTTGAAAGGGGGCGTGGACCTCAAAAGGTTGAGAACACATGCTATAGAACATGAAGTGATAGGCTGACGACTGTTGTAGTTCGAAGTGTATATATTTCGGTAATAGTCAACGTATTATACAAAATTAAAAACGCATTCATTTTATGTAACATTGTTTGTGTTAGTTACTTTACAATGCCTAAGTGTCCAAGTTCAAAATTACCATCACTTAGAAAATAGATTGACACATTATTGTTACTTATTGTTTTCTCAATAATGAATAAATTGTCTATTTTTTCATAACAATAATGAAATATATTGTATATATAATATTTTAGTTTATTTTTTCCATCATTATTATTTTAATTTTATAACTGTACAATAAATAAATATTTGCTGTAATAATCAAAAATTATTTTACATATTTTGTGATTTTAATGTGCACATTTGAAACTATTTAAGTACATTTTTAAAGTTTTAAATGCATATAGATCTGGTCTTTAATAATAACAAATAAGTATATTAGTATAATTATTAAACATGGCTTTTCTAGATGCAAATATAAATAACATATGACTTACCTTCCATGTAGTTGCTTGTTCGTTGATTTTAGTAATGAAATTGTCTTGCAAAAAGTATGCTTGTTCCGTTATATAAATGCTGATTACTGTCGCACACAATAACATTAACATCCTTACCATTATTATGATTTTGTTACTTAACTTTTTTATTTAATATAATTGATTAAGAAGTCCACCGTTGCTACCTGTTGTTTGTACAATAGTAATAGAATAAGTTTTAATTTTAATCTATTAATACAAATCTTAAGATACTCAAATTAAATACTTGATTCAAGTATTTCTCAGAAAATGCTACTAATTGTATTCTAGTGTTTTCATTATAACAATAATTAATTTGTCATAATAATTATTAGGTATACGGTAAACCGTATGTCCACGGAAACAGCGTACACTTTATTACGCATTAGTCATTACGCTGTATATATTTTGCAATGCTATTTGCAAGACGCTATTCTATAAACTAATAGATCATAAATTCCTATGACTTTTATTGCAATTTAATAATGCAATATTTTTTTACTTATGTATTTTGCGCATGTACAATACATCTTCATTTTTGTAATAGCAACCCCCATTTTTTAATTAATTTTGAATCAATCAATTTTGATCTATTAACTTGTATCTAAACCTTCTAAATCCAAAATCGACAAAATTAAATATAGATAAAATTTTTAAAAAAAATGTGTTAAATTGTATATTTGTTTTTTAGTTGTACGTATTTTTTCGTTCTAATTATTATACATTTATTATAAGAGTAATACATTATTTACTATTTATAAATTTATAATATAATATAATATTTGTGAATAAGATTGTAAATAAAAATGTGTACATTCTTAAAAAAAAATGTAAATTTATAATTTTTTTTTTTTGAAAATTTAACGAAAAAATACGTACAACTACTCGTAAAATAAAAATTACAATAAAAATACTTGTATTAGTTATTGTCACAGGTTCTATTTGTATAAACAAACATTAAACATTTAAAGAATCAATAGTGAGTTAATAATCCCTTAAACTTAATTTTTGGGACTGAATATCTATGATTAGATGATTAAATTAAAAATTACTTTTTTTTATTAATACTGCAGCATGTGTAGGATACGTATACAGACTATAGGTTAATTCTTTTATCGTAGAACACTTATTATTTCAAAAGTATTAATGTTTTGAAAATAATTTTTTTTCATAATTTCCAGTCAATATAAAATAACATTAAAATAAAGCGGGTAAGTGGGTATCGCTCTGCTGTATATTAGGGGGTGGGGTGGACCTCAGACTATGGTAGGTTAAATTTGAATGCAATGATAGGTATCATTGTATAC
Organism: Schizaphis graminum; assembly: GCA_020882235.1. Classification (NCBI taxonomy): domain Eukaryota; kingdom Metazoa; phylum Arthropoda; class Insecta; order Hemiptera; family Aphididae; genus Schizaphis; species Schizaphis graminum. The sequence continues at coordinate 86,313,106 of CM037033.1, read as the reverse complement.
GAAAAACGATTCTGAACGAAGATGATTTGTCAGTCTAGGATATATTATATTTAAATGTTGTCATATATTCTATTTTGAAACAAATTCAAACATTTAAGTAAAAGTTTCAAGATCTTACGTCAACTAACATTTAATAATAACAAAAATCGAAAATTATTTTTTAGTAAAACGTTATTTTACATGTGTATTATTGATTTCAAATTAAAATTAAAACTTTAAACACTCGTAAAATTTTCTAAATTGAATAATCCTCAAATTTTTTTATAATTATTCTAAGCTTAACTTACGGACAGCATAGTATTAAATTTTCAATTCTTAGCTTTTGATAGAAAAATATTTATAAATTTTTAACTACCAAATAGTGAAAAATATTCATAATTTTGACGAATTGTTGTCAATATTTGAACTTCAAATGCTAATAAAAAAAATTGTGCCTATGTATTTTTATAATTTTTGAATCAGAGTTAGAACAAGTTATGTGGACCCTTCAATTAAATTTTCAAGTAATTTGTCCCAGCTAAATTTTTTTTATCAACATTTATAAAAAAAAATAGATTATTTCAAATGCCTATAAATAGCTCAAAAAAAGTCAAAATATTTTGAAAATCAAATCACGTAAAGAAAATGGCAATCTAAAAAACTGGTAACATTTTCAAGTACTTACGACTTATACTATTTGAATAACAACAAATATCAAAAATCGTTTGAGGCTAAACCGTTATTTAAAGGGGTTTTGTAAAAATTTAAATTTCAAACACTCCTATAAAGATGTTTCGTCTTAGTCCGGTAGAGTTTTTTTTACAGATATTTGAAGAAAAATTTATGGAGAACCTTGTACCAAATTTTCAATACTTAGATATAAAAGAAAAAATGTTTACGATTTTTCAACCACAAAATTACTTGCAAATTGATTAGTTTTTGAGTTTTAGCAAAATAAAAAAGCGGGTAAGTGGGTATCGCTCTGCTATATATTAGGGGATGGGGTGGACCTCGGACTATGGTAGGTTAAATTTGAATGCAATGATAAGTATCATTGTATACGAAAAACGATTCTGAACGAAGATGATTTGTCAGTTTAGGATATATTATATTTAAATATTGTCATATATTCTATTTTGAAACAAATAGTATAGTTTTTATATCTTACTATAGTTACTTTATAGTATCTGTTTATTAATAAAAAAAGTATTAGGCAACATACGCATAATTAGAGTATGAAATTTAATTTAAATTTTGAAATATTTCGTATAAATTCGAACTTTAAGCACTTATAAAAAAAAATTGTGGCTAACGATTTCGGATTTTTTTTTATCACTTTAAGAACAACTTATAAGAAACCTTGTATTAAATTTTCAAGATTTTCTGGCCACCCTAAAAATTTTTATCGGCATTTGAAGAAAAAAAATTAGAAAAGTCGAAAATTTCAATTGTCTATAAGTAGCTTAAAAATGGTCAAAATATTTTGACTGTAAAGAGATAACCATAATATAAACATTTGGTGAAAATTTCAAGTATTTACAATAATTCGTTTTTGAGTTACAGCAAAATCAAAAAATTGATTTTGTCGAAAAGTGGTTTTTCGTAAAATTGCCATTTTCTGTCATTTTTTTTTTGTTTTTCTCAATTTTTTTGAAAAATATTTGAAAATGTTTACTTTTGACCTTCCTAAGTACCAACTAGATGAATTTTTCTATTCAAAGAGGGGCTGAAGTCAAAAATCGGAGCATTATTACTGCTCCAAATATTGTCATCAGACACAAAAAAAAAAAATAACACACATCATTGTAAAATCAATACATTCATCACTCCGTTCAGAACCTAAAAAACAAATCATAATATTTAATTATTTTTAATATTTTTTATCGATATAATTTAAGTTTCTTACTTTTTTAAGTGAGACAAACAGACAACATACATTTTTAATTTTATAACTTATAGCAAAATATGTATTAGATTATTTTGATATATAAAAATTATATTAAAAATTACAGTGAGCAATAATAAAAAAAATAATATTTTTAACAACTAAAAACTTCAATTCGATATTTTTAAATCTTAAATTATATACTATATTTCATTTTATTTGATTCACTTAGTAAGTCACTGGTACACCACCAGTTGTCGAATTATCAACTCCGCATTCGTTTGTACCTCGTCGAATTTTGAAAGTACCATGATCACCCCAATCTTCATTCCAAGAGTTGACCATCAACCAATATGGTACTCCGTATTCTTCACCCCAACCAATCAACTTCACAGCATGTCCTCCTAAATATGTAGCATTTTCCGATTTCTCATAAACACCTGAAATCCATAAAAATAAAATTAAACTGTTTAGTAACGATAATTCGTGCCTCCAATTTTTCTTTAAGGAGATAATATATTAGTGTCCAGTGTCCACTTTTAAAGAGTCCTATATAGGCAATTTCTTAGTAAGCACAAATACACAATTTATTGGTGTGAATAATAATAATATGCGTGTAGTATTTAGTGATAATAATCAGCATATGCGATTGAAGTGCAAATGTGCCGGTAGAAAGCTCGACGCTTACGTATAATATCATCATTCTATACTCGGCAAGTATTATATTTTTCTTATAAAAAAATCGTATTTGTCTTTCAATAGGTCGAAAACGGACAAAGTTTATTGAACTATTGGTTTTATTGGCAATATATAATTAAATATTAACTTGTTTTCGTAAAAAAATACTCGTTATAGAGTTTCCTCAAAAAAATTAAACACTTGTAAAATTATTAGCCATCAATACCGATTCAATTTTACCTGATTTGTAACTGGGAAAGTCGTCATACACTTCGAACGATGCTTCAATCGGTCCATAAGTCATAACATCTTTTTGAATACTTCCATATGTGAGGTAATAATAATCTCTCGCTATAATCATGATTCAATAAAATCGAAAACGTATAAACGTAGTTATACCTGAGCAACTGTTAAAATAAATCATACTGTATCTGTGATCTTCTTCAAAGTCAATTTCTTGATCTCCGTAACACATTCTCGTGCATCTATGATTTTTTTCCATTGGCTGACCCCTACACGAGCTATTTCCATATTCATCACGAATGCACGGAGCGACTCGGTACGGCATGCAGCCCTTACAGTTAATGAATAATTAAATTAATGGTGCACATTCGTTGATTATGCTAAAAATTGTATATAAAATCTTTCTCCAATGGGATTGGCAATCGATTCAATCATACCTCTTCGGATTTATAATCTCCTCCTGTTACGATACCATGTCGCCTGAAATAACTCCAAGCTTTGATTGGGTATCCTCCGTGACAACCAAAACCACACAAATGGCAGCAAAAAGCTAATTCTTCTGCGGATAACAGTTGATTGAATTCTCCATTTGTGGCTATACACAGACGGTCGCTAAACGCTGAACTCGTTGCAAACGCCTAATGAAAGTGTAGGTACATATAATTATATCATATGTATAAATATATATTTATTTAATATGATACTATTAGTTAGGCCTATAACGTCCTTAATTTATTGTTATTCAAACGTACCCAACACGATCCACAATTTCCTTGATCACGGATTTGTCCGATCGTAATACAACGTTTCCATTCTTTTCTTGCGTCAAATTTTTTTGGAATTCTGCCAAATAGGTTTACATAAGCTTCGTCTTTTGATTTGTACATTTTAAGGTCAAGTTTATGTGCGGTTTGTACTCCTTTCGACCCCAAAAGTTTGATGATTTTTTCAATCGGTGTATTTGGATCAAAGTTAACACCGGCCTAATTGAATTATTTTAATTCAAAATAAGTTAATATATTTATCATAATTTATAAATTATAATAGATAATATTTCATAGAGATTTATTATAATTTATAATTTTATTTATTTATTTAGCGTGTGTCTGGAATAAATTAGAATAAATTAATGATATGTTTCCGTATGTAATTGCTTACTCGGTAAAAAAAAATATCGCGTTTCATAAAAAAAAACTTGTGATTTCTATTTAATTTGAAAATAATCAAATTTTGTTATAAATACATCGTTTAATGTGATATATAATAATATTATAATATCATAACAGTAGTACAAATATTTTTCTATATTTTTTATTCTATTAAGATTGGTGGAAACAATATTTTCAATCCATATGATGACATAGGTAGTAGGTACCTATTATATAATTTAAAATATATAATTCAATAATAAATTAGTATATTATAAATTAACTTACAAGTAGATAAAAAAAATGTTGATTTTAGATTCTGAGACAAAAGTTATAGTTTTACAATAATGAATGTTTTTTCGAGTTCATAACATTTTAAAACCGACAACGTTTGTTTCATTACATGCTTAAAATTTAAAATAATACGGTACCTCAAAAATATTTTTTATAATAATTTTACTATACAGTATCGAAAATACATAATATTATTTTACACAATTTTTTTATAATCGTTTAAGTTCAAGTTTTAATATTTAAACGAAAAACAGACGATTTATTCTTCAACGATGATAGTTATTTTGTTTTAATACGAAAAATTTTAATTACAATGACTTGAATCTTTTCACAGTTACAAACATACCTAGAAAATAATAATATATTTGATATAATATAATAATAATTATAAGTATGTAATAGCTAGAGGATATTCGATATTGTTGACAAAAGTTAGTTCGCACTGTCGTATAGCTAGTATATAAATGTAAATTAGTAATTACTAACCCATTGGTTTATAAATGAATGTTTATCTGTTTAATAAATTCTCTATATAACCTCAAAAACTACTGAACCGTTTGCAATGAAAGCTATATCAATAGATTACTCGACACTAATAGACTTGATCTCACGAAAATCGAATACTTTTTTATTTATTTAATTGGTTTCAGAAAGTAATAGTGTTATAATTAATTGGCATATTATAGAACAAAAAATTTTTAGTTTACTCATAAATACATTTACAATAATTGATTTTATGACTTTCAATCATGATTTGCTTTACTCTTATTTTGGACATATTATTATTAAATACAAATATCTACAAATCTTAATAACGATATTTTATTGGTATTCATTGAACTCGTCTCCAGTTTTTCATATTTATATTATAAATAAACATTTCCAGAGTTAAGAAGTAGAAAATCAAAATATTAATCATTTTAATTGTTTCTATATTATAAGGTATATATTTAAATTTAAATAAATTGAAAAACTATATAAAAATATAGATTAATTTTAATACGAGTGAAATCTATTAGGTAATACAGTAACTAGTATATTAACATAAATTAATTATAAAAGATCCCTAGAAATAGAGCTGTGTTCCTTTTAAAGTGGTTTTCGTATGTAATAATAATAATATATTTCATTGACTTCAAATTAAATATATCCATTGCGTACTCTATAATCAGGTACGTTCGATACTCAAACTTATATTACACAACCTAACTTAACCTAACCTAACCTAACCTAACCTAACTTATACTACACAAAAAAGTGACTTTCCCGGATGTTGTTTTAATTAGGTATCTTTAAGATCAAAAGTAATTGTATGTTTTAGCATTTAATTTTTTTTAAATAATTATTAAACAATAATTTTGTGAAAATTTGCTTATATAATTTTACTTTATCATAATTTAATTTGTTTAGATAAACACATAGTTTTGTTACCTTATAGCACTGACAAAATATTAATTTGAATTTCAAAATTATTCAGTATTACATATTATTTTATTTTATAAAAATTTGCTCAAAAAAAAAATAGTACAGCACAAACACGTTAAAACACGGTTTTTCTATATTTATAATTTTATCACATCACAGACCTGGGAAAACAGTCTATTCATGTGTTTGTGAGGGTATAAAAGACTTTTTTGTGTTGGAAAAAAATTGTAAAAATAAATTACATACCTAATACTGAATAATTTTGAAATTAAAATTCATATTTGACAGTGCTATTGCTATCGTGTAAAAGACCTCAAATAAATGCATTATATTTGTATCTATTAAATTATCAAATCAAAAAATGAAAAATTTTTTATTTAAAATCATGTTTAATTCATTTTTAATCTTAATGACAATCATATTTTATGGGTAATATCACTAATATTGCATAAATGTAATTTGTATTAATCGTATTATTTTTAAATGAACCAAGAAAAGCTAAGTTGTCATTTGAACACGTTGTCTAGTAAATGATTATATTACCTAGAAAAATATAAATAACTAATTAGATCAAAAGACAAAAAAAATTGATTTTTTGATTGGTCTCTTTGCAAATTTGATAAGACGTTAAGTCTTAATACTTGTGCTACTTCTTATTATTACGTGTTCCTAATCATATGAAATCTAACGAATAACACACGCCTATACCTACGTACCCAAACAGGTTTTTCTCAATTATACACTTTTATTTTGTTTTGATTTGATTATCTATACATCCATAGTAAGAATTGAAATATTAGAAAAGGTGTTGGATAGAATAATTTGATTTTAATGATTTGCGTATTTTTATCTTGAGCCGCTTGAATACTAACTGATACTTTCGAAAAGGTATTAAAATACTAATATTAGTATCCGAATAAAAACGTATTACAAATACTTATAATTACAAATCATTTAAATACAAATATATACCTATATTTGCATTATATATATTGTATATCACTATATCAGTATAGGTATTGATATTACGCTTCTACTTACCATAATATTATATTTTTACGATTTCACAAATTATATAACATCTCGGCAGACTATTTAGAGGTAAATACATCTTTACATAATATATTTCAATTAATATTAATAAAATTATTAGATTTCCATTTTTCTAAAAAATTTCAATTTAGAACCTTTGAAAAGTATGATGTATCATTTTTTTTAAATTTTAAACGTTTTTGTCAAATTTTGGTGAAAAATAATTAATAAAACAGACTTGATGGCATTTAAATACTTTACGAGTACTTAAGCGCATTATTATAATATAATATAACACCAAGTGTTATATTGTTATATAATTTGTATGTATAATTATATGCGTAAAAGAAATAAACGGTTATATCTGATTTATCAAGGCGTTAATTAATAAAAATTATTTAATAATTTGTGTAATGAAATGTTAATTAATTTTAAAATAATGTGTCTTTATTATTTAAAGTATACGTCATATCTCACCTTCCATGTTGTCGCTCTTTCGTTGATATCTTCGATGAAATCTTCTTCCAGAAAATACGCCTGTTCTGTTATGCATACGCTGAGCAAAATAACAGACAACAAAACTAATACCCTAGCCATCATACCTATTGTATTTTCTCGAAATCGATTAAATTTTTTTTTAGAGCAAATTTTCGATACAATAGTTTGAAATGCTCAACGCGTAAGTCGTTTGTTCATACAGACCGAACGTTGAACGATTAATGTTTTACATCATGTAAATATGAATATTAGTATAAGTGTATACAATGTAGATACATATAATATTTTAATCCTGCTATTTGGATACATCGAATTGAGATATGCGATATAGGTACCTATTGTATTGCTGTCGTATAAAAATGTTTCAAGGCAAAAACTCTTGAACAACAGAATCAAGTGTGTTACACTGGTTCGTACTTATAAATTATATAATTAATAATTGTTTACAGAATAGAAAATTATTTATGGGTTAAAAAAACTCAAAATTCAAGATTTCAATCATTTTTTTTATTTTTATTGCATGTTGACGTTGTAAAAGAATACTATTGGCACTTGACATTTAGTCCTAAAATGTTGATAACAATTTTGGATTTATATAAAACAATATAAATATTAATATTATCAATAGTATATTATGCTAACAGTAAAAATATCTTTCTAAAATTTAGATTTTATTTTTTACAGTTTTAGACAAGCATTAACTTGTATTCATAAATGCATATACTTACCTCTTTAAATGAGGAGGTATTTATTTAAAAAATAGTTTACACAATAATTTCCTTCTTAATTTTTTAGAAAAACGATAACAAAACTTGGGAGTGTGGTGTTTCTATTTTATCACCTCACTCTCTATACTTTTCAATTTTTAATGGAAAATACGTGAATGTTTATAATAATTATATCTTAATAGTTAATTCTATTTACGTATTATAACAACAATTCTAGTATACAGACGTACAGTCACAAAAAAATAGTGTATTGGCGATTAACTCGAGTAGGTACGACTCAAATATTACATACATATTGTCGGCCAAGTAATACTTTAACCAATACCTACATTTGATGTTAAACTGACAACTGACATGTCGTGATACAGCACACATGCAGTGTATCGTGTCATGATTAACTTACCTATACATATCTTGGTGAGATCGAATTTCTAGGTTTAGGTAATTTTATACGGTCGAACATTAAAAATGCAAAACAAGAACAATTTGTACAATTATAAATTTAGATTTAAGATCGCGGGCACTCTTATTATTATATATATTTAAATAAACATATAGTACCTATAAAGTATATTATACATTATTTAGCATGTAATATAAACAAGTCTGAAGTAGTGAAAAATTAATATTGACTTTATGTTATAAAGTCTGATAAGATTTAAGCATTATTTAGTTTCTAAGTATTTCTCACATTCCAAGTATAAAGGACAATTTTAGTTATAACTCTGTAAAATTTAATGGATATGCATATCATAAAATACATTTTTAATATTATTTATTAAGATTTGAATTATAAATACTTTTATTTAAACTTTGCACATCATATCATTTTTAATATAAAATTTGTCATGTCTCATGTGTATAATAATTATTTGTATTTAAATATATTATTAAATACCAAATAATACTTAAATATAATTGAAGTTCATAACATTTTTAAAATAATTTGTCACGAGGTTAGACTTATCTATATTTTATACAGGTACTATATACTTAGTATATTAAATAGTATAAATTGTCACTCGTCAACAGTAGTAGTAATTTGGGGCTTCTGGCTCCATTTTTACAGGGAGATGAAAAAAGTTTAAGGCGGAATGTCCTCCATACAGTGTAAAAAGTTTCCCTGTAAAAATGGAGCCAAACGCCCCAAATTACTACTACTGTCAGCATTATGAAATATGCATTTAAAAATGTCCACGTTTTGTATTTTACACAATAGGCTGTACAAAAAATATTAAATATTAATCATTTACCAATTTGGATATTGTCTGAAAGTTAATGAATATCGTCTGAAGATTACGATGTGTCCCATGTAATAATAATTGCATGTTTGGTTTGTCAATAATAATATTACAAATATGTACACGTAAATAATATTTCACTATATGGCGTAAAATATCATAATATTATAACCATGATCGTGCTTACTCAAAAAAAAACATTATCATTGCGAACCATAGTTGAGTTAGTCCTATACCATTTGGCATTTTTTCGCGAGATGATTACAAAAAAAATTAAAAAATCACAACACTTGTTCGGTTACTCCTCTTCCTTCGTCGCTCAATATTGTTTTAAATCATATACCTGTAATTTCTGTCCAGAAGGTCAGTGGCTGTCTCACAAATAATATATTTTTAATAAAATGAACGGATATGGTGTGATTTTAATGTTTTATCTATTTGCATTCACTACTGAAACAAATTTCTGATTTCGCTATCACTGTGAGGAGTGTTTACAATACAAACATATTATGAATGCTTACGATAATTATAAAAAATAAATTAATTATAAGTCACTTAAATAATAGTATATGTACATGTAACCAGTATGTTAATATTTTATAGGACGTCGATATGACGTAGATAATCGGCATATTATCTAAAAACAACAAAACGTTTGTCATTTATTGGTTTGATTTATTAAATAATATAGTTAGGTTGACCTACGTATAATATTGTAAACAACTATAAAGGACCCGATGTCAATCTTCCGAATTTATATTTATTATAATACTTAATATTTTACAAATTTTTCAAACCAAAATTTGTATACGATATAGGCATATTTAAGTTAGTATTACTGTTATAATAAATACAAAAAAAAGCGGGTAAGTGAGTATCGCTCTGCTTTACATTAGGTGGTGGGGTGAACCTCGGACTAGGGCAGGTTAAATTTGAATGCAATGATAGGTATCATTGTATAAGAAAAACGATTCTGAACGGAGATGATTTGTCAGTCTAAGATATATTATACTTAAATATTGTAATATATTCTACTTTGAAACTAATTCAAACATTTAAGTAAAAGTTTCAAGATCTTACGTTTAGTCATTTTTTAAAAATAACAAAAATCGAAAATTATTTATTAGTAAAAAGTTATTTTACACGTGTATTTTTGATTTCAAATTAAAATTAAAACTTTAAACACTCGTAACATTTTTTAAATTGAACAATCCTCAAACTTTTTTATAATTATTCTAAGTTTAACTTATGGACAGCATAGTATTAAATTTGTAATTCTTAGTTTTTGATAGTAAAATATTTATAAATTTTTAACTACCAAATAGTGAAAAATATTCATGATTTTGACGAATTTTTGTCAATATTTGAACTTCAAATGCTAATAAAAAAAAATTGTGCATATGTATTTTTATAATTTTAGAATGAGAGTTAGAACAAGTTATGTGGACCCTTCAATTAAATTTTCAAGTAATTTGTCCCAGTTAAATTTTTTTTATCAACATTTATAAAAAAATAAATAAAAAAAAAATTGAAAATTTCAATTGTCTATTAATAGCTCAAAAAAAGTCAAAATATTTTGAAAATCAAATCAGGTAAAGAAAATGGCAATCTAAATAACTGGTTAAATTTTTAAGTATTTACGACTTATACTATTTGAATAATAAGAAATATCAAAAACCGTTTGAGGCTAAACCGTTATTTAACGCGGTTTTTTAAAAATTTAAATTTCAAACTCTCATAAAATAATTTTGTCTGAATCCGGTAGAATTTTTTTTACAGATATTTGAAGAATAATGTATGGAGAACTTTGTACCAAATTTTCAAAACTTAGTTATAAAAGAAAAAAATTTTACGATTTTTCAACCACAAAATTACTTGCAAATTTTCGCAATTTTGACATATTTCGTATAAATTCGAACTTTAAGCACTTATAAAAAAAAATTGTGACTAACGATTTCGGATTTTTTTTATCACTTTAATAACAACTTATAAGAAACCTTGTATTAAATTTTCAAGATTTTCTGGCCGGCCAAAAATTTTTTATCGTTATTTTAAAAAAAAAATACTAAAAAAAATTAAAAATTTCAATTGTCTATAAATAGCTCAAAAAAGATCAAAATTCTTTGAAAATTTAACTGTGTATGGAGAACGCTAATATAAACATTTGATGAAAATTTCAAGTGTTTACATTGATTAGTTTTTGAGTTATAGCAAAATAAAAAATTCAATTTTGTCGAAAACTGGTTTTGCGTAAAAATTCCTGTTTTTCTGTCACTTTTTTTTTTGTTTTTCTCGATTTTTTTGAAAACTGTTGGAAAATGTTTACTTTTCACCTGTATAATGCACCAAGGATATCCACTGTGCCATCGGAAACCACCCCCAACTTTTGAAATTGAAGCATTATTTCGACTAGTTATGCTGTACACAGACATAAAAACAAAAACAAAACACACATCATTGTAAAATCAATACATTCATCACTCCGTTCAGAATCTAATATTAATATTATTTTGAGTTGGTTGTTTTGTAAAAAAGCGTAAAATTGTCTTTTTTTAAAACATATTGTAAATTTTGAGATATTGATGAAGAACGAAATGTATTGCGATCTGTATAATATTTTCTCTATTAATTAAAATAAACAAATTTTGTTAGTTTTACAGGACATTATCATTATTCTTGTACAGTGTACTTTTTAGGACCAAATTATATTTAAACTTGGTACATTATGAGTATTTGATAAAGACTGTTTGGCATCATAAGACATTTTCTAAGTGCGTGATAAGTGATAATTTTAGCGTGTGTGATTGTATTATAAAAATATAAAATAGATAGTAGGACACTAACACAAGCGCACAACTCACACGTTATCATTTTTTAATCGATGAGTATTGTTTTTCATTCATAAAACAGGCATGCAATGTTTGCCCGTCACGCCAACAATGCTAATAATGCGATAAAAAATTTAAAAACATGTTGAAATTTTTTATTAGCAATTTACTTGAAATCAGACATTTTTTAAAAATCCTTCGAGTTTTTTATTTTAGACTAAAATTTTAAACTGTAAGAAAAATAATACCTCGTCTGGTTTGTTGACCACTTTCAAACAATTTCCATTGTCTATGTCAACAGTATTTTTAATATTTTAACCGATTTGATACTCTATCGAAATATTTATTGTAAATCGTTACAATTTGGTTTTTGAATAACTTTAACTTAGTATAAAAATATAAAATGATTTCGTGTTGTTTAAAAATCTGAGTAGGTAAATTCCAATAATTGGGCTGGTTGCTAGTGTAGTAATAAAATATAAACTAAGAATAGTTTTATTCTATATCAAAGGATATAGATACTATAAAGATTCACAGAGAATACTAACCTTGCTTTTTAGAATTTTTAAATATAAATAGGCAGTGGCGTATTTTTAATTTTTTTGTGGGGGGGGGGTCCTAGTATTAAGTATAAGTTTATAACATTATAATAAAATACATACGAGTTAATTTAATTATGATACTTATTATTGATATTATTTATATAATATTTGAAAAAAAAATTTCTGGGGGGGGGTCGAGACCCGGGGACCCCCCCCCCCCCCCCGTAAATACGCCACTGTAAATAGGTACTTAAAATGTAAAAACAATATTTTCAAATTCAGGAGTAGTTTCGGTGTTATCAAACATTACGACAAAGGGTAATAGATATGCTTATACACATAATATAAAATATATTATTTAATATTTATTCATTTATATTTGAGGAAAAAAGTTCGATAAAATAGAAAGAATAAGTATTGTTTACTTTTTAATTGTTTTAAAAATTATAGTACTATGTAAGTTATAATAATAATAAGCTAAAAATACAAATATCAAATATCCAAAAACTGTATAGTTTTTAAGCACTTACACTTTTTTTTTAAATAATTAGATTTTTAACAACCACATTATTACAAAGTTAGTGGAGTGAGCATACTTTGTGAAACACCATATACAATACTATTACATAATAGACGGGCGTGGTGACACATTTTGCAGTATGTATCGATATATGTTCATGACATATTTATTTATGAACTTATAGTGCCCCGAATAAAAAAAACATACAAAAAGCACCGTAATAGCCGAATACCATATGCATATATATATATATATATATTGTACTAAACGAATCTAGCTTATTTATATTACTACGTATTGTATAGGTACTAGTTATTTACAAACACGCGGCGAATTTATTATAAATACGATACACAGTAAATAAATAACTTGAATTGCAAAGAGTTTGTTATATTATTTTATTTAACTATATATTATCATTACTATAATATGTTCTTACAACATAATATAGCCGACACCATATACTGTAGTTGTAGTAGATGTATTATAATATCATAAAAGCATCGGTAGCGTGCCGGTAGGTCATGCCTTCATTAATTTATATAATCAAATGCGAAGTACCTTAAGTATAAAATCAATTTTAACATTTATAACTTATAGTAGTTACACAAATAACTTATATTTTACGCTATATATATTATCATATGTGCTATACGTGACTTACATTAAAATTAATGAAATATTAAGGCAACAAAAATACTATCTGTGTACTGTATATACGAGTGTGAGTTTTCGAAATAACATTTCATTTGAACGTAATAACTAAAAACATATTATTAAACGTGGAGCCATACAAATATAAAGAAAACCCGCAAAATTAAAATAGAGCTATAACCCGAAGTCGTTACTTGAACATTTTATTCACGTATTGACTATAGTGTATAATGAACCATAAATTTTCTTCCGATTGCCACAATAAAAAAATATAGGAACCTACTAATTAGTAATTAGTAAACTTTACTTATTTTCTTAGTTATTTCGAACACAAGTTAGTCAGAGGTCACAAATTCGTAATGATATTGTTATTTGTTACGGGCAGAACTTAAAATCAATTTTTAATAATATCAATAGAATTAATAGAAATAGTTAAAAATATTCTAATAAATTGAAAGTACCTAATATCACACTAATTTTAAATCGAAATTTTAATGATATTAAACATGTATGTATAAATCTAAAACAATTAAAATCGAATATTTATATCAAAATATAATTATTGTTTTTCAGCGATGCATGTATAAAAAATCAACTTGGAATTATAAAGAAATTTAATTTAAATTTAAAATTCAATAATAACCAATAATCCTATAATATTTTTCATCAATGGACAATAAGTAATGATAAATATTTCATTTTTTAAAAATTGAAAAAACATGAAAGCGCTATTTTAAATTTAACAAAATGTATGTATATATATAAGATCTAATTAAAAAGCGGGTAAGTGAGTATCACTCTGCTGTACATTAGGGGGTGGGGTGGACCTCGGACTAGGGTAGGTTAAATTTAAATGCAATGATAGGTATCATTGTATACGAAAAACGATTCTGAACGGAGATGATTTGTCAGTCTGGGATATATTATATTTAAATATTGTCATATATTCTATTTTGAAACAAATTCAAACATTTAAGTAAAAGCTTCAAGATCTTACGTTTAGTAATTTTTTAAAAATAACAAAAATCGAAAATTATTTTTTAGTAAAACGTTATTTTACACGTGTATTTTTGATTTCAAATTAAAATTAAAACTTTAAACACACGTAAAATTTTTTAAATTGAATAATCCTCAAACTTTTTTATAATTATTCTATGCTTAACTTATGGACAGCATAGTATTAAATTTTCAATTCTTAGCTTTTGATAGTAAAATATTTATAAATTTTAAACTACCAAATAGTGAAAAATATTCATGAATTTGACGAATTTTTGTCAATATTTGAACTTCAAATGCTAATAAAAAAAAATTGTGCCTATATATTTTTATAATTTTTGAATGAGAGTTAGAACAAGTTATGTGGACCCTTCAATTAAATTTTCAAGTAATTTGTCCCAGCTTAATTTTTTTTATCAAAATTTATAAAAAAAAAAAAATAAAAAAAAATTGAAAATTTAAATTGTCTATAAATAGCTAAAAAAAAGTCAAATTGTTTTGAAAATTAAATCACGTAAAGAAAATGGCAATCTATATAACTGGTAAAATTTTCAAGTATTTACGATTTATACTGTTTGAATAACAACAAATATCAAAAATCGTTTGAGGCTAAACCGTTATTTAACGGGGTTTTGTAAAAATTTAAATTTCAAACACTCATAAAAAATTTTTGTCTGAATCTGGTAGAGTTTTTTTTATAGATAATTGAAGAAAAATGTATGGAGAACCTTGTATTAAATTTTAAAAACTTAGTTATAAAAGAAAAAAATTTTACGATTTTTCAACCACAAAATTACTTACAAATTTTCGCAATTTTGACATATTTCGTTTAAATTCGAACTTTAAGCACTTATAAAAAAAAATTGTGACTAACGATTTCAGATTTTTTTTTATCACTTTAAGAACAACTTATAATAAACCTTGTATTAAATTTTCAAGATTTTCTGGCCGGCCAAAAAAATTTTATCGTTATTTATAATAAAATACTAAAAAAAATTAAAAATTTCAATTGTCTATAAATAGCTCAAAAAAGTCAAAATTCTTTGAAAATTTAACTGTGTATAGAAAACTTTAATATAAACATTTGATGAAAATTTCAAGAGTTTACATCGATTAGTTTTATTATAATGTATATCAACATAGAAAATTAGATTAAGCTATGCTAATTAGTTATATAAGAAAATATAAGAAAAGACAAAAAGGGAATCTTAACTGATCTATGCGGTCGCTGTTTATAGAACAATACGATTTAATAAAGTTCTTTCATTTTAAATTATTGTTTCTGTTTCATTTTTGTTCATGGACGTCGAATAAGTAATAATTGGCGTGTACTGCACGTATCATTGGCATCGAGAGGGGCAAAAAATAATAATATGTCCACGTGCAAACAGTATGTGCGCATAAAATATGTGTTATTGTTATACGCTTTGAATCCATTATAACAGTGTATACTGTATAATGTTGTGCATTTATTATGTATATTTAATAGCGAACGGACAGCGGTATGTGCTGTAATCGTAATGCGAGGCGATTCAATAAAAACGTGCTTGATTCGTAATCTGAATAACACAATGCATTCAGTAGAACAACGAATCACTCTAGAAACGTTAATATTACAATATTATAATTAGGGTTAACATTCATATGTTATACGAAATGGTAAATTAAACATTTTATTTTCAAAGATATTCAAACAAATATTTTAAATTAAATCAATCATTAAATTATAGCTTTTACATAAATATCGATTGCTATAATAATACAGCAATAATTTTACCAGCAATTTTGTAAAATTCACTAGACAATACTCTTCGTCAAGACGTCAAATTTTCTTAACTTAGTACTTTCACTTAGAATTTCTGGAATTTTTTTTAATCGTTTACCTAGGTATTTAAATGTTACAATACATAGCATGCGAAAATTTGTATCTACATTCTACACAGTACACGGCGTACAATGGCGTACATACTAAAATGTTTCTTAAATTAATTTGATACGAACAGTCCATTTAGTTAGCAAAATATAATTATTTTCAACTCAGTAAAAGACAAATCGGAATTTTACAACGAGGACTGAAGAAAAAAACATGCTAATACATAGAAATCGCAATTCTAATTATAATATATAGAGACGTAATCGTCGACATTGTGATTTAAACTCTTATCGTTAATTTATCAGGTATATTAACGCTTCTATAATATTGCATAAATACTGCTTATAAGTGCATTAATTACTTACAAACATGTATCGCCACGAATAAAATAAATAGTTCAAAATTATATAAAAACCATAAACATATAATGTTATTAAAATAAGTCATAAATTCATAATCAATACGCTACATACAATCTGATGTGTATTGCAGGTACCTGTATATTAGTGTTAATATCTCGACACGATTATAATATTTATAGGAGCTGATTCAAGAAAAAACGATAAAATCGGTTTACTAGAACTCAAAATAAAAAAAAGCGGGTAAGTGAGTATTGCTCAGCTGTACATTAGGGGGTGGGGTGGACCACGGACTAGGGTAGGTTAAATATGAATGCAATGATAGGTATCATTGTATACGAAAAACGATTCTGAACGGAGATTATTTGTCAGTCTAGGATATGTTAATATATTATATTTAAATATTGTCATATATTCTATTTTGAAACAAATTCAAACATTTAAGTAAAAGCTTCAAGATCTTACGTTTAGTAATTTTTTAAAAATAACAAAAATCGAAAATTATTTTTTAGTAAAACGTTATTTTACACGTGTATTTTTGATTTCAAATTAAAATTAAAACTTTAAACACACGTAAAATTTTTTAAATTGAATAATCCTCAAACTTTTTTATAATTATTCTATGCTTAACTTATGGACAGCATAGTATTAAATTTTCAATTCTTAGCTTTTGATAGTAAAATATTTATAAATTTTAAACTACCAAATAGTGAAAAATATTCATGAATTTGACGAATTTTTGTCAATATTTGAACTTCAAATGCTAATAAAAAAAAATTGTGCCTATATATTTTTATAATTTTTGAATGAGAGTTAGAACAAGTTATGTGGACCCTTCAATTAAATTTTCAAGTAATTTGTCCCAGCTTAATTTTTTTTATCAAAATTTATAAAAAAAAAAAAATAAAAAAAAATTGAAAATTTAAATTGTCTATAAATAGCTAAAAAAAAGTCAAATTGTTTTGAAAATTAAATCACGTAAAGAAAATGGCAATCTATATAACTGGTAAAATTTTCAAGTATTTACGATTTATACTGTTTGAATAACAACAAATATCAAAAATCGTTTGAGGCTAAACCGTTATTTAACGGGGTTTTGTAAAAATTTAAATTTCAAACACTCATAAAAAATTTTTGTCTGAATCTGGTAGAGTTTTTTTTATAGATAATTGAAGAAAAATGTATGGAGAACCTTGTATTAAATTTTAAAAACTTAGTTATAAAAGAAAAAAATTTTACGATTTTTCAACCACAAAATTACTTACAAATTTTCGCAATTTTGACATATTTCGTTTAAATTCGAACTTTAAGCACTTATAAAAAAAAATTGTGACTAACGATTTCAGATTTTTTTTTATCACTTTAAGAACAACTTATAAGAAACCTTGTATTAAATTTTCAAGATTTTCTGGCCGGCCAAAAAAATTTTATCGTTATTTATAATAAAATACTAAAAAAAATTAAAAATTTCAATTGTCTATAAATAGCTCAAAAAAGTCAAAATTCTTTGAAAATTTAACTGTGTATAGAAAACTTTAATATAAACATTTGATGAAAATTTCAAGAGTTTACATCGATTAGTTTTATTATAATGTATATCAACATAGAAAATTAGATTAAGCTATGCTAATTAGTTATATAAGAAAATATAAGAAAAGACAAAAAGGGAATCTTAACTGATCTATGCGGTCGCTGTTTATAGAACAATACGATTTAATAAAGTTCTTTCATTTTAAATTATTGTTTCTGTTTCATTTTTGTTCATGGACGTCGAATAAGTAATAATTGGCGTGTACTGCACGTATCATTGGCATCGAGAGGGGCAAAAAATAATAATATGTCCACGTGCAAACAGTATGTGCGCATAAAATATGTGTTATTGTTATACGCTTTGAATCCATTATAACAGTGTATACTGTATAATGTTGTGCATTTATTATGTATATTTAATAGCGAACGGACAGCGGTATGTGCTGTAATCGTAATGCGAGGCGATTCAATAAAAACGTGCTTGATTCGTAATCTGAATAACACAATGCATTCAGTAGAACAACGAATCACTCTAGAAACGTTAATATTACAATATTATAATTAGGGTTAACATTCATATGTTATACGAAATGGTAAATTAAACATTTTATTTTCAAAGATATTCAAACAAATATTTTAAATTAAATCAATCATTAAATTATAGCTTTTACATAAATATCGATTGCTATAATAATACAGCAATAATTTTACCAGCAATTTTGTAAAATTCACTAGACAATACTCTTCGTCAAGACGTCAAATTTTCTTAACTTAGTACTTTCACTTAGAATTTCTGGAATTTTTTTTAATCGTTTACCTAGGTATTTAAATGTTACAATACATAGCATGCGAAAATTTGTATCTACATTCTACACAGTACACGGCGTACAATGGCGTACATACTAAAATGTTTCTTAAATTAATTTGATACGAACAGTCCATTTAGTTAGCAAAATATAATTATTTTCAACTCAGTAAAAGACAAATCGGAATTTTACAACGAGGACTGAAGAAAAAAACATGCTAATACATAGAAATCGCAATTCTAATTATAATATATAGAGACGTAATCGTCGACATTGTGATTTAAACTCTTATCGTTAATTTATCAGGTATATTAACGCTTCTATAATATTGCATAAATACTGCTTATAAGTGCATTAATTACTTACAAACATGTATCGCCACGAATAAAATAAATAGTTCAAAATTATATAAAAACCATAAACATATAATGTTATTAAAATAAGTCATAAATTCATAATCAATACGCTACATACAATCTGATGTGTATTGCAGGTACCTGTATATTAGTGTTAATATCTCGACACGATTATAATATTTATAGGAGCTGATTCAAGAAAAAACGATAAAATCGGTTTACTAGAACTCAAAATAAAAAAAAGCGGGTAAGTGAGTATTGCTCAGCTGTACATTAGGGGGTGGGGTGGACCACGGACTAGGGTAGGTTAAATATGAATGCAATGATAGGTATCATTGTATACGAAAAACGATTCTGAACGGAGATTATTTGTCAGTCTAGGATATGTTAATATATTATATTTAAATATTGTCATATATTCTATTTTGAAACAAATTCAAACATTTAAGTAAAAGCTTCAAGATCTTACGTTTAGTAATTTTTTAAAAATAACAAAAATCGAAAATTATTTTTTAGTAAAACGTTATTTTACACGTGTATTTTTGATTTCAAATTAAAATTAAAACTTTAAACACACGTAAAATTTTTTAAATTGAATAATCCTCAAACTTTTTTATAATTATTCTATGCTTAACTTATGGACAGCATAGTATTAAATTTTCAATTCTTAGCTTTTGATAGTAAAATATTTATAAATTTTAAACTACCAAATAGTGAAAAATATTCATGAATTTGACGAATTTTTGTCAATATTTGAACTTCAAATGCTAATAAAAAAAAATTGTGCCTATATATTTTTATAATTTTTGAATGAGAGTTAGAACAAGTTATGTGGACCCTTCAATTAAATTTTCAAGTAATTTGTCCCAGCTTAATTTTTTTTATCAAAATTTATAAAAAAAAAAAAATAAAAAAAAATTGAAAATTTAAATTGTCTATAAATAGCTAAAAAAAAGTCAAATTGTTTTGAAAATTAAATCACGTAAAGAAAATGGCAATCTATATAACTGGTAAAATTTTCAAGTATTTACGATTTATACTGTTTGAATAACAACAAATATCAAAAATCGTTTGAGGCTAAACCGTTATTTAACGGGGTTTTGTAAAAATTTAAATTTCAAACACTCATAAAAAATTTTTGTCTGAATCTGGTAGAGTTTTTTTTATAGATAATTGAAGAAAAATGTATGGAGAACCTTGTATTAAATTTTAAAAACTTAGTTATAAAAGAAAAAAATTTTACGATTTTTCAACCACAAAATTACTTACAAATTTTCGCAATTTTGACATATTTCGTTTAAATTCGAACTTTAAGCACTTATAAAAAAAAATTGTGACTAACGATTTCAGATTTTTTTTTATCACTTTAAGAACAACTTATAAGAAACCTTGTATTAAATTTTCAAGATTTTCTGGCCGGCCAAAAAAATTTTATCGTTATTTATAATAAAATACTAAAAAAAATTAAAAATTTCAATTGTCTATAAATAGCTCAAAAAAGTCAAAATTCTTTGAAAATTTAACTGTGTATAGAAAACTTTAATATAAACATTTGATGAAAATTTCAAGAGTTTACATCGATTAGTTTTATTATAATGTATATCAACATAGAAAATTAGATTAAGCTATGCTAATTAGTTATATAAGAAAATATAAGAAAAGACAAAAAGGGAATCTTAACTGATCTATGCGGTCGCTGTTTATAGAACAATACGATTTAATAAAGTTCTTTCATTTTAAATTATTGTTTCTGTTTCATTTTTGTTCATGGACGTCGAATAAGTAATAATTGGCGTGTACTGCACGTATCATTGGCATCGAGAGGGGCAAAAAATAATAATATGTCCACGTGCAAACAGTATGTGCGCATAAAATATGTGTTATTGTTATACGCTTTGAATCCATTATAACAGTGTATACTGTATAATGTTGTGCATTTATTATGTATATTTAATAGCGAACGGACAGCGGTATGTGCTGTAATCGTAATGCGAGGCGATTCAATAAAAACGTGCTTGATTCGTAATCTGAATAACACAATGCATTCAGTAGAACAACGAATCACTCTAGAAACGTTAATATTACAATATTATAATTAGGGTTAACATTCATATGTTATACGAAATGGTAAATTAAACATTTTATTTTCAAAGATATTCAAACAAATATTTTAAATTAAATCAATCATTAAATTATAGCTTTTACATAAATATCGATTGCTATAATAATACAGCAATAATTTTACCAGCAATTTTGTAAAATTCACTAGACAATACTCTTCGTCAAGACGTCAAATTTTCTTAACTTAGTACTTTCACTTAGAATTTCTGGAATTTTTTTTAATCGTTTACCTAGGTATTTAAATGTTACAATACATAGCATGCGAAAATTTGTATCTACATTCTACACAGTACACGGCGTACAATGGCGTACATACTAAAATGTTTCTTAAATTAATTTGATACGAACAGTCCATTTAGTTAGCAAAATATAATTATTTTCAACTCAGTAAAAGACAAATCGGAATTTTACAACGAGGACTGAAGAAAAAAACATGCTAATACATAGAAATCGCAATTCTAATTATAATATATAGAGACGTAATCGTCGACATTGTGATTTAAACTCTTATCGTTAATTTATCAGGTATATTAACGCTTCTATAATATTGCATAAATACTGCTTATAAGTGCATTAATTACTTACAAACATGTATCGCCACGAATAAAATAAATAGTTCAAAATTATATAAAAACCATAAACATATAATGTTATTAAAATAAGTCATAAATTCATAATCAATACGCTACATACAATCTGATGTGTATTGCAGGTACCTGTATATTAGTGTTAATATCTCGACACGATTATAATATTTATAGGAGCTGATTCAAGAAAAAACGATAAAATCGGTTTACTAGAACTCAAAATAAAAAAAAGCGGGTAAGTGAGTATTGCTCAGCTGTACATTAGGGGGTGGGGTGGACCACGGACTAGGGTAGGTTAAATATGAATGCAATGATAGGTATCATTGTATACGAAAAACGATTCTGAACGGAGATTATTTGTCAGTCTAGGATATGTTAATATATTATATTTAAATATTGTCATATATTCTATTTTGAAACAAATTCAAACATTTAAGTAAAAGCTTCAAGATCTTACGTTTAGTAATTTTTTAAAAATAACAAAAATCGAAAATTATTTTTTAGTAAAACGTTATTTTACACGTGTATTTTTGATTTCAAATTAAAATTAAAACTTTAAACACACGTAAAATTTTTTAAATTGAATAATCCTCAAACTTTTTTATAATTATTCTATGCTTAACTTATGGACAGCATAGTATTAAATTTTCAATTCTTAGCTTTTGATAGTAAAATATTTATAAATTTTAAACTACCAAATAGTGAAAAATATTCATGAATTTGACGAATTTTTGTCAATATTTGAACTTCAAATGCTAATAAAAAAAAATTGTGCCTATATATTTTTATAATTTTTGAATGAGAGTTAGAACAAGTTATGTGGACCCTTCAATTAAATTTTCAAGTAATTTGTCCCAGCTTAATTTTTTTTATCAAAATTTATAAAAAAAAAAAAATAAAAAAAAATTGAAAATTTAAATTGTCTATAAATAGCTCAAAAAAAGTCAAAATATTTTGAAAATCAAATCACGTAAAGAAAATGGCAATCTAAATAACTGGTAACATTTTCAAGTATTTACGACTTATATTATTTGAATAACAACAAATTTCAAAAACCGTTTGAGGCAAAACCGTTATTTAATGCGGTTTTGTAAAAATTTAAATTTCAATCACTCATACAATTTTTTTGTCATAGTCCGGTAGAGTTTTTTTTGCAGATAGTTGAAGAAAAATTTATGGAGAACCTTGTACCAAATTTTCAAATCTTAGTTATAAAATAAAAATTTTTACGATTTTTCAACCACAAAATTACATGCCAATTTTCGCAATTTTTACATATTTCGTATAAATTCGAACTTTAAGCACTTATAAAAAAATATTGTGACTAACGATTTCGGATTTTTTTTTATCACTTTAAGAGCAACTTATAAGAAACCTTGTATTAAATTTTCAAGATTTTCTGGTCGGCCAAAAAAATTTTATCGTTATTTAAATAAAAAATACTAAAAAAAATTAAAAATTTCAATTGTCTATAAATAGCTTAAAAAAAGTCAAAATTCTTTGAAAATTTAACTGGATATGGAGACCGCTAATGTTAACATTTTGTGAAAATTTCAAGTATTTACATCGATTAGTTTTTGAGTTATAGCTAAATAAAAAATTCGCTTTTTTTGAAAACTGTTGGAAAATGTTTACTTTTCACCTCTATAATGCACCAAGGATATCCACTTTGCCATCGAAAACCACCCTCAAAGTTTGAAATTGAAGCATTATTTCGACTAGTTATGCTGTACACAGACACAAAAAAAAACAAAAAAATAAAAAAAAACACACATCATTGTAAAATCAATACTAAAAAGTATCTAAAAAGTAGCCTAATTTTAAAAAAAATCGGTAGAAAATTGTGGATTTACATAAGGGTCGCCCATTTGATCACTTTGATTTTTGTACATTATTAAATTATTGTTTAAATAATAACTGATCCTGCATGGTATTGTCTGTGAAAAATGTATTAAAAAATGCCGGTGAACTTACTTTATGTTTTTGATAAAGTTATGTCTAATTGAAAAACTATTATTTCTGAACCGAAATAGTACTAAACGTAATGAATAACATATGGAAGGAACACATGTTTAAAATTGAGTTATAAAGATATTTTTCAAAGTTTACGTAAATTTATTTGATAGTTATATGTTTCAGGTTGATAAAATTTACATATATTTTGAATTGTAAAAATATTTTTTATACATTTTAATAATAATATGCAGCTGAGTAAATTATCTCAGACAATAGGGACAATAGACAATATTAAAATATGTTAACAATAGACTATTGTTAACATATTTTAATATGTTAAAACGGCTTGTGTAAAGATGATAAGACATCATTGTCTGAACATTCTGAAAAAACTTTACCACCCATACACAATATAAAAATCCACGAATCCAACTGTAATACATTGGAAAGTTGTGACTGTAACTCGGTTAGCATTGTCAAAAACTGTAAGTATTTAGGCATAGAAATGTGTTCTGATATGAAATGGATAAACCAGATTACATCCGTCACAAATAAACTAAAAAAAATGATATACATCATGAAAGAATTACGTGAATTATTACCTCTCAAAGACATCAGAACTATATACCTAACTTTATCCGAGTCAATAATATCGTATGACATAATCGGATGGGGTGGTGTCTATGACAATGCCTTTCTACCGCTACAGAAATGCCAAAACACTATATTCAGGGTCGCAAACAAAAAAAATGGA
Source organism: Schizaphis graminum (assembly GCA_020882235.1). Lineage (NCBI taxonomy): Eukaryota > Metazoa > Arthropoda > Insecta > Hemiptera > Aphididae > Schizaphis > Schizaphis graminum. The sequence continues at coordinate 86,288,073 of CM037033.1, read as the reverse complement.
AATACCAAACCGAAAAACTATTCGAAGACTTAATGTCCTCATTATACTCTTATACCTAAAAACAATCACCATACATCTTAAAAAACATAATCAATTGGTCTCTATAAACCATGGGGTCAACACCAGATATGCAGCTAGCAAATTTTCCTTAGATTGACCCTCAAAAACTAGTTGCCGAAAAGTTTACTATTTTTTGGGAACACAGATACTTAACTTGATGCCCATTGATATGGTTAACTTACCGCTACCCATCTACAAAAAAATAATTAACCACTGGCTACGATATGAATATGTGGGTATAATCTAAAATTGTATGTAACATACTAATTTAAAACTTGTAATATTACTGGAATTATTTATGTGATTTATTTATGAAAAACTCCTTATTTGTTTTTTAATAATGCAATATTATGTGCCTTAAAACAATAAGAATTATTTATAATCTAAGATAACCCATGGGCTTCCACACGAGTTTTTCTCAATGAGGCCCATTAATCTTCCGATATTAATTTAAATGAAAAAAAAAAAATAAATATTATACTATTACACAAACTAGTTACGGATTTTAAATAGAGAATTTTAAAATATACACAAACTATTCGTATACAAAAAATCAATGAAAAGGTAACGTAATGGAAGATAAATAATTAACATTTATTCTTGTCAAAATATGCCATACATAATTGTATAAGTATGCGGTGACATTGGGTCATAATATTATTTATGTATGTTGTATAATGTATATACATATTTTTAAATAAATTTAATAATTTTATATTCTAAAACAATACAATTAAGAAGTGCATTTTAATTATCTTTATCAATTTTATGGAAAATCGCATAAAAATTCTCGTTTTTCAGTATTTTTTTTTTTCATTATCATAGAAAATTTAAAAAGCATTTTTTATTTCTCCAAAAGGCAATTATAGACACAAAAATAAATAAATAAACACAAGTCAACAAAAAACAAACACCGTTGTAAAATCAATACATTTTTTTTCTCCGCTTAGAATCTAAAATATATATGCGTTTATACTTTATATTCGTGGTATTTTTAAAATCATCTGAGAATGTCGATTATATGGCCGATGTAATGTAAATAATAATTTTAAAGACAAAACTCCTAATAAATATAAGCCTAAACCAAATAACTGAGAGAAATAAAATCAACCAGCCTCCCATGGATACGTGAACAATGGCGGATTAACCCATAGGCAACCTAAGCACGTGCCTAGAGCACATCTTTCGGGCCACCGCCATTTTTCAGTATATTTCTACTCTTATCTAAAATCTTTTAATATTATAATAGTGTTGGGGCATAAAAATGGTAAGTCCGTCCCTGTACGTGAGGTATCACTGCCGAGCAGACTTAACACCATAATCAACAGATTAAGAATTGGTCACATCTTGTACACTCACGAACATCTAATGATTAAAAATGAACAAGGAAAATGCACCTCGTGAAACACCACAGCAGTTAAACACATGATAACCGAATGCCTTCTGACGAAAGACCCTCCAGGGATAGACTGATGCTTCTTTACAAAGTTATAGTCCATGCAAAATACCCGACCCAGAGACAACATAGATTTTTCTTAACTTTTCGAAGAGACGAGCCTGATCCGGAAAATAAGACATTTACGTATAGATTATATCGTATGTAATTAAAATAACATAAGCTTTTCAAGAATCATACTTAAAATATTATGTATATATTTTTAAATTTTAAAATGTAATATAATATTCCAAAGACGCCAATAACCTTAACAGTTGAGGCGTATATATAAATTTAAAAAAATAATTATAGTTTTAAAGTATAATATTGTAAACATGGTAAAACACCTATAAGGACGTTATCGGGATTTAATTTTTTTTTTTTAGAGAAGGGGTCAACGGTTTTCCATTAAACATTAATATGCTTTTATAAATATTGTAATTTTTGTAGATAAATGTACATTTGAAAACAAATAAAAATAATTTGTAATTCACTTGGCTTGTTTATTACTCATGCTGAACAAAAGATACTATCAGCTCTCGTCTGCTATAATCTTTATAATCTTGTGTTAAATTATTTAAAATTTTTAACATACGTTCTTGTAAGCAAAAAAAATATTCAAACATTCACTATTTATGTCGTAAATCGTCATATTATACTATTATTATTTATTATGCGTCACAATTTATCATGACCTGAAACACTAAGCAAAGTAAACTGTATAAAAATAATTTCTTGAGTGGAGGGACAAGGAAACTACCTTCTCCTTCCTAACGTTCTTTAAGACTACAATATTAAAATTGGGCAAGTAACAGATTCTTTTCAATGTCTTAATATATTAAACTTAATTTAAGTTTAAATGCATTAATAAGAAAGACTAAAAAGTTAATTTAATTTAATTGACTTCGTTAAGTTAAATTTTAATAAGAGATTTTATATATTATACAAGGTGATTCTTTAATCGAACAACACTAATTTTTTCAAGATATAAAAATACATTTTAAAAATATTTTTCTCACATAATTTCCAGTTGACATATTTTTTAATATTATTTATCATTATAATTTTTAAGTTTCTCACTTTTTTGAACGATAATATACATTTTGAAGCAAAATATTTTCAGAATATTTCGACACATAAAAATCAAAATTAGAACAAGTCGACAAGTAGTTTACGAGTTGTAAGTATTTAAAGTTTAGATGAGCGTATGGAAGAGATAGAGGGAATCCCGCAAAATATTGGTCTACAACTCAGCTCACCTAAACTTTAAATACGTATATGTATAACTCATAAACTAATCGTCCAAATTTCGATTTTCAAAATATTTCGAAAAAAATCTGCTTTAGAATATGAAATAGAAAATGTACCTATGTTGTCATTCAAAATAGTAAGAAGCTTAAAAAAATGACAGCAATAAAATATATTATTAAAAAATGTAATGTTTTATGTTATTTTCTTTCAATTGGAAATTGTGTAAGAAAAATATGTTCTAAACGTTAATGATCAATTTTTAAGTAATGATTGTTTAACGATAAAAAAATTACGCTTTAAATATTTTTATTTACAACACTTTAAAACTACTTTTATCACTAAATTCAGTTAATATTTTAAGCAATAAAAAATAGTAATTTTGTTCAAAGTAAATACTTAAAATATGACTACATTATTTAACTACTGATCAAATCATTATAAGTAGTTTTTTGATTCTGAAAGTAATAAAGAAAATATAAAAAAGTCGCACTAACTTTTTCTTAATTATTCATTGTTATTGTAACACTACTAACACTATAGGAATACTAACAAAGTATTCATATGAAATATACTTACTATATATATTTATAATTCTATATGTATACTTCACCATTGGATTTCTCTATATTCACTAGTAAAAAACTATTATCAGACAGCAATTGAAAAATAAAATTTAAAATAACTCCTACTTGAGTCATCATAAAATAAATTTTATTATTTAAATATCACAAAATAACACGAAAATTATGTTACTTGTAGACCGTGTTTTAATAGGTAATGACTAATGACTATAATGACCTTTGAACATTTCTATAATACAGAAAAATGATTGTATACAGTTGGGAGTTGATGTAATTTTAGTTTATTACTCAATTGAAAATTACTAATTTATTAGCTAATGTTTTTTTTAATGAAAAAAATTCAAAAGACTCGTCTTTTGCCCTAGGGTTTTAATAATTTATACTATACCTTTTTACGGTATCTATCATTTCCGTCATACCTATTAATTTAACAGTGTTATTTTTAATATAAAAAAAGACTAATCAATTTTATAAATTGTAATAATTGTATTCAATTTTAAATTAATTATTATTAAAAGTTATACGATTTGTTGAATTAAATTGTTATGATTGTACCAACAATGCTAGTTATTAATTTCAATTTTTCTCTTAAAACAAATTAAATAAAAGACCAGATAATTGAAATAAGACACATCGATTCCATTATACTTGTATAATTCTCATCCTTAAGCATGTCTAAAAATCAATATCGTCAAACCAAATAAAAAAAGCGGGTAAGTGAGTATCGCTCTGGTGTACATTAGGAGGTGGGGTGGACCTCGGACAAGGGTAGGTTAAATTTGAATGCAATGATAGGTATCATTGTATACGAAAAACGATTCTGAACGGAGATGATTTGTCGTCTAGGATATATTATATTTAAATATTGTCATACATTCTATTTGGAAACAAATTCACAAATTCAAACACTTAAGTAAAAGCTTCAAGATCTTACGTTTGATAATTTTTTAAAAATTACAAAAATCGAAAATTATTTATTAATAAAACGTAATTTTACACGTGTATTTTTGATTTCAAATTAAAATTAAAACTTTAAACACTCGTAAAATTTTTTAAATTGAATAATCCTCAAACTTTTTTATAATTATTCTAAGCTTAACTTATGGACAGCATAGTATTAAATTTTCAATTCTTAGTTTTTGATAGTAAAATATTTATAAATTTTTCCGTCATTTTTTTAAGGTTTTTCCCGACTCACTTAAAAATTATTGAAAATTTTTAACTTTTGACCCCCCAAAGTACCAACTAGATTCGATTTCCTTTTCAAAGAGGAGCTGAAGTCCAAAATCGAAGCATTTTTACTGTTCCAAATGTTGTCGACAGACACAAAAAAAAAACAAAAAAAAAAAAACACACATCATTGTAAAATCAATACATTCATCATTCCGTTCAGAATCTAAAAAAAAGATAAAAATCAAAAACAAATCGATTTGTATTAAATAAAATTTTTAAGCATTGTGTTTGTTATTTTTTATAACTAATTTTCCAAGTATAATTCGTATAGATGTTAATTTTTTTTCAGATTACATAAATACTTGTAAAATATATAAACACAAAAAGCAAACAGCGATCTTCCCTAGAAAAATGTAAATTTAACATGATATTAAAACATTTAACATATTATTCACAAATATACAATACACATCTATAAAATATAGATTGATCCATAAATAATAGCAAATAATGGTAAATAATGACTGATAGGAATATACTTGTGTTTGTTATATTATAATATGAGAATATGTAAATAAAATATCTTATTAGTTCGTATGCATGATAACGGCCAAAAATATTATTCATGATAGATTTAAAAATACTTATCGACTGCTTTTCACAACAATTATTTGTTTTACGATAACGTATTCGCCTCAGAAGTGAATATTATTATGTAAATACTATATACAAAATAGTTTATCGACCGTACACAAAAACAAATCTGATTAATATAATTTTTCTAAGAAAATGTAAAAATGTATTATTATTTAAATTATTTCAAAAGTTCAGTGTAAAATCAGATTCAAATAGTTTATGCACGCACAATTTATTATACATTTGTTGTATATTTCACGGTATGGTGTACACGTTAAACTTAATATTGTGTGTTGATTATTGCTATTGATTTCACATTAAACAATAATGAAAATAATAATTACTAGATGATAATTATTCTTATATAGTAAAATTCATGATAATTAGCAGTGGAATTACCGATCAATGCAACTGTTTACACTCTTGAGAGAGTGTTCACTGATGTCACACGAAAGCTTAATATTATGTTTATTTTAATTATTAATTTTTGTGAACTACCCGTGTAAACAGAAATATAATCAAAAACAGAGAGAATATCGTTTCTTGCATATCAAATAAAGGGGTTTATGGTAATATTTTAGTTGACTTCATATGCACTTAAAGTTCCTCTGTACGTTACTGATAAATATAGTGGTTAATATAAAAGCAATTTATTTAATAATAAGTTCAGTACCTACTGCACTACTGCTTATATTTTAACATATTATAATATTATGATAAAATAACTGATGGTTTTCTTAAGACTACTTATATGTTCTTGTAAAAAAAATTTAGTGAGTAAATCACTGTAATCTGTGTGTTAAATTTGAAGTCAATAATAAATCATTGCATACGAAAAACGGTTCTTAGTAAAGACTTATAGTTACTATTACTAAATTAAATTTTATGATACTATATATTCACATTTAAACTTTATTTTACTATTTATAATACGGTTAAATTAATTAATTTTTGTAGAAAACATTGCATTAATCATATTATTATTATACTAATAATTATAATACTACATAATATTATTTATTTCATATATATTATTGTTTTTAACTTTAGAGTCAATACCTAGTCATAGAACGGTGTAAGTATAAAGTATGTATGTTCATTGTTCATGGTATAAATAGCATAAATCAATTTTGATAATATCATTATGACATATTACGTATATAAAATAAAATCATATATATACGTATACATTTCAAATACAAACAAAAAATATTTTTGAATTAAAATAAAATAAACTAATTTCGTCTAGATTTAAACTTAACAATATGTCTACAAAAAAAATTGTGTTTTTTATTTTTCAGATTATCTTTTAACATTAAATACGAGCTTATTATGGCTTTTCAATTACAAAATAATTTTCAAATATACGAATTTTGTCAACATTTTTAAATTTTAAATAGGTACTTGTTAAAAAAAATCGTACCTATGTATTTTGAATATTTTTAAATAGCTATAATAACATTTTCTTATAGACTTTGTATTGCACGTTAAGAATTTTAATTTAGGGAACTGTTTTTTTATTTACATAAATAAAAAAACATTTAAAAAAAGTTATATACCTTAGGTTATATTACGTATTATAAAACATGCATTGTATAGACAATTTTAATATAAACAGTTTGTACATATTTCAATTATCTATGATTGTTTATTTTTAAATTATTGCAATTAAATAAGATAACTGAATTCGTCGTAAACTAAACATAAAATTTTCCTTGTTTCTTATATTTTTGTTGTTTTCAATTGTTAAGAAAAGTACAAAGAATTGTTAATTTTATCTGTCTGCAAATACCAACTTTATTCAATTTCCTACCAGTAAAGATATTTATGTTGAAAATTGAGGTATTTTTCTACTAGATATCGTGTATTTTAATAAAAAAATAACACACACACACACACACACATCGTTATAAAATCAATTTTACAGTTCTAAGTAAACTTCTAGTTTCGTTAAATCTTTATTATTCCATAATACACATAACTTTGTCCTCTTAACACTCCAGAGCACATAATTTATAATAAATTTAGATTTTTACTAAATTCATTAAAATATAAAATCAACTACAGCGTAAAAACTAAATATCGACACAGTAAATGTAAAATTAAACTATAAATAGGTCATGAATTTAAAAAAAACTATTGAAGACCCGTTGTGTATACTGCAAGTTTCAAGTGTTGAAGTGTGTATGTACCGTAGATTGGTGTGAATGGGTTCATAAAACAAACACCTTAAAATTAGTCAAAAAATTCTAAGAAACTTATTAGAAAATGATTATATACGTAATGGTAAAAAGAATTAAGTGTCGATTAATTACTAAAATCAACCAAAATCAATTGAGAATATGTTGTTATTTTACTTTGAATGTTACACAGTTTCACCAAAAGATTTTTGTTTAAAAAAATAAATACCTAACTTTTTTTTAAATTCCAGTTAAATAACTTTTAACGAAGGTTTTATTAAATTTTTAAACAGTAGCTATTACAATACATTAAAAATTATATGAATTTTTAACTAAATAATAATTTACACATTTTCGTTATTTTTATAATTTTGTTAAATACCATCAATTTTTAACTTTAAACGTTTATAAAAAAATGTTCATTATACGACAAATATTGTGTCTATATTATAATATATTATATTTAATTTTTATTTAATTAAAAAAAATCATACAAAAATAATGATTAACTGCTTAAACAAAATTATATTATAAAATTATTTTATTTTGAAGTAATAGGTAGTATCTATTCATTTTCTAATTTCTTTTGTAGTCATTAAACGTATTAAATAGGTAAATAATAGACAAGGTGGAATAGTTAGATTTATAGACTTACAAGTTTTACATTAACTTATAGTATGTTAATGTTAAATCGCATATCTACTGCAGAGTAATCAATAAGAACAAAATTTTAAATAATAAAATTAATTTTAATTAAACATAAAATATGCAGTATGACAGCACTGCTCTTATTTTATTAGATAGCTACTACAATTAGTTAGTCACTGGTACACCACCAGTCATTGAACTATCGATATTACATTCGTTTGTGCCTCGTTGAATTTTGAAAAGACCTTTATCACCCCATTGTGGGTTCCACGAATTGACCATTAACCAATATGGGATTCCTTCTTCTTCACCCCAACCGATCAATTTCACGGCGTGTCCTCCCAAGTATGTAGCATTTTCTGATTTTACGTAAACACCTAGAAACAATCGTCAAATCAAAATTAAAAGTACGGTTAGAATAAAATTATAAAAATTATAAATGACAATAGTATATTATTAGTTTACCCGACTTGTAGCTGGGAAAATCGTCATATACATCAAATGATGCTTCAATTGGCCCGTAAATCAAAACGTCCTTTTGGATGCTGCCGTAAGTTAGATAGTAGTAATCACGTGCTATATGAAAATTATTCAATAAATTAAACACATTATTGACTGTACCTACATTTTAACGTTCGTAAAAATAAATCATACTATATCTGTGATCTTGATCAAAATCGAGATCTTGATCTCCGTAACACATTCTCGTGCATCTGTGATTTTTTTCCATTGGTTTACCAGCGCATGTATTATTGCCGTCTTTGTCAAGTGGGCAGGGTGGAACTCGGTATGGTTCACATCCCTAGAATAAGTATACGTTACATAACAATCAATTTAAATCGTTACACTTGATTACTTCAAGTCGAAAATTGGACTTGATTGTTGTGACGATTTCAATAACCACAAAATAACTAAAAAATGTATCATAAACCATGTATTTATACTTTCTGCAAGTATAGCATTCCACCACTTAGCCAAACATAATGTCATGTTAGTATAATACAAATATGGCTGGGATTTCGATATAATTTTCAAAGGTTGCTGTACGATGCTCGCCCGGTCACAAACCCGTATCGTGTACTTTTGAATTTATTTTGCATTTTTTGATTTTAACATCATTTTTTTTTTTTGCATAACAAACAAAAAAGTATGTACAAAATAGTTTAAAAAATATATAAGTAAATAATTGTATTTTCAAATTAAAAAAAGCGGGTAAGTGATTATCGCTCTGCTGTACATTAGGGGGTGGGATGGACCTCGGACTAGGGTAGGTTAAATTTGAATGCAATGATAGGTATCATTGTATATGAAAAACGATTCTGAACGAAGATGATTTGTCAGTCTGGGATATATTATACTTAAATATTGTCATACATTCTATTTTGAAACAAATTCAAACATTTAAGTAAAAGCTTCAAGATCTTACGTTTAATAATTTTTTAAAAAAAAACAAAAATCGAAAATTATTTATTAGTAAAACGTTATTTTACACGTGTATTTTTGATTTCAAATTAAAATTAAAATTTTAAACACACGTAAAATTTTTTGAATTGAACAATCCTCAAAGTTTTTTATAATTGTTCTAAGCTTAACTTATGGACAGCATAGTATTAAATTTTCAATTCTTAGCTTTTGATAGAAAAATATTTATAAATTTTTAACTACCAAATAGTGAAAAATATTCATGATTTTGACGAATTGTTGTCAATATTTGAACTTCAAATGTTAATAAAAAAAAATTGTGCCTATGTATTTTTATAATTTTTGAATGAGAGTTAGAACAAGTTTTTTGGACCCTTAAATTAAATTTTCAAGTAATTTGTCCCAGTTAAATTTTTTTTATCAACATTTATAAAAAAAAAAATAAAAAAAAATTGATTATTTCAAATGCCTATAAATAGCTCAAAAAAGTCAAAATGTTTTGAAAATCAAATCACGTAAAGAAAATGGCACAAAAAAAACACACATCATTGTAAAATCAATACATTCATCACTCCGTTCAGAATCTAAAAATCCAAGTTGAAATTTGGCCTATGGAAAAATTATTTTAATTACTTTTATTTCAATTTAATTAATTTAATCAAATATTATTTATTAAAAATAAAAACAATTAACTTACATTTTGCTGATGCATTAATTAGAATTTTTGTGACATTTAACAATTTTTTTAAGGCATTTTTTAGGGTTTTATAGAGCATTACATTCCCAGCTCTAATCATAAATATTAAAAATGATATGGTATCATAATAATGGAAGGAAATTGTGGGGATTAGTAGAATTATTACCTCTAAAAGATTTAAATCCTAGTACTTACTACTTATCCTTCTAAAACTCCAATTTTTCGTAAATAATGGTTAGACTAATTTTTAAACGTTTTTCTTAAAAATCTTTCGTTGTTTGTTCAAGTACTAGGTATTGTTTAAATATTCGTGCAATTTAAATTGTCTAAATCCTTAAAACGTAAATTATACAACTTTACCATCATACTCAGACACATTCACTAAATCTATGCAATTGCTTAGTATGTCCTTAGCTAACTTGTGACCGTGTACATGTGTACATGTCGTTTATTATATAGTATAGGTAGTACTTTAGTAATATACACATCAATGACATCATTATCATTTATCACTAATTATTGTACAATAAAATATCAACAAGTCTGATACAATATTTTAGTGTTATGTAACATATAGTTCTATATCTCGGTTGTTATTTCTCATTGGCCAACAAAACCACCTCAGTAAATTATATCAAATATTGGGTAAATGATAAATGTGCACAAAATCATCATTGAAAATAAAAGTACTATAATGCACAGAGAATAATATGTACCTATTATTTATCCGAATTGATCGCTACGTTATATAATATTACCTCTCCAGATTTATAATTTCCTCCCGTGACCAGACCATGTTTACTGAAATATTCCCAGGCTTTAATTGGGTTTCCTCCGTGACATCCGAAACCACACTTGTGACAACAAAACGTTATCTCTTCGGCGGACAACAGTTCATTGAAATCTCCGTCTGTAGCTATACACAAACGGTCAGCAAACGCTGAGCTAGTTCCGAACGCCTATGGATATAAATATAGAATGTCATAAATGTGTTAAATTGATTTTACGATTTTTATCCGCAGACAAAACTGCCGATAAACGCACCCAGCAAGAACCACAGTGTCCTTGGTCGCGAACTTCTCCAATTGTACGGCAGTGTCTCCACTTTTTCCTTGCGTCGAATTTTCTTGGGATCCAAATATTTTCGTAAGCGTCGTCGTGCGTTTTGAATAGGTCGATACTCGCCTTCTTGGCAGATTCCACCCCCGTAGATCCCAACAATTTAATGATGTCTTCTTTTGGTGTCTTTGGGTCGAAGTTCATACCAGCCTAATAAACATTAATCGAGCATTAGTATTGATCATAATATATTACCTTTTATTTATTTTATAATATATCATCGTTCAATTTCGTGAAAACTAGACATGATAACTTTTCAAAATAACAAAGTAGGTGCAATAAATTATATACAATGATATAAAATATTTAAATAGCTTTATCGGAGTATTTTCATATACTTTTTATTTTTTGTTTAAAATGATATTTACAATCTTTACTACTAAGCATAATAATCAATTATTAATATTAATATATATAAAACAATGATTGAGATGAAAAAAGAGACTATGAAACGCTAACTTAATATTCCAATAAATTCATAGTTGAAAACCTTAATAAAAAGCGGGTCATTATTAATGTGTGGTTAATTTATAATATAATAAAATAAAGAATTATAATTTATTAAACATTTTAATAGAATACCACACCACAAAGTGAGTTATAAGAGCATAAAATATAGCAGTTTATTTATATGCATAACTAAAATAAAAATATAGAAAAAGACCGACACCTCAAATAACAGACAGTAACAAAAAAATCTAGTATGACATCCTCTTGTGTGATGCACTGAAATTTACACTAGTCTATACAGTAAACTCATTGCTAACCTCTCACCCTCCTGATTAGAATTTATCCAAACCATGCTAATGCATTAATTGTACGGTGGTAAACATTTCAACATTGAAATTGTTTAAGTCGTCCACAACAATTGAGTCAATAATTTATAACATTTTAAGTACACTTTATAATTTAAAATGTATACATTATAACAATAATACGTAATCAATCAAACTAATTAGACATTTATCAAAAAAATATATAACTTTAGAACTAGAATTATTTTATTAAATGGTTTGGTTTTACAATGATTTTGTGTAGGGTGTCATAAAATAATATTATTAAAAAATACAAATCATATCGTGAGGCTTATATTAGTGACTTTGATTTACTCGGGCTAAGGCCTATCTTGGTTTTATTCTAGTGACACTGACACACTGTGGATGTATAGCCAATTAAAATAATTCGTTTAACAAAATAAAAGATAAATATTTTATAAAATATTGAGTGTTATTTGGTAATTTTTAAGTTAAACATTTTTTCATGGACATGGTGGTCTTATATTATAAACACAAAAAGTAGCGTAGTATTGAGGAGGAAAATTATGAGCAAAAATATGACAAATTTAAAATTAAATTGCACCCCTATCACCATATATCTACTAATCTACATATACTATGTAACAATGACATATAGTATTAGCATACTAATATTTACGTTATATTATCATATAGATACCTTCCAGGTTGTCGCTCCTTCGTTGATCATGTCAATGTAATTTTTCTCCAAGAAATATGCTTGTTCAGTCTGATACACACTGAAAAATACTACGGACAACAAAATTATTAGCCGAGCCATTTTTTCTGTTTGACTGGAAAATAATCGTATAAGGAAAAAATGAACTAAAAAGAGCCTGTTGCGACAGTTACAACAGGAACCATTGAATTTAATGTGCCCAATTTCTGTCTATTTATACTAGACGAATATTGTGTCAAGTAGGTTTTCAAGCTCTTTAAGATTATTGAGTGTTCATATAATAAATAACAAAAACTGTTATCAAGTTATCGAATATTTGATTTAAAATAATAATAAAATAAATAATGTATAATTAAATAAATATATTAACCTTTTTAAATTTCATTTCGTTTTAACACTTAAAATTTAGTCTTGATTGTGTTTGCATTATATAATATAGGTACCTATCAATAATTATTATCAGACTGCTGTATTCATAAGTATATTAATAATTTAATGAAATATTACGATTGATATAGACTACAGTGAAGTTATTATTTATTTTTAAATGTGTTTCAATAATATTCTAATTACGGCAATTAAATAATTTGTATACAATTAAAGAACAAACGATAACCACCTAAAACGGTGTCTACCGCCTATCTCTGATATAAATATTTCTATATAAAATGTTATATAACATAATAGAATATAATAAACCTGTAATGCGCATTAAACATTATAATAAAATATACTTAAATACTTAATCAATACATTTTCTATTTATTCAATTAATAAATGAGTGGTTATTACAAATATTTGCAAAAAAAAAAATTGGAAATCCATATCACAAATCGACTTAAAATTCATTTTATAAAAAATATATTGTATAGGTACGTTAGTTCATTTATAAAAGCTGTCGTTATCCTTTTAATTTTACTATTAATAAAATAAATACATAACACAAAAAGTATTTTTGATATAACATAATAAATACTACCTATTAACTTTTTAAAATCAAATTTTGTATACAACACAATTTAAATTTGTAACATTTAAACCAAATGGAAATTATATTTGATGTAAATTTTACTCATCGAGTAAGTATTACTATTATTATTAACCCTGTATAAGTATATAATACTAACTTAGAGTATTGGTGTTTAGGGGTGTATCAGGGGGCATTTTCCTTGAGAGTCAAAATTCTGAGTACCATGAAAGGACGCTAGTGCTCAAGGTTGAAAGTACCTACCTAATAACAAAATTTTTTAAATAAATCTGTTATAAGTCCCGTTTAAGGACATTAAAATATGAAAAAATTTTATGGGCTATTTATAGTATTATGCTACGTCACCTAGCATCTCGTAATTTTGTCTATGCAGTTAAATTTCAATGGAAAATACTAAATAGACACCACAACCTAACCTATGTGCGATGCTATATTAATAAATATGCCTCTGATTTTAACTAATGGACATCGGAACATCGCTGCAGAAGTTATTGAAAAAATTCAATACAAAGAAAAGAGTGGGCGAATGAGTGCCAATTTTCTGTGAAAAAGGTGTCGACTGTGTGAAGTGAATCACTGTTATAGTTATGTTAAATTTGAATTATAAATCCTTTAAGATATCATTGCTGTCATTTGAAAAACGCTTCTGAACGGAGACAGCCTGTTAGCCTACATCACTAAGTATATTTTATGATTTTGGTATTAAAGTGATTTAATTTATTATTAGTATTATAATGGTAGGTTTGTTAAATACAAAAACATTGCATTTATTATATTATTAGAGTTTAATTATTATAATATGATATTATTGTTACAATTTTAAAAATGTTATGCAAGGTTCACTGTAAGTGAATAATATAATATATATATATATATATTTAAATATAATAATATAATAATAAATAAATAAAATGCATTGATATTATTTTTTTACAAACGCTTAAAATTCAAATCTTAATGAACTTTATATTAAACTTGAATATTTATAAAAGATAATCCTGTTAGTCACTTTGATATAATTTAAAAAATTCTAATCATAGGGATTTGAAACATTACATTATTTACTATAGAAAATATCGATATCAAAATATCCAGATTAAATGTATTCAATTTATATAATCCACAAATCTCTTCACAAACATTTCTACGGTATTGACTTATAAGTTGTAAGAAAAAATAGTGTAAACTATATCACGTACTACTAATGTCTAATAATTAATAGTATAATTTAATTATAAAATATAGTCTAATACATCATCGCTACTTAAAATTATTATTGGATTCATATTGATCATATAAACCAGATCCATTACAGAGATACTTCATAGATTTTAATAAATTGAAAATTTTTATTTCACTATTTAGTATTTACAGATATTTAAAATTTACGAAATTGTCAAATGTTTTATTCTCATAAATATTTAACATACATAATCAAAAGTGTACTCAATAGACCTAAGGATAATTATTCTTCTGCCCACCAATGTAACAATCATTATTTTCCAACTAATAATTAAGAAAATATTAACTCTATTTTAACACGTTAATTTAATTTACTACCACCCTGAAGGGGCGTCATTTGCCTTGTTGCGTAATATACGAATGTTGACCTAAATTATTATGAGTTAAATTTCCATACACTAATGCGTCCTATCAAATTAAGGATAGTTATTTATTTATAAAAAAAATTATTCCCCATTTTAATATTTAATCTATTATTTCTATAAGTACACGTAAATCGTAATTTGTATCGTTGTTGATGTGGTTCACTTTTGCCATTAGTTTATCGGTCCGTGCGTAAAAACAGCAATCAATAATACATTTATAAAATAGGCTTATATAAATGTTTTTGGGTCTATTTTAAAATTGAAGTATTTGATCAATTAAAACACAACTGTTTTGATACAATTTATTTGTTTTAAATATTAGTAAATAAAAATGAGAGTGAAAAAATGATTTTTTTATAGTTAATAGTTTTGTAATCTAAACATACTTATTGGTCTGATTAATATTTTATTTTTGCGTGCTATTAATTTGGTGAACCTATCAAATAACTAAAATGACGACCATGCCACCGCTTTAAAAATACAATATACGATTTTCCTTAAAATAAGATACAAGTCTATTGCACCCTGCACTATCTGGGCACTCGCTATGCATTTTTTTAAATTAAATAAGTTATAGATAGGCATAACTTATTAATAAGTTATAAAAATGATGTACATAAATTGTTAAATTAATTTTTATTGGTAAATTAGTTTTAAATAACTTCCTAATATTTATATTATTTGAATTATAAAATACGAATATTGGCGCAAAGTGCATTTTGTTTTTTACACATCTTTACTACTATCTATTGCAACCTCTTAAAATTAACCCTAACTAAACCATCGACTATAAATATTAAACAGTTAATTTAGTCTGAATTAACATATACTAAATTCACTTTTTTATCACTTAAGTATCAATTACAGAAAACTTGAAAGATGAAGATAACTATATAGGTAGTAGGTACTTTATGAATATGATATACCTATATAGACATATACTCATAAAAATTAATAATATTTTTCGTGGAGTGTCGTATAATACTAATTGTAATGAAATTATCATTGCTTAATTTACTGGAAATATGGGTCAAGTGAGATGGCCATTAGATGCAATTATTCTCCATTAAATTTCAATGTAATATTTACCTGTATAATATATTTTCCATTTATCATCGTTATAACTTATGATATTAAATTACAAAGCGTTTATTTTAATTTAAACATAATAATAAAAAATGAATCTATCGGGAAGTATTAAGACGGTATAGTATGGTAGCGTGTCACACTGCCACCTAATTATACGCACGACGAATCGAAATTATTATTACATATCTATAAAATAATAATATATCCATGGTAATAATTAATAATTTTACTACGCTATACGTGTATGTATAATAAATTGTTTGATGTTTAATTTAAAATGTAAAGCCCGACTACAACAAAGCTCTGATAAATTGATCATCTTGACTTCAGGGTAAAATTATTCATATTTACTTAAACAATTTCCGTTTGTAAATTGGTTTTCGATATTAATTATAATAAATAAGAGTGGACGCTATTGCTGATCGTGTGTAAGAAAAATATACAAAGCTATATAATGTTGTCTAAAATTAAAAAATAAATAAATAATTTTAGTAGTTTAATTATTTATCTTATTTGACAATATTTTAATAAAACAGTTTTAGAAACAACATATTTTAGATTCCAAGCAGAACGATGATTTTATTGGTTTTACAATGATTTGAAGTTGAAGATAATTTGTAGTATAGAAAATATAGTTCAGTTCTATAAAATACCATTCTTGTCAAATCTAGTATAATTCAAAAGGAACAAAAAAAAATTCCCAGTAGATACTATTTTTAAAATAATTGATAAAAACAAAAATAAAACAAAGGAAGACCATAATTTTTACACAAAACCAGTTTTTAACAAAATCGATTTTGTTTTATGATATTATTATTTACTAAAGTTTAAAAGCAATACAAATTATATAATATAATATTTATTATAATATTCAATTTAAATTGTTCACTAATTTTTAGTATTAGCATTTTCTAAATATGATAATTAATTTTTAAAATATTTTGGCTCATTTTGTCCTATTTATTTATGAGATTTTTTTTTCTATAAATGATAAAAAGCAAAAATAATGTATGTTGTATGTATACTGAATAGTCGAGACAGTCGAAACAAATTAAACAAAAAATCGACCCTTGTGCATTATTATATGAACTGTTCTTCATAAACTTTTGGGGCAGTAAAAATGGGGAAGATTTCTGATAGCAAAGTGGATCTAGTAAGTACTTTAACATTCAAAAGTAAAAAATTTAAAATACTATATTTTATAATCGATAAAACAAAAAAAAATTAAGCAAAAACGTGAAATTTTATGCAAATTTGATTTTCGACCAACTTGATTTTGTTTTTTTATCAATAAATTTCAACTAAAAATTATCTACTAGATATTTTAAATTTAATACAAAACAATTTTATAAGTCATAAATTTTTCAATTAAAAATATTGAAAATGTATAATCACAATGTTTTTTATAAACGTTTAGATTTTATAAAATGATAAAATTCATAAATATCTCAAAAATGTACAAATTATTTTGTAGTTAGAATTTATATTTTCATACCTAAGATTTGATAATTTATACAAATAATAAAAATCTATCAAAAATTCAAATTAATTGTTTATGAACATTTCAAGTTCAAATTTTTACGACATTTAAACGTAAAATAACTATTTCTCCTCAAACAATTTTTGATATTTTATTGTATTTAAAAATTATCGTATTCATTAATAATTATACCTTTCATATCATAACATTTTCAAAACATTTAAATTCTTTTTGAGCTATATATAAGTAAAAGAAATTTTCAATTAATTTTAGTTTTTTTTCTATACATTTCAATAAAAAATTATTCGATGGGTCAAAAATCTTGAAATTTTATTACAAGATTCCACACAAATTTTTCAAATTTCTGTTTAAAAATATAAATACAAAATACGTTAAAATTGTAAAAAAAAAAAAAAGCGAGTAAGTGAGTATCGCTCTGCTGTACATTAGGGGGTGAGGTGGACCTCAGACTAAGGTAGGTTAAATTTGAATGCAATGATAGGTATCATTGTATACGAAAAACGATTCTGGACGAAGATGATTTGTCAGTCTAGGATATATTATATTTAAATATTGTCATACATTCTATTTGGAAACAAATTCACAAATTCAAACACTTAAAGCTTCAAGATCTTACGTTTGATAATTTTTTAAAAATAACAAAAATCGAAAATTATTTATTAGTAAAACGTAATTTTACACGCGTATTTTTGATTTCAAATTAAAATTAAAACTTTAAACACTCGTAAAATTTTTAAATTGAAAAATCTTCAAACTTTTTTATAATTATTCTAAGCTTAACTTATAGAAAGCATAGTATTAAATTTTCAATTCTTAGCTTTTGATAGTAAAATATTTATAAGTTTTTAACTACCAAATAGTGAAAAATATTCATGATTTTGACGAATTTTTGTCAATATTTCAACTTCAAATGCTAATAAAAAAAAATCGTGCCTATGTATTTTTATAATTTTTGAATGAGAGTTAGAACAAGTTATGTGGACCTTTAAATTAAATTTTCAAGTAATTTGTCCCAGCTGAATTTTTTTTATCAACATTTATAAAAATAAGCGGGTAAGTGAGTATCGCTCTGCTGTACATTAGGGGGTGGGGTGGACATCGGACTAGGGTAGGTTAAATTTGAATGCAATGATAGGTATCATTGTATACGAAAAACGATTCTGAACGGAGATGATTTGTCAGTCTAGGATATATTATATTTAAATATTGTCATATATTCTATTTTGAAACAAATAGTATAGTTACTATATTATGTTACTATAGTTACTTTATAATATCTGTTTATTAATAAAAAAAATATTTGACAACATACACATAATGAGAGTATGAACTTTAATTTAAATTTTGACATATATCGTATAAATTAGAACTTTAAGCACTTATAAAAAAAAATTGTGACTAACGATTTTGGATTTTTTTTTATCACTATAAGAAAAACTTATAAGAAACCTTGTATTAAATTTTCAAGATTTTCTGGCCACCCAAAAATTTCAATTGTCTATAAGTAGCTTAAAGATGGTCAAAATATTTTGAAAATTTAACTGTAAAAAGATAACCATAATATAAACATTTGGTGAAAATTTCAAGTATTTACAAAAATTCGTTTTTGAGTTACAGCTAAATCAAAAAAACGATTTTGTCGAAAAGTGGTTTTTCGTAAAATTGCCATTTTTCTGTCATTTTTTTTTTGTTTTTCTCGATTTTTTTGAAAACTATTTGAAAATTTTAATTTTGACCCCCCCCCCCCCCCCCCCAAAGTACCAACTAGATTCAATTTCCTATTTAAAGAGGGGCTGAAGTTAAAAATCGGAGCATTATTACTGCTCCAAAAGTTGTCGTCAGACACAAAAAAAAAAAAAAAACACACATCATAGTAAAAGCAATACATTCATCACTCCGTTCAGAATCTAAAAAATAGATTATTTCAAATGCCTATAAATAGCTCAAAAAAAGTCAAAATATTTTGAAAATCAAATCACTTAAAGAAAATGGCAATCTAAATAACTGGTAAAATTTTCAAGTATTTACGACTTATACTATTTGAATAACAACAAATATCAAAAATCGTTTGAGGCTAAACCGTTATTTAACGGGGTTTTGTAAAAATTTAAATTTCAAACACACCTATAAAGATGTTTCGTCTTAGTCCGGTAGAGTTTTTTTTACAGATATTTGAAGAAAAATTTATAGAGAATCTTGTACCAAGTTTTCAAATCTTACTTATAAAAGAAACAATTTTTACGATTTTTCAACCACAAAATTACTTGCCAATTTTATTTTTCAATTTTTTTTTTATTTTTTTTTTTTTATAAATGTTGATAAAAAAAATTAAGCTGGGACAAATTACTTGAAAATTTAATTGAAGGGTCCACATAACTTGTTCTAACTATCATTCAAAAATTATAAAAATACATAGGCACAATTTTTTTTTATTAGCATTTGAAGTTCAAATATTGACAAAAATTCGTCAAAATCATGAATATTTTTCACTATTTGCTAGTTGAAAATTTATAAATATTTTACTATCAAAAACTAAGAATTGAAAATTTAATACTATGCTGTCCATAAGTTAAGCTTAGAATAATTATAAAAAAGTTTGAGGATTATTCAATTTAAAAAAATTTACGAGTGTTTAAAGTTTTAATTTTAATTTGAAATCAAAAATACACGTGTAAAATAACGTTTTACTAATAAATAATTTTCGATTTTTGTTATTTTAAAAAAATTATCAAACGTAAGATCTTGAAGCTTTAAGTGTTTGAATTTGTGAATTTGTTTCCAAATAGAATGTATGACAATATTTAAATATAATATATCCTAGACTGACAAATCATCTTCGTCCAGAATCGTTTTTCGTATACAATGATACCTATCATTGCATTCAAATTTAACCTACCTTAGTCTGAGGTCCACCTCACCCCCTAATGTACAGCAGAGCGATACTCACTTACCCGCTTTTTTTTTATCACTTTAAGAAAAACTTGTAAGAAACCTTGTATTAAATTTTCAAGATTTACTGGCCGGCCAAAAAAATTGTATCGTTATTTTAAAAAAAAATACTAAAAAAAATTATAAATTTCAATTGTCTATAAATAGCTCAAAAAAAGTCAAAATTCTTTTAAAATTTAACTGTATATGGATAACTCTAACATAAACATTTTGTGAAAATTTCAAGTGTTTAAATCGATTAGTTTTTGAGTTATAGCAAAATAAAAAATTCGATTTTGTCGAAAACTGGTTTTGCGTAAAAATTCCTGTTTTTCTGTCATTTTTTTTTTTTGTTTTTCTTGATTTTTTTGAAAACTCTTGGAAAATGTTTACTTTTCACCTCTATAATGCACCAAGGATATCCACTTTTCCATCGGAAACCACCCCCAACGTTTGAAATTGAAGCATTATTTCGACTAGTAATGCTGTACACAGACACAAAAAAAAAAACACAAACATCATTGTAAAATCAATGCCGTATATAATAATATCACTCCGTTCAGAATGTAAAAAGAGTACAAGATTTCTCATAAGTAATTCATATTGAAACCATAAAATCTATCTACTAGAATACTAAAATTAAATTAAATGATTATATCAAAATAAAATATCAAGAAATATACTTGGAGATATGAGGACTTATAAACCGTCTCTGCTCAGAATTGTTTTTCATAATATACATTTATATTATTAAATATATAATTCATTATTATTAATTATTATTCATATTATTGAATTAAAATTTAATACACCCATAATAATATACTGTCCTAATCGACAATAATGAATGGCATCGCGGTAACTAGTGACTTTTTTCGTGAAATTTCTCATTTTTATGACTTTGGTATTATATGACATAAAGACGTGATACCTATTATTATTTTGATTTTTGAGGCATGAGTCTCATATAAATATTTCATAATCGGGATGACTCGTTGGCCGTACAATAATAAGATGTACCGTAAAGTATACTTCTAAGTATCTCAATCCATTTTTCTAATAGGTAATGCTATTTTAGTAAATCGATATGGATCCAAGGGGAAGACAAAGGGATGATATCCCCCCTCCCCATGTACACTTTGGGATGTCTTTCTAAGACGTCTGTTTTCGGCAGCCGATAAAATGCACTGTCTTGCCGATGGCGAAATCGGCGTCTGATAGTAAAAAAGGTATTACACAAATTTAATAAATTATTATTATATATAGCTAACTGTTTTCGTTTTATTCATACGTTATTGTACCTACATGTTCTGTGCAGTACGCACGTTGCACTCGATTAATAATATCTTTGATTTAAAATATTGTATCCTTGATATATTTTTTAAATTATAATTCTTTAAAATACTTTTATTTTATACTGACTTTTTCAGATTATAATGCATCTGTAAAGTTTTCATTTATATGATATATTTTCGCATGTTCACGTAAATCCATCAGTCTCTATGCCTCTATCATCAATCCAAAACAGTATTCATTTAGAATCTCTTGCTACTAGACGTAACTCTATAGATATTCGCTTTATGCCTAAATGAATTAATGTTGTTATATCCTGTCCAGATTTATTGCATTCATTAAATTTTAATATTCCCTAATATAATTCGCGACATTACGCATCGTTCTACATTTTCAATACCATTTCATTGTACTTCATAATATGGATACAGTAATCCCCTAGATCGTATTGCTCGAGAATGTAATGAGCTGAGAAATGAAGATCTATTTTATATGCGTAATTAATAATCAGGGTTCGGGACTTATAGCACTTAAAAATATCATTATATACACTCAAATAAGCTTTAAAAAAACTTAAATTTGAGCAAAAATATTGAATAAAAAAAAATAATAATAATAAAATTAAAGAATACAAAAAATATTGAAACAAAATGATTTATTTAAAAAATAAATCTTTATATTATAAAAAAAATTTAAAAATCAAACTTTACTTTCAAGACATTTTGCCTTATTGTTTATTTTCTGAAAAAACCATGAAAAATATAAAAACTGGTGAAAAAAAACAAAAATAATTATTAGAAAAACTAGAAATAATCATATTTTTAAAAAATCATTGAAAAAAGCACCTATTAGTCGTATATTATTTGTGTATTTTATAAAATATCAGCTATTCTTTGAATTTATAAAATACACAGAATAATATTATACTAACACGCGTTTACGCCGACCGGCGTGCGTGACACTCGAAATACAGTATGTTGGTATCTATTAAGTTATTAATTTTCGTCAACGCCCATCGAAAATAATTAACTAAAACTTTACCGATAAGTACCTAACCTATCAATTGTTATTAAAACACTAAAACACTTAACGGAAAAGAAAGTCGTTAAGATTAGAGAATAAAAATTATAATAAATTATCTGATCATTTCGTCGTATTTTGATATGTGTATACATTGCCAGGTATACATTATTTATTTCACTACCTACCTATATATATTATAATATTGCATATGAGTGAAGTGCGTCTATTGCGCCGCGATATAGATAGACTTAAAACGATATTAACTTTTAGTATGAGTGTTGGTGTATAAAAAACATATATCATGTGGTGACTTTATATGAACGTGAAAATATTAAACTCCGACTGTTTTGTATGTCATATACTTACGGTGATTGGTGACCAGACGTACTCTTTTTCGTAGGACAGTACTTTTTTTTAACGTGTGTCCTAGTGCCCTTAACAATAATTTTAAGTACATGATATTGTACTTTTTTTTAGATTCTGAACGAAGTGAAGAATGTATTGATTTTAGTATTTTACTATGATGTGTGTTTTTTTTTTTTTTGTGTCTGACGACAACATTTGGAGCAGTAATGATGCTCCGATTTTTGACTTCAGCCCCTCTTTGAATAGGAAAATTCATCTAGTTGGTACTTAGGGTGGGTCAAAATTAAAATTTTCAAATATTTTTCAAAAATATTGAGAAAAACAAAAAAAATGACAGAAAATGGCAATTTTACGATAAACCACTTTTCGACAAAATCAATTTTTTGATTTTGCTGTAACTCAAAAACGAATTATTATAAATACTTGAAATTTTCACCAAATGTTTATATTATGGTTATCTCTTTACAGTCAAAATATTTTGACCATTTTTAAGCTACTTATAGACAATTGAAATTTTCGACTTTTCTAATTTTTTTTTCTTCAAATGCCGATAAAAATTTTTAGGGTGGCCAGAAAATTTTGAATATTTAATACAAGGTTTCTTATAAGTTGTTCTTAAAGTGATAAAAAAAAATCCGAAATCGTTAGTCACAATTTTTTTTATAAGTGCTTAAAGTTCGAATTTATACGAAATATGTCAAAATTTAAATTAAATTTCATACTCTCATTATGCGTATGTTGCCAAATACTTTTTTTATTAATAAACACTATAAAGTAACTATAGTAACATATAAAAACTATACTATTTGTTTCAAAATAGAATATATGACAATATTTAAATATAATATATCCTAAACTGACAAATCATCTTCGTTCAGAATCGTTTTTTGTATACAATGATACCTATCATTGCATTCAAATTTAACCTACCATAGTCTGAGGTCCACCCCACCCCCTAATATACAGCAGAGCAATACCCAATTACCCGCTTTTTTTTTAAATTATTATGGGCTAATTCGTACGTGTTTATGTGTTTTTACTTTTTTTTATAATTTGATTATAAATTTATATTTTATGATTCGACCTAATATTTTATTGGTTGGTAGCACGATTTAAGATATACTAAATCGTATATATTTAAATTTTACACTTGGTATTTTTACCTTTAAAAAATAATTTATACTTTAGTCAGTGGCGTCATTTGGGGGGGGGGTTAGGCGGGGGCAATTGCCCCATCCTTGATTTCTTATGGACTGCTCAAATTGTCGGTACCATGGGGCAAAGGGTCGATGGAATTGCGACATTACGTCACCGCTCATAGCGAGCCACTCGCCTAAAACTCATAATCGTAGAACGCTACATTTCTAAGCAACTTAGAGTAATGCAATTGTAAACGTTTTACGCCTAATGTTAGTATAAAAATCTTTATTTATGATCACGGTGACACGGTTGTAGATATCAACAGACTACAGCCATGATTCAAATAACACTCTAAATAATTCAGAGAATGAATTAAAAGTATTATTTTATTCATCAATTGATAGGTAAGTGTTATTATAGTTAAAATATTGTGAATGGGTTATGATTTGAAAATATGATAGAAATAGTGGCTTATTAATGTAATTAGGTCGATATTTATTTTGCTTTGTTACTTGCACATAGGTATAATTGCATGCATAATAAAAACAAAAGATTCATTTTCAATGCATAACTTGATTCTTCTATACAATGCTTATTATATTTTTTAATACAATTTTCCTTAACATGGTTATAATGTTATTATTTATTTATTTATTTTATAGATTTATGAATAAACTTGACAAACGTTTTAATGACACAAACAACAATATTATTTTAACCTGTACATTATTTAATTCTTCGAATCTTGATTACTTAAACTTCAATAGTCCCTATCTTCAAGCTTTTTTAAATCACTGTAATTATTTTAAAATTAGTCCTATACTCCTAGAGTCTGAATTTCTTATTGCTAAAAATCTACTTTCCAAAAACAAAAATAATACCCGTGAAGATGGTGTTCATGATATTTTTTCCATATCTAAAAAATTGTTAGAAATTCCAAACTCTTTTCCTGAGACACTAAAAATTATTTCTATTCTAATAACACTACCTGTAACAACCGCTTCAAATGAACGTTTTTTCGTCATTAAAACGTATAAAAATATGCTTAATAACAATGACTGATGAGCGCTTGAGTGATTTGCTAGTGATTGCTGTTGAAGGTGATGAAGCTTCAAAAATTTATCTTCAGGAAGCTGTTGATCTATACTAGGACGTGTGTCCTAGTGCCCTTAACAATAATTTTAAGTACATGATATTGTACTTTTTTTTAGATTCTGAACGAAGTGAAGAATGTATTGATTTTAGTATTTTACTATGATGTGTGTTTTTTTTTTTTTTGTGTCTGACGACAACATTTGGAGCAGTAATGATGCTCCGATTTTTGACTTCAGCCCCTCTTTGAATAGGAAAATTCATCTAGTTGGTACTTAGGGTGGGTCAAAATTAAAATTTTCAAATATTTTTCAAAAATATTGAGAAAAACAAAAAAAATGACAGAAAATGGCAATTTTACGATAAACCACTTTTCGACAAAATCAATTTTTTGATTTTGCTGTAACTCAAAAACGAATTATTATAAATACTTGAAATTTTCACCAAATGTTTATATTATGGTTATCTCTTTACAGTCAAAATATTTTGACCATTTTTAAGCTACTTATAGACAATTGAAATTTTCGACTTTTCTAATTTTTTTTTCTTCAAATGCCGATAAAAATTTTTAGGGTGGCCAGAAAATTTTGAATATTTAATACAAGGTTTCTTATAAGTTGTTCTTAAAGTGATAAAAAAAAATCCGAAATCGTTAGTCACAATTTTTTTTATAAGTGCTTAAAGTTCGAATTTATACGAAATATGTCAAAATTTAAATTAAATTTCATACTCTCATTATGCGTATGTTGCCAAATACTTTTTTTATTAATAAACACTATAAAGTAACTATAGTAACATATAAAAACTATACTATTTGTTTCAAAATAGAATATATGACAATATTTAAATATAATATATCCTAAACTGACAAATCATCTTCGTTCAGAATCGTTTTTTGTATACAATGATACCTATCATTGCATTCAAATTTAACCTACCATAGTCTGAGGTCCACCCCACCCCCTAATATACAGCAGAGCAATACCCAATTACCCGCTTTTTTTTTAAATTATTATGGGCTAATTCGTACGTGTTTATGTGTTTTTACTTTTTTTTATAATTTGATTATAAATTTATATTTTATGATTCGACCTAATATTTTATTGGTTGGTAGCACGATTTAAGATATACTAAATCGTATATATTTAAATTTTACACTTGGTATTTTTACCTTTAAAAAATAATTTATACTTTAGTCAGTGGCGTCATTTGGGGGGGGGGTTAGGCGGGGGCAATTGCCCCATCCTTGATTTCTTATGGACTGCTCAAATTGTCGGTACCATGGGGCAAAGGGTCGATGGAATTGCGACATTACGTCACCGCTCATAGCGAGCCACTCGCCTAAAACTCATAATCGTAGAACGCTACATTTCTAAGCAACTTAGAGTAATGCAATTGTAAACGTTTTACGCCTAATGTTAGTATAAAAATCTTTATTTATGATCACGGTGACACGGTTGTAGATATCAACAGACTACAGCCATGATTCAAATAACACTCTAAATAATTCAGAGAATGAATTAAAAGTATTATTTTATTCATCAATTGATAGGTAAGTGTTATTATAGTTAAAATATTGTGAATGGGTTATGATTTGAAAATATGATAGAAATAGTGGCTTATTAATGTAATTAGGTCGATATTTATTTTGCTTTGTTACTTGCACATAGGTATAATTGCATGCATAATAAAAACAAAAGATTCATTTTCAATGCATAACTTGATTCTTCTATACAATGCTTATTATATTTTTTAATACAATTTTCCTTAACATGGTTATAATGTTATTATTTATTTATTTATTTTATAGATTTATGAATAAACTTGACAAACGTTTTAATGACACAAACAACAATATTATTTTAACCTGTACATTATTTAATTCTTCGAATCTTGATTACTTAAACTTCAATAGTCCCTATCTTCAAGCTTTTTTAAATCACTGTAATTATTTTAAAATTAGTCCTATACTCCTAGAGTCTGAATTTCTTATTGCTAAAAATCTACTTTCCAAAAACAAAAATAATACCCGTGAAGATGGTGTTCATGATATTTTTTCCATATCTAAAAAATTGTTAGAAATTCCAAACTCTTTTCCTGAGACACTAAAAATTATTTCTATTCTAATAACACTACCTGTAACAACCGCTTCAAATGAACGTTTTTTCGTCATTAAAACGTATAAAAATATGCTTAATAACAATGACTGATGAGCGCTTGAGTGATTTGCTAGTGATTGCTGTTGAAGGTGATGAAGCTTCAAAAATTTATCTTCAGGAAGCTGTTGATCTATTTGCAGATATAAAATCTCGTATATATCCATTAAAAGCTTAAGCCTTAAGCCTATATTATTTAATTTTTCTATTATATTTAATTATTTAAATATAAATTTTATCATATTATGAATTATTATATTATTATTAGCTATATTATTTTTCTTCTAAAAAACGCTTGCTTAATAGATACAGCATTTGATTTAAAAAATATTTGTTTTATTATTATTTTTTTGAGCTTTGTAATATAAAATATTATATTATTTTAAATAAATTAATACGGGGGCGATAAAAATTTTACCCTACCATAAGAAATACTGAAATGGCACTCCTGACTTAAGTTTAAATTTACTTTAAATTCTTCAATATCAAAGTATTTTTATAAAGATACACGCTAAATGACTTGACATTATAATTTCAAATAATTGGTTTTTATAATTGATAATAATAATAAAATAAATAGAGTAATCAAATGAAATCAAAAAAAGCGGGTAAGTGAGTATCGCTCTGCTCTACATTAGTGGGTGGGGTGGACCTCGGACTAGGGTAGGTTAAATTTGAATGCAATGATAGGTATCATTGTATACGAAAAACGATTCTGAACGGAGATGATTTGTCAGTCTAGGATATATTATATTTAAACTATATCATATATTCTATTTTGAAACAAATTCAAACATTTAAGTACAAATTTTTCAAGATAAAGTAAAAGGAAGTAGTCAAGTAATTTTTTAAAAATAACAAAAATCGAAAATTATTTATTAGTAAAACGATATTTACACGTGTATTTTTGATTTCAAATTAAAATTAAAACTTTAAACACTCGTAAAATTTTTTAAATTGAATAATTATCAAACTTTTTTATAATTATTCTAAGCTTAACTTATGGACAGCATTGTATTAAAATTTCAATTCTTAGCTTTTGATAGTAAAATATTTACAAATTTTTAATTACCAAATAGTGAAAAATATTCATGATTTTGACGAATTGTTGTCAATATTTGAACTTTAAATACTAATAAAAAAAAATTGTGCCTATGTATTTTTATAATTTTCGAATGAGAGTTAGAACAAGTTATGTGGACCCTTCAATTAAATTTTCAAGTAATTTGACCCAGCTAAATTTTTTTTATCAACATTTATAAAAAAAAAATAAAAAAAAAATTGATTATTTCAAATGCCCATAAATAGCTCAAAAAAAGTCAAAATATTTTGAAAATCAAATCACTAAAAGAAAATGGCAATCTCAATAACTGGTAAAATTTTCAAGTATTTACGATTTATACTATTTGAATAACAACAAATATCAAAAATCGTTTGAGGCTAAACCGTTATTTAACGCGGTTTTTGTAAAAATTTAAATTTAAAACACTCATAAAAAATTTTTATCTGAATCCGGTAGTTTTTTTTACAGATAATTGAAGAAAAATGAATGGAGAACCTTGTACCAAATTTTCAAAACTTAGTTATAAAAGAAAAAAATTTTTACGACTTTTTAACCACAAAATTACTTGCCAATTTTCGCAATTTTGACATAATAAAAAAAGTATTTGGCAACATACGCAATACGCATAATGAGATGAGTATGAAATTTAATTTAAATTTTGAAATATTTTGTATAAATTCGAACTTTAAGCACTTATAAAAAAAAATTGTGACGAACGATTTCGGATTTTTTTTTATCACTTTAAGAACAACTTATAAGAAACCTTGTATTAAATTTTCAAGATTTTCTGGCCGGCCAAAAAAATTTTATCTTTATTTTAAAAAAAAATACTAAAAAAAATTAAAAATTCAATTGTCTATAAATAGCTTTAAAAAATTCAAAACTCTTTGAAAGTTTAACTGTGTATGGAAAACGCTAATATAAACATTTTGTGAAAATTTCAAGTATTTACATAGATTAGTTTTTGAATTACAACCATGTAAAAAAATCGATTTGGTCGAAAACTGTTTTTGCGTAAAAATTCCCGTTTTTCTGTCATTTTTTTTTTTGTTTTTCTCGATTTTTTTGAAAACTGTTGGAAAATGTTTACTTTTCACCTCTATAATGCACCAAGGATATCCACTTTGCCATCGGAAACCACCTCCAAAGTTTGAAATTGAAGCATTATTTCGACTAGTTATGCTGTACACAGACACAAAAACAAAAAAAACAAAAAAAAACACGACAGAGAAGGAGTTATTTTTTAAAATGTACTTTTTTTTAAATTTTTATATCTGATGGTCACTATAGTCATACGGATATTTTATTTTATTTTTATTTATTCTTCAAGAAGGTATTGTTCGTAAAAACGTAATTTGGAATATATAGTAGTCTGAATTTATGAATACCTATGAATATTTTTCGTATTAATTTTAGACTTCTACGTATATCGTCATGACGTAGGTATATCCGTGTTTTAATTTCGTACCTACGCCAACGTCGTGAGGATATTATAATTCGTACATCGCATAGCCGTCCGTTCTTAAATACCAATTAATTATGGCGGTATTCTTATTACTTACAGTGACGCTCCCCTGGGAGGGGGTGGCAAGGGATTATATTCCCGCTATCGCTGTCCCATAAATCCTCTTATTCGTGTGTACTACACATTTTGGTACTACCATCATAATTTATTTAACAGCCTCTCCATCGCAATGTGAATAATGCAATCAATAACTCAAACTACGCCTTGAAAACTGAACTTTTCATTGAATCTATAGTATTATTTTTATCTATTTTTGATATTATGATATTATTAACAAATTGTTTCTATTGTGTATAGTGTATACGTTTATTATTATAATAATATATTAATAACACAATATATAATTATTATTAAGCACGTCTACCCTCTTCGCACTACAATTTAATTCATCCGAATTTCTTTGAAAAACGTGTTCATCAAAAAGCTACCGATTATTCAGCGCTGATGAAACTTTCTTGATACGATTACTGACAGAAATTTGACTTAATACTAAATATCTACTTACGCCTATATCGTTATGATAGCTTCCTGACGCAAAATATCGAATATCAATCAATACCTATAGCTTATAATTATATGAGTTACTTTCAGTTATCGTTTTAAAAAATAATAATAATCCGATTTTTCGTTTAATTGTTTGATTGTTAGGTCTCTTGATGTTGTTGGAGATTTCGTGTGAGGCAATACCATATTAATAATCCGTTTTTTTAAATTATATTTTGATAATCAATATGTCATAATAAACTTTTTAACAAATTTAATTAATTTCTGTACCTATGAGGCTACGAATAGTTATTTTTAAAATATTTACATTATTATACTGAAAATGAAATATATATTATTAAGAACTGGCTGTCAAAAGAGGTTTTATTAGTATAATATACTTGTCTAAGGTATTCTTTCATTTTTAATGCTTCATAGCTAATGCTTCTATAGCGGCAATATTTTATAACAAGTCCAAATCATTAATTTAGTTAATACAATTATTAAATTGAAATTGAAACAATTATAAATCTATATTAACAACATCTTTTAAAACTAACAGTTATACAAATGACAAATATACAACTATGATAATGTTAACTTGAGATAATATTTATTTTGTTGTTTTATACGAAAACCGACTTTCACATACCCTACTTATAATACGTTGCAATTATATTATAATCACTCGTATGAAGGTATGATCAATTTCGTCGTATAAATAAAGTTACCAAATAATCATAAACGAACATTTATTTCGCACAGATGATGTATAAAATACCATTTTTGTGAGTCACACGAAAAATATGCGTATGAACGAAAATCAATCTTACGATGAATTTTTATAAACGAGCTGCAATCGTATGACATACAAAATATACCTCCAGATCCAGGCACGTAAAAAAAGGGAGTTTTGGGGTTCAACCCCCTTTTCCACCAAAAATAATTTCGAGTAACGAAAAAAAATTGTTTTATTATGTTGCGGCATAATTTTTATTGCTAAATTTTGTAAACCCCCCCCCCCCAACTTTTTTTTGTATACGTGCCTGTCCCGATCTATAATTATGAGGTATTATGAAGTTAGGTCGAGTAGCGCAAGTTACTAGTTACTAAGCAACAAGTTGTTAAATAT
The DNA here is from genome assembly GCA_020882235.1 of Schizaphis graminum. Classification (NCBI taxonomy): domain Eukaryota; kingdom Metazoa; phylum Arthropoda; class Insecta; order Hemiptera; family Aphididae; genus Schizaphis; species Schizaphis graminum. The sequence continues at coordinate 86,256,012 of CM037033.1, read as the reverse complement.
AAAAAATCATATTATACAATTTTCATTGACGAATTGAGGACGAATTATAGTGACGAATACATGGACAAGAAAAAGCGTAATAGTGACTGCTACTAATTCATAATAATAATAAGCAAAATAATTATATTTTCTTTAATTATATTTTCCACGGACTTTTTTATCTTCAATAATGCACTGCAAATTATAATAGTACAAAAGGTTTTATTACCAACGATATTAATTATTTTGATTTTCAAACATCCTGACTGACTTTATATTATAAAATCTAAATATTTACTACTGCTCAGTACTCGAATTGGGGGGTGCGCAGGGGGACGGAGCTCCCCTACTATTTTTTTTTTTGCGTTCCCCTACTATTTATTTTTACCTGGTCGGGGGGACGGTACAAACTAATATCCGAAATAATTTTTATTAAAATATGGATTTCAATTGATGTCAATTATATAATGAATTTTACTATTTTTCATATCATAATTGTTTTTGATATTATTTTATTAATTAATATTAATTAATTATAATATCACCCATTACACTGTGTTTTGCCTATATAGTCAGTAGTTCACAGATCTGATATCATAATATACAAGACGTATATAATCACAGATATATAAAATAAACTAGATTGCTAACCTTAGATCATATAATATAATATATATATATTATATATTATTATATTATATAACATTATATATATTATGATCTAAGTTGCTAACTGTGATACGGCGCCTGTGTATTTGATTGAAGCCATCGGCTGCCATTTTAATCGAGGCCTATGTTCTTAATCACTTAATCACTCGTGCTTATAAGTTAACATTAAATTATTATTTTTAAATTAAATTTGGTTATTATCAACATTAAATGAATGTGATAAGACCCATTGGCCTCTTTTTAAATGGCGGATAGTGACTTCATGTGTCTTATAACAGTTAGCAATCTAGTTTATTTTATTTATCTGTGTATATAATATCTAAGGCACAGATACTGGAGTGTGATAGTACTATCTTAAATCCCGTGTTGGGTATAGTAACGTAACGTATGTTACTCATTACTGTAATGTAGTTACAATTTTCAGTAACGTTATAGTAACTTCGTTACTATTATTTTTAGGTAACGGCAAGAGTAACGACGTTAATTATTTAGAAGTAACTTACCAGAAGAACGCGTTACATTATTAATTTAATTATATTTTAATATTTTAATTTTTTGGCGGTGTTATACGAGGGCACTTTCGTGGCTCTTTAGTGTAGCTGGAAACATTTGTATAAAAAAAAGATCACGTATAATTGATCAAAATTTTGAAGATACATTATTGTATAAAATATATATAAAACATGATTAATTTAAAATTGACTTTTTTTTATAAAACCTAAATAACATAAGAGTAACGTCATTGTGACTAGTTACTTTTGAGTAAAAAAAGTTATGTAACGCATTACTTTTGTTCTTAAGTAACTAACAAGTAATCTAGTTACCTTTCTTATTTTGTAACTTGTAACGTAACTTAGTTACTTTTAAAAAATAACTTACCCAAGAGTGCTTAAATCGTGTTTCAAATGAAATTTCATCACTTATCAGTTTCAATTATTACTGTTATGGTTATCATTTACCGGTGTTCTTCTTTGATTATGCATCGTTATCGAATTTTGAGTAATTTTGTATTTAGAAAATCATAATAAGTAATTACTTTACAGTCGTTACTTGTTACTTGAATAGTTGGATTATAGTGTATATCCTAGGAGACAGGAGTACGAGTCCAATATAATGGCTGACAAAATGGCTAAATATTAATTTTTTCTTTCTAAGATATTATATTATTATTTAATAAAATATATTATATTTATACCTGTTTGGATTTAAAAATGTGTTGCTGAAAAGCGGTATTCAAAATGTATGTAAGGTAGGATCAGGGGGGTGGAGGGGGCAAAGCCCCCCACAGGTATGAGTTAAATAATTTCGCTCTTGGAACGCAGTTTTTAAATCGTTGGATTGAGCTCCTCTACTTAATTTTTCCCAATTCGAGCACTGCTACTGCTGCAGATTGCAAACAACCACTGCACTCGAATTGGATCAACAATTCAAACAAACATACACTTTAAAATATAATATTGTATATCCGTTACACTACGATAAATTTTAATATACCAGAATTTTGTCTATATGTTAGCCAGCACCCGTAACCTTTGCTATTTTAATGTGTGTACTGTATTCACTATGGCACTAATAAGTATAATAGATGATGATAAATAATCTCGTAATTTTGACTAAGTAAGCATAATATATTATTAATTATACTCACACGAACCTATACGGGCTATACGTACATACGCTTATAATATTTGTATCAACTTGAATATCCACACACAAATATAAACTTTTACATTTTTCTAGAAATCAAGTTTTTAAAATAGTTATCTGCAGTATAATATATAAATAAATGTACCTTTCTTTGTCTAGCATAGACTCAAAAACAACTGGATCATTTTAAATGAAAGTTATATCAATAGATTCTTTGAGATTCAGTGAGAGTTTGTAGCTTTGTATCTTAACCACTGTAGGTTTCTATAGGGTGTGTATGAAATTTATTTTGGATCTTTTTTATTTATAAATATACATAGTTGCACATAATAAAATAATTATTATAGTTAAATATCTTTAACTATATTATATTATTTTTATCATTTAGGCTAATAGATAAGTATTATATATAAATTTAAAATTGAGTCACAGCCAATAACTATTATACATAAGAGACAAACATAGACGGAAATCCGGGGGGCTTGAGGGGACAGCCCTCCCTCATTTCTGGTTATGAAGTCCAAATGTTTAAATATAATATTATATTAAAAATAATTGACTAATTTTATTAAAAACAATTAAGATAATTTCAACTAAAACAATATGGGTATGATAGACAGTTAGATTGTAATAGATAGTCTAATATTATATAATATTAGTCGGGTTACCTACATCTAAATGACGTATATGCAAATATGTTTGTGAGTTTGTGACAGCTATATTGATCAATGAATTGGAACCAAATTTTGCACAAATATTATTTGGGTTACTATCCCGGACATAAGAATATTTTAAAATACGGTAACATTATTATTTATTATAAAAGAGGCAGTGTATGATTAAATTTTATAAAATCAAAAAAAAATATTCATCTGATTTTGATTATTTAAAGAAGTTTTAGATAATAGATTGAACCAGTTATTTAAGGGTTGCCTACTAATATTAATATTAAAATCATAACTGCATATTAATTTATTCCGCCACAGAGGGACTGCTCATCTGTTTCATTTATCCCGGCCAATGTTTGATTTCTGGCTAATGCAGCCACAGTAGAAACTAGTTTAATCGTCACTCGATTTACCGTCACTCTCTGTTATCCGTCATCGGTCAACGTAAAAAAAAGTTAATGATGTGATCATTGAAATTTTGAATGTTGATCAAATTATTTATAATGACAATGCCGTTGATGAAGAAGTTTATGACGACTTCGAAGTTTAAGTGCTTGGCTTAAAACCATCATCTAGCCACGTAGAAGCAGAAGCAATGTTATCAAAATGCATTGATTAGTTTGAGGTACAAGAGGAGGCAAATTCAACGCAGGTCTTACTTCTTCGTAAAAATGTAAAATACGAAACATGGTCGCTCAAAAAGCTCGTGCCTAAAAAAAAACAGAAGATGACGGATTATTTTGTTTAGTATTTTTAGTATTCTATTATTTTTGTTATAACATATTATATATTATTAGTATTTATTATTTTTATCTGCAAATGACGTAAAATATTTACGTTTATTGAAAAAACTATGTTTTGTATTATTGTATTTCTGTTGACCGTCATTGTCCCAGTCCGCGACAGTGACGGTTAAAAGAGTTTCTACTGTATTTAAAATAAAAATTCTAATTTTGATAATAAAAGAAAATGTTCTAGATTTATTGATATTTTTTTGGGGGTGAACAGTATAGGAACAAGATATCTCATTTTTTAGATGAAAATTGTTACCTTCATAGTTATATTATATATTGCATTGTTTGAAAATATTTATTTTTTAATTCAGACATTTAAAATACCACTGACTAACCAACGTTTTTTTTTAAAATATCAATATTTTTAATACACGAGATAGACGAGATTTATTTTATAAGCGAACAAAAACGTTCAGCTAAAACAAATGAAACTATTCTACAATTTTCGTCGGTAAATCTATCAGTGGGGGTTAGCACATAAACTCATTTCTCTTTCGCAATCGCTTCGTTGTTGAAATATTATACTCCTCTTATAAAACATGTACGTATGGCCTACCCCCGGCTTGTATACGGCAACAGAGCGCCAATAGTATTGATTTTCCGAACACACAATGACGACTATTACCATTTACCACCCTCCCGGATGAGGTTCGGCGCCGAATCGAGATTACTGTTAGGCGTTGATACCCTCGCTATTTTATTGGCATCTATGGGGTACCCAGCTAAATGTTATATTGATTCGTTTCAAAAGGACGTCACCCCTTGTTTGTTCTCCCCCATCTAATACGTGCGTAACATAGCAACGATCAGCGCTGTACGACATTGTACGTTGAACAGTTAACAGCTTTGTCATCTTTCACATTCACAATATTATATAATATTAAATATATCCCAACTACTAAATTTAAAATTACTTATCAATAAAATCTTCTACGTTATGTTGGTATAGCAGTTTATTTTATATTAACTTTATAGTTTTAAAATGAGTTAAAGCCTGTAAAATATTATGATTTAAAATTTTTATATAACTCACTTAAACATTTAAGTATCGAAAAAACAAAAAACACTTCCAACAAAACGCAGAAAATGTTGTTAGGTACATTTAAACAAATCGATTCACTCTAATATTAAAAATAGCAAGTAGTTATTAAAGTTACAAAAAAGTATTTAAATTTTAGTTGAGTTGAGTTTGTCCACACAAACAACATTTTTCGGGATATCCCACTGAGCGGCACATGATTCCGCACAATATATCTTTTTACCTACCCGATTCTGCACATTTTCATAATACAAAACATTGTTTTTACTATATCCAAATTTAACACGATTCCGTATAAAAATTGTTGCGACGTTGCCAGTTATGAGGAAAAATAATTATAGTGATAATATTAAATAAAACAAATTATTGAAAATAAATTTTATAGAAAAATGTATTTCAATTCTGTCGTAAATAATATTGTAGTTTAGTTTTTAATGTTAATATGCATTAATATATATTATATATAGGTACTCTATTGTTGAAGTAACAATAAAATAATACAAAAATAGTCAAATTAGTTAAAATAAGTAGTTTTTTCCTTGATATTAATGAGGACCAACTTGTGATAAAAATTGAACGATATCGAAATGTTATTTGTTTCATACTTATTGTATCCATTTAATGTGAATTCCATACATTATTTTTCTTTCACGTTCAATATTTTCCGATCATTATATTAAGTAATTTATCTCACAATAATGCAATTTATAAGCACGAACGGGTATTGAACAGGTATTGATGAGTTCAGATAAAACATATATTATGTAATATACTGTAAATTATTCAGATAAACTAATATTTGGGGTAAAACTAAAATAATGTTATAATATGACTTATATTATGTAGTATTAATATCAACCATTTATATGTTTAAAATTATTTTTATAATACAACCGACACGTCGCAAATTAGTTTTATGCGGGGAATCGTGTTATTAAAAAGGTATATAATATGCGGAATCATAGGTATAATGTGGAATCGTGAATCGCCGATCTCACTGCAATTTCGCTTTGCTTATCAAAATGTTAAATACGTACAATAACAAAATAATAAATATTAACATCGTTAAATTTCATGTCAAAAATAATTGTGTTTTTATATTTTTAAGCAATATAATATTAACATTAAAAAACTGTACATATTTTTTTATCAAATAAATCATTAACAATGTCAATAATGTCTTTAAATCAATATCATTCAATTTATTTTCCTCTACAGCCATAAGCATAAATTGCTTTGATTATTATTTGTATACGAACAGCCCGCTGTCTACTATTATTCATGGCTATCGAGTAAACTCTCGATATCCTGACAATGCTCAACCCTAGATGTACCGTACTCCGTTTTAGATTCTGAACGGAGTGATGAATGTATTGATTTTACAATGATGTGTGTTTTTTTTTTTTTTATTTTTTTTATTTTTATTTTTTTTTTTATTTTTTTTTTTTTATTTTTTTTTTTTTGTGTCTGACGACAACATTTGGAGCAGTAAAAATGCTTCGATTTTGGACTTCAGCCCCTCTTTGAAAAGGAAATCGAATCTAGTTGGTACTTTGGGGGGTCAAAAGTTAAAATTTTTCAATATTTTTTAAATGAGTCGGGAAAAACATAAAAAAAATGACGGAAAAACGGGATTTTTTACGCACAACCAGTTTTCGACAAAATCGAATTTTTTATTTTGCTATAACTCAAAAACTAATAGATGTAAATACTTGAAATTTTCACCAAATGTTTATATTAACAATCTCCATACACAGTTAAATTTTCAAAGAATTTAGACATTTTAAGTGCTATTTATAGACAATTGAAATTTTTAATTTTTTTTAGTATTTTTTTTTAAAATAACGATAAAAATTTTTTGGCCGGCCAGAAAATCTTGAAAATTTAATACAAGGTTTCTTATAAGTTGTTCTTAAAGTGATAAAAAAAAATCCGAAATCGTTAGTCACAATTTTTTTTTATAAGTGCTTAAAGTTCGAATTTATACGAAATATGTTAAAATTTCGAAAATTGGCAAGTAATTTTGTGGTTGAAAATTCGTAAAATTTTTTTCTTTTATAACTAAGTTTTGAAAATTTGATACAAGGTTCTCCATACATTTTTCTTCAATTATCTGTAAAAAAAACTCAACCGGATTCAGACAAAAAATTTTTATGAGTGTTTGAAATTTAAATTTTTACAATACCGCGTTAAATAACGGTTTAGCCTCAAACGATTTTTGATATTTGTTGTTATTCAAACAGTATAAGTCGTAAATACTTGAAAATTTTACCAGTTATTTAGATTGCCATTTTCTTTACGTGATTTTATTTTCAAAACATTTTGGCTTTTTTTGAGCTATTTATAGACAATTGAAATTTTCAATTTTTTTTAATTTTTTTTTTATAAATGTTGATAAAAAAAAATTAGCTGGGACAAATTACTTGAAAATTTAATTGAAGGGTCCACATAACTTGTTCTAACTCTCATTCAAAAATTATAAAAATACATAGGCACAATTTTTTTTTATTAGCATTTGAAGTTCAAATATTGACAAAAATTCGTCAAAATCATGAATATTTTTCACTATTTGGTAGTTAAAAATTTATAAATATTTTTCTATCAAAAGCTAAGAATTGAAAATTTAATACTATGCTGTCCATAAGTTAAGCTTAGAATAATTATAAAACAGTTTGAGGATTGTTCAATTTAAAAAATTTTACGAGTGTTTAAAGTTTTAATTTTAATTTGAAATTAAAAATACACGTGTAAAATTACGTTTTACTAATAAATAATTTTCGATTTTTGTTATTTTTAAAAAATTACTAAACGTAAGATCTTGAAACTTTTACTTAAATGTTTGAATTAGTTTCAAAGTAGAATATATTACAATATTTAAGTATTATATATCCTAGACTGACAAATCATCTCCGTTCAGAATCGTTTTTCGTATACAATGATACCTATCATTGCATTCAAATTTAACCTTACTTAGTCCGAGGTCCATCCCACCCCCTAATGTACAGCAGAGCGATACTCACTTACCGGCTTTTTTTATATTTGTTAATTTGTTTTTCGGATGCACCTCATGAAGTCGGATAAAAAGTCAAGTAAATCCAAGACAAATGGTTATTACTGTTTTATCTCGTCAAAAATATTAAAAGAGGATTATAATATGGATCGACGAAAGATAAAACATACAACACAATAATTAGTTACAGTAATAATAAGTAATATTTCACTGCTTATAACTAAAACACATATTTAAATATGAAACTATGAAAAGTAAATTTTCCCTCTCTCAGCTTAAAACTGTCGAATCAGCATATTCATTCGCTATTACCCGGGCAGTCTGTCTAGAAAATTAAAATCAATACATGGCTCTTTTTGCAGTTTTCGCGAAAAATCTACTCCTTTTGGTTAACATAATAACATTTATTTAAATTAATGTAATGTATTTTCTACTTCGTTATGCTCAACATCGGATCATTATATTTTTGCTTGTTTTATAAATAAATTAATTCCTAACACATAAAAATCTTAATTTTTGTCATTGCAGATAGTTGGTAGTGTTGGTACTATGTTACACTACACTCGATAATTCATCAATACGCCAGGAACCAAACGTCACAGCCTCACAGGTACTACTTAAAAACTCTCAGAGAACAATGATCAATACGACAATACATCAGCTCAGTGGAGTAAATACGGGGGTGCACCACGGTACACACGCATTCCTTAGCAGTATAATATAACAGCCAGCAGATGCAAAGATATACGTTTGCACCTGTTCTACAAACACTGGGTCGTGTGAAAGCAGTTTTTCATGTTTACGGCGTTTAAAAACATCTGCGGATAACAACTAACAATGAGCCGAGAACGTATCAGTAGTTTATCAGATTTATCTTTGTTAGAAATTAAAAAAAAATCAACTCATTGATGAAGAAAAATTTATTGACGAGTTCTATAGCAGTGTGTCAGTTTTGCCGCTTAGCTTTAGCACAATTAATAATCTTTCAAAATAAGAATAAGTATGTAAAATCTAAGAATAATATAAATGAAGATTTTATTATTCATCTATAATATATTAATTATTGTTATTTGTTATGTTATGATTATGCTTTACACGCAGGGGGCTCCAAGAGTTGGTTGGGGGGGGGGGGGTTAAGTCATACTTTTCACAATACTTTATAATAAAAAATATAATATATATGTTCTTGGAGTAAAGGGGGCTGGAGCCAAGGCTGTTACACCTACTAAAATTTAATGGAATTACGCTAATGCATTAGCTTAATAGTTGTGTGGATGAAACCTCCATAAACTCATCGATGTTTATTGTTTATAGATATGAAACAGTGGAGGTGGGAACGAATCATCCATTTATCGTCGTTCTTAGAAAATTAAGCGATGAAATAGGAATGTAACGCAGCATCATCTATACAGCGACTTTTGAAAAAATATATATTTGTAGAAATACTGCCTTATTGACCGTATTAAAAATAATATTTTTTGCTTATATTTATAGTTTTTTTCATGCACAGTAACACTTAAACCAATTTGCTAGTGAAGTAGTGAAGTTATTACACTTGAACAAAAACACACCAAAGCGCTATGTCCAATCAAACTACACAGGTTTATAAATCCCTCGGTTTTCAGTTTTATATTTAAAAAAAAAAAATTAAAAAATATTAGTTTATATTGTTTGTAATAATTGTTTCTATATAATAAACAAATAACTTGACCAATAAATAATTAAGTATTAATCAATATTGAATTAATTTATGATGATTTTGGAGAACCAAACGTTCAATATACCAAAACAAATGTCATATACTGTTAATAATTGTAAATATTATTGTTAATAATAATTATTAAATAAATTATAATTATTATAATAATAATATATATATAATATATATTATATTATTATTATTATAATTATTTAATAAATAATTTATTATTGTTTATATATTATTGTTAATAATTCTAGAGGATCAAATAATGTTTTAATATTTGTCAAGGATGAAACGCCCATAATAAATATCGGCCGACTGAGCTCCTACTTTCAGAAAATATTTATTTAATCGATGAAATAAAGATATACTTGTAGCGCCATCTACCCAAATTTTGCAATGACTTTTTAAAAAATGTTATGGACTACTTTTTCTACGACTTACTGAATTGATCCTGTCAAAAATCTTTAAATTTGAAATGTTTTACTTTACCGTGATGAAATTATGTCATACAACTAGTTTAATGTAGCTTAGTGTATATAGTACGTATAAATGCAGATATAAATGTGTAATGTAATGCATAATATTTATAGTAATCGCTAATCGTTCATTAATTTTATTATTTATACAATGTAGCACACGTTTTGTAAGTTTTGAAAAAAAGTAGGTAATAAACAGAACACTTATAATTGAAATTATATAATAAGTAAAGAAAGATTTACTTAGCATAATAACATACGAGTAGAATAAAGATAGCTAAGTGCAATAATAAATAAGTCTACTAGAAAACTTGGAATGACTAAGTAGGCACTTGTGGCGATGTGACTGCAGAGGCGGACTGGCCACGGGAGTTAAGGAGATTTATCTCCCTAGGCCCCTCATAGATACTAATACTAGAAAAAAATAAAAAAGGCTAATCGAAATAATATTATAATATTATGGAAATTACATCGACATAGATAAAATATATATTAGTTGGCATCTGAACAAAAAATAATATTTGTATAAGAACCTAATATAAGTCTTAGCACAAAACATTGTATTTAAATAAATTTTTTTTTTATGATACAATATATGTACCTATAGAAAATTATATCATTTTAATCAGGTATTTTAGATTCTGAACGAAGTGATGAATGTATTGCTTTTACTATGATGTGTGTTTTTTTTTTTTTTTTTGTGTCTGACGACAACATTTGGAGCAGTAATAATGCTCCGATTTTTGACTTCAGCCCCTCTTTGAATAGGAAATTGATTCTAGTTGGTACTTTAGGGGGGTCAAAATTAAAATTTTCAAATAGTTTTCAAAAAAATCGAGAAAAACAAAAAAAAAATGACAGAAAAATGGCAATTTTACGGAAAAACCACTTTTCGACAAAATCGATTTTTTGATTTTGCTGTAACTCAAAAACGAATTATTGTAAATACTTGAAATTTTCACCAAATGTTTATATTATGGTTATCTCTTTACAGTTAAATTTTCAAAATATTTTGACCATTTTTAAGCTACTTATAGACAATTGAAATTTTCGACTTTTCTAAGTTTTTTTTTCTTCAAATGCAGATAAAAAATTTTTGGGTGGCCAGAAAATCTTGAAAATTTAATACAAGGTTTCTTATAAGTTGTTCTTAAAGTGATAAAAAAAAATCCAAAATCGTTAGTCACAATTTTTTTTTATAAGTGCTTAAAGTTCGAATTTATACGAAATATTTCAAAATTTAAATTAAATTTCATACTCTCATTATGCGTATGATGCCTAATACTTTTTTTATTAATAAACAGATACTATAAAGTAACCATAGTAACATATAAAAACTATACTATTTGTTTCAAAATAGAAATATGACAATATTTAAATATAATATATCCTAAACTGACAATTCATCTTCGTTCAGAATCGTTTTTCGTATACAGTGATACCTATCATTGCATTCAAATTTAACCTACCATAGTCCGAGGTCCACCCCACCTCCTAATATACAGCAGAGCGATACCCACTTACCCGCTTATTCATCATTGATTTTATATTATTATGCATATATATTATAAATATTCAAAATTTAAAAGTGTATATAATATATTTGTATATTATAACCACATCTAATAATTAATCTTAATAAAAAACCAAATACTAAATGAAGTAAAAGAAAGTTCTACATTAATGAAAAGTATTTTATGTTAAAAATAAATAATGATGTTAAGAGGACGTTACTATAACTCACTTTAAAATGATAATATCAATAAAATCATATGACATTTTCTAGATAATATTCTTACCTTTAAATTTGATAAATGGTAAATTTACTCTAATATTAAAGCTAACGTCACAAAATCTGTTCTACTGAACGCAAATTTGCTATGATCTACATTAGTAAGACAGAGACTACATATGCGGGTATAACGTCCTCTTAAATAAAAATTAATTAATAAATTATATATTAATATAGTTATTTGTTATTTTTTATAATTGAGTATATGTAACTCAAGTAAGTATATTATTACATCTATACTTTTATTATATGAAGAAACAAGATTAGGGCTGCAGGTTACTTTGACTATTCTCCCTGGGCCGATTGTTCCCCAGTCCGCCTCTGTGTGACTGTGACAAAATCCACGAGCCACAGTCTTACGAAATAGAATAATTAAAAATAAATAATTATTAATAATTTACCCGTATAAATAACCAGTGGATCAATCTAGAACTATGTTCTGCGTAATACTACATAGGTAGGTATAGGTGTTATTTCACATTTACACGAATCCTAGCAATGACGTATGGTAGCATCATGATGTTAATAATAAATATAGTCTATTATGTTAATATCAAGTGAACTGCTAAAAATAATATACATCTACCGGCTAAAACGGCATGTTTTAACCTTTAATGCTGCTGAAAGTTAGAATAATATCTAATTTTCATGTACGTATGCTACATTACCTATACTAATTACAATAATATAGTTAATAGTTATAATATAGGTACCTATTAAAATAAAATAATAACACTGTATTTTGGATTTATTGTTTACTAGATATTATGTATCAATCGTATGAGTGTCTGACTCAATATTCTAATGCACTTGGACTACCTACTAATATTATTATGACTATTGACTACCTATCGACATCGTATTAAATATTAAATGAATAGTAATATAAATTGTATAAAATATATATTCATATTATAATAATATGCACCTATGAATTTTATGGTATTACATTTATCAGATACTTATATACAAATACATAAGGTACCTGTATAATAATGTTATGGTAATATATAAATAAGATATTTATCTACTATATTTTAAGGTATAAAGTTTATTTTTTACAATATTATCTACCCTATAAATTATTAAAAACTATTTCACCATTACCTTATTAGTCTAGAGACTGGAATTGTATGCATTTTCTTGTTCATACTGAGTGTATGCACTTATACGAGGGTTTGAAATGTGGGCGATTCAGACCCAACTGATTCCTGATTTAATTTTGCATATAATGGCATAGTTGAAGGGTTAGGGCATATTTTTTCATAAGTGCATATTATAATGTATATATTTTTTACAATCTTAGTAAATAATCAAATTATTTCATGTTTTTAATTTGGAAATTGGAGTAATACTGCCATACTGACGAAAAAAAAATTAAAAAATTCTAGCTTGATACTGTGTTGATTAAAAAAAAATTAGTATTAATTTATTGGTTTTTACACTGTAAATGTTACTATATTTTATTTGTTTAAACTGTTTAAAAAAACATATAATGATGTTTTTTATAATATGTATATTTAAATATTTTGTTGATTAACTTGGATGTTGAAAGGTCCAACACTCCTAATTTTGTTATATTTTATTTATTTTATTTTTTCTAATGTTTGTAGTTGTTTAAAGTAATACAAATTTATGATGCACAATATTGAACATATTTTTCAATTATATATTAACATATATTTTGACCTTTTTGCTTTGAATATTTGTATCGTATTTGCCACATTTTTAGTACAATATGTAATTCCAGTCTCTAAAAGAAAACATCAATTTTTCTAATAGGTATAGCCATAGTCTAAACGATGAAGCACAAAAATAAATTACTCGAGAATAATTTTATAACGTCTAACTTAAAGTAAATAAAATATTGTTATTATTAAAAAATACATCTTATACATCATCAGTACCATCAATATCATAATTAGGGTATCTTTAGTAAACAACTAATGTTGTTCAATAACTGTAAAATTTGATTTAAAAATGTTATGATTTACTAACTAATGATATTGCTTAATGGTAATAACTCGGTATCTAAAATCTTTGGTCATACAAGAAATATAACTGCTATTACCCAATATTATTTAATAAAATAAAATCAAAATAATGTCATCCACAACCACAGACTTCTATAACGCTACATCAATATTATCGAAATCTGTATCTTCAACATCATACTATAGACAGTTGTTAATTAAACTAGATATCATAATATGTATCTAAGTCTATACTATACTTCAATTATAAACCTTACTACACTAATTTAAGGTACATAATTTGATTCCATATAATTACATCACATTAATTGATTGGGTGCACTGTAATACCCAATTTTGTCTGCTACAATTACACTTCACAAAAATATCTATTAAAAATAGTCTTGTTATATTATAAATAATAAACATGAGTAAACCAAAACCATACTCGAAAACAAATATGACAAATTTAGACAACACCAAAGGATTAAAAGTACTCATTAGAAATGGTGTTCAGCTCAATGTTTATCACTCTAGGTGACCTTCATTTAGTATAGCAAAATATTCCTGATTGATATTTCCTTGCAAGTCAGGAGTGCAGACAGACTTCCATTATATAATAAATGCAACCATTTTTGAAAAATGGTTTATAGATATTATGTTGAGCCATTTAAAAGAACCTTATATAATTATAGTAATAGACGATCCCATATAAAATTGTATATAAATACCCTTAAGGTAATTACTTAAAAAGTTAATGTACAAAACTAGCTACAAAAATAATCTGTGGACTTTTCTCACGCAGAAACATTATGTAAATTACATTAAATAGTCAAATTGACTATGCCAAGAGTAAAAACATATAAATTGGACAAAATCGAATTTCAAATGGGCCATTAAGTGGTAAGACTTCCTCCTTACCATTGTTTATACAAAATCCAATTGAATTAATCTGAGCACTAGTTAATGGTAAAGTCAATTAAAAAATAACACCTTCAAAATCGCAGATTTAGATATCTTGGTAATCAATGCTTTAGATTAGTGGTTTTCAACCGGTGTGCCGTGAGCGCTCTTGAAATGTGCCGCAAAAATCTGTTAATAGTTTTATTAGTATGTATTTATATGTATATATAGGTATATATATAAAATATGCTTTACATATTATATAGATTGGTGTGCCGCAAAAATGTTGTAGGATATTAAGTGTGCCGCATGGTTAAAAAGGTTGAAAACTACTGATTAAGATGTAGTTATATCCATATTATAACTATATGGCCTGTACTTGATGACAGTGAACAAAAAGGGCTACTTGGCATATGAAGAATGCAGCTCACTTCTGGTACTATAAGTTATAACTAGAGATCAAAATTATATACCTAATATGTATCTTCATACAATTACAAAATAGATAAAAATCATGTATGTAAAACCATGGAGATTTTGGTATCAACATTTCAAATTTAAACAATTTCATAGACATTTTACTTTGCACATAATTATATGTTTGGTGGGTTATGAGTGTTATGACAATTTTCTCTAAATCGTATAAATCGTATTTACTTGCATATTTGATTTTTCTTATGATTTACAGTGATAATGTGATGTCGATAAACTAAACTATAATTTGATAATAAATTACTAATACAGGTTTATGTAGATACATAATTATGATGTTATATATTTTTTATAAAACCTTAAAGTTTAAATAAAAAGCAATGTCTTTTAATTTGTAACTGAGTTTTTATTAACACATTATAATGCTAAATACTGAAAGGTTTAGTATTTTTCATTAAATATTTTATACAAAAATAATATAAATTATTATTAAGGAACGGATTTTATTGTAAATACATATTTTTATTGGAATGAGATATTTTAAATCTGATAAAAAAATGTGTATGATTTAGATCATTCTAATTGAAATAAACCCAAATTTATTTTACATATTTTAGTAATTTTTGATTTTTTATTGATTTTCAACGACCTTTAACATCATCTGCTTCGTCTAAAACAACAAAATATGTAATTTTTGATAAAGATATTTTGATAGGAAAAATTCACCAAGGATCTCTGAAAATTGAATACACTCTTTCTGATATACGAGTAGTGAATAAGAATTATGCCCCTATCACATCTGTTATGTGAAACGGTATTTTAGCCAATACAAAAGTATTCCAAATCGTCCAATTTTTTTATTAGCAAACCTATAACAACATGTTGTTTCTCATTACTTTATTTCGGGATAATATTCATAATTTTATATACCAAAATCATTTGTATTACTTTTATTTAATATTTGTAATTATAAAATATTTATTTTTTTGTAATTTTCAGTACATATTTTGGATTTTTTATTCCATACTTTAAGAAAAATTGATACATATATTGATTTTTTTATTACAATAAAATCCATTCCCTAATTATTATTCTATAAGCTTTTACATTTTTAATACTACATAATATATTATTTTATTTAAAAACTACAAATTACCATATTTTAACACTTTGACTGCAGCATAGTTTGACCTGAGCGATTCCCCTATGCTGAACATTTTTCGTAATAATAGAGGTAAGTATAATAAAAATATAAAAAATACCCGGGATCTCAAACCACCGCAAATTAAACAATTTCAACTGTTTATCGGTGCCGTGTTGCAACCGCAATCTTGTAGTATGCTGGTATTATTGGGAGAGTTCAGAAAGTAATACAGGTTGTCGACAGCCACCGCATAGAACAAAATAAGATTTGTCAACGACGCGTCACGTCAGTAGTCAAAGTGTTAGATACAAGTGTTATTTATTTTTAAATATACACTATTTTCTTATTTTTATAATTTAACATGTCATTGGAATCGCTATGTAATATCCTGCCATTGATGTTAAGTGAGTGTTGCACTCACTTTGTTGTTTTATCATCATTATTTATTATATAATAAACATAAAATATTGAAACAAACACCAAATTATTTATATTTTAATCTATTAATAAAAAGGTTCCTACAACTTTTCTTAATTATAAATACAGTGAAGCTTCCATTTCACCAAATTTTCTGTTTGAAGAAATATTTTTAAGAACTATAACCTATATTTACCTGTATTTCTGAATGTACATTTCCTGACAAACTTAAACTAGCAATTATCAAACCATTATATAAAAGCGGTGACTCAAAGAACATTAATAATTATAGACCAATATCTATGATAAGCAATTTCGCTAAAATATTAGAAAAAATTATAAAGTATAGATTAATAGAGTTTTTGGAAAAGAATAATTTACTGTCTAAAAACCAGTTTGGTTTTAGACCCGGGTTGGGCACAGAAAATGCACTGTACAGTGCTAGCAAATTCATTTATGGTGCGCTTGACAACAACAATAAAGCAATGGCAATATTTTTAGATCTAGCTAAAGCCTTTGATACGGTAAATCATATTGAACTTTGTAACATTTTACCAAGTTTTGGTTTAAATAATAGTAGTTTAAAATGGTTTATAAGTTATTTAAATAACAGGAAACAAATTGTGCAAATTATGAACTCCTCTGGTGAGGAATTGAGTATTAACTGTGGAGTACCACAAGGTAGTGTCCTGGGCCCGCTATTGTTCATACTATACATTAATTCAATATGTGATATAAAAATTGATGGTCGAATCATAACTTACGCTGATGACATGCATGTGTCATAAAATATGCATGGTTGCAAGTATAAGATATCTGGGCTTAATTTTTGATAAGAATATGAGATAGCATTTGCATGTCAAGAATATTGTAATTCGCATGCGTACATTATCGTTATAGTTTTTTTAAATTAAGGAACTTCCTTCCTGTGAATGTTATGCGCATAATTTATTTATCATTATTCCAGGCATTATTTTAGTATGGTTTGTTGGTATAGGGAGGTTTTAATGAAAACGCGGTTAGACCACTAATTCTATTTCAAAGAAAATTGTCAGAATCTATTTAGGTAGGAATATTTTAGTAGGTTCTACTGGTAAAAATTTTAAGCTGTGTTACCAGTTGAGAGTGTATATAAAAAGGTATCTATTATATATATTATAAAAAATTATGAACATTTTTTTGTAGTGGAAAAGATAAGAAAAAAAAGGGAACTGATGGCTTTTGATGTCAGAGTATTGTTTTGCAAAAAAGCTTTTGGTCAAAAATTTGTTGATTATTTAGGTCCTAATTATTACAATTCAATGCCTTTATATATAAAAAAACTCATTTACTATTCAATTGGGAATCTTAGTATTACGTGCATTAAAACACAAATTAACTCGTGGTTATTTTCACTAATTTAATAATTTAATAATTAAAATTGGAATTCGTTTTGAAATATTTTGAATATTGCTTATAAAATTTATTAAGTTACTCTATCTTTTTATTTATGTTAATTTAGAAATATGTTCATTTGTATTTAATTTTGTTTATTAATATGTAATGGATCAATCATAGTTATTTTCACTAATAGCTTAAAACAAAAAAATAATAAATAAATACATTTTTAAAAATTATAATAATTAAAATATGGAATAAGTTTTAAAATAATTTGAATGTTACTATACCTTTTTATTTATGTTAATTTGAAATTAGGTTTATTTGTATGTAATTTTGTTTATTATATTATGTAATGTAACTCTCTACCACCATCACAAGCATTACGCTTAAAGAAGGTTAACAAAAGTTACTTTATTGTAAACATTTTAATAATATGTAAATCATTTTATTTATATTTTTACAATAAAATTTCTTTAATAAAAAAAAATAATAATAATAACCTTTATTGTTAATGAATACATAATTCTATTTAACGAATTCCTCCATCTTACGAATTCTTTTTGTTGCTTATTTAACTTTGTTATATGGAAGTTTCATCGTATTTTAAACAATAAAAATTAATTTATAATATAATAATATCAGGATTAGGATCTGTATCATCCGAATTTTCTAAATAATTAATTTTTTACAATTCTCTAAGCAACAAAATAACATTTCAGACATTTTAGAATAAAACCGTGAAAAAAAGGAAAAAATCAGATATATGCACACGTTGACAAAAAAATAAATTATATCGATACTATTGAATAAACACAATGCCCACTTTTATAGATACTAATAACTTTGCATGTAAATATCTAATCAAAAGATATTCATAAAATTATTATATTTACAAAAGTCTATTTAGATAATTGTCGATTGAAGGTATAAATAGTATCTGATGAATCAAAATCTAATAAAACAGTGGCTCTCAAAATTCTAACAAGATGAGTGATGCGCTCACCACAAGACCAATGACGGATTAATATAATACTACAACTAGAATAAAATTAATATACTAATTAATTAATTAAAAATGATTTAATTTGTTATAGTTATAATTTATAATTAAAATTGTTGTTTACTTCAATATTAGCCACTCATAATTCGTTCACACATTCATGCATTACTTTTTAAGTTTTTAATTAATATAATTCCAATTTTTAGTTTTCACTTTTTACTTGTATACATTTAAAATTTACCAATGTTTAACATTATTTATACCAAAAAAAAAAAAAAATACACTTAAAATTATAACAACTTAAATTTAAAAAATATTCTATCAAAAACCTCATTGTTCTTTGATTCTCCATTTGTCATCAATTAGAACCAATTTTCCGTCTTTTGATAATTTAGCAAGATGATTTTTCACAATATACGATGCTACTTTTTTGTAATCATAGGGAATAACCTAAACAAATTAAAAAATACAACGTTAGATTTATAGTTAACATAAAAAAAAATCTAATAATAAAAGTTTGGGCTTACCTTATACATTTCGTTTACAATTTCTTCTTCAGACAATGATCTAGATGAACTTTTATTAATCAAATTATACAATTCCATTTCTCTTTCTTGTCGATGCTTAATATAATTATTTACTCGAACAATTGGATCCTAAAAAATAAGCATTTTATGTTATTCAATTTATGTTATACAATAATAATTAAAATCATAAAAAAAACCTTAAGTATGCAACAATTTTTTTTTATACAAAATTGTAATTATAGTGAATAGACTTGTAAAAATACATAATTATTCAAAAAGTGTAATTAAATGTAAAAATATTTATATACATGATATTTTGAATTATCTATGATTATAAAAAATGTATTATTAATCTAAATTGACACGGTAAGCAGTTCAAGACTAACTATTAACACAAGCAAAATCACCAATACACTTATTAACAGCTATCTTCCAAGATAGTAAAGTTCTATTTTAAATATAATAATGATTATAGATTTATAAGCCAAATAATCTTATGAATGATAAAAAAATAACCTCATACACAATTTAACCCCCAGCTACTGAAAACTTATTCATAAGAAAAAGAAAACCTTTTATGAATAACTAATATTGTAACAAGGTTCCCTCGACCATGTTATAGTATCTTAACATTTTATGTTTAAAAATTATTAAATATATTAATTACTTTTATAACAGAACCGTGACCAGGAAATATAACTGTTGGGTTTAGGTTTAAAATCAATTGTAATGAGTTTAAATATTCTGTTAGATCTTCAAACACAGTAGTTCCCTCTCCAAGCACACAATCAGCAGAGAACAATGCATTATCTTCTTCCAAAAACATTACTATATGATCAGTTGTATGTCCTGGTGTATGATGAATTCTAAAAATATTATATGGTAAAAATATAATTTTATTTAATATGATTATCAAAAGAAGAATAAATAATTACATTAAAGTAGCACCTTCAACATGAAACTTTTGTTTATTCTCAACAAAATGTAGGGGAAAGTTGTAATCCCGCTTTTTACCTATTTTTGGATTAAACTTCCAAACTTTGCATTCTAAAATATAAATTATTAGTATTCATTTATATTCTTTTTAAGAAAATATTATTTAATTTTGATAAAATATAAATATATAAACCATTTATAATTATTAATACAAATTATACAGGTTAAAATGGATATTGAAACATGTTTTAGAAAAGTGATAATAACTTATAAGAATTTAATATGAAAAATGTAAAAAAAAAATGACATCTTAATTATACGAGTAGCTATTTAAAATAATAATAATAATATATTTTTATAAAAGATTTTTCATAAATATTAAAATAATATCATGTTTTGTTTTAAAAATTTTAATTTTAAATGCACAAATTGTAAACAATGGCTTAAAAATTCATTCGTTATAAACAAAATTATTTACTACTAACATGGGTTACCCGTTCTTCGCCCGGGCTAGATATTTTATAGTTATATTTATTATTGACTGTCAGCTGTTAATAATAATATATTTTTATGTTAGCCCCAAATAGCCCGGGACCCGGGTTGTGACTAAAATTTATAATATATATATAAACATAAATAAAAATGAATGTTGTATTTATTTAATGCAATTAATGATCCTAAATGGTTGCTAAGGATTATTATTATTATTGTCTATTATTAGTACATTATTAATCCGCTGAAGCGCACCACTAGTTACGATCTTGTTTCGTTACATCCTGAGCTCGGAGGAGATGTTGGGTTATTCTCACATAGATTCTGACCTTCCCTAGATCATGCTCAATATCCATGTTAAATTTCAAGTGAATCGTATGAGTAGTTTTCAATATTACGAGTGCGGAAAAAAACGTCATTAATTTTTATTTATTGACATATTTTTAAAACTTATAACTTCTATGAATATTAATTTTATTTTTACTTTTTTATAATCTTAACAGTAATTAATGGCTTAAATAGCATGGTAGTTTCTTTTGAATGTCTACAGAATATAAATTTCTAGACTTATGAGTTCTACAGTTAAAAGTCTGTATGCTCTACTTCTAATTAGATATGTCTCAACAAAATTTAATATAATCACTGAATATATTCCATGAAATTTGTTGTTAGCATAATATCAATAATCATATATAAAAATAATTGTATGACAATACAAGAAGCGTACTTGCATAATTTATGGTTATTTAACTTGAAATATTCTGTAACATTTTACATTATACATAATTTTTCTAAAAGTTGGCATGCTAACACTTGGTATAGATTCATCAAAATGTAATTCATTCTACTCTAATATAATTATATACATTAGGTATATTATATTTAATATGTTACCATTTTTATTAGTGATCATATCCAACACATTATTTACCCCGCCAATATGATCTGAGTGCCAATGTGATATTATAATATGATCAAGTTGAAAATTATACTTAATCATTGTTTCTTGAAGATTTTTTATGTATTCCGGAAAGTTTGGCTCTCCTGTGTCAATCAATATACGTCTGTAATAAAATATAATATTAATAAATAAAATAAAAATTTAATTTAGATATAAAATAATTATAACTTATACAACAAATAGCGTAAAACTCAAAAATATGCTTATCTAATTAAAATGATAAAACTTTTTTAATAGGTAGACAATGATATTAGATTTTTAGTTATTATTACTAAGGCTGGATTTATATGCATTATCATGTTTTTTTCTTTTTTGCCATTTCTGATTACTACTTTTTTTAATAATGAAATCATTAAATATCATGACATATTTTAACTATTAGCATGTAAAATACATGTATATTTAAACAGTGATGATTAGTAAGAGAAAAAAAATTAAATATTATCTGTACAAAAAATACCTAAGGTTTTATATAGGTATAGTAGGTCTAGGTATGTTTCACTTAATAAAAGACGTATAAACATTGTTGAAAATACCAAAATCAAACTAGGTCAAAACAAATGCTTAAAAGATCAATAAAAAATTACAAAACCCCATAAGAAAATATTGAGAACTAAAATCTATGTTTATTATAATATGTAATACTTGAAATGGAAACTAATATATGAATTACGATTGGGAAGTTGCAAAATTTAAACACTCGACAATTAAGACATGTGATGATGAACAGTGGCTTTTTATCCAACAGAAGATCATTTTTGAAAATTTTAAACACGTCTTAATCATTATTTTATATTATACATTTAATTAACATTAATAACTAATGCTTATAATATTTTTTTAATAAGATTTAAGAGCTTAAAAATTTAGTTTTTATATTTCAAATATTATGTTTTTTTCACATTTTATGTTGCATATTTTTGCATATTTTCAAAAAAAATAAACACACATTTTACAATCACCTAACTTTAGTTATTACCCTGGCATAATCAGAATTGTACCTATTGATTACAACTCAATATTATTATATTTATAACTAGAAGTTCATGTCCCAAGAATTTACAAAAGTTAAAAGGAAAATGTATATTTTAAAATATATAATATGTTTTTGATGAGAAATAAAAACCTAAAAATATTTTAAACTATGTCTCAAATATTTTTTAATAAATTTATGTTGCAATTTTAGAGTTAGTGTACAAATCTGTCCTATTGAAGAACATGATAATACAAAATATATGCATTACCATTTTCATTAGCTAATTCAACTTTAACATATAAAGTATTTAACATTTTTACTCCAAGTCCCCAACACTTAATAATTCAAATTGGCTAAAAACAATAAATAAATATCAATGCCCAGGAAACTTAAAACTGAGGTTCTGTGTTCTCATAAATTATGTAATAAATTTTTCAAATTATTATAAATGGAATACAGATTAGGAGACAATGATTAAAAAAAAATCTACAACCAAATTTCACATGTTTAAAAATATCACCTAAATCTAATATATTTTGATGCCACTACATAAAACATACCGCTCACCCGTGCCAACCACATAAGTATTCGTACCCTGTAGTGTCATGAAACCAGGATTGCATCCCAACACCCGTAGCACTCTGGGTGAGACACTGCTAACAGCGGGCAGACGAGGCAGCGACATCCTTGAACGGACTCGTGGTTTTGTGCTGCTGAATCTACTGATAATCAACTGTGTCGACGGACAGCTATGATGACGAACAAACGACAACACAGACACGGGCAACCGCCATCCTAATGGTCGTGTAACGGTGAACATTGACCAACTGCCGATTACAGACTATGAAATACATAAAAAATACAGTAAGTTATCATCACAACGAATAGTAATAGTAATCAGAAATTCAAAACCATTACCAATCCAGAGTAATACGAGTAGTTGTACTACACCTCAAACTTGACCTACGACTTACGAGCGGCGATTGTCGGCACACAAGTGCAGTGATATCGGTTCACTGTGTCACGACATGGATAATTTGATTTAATGACTTACGGCTTTTAGGTGTGACCTTAGATCATAGTAATAACGCATTACACTACTTAATTGGCATGCTTTTATAAATTAACCTACGTCTTTACCTACAACTATTATATTATGGTTAAAGAGTTCGACAGTATGATAAAAAGTCGTGAAATTATTAAACTAAGATAACGTTATCTTGACTAATAATATTATATTATAATACAATATTTATTTAAGTATTAATTTAAGATAATGACGTTACATAAATTAATATTTTTTACGGTTCGAATACCGAAATAGGTACCTATTTGACATTTGACAATATTCTTTTGAAATTGGTTCCAATTGTTCCAAGTCTGGTTTCGTGTGTAATAATGCAATATAATCGTAATATTTTAATATGTGTAGGTATTACTCTGTATTGGATTTATCCACGGCCGGACGTAACAGTCGTAACAAGGTAAAAAATTATGAATACATGATAAGGTAGGCATTCTAGACTGGTGATAGACTAACATATTAAATCCTAGGGGCTAGGACAATGACTGAAAAAGGCACCAAAATAAATATGAGTGATTATTCATATTATGAGGGTACCTTCAATAGACTAATATTATGACAATATTGACAATAGTTCAATGTACGGTAGCAAAAACAAAACGGTGGAAATATAATAGGTATAGTAAGAAAACTGCTAAGTATAATTTCGAGAGAATACTGTCTTCGTCGTTGGAGTTCAAACCATGTAGTTCAAATTCTACACAACCACACGGGCCACGGGGGGGGGGACAACAAAATGCTATTAATATTAATTATTGAACACTTTAAAAAATAAATTAAATCACGATCGAGAAGAGCCTAGGCCCTAGCTGTGACAAGCCTAGTCAAATATTTGCTAAAGCTATTAGTAAAATACCAGTCGAAGCTTGATTATTTTGTTGTAAACGAGTAATATTGTTTCTTATGCATATATTTGCGTAATTTCATATAATATGCTACATGCCTGGATACATGCAAAAATACAGAGTGCAGTCCCATGAGAATTTACCCATTGCGATGTCTTCTAAAATAATAGAGATATTATAATTTTGTTTTTTTATAGAAACTCGCCGAAACATATTTTAATTTTATCAAATTGTTTGGTAAAAAAATCGAAGACAACCATTGTGTTGTTTATTTTTCTGAAAATTTTGACGTTTCAGCATTTTATTTTTATTATAATATTATGATTTTTAAATTTTTAATATTTTTTTTTAGTTTGAAGAAAGATTGTGAATTATTCAGAGGCGGATTTCCCATTAAGTACTATAGGAAACTGCAAAGCAAATTTTCAGCCGACAAATTTTATAGTATTTATTAAAAAACATCAAACGTATAAAAAAAATTGGAAAATAAATTATTTTATATTTACAAGAAATAATTAATAATGTGCATATTTTTTTATATTTAATATTTTTGTACATCGTATACGGTATACCTATCTATTTTAGTTCATTATAAATGTAGAAAACAACTCTATATAGAAAACAGTTTTTGATAATACTATATTTAAGTATTTAACACGTTATTGGTAAGAAACAGCATGGCGCCATGGCAATTTTAACAATTGAGTTAAGTCTTCTTGTTTCATTATTATATGAAGATATATCATAAAATCAATTGCAAATAAAAAAGCAAGACTTCAGTTTTTAAAGTTGAAATAGTTAGTTAAATTTAGATGTAGTATAGATTAGTTAAGATGTTAAAGTTAAACATCTGTTTTGTATGCCTTATAATTTGTATTATAAAAATAAAGTTTTTTATTATAAAAATATTGTAAATTGTTGTGTTTCACTTAATGTCCCTAACAATGGTTATAGTTTTAATTAATTATTATTAATGTTTATAAATAATAAAAATTATCATTGTATAGGTTTTATTAAAATTCAGTGGAAATCCATTGACATTTTTTCAAAGTAGGCTAAATAAAATAATCAAAATAAAAAAATAGATAGTCTAATAATTCAAATGGATGTCCATTGTCCACTACTATCTATGTATATAAAAATGGAGAAAAAAATGTATAACATTGCATCAGTTGAGAACGGCTGGGCCGATTTCGTTAATTCTTTTTTTTTGTATTTGTTATTGTCTGGAGAAGGTTTTTACGAAAGAAAATTTTTAAAAAGTCAACTGAAAAGTAGAAAAAGTGCAAAATCTATTTATTGATGTCTGGGATTTGAACTCAATACCGTTGTCTTTATTTACTCTATGGTAGACGTAGACATTTAAATATCAGCTCGATGTACAATCAGTATAATCTATAGTTATTTTATAGTTTTATGTTCATTATTTTGTTAAATGGATTTGGAAATTTGGAATTTGTTGAGTGAATTTTTTTTTACGAAAAATTAAGAAAGTTTATTATCAAGACTTCATTTTCGAGTATTCTTAAATATTGAGTATTTTTAGATTCTGAACGGAGTGAAGAATGTATTGATTTTACAATGATGTGTGTTTTTTTTTTTTTTTTTTGTGTCTGTCGACAACATTTGGGGCAGTAAAAGTGCTTCGATTTTTGACTTCAGCCCCTCTTTGAAAAGGAAATCGGATCTAGTTGGTACTTTGGGGGGTCAAAAGTTAAAAATTTTCAATATTTTTTAAGTGAGTCGGGAAAAACCTTAAAAAAATGACGGAAAAACGGGATTTTTTTACGCAAAACCAGTTTTCGTCAAAATCAAATTTTTATTTTGCTAAAACTCAAAAACTAATCGATGTAAATACTTAAAATTTTCACCAAATGTTTATATTAGCGTTCTCCATACACAGTTAAATTTTCAAAGAATTTTGACTTTTTTTGAACTATTTATAGACAATTGAAATTTTTAATTTTTTTTAGTATTTTTATTTTAAATAACGATAAAAAATTTTTGGCCCGCCAGAAAATCTTGAAAATTTAATGCAAGGTTTCTTATAAGTTGTTCTTAAAGTGATAAAAAAAAAATCTGAAATCATTAGTCACAATTTTTTTTTATAAGTGCTTAAAGTTCGAATTTATATGAAATATGTCAAAATTGCGAAAATTGGCAAGTAATTTTGTGGTTGAAAAATCGTAAAATTTTTTTCTTTTATAACTAAGTTTTGAAAATTTGATACAAAGTTCTCCATACATTTTTCTTCAAATACCTGTAAAAAAAACTCCACCGGATTCAGACAAAAATTTTTTATGAGTGTTTGAAATTAAAATTTTTACAAAACCGCGTTAAATAACGGTTTAGCCTCAAACGATTTTTGATATTTGTTGTTATTCAAACAGTATAAGTCGTAAATACTTGAAAATTTTACCAGTTATTTATATTGGCATTTTCTTTACGTGATTTGATTTTCAAAACATTTTGACTTTTTTTGAGCTATTTATAGACAATTGAAATTTTCAATTTTTTTTTATTTTTTTTTTATAAATGTTGATAAAAAAAATTTAGCTGGGAACGCAACAGTCGGTCTCACTACCGTACCACGCCATTAAATGTTTCACATCAAAAAACATAGACAAATTTAAGTGTATATTTGTTATATTTATCAATTATCATTAAAGATTTTTGGTTTCTATAGGATACTAAATAAAGTATCTAAATAAGGTATACCGAATAAGTAATTTAATATATATGAATATATTGATGAGGATGAGTTGAATTTTGAATCCTCTTTTTAACTTTAACACAAATTAGCAAATTAGCAAAAAATAGCACCAAAACTTGAAAAAACCACTAAAAATCTAAAATACTTCAAATATGCCAAAGCCCAAAAGTAGTATTATAACATATTTGGAGTCCCTGGTGCATAAAACTAGTTAATACCTCACTCTGATATTTTTATCTGTAGGTATAGTGTATATTCCATAATAATAATTAACAAATGCTATAAAATCCAAGCCCTGGTTATCAAACATGCAGTTGTGCCCGTTTAATTATAAAAAGATATTCTCAAAACTAAAAAAAAAATATTAAAAATCACGATGCCAATGAAAATAAAATGTTTAAAAGTTAACATTTTCAGAAAAATAAACTCTATAAAATTATATTCGATTTTTTTCGAATTGAATAAAAAATGATTTTTTCAGCTTTTTTGCCAAAACATATTACGTTAAATTAAAAAAAGTGGGTAAGTGGGTATCGCTCTGCTGTATATTAGGAGGTGGGGTGGACCTCGGACTAGGGTAGGTTAAATTTGAATGCAATGATAGGTATCATTGTATACGAAAAACGATTCTGAACGGAGATGATTTGTCAGTCTGGGATATATTAAATTTAAATATTGTCATACATTCTATTCTGAGAAAAATTCACAAATTCAAACACTTAAGTAAAAGCTTCAAGATCTTATGTATGCTAATTTTTTAAAAATAACAAAAATCGAAAATTATTTATTAGTAAAACGTAATTTTACACGCGTATTTTTGATTTCAAATTAAAATTAAAACTTTAAACACACGTAAAATTTTTTGAATTGAACAATCCTCAAAGTTTTTTATAATTGTTCTAAGCTTAACTTATGGACAGCATAGTATTAAATTTTCAATTCTTAGCTTTTGATAGAAAAATATTTATAAATTTTTAACTACCAAATAGTGAAAATATTCATGATTTTGACGAATTTTTGTCAATATTTAAACTTCAAATGCTAATAAAAAAAAATTGTGCCTATGTATTTTTATAATTTTTGAATCAGAGTTAGAACAAGTTATGTGGACCCTTCAATTAAATTTTCAAGTAATTTGTCCCAGCTAAATTTTTTTTATCAACATTTATAAAAAAAAAATAAAAAAAAATTGAAAATTTTAATTGTCTATAAATAGTTCAAAAAAAGTCAAAATGTTTTGAAAATCAAATCACATAAAGAAAATGGCAATCTAAATAACTGGTAAAATTTTCAAGTATTTACGACTTATACTGTTTGAATAACAACAAATATCAAAAATCGTTTGAGGCTAAACCGTTATTTAACGCGGTTTTGTAAAAATTTAAATTTCAAACACTCATAAAAAATTTTTGTCTGAATCCGGTAGAGTTTTTTTTACAGACAATTGAAGAAAAATGTATGGAGAACCTTGTATCAAATTTTCAAAACTTAGTTATAATAGAAAAAAATTTTACGATTTTTCAACCACAAAATTACTTGCAAATTTTCGCAATTTTGACATATTTCGTATAAATTCGAACTTTAAGCACTTATAAAAAAAAATTGTGACTAACGATTTCGGATTTTTTTTTATCACTTTAAAAACAACTCATAAGAAACCTTGTATTAAATTTTCAAGATTTTCTGGCCGGCCAAAAAATTTTTATCGTTATTTTAAAAAAAAATACTAAAAAAAATTAAAAACTTCAATTGTCTATAAATAGCTCAAAAAAAGTCTAAATTCTTTGAAAATTTAACTGTGTATGGAGAACGCTAATATAAACATTTGGTGAAAATTTCAAGTATTTACATCTATTAGTTTTTGAGTTATAGCAAAATAAAAAATTCGATTTGGTCGAAAACTGGTTGTGCGTAAAAAATCCCGTTTTTCCGTAATTTTTTTAAGGTTTTTCCCGACTCATTTAAAAAATATTGAAAAATTTTAACTTTTGACCCCCCAAAGTACCAACTAGATCCGATTTCCTGTTCAAAGAGGGGCTGAAGTTGAAAATCGAAGCATTTTTACTGCCCCAAATGTTGTCGACAGACACAAAAAAAAAACAAAAAAAAAAAAAAAAAAACACACATCATTGTAAAATCAATACATTCATCACTCCGTTCAGAATCTAAAATGAAATACTTTTAGTCCTTGTCCCTGTGTGTCTTTAAAAATATAATTTTGATATCTCCATTATTTCAGGAGATATCGTAATGCGGATAAATCTCACGGGACACCCATATACAATATTATTACATCGTTACGAATGTGCTGAGTCGGGGAAATGTCAGGTGAGGTGTATATGAGAACTATTCGGTTCCCACAATGACCTACGTGACCTAAAGGGCTGAGTTCGCACATTCTAGATGCTTAGGACGGATCGCGTGCACGGGCCCCGAGAGTCGGTGCTCGGTTGAGACTACTGACCAACGAACAATAAACAACTAGTGTAAACAAAGTAGACCACTTTGGCCCTTATTTTAGTAGTATTACACAGAATCTCATTCAAAACTACAGAATCTTTGTTTTATTTATAAACTCTGTATAATTATTTATTAATAATTCACAAATGTTAAATTAAGTCTTTCTTTTCAACAAACTGTAGTGATAAATTAAATCTGTCTAAGTGTAATTTATTTACAATACGAAGGTTAAAATTATCCTACGACGGTGCACCACATTTTGGTTTCTATCAAAAAAATTGTTATAAAATGATAAATTAGAAATAAACTAACTAGGTTACAGTAATCTTGCATTAAATTTCATAAATTATAATTCTATAGAAGGAAAATACTTTAACCGACATTTTTTTATATTTTATTTCGTAGGAAAATATGAAAAAATCTAAAAAAAATTTAAAGTTTATATTTTAAACGATTGAGCTTTATATTTAATGGACAGCAGTTTTTATTGATGGATAATAAATCGAAAATCACCGAAAAAATTATAATGTTTAAAACAAATGTCAACTTACAAATTTTAACGAAAATACAATGCGTAGTATAATTAAATTATATTTGAAGAATTTTTAGATAAAAATGGTCACAATATTAGAACAAGACCTAAATAAAAATTGTAATAGTTGATTTTTTAAATAAAAACGTTTTATTCCGATAATAAATATTTTTACCTGTGATTTTTTTTTTAAATAAATAATAATTAGTTTTTTCTTCGTACTTTTTTACCCGATTATGGCTTTGTTTACTGTTCATTTGATTGCCTAAACATGACATTCGACGGGGACTTTTAAGATTATTTTATTAATTATTCGTGCAAAAAAATGTTGATCTTGGCCTTGTAATTATTGGTTGTTTGATAAATGATAATCATTTGTTTAAATTTTAAACTTTAAAATGCTTAAAGACTTTTATTAAAACATATTTTAAAGAGTCATTTTTATGTCTAATATATTTTATATATTACACCAACTAGTATTAAGTATCTTAAAATATTAATAAATTTATTATTTAAAAAATAGATCTTCATGTTTCATATCTTCACACTATGTTGGTTTTAACAATATTTAAGTTTCAGTGCACCACTCATATAGTTTACCACTATTGCCTATTAATAAATACTATAAATACTTATATGATCAATATATAGATTGTAGATTTTAGTTCTAATGTTTATTAATTATATTATTTAGGTAATCTATGATTGTTCTATGTACCAAAATACCAGAGACATAAATATTTTAAATAGGTATAAGGTATAACTTATTAATATTACTCTAATTA
The DNA here is from genome assembly GCA_020882235.1 of Schizaphis graminum. NCBI lineage: Eukaryota > Metazoa > Arthropoda > Insecta > Hemiptera > Aphididae > Schizaphis > Schizaphis graminum. The sequence continues at coordinate 86,224,673 of CM037033.1, read as the reverse complement.
AAAATAGGTACATTATTTTGTTTCGATAAAATATACACACATAAAACGCGTTTGGGTACCAAGAGCAAACTGTTTGAGACTATTTACTATTTAGTATTTTGTTGATACGACATTCGTATAAGACGTTTATTCATCACTAAAACGATCAAAGATTTGTATCTCTTAAAAAGATATTATCAAAGCCCAAAAAACAAAGGTACCAGAAGTCCAGAAACACTACAATCGGTTAGTATGATAGAAGCAAATATTTTAGTAAACATTAAACAGTTTTGTCATACAATTATTGCTAAAACGATTTTTAATAAGCTGTGCAGTTTGTTTATGGTATCCCCATGAAAACAGTAAGATTATCTAAAGTAATTGATTAGGTACAGATGATCAAATCAATATGGGGATTGATGCAACAATGACATTTTAGAAAGTCAACATTTATAAAATATATTATTTACAGAATAGTCTATTGTTCATTAGAACCATAATTTTGTAGAATGATAGTATAAATAAAATGTATAAAATAATAAATAAATTTTATATATTATAATATAATTGAAATTGGAACATTATATTATTATTTACAAATTCGAATTGATTTACCAACTTTACCAACTGAGAAAATAATGAAACGATATTCATACAATTCAGAAATCTTTATTTAGTGAAATATTTCAAACATCTAACAAATATAGAGTCTATGTGTATAGTGTTTATTGAGCTAACCATATGGAGTCGTATAATTATATATATTATAGAATTGCGATTTCTATGTATTAGCATGTTTTAGATTCTGAACAGAGTGATGAATGTATTGATTTTACAATGATGTGTGTTTTTTTTTTGTGTCTGTCGACAACATTTGGGGCAGTAAAAATGCTTCGATTTTTGACTTCAGCCCCTCTTTGAAAAGGAAATCGGATCTAGTTGGTACTTTGGGGGGGTCAAAAGTTAAAAATTTTCAATATTTTTTAAACGAGTCGGGAGAAACCCTAAAAAAAATGAGGGAAAACGGGATTTTTTACGCAAAACCAGTTTTCGACAAAATCGAATTTTTTATTTTACTATAACTCAAAAACTAATCGATGTAAATACTTGAAATTTTCACCAAATCTTTATATTAGCGTTTTCCATACACAGTTAAATTTTCAAAGAATTTTGACTTTTTTTGAGCTATTTATAGACAATTTAAATTTTAAATTTTTTTTAGTATTTTTTTTTTAAAATAACGATAAAAAATTTTTGGCCGGCAAGAAAATCTTGAAAATTTAATACAAAGTTTCTTATAAGTTTTTTTTAAAGTGATAAAAAAAAATCCGAAATCGTTAGTCACAATTTTTTTTTATAAGTGCTTAAAGTTCGAATTTATACGAAATATGTCAAAATTGCGAAAATTGGCAAGTAATTTTGTGGTTGAAAAATCGTAAAATTTTTTTCTTTTATAACTAAGTTTTGAAAATTTGATACAAAGTTCTCCATACATTTTTCTTCAAATACCTGTAAAAAAAACTCCACCGGATTCAGACAAAAAATTTTATGAGTGTTTGAAATTTAAATTTTTACAAAACCGCGTTAAATAACGGTTTAGCCTCAAACGATTTTTGATATTTGTTGTTATTCAAATAGTATAAGTCGTAAATACTTGAAAATTTTACCAGTTATTTAGATTGCCATTTTCTTTACGTACTTTGATTTTCAAAACATTTTGACTTTTTTTGAGCTATTTATAGACAATTGAAATAATCTATTTTTTTTATTTTTTTTTTATAAATGTTGATAAAAAAAATTTAGCTGGGACAAAGTACTTGAAAATTTAATTGAAGGGTCCACAAACTTGTTCTAACTCTCATTCAAAAATTATAAAAATACATAGGCACAATTTTTTTTTATTAGCATTTGAAGTTCAAATATTGACAAAAATTCGTCAAAATCATGAATATTTTTTCACTATTTGGTAGTTAAACATTTATAAATATTTTACTATCAAAAGCTAAGAATTGAAAATTTAATACTATGCTGTCCATAAGTTAAGCTTAGAATAATTATAAAAAAGTTTGAGGATTATTCAATTTAAAAAATTTTACGAGTGTTTAAAGTTTTAATTTTAATTTGAAATCAAAAATACACGTGTAAAATAACGTTTTACTAATAAATAATTTTCGATTTTTGTTATTTTTAAAACATTATCAAACGTAAGATCTTAAAACTTTTACTTAAATGTTTGAATTTGTTTCAAAATAGAATATATGATAATATTTAAATATAATATATCCTAGACTGACAAATCATCTCCGTTCAGAATCGTTTTTCGTATACAATGATACCTATCATTGCATTCAAATTTAACCTACCTTAGTCCGAGGTCCACCCCACCCCCTAATGTATAGCAGAGCGATACTCACTTACCCGCTTTTTAAATATAATATTTCCCGGATAAGTAAGCCTTTACACAATTTTAATATTATACGTATATCAAATCAGTATACCATATTCCACACGAAAAACCTGCAAATTCACAGAATGTACTGAATGTAGTTACAATATTTTGTCAGAATGTCCGGATTTATATAAATATGTAATGCCAGAAATTTCTAAGGGTTATGAAAAAATAATATAATAAAATAAACAATATTATTTATCAATATTAATTTATAGTAAAATAGGTATACAATAAAAAAGAAAATAATACCTAAACTTTTTTTAAATCTTGAGCGGAGTGATGAATGTATATATATTGATTTTACAATGATGTGTGTTTTTTTATTTTATTTATTTTTTTATTTTTGTGTCTGTCATCACGTTTTGGAGTAGTAATAGTGCTTTGATTTTTTACTTCAGCCCCTCTTTGAAAATGAAATTGAACCTAGTTTGTACTTTGAGAGATCAAAAGTAAAAAATTTCCAGTTATTTTCAAAAGCGTCAGGAAAAACCTAAAATTAAGTAACGGAAAAAGGGAAATTTTACGCATTACCAGTTTTGGACTAAACCAATTTTTTGATTTTGCTGTAACTTAAAAATGAACGATTGTAAATACAGTATAGAAACCGTTTATAATGACATTCAAGGGACTAGTCAAAATTGGTCATAATAACCGATTGTCATTATAACCAAAATAATAAAAATTAAATTACAATATAGGAGTTTTGCCGAGACTTGCAATCTAAGGTCATTACACCCGGTATGTAATTACAACCGGTGTCATTATAAACGGTTTCTACTGTACTTAAAATGTTCACTAAATGTTTATATTAGCGTTATCTATTTACAATTAAATTTTAAAAATATTTTAACTTTTTTTAAGCGATTTATAGACAACTAAAATTTTCGATTCTTCTAATTTTTTTTTTTTTTTGAAATGTGTATAAAAAAAATTTGGCATTCTAAAAAATCTTTAAAATTTAATACAAGGTTTATTATAAGTTGTACTTATTACAGTAAAAAAAAATTAAATACTATATTATTATCATATCACACTTATATATTATATTCATATAACGTAAATTTCTGAACGTGACGATGATAGTTATATTTTTTTTAATTAATAATAATATTAATATACAATAAAAAGTAAATACAACGTTTAAATATATTTTGTTTACCTATCCACTCTTTAGTCGATTATTAATTTTAATTTATGGTTTATACTTTAAATTATATCAAGTGAACTGTATCTGAAGGCAAACTTATACACATAGACGACCAGTTAAATATTTTGGGTTGTCTTCCTTATTAGCCGAGTGTCATCATCATATCGCTAGTATTAAATTCCTTACAGGGTTATTAAACAATAACATCAATTTATCTATGCTGTTCTCTCTAATCCAGTGTTTCCAACCTTTTTACTATCACGGACCACTTCGATAACATTTTATAGGTCACGGACCACCTTAATTTTACAAAAACTAAGAAGACAAGGCTCATTAACAAGAATACACAAAATTAATCATAAAATGTTAATTTTTATTACTTTACTTTACGTTACATTAACAACGATAATAATATTATACAGTTCCTCAATAAGTCGTAATTTTTTCACTATTAAAAAAAAAAATTATCATTATTATTAATTTCTAATAGAAATCAAGAAAAAAATCTATGGGACTGAGGACCACTGGTTGGGAAACACTGCTCTAATCTGTTACAATAAAGTCCCACTGCGGCATTGCCCCTTCTATGTATTTCATGCCACCACGAACTATATGGCTAACGAACTTTTAAAACGTCTAATGTCTATTGCTATTTTCTAATGCAGATCCTGACACGTCCCGCAATAGCTAAAAGTGCAAAACCATGGCTAAATCACCGAGTATCATGCCAATCCTGTCTTTAACAATGTCCCATTACTCTTAATAGTTAATATAATCATGTATAATTTCTAAATTACCTATAACTTTTTGTAATTGTATATTATCTGTTATTTCAATTACAATTATTTCAAATGTTGTGTGTTTTAAAAGGCTCATTTCATAGAATTAAAATAAAATAAATATGTTATTAATCGCAAAATATTGGCCACTATAAATCAATTGCTAAATTATTTAAGATAAAAATTAATAAATTTACGTCATAACTGAAGACATAAGTTTCAAATTTTATACTGCCATAAATAATTTGTAAATTGTATAACATTGTGTAACAGTATTATGATAAGATTTACATTTGATATTTTTGTAAATTTTATTACCTATATTATAAAGAATATAATGCATAATTTTTTATTTTACAAAAGATAAACGATACAGGGCGCTGGCGTAAGTTCACTATATCGAACAGTCGCCAACCGGCACCGCATTAAGGTAGTTGCGATAACCCACAAGTACCAACAAATACTATAGTCTTATTGTTTGATTTAAAATAAGATTAAACAGAAATATATTTTTTAATAACATTAAATTTAATGGCTTTACAATTATTGTATACGATATTTGAGCTTACTAGCTTTCATATTATGTTTTTTACATAATCCCTTTATTCAGTATTGGGTTTGAAATAGCAATATTCAATAATTTTTAAACAAATAGGTACTACAACTAATAATTTTGATATCGGCCATAGGGCATAGGCCGTAGCAAAAAACGACTATTCATTTAGATAGAACGTGTAAAATGGTAACAATAACAGTACTAATCGTTTTCTATAAGAAATAGTTGAATATTTTGAAACTAAACTTAACCGGAAAGAATCTAGGTATATTCATTTTAGATTCTGAACGAAGTGATGAATGTATTGCTTTTACAATGATGTGTGTTTATTTTTTTTTTTTTTTTTTTTGTGTCTGACTCCAACATTTGGAGCAGTAATTATGCTCCGATTTTTGACTTCAGCCCCTCTATGAATAGGGAATTGAATCTAGTTGGTACTTTAGGGGGGTCAAAATTAAAATTTTCTAATAGTTTTCAAAAAAATCGAGAAAAACAAAAAAAAAATGACAGAAAAATGGCAATTTTACGGAAAAACCACTTTTCGACAAAATCGATTTTTTGATTTTGCTGTAACTCAAAAACTAATCATTGTAAATACTTGAAATTTTCAGCAAATGTTTATATTATGGTTATCTTTTTACAGTTAAATTTTCAAAATATTTTGACCATTTTTAAGCTACTAATAGACAATTGAAATTTTCGACTTTTCTAAGTTTTTTTTTTCTTCAAATGCCGATAAAAAATTTTTGGGTGGCCAGAAAATCTTGAAAATTTAATACAAGGTTTCTTATAAGTTGTTCTTAAAGTGATAAAAAAAAATCCGAAATCGTTAGTCACAATTTTTTTTATAAGTGCTTAAAGTTCGAATTTATACGAAATATTTCAAAATTTAAATTGAATTTCATACTCTCATTATGCGTATGTTGCCTAATACTTTTTTTATTAATAAACAGATACTATAAAGTAACCATAGTAACATATAAAAACTATACTATTTGTTTCAAAATAGAAATATGACAATATTTAAATATAATATATCCTAAACTGACAAATCATCTTCGTTCAGAATCGTTTTTCGTATACAATGACACCTATCATTGCATTCAAATTTAACCTACCATAGTCCGAGGTCCACCCCACCCCCTAATATACAGCAGAGCGATACCCACTTACCCGATTTTTTAATATTAAATATTATTTGTATTGTAAAATTTTAACACGTATCATTTAAATCATTCTTTTCGTCGTTAATCGTTATTAAGATTAAGACTCATAGACTAGATTAAGTATAAACTCTGAACCTACAGTAAGCACCGGTGGCGGATTAAGCTATTTGCCTTTGCCGCCTACAAGCAGGAAATTTTCCGCCGTCTCAAATTTTAATATAATAATATTATAAATATATTTTATTTTAGATTCTGAACGGAGTGATGAATGTATTGATTTTATAATGATGTGTGTTTTTTTTGTTTTTTTTTGTGTCTGTCGACAACATTTGGGGCAGTAAAAATGCTTCGATTTTTGACTTCAGCCCCTCTTTGAAAAGGAAATCGGATCTAGTTGGTACTTTGGGGGGGTCAAAAGTTAAAAAAAATGACAGAAAAATGGGATTTTTTTACGCAAAACCAGTTTTCGTCAAAATCGAATTTTTTATTTTGCTATAACTCAAAAACTAATCGATGTAAATACTTGAAATTTTCACCAAATGTTTAAATTAGCGTTCTCTATACACAATTAAATATTAAAAGTATTTTGACTTTTTTTGAACTATTTATAGACAATTGAAATTTTTAATTTTTCTAAGTATTTTTTTTTTAAATAACGATAAAAATTTTTTGGCCGACCAGAAAATCTTGAAAATTTAATACAAGGTTTCTTATAAGTTGTTCTTAAAGTGATATTTGTTGTTATACAAATAGTATTAGTCGTAAATACTTGAAAATTTTACCAGTTATTTAGATTGCCATTTTCTTTACGTACTTTGATTTTAAAAACATTTTGACTTTTTTTGAGCTATTTATAGACAATTGAAATAATCAATTTTTTTAATTTTTTTTTTATAAATGTTGATAAAAAAAATTTAGCTGGGACAAATTACTTGAAAATTTAATTGAAGGGTCCACATAACTTGTTCTAACTCTCATTCAAAAATTATAAAAATACATAGGCACAATTTTTTTTTATTAGCATTTGAAGTTCAAATATTGACAAAAATTCGTCAAAATCATGAATATTTTTCACTAGGTATTTGGTAGTTAAAAATGTATAAATATTTTACTATCAAAAGCTAAGAATTGAAAATTTAATACTATGCTGTCCATAAGTTAAGCTTAGAATAATTATAAAAAAGTTTGAGGATTATTCAATTTAAAAAAATGTTACGAGTGTTTAAATTTTAATTTTAATTTGAAATCAAAAATACACGTGTAAAATAACGTTTTACTAATAAATAATTTTCGATTTTTATTATTTTTAAAAAATTACTAAACGTAAGATCTTGAAACTTTTACTTAAATGTTTGAATTTTTTTCAAAATAGAATATATGACAATATTTAAATATAATATATCCTAGACTGACAAATCATCTCCGTTCAGAATCGTTTTTCGTATACAATGATATCTATCATTGAATCATTGCATTCAAATTTCACCTGCCCTAGTCCGAGGTCTACCCCACCCCCTAATGAACAGCAGAGCGATACTCACTTACCCGCTTTTTTATTTTTTAAGTGCGTTAAATTTGCCGCTCCAATCACCTGATTTTTTTGCCTGCAGGATAACCCGACGCTGGTAAGCACTTGCAAGGTCGTTGCTAAAATCTCTATAGCTCATACTACTAGTTTTTAATTTATTTTGTATACAGTATTATTATTAATTATCATGACTAAAGCTAATGTTATTCTATCAACAAAAAAATTATGTTTAGATGGTTATTCAAACACAAGAGAGTGCTTAAAAAGTTAAAGCAGTTTATAAAAAGGGGGCAAATGCCAAATATAATAGGTAACCACTGCAGTGTCATTACAATTTAGGTACACAGATATGTGATTGTGATTTGTGTTTAAGTATTTGTTAAATTTGAATTTAATTGCTATAATTAGGTTAGATTATAAATCACCGGGAGATGACCAAGTACAAAACCTAGACAGCGAGGGCTAGAGAAGCGTGGAAGTTGTTAAAAACATTATATAAAATAAATATATATATATTACGACGTATTATAGGTATATCTGATTAATTTAATTTTTGCATAAAACATTGCTTTATTGTATGACTAATATTAAATTTAATTATTATAATAATATTAGTAGCGTATATAATATAATATAACTTATATCAATTAATATTATAATCATACCATATAATATATTACTTAAGTAATAAAATCTATCTACTAGAATATTAAAATAAAAATAAATGACTATATCAAAATAAAATATCAAGATATATACTTGGAGATATGAGGACTAATAAACCGTCTCTGCTCAGAATTGTTTTTCATAATATACATTTATATTATTGAATATATAATTCATTATTATTAATTATTATTCATATTATTACAATATATTATTGAATTAAAATTTAATACACCCATAATAATATACTGTCCTAATCGACAATAATTAATGGCATCGCGGTAACTAGTGACTTTTTTCGTGAAATTTCTCAATTTTATGACTGGTATTATGACATAAAGACGTGATACCTATTATTATTTTGATTTTTGAGGCATGAGTCTCGTATAAATATTTCATAATCGGGATGACTCGTTGGCCGTACAATAATAAGATGTACCGTAAAGTATACTTCTAAGTATCTCAATCCATTTTTTGAATAGGTAATGCTATTGTAGTAAATCGATATGGATACAAGGGGAAGACAAAGGGATGATATCCCCCCTCCCCATGTACACTTTGGGATGTCTTTCTAAGACGTCTGTTTTCGGCAGCCGATAAAATGCACTATCTTGCCAATGGCGAAATCGGCGTCTGATAGTAAAAAAGGTATTACACAAATTTAATAAATTATTATTATATATAGCTAACTGTTTTCGTTTTATTCATACGTTATTGTACCTACATGTTCTGTGCAGTACGCACGTTGCACTCGATTAATAATATCTTTGATTTAAAATATTGTATCCTTGATATATTTTTTAAATTATAATTCATTAAAATACTTTTATTTTATACTGACTTTTTCAGATTATAATGCATCTGTAAAGTTTTCATTTATATGATATATTTTCGCATGGTCACGTAAATCCATCAGTCTCTATGTCTCTATCATCAATCCAAAACAGTATTCGTTTAGAATCTCTTGCTACTAGACGTAAATCTATAAATATTCGCTTTATGCCTAAATGAATTAATGTTGTTAATTGTTATATCCTGTTCAGATTTATTGCATTCATTAAATTTTAATATTCCCTAATATAATTCGCGACATTACGCATCGTTCTACATTTTCAATACCATTTCATTGTACTTCATAATATGGATACAGTAATCCCCTAGATCGTATTGCTCGAGAATGTAATGAGCTGAGAAATGAAGATCTATTTTATATGCGTAATTAATAAATTCAGGGTTCGGGACTTATAGCACTTAAAAATATCATTATAAACACTCAAATAAGCTTTTAAAACTTAAATTTGAGCAAAAATATTGAATAAAAAAAAAATAATAATAATATAATTAAAGAATACAAAAAATATTGAAACAAAATGATTTATTTAAAAAATAAATTTTTATGTTATAAAAAAAATTTAAAAATCAAACTTTACTTTCGAGACATTTTGCCTTATTGTTTATGTTCCGAAATACCTTGAAAAATAGAAAAACTGGTGAAAAAAAGCAAAAATAATTATTAGAAAAACCTGAAAAACTAGAAATAATCATATTTTTAAAAAATCATTGAAAAAAGCACCATTTTGTTAACTTTTCAGTCAATACCATTATACCATTAACTTACCGTTATTTTTCAATTAAAAATTAAACTAAGACACACATAAACAATATTTTCAAAATTATCTAATAATTATAAAATTTTAATATACGACTTAATATAACATGGATATGATAGGTATTATTAGGTATACCTATACTTACGGCTAAAACTATGGACGACTACGAATAGTACGAATTCAGTAATGGCTCAACCTCTTATTTTATTAGGTACGCGATCGAGTCCCAAAAGTACAAAATGGAATTATGAAATTGTTATTATTCTATTTAGGTGTAGTACACACGTAATTTTCTTATAATAATAATATTGTTATTAATAGAAGAATTTTCTACTTTTCGCTATTATTATTTTCGATGTTAAACACATTTCATGATTTTGATTGGCACTCCAAACTGTTAGGAATAACAGCGATGGTACCGAAATAACTATCGATCGGTGTTATTACAATATAATAATATATTCCCACATTATAATCCTACAATATTGTGTACATAATTATAAAATAATAGCACAGTGATATCAGAATTTAAAATATGAAAAAATATAATAAATCAAAAATTATCAATTATTAAAAAATATACATTATTATTATTATTTCCCAGTTTGCCACTTACAGATAAAGATCATGAAAAATATTCCAGTATCAACTGTATCAGTTATTTGGAATGATAAAAAAAAAGCATGAGATATCCATTTCCCTAATTCCCTCTCCATTGAGTCAAGAACATTAATGCAAGGTCGTAAAGTTTTTGTAAAGTTTTGTGCGATGTTTTTTATTATTTTTATTGAAAATGAATAAAACACTGACGAAATAGGCACATATTCCTGTTATTTAATTTTCTATACTATTTATATTCATAATATTTGTTTTTTTTGCCCTTCACAGACCGCAGTCCATAATAAATATTAATCAATAATAATAATGTAATAATATTTTTAATATATGCCTAGTAAATACTTAATCGTAATAGTATAATTTATAATTATTATCCATCCAACAATGTTGATAAAAAATAAATAAAAACATTTATCGATGTACAATGTACATAATATGTAACGTTTAGATAAACCCGTGATGACGCCGGATTTTAAGTGTTATAAATTATAATACTAATTAGATCACTATTAATTAATCGTTAATATACTAACAGTATAGCTCACTATTACAACAATTATAAATTTCTATTGGTTCACCAATTTTACCATGATGGCCATTACGTAAAACACGGCGAACTCATACTTGCAGTTACTAATTTATTCAATATAATTTTTTTGATTTCATACAGAATGTTCTGTGATGAATAGTTTATAATTCTTGATATGTCTTAATGTTTTTTATAATAATTAATATTATTTTAGACAGGCAAGTAGAAAGGTCAGTGGCGCAAATAGGGGGTAGCTTGGGGGCTTAGCCCCCCCCCCCCCCCGAAATAACTCAAAGCCCCCTCAAAAAATAATAGTATAATATATGTATATTATTTTTAATAAGTTATTTTTACCGGTTTTGGTAATTTTGGGGCTTGAGCCCCCCCTAAACATTTTTCCTATTTGCGCCACTGAGAAAGGTATATATTTTGTGCAATACCTATGTGATTTAACGAGGACGCACGTACCTATAAACAATTTTGGAGAAACCTATGTAGTAGACCTATATACGCGACTATATATAGGGTTTGAAATGTAATATTCAGGCTAAATTTTCATGGACTGTAAGATTCTGTCCGTATTTTGACGAATATAAATTTATTCGAGACCATTCTCTATTAGGACAATTATTATTTCGTGTGATCCCAATCGTAAATTAGTGCTCTAATAAAAAATGCATACAATTGAAAATAATCTGAATATAATTACACGAGCCGTATATACTTTTTGACCTACTCGTATTACACGACAAAAAAATAATTAATAAATACTCAGGGAATACATAAAATTCTCACAATTAATAACATAGAATCTTCGACTGCATTTTATACCTATTCCAAAAACAAATCTTTGTGTTTACCGAATAGTCCCAGAGTATAGGATTCTAGTAATTTAAAATATCCACATCGTAAATCACAATGTGGCGGACCAGCCGGACCATAGAGTTCTAAAACCCAAGTTTTGTGTGAAATTAGTGAACGTGAGATCAATTTCATTAAATGGTTTTATACAAGTATATAATTATGATACCTACATATTTTTATAATCAATACATAGGTTAGATACCCTTTTGTAATCCAAAAAATAAATAACCGCAGAGACAACATTTGAATCCAAATATTATTTATATATACGCACTTTTTGGATATGAAACTATTTTCAAAGTATTCTGACTTTGTACGAGTTATTTATATAGATGCTCGAAATTGACGACCTTATACTTTTTTAAATCCTAAGCGGAGTGATGAATGTATATATTGATTTTACAATGATGTGTGTTTTTTTTATTTAATTAATTTTTTTATTTTTGCGTCTGTCATCACGTTTTGGAGTAGTAATAGTGCTTTGATTTTTGACTTCAGCCCCTCTTTGGAAAGGAAATTGAATCTAGTTTGACTAGTTTGTACTTTGAGGGGTCAAGAGTAAAAATTACTGGAAATATTCAAAAACGTCAGGCAAAACTCTTAAATAAGTAACGGAAAAACGAGAAATTTTACGCATAACCAGTGTTGGACAAAACCAATTTTTTTAATTTTGCTGTAACTAAAAAACAAATCGTTGTAAATACTTGAAATTTTCACTAAATGTTTATATTAGCGTTATATATTTACGATTAAATTTTAAAAATATTATGACTTTTTTTAAGCGAGTTAAAGACAATTAAAATTTTCGATTTTTCTAAATTTTTTTTTTTGAAATGTCTAACAAGGTTTATTATAAGTTTCACTTATCGTAGTAAAACAAAAATCAAAAATCGTTAGTCACAAATTTTGTTTATGAGCATTTAAAGTTCAAATGTTTACGAAATCGGAAATATATCAAAATATACCTATATATATAATATATATATATAAATATATCAAAATCGGTTATCCATAAGTTTTCCTTCAGGTAACTGTATAAAAAATATCCAGCATCAATATAGAAAAAATTTTAGGAGCGTATGAAATTTAATTTTTTACGAAATGGCATAAAATAACGATATATTATTACAATTAAAATATAGGTAATAATATAATATATCCAACTAATTATCATTGACTGACAAATCATCTCCGTTCAGAATCGTTTTTCGTATACAATTATACCCGTCATTGCATTCAAATTTAACACATCCATCATAGTGACCAGTGACCTACTCTCAATCTCTACTATACAGCAGAGCAATACCCACTTGCCCACTTTTTTTTATTTATGTATAACATAACTTTTGTTTGTGAGTAAAAAAAACTTAAAAATATAAATAAAAAGTTTCTTTATAAGTTTTTGTACAATAAAAATCAAAATTATAAGGTCGCAATTTTTTTATAGTTATCAAAAATTCAATAAAATTATGAAAATTATGAAATTATTTTGGAGGTTAATAATTATTATAATAGTTCATACAACTTTTAATTCATATACCTTATTACATTTGAAATTTTCTCAAAAAATGCGTTACCCTTTTGAATTGCTTATTAAAGCAAATAAAGTAGTTTTGGATCCCTGCAGGGTAACACACCTTTTCACATTAGTTTGTTTTAATGGAATTAAACTGCATTAAGAGTTTACAATAAAATTTTGTATTATTTCTTTATGAGCGATTAAAGTTCAAATGTAAAAAGCGGGTAAGTGAGTATCGCTCTGCTGTACATTAGGGGGTGGGATGGACCTCGGACTAGGGAAGGTTAAATTTGAATGCAATGATAGGTATCATTGTATACGAAAAACGATTCTGAACGGAGATGATTTGTCAGTCTAGGATGTATTATACTTAAATATTGGAATATATTCTATTTTGAAACTAATTCAAACATTTAAGTAAAAGTTTCAAGATCTTACGTTTAGTAATTTTTTAAAAATAACAAAAATCGAAAATTATTTAGTAGTGAAACGTTATTTTACTCGTGTATTTTTGATTTCAAATTAAAATTAAAACTTTAAACACACGTAAAATTTTTTAAATTGAACAATCCTCAAACTTTTTTATAATTATTCTAAGCTTAACTTATGGAAAGCATAGTGTTAAATTTTCAATTCTTAGCTTTTGATAGAAAAATATTTATAAATTTTTAACTACCAAATAGTGAAAAATATTCAAGATTTTGACGAATTTTTGTCAATATTTGAACTTCAAATGCTAATAAAAAAAAATTGTGCCTATGTATTTTTATAATTTTTGAATGAGAGTTAGAACAAGTTTGTGGACCCTTCAATTAAATTTTCAAGTACTTTGTCCCAGCTAAATTTTTTTTATCAACATTTATAAAAAAAAAATAAAAAAAATAGATTATTTCAATTGTCTATAAATAGCTCAAAAAAAGTCAAAATGTTTTGAAAATCAAAGTACGTAAAGAAAATGGCAATCTAAATAACTGGTAAAATTTTCAAGTATTTACGACTTATACTATTTGAATAACAACAAATATCAAAAATCGTTTGAGGCTAAACCGTTATTTAACGCGGTTTTGTAAAAATTTAAATTTCAAACACTCATAAAATTTTTTGTCTGAATCCGGTGGAGTTTTTTTTACAGGTATTTGAAGAAAAATGTATGGAGAACTTTGTATCAAATTTTCGCAATTTTGACATATTTCATATAAATTCGAACTTTAAGCACTTATAAAAAAAAATTGTGACTAATGATTTCAAATTTTTTTTTATCACATTAAGAACAACTTATAGAAACCTTGCATTAAATTTTCAAGATTTTCTGGTCGGCCAAAAAATTTTTATCGTTATTTAAAAAAAAAATACTTAGAAAAATTAAAAATTTCAATTGTCTATAAATAGTTCAAAAAAAGTCAAAATTCTTTGAAAATTTAACTGTGTATGGAGAACGCTAATATAAACATTTGGTGAAAATTTTAAGTATTTACATCGATTAGTTTTTGAGTTTTAGCAAAATAAAAAATTCGATTTTGTCAAAAACTGGTTTTGCGTAAAAAATCCCGTTTTCCCTCATTTTTTTAGGGTTTTTCCCGACTCGTTTAAAAAATTTTTAACTTTTGACCCCCAAAGTACCAACTAGATTCGATTTCCTTTTCAAAGAGAGGCTGAAGTCAAAAATCAAAGCATTTTTACTGCCCCAAATGTTGTCGACAGATACAAAAAAAAAAAAAAAACACACATCATTGTAAAATCAATACATTCATCACTCCGTTCAGAATTTACTTAAATTATCGTATTCTTGTAAATTTCAATAACTATACACAAAAACAATTTATACCTAGGCATATTCAATTTTTGAAATTTTTTAAGTTTTGATATAAAGTTTTACAACTTATTATAAGATCCCATATAATTTGTCTTTGAAGCAATTAAAAAATATTAAAAATACATTGTAATGATTATTTTTTTTACCTACGTTAACGTTTTGGTAAAATATTCATGCACGTTGTGACAACTTTTAAATTTTTTTATAGTTCAAAATGTCTAGTATTTTAGATTCTTAGCGGAGTACCAAATATAATGATTTTATAATTATGTAAATATGATTATGATTAAAATTATGTTTTTTTTCAACGAATTAATTTAAAAATATAAGTTTTATTTCTATAAATGTCAATAAAAAAAAATTCATAAGACTTTATTAGTGAGGTTAAAAAAATAAAGTAGAAACTAAATTCACAGGAATTTTGTATAAGCGTTTGGAGTTAAAATTTCAACAAAATCACAAACGTTTACAAATTTTACTGTATTTAAAAATCTTAAAAATGTTAATCATTCAGTGTGCATCGCTTATAGATATGTGCTAAAAATATAAAATGTCACCACTTATAAATATCTATAAATTATTCGAATCTACAGGTCGTTATAATAACAGTTAATATTCTACTATATCCCACAGTAGTATATATATACAGTAGTACTATATACATAGTATATAGTACATATATTATTACTGCATTTTGCATACCTATGATCAAGATTGAACTTTAAATGGGGAAGGATCGCAGAAAAAAATGTTTCACCTATCTTCCTGTGGACGAGGTGATAGGTGTTTGTAAGAAATGTGCATACGAAGTCAAAAAAATAGCAACTAGGTATATAAAAATATTATACTATGGACATAATAATATTTATTCCGTACTCTGCACACGTGACACGTGAACCGTACGTTAATAAAATAATATACGATAAAAGACGGATTATAAACAAGTAATGAGTGTATTATAATATAATATATTATATTAAGGACGGCGGCGGCGGCATGGCGCGACCTGACAATAATTATTTTTATGTTGTATAGGCTCAAGGCCACGGCCGTCGGATTCGCCAATTACAGTAATTTTTCTTCCTTTTTTTTTTTTAATTCTTCTCTATCTTTCCCACTCGACGGCTACACCACGCGCTAAACACGTGAAACGACAGGTACTGCATCGAACCACCGCGTGCACGCTGACGATCGGAGAATTCGAGAAAAGCGGGAGGGAACACCGCCGCCGCATGAGGCCCGTTCTAGTGAATGAATTTACCTGTGCAAACATTATTTTTATTTATTACACGAATATATTTATAATAATATATTAATATGTACATCACTCGTGTAGTGTATACAGTTTAAGTCGCTTTGGTTACCTATATTAATAATTGTGTTTTTATGATAAATGGTTGCAGTTATCGTATCGTAGAGCCGACGACCGATGAATTTTGTATTGAAATATTATACTTTTTATACTACTATTATATATATATACGGTGAGTTGGTGACAGACCGGCAGTAATAATTATCATCCGTGATTATATTATATAATCAATAATGAAAATTGATATGTTTATAGTCAATATTGTTTTATCTGCTGTGTATAATACTAAATACTTATAAATAGTAAAACATAGTGGGTAATTATGTAGATAGATGTATTATTAATTATTATTATAGATGACAATGTGACATTCAAAGTGTTGCGATCAAACACAGGTATAACTTTCATATTATATTATAATCACCATATTTTTAATTACCTTTATTTTTTTTATAAGAGTCTAGACCAAGACGTTTATTATTAATAAAAAAAAAAAATAGTGGATTAGGTACCTACGTTGCATCGCTGCACAAAACCCACGACCCACCCTAAGAGAAAAACAACATTTGAACTTTATGAAATTCATTTTCGTCCAAAACATTCATATTTTCATGTATGCTATGCTATCTATATTTAATTCAATTATGTCATTAATTAATAGATGTATTTGTGAAAAACACACAAAATACATCACTTAAAAAAAACCATTAGAACCTAACCTTGCAACCTTGCATAAGCAATAAGTCGAAATACATACTAACAATTTATTAAAATCATAATGTTAAGTTCATAATAAAATTAATCGTTTTATTATTAACCTTTAATGATGGTAATATTTTTAACAAGACAGTAGTTAAATCTAATTTTAAGTTATCCAAATAAAAATATTTGCAATATTTATTTCACCAATAAGCATATAGATAGATGAAAAAAATAACAAAACCAAATAAAATATATAAAATGTAATTTTTTACTGTTATGATTTCAAGTAGGTAGTATAAAAAAAAAAATCACATGTATTAACATTTATTATTAGTAATTAGTATACTGCTAAATTATGTTATTATATAGCTGTTACTATATTGTTGTTAACTTATAGGTAAAAGTTATAACTGTTATCTGTTATAAGTGTTATAACATAAAAATTATAAGTTAATATTAAGTATACAGAAAACCCGGGATGAATTAGTGAAAATCAATCAAATATTTTGATTTTTATTGTACACGGAGAATAATAATTATATTATACATAATTGCAAAAATTTTAAGTTTTTAATAGCTGCTAATAAAATAATAATCAAGGTTTTTAGGATAAATCGTTGTTATATACATTTGAATATCCAATTTCGTAGGCATTTAAATTTGGATACTCAAAACAATTGTTATATGTTTACCTTATCTTTATCACTTAACGCTCACATATTTTTTTTTAAATTCCTGCAATTAAAAAACTGATAAGGTATCTAATATTAAGTCCTTAAATCAAATTGTCAAGCTTTAGGTACAAAAATTATAATTTTTAAAATTGTTATAAATTTTAAACAATAAAATAATTTGTAAATAAACATATTGAAACTTAAATAACGCATATAAAAATATTGTGATTGTTTTTTAAATATTTTTTAATTCTAAAAGGATTAGGTAACTTATAAGGAACGTTGTATTCTGTATTTAATTTTTCAACTTATTGAATAACAAACACACATTTTAATACATGACATAGTTATTTATATATAAATCGAAAAAACGTAACGAAGTCGACAATTTCAAATATCTATAAGTAGCATTAAAGGATTTTATTATCTTATTATATTAATATATATTATTATATAAAATTAAAAACGAATATTTGTTATGAATATATACTCGTTTACTGTTCAGAGCCGCGTTTAACGGGAGGCAAGGGGGGGCAATTGCTCCGGAGTGGCAAATGTTATGATGTTTGATGGGGCGGAAAATTTTTGAATTGTAATTTACTTAAGGGCGGCATATTTTAATTTGCCCTGGGGCGGCAACATAGGTTAACGCGGCACTGTTACTGTTTATCTTGACAAAATGTTGATAAACAAGCCGACATTTTTTCTATAATTATATACAACTTTCCACCAGAATAACCACCAAAGTGGAAGACTTAAATTTCAAGTAATTTTCCGCTTCTTATAATGTTTGTATAACAAAATTACAGACAAAATAAAAAAAAATATATATAGGTACACATCATCGTATAACTAAAATATTTATCGTTATGATAGAAATATATTTCTTAGTTACCGAACCTCGCCCTAAAAAATTATCCCAGTTTTATCATAAAGCGTAAAGTGAGCTCATAAAATATTAAGGTACCTACTTAAAGTTACCAATGAATGAAAAATGCAGAAATTGCACGGGTATTCGAATTATAAACCCAATACTACGTTTAAAGTTTAAACAACATGCAATTTAATTGTATAATAATATATCAGATAATACATATTATTAAAGCAATTTTTTTATAAACATAATAGCTGCATAATTCTTATTTTTCATTGCACTATACAATTTACACTTATCATGTTAATAATAATATACTATTCCAATAGGCATGTAATTATACCTACTTATGTACTTAAAATATTAAATGCACAAAATATTTTTGCACATAATATTTATTGGATTAACTTTTCACTGTCTCAACCTTCATTACTTACTGGAGTATTAAATAACAATGTTTTATAAATATTATAATACTTAATTACGCACCTATACTTTAATTAAAAATATTTAATGAAGTACCTATTACAATATTTATTTTGGTATTGAATCTTATTTTTTTCCTATCTAAGTTATAATAATACATACAATTATAATTTTCTATAGGTGTAAAAACGAAAATAATAGTTATTTTAAATAAAAAAACACCATATAAAATATATACTTAACAGTGAATACACCTACAATATACATGTTTATAAAATTTAATTTAAAATTATTCAACGTAAATAAAATAAATAAATTTCAAAATTTAAGCCTCTTTTTTATAATTAATTAAGTTAGGTTTTATATTGTTTAATGAATATCAGTAAATATATAATTGCTCAAATATTTTTTGAATAGTTTTTCCCATATTTTTTTACATATTATATGAAATTATATAAAAAATTATAAATTTCCACCAATAATTATTAAAATCATGCGATGTATTGTATAATATCGTAAGAAAAGCTATATACCTAGGTACAATGTGACATTTGGTAAAATAATCAATCATTAGTAATTCTTCATTTATTTAATATTTTTTACTCAAAAATACCTATTATAATTTCTTTATGAAAAAAAATTATTCAAATATATTCATTTATATTTTTAAAATTAATGATTTGGGAATTTTACAAATGCTGTAAATACCTATTTAATATAGTTTCTCATTATTATAACCTAAAAAATATAAATTCTAGAAACTTCTAACAATTGAACTATTTGTAATTAACTTGGGATATACCTACAATCACTTTTTACACACACTAATATTTTCAAAATAATTAAACGAATTTTTAACTGTATTAACTATTTAATAGTTTATTAATTATAAGTTATAATTCTGATTTATATCTTGAACTTGTCCACACACCATTATATATATATAGGTACTAAGGTACCTATAGTATTTCAACTATATTATGCATTTTAATTGGCATAAATTATTTCAACTCGCTGAATTAAAAAATTACTAATTAGACAAATATAGAATAAGTAATGTAAATTATAGGTCCACGCCAGTCTTTTTTGCTCCAAATTATTTTTTCGTATACCTCCAATGATTTGTCATTGAATTAAAATTTAACTCGTTTATTATAGTGATCAATAGTGATTAACTCAATGATGAGGTACACTATCAAAACTACGTAACAGAAACAAGCTTACCAATTTTATTATTACTATAACCAATTATAAATGTTATATTATTTTTATAATAAAAAAACACTATATGTAATTTATATAACTATTTTTGCGGTATAATATTGTATAAATAGATGATGGATAGGAATTAGGAATACATTTGTATACTCTATAGGGTGACGGGTGTCGATCTATCTACGTCTCCGATAGTACCTATATATCACTATTATTAATTACTATTTAGTAATTACTTACGACTTACGTAGATTTTTTAAAAATATTATTTATACTACACTGTCGACAGTCTTTTGAAAATATTTTCAAAAAGTAGGTATTTCAGGTACCACAGGGCACAGATACAAATGCTTATATTAAAAATATATAAGATCGAATTCTGCAGATACACTACAAATATATATTTATAAATACATTCGAATTTTTCTACGCATTTTTAAATTTTATAAATTACCTAACCAAACCGCCTTTTTTTAAAAATTGTTATTAATTTTATAGTCCATTGAACATTATATCGTTTGGTGTAACAATAAATTACTACCTACTCATTCGTTTTCTATGTCAAGTATTTGAATCTGTTGTTAGGAACAAGTCACGCAAAACTAGTATATTATAGTATCACAAACGTATTACACACATTCCCCAATGGATCCAGAAATATATCACTAATAATAATTATTGTAATTAAAAATTATACCTACTATTTCATATTATTATGTATGAAGTTATCATTCTTATTTCTTGTACGTCGACAGTTGAATACTCGAGTGTAATAATATTCTTGAGGGTTCAATCTCTAAATTCATACAATAATGTATAAACAATATACGTCAGTTATTGAATTATATACATATATTTTTTTAGATGTATTTATTGTTAGAATTTTAAGAAATTTCATTAAAATCGCTAAAATTTAAAAATTATTTTGCCGTTAGAAATTCTTAAAATTTAAAATATTTCTATTACATAAATGGCATAATCAATGACTATTATTTGAAAGTAAATAAATAAAACATTATTTTTTAGACTTTTTTGTCAAAATATTAAATTAAATTAAAATATGAAATAATTGTACTCCTTGTGCCTGTGAGTTAAAAAAAAACAATGTTTATGATATCTCCATTATTTCAGGATATATCGCAATAGGTAAATCCTCACGGGTTACTCTTTAGTCTGTATAGTCTGTATACCTAATAAAGGCTAACAGACAATTTTCGCTCAGAATCGTTTTCCGTACAAGTATGCGATGCAATTATCATTGAATTCAAGTTAAACACAACATAGGTACATTACAATGACATACTCTGCAATGACGACATGTGCACAATACCTATTGACACCTATCTGTAGTATAGGTTAGCAGAGCAGTTACACTTTCTCTTTTTCTTATTTAACGTTATTGAATTAAAAATATAAAACGTACATAAATTAAAAAAGAAAAATAATTTGTACGCTATAAATTATAAAATATTTAAATATGTATTAAAAATGGTAATATTTAATTATTTAAATTGGTCGTTCCTAGACACTCAGCGAAAATATTTAAAATACTCTATACTGGCCAAGTAGGTACTTTTTTCTAGAGTATTTAAAATATGTATGTTTGCGAGCACCTATACTTAAAAAGTATTTGAAAACTCAAGTACCTACCTATACACTTACCTTATACAACACTGCTGGCAGTCGGCCGGGCGTGCAAACCTACAATAAAATATATTAAACGAAAAATAAACCACACATAATAATAATATAATATGCCGACGCTGTGCCCAGGTATTCGCGCGCTTGCGCCGCCGCGAGTCTGATGTAATTTTTTTTTTGCCTGCGATCCGAGGGCGTGGGGAGTCCCCAATGTCACGTCAAAGCCGCCGCCAAAGCAGAGGACGTCGGTCGCGCGGTGGGGAATAAGTGAAAAAATTCGTTTTAACATTTTTTTCACGTTCCGACGTCGTCGACCGCGAACAATCGTCGCGCCGTCGCCTCCCGCTAGGCGTTTATTTTTAAAAACTCGGCCACCGCCGCCAGTCGAGTGCCGACCACCGATCACCGTCCGACTGCTGCTCGCTGAATGAGCGACACTGGCACCAACGGGGTGAGTACCTCACATCGCTCCGGCCGACCGTATTGGTATAATATTGTAATACGATTGATTGCACAAATAATATTGTTTTTCATTGACGTTATTATTTCGTTTTTGATCGCGATTTTTTCGCCCGTCCGCGGGTCCCCGCCACCCGTCCTCTCCACCTTACAACGCCCCGCTGCATCATTACCGACATTTTGACCTCGCGACCGATCGATATCCGGACGAGACAGTGCGCGGTGATATTATGTAATAATATAATATACAGCAGCTAATAATATAATATCACGATCGCGAGACGCGACGAGGCGATACCAATAATATCGTTCGTTTCGGTTACACCGATTAATTCGGTCACCTGTCCGCGC
Organism: Schizaphis graminum; assembly: GCA_020882235.1. Classification (NCBI taxonomy): domain Eukaryota; kingdom Metazoa; phylum Arthropoda; class Insecta; order Hemiptera; family Aphididae; genus Schizaphis; species Schizaphis graminum. The sequence goes on along the minus strand of CM037033.1, from coordinate 86,201,793 downwards.
TGTCCGGCGGGTCGACGTCTGTCGGTCCTCGTCGCACACTCGTCAATTTCGCGGGCGCGCGCGATGATAACGCCAATCACAGGCCGCCGCCGCACGCACTCGTGTCTGGCGCGTGATGCGACGCGTCTATTTTCCCCTCCAAAACCATCGTTCGCTTTCTCGGGCGGTCAGATAACGAACGATAAACCATTATTTGCCGCGGATTTCCATATTATCATTGTTTTTTCGTAATCACCGAACGCGTTTTTCCGGCCCGCGGTGGTCAGTGCTCAGTGACAGTAACTAAACTAGTAACTACTAACTACAACTACTGCGGGCACTAGCTGCAAGCTCAACGTGACTTCTCGCGTCTCGTCGCCGCCGCCGCTTCGTCAGTCGTGTCCTCGTGTCCGCTGTGGTTACGTGCGTCGCCGCCCGTGCAGTGATTTCATTGCCGTATATATTATATTCAAGTAATAAATAATATTATATTTTCGATCGTTTCTGAAGTATCGCGATGTCAAGACTCGCTATAAACAATTATTGCGATGACAAATAACGACCGATCGGTAGAGTGTATACGGTTTTCGTCCATCATCGTGACATTATCGTTAAAATAATTCATAATCTGTAACGGACGCGAGTCCGGCGAGTCTGTAATCAAATTTCCTTTTTTTTTGTTGCGATTTTTTGACATTACTGCCGACCATACGACGAGGTAATACACCATTACACATCTCCCTACCTGTTATGTTTTTTTTCACGTTTTTCCTAGTTTTTGCTTTAAAAACGACCTTGGTCGTGCAGACAATCTTACACAATCAGCTATTAGATAGGTACCTACCCGTTGTTTTTGTAGACACCACTCAAAATACCTGTATTGATTTAACTAAGTCACCTACTATATTCAGTGACATTGATTACCTATGCGTATCTACTATGGAAAATATAAAACAAAATATGTATGTATGTATTTATATAACCACCTACCTATACAGGAATATGTACAATTATATTAAATTATACACTTATGATTTATCTACTATAACACCAAATGGGATAACAGTTGTCAAATAAAAAAAAAATTGTTGTCATTTACTCAACATTAACCAATAACTGTCGTATTGTTGTTTGCGTCTGCCTTCTAATTTTGTTCTAAAATTCCAAATCAATATCATTAAATTGTACAAAATTAAAAATTATTTGGCATTAATGGTTGATTAATATTTAAATATCATAATAATCTTATGGTTATAACTTATAATATATTATTGAAATTATTACACCTGCATGCGAATAATTACATCAATTATTGCAATATCAAAATATAACACATTTCATAAAAAGTCTAAAATTAATATGTTGTTACTTGCTCATAAAATATCTAACTGTAATCAATCACAAACTCTATAACAGAAATATTGAATTCTTGATTTTTAAAAATAAAGTATATAATGAGTGTACATTGTAGAGCGTTATCTAACTTTTGAAAAAACTGGTATATTATATACATATTTTCTATGACAACCTATTTTTAAGGTAACCGAGCTTGTAATATACCTAATTGTACATAATATAAAAATTTATTCCTAGAAACTTTAGTTTTACACATAAGCAATTAGGTAGTGTTAATTTATTTAAAAACACTAATGCGGTACAAATATTTTAAATGTGAACAATGCTAATAAGATTGACATTTTTTTTTTGTAGGTTGTTATATAAGTATTATTTCTTATAGTATTTTACATAGGTAGATATTCTAAAGCATATTCATGTTGTTAATGACTATGTTCTTAAAATGACAATAACATTGATAAAATTGTTTATTGTTTCAGGCTTACTATTAATTATTTTATAATTTATCTTTTAATTTAATACAATATAGGTAACATAACATAATTAATACATTAAGAAGGTCTAAATTCTAATTACAGGAAAATATTGTTTTCAAAGCAATGATAATGATTAATAGTTATCAGTAAAATTAATTACCCAGAAAAAAATAATCGGACACAGTTGATAATAATAGGTATATAAATAATAAATAGATATTATTATTTTTTTTGTAAAATTAAATATTATATCTTTATTGATATTTAACAATTAATAATTTAAGATAATATATTAATACAAATTCAACTAATTTATTAATCTACATTGACCATACTAATTTTTGATTAAAAATTTAAGTTATAGGTTTATCTAAAAGTTATAATATGTGACTTAAAAAAACATTAAAATAGTATTACAAATAGTGTGGTCTTACATTTTAATATCTAATTTACATTAAATATTTAGGCATTATTTTGTAGCTATTAAAATTTGTGTTCAAAACACTTAAAACAAATAACAAGTTATATGGTTTCATTATATTAGTATGAATTTATTCCATTTTTGTTAATGTTTGACAAATTGTTTTAATTACAATATGTAGTTAGCTTATTAAATACTATCTAATTTATAGAGCATATAATTACTCTAATAATTAGGTACTAACTAATATGAATATTTACTTATACTTATGAAAATTATTTTAATTTATGAATACCTATTATTTTAAATTAGCGTGTTATTGATTCCTTATTGTAATAATAAAATGATAATTTTTATTAAATGTCTTAAAATAATTTCACACTTTTTAAATATTTAAATAACTAAGAACTGATTCACAGTTAAATAATAAACTAATGAGCATCAACTTATTAGGTCTTAGCTTATTCAGCAGAAATACAAATCAAATTAATTACTGATTTAAAGATATTACCTAATGCTGTCATCTAACTAAATACTGATGAATAATTGTGTATTTTAATTTATTTAACCAGAGGTCACAATTTATTTGATTAAGTTTTAAAAATGTAAATTATTTATGTTAATTTACAATAATATCTTCAAATAATAAACATTAAAATGTAATCATTTTGTTTCTTCTGTGATTTTTAAAATGTTTGATATTTAAAAGCAAGTTCAATATCATTCAATGTCACATTGACATAAAAAATGTATTATGTTTCTGATATTATTTATGTAAGAAGTTTTATATTTAAAATTTGTTAAGTATATATATGTACAAGTATTAGTATATTATACATAACATGATTTGACTTTTGGCAGTTAATCTAAAGGTCTGCTAAAAAAGTCTCTGGCTTAATTCCAATTAGTAAATCTGCTTCAGAATTTTAAATAATTATTTTTGTTTTTGTTTATTTAATTTCAATATTTAGATTAAAACCATACATTTGTTTGAATTAAATTTTCAAAATACCAATAAAAATCTAATCTTATAAAGTTGTAAAGATTGTGTAGTTTCTACATACTATTTCTATAATACCTAATAAATATTTTACACTATTTTCTAACAATTTTATTTTAATTGATTCACTCAGTAGGAGGCATTCACATTTTATAGCTATAGAGAAAAATATTAGATATTATTGATATTGAAGACATTATTGTTATTGTTTTAAAATATGAGTTATTTTGTTCAATAATTACCTATTAATCTGAGGGCTAATTAAATAGTTTTTCTCGACTGAATTTTTTTCATAGTCCATAGTCTGTCATTCCTTGTCCATTTTTTAAATTTTTACTTCAAATAACGGATAGCTTAAATAATTATCTATATTATCTAATATAAATTTTTATTATGTTTTAGGTTACATAATGACGTCAAAACTTTATAATTTAATCGTTGGTGGTGCTTCAGTTAGTGCTGGAGCATATTTCACCACATGGTTATTAACTGGAGAAAATCCAACAGTATGTATTAATTTTTTGTATTATTATTGTTGTTGTTATCTTAAAAAGTATCTCTAGGTCAATAGGTATTTACTATATTATAATATGTACTTTTTGAAAAGTGTTTATTTTAAGTTTTTTTTGTTTAACAGTTTTATTTATAAAAAAAAAAAATTATTATTTTGAATTATTATTATGTCATTATTTGTGATACATCTTATTAAATTTATTTGTTTTTGATTGAAGCAATTACAAACAGTGCAAGCAGAAGGTGGCAAAAAAACTGGAAGACTGCGAACATTACCTCCAAGAAGTACTCAAATTCAATCTCTACATTCAGATGAATTTGATGTCCTGATTATTGGAGGTGGCGCTACTGGGGCTGGCTGTGCTATAGACTCGGTCACACGAGGTAAGATATTTAATGTAAAAATATTAGGTCTGTTTTAATATTGATTATCTTCTATACATTTTAATACAGTAAATAATTTTATATTATAATAAAACTGTTAAATCTTTAAATAATTATTTTCAGGTTTAAAAACTGCACTGGTTGAGTTGGACGATTTTGCATCTGGTACATCAAGTCGCAGTACAAAACTCATCCATGGCGGTGTACGTTATTTGCAAAAAGCAATACTTAATTTAGATTTGGAACAATATAAAATGGTCAAAGAAGCATTGCATGAACGTTCATCAATGCTTAAGACGGCTCCTCATTTAACTCACGCCATACCAATCATGTTACCTGTTTATGAGTATGTTCTAGTTTTTATATTTAATTCACATGTTTTCACTATATATTTATTATGTTTATTAGGTGGTGGAAAGTTCCTTACTACTGGGTTGGTATTAAAGCATATGATCTTGTAGCAGGTTCAAAAACAGTTAAAAGTTCTTATTATTTATCCAAAAATGAAGCATTAGAAATATTTCCCATGCTTAAAAAAAATAAATTGGTTGGAGCTATTGTATATCACGATGGTAATAACAATACAATTATTCAGTTTGTTTAGTTGTTTCATTGATTTTTTTTTATATCTTAGGCCAACAAGATGATGCTAGAATGTGCCTTGCTTTAGCACTGACTGCAACTCGTTATGGTGCAACTGTAGCAAATCATGTAAAAGCAATAAATATCCTCAAAGACGAGAATGGAAAAATTTGTGGTGCACACCTCCGAGATGAACTGACTGGAAAAGAATGGGATGTTAAAGCAAAATGTATCATAAATGCTGCTGGACCTTTCACTGATTCTGTACGAAAAATGGATGATAGCAATGTTAAGGAAATATGTACTCCTAGTAAAGGTGTACACATTGTATTGCCTGGTTATTATAGGTAATTTTTACGAATCCTGATGTATATTTTTTATATAAACATTATTTCATTATTATCATATTAATAGCCCTGAACAAATGGGACTTCTGGATCCTGAAACGTCTGATGGCCGTGTTATATTCTTTCTACCATGGCAAAAACATACATTATCAGGTACCACAGACAGCCCATGTGATGTAACTTATCATCCTACACCTACAGAGGAAGAAATTACGTTCATATTGAATGAAATAAAAAATTATCTCAACTCTGATGTTGAAGGTATGCAATCAAATTGATTTTTAAAAGTTAATACTTTAATTCATGACTTCACTTAATATAATATATTTAATATTTATAAACTTGTTTTAGTACGCCGAGGAGATGTTTTAAGTGCGTGGGGTGGTATTCGTCCATTAGTGTCGGATCCAAACAAAGGTGATACTCAGTCATTGGCGCGTAATCATATCGTGCATGTAAGCAAATCTAATTTAGTAACAATTGCTGGAGGAAAATGGACTACATACAGATCTATGGCTCAGGAAACTATTGATGCTGCAATAAAAGGTTGATTAAATTTTATTTTGTCCATCAATTATTGCCCTTATGTAATTTATGATTGTTTTTGCAGCTATTCCAGAATTAAAGCCAAAAAAACCTGAATGTCAAACAGATGGTCTCCAATTGGAAGGATCACATGGATGGACACCAACAATGTACATTAGATTAGTACAAGATTTTGGTTTGGAATGTGAAGTCGCTCAACATTTAGCTACGTCATATGGCGACAGAGCATTTGCTGTAGCTAAATTAGCTAATCTCACTGGCAAACGTTGGCCAGTAATCGGTAATAAAATTCACCCAGAATTTCCATATATTGATGCTGAGGTAATAAAACATTAAACTTATATTTCACTTTTTTGAATATCATTTTAAAAACTTATTTGTATTTTACAGATTCGTTATGGAGTTAGAGAATACGCTGTTACTGCTGTTGATATGATTGCTAGACGTTTACGATTGGCATTCCTGAATGTACAAGCTGCCCAAGAAGCACTCCCAACTATTGTAAACATTATGGCCGAAGAATTAAATTGGAGTGATGATGAAAAAAAGGTTAGATATTTGATAGTTATTTAACTTTATAATTTATTACTGAATGTGTTATTTTACAATATTTAGAAACAATTGGAAATGGCTCACAACTTTTTAGCCACTGAAATGGGCATGAGCGTAAACAGAGCATCTCGAGACAAAATTCCAATTACTCTATCTCAGGAAGAGGTCAAAATGTATGTTAAAAGATTCCAGATTCTCGATCATGATCACAAAGGATATGTTTCCATCAATGATATTCGTAGGAGTATGAAGGTATTTATTCTTGTCAATAATTTTTTCTCTTGTGATAAAAATTATAATGTTTTACATTTTAACAGAATACCGGTGAAAATGTAACTGGAGATGAGCTTCATGAAATTCTGAAAGAAATAGACACCAATATGAATGGTCAAGTTGAGCTTGATGAATATTTACAGGTATGAGTATTAATACATTAATCACTTTCTACTCTGTTCCAAACAAGAAACACTCATAGCGATCAACTTGTGCATATGGGTGTGGCTTCACTACTCAGCAATCATCATCTCAGCGGCTATCCTCAAAAAAATATGTGTTGCTGAAAATATTTTTTGATGACCTACCCACCACAACCTACAAATATTAGTTATAAAATACAAATCACCAATATTCAATCAGTGGGTCATATATTTTTCCAATTTTTGATAATTTTGCATGTGTTGCTCAAGCAACACATTGACCATAAGATAGTTGACTCGGGGGAGGGACAAGCAGATGGTGTCTGACCACTACTCGACAAAAACTACTCTCTGCCATGGTTGTTTCTTTTTTGGAATTGAGTATAACAACACTACATAATAGTTGAAATTATACTAATTTTATTTAGTTTATTGTAATGTTTTTATAAAATGTTAGTAGTAATTACATATTAATATATAATATGTATTGTATTTTAGATGATGTCAGCACTTAAATCAGGTCATATATCTCACTCTCGTTTTGCCAGAATGGCTGAATTAGAAGAAGTCCATAATAAAGTTCAAAGCAAAATCAGTGTGGAAAGAAGCGGCGGTGGTTTTTAGATGAAATTTCTATTGGATTAAATTATAAATTATTTATTTATTTTTGGTTTCATTTTAGTATCCGCAAACAACTTTTTAGATATAATGAATTATACCATAACCAAAGTATTTCTTTAATTTTAATTTTTTGTTTTGTTACAAAGTGTTACTATTTATAAAAATAAAAATTGCTGTTATGACCATAATGTTAAACAAAAAAAATATAGAAAAATCTACAAACAATTTTTGCTTTGTATGTTATGATTATAAGTGTAATATATATTATCTAAATTAATAATAAGTTATCACTCGCCGAAGTGCAAACAAATAAACAATACAGCTTTAGTGAACAATTATAAAAATAATTAATTATCTCCGAACTATTTAAAATAGCATGAATATTAAACAATGTATAGTGTGTAAAATAACAGATCTTTAAACTTTACATAGGAAAATGCAAAATATTGATTAAATGAATTGTGCTCATTTTCTAATAAGTTTGCAAGTTAATGATTTCTTGTTTCATAAATTATTTTCCCTAACGTCTACATTCTATATTCTTAATCTAATTGTTTATTAAATACATTAGTAAAGAGATAGCATGTTTGCATCTTAAATATTTTTGAATTTTTTACTCAAGATAATATAATATAATGTAAATATCAAGTGATACTAAAATTCAGCATGTATTGCTTTAAAATAAAATAAATAATTTATACAACACATTTTTAATGACATTTACTAAAGCACCAAATTTTGATAACATACCCTGAGGCTTTTTATTTTTATGTTCTGAAATACTTCTTAAGATATTCTGCTTCAGAATATGAAGTTAAAAATGTATGTTGTCATTCAACAAAGTAAATAAAAATAAAACAATAAAAAATAAATAGGAACACATTTGCAAAGTATCTATGTTTCTAATATTGGTGAAATACAATTTCAAAATAATACATGAGAATATGTACTAACTAAAATTGAATATGTAAAAGTCTTTTTATAACACATTTATTAAATAACTAGGTAATACAAAAAAAAAAAAAATATTGCAATACTTACAAAGTTACAAATATTTAATATAATTAAAGTCCCATTGATTTTATGTAATATGTACATAATGATTAATGTTTTACGTTTTATTATTTAATGTTTAAGTATACATCATTTTCTATTAAGTATATTTTTTCAGATATCAAATGTCTATTTAAAAATTGTATGGCTGTATAAATTATAATTTTTTTTTTTTTTTTTTTTTATTAGAAAATATACAATCTATACCCAAAGGCATAATAAGAATATGTGCTACATTATATTAAAAAAAAACATGAATAGGGTGAGGGAAGAAGCCATCCAATGATCGCATTTCCTCAAATTATAAATGTAATAAATAAATTAAGTATTGGTTATCTAACAAAAGGCATGGGTGGTTTATAAAAACCACTGAATATTTGTATATCATCATAAAATTTTCCAATGTAGAATTTTCTTTATTATGATATGCTTTTAAATAGGATAATAAAAGAGAAGGCTTTAAATTGATTTGTGTTCTTGCATTATCTAAAATAATATCACTATGTTGTGGTAATTACTTTTTCTGAAGATACCAACAATTAAAAGAAAAAAGAATTTTTTCGAGTAAGCTTAAAGTTTGATGAACAACAGTACTAACATGTAAAAAATATTTTTTTAAATTAAATGATGTTTGGTTTGAAAGTTTGAATACAAGTAATTGACATAAACAATCTTGATTTATTCTACCAGTGAATAACACATTTTTCTCATCAGTAGAAATAATTTACTTTAGAGCATCTAGTTTTAAAATGAACAAAATTGAAAAGGAAATTATTAAGACCGTATATTAATTGAAAGTGTTGTACTACTTGTTTTAGATTACACGGATTAGCATGGATATAATTTAGTTTATCTATAAGATTTTTAAGATGTATAAGCAATTTACAATTTATAAAGTGTTTTTTTTAAGTGCTTAAAGTTCGAATTTATACGAAATATGTCAAAATTGTGAAAATTTGCAAGTAATTTTAAATAAATAAATAAATAATAATAAAGTTTATTGCAACAGTAATCGATTTACATGATTAGATATACAATATAAATAACAAAAGTTGCAATTCATCCTATAAGCAAATAAGCTTGAATGCGTATGAGTTGAGTTCTATTAAGGTATAATCAAAGTTCAAAATATAAACAATAAAAAAAAAAAAAAATAAGTTACAAATTAATTATTCCAAAATACAAATACATTAAATCTAAGATAGAACACTAATTATATGATTTTTATATTGATTATAATTAATAAAAAAAAAAACATTTATATTATATACTTTTAATAATAAAACACCACTAATAATAGTGCTTTGATTACCAAATTAGTTTTATTATGAGGAATATTTAGGTTATTATTATTTTTTAATCTTGTATGGTAATCATGCGATGGTTGATAATCCTTAATTAAGTTTCTAATTTTATACATGTATAATAAAGTTTGACGTTCATATGATATCCTAAACGGTTGTACATTAAGAATTGTATATAATAAATTTGAAGAAAAAAATCTTGGTTTATTTAAAATAACTTTTATTAAAGATAAATAGTTGTACATAATACATTAATATGACTGGAGTATGTACATCCCCAGACCAAAGAGCCATATAAATAAATTGATTGTGCTAAAGCTAAGAAAACTACCCTTAAGGTTTTAAGATCTAATATATTCCGGAGTATTTTAAATTTATAAAATAATTTTCTAATTGAATTATTAACACAATAAATATGGTCAACAAATTTTAGTCTGTGATCAAAATTAATACCTAAGTATTTAATATTATATACTCTCTCTAAAGGAACACAATTACAAGGTAAATTTAAATATTTACAATTATAGGAATGTATATTTAATTCAGAAATAGAACTATTTGATGTAAACATATAGTTAGAAATATTAAAGATAATATATTTAGTTTTAGTTAAGTTCAATTGAAGATTATTATTATCACACCAATTCTTAATCAAATCCAGACATATATTCGATTCTTGTATTAATTTATTATAATCTTTATTTTTTAATAGTACGACTGTATCATCAGCATAGCACATAATATCAGCATTAAGGTTTAAGTTTAAAAGTCCATTAATAGGTATAAATGATAAATAATATTGGGTCAAGAACAGTATCCTGTGGCACCGAAAAAAAATTGGTATTTATATCACTCAGTATTCCTTCAATTCAAACTTGTTGAGGTCTATTTGAAATAAAAGATTTAATTAAATTTAGGGCATTACCTCTTATGCCACAGAAATCAAGTTTTTTTGTTAATAACTCATGATTAACACTGTCAAACGCTTTTTTAAAGTCAAGAAAAATACCCAAAACTTTGAATTTTTTATCCAAATTATAATGAATGAAGTGGGAAATTTTAACTAATGGGTCCACTGTTGACATAATTGGACGAAAACCATATTTATTAGGCGAAAAAAATGAGTGTTTATTTAAAAAATACATAAGTCTCTTCGTAATACATTTTTCAAAAATTTTAGAAATAGTTAAAGTTAAAGCAATGGGTCTGTAGTTACTACATAGTTTTTTGTCACCTGATTTAAAAAAAGGCAGAATAATAGTGTCTTTATATTTAGAAGGGTATTTACCAGATACCATAGAAAAATTAAAAATAATAGACAAAGGTATTGATATTGTGTCAACTGTTTTTTTAAGAATAAAATTTGAAATTTCAATGGGGTATATTGGATCAAGATAGATAGAATAATTTATATGGCAGTTTTGGTTTAGTTCATTCCAATTTAATTTACTATACCTAGTTACTAGTGTTAATCTCATCAGAAATATTTTTTCCAACATTAATATAATAATTATTTAATTTGTTTAATATTTCAGATGTTTTAGTTAAAGTAGTATTAGAAACCAAACTGTTCAGACAGTTAACTGGAGGTTCTTTTTTCTTAGTACTATAAGAGACTTCATTTATTAATTTCCATGTAGTTTTCATATTGTTTTTAGTTAGAGAGATTAGATTACTATAATATAAAAAAAGCGGGTAAGTGAGTATCGCTCTGCTGTACATTAGGGGGTGGGATGGACCTCGGACTAGGGAAGGTTAAATTTGAATGCAATGATAGGTATCATTGTATACGAAAAACGATTCTGAACGGAGATGATTTGTCAGTCTAGGATATATTATACTTAAATATTGTAATATTCTACTAATTCAAACATTTAAGTAAAATTTTCAAGATCTTACGATTAGTAATTTTTTTAAAATAACAAAAATCGAAAATTATTTATTGGTAAAAAGTTATTTTACACGTGTATTTTTAATTTCAAATTAAAATTAAAACTTTAAGCACACGTAAAATTTTTTAAATTGAACAATCCTCAAACTTGTTTATAATTATTCTAAGCTTAACTTATTATTAACTTTACTTATTATGGACAGCATAGTATTAAATTTTCAATTCTTAGCTTTTGATAGAAAAATATTTATAAATTTTTAACTACCAAATAGTGAAAAATATTCACGATTTTGACGAATTTTTGTCAATATTTGAACTTCAAATGCTAATAAAAAAAAATTGTGCCTATGTATTTTTATAATTTTTGAACGAGAGTTAGAACAAGTTTGGTGGACCCTTCAATTAAATTTTCAAGTAATTTGTCCCCGCTAAATTTTTTTTATCAACATTTATAAAAAAAAAATAAAAAAAAATTGAAAATTTCAATTGTCTATAAATAGCTCAAAAAAAGTCAAAACGTTTTGAAAATCAAATCAAATAAGAAAATGGCAATCTTAATAACTTGTAAAATTTTCAAGTATTTACGACTTATACTGTTTGAATAACAACAAATATCAAAAATCGTTTGAGGCTAAACCGTTATTTAACGCGGTTTTGTAAAAATTTAAATTTCAAACACTCATAAAAATTTTTTGTCTGAATCCGGTAGAGTTTTTTTTACAGATATTTGAAGAAAAATTTATGGAGAACCTTGTACCAAATTTTCAAAACTTAGTTATAAAAGAAAAAAATTTTACAATTTTTCAACCACAAAATTACTTGCAAATTTTCGCAATTTTGACATATTTCGTATAAATTCGAACTTTAAGCACTTATAAAAAAAAATTGTGACTAACGATTTCGGATTTTTTTTTTATCACTTTAAGAACAACTTATAAGAAACCTTGTATTAAATTTTCAAGATCTTCTGGTCCGCCAAAAAATTTTTATCGTTATTTTAAAAAAAAATACTAAAAAAAATTAAAAATTTCAATTGTCTATAAATAGCTCAACAATTTTATAAGAAAAAACTTAATTCACCTTTCGATTTAAAACTTAGACAATTTATGTAAAATATAGAAATCTTTTGAACCTTTTGATTTAAAAAGCTCGTTTTAGATTCTGAACGGAGTGATGAATGTATTGATTTTACAATGATGTGTGTTTTTTTTTTTTGTGTCTGTCGACAACATTTGGGGCAGTAAAAATGCTTCGATTTTTGACTTCAGCCCCTCTTTGAAAAGGAAATCGGATCTAGTTGGTACTTTGGGGGGTCAAAAGTTTTCAATATTTTTTAAGTGAGTCGGGAAAAACCTTAAAAAAATGACGGAAAAAACGGGAATTTTTACGCAAAACCAGTTTTCGCCCAAATCGAATTTTTTATTTTGCTATAACTCAAAAACTAATCGATGTAAATACTTAAAATTTTCACCAAATGTTTATATTAGCGTTCTCCATACACAGTTAAATTTTCAAAGAATTTTGACTTTTTTTGAACTATTTATAGACAATTGAAATTTTTAATTTTTTTTAGTATTTTTATTTTAAATAACGATAAAAAATTTTTGGCCCGCCAGAAAATCTTGAAAATTTAATGCAAGGTTTCTTGTAAGTTGTTCTTAAAGTGATAAAAAAAAATCTGAAATCATTAGTCACAATTTTTTTTTATGAGTGCTTAAAGTTCGAATTTATATGAAATATGTCAAAATTGCGAAAATTGGCAAGTAATTTTGTGGTTGAAAAATCGTAAAATTTTTTTATTTTATAACTAAGTTTTGAAAATTTGATACAAAGTTCTCCATACATTTTTCTTCAAATACCTGTAAAAAAAACTCCACCGGATTCAGACAAAAATTTTTTATGAGTGTTTGAAATTAAAATTTTTACAAAACCGCGTTAAATAACGGTTTAGCCTCAAACGATTTTTGATATTTGTTGTTATTCAAATAGTATAAGTCGTAAATACTTGAAAATTTTACCAGTTATTTAGATTGCCATTTTCTTTACGTACTTTGATTTTCAAAACATTTTGACTTTTTTTGAGCTATTTATAGACAATTGAAATTTTCAATTTTTTTTATTTTTTTTTTTATAAATGTTGATAAAAAAAATTTAGCTGGTACAAATTACTTGAAAATTTAATTGAAGGGTCCACATAACTTGTTCTAACTCTCATTCAAAAATTATAAAAATACATAGGCACAATTTTTTTTTATTAGCATTTGAAGTTCAAATATTGACAAAAATTCGTCAAAATCATGAATATTTTTCACTAGGTATTTGGTAGTTAAAAATGTATAAATATTTTACTATCAAAAGCTAAGAATTGAAAATTTAATACTATGCTGTCCATAAGTTAAGCTTAGAATAATTATAAAAAAGTTTGAGGATTATTCAATTTAAAAAATTTACGAGTGTTTAAATTTAAATTTTAATTTGAAATCAAAAATACACGTGTAAAATAACGTTTTACTAATAAATAATTTTCGATTTTTATTATTTTTAAAAAATTACTAAACGTAAGATCTTGAAACTTTTACTTAAATGTTTGAATTTTTTTCAAAATAGAATATATGACAATATTTAAATATAATATATCCTAGACTGACAAATCATCTCCGTTCAGAATCGTTTTTCGTATACAATGATATCTATCATTGAATCATTGCATTCAAATTTCACCTGCCCTAGTCCGAGGTCTACCCCACCCCCTAATGAACAGCAGAGCGATACTCACTTACCCGCTTTTTTTATATAATACTTTCACTTTTTTTGAGCTATTAATGGGTATAAGAAATTTTCCCGTTTTCTTTTATAAATGTTGATAAAAAGTTTATTTTTAAGTCAAAATGTTTGAAAATTTACTACAAAATCTCACATAATTATTAATTTACTTTTATATCTACGTGAAAATTATAAAAATACATAATTTTTTTGAATGCATTTGAAATTCAAACTGCAAAAATTGTCCAACCAAATGTAAAATAACAAACTTAAAATTTGCATGCGGATGGTAAAAAAAGATAGTAGAATACTTAGGCCACTAGGGCTACACTTATATGAACAATTATTAATATTTAACACTGTTAATATCCCGTTCCAGTCAGATCTTCTGATCTTGTTCGGTTTTTTAATTTTTTGGTAGTGGGTTCCTTCTTTTTAATGAATGCATTCAAAGAAAAATTGCATTTAATTAATGAAAAACACATGTTAAATCAATGAAAACGCATATGATTTTGATCCAATGAAGTTAACTCATTATACTCAGGTTATTGATTTCGTTAAATTAATGAAGCTGATAATTCTTGAAAAATAATAAATTTTCCATTAAATTAATTATGACTATAAAAAATTTAAAGAAATTATTTCTTTCATAGTAAGAAATCATATAATAGAAACAAATATTAATTATAATAAGATTAATACTGCCACCCTTAAATTATAACTTTAATATCTTTAAACTTAAGATTTAATGTATTAGATAAAAGTAAATTTTCCTTTAATATAATGATTTTTTTTAAAAAAAATGCGAAAAATTCTAGCACCATGTTAATCAAGGCGTCGCCCAAATCTACCGGAGCGGGATTCGTTCTTGTTACTATTGTACCTACCCATGCTTGGAAACCTAACGGCTAACGCTAACACCTATCAGTAGTATAAAAATGTATGTTCTGATACCTAGTCCCTAGTCCTCCTAGTCTATCCGCGCGTATCGCGTACATGACCGGCCATGCCCCCGCCCCTCCATACCATGCCCGGCCGTGCCCCCTCCCCTCCATTCCAATACATGCTGTGCATTATCCCCCCCCCCACCCATCATATATATCGCTAAAATATTATCATTATACAATATTATTGTTAAAAAAATCTAGCTAGTTATTTAATAATGATACATTGGATAAACATAGTATGTAATGGTTAGCGACTCTTAAACATAAATTTCGTTAAAATTTTTTTATGATTTCCCGATACCTTACATCGAAGTGAAAGTGTTGGTATTACATATCGCCACCTAATAATATGACATTAGAAAAACATAGTTCTCACATCGTTAACGACTCGTTATAATATAGATACATGCAACATTGTACACTTCACACTTATGGTGAAATATTTCTGTTTACCTAAAACCGACGACTTAACGTTTAAAAACTTAATTTGTGCAAGACCTAATTAGAAGCTATTTTTTCAACAATTTAAATGTATCCCAAAATAATTGAAAATATTATCTGGATTAACCTTTTAACATGGTAAATGATTAAGTAATATTTTACCAATACATGGCTTAAAATGCTAACATTACCTAAATATATTAGAAATTAATAATCGTCTAATCCAGCATTTTATTAATTATCAGTCAATGCGTCTCCAGTCGTATACTAGACAGTACACACAAATGAACATCATTCTGTCTTTTAATATTTATAGTGAAATTTATTTTCACAGTTTAAAGTAAACTGCAAGTTTTAGCAGTTTGAAACTCTCGATACTTAACACTAATGTGTGATAATACATTAGATATCCTTTGCTATATAACTATTATGAAATAGAAAGTTAGTAAGACCTCACCAGTAGCTATTATTTTAATGCTTTAAGTGTTTCCCAAAATAATTGAAAATATTATATGAAACAATCCTTTAACATATTAAATTACTAAATTACCCCTCCCCTCCATGCCTATTGTGGACGTGCCCGGTCTTACCCCTCCCCTCAATTCCTATCGCATACATGCCTATCGCGGCCGTGCCCGGCCATGCCCCGCTATACCTAACGCGACCGTGCCCCTCCATGCCTATCACGGCCATGCCCCCTCCTCTCCCATCAATACCTATCCACTACATACCCCCCCCCCTGAAAATGTTAAGTTGTTGAATTCAATATACTCAATACGATTTAGTTAAAAATTTACTGATATTTAAAATACTGCACTGATTAACATGAAATCAGTATACATAATTCATATATAATAAATTTTTCGATATAAACCATAAATATTGGCCTTATGTAAGAAAGTATACCACCTATATCCTATACACTTCCCGTACACCTAAAATTATATTCTATTGTAACGTGATGATCTATTATACCTAGCTACCACCTAGTACCGTGCCCCTCTAATATGACATTAGAAAAACACAGTTCTATAAACAGTCACATCTTTAACGACTCGTTCATTGTACGTGAAACAAACACTTAATAACACTTATGATGAAATATTTTTGTTTACCTAAAACCGACGACTTAACGTTTAGAAAGTTAGTTAATACAAGACCTAACTAGAAGCTATTATTTTAACAATTTTAATGTATCCTAAAATAATTAAAAATATTATCTGGATTAACCTTTTAACATGGTAAATTATTAAGTAATATTTTACCAATCCATGGCCTAAAATGTTAACATTACCTAAATTTATTAGAAATTAATAATCGTCTAATTCAGCATTTATTAATTTAGTCAGTATACGTCTCCACTCGTATACTACACAGTACACAAATGAATATCGTTCCGTCTTATTAGTCCTCCATCCCATCAATGCCTAACACATATAATACCACACTATAACCCTCCATAGGTTAGGTTATAGAGTACTAGTCCCTAATCAACCTACTCCACCCGCGCACCTACTATCGCGTAGGTATGTACGCGATCATGTACATCATGCTACACCATAGGTACTTCACTACAATCAATGTCTATACTTCTATAGTATATACCACTGAATTAGTAAATTAAATAATACACTACTATCTAAAGCATGTAATTTATATTATATTAGGAAAGAATAACTATATATTTTATCATATTCATATAAACACTATATTATACTATGAAAGTATTATACTACTGGTGAAGAGGGGACGTTACAACTGTATTACCAATAGGTACCTATAGTACATACCGCACCATACCCCCACCTACCATCAATGTCTATCACTAAAAATGTATATATTCTATAATTCTTAACATAACGGTAATGTTAGGTCATAATAGGTAACTATATAGTTGTCTAAGACATTATTATATGAAGTATGCTGGTTAACATTTCACATACATATATGATTTATGTATATTATATTATTACAGTTTTAAAATATAGAATAATAACAATATTATAAACATGATGATTGATTAACTAATAGTCATAAAAACATTCTTATTTCTTAATTTAACGAATCGTTTAATTATATACCTACATTGATATACATACATTTGTATCCACATAAATAATATACCAACATAATTATTAATATAATATTAATCAATTATAAATAAATAATATACTAATACACCTCCATTTACCTCCGCCTAAAAAATTATACTTCAAACACTATACCAATATATCATACATTCATACCTTAGTTATACAAGACATTATTAAAGGAGGTATGTTGGTTAACAGTTCATACAGGTACATATATGATATGTGTATATTATTAATTATTATAGTTTGAAAAAATAGAATAGCAACAATATAACATAAACATGATTATTAACTAATAGTCTGTTTGGCAAGAACTTTCTTACTTTCATTAAATATATCTTAGCATGATAATAACTATATAGTTATCCAAGACATCATTATAGGTAGTATGTTGGGATATCATAACACATCATGCATAACCATATACATCATACCATACCACACCCCTCTCCCATCAACGCATAGTGTACACCACACTATACACTTCCCTCCCTGCAATGCTTAGTACATACCATACCATACCACCCCCTTCCCTCTCATCAATGTCTATCACTTAAAATATAGTCATTATATAATATACCTCCATTACCTACACCTTGAAAATTATACTTAAATCTACTATACCAGTATACCATTCTTCTAAACATACTTACATCGATATAGTTACATAAATAGTATACATAATAAATAATATGCTAATATACCTCCATTACCCGAACCTTAAAAATTATTCTTCAAACTACTATATCAGTGTACCTACCATATTTCTAAGTATACATACATTGAAAGCTATATAAATAGTATACATAATAAATAATATACTATTAATCAATCAATCATAAATAATATATTGTTAATATACCTCCATAACCCACACCTCAAAGGCTTAAAAATTATACTTCAAAATATTATACCTGTATACCATAATTCCAAGCATATATATATATAAATTCAACATTGTTAGTTAATAAATATTAAACATAATACATGATATACTAGTAGACGCTCATTACAAACACCTTGAAAATTATACTTCAAACTTCTAGGTATATCAATATATCATACCTCTAAGCATACAATGATAGCTACATAAATAATATACCTACATAATAAATAATATACTATTAATCCATTATAAATAAATAATATGCTAATATGACTCCATATGACTCCACAACCCACACCTCGAAAATTATTCACTTCAAACTACTACTACTACTACTACTACTACTACTATTACTATTACTATACCATACCTCAAAACATACAAACGTTGATAGTTACAAAAATAGTATAGATAATAAATAATATGCTAATACTCCTCTATTACCCACTCCTTGAAAATTATATTTTAATCTACTATACCAGTATACCATACCTCCAAGCATACATAGGTACATTGATGACAACAAACATATTAGGTATACATAATAAATAATATGTTAATATACCTCCATTACCCATTCCTTGAAAATTATACTTCATTCTAAAATATCAGTACACCACACCTCCAAGCATACAAACATACATCGATATAGTAACATAAATATTAGGTATACATAATAAATAATATGTTAATATACTAAACATAGCTATTTCAGAGAAATTTTAAGTATTTTTATAGTCCTTAATAACTCATTATACTATAATCATGTAAAATTGCATCCATAATTAATTCAAAATAAAATATTTTATTCGTTTTAAATAAAACATATTATTTCTCGGTGAAATGTTTACGAAAAATAGAAAAAAATCTTCAAGTGCAAAAGCCATCTCCGTTAATCGATTGCATGACATATGTACTGGATTTCGAAGAACGTAAGTTTTTAAATGTAGGAATCGTCACAAGTTCTGAATTCAACTTCGGGGTAGGAGGATATGATGGAGAGGGTTTCGGTATTGTGATTCGTCCACTAACAGCCAAGCGGTATATAGATATTAGATATGAGCTGTTAAATTGGATATTCTAGATGATGAGGGATATCAGTCTCGTATATAAATAAGATACAAAGGTTGTTAAATACAACATTAGTTAATCATTCTTCAATGATTAAATACACCATTAGTTAATCATTCTTCAAGTGTCCGTGAAATTTCTTTAACAACTGTTAATTTTATCTAATTATTGTTAGGGCGTGTACAATTTTATCCATAATTATTTCAAAATTAAATATTTTATTCTATTTAAATAGAACATATTATTTCTCGGTGAAATGTTTACGAAAAATAAAAAAAATCTTCAAGTGCAAAAGCCATCTCCGTTAATCGATTGCACAACATATGTACTGGATTTCGAAGAACGTAAGTTTTTAAATGTAGGAATCATCGCAAGTTCTGAATTCAACTTCGGAGTAGGAGGATATGATGGAGAGGGTTTCGGTATTGTGATTCGTCTACTAACAGCCAAGCGGTATATAGATATTAGATATGAGGTGTTAAATCGGATATTCCCGATGATGGGAGATATATTATCCATAATACCTAAGTCACATCCTTCAACCTCAATATCCACACCTTTGAAGCGGGCTCGCGGAAGTAGCAATCTCCAGTTAATAGAAGAGTCAACGGACGTGGTGGATTCTATATTACCTACCTCAGTAATACTCATGACAGACATCGATAATGGTGCGAATGGGAATGGTGTGGCTGTAGCACGGACCCTCGTCAGAAAAAAACGTAGTAAGGGGTGTAACGTGATTTCCATCGAGTCTAGAACACATCCAGAGTGCTATGTGCTACTGAATCGTGAAGATTTACTTGCCCTTCAAAAGTTAAAGTACTGTATACGTGACTCCGTCACACACAAAACTCTGATTACTCTACCGGCGGTCGTTAAGCAAGCGAGCTGTATGGTCAGATATCTGGAAACAACTTACGGGCGTAATCCGAAAATGTTTGAGGAGACTAAGTCATGTATCGAGAATATGCGCGAGGACTTCAAACATTCAATCGCTCGGGGTGAAGGATGTAGTGATCCAGGGTATGCCAACGAGATAAAAACGCTGTCAGCGAGTGCATTAGCACACCTATGGTACGGGCAGGACGTGTGCGGGCGATATGGTAAGGGTGGTGGGTGTACAACACCCCCGTCTACCCTCATTACATAATCATGTGGTATGATATATTATACATTTAAAGTAAAATATGTATTCAAAAATAACTATTTATGATTTAATATTTATTTATTTATTCTCCTTAGATTTCTGAAGCCTTCACAACAGTTGTTGTGGGTAATGGTTTTGATACTTCGTATTCACCATCAACCCCTTCATTTCCAGAGATCGGTGAACAAAGGTGTTCTAACATGATATCACCACGGCGACCGATGTCTACCTCATCATTCCTAGCAAGATACGATTTCTATTAACTCATCGTTTCAATATAATGTTAAATTATTTTGTATAAAACTTTAAATTGGAAATATAATATATATGTATAAATTCATACTTGGCGTTGACTACTATTAATATTACAACACAGCTCTGAATATTCCTTTATTATGTAATATACCTAACCTAACTCATCACCCAGTTGTTTGCAATCACCCAAAAATCACCCAGCAATCACCTAGCAATCACGTAGAAATCACACAGCCATTTGAAAACACCCAAGAATCTACTAGTAATCGCCTAGTTGTTTTGAATAACCCAGTTGTTTGCAATAATCCAACAATCACCCAGCAATCATTTAGTTGTTTGCAATCACCTAATAATCACCCGGCAATCACCTAGCAATCGCCTTGAAAACATCTAGAAATCACCCAGTCGTTTGGAATCACCAAGCAATCATTCAGTTGTATTCAATTGGTTAGCAATCACTCAATTGTTTGCAATAACCTAGCAATCATCTTACGGTGACATACCAATCACCCAGTTATTACTCAGTTGTTTAGAGTCTCCTAGCCATCAGTAAGCAATCACCTAGCAATCACCTTGCAATGAATTAGCAATCACACAATTATTTAGAATCACCCAGTAATCACCTAACATTCACTCAATTGTTTGGAATCTTCTAACAACGACCTAGGAATAACCTATTAACCACCTAGTTATTTAGAATCACTCAGCAAACACCTAGCAATTACTCAGTTGTCTGCAATTAACTATCAATCACCCACTAATCACCTAGTATTCACCTAGTTATTAGGAATCACCCGGCAATCCCCTAGTTGTTTTGAATAACCCAATTGATTGCAATAACCCAATAATCACCCAGCAATCATTCAGTTGTTTGCAATCATCATCTAGCAATCACCCAGTAATCACCTAATAATCACCCAGTTATTAGGATTCACCCAGCAATCACCTAGTTGTTTGGAATCACACAGTAATTAGTAATTACCAAGGAATCATTCAGTTGTTTTCAATCGGCTAGCAATCACCTTGCAATGATCGATAGGTTAGGCTTGTTATAATATCAGCTACAGGTGATATAATGTATGAACATATACATAGATAAGTGATTAGGAATCGTTTTAATAGTTTTGCTTACCATAACCATTAAATCGTTATAATTCGCTCTAATGATATACACATACACTTTAACGTTTCTCATCGACAAATGATAATGAGGTCTCGTCAATAATTACTTATTTACGTTATTTACGTTATTTACATGCCTTTGTCCATCACGTAACCTGTTTTTACTTCCGATCACCTAACCTTACCCGGGCATGACCACGATTTGCATGGAGGGGAGGGGGCAAGGCCGAGCACGCGCACGATAGTGATGGCGAGGTATTTCGCGTAAGTGGAGGGATTGTACGTGATCGTGCTGAGTTAGGTTAGGTATATTACATAATAAAGGAATATTCAGAGCTGTGTTGTAATATTAATAGTAGTCAACGCCAAGTATGAATTTATACATATATATTATATTTCCAATTTAAAGTTTTATACAAAATAATTTAACATTATATTGAAACGATGAGTTAATAGAAATCGTATCTTGCTAGGAATGATGAGGTAGACATCGGTCGCCGTGGTGATATCATGTTAGAACACCTTTGTTCACCGATCTCTGGAAATGAAGGGGTTGATGGTGAATACGAAGTATCAAAACCATTACCCACAACAACTGTTGTGAAGGCTTCAGAAATCTAAGGAGAATAAATAAATAAATATTAAATCATAAATAGTTATTTTTGAATACATATTTTACTTTAAATGTATAATATATCATACCACATGATTATGTAATGAGGGTAGACGGGGGTGTTGTACACCCACCACCCTTACCATATCGCCCGCACACGTCCTGCCCGTACCATAGGTGTGCTAATGCACTCGCTGACAGCGTTTTTATCTCGTTGGCATACCCTGGATCACTACATCCTTCACCCCGAGCGATTGAATGTTTGAAGTCCTCGCGCATATTCTCGATACATGACTTAGTCTCCTCAAACATTTTCGGATTACGCCCGTAAGTTGTTTCCAGATATCTGACCATACAGCTCGCTTGCTTAACGACCGCCGGTAGAGTAATCAGAGTTTTGTGTGTGACGGAGTCACGTATACAGTACTTTAACTTTTGAAGGGCAAGTAAATCTTCACGATTCAGTAGCACATAGCACTCTGGATGTGTTCTAGACTCGATGGAAATCACGTTACACCCCTTACTACGTTTTTTTCTGACGAGGGTCCGTGCTACAGCCACACCATTCCCATTCGCACCATTATCGATGTCTGTCATGAGTATTACTGAGGTAGGTAATATAGAATCCACCACGTCCGTTGACTCTTCTATTAACTGGAGATTGCTACTTCCGCGAGCCCGCTTCAAAGGTGTGGATATTGAGGTTGAAGGATGTGACTTAGGTATTATGGATAATATATCTCCCATCATCGGGAATATCCGATTTAACACCTCATATCTAATATCTATATACCGCTTGGCTGTTAGTAGACGAATCACAATACCGAAACCCTCTCCATCATATCCTCCTACTCCGAAGTTGAATTCAGAACTTGCGATGATTCCTACATTTAAAAACTTACGTTCTTCGAAATCCAGTACATATGTTGTGCAATCGATTAACGGAGATGGCTTTTGCACTTGAAGATTTTTTTTATTTTTCGTAAACATTTCACCGAGAAATAATATGTTCTATTTAAATAGAATAAAATATTTAATTTTGAAATAATTATGGATAAAATTGTACACGCCCTAACAATAATTAGATAAAATTAACAGTTGTTAAAGAAATTTCACGGACACTTGAAGAATGATTAACTAATGGTGTATTTAATCATTGAAGAATGATTAACTAATGTTGTATTTAACAACCTTTGTATCTTATTTATATACGAGACTGATATCCCTCATCATCTAGAATATCCAATTTAACAGCTCATATCTAATATCTATATACCGCTTGGCTGTTAGTGGACGAATCACAATACCGAAACCCTCTCCATCATATCCTCCTACCCCGAAGTTGAATTCAGAACTTGTGACGATTCCTACATTTAAAAACTTACGTTCTTCGAAATCCAGTACATATGTCATGCAATCGATTAACGGAGATGGCTTTTGCACTTGAAGATTTTTTTCTATTTTTCGTAAACATTTCACCGAGAAATAATATGTTTTATTTAAAACGAATAAAATATTTTATTTTGAATTAATTATGGATGCAATTTTACATGATTATAGTATAATGAGTTATTAAGGACTATAAAAATACTTAAAATTTCTCTGAAATAGCTATGTTTAGTATATTAACATATTATTTATTATGTATACCTAATATTTATGTTACTATATCGATGTATGTTTGTATGCTTGGAGGTGTGGTGTACTGATATTTTAGAATGAAGTATAATTTTCAAGGAATGGGTAATGGAGGTATATTAACATATTATTTATTATGTATACCTAATATGTTTGTTGTCATCAATGTACCTATGTATGCTTGGAGGTATGGTATACTGGTATAGTAGATTAAAATATAATTTTCAAGGAGTGGGTAATAGAGGAGTATTAGCATATTATTTATTATCTATACTATTTTTGTAACTATCAACGTTTGTATGTTTTGAGGTATGGTATAGTAATAGTAATAGTAGTAGTAGTAGTAGTAGTAGTAGTAGTAGTTTGAAGTGAATAATTTTCGAGGTGTGGGTTGTGGAGTCATATGGAGTCATATTAGCATATTATTTATTTATAATGGATTAATAGTATATTATTTATTATGTAGGTATATTATTTATGTAGCTATCATTGTATGCTTAGAGGTATGATATATTGATATACCTAGAAGTTTGAAGTATAATTTTCAAGGTGTTTGTAATGAGCGTCTACTAGTATATCATGTATTATGTTTAATATTTATTAACTAACAATGTTGAATTTATATATATATATGCTTGGAATTATGGTATACAGGTATAATATTTTGAAGTATAATTTTTAAGCCTTTGAGGTGTGGGTTATGGAGGTATATTAACAATATATTATTTATGATTGATTGATTAATAGTATATTATTTATTATGTATACTATTTATATAGCTTTCAATGTATGTATACTTAGAAATATGGTAGGTACACTGATATAGTAGTTTGAAGAATAATTTTTAAGGTTCGGGTAATGGAGGTATATTAGCATATTATTTATTATGTATACTATTTATGTAACTATATCGATGTAAGTATGTTTAGAAGAATGGTATACTGGTATAGTAGATTTAAGTATAATTTTCAAGGTGTAGGTAATGGAGGTATATTATATAATGACTATATTTTAAGTGATAGACATTGATGAGAGGGAAGGGGGTGGTATGGTATGGTATGTACTAAGCATTGCAGGGAGGGAAGTGTATAGTGTGGTGTACACTATGCGTTGATGGGAGAGGGGTGTGGTATGGTATGATGTATATGGTTATGCATGATGTGTTATGATATCCCAACATACTACCTATAATGATGTCTTGGATAACTATATAGTTATTATCATGCTAAGATATATTTAATGAAAGTAAGAAAGTTCTTGCCAAACAGACTATTAGTTAATAATCATGTTTATGTTATATTGTTGCTATTCTATTTTTTCAAACTATAATAATTAATAATATACACATATCATATATGTACCTGTATGAACTGTTAACCAACATACCTCCTTTAATAATGTCTTGTATAACTAAGGTATGAATGTATGATATATTGGTATAGTGTTTGAAGTATAATTTTTTAGGCGGAGGTAAATGGAGGTGTATTAGTATATTATTTATTTATAATTGATTAATATTATATTAATAATTATGTTGGTATATTATTTATGTGGATACAAATGTATGTATATCAATGTAGGTATATAATTAAACGATTCGTTAAATTAAGAAATAAGAATGTTTTTATGACTATTAGTTAATCAATCATCATGTTTATAATATTGTTATTATTCTATATTTTAAAACTGTAATAATATAATATACATAAATCATATATGTATGTGA
This sequence comes from Schizaphis graminum, assembly GCA_020882235.1. NCBI lineage: Eukaryota > Metazoa > Arthropoda > Insecta > Hemiptera > Aphididae > Schizaphis > Schizaphis graminum. The sequence goes on along the minus strand of CM037033.1, from coordinate 86,175,650 downwards.
AATGTTAACCAGCATACTTCATATAATAATGTCTTAGACAACTATATAGTTACCTATTATGACCTAACATTACCGTTATGTTAAGAATTATAGAATATATACATTTTTAGTGATAGACATTGATGGTAGGTGGGGGTATGGTGCGGTATGTACTATAGGTACCTATTGGTAATACAGTTGTAACGTCCCCTCTTCACCAGTAGTATAATACTTTCATAGTATAATATAGTGTTTATATGAATATGATAAAATATATAGTTATTCTTTCCTAATATAATATAAATTACATGCTTTAGATAGTAGTGTATTATTTAATTTACTAATTCAGTGGTATATACTATAGAAGTATAGACATTGATTGTAGTGAAGTACCTATGGTGTAGCATGATGTACATGATCGCGTACATACCTACGCGATAGTAGGTGCGCGGGTGGAGTAGGTTGATTAGGGACTAGTACTCTATAACCTAACCTATGGAGGGTTATAGTGTGGTATTATATGTGTTAGGCATTGATGGGATGGAGGACTAATAAGACGGAACGATATTCATTTGTGTACTGTGTAGTATACGAGTGGAGACGTATACTGACTAAATTAATAAATGCTGAATTAGACGATTATTAATTTCTAATAAATTTAGGTAATGTTAACATTTTAGGCCATGGATTGGTAAAATATTACTTAATAATTTACCATGTTAAAAGGTTAATCCAGATAATATTTTTAATTATTTTAGGATACATTAAAATTGTTAAAATAATAGCTTCTAGTTAGGTCTTGTATTAACTAACTTTCTAAACGTTAAGTCGTCGGTTTTAGGTAAACAAAAATATTTCATCATAAGTGTTATTAAGTGTTTGTTTCACGTACAATGAACGAGTCGTTAAAGATGTGACTGTTTATAGAACTGTGTTTTTCTAATGTCATATTAGAGGGGCACGGTACTAGGTGGTAGCTAGGTATAATAGATCATCACGTTACAATAGAATATAATTTTAGGTGTACGGGAAGTGTATAGGATATAGGTGGTATACTTTCTTACATAAGGCCAATATTTATGGTTTATATCGAAAAATTTATTATATATGAATTATGTATACTGATTTCATGTTAATCAGTGCAGTATTTTAAATATCAGTAAATTTTTAACTAAATCGTATTGAGTATATTGAATTCAACAACTTAACATTTTCAGGGGGGGGGGGTATGTAGTGGATAGGTATTGATGGGAGAGGAGGGGGCATGGCCGTGATAGGCATGGAGGGGCACGGTCGCGTTAGGTATAGCGGGGCATGGCCGGGCACGGCCGCGATAGGCATGTATGCGATAGGAATTGAGGGGAGGGGTAAGACCGGGCACGTCCACAATAGGCATGGAGGGGAGGGGTAATTTAGTAATTTAATATGTTAAAGGATTGTTTCATATAATATTTTCAATTATTTTGGGAAACACTTAAAGCATTAAAATAATAGCTACTGGTGAGGTCTTACTAACTTTCTATTTCATAATAGTTATATAGCAAAGGATATCTAATGTATTATCACACATTAGTGTTAAGTATCGAGAGTTTCAAACTGCTAAAACTTGCAGTTTACTTTAACCCTTTCTTGACCAAGCACCGTTAAAGATAAAAATGTGATTTTTTTTTTGCACAATAATAATTTTTTATTTTTTTGATGAATTTCAAAACCAAAAACAAAAAGTTTTTTTGAAAATTTATAGTTTTTTAAGGACTGAGACAAATAAGTCCCATTGGTCCTTTACGGTGCGGACTTTAAAGTCCCATTGGCCTGTTCCGGCAAATGAATTTGTTTATTTTCAATGGAGATTGTAATGATATTGTTATTTTTTTCTTGCTTACCTTCATTCAAAAATAATGACCATAACAAATTAAACCATAAGTAATTTAATTGATTGTTATCATTTTTAATTTAAATTTAAAAATTACAAATCAAAAATTGAAATGGTCAATTTTTTTTTAATGTACTTGTAAATTGTAAATTTATTATACTATATAAGTAATAAGTATACATCAATGATAAAAGATTACTTTTTTTTTTTGTACTTTATATTATACAAAAAAAAATCCATAATATATACCTAGTTGGTTGGAAGGAAAAATTTAACACATAATGCATAATAATAATGTTTTATTTCATATCAACAACTTTTTTGTACAATAAAAGAATGTACCTATAACTAATATTTAATTATTTTGCATGGTATTCATTAAAACATGGTTTTTTTCATTTTGACATAAAAAAACTTTACATGTAGAGCATTTGCTGAATGGTTTAGATTCAATTTTTTTTTTACTACACACTTCACACCTACCCCTAGTATTAGAATATTCTATCCAGTGGGCTCCCAAGTTACCTAGTCTAACATCTGAAGGTATAGAGTATAATTGTTTGCCCCTTCTTGGTTGTAAACAATTTTTTTTGGTACTTGGGGATACATTAAAAGTTCTTTTTTGACCAGATTTATTTAAAACAATTAAACCTTGAGCTACAGATCGTCGATACTGTTTAACAGTTAATTTTGTATTGTTGAGTTCATTATTTATAACAAAAGAATTGACAAAAACTATATCAATAATGCCCCAGAACAACCTATGCCACCATTTTTTAGATTTTCTATCCACATTATACAAAGCTCTTAACTGATCTGCCTTATCAACTCCGCCCATAAATGTATTATAATCTTTTGTAACAAGAGGACATTTTATAATTTTTTTTGAACCATCATGTTCAGTGCGAGACACTGTACTTTCATCAGCACCGTGGAAATTGGAAGCAAAATAAACTATTCTGTTGTCTCTCCACTTATACACAGTTATACCTAACTGAGATGTTTTCAAGTCATACATTCCCCTTTCTAATGTTTTGTCCTCAGCTAAAGAAGGAATATTTTTCCTGTTTGACCTTATAGTACCACATGCAAAAGTATTTTCTGTTTTTAATTTTTCTAACAGATGAATTGATGTAAAATAATTATCAAAAAATACTTTTATACCCTTATTCCATAAAGGTTTTGTCAAACTTAGTACAACTCTCTCACCCAAACCATAATCAATAAAGTCATCCACTATTTCTTCTTTCCCCTGGTACACCGAAAATCTACTAATGAATCCATTCTGATCTGCCAAACACCACAGTTTATAGCCCCTCTTTATTGGTTTCATCGGATTGTATTGTTTTATCGAACTTCGACCTTTAAACAAAATCATAGATTCATCCACACTAACTTCCCTAGTTACATTGTACAGTTCAGGTAATCTATCATTTATTGCACTAATAAAAGGTCTCAATTTGTAAAGTCTATCTTTACAGCTAGCAGGCATAGAACTGTTATCATTAACATGTAAAAAACTTAATATATTTTCAAACCGTTTGCGACTCATAGCATCTCGAACCATTTCAACTCCCAGGTCATTACTTGTAGACCAGTAGTCTCTCCAAGATGGTAGCTTATTATAACCCATTAAAAAGTTTATACCTATGAACGCATATAACTCTTCAAGCTGTAAATTTAATATTTTTCCTTGTTGTATAGCATATATATTTGATTGGAAACAAATATCCTTCAAAATTGGTCCACATACTTTAAGAAAAACTTCAGTTGGATTAGAACAATCCACAAACAGTCCATGAACAGGTCCTATAACAAATTAGTTTTTATAATTTATTTTATTAAAATAAATAGTTAGGTAGGCACCAACCACATACTTAACTGTACACAATACAATATCAAAGATACTTTATAGGTATTAGGTAACATTATATCAAATTAAATAACAACGCAGGTGTCTAAATTATTAATTTAACAAATACAAAATGTACCTAATTTCAAACTATAAATTTTCATATTTTGTAAAACACCTACATACAAAATATTATACAAACTAGGGATATGTCTTTTTTTATGAAAAATGCACAATATTGTAAATTGTTTATAATAAAATATATATAATATATAAGATATTAAAATATAATATATTAATACATTATATAATATTATAATATATTTTCATAAATATAATAATCGAGACTATACCTATATGTGTATATTATATAATTATTATATTGCGGTACCTTTTTTATAAAAAATTTAACTATTTATACCTTCAAAATGATTATAATCAGAAATTGTCACATGATGATTTAGTTTGTTCCAGTTCATGCAACGTTCAGGGGAAGTTTTTCTTTTTTTTGATATTTTTTGTCTTGTGTTTCTTGTCTTTTCTTCTTCAACTACTGGTAAATCATGTCTAGATTGCACATCACTAGATGTAGCAGCAATGAGTTCAACTTCTATATTTTCAACAATTTCTATTGAGAGCTCTAAAATAATAAAAAAACAAATATTTTACATCATACAGGTATAATTAAAGTGTGATACCTACTTATAAAATAATTAAAATGTTAATACCTTCAAAATCATTGTTATCATCAGGAGTTGTAACACAATGGTTGATTTTTTTTTTCTGATTCATACAATGTTCAAGATTATTTTTTGTTTTTTTTTGTCTCTTGTTTCCTGTCATGTCTTTTTCAGTATAATTTTCAACAATATAACATGTAGACTGAACATCACTAGATGGACCAGCAACTGGTTCAAATTCCATATTATCAGCAAATTCTATTGGAAGTTCTAAGATTATAGAATATTTATTATAAATAAATAATAAAAACTATGACATTTTTAAAAATATAAATGACATACCCATAATATTCAATTGTTGAAGCTGCACATTACTATTTGGATCTGGGACATCTAAATAATCTTTTTCTTCGAAATATTCATCATCACTATCATTTTCAATATCGGTAAGTCCACCATCGTCACCAGGAATTTCTATTAAAGCTTCTATTTCAAAATCACTCAACTTTTTAAATTTATACATAGTGAAACACTCAAACGTTCGATGTACGACGAGTCACTCTCTATAAGTCTAGACGCTAGTCGGAATATTTGAAGTCACGACGACAACGGACCAATGGGACTTATAAGTCTGTTGCAATAATAAATTAAAATTAAATACTAAACGCACATATTATCATGTTTCAATGATACGCATTGGTTTATTAGATGTTTACGATAATAACAACATCGGCGTTTATTGATAATCAGTGGGTTTTAATGCGGTAGTTATTTTTAGAAAATTGGTAAATATTATTTGAAAAAAAAAAATGTTTATCTTATAAAATTATGTATACAGCGTTATCTATTGATGTACCATTAATTCACTTCCTATAAAATCGAAAGAAAACATCGTGACTTATATGTCTCATTGGTCACATAGAACATATTTTAGTTTCTTCCTTATTAAATACGTGTAAAATGACAGCGGACTTAAAAGTCCCATTGGTCAGCAAAGGGACCAAAGTGAAAATAAATTTCACTATAAATATTAAAAGACAGAATGATGTTCATTTGTGTGTACTGTCTAGTATACGACTGGAGACGCATTGACTGATAATTAATAAAATGCTGGATTAGACGATTATTAATTTCTAATATATTTAGGTAATGTTAGCATTTTAAGCCATGTATTGGTAAAATATTACTTAATCATTTACCATGTTAAAAGGTTAATCCAGATAATATTTTCAATTATTTTGGGATACATTTAAATTGTTGAAAAAATAGCTTCTAATTAGGTCTTGCACAAATTAAGTTTTTAAACGTTAAGTCGTCGGTTTTAGGTAAACAGAAATATTTCACCATAAGTGTGAAGTGTACAATGTTGCATGTATCTATATTATAACGAGTCGTTAACGATGTGAGAACTATGTTTTTCTAATGTCATATTATTAGGTGGCGATATGTAATACCAACACTTTCACTTCGATGTAAGGTATCGGGAAATCATAAAAAAATTTTAACGAAATTTATGTTTAAGAGTCGCTAACCATTACATACTATGTTTATCCAATGTATCATTATTAAATAACTAGCTAGATTTTTTTAACAATAATATTGTATAATGATAATATTTTAGCGATATATATGATGGGTGGGGGGGGGATAATGCACAGCATGTATTGGAATGGAGGGGAGGGGGCACGGCCGGGCATGGTATGGAGGGGCGGGGGCATGGCCGGTCATGTACGCGATACGCGCGGATAGACTAGGAGGACTAGGGACTAGGTATCAGAACATACATTTTTATACTACTCCTATCGACTACAGTTTGAATTGGTATTTGATGTCAAATCTTGAGCATTTAAGGCTTAAATTTTAAGCTGTTATTTCTGAGCGGCATTTTTTATTTTACGTTAAACATTGTTTAGCTATGCGATTAATATAATTCATGTGTAATTAAACTTGGATATTCTTATTAATTGTCTTTTTAATTTATTTACTATTTATCAACAATATCTGTTTATATTTTCATGTTTTTTTATGTATTATATATTACCCTTAGCGTGGAAAAATACAGGATATACCATATACAATACTGCTTATACCTGTTCTATATAATTCCAATAAATACATTATAGCACCGTATAAACACTATAGTTTGATAAAAAAAATGGAAGGGGGGAGTTATAGATTACTATAATAATAGACTCTATGAGTCTAGGTACTTTTTAAAAATGTAACATAAGATTTAAATAACTGCTTTCTATTTGTTTCAGTCCTAAAAGAATATAGAATAAATAAATTTACTAAACAGATTTAGTTTAAAATGTTTTAACGTTAGACACTTCTTATACAAATAAAAGCTATAATAATTTGCGCAGTAGTAATGTACGCGTTTGCTGCAATCTTACATAATATACCTATACCATAAAGCGACGCCAAAACTTTTGTACTCATTGACTGATATTTTTTTATCTTAAACTATAAAAATATATTTTCGTCAATATAACGAAAAATGCTATTAATTCAATACCATTTTACAGTTGTTAAATTGAGAAAAACAAAATATTGATAATATTCCATTAACATTAAGATAATTTTTCCTTAAAACTAATACTATTTTAGACAACTTAAACTACGATATCCGATAACATTGATTATAGGAAAAGTAACATTTATGTAAAGATTGATTGAAATGTATTTAAAGTAATAAGCTATTGATTTTAAACCATTTTGTTAACAAATTAAATACTATTTTTCATTAATTCAACAGCATAATTATGCGTAAAAATGAAGATATCTTTCATTGTTTCTAAGTCAGTTGAACATGAAATAAAATTTTTTTCTTTATTTTAAAGAAAACTGAATAATATAATCAATGTATTTACTAAAATTTAATTGTATATTTTTATTCTTAAATTAAAGAAAATATCTTTGAAATGATGAATTTGTCATACATTTTAAGAAAACAATAAAATAATAAATCAATGGAATGAAATCATAGAAATTAAAACTATATTTTCTCTGAGTGTGAAAATCAAATATCAACCCAATTTGGTTGATGAATTTAATTTATTGATTGAGTCGAGTACTGAATAGTTAATAAAGCTATAAAGCTTTACTTCATGAAGGATCATAAAATACAGCTAGTGTTAGAGTAAAACGACTTATTAAAAATTGTATGGCTTACGATCGAGTGATCGTCTGATTGCGTCGATATTTTAAAAATGTTAGGTACCTCGTATAAATAGATGTATTCTCGATATGAATGGATGAAAAACTATTTAGTATTTTTTATGCTGATGGTGTAATCAATGGCGTAGCCAGGGGGGGTTTTGGGGGTTTACCCCCCCCCCCCTTTGGCCATATTTTTATCAAAAATACAATCATTTATTCGTGGTGAAATGTATTCTGTTATGCTGTATTCACGTTATCGACTGCACTGGTGATAATAATCATTATCATTCAATTATTTTATTATTTCAATACGGTTGAAGATTTATTTTATTTTATTACTACCCCCCCCCCCCCTAAAAAAAATCCTGGCTACGCCACTGGGTGTAATTGCCAAATTTTGAAACATGAACAAACCTAAAACGAGTAAAAACGAAAAAAAAGATCAAAAAGATAATTCGTTAAATCGTTATACGGGGGTATACCATAAAAAACGTAGAAACGTATGCGTATATATATACGAAAAAACAAGCCATTCGATTTTCAACGATTTTTACACCCCGATTACGGAATAAATAATGATCCTACGCATTTTGAACATAGAACATTTATAACTCGTCATAGCATTTATGAGTCAGCACTCAAATTTCGAAAATATTGAACAAAAACTCAAATTCAACAAATTCGAAAAATACGTAAAATCTAAGTGCCAAAAAAGAAAAAGAAAATCATAACTTCCCAACAAAACTTCCGATTTCTTCGGTTTTGGTACCGTTCGAATTTTTACAAAAATTTCTAAACGATGCGTGGAAAAACTGTTCTAATCACCCAAAGTCTAAGTGTTCCGTGGCGACAAAGTCCAAAAACTGCAAAATCCTAACTTCCGACGCCAAAAATAGGGGTAAAAAAGGCTCCTACACAAGACGCCGATTTTGATCACTGACCTAGTAGTATATGGTGATAGAATTACTATTTTATAATATTAAAAAAGCTTATATGTTTATATTGTTATTTTTTTACTTTTCTATATTAGGCATAGATAATAATAAATAATATAAGTATATGCTATAGGTAGGTCCGTAGGTACATAACTATAATACAAGGATGTTTGTTATAATAATATTGATTGGTTTCTATTTTACATTTTCAAACAATTTTCAAAATAATTTAATTAATATGATTGTTTTTTTTTCCAATTATAGTAAGCAAGATACAGTAACTGAAGTATACATGTATTCAGGCCAATTAGGATACCTATTATTCCTATAATATATGTTTGGAAAAACATCTAAAAATATTGTTCCTACTAACATAATTGTTTATCCGGTAAGATAGAAGAGATCATATTATCTGAATTACTATAGTGAGTCAATTTACTATTATAAAAGTTATTTTATTTATTGTTGGTTTGTTTTTCTTGATGCTTTTAAAAAGTTCTGGGAATTGTTTAATTTTGACTCATAAAAGTATCAACTAGATTCTTTTTAATAACAGAAACAATGCTGAAGTAGAAAAGCTGTAAAGCATGTTTACTGCACCAAAATGTGATGACACAAAAATAAAATAATTAAAAACACATTATTGTAAAATCAATACAATACTATCAACTGATACTGTAAGTACATCATACATAATTTATTGTACCTAAAATCTTTGTTAATAAATTACCTCCGAATTATATATCTGAACTTGAACTGATATTATTATTATTTTAAGGCCATCACCTAGAACCTGTCACTCGTTAACAGTTTTAATTTAATAAGCATTTAATAGTTTATTATAACATGAATTTATTAAAAATCATATCTCAACGTTACATCCAGTATCACTAAAGTCTATAGATCAGAAATTACATCAACTTGGTATATAATACATTATACAACATAATTAGACACATAATATGTTGACTACTATATTAGTTAACAACTGTTTACCCTCCAAGGAGTTATCATAATAAATAAATAACACTTAATTTGCAATAGTAACATAGTACAGTGTTACATTAAAAAATATGAGTTTACAAAAATTACAATTAAATGTATTTTTTTGTTTCTTATAGCCAGCTAAAGTGGGTTTCCAAGTTCCAGATAAACTAGGATATCAATGTATAACATGGACTACTCAATTATGTTAACAGTTCTTACATATATTTTGTCATTACCAGTTTCAGTTGGATGAAATATAAATAATGATTTGATAATTTTTGAAATTAATTATGATTGCTAGGAATGAAACATTAAATTATTTTTAAGATCGTTAGAAACAAATTTTTGTACATTTATTAAATTTAAATTGAGTTAAGTTGTACCATTGTATAAGGTTATAATAAATTTATTTTCTATCTAATAATTGTATTAAATATAATTAAATAAGATTTATGTTTAATACTTATGATTAATACAACAAATATTGAAATATATTAAATAACTAAATTACTAATTGGTAAAAATTTAATATTCCAATTAATAATATTGTTCAAAGAACCTTGCATGTCAATTTTTCTAAAACGAATAATTTATTATTATTAATTATGATAATAATTTTTATGTAACAAAATATATTTCCAATTTAATTTAAAACATATGGAATTTTATGTGTAAAATATAAATTTACAATAATTAGTTTAAAATTTAAATTGAAATATAATTATAATATTAAAAATGACACTAAACTATAGTAGGTAGTTTATATCAGTGATGTTCCACAAATTCTGATTTTTTTTTCAATTATATTTATTACTTTTATAATTTTTAGTGACTAATATGTATGTAAAACTCTTTTGTGTTATATATTCATTGTTTAATATAATATAAAATTTAAAAACTTATAAAATATGATTTTTATTTTACAGCTGTGTTACACAAAAATCTTATAAAATATTTAGTGTTCAGACATTCTAAAGAGGTTAATAATAATTGGCCTATATTATACATAACATTTTATATACATTATTATTTATCATATTATACTAAAATATTATTACTTTTTTGGGATGTTGATTATGGTTACCTAGCGTAAAAATATGAATTGCACTTAAATAAACAGTGGTCTGTAAAGAAATTTAATATTGAATTATTGAATTAACCAATAGTGTTATACAGTTTATAAGTACATAATATTGTCATAATTGTCTATAATAAAGTACTGTTTAGACCAAAATTAAAGATACTATTATTTTTAATCATGGTTTAGACTTTTACTATATATTCATCAATAGAGATTGACTACCTGTTTTACATAATTAAACATATTAAAAATTATTATATTATTATAAAGGTATATCAATTATATTAATACTTAATAGTTTTATGTAATTAGATGTTATGTTAGAAATATAAACGACTTACAATATTGCAATTTACATAATCAATATCTTAATGTAATAATTATAAATAATACACAATATTTTGGTACAATATATAACTTAATTAAGTTTAAAAATAATTTCTGATTATTATACCAAATAAATATGTATTATAATATGTACTTGGACAAAATAAATCTGCTTGGATACAACATTTCAGTTATTATTTATTAGTTTTAATTTTATGTGTATATTAAATATGCAATATATTAGTATGATAGGAAGTAATAATGAATAATAAATTAACAATCTTATATTATGCTTACTTGCAACTATCTAAACACATAAATAATACATAAGTACCTATATTGTTTAATTTTATTACTTTTTGGCTTTTGTCTTACTAATTATTATGTGTCTGTTAAGACTCATAATCTATATACCACTGCTTACTAAATATACTTAGTACACAATATTTTCGGAAATTTATTTCATTATATTATACTCAGTTTTGAAATTGTATTTGTATCTAATAATATTATAATATTAAAGATTTTTGAATTCAGCGGCCAGTGATAATGTAATTTGTTGCCTGTTCCAAGCCGAATAATAGATATGATATTTTTTTTATCCATGATAGTGATTTAGTGATATAAACATAGATAATAAAAAAATGGATAGACCAATATTCCACAGACTTCTATACTATATATATAGAAATCTGTGGACCATTCCTATAACAACATAGGGGTTTGCGGGCCGGAATGTGGATGAGAGACAGACTGCTTTTATATAGTGCTGAGGTGTCACCAATGAGAGCACTTTAGCAATGGGTATAATCATTTATTTATATAGCAATTTACCAGACAGTAAAAAAAACACGAGGCAATCACGGCAGCTTGGAGGATCGTGTTATCACTATTATTGTAATATGATAATAATAATTTAAATGTAGGTTAGTTCAGAATCTTTTTTCTTATATAATGATACCTGTCATTTCATTCAAATTTAACACATATATTATAGTGAACTACTCTCCATTTCTACTATAATACAGCAGAGAAATACCCACTGCCCGTTGACCACCTTTTTTTTTTGTATTAATATTAAGTTTTATTTACATAGAAATTATTAAACACAAAAAAAACATTAAATATTATGTAATTAAAATCAAAAAGCGGGTGAGTATCGCTCTGCTGTACATTAGGGGATGGGGTGGACCTCGGACTAGAGTAGATTAAATTTGAATGCAATTATAGGTAAATTGTATACGAAAAACGATTCTGAACGGAGATGATTTGTCAGTCTAGGATATATTATATTGAAATATTGTTATATATTCTATTTTGAAACAAATTCAAACATTTAAGTAAAAGTTTTAAGATCCTACGTTTGGTAATTTTTTAAAAATAACAAAAATCGAAAATTATTTATTAGAAAAAAGTTATTTTACACGTGTATTTTTGATTTCAAATTAAAATTAAAACTTTAAACACTCATAAAATTTTTTAAATTGAATAATCCTCAAACTTTTTTATAATTATTCTAAGCTTAACTTATGGACAGCATAGTATTAAATTTTCAATTCTTAGCTCTTGATAGTAAAATATTTATAAATGTTTAACTACCAAATAGTGAAAAAATATTCATGATTTTGACGAATTTTTGTCAATATTTGAACTTCAAATGCTAATAAAAAAAAATGTGCCTATGTATTTTTATAATTTTTGAATGAGAGTTAGAACAAGTTATGTTGACCCTTCTATTAAATTTTCAAGTAATTTGTCTTAGCTAAACTTTTTTATCAGTATTTATAAAAAAAAAATTGATTATTTTAAATGTCTATAAATAGCTCAAAAAAAGTCAAAATATTTTGAAAATCAAATCACTTAAAGAAAATGGCAATCTAAATAACTGGTAAAATTTTCAAGTATTTACGACTTATATTGTTTGAATAACAACAAATATCAAAAATCGTTTGAGGCTAAACCGTTATTTAACGCGGTTTTGTAAAAATATAAATTTCAAACACTCCTAAAAAATTTTTGTCTGAATCCGGTAGTTTTTTTTACAGATATTTGAAGAAAAATTTATGGAGAACCTTGTACCAAATTATCAAAACTTAGTTATAAAAGAAAAATTTTTACGATTTTTCAACCACAAAATTACTTGCAAATTTTCGCAATTTTGACATATTTCGTATAAATTCAAACTTTAAGCATATTTGATAAAAAAAAATTGTGACTAACGATTCTGCAATAGATAGTACACATCATATTTATAAAAAAAGTACTTTGAAAAACCGTGACCGTCGATAAGATAAAAATAGAATATAAATTAAAGCTAAAGCTGTTGTATTATTTACAACAGTTAGTCCACTGGGAAGTTGATATTACTTTTACTTTAAAAAGAAACTAGGTAATTAATAATTCATTATCTTAATTTATAATTTATGATAATATTGATAAAGCGAATTTTGTATTGTTTTTTAGCTTTTTATACTTTTTGAAAGCTAGGTATATATTTAGTATTTAACTACTAGAAAATTCATTACACTTCAATCTACATAAAATTTTCTATCGATAAACTTTAGATGGTCCATTTTCGTTCTTCTGGGATTAATCTCATCCACAAACGGACAAGGACAAAAGTTTTAATAGAAAATTAAAAAATATATTAGGTACACTTGTCATTTTGTAATTTACCATACCTACCTAATACCTATTATTTAGTATTAGTATATTTTGAGATTTATCAATATTGTCATATTAGCATTATACATTCACAACAATATACATTTAATTATAAGCATTTTCAAGGCGTATAAATCATTAATTTTGATGATTGAATTTCAAAGTTCATCAGTTATATGAACAATTATTGATATTTAACACTGTTAAGTGTTAATATCCCGTTCCAGTCAGATCTTCTGATCTTGTTCGGTTGTTTAATTGTTTGGTAGTGGGTTCCTTCTTCTTAAGGAATGAAAATCAATATCAACGCAGTTTTGGTTGATGAATTAAATTTGTTGATTGAGTCGAGTACTGAATAGTTAATAAAGCTTTAAAGCTTTACTTCATGAAGGTTCATAAAATATAGTGTTAGAGTAAAACGACTTTAAAAAATTCAAATAAACTTTAATAAAAAATAAACTTTACAAAAATTGTATGGCTTACGATCGAGTGATCGTCTGATTGCGTCGTACATTTTAAAAATGTTAGGTACCTCGAATAAACAACGAAATTGCTTACATATTAAATTCTTAATGCTAAACGAGGGATAGGTATAAACACTATAAACATTAAATAGATGTATTCTCGATGTGAATGGATGAAAAACTATTTTTTATGCTGATGGTATAATTACCAAACGTTGAAACGTGAACAAACCTAAAACGAGTAAAAACGAAAAACAAGCCAAACGATTTTCAACTATTTTTGCACCCCGATTACGGAGTAAATAATGATCCTACGCATTTTGACCATAGAACATTTATAACTCGTCATAGCATTTATGAGTCAGCACTCAAATTTCGAAAAGATTAAACAAAACTCAAATTCAAAAAATTCGAAAAATACATAAAATCTAAGTGCGAAAAAAGAAAAAGAAAATCATAACTTCCTAAAAAAACTTCCGATTTCTTCGGTTTTGATACCGTTCGATTTTTTACAAAAATGTCTAAATGAAACGTAGAAGAAACTGCTCTAATCACCCAAAGTCTAAGTTTTCCGTGGCGACAAAGTAAAAAAACCCACAAAATCTTAACTTTTGTCGCCAAAAAGAGGGGTAAAAATAGCACCTACAGCGTCGGCACAAGACATCAATTTTGATCACTGATTTACAAAAAACCGAACATGTGAATTTCAGAAACATGGAACAAAAACTAAACATTTTTTCATAAATCCAAGGGGGGGGGGGCATAGGACCCTCTTACCACCGAAAGATTTTATGTAAAAGTAAAATAACTTAAAACAAAACTTTTCGTGAAGAAACTATGCCCTAACATCGAAATCCGGCCGAGTAACATTCGATTAAAAAACTCAAATTTTGGAATTCCAAGGCCCCAAAGTGGGGTGAAAACGACTCTTACAGTCTCGACAAAAGACACCAATTTTGATCAGCATCCTCCAAAATACCAGAATCTTGAGTTTCAGACACGTCGAACGATAACTAAGATTTTTTAAAAATATATTTGGGGGGGGGGGTCGAAATTACCCCAACTACGGGGGAATTTTTGGAGAGTCCTAACCATTGTCTAGGGACGTAACTTTTATAGGTGTAGAAACAATGGTTTTACGTACGAATTTTTCAAAATTATAATACATCATATTATCATTGCCAAATGATTTTCGATGTGATTTGATGAAAAACTCCTTCTAAATAAACCATGTATTTTTATGCTGATGGCGTAATTTTCAAACGTTGAAACGTGAACAAACCTATATAATAGATTTTTAATAAAACATTTATCACCTAGTTGTATATGAGTACATGACGTTCATATTATAACTTATAAGATAATGTTATACTTAAATAGTTTTACTTAATAAGAATGCCTTCCTAAAATTTAACAATTTAATGCAAATATACTAATATACAGTTCGTATCTAATAATAGTACTCATAGATAATGACGAAACACACTACGAAATTAAGAATATTTAAGCTTTTGAAAAGGCATTTAAACTTTAAAGTCTACCTATTGTAATTTGTACATATAATAAGTAATGTAGTTACTACTTGTTTTATTTACATCGAATATTATATGATTTTGACGTTTGCGAATATATTTCTTACAAATTGTACTAAGTCGTAAATCGTAATTTTTTACAGTTTTTTGTTACAATTTAGAAAATTCAGTATTATTATACCGTTTAAGAAT
The DNA here is from genome assembly GCA_020882235.1 of Schizaphis graminum. Lineage (NCBI taxonomy): Eukaryota > Metazoa > Arthropoda > Insecta > Hemiptera > Aphididae > Schizaphis > Schizaphis graminum. The sequence continues at coordinate 86,159,922 of CM037033.1, read as the reverse complement.
ATTGAACTTTTACAACTGAAAAATATAATTATTTACTTCGAAACTAGATTCATTATTCATTAAAGAAACTGCTGCTGAAAATGTTGAATATGCAGACATGCAGTAAGTAAATAAAATAAGTAGGTATTTAACTTTGCATTCTACAACTGGTTATTTTAACATATGATATAAAATGTTGTTATTATGATATTCATCTAAAGATTTTGAGATTCAGCTTGACTGCTTGAATATAGGAACACTATACAGAACTTACATGATTTGAGTTATGAAGATTTGAACATGAATGTTGTAGGTAGATGGCATAAATTTTACTTGTTTTTTGCAATGGTTTCAATTAGGTATTTGTCGTTACATTGTACCTAGAAATAATTATACTGTCATATAAAATCAAATCTACATAATATGCAAATCGGTTGTATCCAATAACTTTAAATGACTGATGAATACCACATCTAAGGAAATCTTTTTAGATCTGTAATTTGTATAGTTACTGTACAGGATAAAGAACATATTATTACTTATTAATTAATTATACAAAAACTAGATAAGTACTTAGAAGATTTGAAACTTTGAAAACGTAAATACTAAAAAGTAAAATTATTAAAACATAAATACAAAATATCCATAATATTATTATTTACGTAAAAATTGATCATAAGTGCAATTGTTTATCAGACATTCGAAGTGGTGACCTTTTAAAACCACGGCTGTAGATCTTTAGCCGTGTTTAAAAATAAACTAATTAATAATTCATTATCTTAATTTAAATTATATGATAATAATGATAAAGCGAACTTTGCATTGTTTTTTGGCTTTTTATACTTTTTGAAAGCTATCTATTTAACTACTAGAATATTCATTAGATATTCATTATTCTATATAGAAATCTGTGACCCTACTGGATTTATTGATAAATATAGATAGGTACCTAGTACCTATCTCGTTCTAGTATCTATTTATTTCATTTTATTCACATTTATATTATGGTATTAACTATTATTATGAATAGGGCTCGGATTTCAATGCATTTGCATCTTTTTTTTGGGATATCTTACATTCTTACGCGATGCTTTCCAAGCTACAAATATGTTTCAAGTAATTCGCGATCTAACCACAATAATTTTTTGGGGCATTATTTTGCTTTTTTTTACATTTTTAGCGGATTTCATCATTTTTAGGGCATTTTTTGACGGTTTCAATGCATTTTTTTTATTTTTTAGGACATTTTTGACCTATTTGTCGTATTATGACTAAAAAAATTGAACTCATTAAAATATAATTACTACATCGTAGTCGGTCATTTTCAATATATAAAAACTTATTGGCAGACAACCGTCATTTAAATTCCAAAACATTAAAGAAATTCTTATTGTACAATGGAATGAAAATATAATTTAATTTTTAATTTTAATTTTTTTTTGTACATTGTAATATAATTTAGAATTTAGAATTTTATTTTTTCCTCATTTTTAGATTCTGAACGGAGTGATGAATGTATTGATTTTACAATGATGTGTGATTTTTTTTTTTTTTTTTTTTTTTTTGTGTCTGTCGACAACATTTGGGGCAGTAAAAATGCTTCGATTTTCAACTTCAGCCCCTCTTTGAAAAGGAAATCGGATCTAGTTGGTACTTTGGGGGGTCAAAAGTTAAAATTTTTCAATATTTTTTAAATGAGTCGGGAAAAACCTTAAAAAAATGACGGAAAAACGGGATTTTTTACGCACAACCAGTTTTCGACCAAATCGAATTATTTATTTTGCTATAACTCAAAAACTAATAGATGTAAATACTTGAAATTTTCACCAAATGTTTATATTAGCGTTCTCCATACACAGTTAAATTTTCAAAGAATTTAGACTTTTTTTGAGCTATTTATAGACAATTGAAGTTTTTAATTTTTTTTAGTATTTTTTTTTAAAATAACGATAAAAATTTTTTGGCCGGCCAGAAAATCTTGAAAATTTAATACAAGGTTTCTTATGAGTTGTTTTTAAAGTGATAAAAAAAAATCCGAAATCGTTAGTCACAATTTTTTTTTATAAGTGCTTAAAGTTCGAATTTATACGAAATATGTCAAAATTGCGAAAATTTGCAAGTAATTTTGTGGTTGAAAAATCGTAAAATTTTTTTCTTTTATAACTAAGTTTTGAAAATTTGATACAAAGTTCTCCATACATTTTTCTTCAATTATCTGTAAAAAAAACTCTACCGGATTCAGACACAAATTTTTTATGAGTGTTTGAAATTTAAATTTTTACAAAACCGCGTTAAATAACGGTTTAGCCTCAAACGATTATTGATATTTGTTGTTATTCAAACAGTATAAGTCGTAAATACTTGAAAATTTTACCAGTTATTTAGATTGCCATTTTCTTTACGTGATTTGATTTTCAAAACATTTTGACTTTTTTTGAGCTATTTATAGACAATTGAAATTTTCAATTTTTTTTTATTTTTTTTTTTATAAATGTTGATAAAAAAAATTTAGCTGGGACAAATTACTTGAAAATTTAATTGAAGGGTCCACATAACTTGTTCTAACTCTGATTCAAAAATTATAAAAATACATAGGCACAATTTTTTTTTATTAACATTTGAAGTTCAAATATTGACAAAAATTCGTCAAAATCATGAATATTTTCACTATTTGGTAGTTAAAAATTTATAAATATTTTTCTATCAAAAGCTAAGAATTGAAAATTTAATACTATGCTGTCCATAAGTTAAGCTTAGAACAATTATAAAAAACTTTGAGGATTGTTCAATTTAAAAAATTTTACGTTTGTTTAAAGTTTTAATTTTAATTTGAAATCAAAAATACGCGTGTAAAATTACGTTTTAGTCGTTTTACTAATAAATAATTTTCGATTTTTGTTATTTTTAAAAAATTAGCATACATAAGATCTTGAAGCTTTTACTTAAGTGTTTGAATTTGTGAATTTTTTTCAGAATGGAATGTATGACAATATATTTTAAATTTAATATATCCCAGACTGACAAATCATCTCCGTTCAGAATCGTTTTTCGTATACAATGATACCTATCATTGCATTCAAATTTAACCTACCCTAGTCCGAGGTCCACCCCACCCCCTAATGTACAGCAGATCGATACTCACTTACCCGCTTTTTAATAATAATTTAATTTGAATTTATTTAATAAATAAATAATAATGCATTTTTTGATAATTTTAGGGCATTTAAATCCGAGCCCTAATTATGAAGTAAGAACCTAAATTTATTAGATTTATATATTATATCCTATTTTTACTAAAACTGATAATTACTTATCTATTAGCTATAGTATTTGTATTATCACTAGATACCTACAAGATGCTATAAAATATAGAATTATGTTTTTAAAAATAATAAAGTAGATTTGAAGTTTGGACTAAATATTTAACTATAAATACTTTTAAAACATTGATAATATTTTTTGAATACACAACTATTAGCCTATAAATTATAATATAGTTAGGTATCAAATTCTAATATTAATAAAATTGGTTTCTTTTTATAAATGTATTCAATATATAAGTTACCTATAGGTATAATATTAATATACTTATAAATTATTAAATTATGCATTTTATAATTCATATCAACACAACACTAATTCACATTCTAAAACACAAAATATTGTATGAACTATGAAAGCATTAAAAGGACATTTTATGTCAATCAAATTATGATACATATAATATTATGAATGAAAAACGTTTAAAAAAAAATCTCAAATACTGTTTTGGGTACACCTATACATGGTTATATTTAACTGAATATCTACTTAAAAACTAAAGTGGTAAGATATTTTTATTTAAGTTAATCAGGGTGTCAGGGTACCTACTACTTTTAATAATTAATCATTTTGAAGATCAAATCTACATGTAGTAAATTGAATGCTTCACTTGTACCAGTTGTACCAGATAATTGAATGGATTCAGAAATGTCTACATTAGATAAGTAATTCTATTATGAATAAGTTTCAATAATAATAGTCCTATATGTTTTAGTTTTTATGTACCAAGTAATTAATAAGTAATAACGTTTAAAACTAAAGTAATATTATTACTTAAGTTTTAAACGGAAAATATTACAATTATTATACTTTTAATTTATATTAACTACAGGCACGTAGCTAAGGGGTGGCCTGAGGTGGCCCGGCCACCCAAAATATTTACAGGCCACCCCATTACATTGAAAAATATTATTTATATTATTATTCAAATACCCAAGGCTCAAATAATTGGGTTAAAAAATTAAATATATTTTAAAATTTTTATTATCATATTTGTTATTTTTACATAATTGTCTTTCCGAACATAGTGTGACCATAGTGGTCAGATTACCAGGATATGAGAATTCAGAATAGAAATCGTTCATCCATAGTCCATACCCATCGTATTCGTCGTAACGACGACATTAATGCATCTTTATTAATTATTATTATAAAGTCGCAAGAACTCGCATGTATTCCTATTCCAGTAAATCGGCATTTCTAATCGCGGCATGACTTGTTAGTGGGTAGGTACCTTATAATCTATAAATATAAATTTAATCGTCGAGGTCTAATTAACTATAACAAATAATAACATAGTATATATGATATATAGTATTTTATTACAAATAATGCAATATAATATACAATGAAATAATGAAATAATTTGCTATAAATCATAATAATCGAAAAATTATTTTAATATAGACTGTTTTGTATTTATTTTTTTAAATTGTATTTATTTTAACATACATTTTATGTATATATTTATTATTCATATACATTATAATCATTATATATAAGGTTTATATAATATTAAGATAAAAATTATCTAATTTATTTGTTTATCAAATTTAGTTCTTTTTGTACCTAATTACACTAATTATTATTATATTCAGAAATTACAATTTTATTATATTATAAACAATATACCTATACATAAACATAATTCTATAAGTGTCTAATGTGGCCATGTGGGGGGAAGTAAAACTGTTGGCCACTCAAGAAAAATATTGGCCATAACTGTGCCACCCTAATTATTTAATCCTAGCTACGTGCCTGATTAACTACCTAATAAAAATACATAGTCTTGAATTTAAATTAAATACCTAAGTAATTTTAATTACCTTTCTACATACTGTTCTATACTCCAACTCATTTTTAATATTACGTACTTCTCTTTACAAAGTAAAGGACAAAACAAAATGCAGACATTTTTCAGAACTGTTTACACGAACAAAAATAATATAATGTGGATAAAAATATCTTCTAATATTATATAGTTTAACAAAATATAAAATAATACATCTACACAATGCCTAATCGTATAATATCATGTACTTTGTAATAAAAATTAGTAAATTAATTCATGAAGAACTTACTATAGTTCACAAGCTTAATAAGAATATGTCAATGTAGTATTTTTTTCGTGATTCTTGAGGATTTGACATTGGTTTCATACATCATTATTATTTTAATTTATACATGGTTTTTTAAATATAAATATACAAAAACCAATGAGTTTTTTCATTAAAATTTTAATAAATATGAAACAATTTATACATTTATTAGTATGCTTCTAACATTGGTTCAGTGCGGACGTGTTTTAAAGATTAGTTGCTTATCTGTGTTTTTTCTTTATAATTGTCTTAATTGGCCAGTAAGTTAACTGTCGTTTACCTATATTCCATATATTTATCACTATACATCGTAATAATTTTAAAGAGAAAATGTTATGTAACACCTGTAACGATGATATTTTTGACAGTGACGACATTAAATGTTCAACGTGTAATGGATTTTTACATTTTGCGTGTGCTGGGTTCAGGGAGACCTCTTTTCGGAAAATGTCGAATAATGCCAAACTAAATTGGTGTTGTAATAACTGCAAATTTCGTGAATCTAACATTAAAACACAGAGTACTAAGAATGCTCCTGTTATGAAAAATATCGAACCAAATATTTCTACTAATGAGGATATTAAAAGCTTAATAAAATCAGTTGATTTTATGAGCGATAAATTTGATGGCTTTGAAAAAAAAATTGCAAGAAATGGTAACAGTTATTAAAGACATCAAAGAAGAAAATAATTTCTTAAAAGAACAAAATAATAAACTAATAAATACGAAGTTACAATTCTAGATAAACGTTTGAATGTATTAGAACAAAAAGCAATAAAAAATTTCGTTGAAATTGTTGGCGTTCCAATATTGATGGTTATAATTTATTTTATTCTTCCATAAATAGGAATCAAAATGATGGCATTTTTATTTTTGTTAAAGATATCTTTAATGTAGAATTTTATGAATATGATTTTGTTGAAACTAATGTTGTGAGACTTACCTTGATGAATCTCTGTATACCAATTAATATTCTATGCGTTTATAGATCTCCCTCGACTGACATCGGTAACTTTATAAGTATTTTAAGAAAAGTTATAGATGAATATAAATACAAAGGTGGTTATATAACACTCATTGGGGATATGAACATTAACATATTAGGTAATAATTCAATTAATAACGATTATCTGGATTTATTATCAGAAAATGGTTTTGCCTCCTTCATTAACATTAACACTAGACTGTCCATAGGTTGTAACCACTCTTGTATTGATCACATATTTATTAAAAGTAATGACCACCTAATTAGTACAGTTAATGCTGGTGTGCTGCAGACTGATATCACTGACCATTTTTCAACCTGTTGTTCTATACCTATTAATAATGTTTACAAAACTAAAAACAATATCTTTCCTGTAATTGATCATGATAAATTTAATAGGTTTTTGCATGAAGAAAAGTGGTCTGAAATATACAATGAAACCAGTGTTAATGAGTGTTGTAATGCATTTCAAAAAATTATTAATACTGTAATTGATAAATCTACTTCTTATACAGTAATAACTTCCAAAAACAAGCGTTTAAAAGAGTGGATGTCAGCTGCCTTATTATGTTCCACACGTCACAAGCAAGCTCTCTCATTAAAATGTAAACAAAATCCAAATAACTTAAAACTGGCATTACACTATAAAAAATATAAAAATAATTACACAATAATTTTAAGGCTATCAAAAGAAAAATTCTATGAAAAAAGATTTAAAAGTGTCTCCTATAATCCAAAATTGACATGGCAACTTATAAATGAAGTAACGGGGTCTATACCTAAATGTAAAGATAAATTTGAAAGTATAATAAGTAATGATAAGGTATATAATGCAAATATAGAGCCGAAAGTAGTATCAGATATTTTTAATAAATTTTTTATTAACATCGGAAAACAACTAGCTGAGAGCTCCGGTAATGGGCTGAACAAAAAATTTTCAAATGTTACTCACAATTTTTCTTTCGACAATTTATTTAATAAAAAGATTGAGAACTCAGATATTCTAAAAATTGTCGATAACTTTAAAGATGACACTGCGGCAGGCTTTGACAGAGTAACAATTAAATTATAAAAAAATAGTATTGATTTATTAGTAAATCCACTAGCTTACATTTACAACTTAAGTATAAAACAAAGTATTTTTCCTAATTATTTTAAGGTTGCGGTAGTTAAGCCTCTTTTAAAGGGTGGTGATTGTAAAAATATAAACAATTATAGGCCAATATCCTTGCTGACAAGTTTTTCCAAAATTTTAGAGAAACTAATTAAAGCTAGGCTAATTACTTTTTTGGAGGAAAATCAACTGTTATCGAATAACCAATTTGGCTTTAGACCTGGCTTAGGTACTGATGACGCCCTTTATAGTACGACACAGTTTATATATAATGAATTAGATAGTGGAAGCAAAGTAATAGCTATTTTTTTGGATCTAGCTAAAGCCTTTGACACAGTAAATCACAAAATTCTTCTACAAATATTACCAAGTTTTGGAATAAATGATCGTAGCCTAAAGTGGTTTTGTAGTTATCTAACAAATAGAAAACAAAGAGTCAAAATAAATAATGTTACAAGTCAAGATAAATATATTGAATATGGTGTTCCTCAAGGTAGTGTTCTGGGTCCTATTTTGTTTATTTTATACATAAACTCGGTATGTGATCTTAATTTGGATGGTCGGGTAGTCTCATATGCTGATGATACGTGTCTACTTTTCACGAACAAAACGTGGGAAGGAGTTCATTCTAAAGCCACAATTGGTATAAACGAAGTTCATAAATGCCTTAGTGAAAAAAATTTAATATTAAATGATGAAAAAACTATGTTCATGACTTTTTCCATAAATAAAACTCTTACAAATATGAACGCAATAACAATACATAGCTGCACTAATAGTGAAATATGCAATGTACACACTTGCAAACGTATTAAAGAAGTCTCAAGAATAAGGTACTTAGGGATTATTTTTGATAACAACCTAAGATGGAATCTTCATTCACATAATGTTGTAGGGAAGCTACGCGCAATAACATATAAATTTAATAAACTCAAAAATTTGATACCAAAAAATACCATACGTATGATATATTTTGCCTTGTATCAATCAATATATCAATATGGTCTATTAGTATGGGGTGGAATGGGAGATGGCGTTTTAAGACAGTTGCAAGTCAATCAAAATAATATAGTACGAATTTGTTTAAATAAATGTACTCTAGAAGGACCAACTAGACAAAATTACTTAGATTTGGGCGTATTACCTATTCGATCACTTTATAAAAAAATTGTAATTATGTTCATTTTTAAACGTCTAATAAAAAATAATAGTATCCCTTTCTATCAAAACAAAAGAGAAAATAGAGTTTATAACATTCCTGTTAAGTATTCAAAAAAATCATTCGGTCAATCATTTGTTGATTATCTGGGGCCCACCTATTTTAATTTAATGCCTTATGAAGCAAAAAAAAATATTCACTTACATCAGGGTAATGTTAAAAATATTATTTATAACTGTTTATTTTCAGAATTAGTCTAAATTTTTAATTTGATTTTGTATTTATTGCCTCATTTTTATTGTATGTTTAGTAATAAGTAATAATATTCAACAATTTTTGTACCTATTGTATATGACAACTTGTTTTGTTTTATATTACCTAATCTCTTCGACTGTACCTATTTTATATTAATTTTTTTATTTCTTTTAACACTGTATACTCTCAATCCCTAACACAAGCTTAGCTTAAAAGGGATTGATAATCATTAAATAGTATATAAGTAATATTTTTATTTTGTAAATTTATGATGATTATATAATAAAAAAAAAAAAAAATTTTGAGATAATATTTAGACAAATCACTATGTATGTTTCCTCAAAAATAATATTCTCTACAATTTTAATAATAGGTGATTTTAAGATAATTAAGAAACATAAAAAATAAAATAATCTTATTCTCGATAAAATGACCATATCAATTTATAAATATTCAACGACTCTAAACTTAATATATTATTAAGAGACATGCGGTTTGAATAAATAGGCAAAAAAAAAATAGCTTATTAAATTCAATGTGAAAATTATGGTGGATATAATAGATAACAAATATTATAAATAATATTTGGACTAGAGGAAAAAATATATTTAAAGGAAAAATTTCTATTGCATAGAAATCCAAACTCTAATAATAAGAAAAAAAAAAGCGGGTAAGTGGGTATCGCTTTGCTGTATATTAGGGGGTGGGATGAACCTCGGACTATGGTAGGTTAAATTTGAATGCAATGATAGGTATCATTGTATACGAAAAACGATTCTGAACGAAGATGATTTGTCAGTTTAGGATATATTATATTTAAATATTGTCATATTATATTCTATTTTGAAACAAATAGTATAGTTTTTATATGTTTCTATGGTTACTTTATAGTATTTGTTTATTAATAAAAAAAATATTAGGCAACATACGCATAATGAGAGTATGAAATTTAATTTAAATTTTGAAATATTTCGAATAAATTCGAACTTTAAGCACTTATAAAAAAAAATTGTGACTAACTTTTTTACCACTTTAAGAAAAACTTATAAGAAACCTTGTATTAAATTTTCAAGATTTTCTGGCCACCCAAAAAATTTTTATCGGCATTTGAAGAAAAAAAAAACTTAGAAAAGTCGAAAATTTCAATTGTCTATAAGTAGCTTAAAAATGGTCAAATTTTTTTGAAAATTTAACTGTAAAGAGATAACCATAATATAAACATTTGGTGAAAATTTCAAGTATTTACAATAATTCGTTTTTGAGTTACAGCAAAATCAAAAAATCGAAAAGTGGTTTTTCGTAAAATTGCCATTTTTTTTTTTGTTTTTCTCGATTTTTTTGAAAACTATTTGAAAATTTTAATTTTGACCCCCTCAAAGTACCAACTAGATTCAATTTTCTATTCAAAGAGGGGCTGAAGTTAAAAATCGGAGCAAAAAAAACACACATCGAAGTAAAATCAATACTCATCACTTCGTTCAGAATCTAAAATGTTGGTATTGAAAAAAAGACTTTAACACGACTGAGTGACACAAGATAGAACTGTCTATATAAAAACTGTGAAGCTGTACAAAAATGTTATGTTTCTATCATAACATTATTAAAAGAAGAAATTGAAAACAATAATGATAAAGATGTTAACGAAGCAATAGGTATCAATTATAATTTATTAATAATTTATACATTTTTATTTCTTATAATTAAATGAACTACCTAATTTATATTATTAATTATGATATCAATTTAATCTTTCAGGAATTCTCACCAATATGCAAAAAGGAATATTTGTGGTTCATTTATTTATTCTTCAAAAGGTGTTTACTATGATTAATATATTATCAAATCAACTTCAGTCAAAGACAGCTACATTAAGAAATGCGGCAAATGTAATAAAAAGTGTTATTAAATCGTTCGAAGATTTAAGAAATCCTGTTGCGTTTTCATAAATGTGGAAAGAAATATTACTATTTTGTGAAGACCATAATTTAACTATTGAAAAACCATTTCAAAGTATGTATTATATAATAATAAATAATATTAGTACAATAAATATAAACATTAAATAATGTTTGTTATTTTTTAAATTGTAAAATAGGTTATAAAAGAAAAAGGTTACAGCCAAAAAAAAGAAATGTTTTTCATACATTAGTCATTATATCATTGAGTATAGATAGTACTATCTATACTCAATGATTATATGTTCACTTTTCTCAACCAGCAAGAAATAAAAATCTCATTGACATTCAAAAAAAGCGGGTAAGTGGGTATCGCTCTGCTGTATATTAGGGGGTGGGGTGGACCTCAGACTATGGTAGGTTAAATTTGAATGCAATGATAGGTATCATTGTATACGAAAAACGATTCTGAACGAAGATGATTTGTCAGTTTAGGATATATTATATTTAAATATTGTCAAATATTCTAATTTGAAACAAATAGTATAGTTTTTTTATGTTACTATGGTTACTATGGCCAACATTCGCATTATGAGCGTATGAAATTTAATTTAAATTTTGACATATTTCGTATAAATTCGAACTTTAAACACTTATAAAAAAAAATTGTGACTAACGATTTCGGATTTTTTTTTATCACTTTAAGAACAACTTATTTGAAACCTTGTATTAAATTTTCAAGATTTTCTGGCCACCCAAAAAATTTTTATCGGCATTTGAAGAAAAAAAAACTTATAAAAGTCGAAAATTTCAATTGTCTATTAGTAGCTTAAAAATGGTCAAAATATTTTGAAAATTTAACTGTAAAGAGATAACCATAATATAAACATTTGGTGAAAATTTCAAGTATTTACAATAATTCGTTTTTGAGTTACAGCAAAATCAAAAAATCGATTTTGTCGAAAAGTGGTTTTTCCGTAAAATTTACATTTTTCTGTCATTTTTATTTTGTTTTTCTCGATTTTTTTGAAAACTATTAGAAAATTTTAATTTTGACCCCCCTAAAGTACCAACTAGATTCAATTCCCTATTCAAAGAGGGGCTGAAGTCAAAAATCGGAGCATTATTACTGCTCCAAATGTTGGAGTCAGACACAAAAAAAAAAAAAAAAAACACACATCATAGTAAATGCAATACATTCATCACTTCGTTCAGAATCTAAAATGTATGTAAATATTATATTTTAATACAAATAATGTACAAAAAATAAGTATATTATATAAATATAAATACATAGTATATATTATTATTATCTTCTACAGTTACTTAATTTTATTTTTTCCACCAATATTTTACATTTTAAATATCTCTTAAAGTATCATCTTTCCCCCATGACAAACATACACATAATATGCACACACATAAAATATTCCTGAGCATATTTCTGCTTGAGATTAACTTTTACAATTATTTTTAATATTGGTGTACGTTATAATATTCATGATCACAAGTATCCATGTAAATTCAATAATAAAAAAAATTAAAATTATTGTAAAATAATACATCTGTTATTCAATTTTCCACTTCATACATACCTTAATCAATGGATTTTCTTTGTTGTTTGAAATAAAAACTAAATCACATGAAAATATTAAATAATATAAAAAAAAAAAACATAATTGGATAATTTATGGTTTAATTAACCATATATGCATATCAGTAAGAACTTTTTTTATATTTTCAACCCACAATGGATCAGTATCAGTTGTTAAAAGTGTGGGTAAATCATTCAAAAATGTGCCAATATTTTCCTTGGTAAGTGGCTCAATATTATCTAAAAAAAAATATATATAATATTTGAATTATAAATTTAACTTATTGAAATAATTAAACAAGATTATAAATAAAATTAAATGTTATACTGTGTGCTAGAAACTTTGGAAAGTTAATTATTTGACAACTTCTAATTTATTATTCATTTTGCACAGTTTACAAAGCAAACTAAAAAAATAAACATACAATTTGTCATTCTTAGATGGTTTAAATGATGGGAATATTTATTTTTTTATAGACTATTAATACAATACAATTTAATTATAAAATGTGATAAAATGATGACATAATGCCATAAACATATGTAAAAAAAAAAAAAATGAAAAGAAAACTTGTTACGTAATGGGCATTTGTCTGTTTTACTCTTCTAAATGCAAGATCCATATGCATTTTAATACCAAATTCATAATTAATGGCATATAATGTTTAAAGATTTTTTTTATGTATAAGATATTTTATTTTTAAAGCACTCTTGTCCAAAAATATTGACAGAAAAACATAATACACAATAATAAAATCAATATAATATTTACTTATTTCGCAGTTTTTTTAGAATCAAAAACAAAATGTACATGTCAATACTTCAATTTACTTAACTAGTTTATTATAATCAATCTAAATCAAAATAGCTGGATAACAGTGACAATGTGAATCTATAACTATTGATTTTTATTTAATTTTAAATTAAAATATTTATTAAACTTAAGAGTACAAATAAAATATACCATTATATCAATAGTCTAATTCACAACATTTAAAGATTATGATTAAGTGAATGTTAAAAAGTGTATTTCTTTATCATAAGCAAAATTCAGGAACATTAATAAAAACAAAAGGTTATCATGAAATATAATCTTAAATCTGAATTTACTTATAACTGTAATGTAAAAGAACTTTATCGAACATTACTATTTATTTGTTTAAAATTAAAATAACCTAATAAATATACAAAAAAGAAACATGGGGTACAAAACAAGTAGTTTACATGTCCTGGCCATTGGAAGTTTCACATAGCTGTATAGATAACAGAGCTATATAAAAATTAGTAGGTACCAATGCAAACAAATGTTAGTTTTAACCTAGTCACCTATTTGGAGTAGTTTTGCATAGCAAATCGTGAAATGTTTTCAATTTTTAGAGAGGAAATGCCAAAGAGTAAAGAAACATGTGCCAACCACTAGATTTACTTTTTCCAACATAAAATACATTAATATTATTATATTAATTATCCAAAAATTTAATGAGTAATATATGTATTTTTAATGTGTAAAGTTATATTTTTAATAATTTATTATAAAAACTAGGTAACAATTACCTCAAATTTTATTTACACTATAATCTTCAAAATGTTATTTGTCAAGAATCAAAAAATTATAAGAAAAGTCAAATAAATATGTTTAACTATTTAAACTGGATCAAAGAAAATAAAAATTGGTCAAAATTTTGTTACTTAAAACTGTTAAAGTATTATTCTATGAGCAGTTAGAACTGTAGATACACGATCTTTTGAAAACTCCTATTCATTATTAATGTTACAAAAGTAATAAGGCTAACTAAAATAATTTAGATGCAATTTGTTATTCTTTGATGATCTTAAGATTTTGCATACTTAATTTTTCAATATTTATTGGATAAATATTAAAATAGTAGAAAAAAATGAATTTATTTTATCAATTTGAAATATTTACCCGGGAATGGAATGTCAGCAAAAGCATCTAGAAGTACAGATCCTAATTTAATTTTTAACTCTTCATTTTTTAACCATTCAGGATCGTTTTTATCTTCAAAAGTAGAAAAACTGATAGTGCAATTTTCCTCGGGATCATCAACTTCATTTAAAACAGATAATGGTTCTTCGTCCATTAGTTCTCCAGCTATAAAAAATAATAAATGATAAATAATTAATAATAGTAAATAAAATTTAATAAATATCAACCACTATTGAAGATTGAAAATTCAGCAGAAACTATTGGTTCATAAACTGTGTTAAAGTTATCATTAGATGGTTCTATTTTTATTGATTCTTGTTCCTGAATAAAACAAAATATAGTTTTATTAACAAATTTGTAATTATATAATATCTTAATTTGTAGTATATATTTTTCATGCAACAATTTTTACTTAGTTTTGATAAAAAATTAACCTTTTTTAATTTGGTATTATCCATCGGTCTTTCTTTTTTTAATTCTTGATCCTAAATAAAATAAACACATAAACAGTTGATTATTATTAATGTTGAATTTGTAATTTATTATATCATATAATATTTTCTATCTGACTTTACTAGTGCCACTGGTCACATAAAGATTATTAGTATTACTAATATCACAAGTGTCACAAATAACCCATATTCCAAGTAATGATGCAGTGTTAATTCTATCTCTATTCTTGCAGAAAAACAAAACAGAGTATTTTAATGCTTCGACGAATTATACAATATTAAGAACTTCTGTGGAGTGTGGTGTATAATATAAGAATATAAATAAACGAAACAGATAGAAAACACTATTAATTTGTGATATATAAGTATCATACAACTATTTTTATTTAAATATCTTTAGAATAAAATAAAATGTTAACTAACCTTTTTTAATTTGGTATTATCAGTTGGTGTTTCTTTTTTTAATTCTTGATCCTAAATAAAATAAACACATAAATAGTTGATTATTATTAACATTGAATTTGTAATTTATAATATCATGTAATGTTTTCTATCTGACTTTACTAGTGCCACTGGTCACATAAAGATTATTAGTATTACTAATATCACAAGTGTCACAAATAACCCATATTCCAAGTAATGATGCAGTGTTAATTCTATCTCTATTCTTGCAGAAAAACAAAACAGTATTTTAATGTTTCGACAAATTATACAATATGAATTACCCGTCGCTGCCGGGTTACACAGTAAAAAAAATTGGATAGTAGAATATTTTTATTTATTTATATATAAATAATATATACCTATATCAATATTTAGTTATAACTTATAATAATGCTCTAATGAAAATTTCTATGAATATGTATATTAATAATATAGAATTCGAAGTAAAGAATAACAATGCTCGTATTTAAACATTTTAAACGATAAATTACCCAAATCATAGGAAGTAACATGAGATATATTATGAGATAAAGCGCATTTATAACCTAATTTAAATGCAATCTGATTTTGATTTAAATTGTTCTCATTGCGTTTTTTTCTTTCACGTCTCCCAGTTAAAGAATGAGTATTACACTTCCTTTTAGCGTTTGCATTTATTTTTTTGGTAGAATAAATTCATTTTTAATATTTGTATCATTACCAAATACTAAAACAGTAAAACACAATAATATCCTGCGTCACAGAGGCAGAAAAAAGTAAATTACACATAGTAACACCTAAACCATAATCAACAAACTCAGTAAGATCGTTAGATCTATATACACACAAAATGTATAATCTGGATAAAGATATGACTAATGCTTTCAAGTTCAACGTGACCAGCATATTCGCCATCGCCCATCAGTGCTCATTAAATTTTCGTAATCGTTATAATTATAAATAGGTAATCTATACAAAGGATTACCAATGATGAATTCTTTGTTCATTTCCCAATTATTTATTACGAAGTTTTATTTATACCGAATATTGCAAATGCTACGGAACGAAATAAACAATGTCCATCGCCTATATGGGAATTAATTGATATTCCATTTTGTGAATAATAAAATTAATAGTTAAATATTATAAATATAGTTACATAATATAATATATAAATAAATAACAATATATTTTATATTATTAAAACGTGAGGCGATTTCTTATGACAGTATGACAGTTATATCTGAAGTTCTACCAGACAGATTTTTGACGGAATCGAAAATTCAAAATAAAGATAACGCAGTAGCATATTATATAGGAGTAGTGGGAAGGGGATAGTAGTACCTACACCATACAGTCGTCGCCACTACCGACGATGACGCAACAGTACTGCAGTAGCCACTAAAGTAGTGGGGGTTCTAAAGATGTGTGTGAGTGTGCACGGCAAGCAACACGCATCGCTATGTAACATACGGCAAACTTTATGCTTCTAATATCTATTTAAATAATTATTTTTTTGGACTTTTCTCTTTTAATGGCTCATCTACACACCGAGTACTTTCGTTTAAAAAAAAAATCGTGAAAATCGGCCCAGTAGAACTTCAGATATAACTGTCACAAGAAATCGCCTCACGTTTTAATAATATATAAAGATTAAGAACTTCTGTGGAGTGTGGTGTATAATATAAGAATATAAATAAATGAAACAGATAGAAAACACTATTAATTTGTGATATATAAGTATCATACAACTATTTTTATTTAAATATCTTTAGAATAAAATAAAATATTATCTAACCGTTTTTAATTTTGTATCACCAGATGATTTCTCTTTTTTAAATTTTCCATTCTCTTCATCCTAAATAGAATAAATACATAGCTAGTTAATAATTATAAACAATGAAGTAACAATTTTATAAAATCTTAATCTGTATTAAATATATTTTTTATTCAACTATTTTCATTTAAAGCACCAATATGAAAAAAAAACATAACTTTTTGAACTTTATTATTATGAAATTATTAGCATACAGTAAGTTCAATTACTGTTTATTATTGAAAATAAATAATTTATATAATAGGTGAATGATTAAAAGGTTTCACTAACAATCATTTAATATTTTATAAACTGTGAACTAGAATGTCAAAAATATTATATTAATTTTAACACATACATTTTTTGTGAAAATAAAATAATTAATAATCAACTAACTTCTTGGATTTGGGTATTAACTTTTTCCTTTTTCATTTTGCGTTGAATACAATTTGTATGTGCATCTTTCTTTTTATAAGCTGCTGCTAATTCTTCAACATATTTTAAATATTTAGCCTTTAAGCGACATAGCTAAAAAACAAAATTAAACGTTACAAAATTCCTATAAAAGAATAATTAAAGCTTTTTAATGATATTTGGTGGATAGTTTTCTAAATATTTATTTTTGTATTTATTGATGAATAACATGACAATTCTCTTCTCTATAACAAATTATAATATAATTACGTCTTTTTTTTCATCTCGCAACTTATTCCATTTAGTATTAACTTTGGTTAATTCAGCAAGTGATAAATTCGGACTCTTCGAACGATATCGTTTAGGTCTGTCATTTAAAAATTGTATGTATCCTGTAAATATAGACAACTACTTAATCTATTTAAAAAATGATAATAATTAACAGTGGCAAAGCTTAAGTTTTTAGTTGGGGAGGCATTAAATAAAATAACACTAATACGCTTGGATTCCTCCCTTTTTATTTTACCTATTTGATAATACATTTTTTTCGTATGAGTAATTAATAATTCCATCGTTAAAAATTATATAAATTAAATCATCAGCTATAAGGACAAACTACAATATAAAAACAACAATTTTAAGAAACACGTAATTACCTATTGGCTATCAGTAATAGCGATTTACACGGGACAATGGCGTGACAACACGATGGCGATAATTGAAGAAATCCGAATAGCGATACGTGTCTCATTGCGAAGATAGTAAACCCCACTTACATTAAAATCCCCCCTGTACCCACGCGCCCGCAATTGGGAGACGATACATCGCAACATCTCTTTGATATAATAATATAATATTTGGAATGATCCGCACGGCTGTATCGCGGGCATCTAACCTATTTTACCTAATAATTCTTAAAACTATAACTGTACAACGAAAAACCAATTTTAACAAATATTAAAACATATATCATTTTTATAATATAAATGACGTTAAATATTTGTAAATATTTTATAAAACAAAATTATTTATCCTGTGTTCTAATTTCTTAGTGGGTAGACGTTGTCTCATTGTCTCTTATGACGCTTCGCCACTAATAATTAATATTTAATTACCAGAATCTAGAGGTATTGGAGCTGTTTTATTCCGTAGACATTTTCCACGTTTTTTACCTTTTACATTATTCTTATCAACGTTTTTAGGTGTACCATTTTCAATAAGCGCATCATCTCGATCTATGAAATTTAAAAATTAAAACTAGTTAATACATATCAATAAAAAATTACGAAATAATAAATGTTAGTAGGTACCAACCTGATTTGTCTATAGACTCGGCGATTTTAGATTCCATAATACTTGCAATAAATCGAGCAAATTTACCTAACAAAGACTAAGCATGCAATTAATATTCATACAAGACTTTTATCATTAGAAATTTTGACGAAATTCAAAACACCGTAGAATATTAAAAAAAACGTTCGTGAAAACCGTAAAATATTGTTTTTTACATCAAGAAGCTCGATTGCAACCGAGTGGAATAACTTACGCACTAGAAATGTGAACGTAGAATACGGATCACGTTTACAAGAACTCAATATTTTATTGATATTATTAACTTTTTAAATTTTTAAACATAAATACGGCGTTGCTATTTTCACAAAACACGCTTTAAAGGCAACCTAACAGACAGAGAAACCTGAGAAACTATGGTTTTTACTTGCACAGAAGCCTCTGAGCAGTCTGAGCGATAAAGAAATCGACATTTAAAATATTTAAATAAGAGAGAAAACTGAAAAGAGAAAATGAGACGCTGTAGCTAACCTAGCGGCTGTACACGGTTAAGAACGATATCAGTAACAAGTAACAACACTGTGTACGTCTACTACGTCTTGTGTTTCCAATCGTAAAAAGGTAAACGGTAAACAGTCATCATATATACAACTACCACGGTCATGTTATATAAAACGACTGTAATCATACGGCAGGCTGTAATCGACATTTTGACATTTTCAGTACACGAATGCGGTTGGCATTGATTTATCAGTTTTATCTCTTATCATAATTAATTTTATTTAATATTTTTTTAGCAAAATTTTTTTTTTAATAAAAATAATTATTTTGATCGTTATTTATTACTAAGGCTAGCCGGCTAGGGATATCAAGCCCTAAAAAACTTTAAAATATGCATGCATTTATGCCCTAAAGAACCACTAAACAGGACCAAAAATTAGGGTATTTTGCTACTGCACACCAAATTCCATACACTAAAATATTTAAAAAAAAATAAACATAACCTAGTAGTGCACAATGCACATCATGCCACATATTATATAACTTCGTTGCATAATTATTGTTGGTACGTATTGATAATTAGTTATAATAGTAATTAATAATTTTCAATAATCAATATTGAATATTAATCAAATAAAAATTATAAACTCCTAAAAAATACTGCACACTTTTAAATTTGATACTGCACACAATTTTAGGCCCTGCCACTAAATATGCATTAAAATAAATAAAAATCATAGTATTGAAATAAAATATTTTAATTTTAATATCTAGATAATATTTGCTAAATTACTAAAACTATTAGATCTTTTTTTTTTAATCATGCTTGTGGTGTAGGTGCCAATAAGTTACAACGCAGCTTGCAAGTTTTTGTCAAGATAAAACAAACAGTAATTTTAAAATATGTATTTTTTATGAATAAAACCATCATACTAATATCTCAGATCCAGAAAATCTATTTGAAATTAAGTTTATCTTTATAAAATTATAAAACTTATACCTTAAATATATAATTGTCAAATATGCACCAATAAACTTGAAATATACACTATTATTGCTATAAAATAAATTTATATTTTACTTAGAACTTAGCTTAGATCATTGAAAAACATGCAAACTCCTAGAAGTCCCTAGCCCTAAATTTATTACACTTCTATAACAAACTATTAACTAAATGTTTTTAAGTCCAATATAATTTCAGCTTTAAGGCCGTCATTTTCAGAAAAATGCCATTATACTTTATTACCCACCAAAATATCTATTTTGTTTTTTCAGGGTGTGATGAAAGATAGACAATTAATTTTATATGACTGAAGTTAAAAGGCTCCTCTTTTTAGTGAATCTAGTGCAATTGTTCCATTTGTCCTTGCATAAATATGGCACTGCCAACACAACTCTAAATATTCCTGTTTTGCCCTTAAAATATTAGATGTTAATTAGATTTTATTTAGTGCAAAAACACAACAAATTGAAATAAGGCAGTCTTGAATTTTGATGTAAGTGATTAAGTGATTAATTGAATGAATTAAAAAACGTATACTGTCATAAAGTAAATATGACTCTCTTGCTTTCAAAATTAGCTACAAATTTAATAATTCAATATTGACACATCATTTTAGTAACTAAATGAAAAATTATATTTATTGTGGTGTTCTTGCATTTTATAAAGCTGTTTTTTTATTATTCAAAAGTAGTCATTACTAAAAATTGATGAATTTTGAACTTTGGCAGTCTTGTTCTAGTTGTAGCCTGTAAGGTTAAATAGTTGCATTATTAAACAAAATTTTAAAAAGGTGTACATTATTATTTATTATTTATTATAATATACTAAAATAAAGTGTTAATTTTTTGATATATTTATCATGGCTAGTGTAAAACTATTAATTATACTTTAGTAAACTGTGGTCTGTGAACACAATTTATTTAATGTATTATTAAATTAACCAATATTGTTATACACCCAGTTTATTAGTACATAATATTATAATCATGGCAAATGGAAAAAATACATCGATCATATTAATACATTTAAATAATAGTTTAATATGATCAGTTATTATGTTACAAACATAAGAATTAAACATTTTAAGTTGTTGAATAAAAGAGACTTACAATGTCTTAATTCACACAATAAATATTTTAATTTACCCTTTATTTATGTATAACCGCCACTGTTTAACAATAATTACTTAATTACTTATCATGAGATTATTCGTTTACTAAATAGTATTAAGCGGGAGAAAATCTTTACTTGTTGATGTTCATAGATAATTACCAAAAAGTGGAAGATTTGGTATTCAATATAGCATAAAATGTTCAAAAAAAAAAACAAAAAACTAAAAGCAAATCAGTTAAAAAAAAATAAAAAAGGTAGTTGTTAATATCTAATTCA
This sequence comes from Schizaphis graminum, assembly GCA_020882235.1. NCBI lineage: Eukaryota > Metazoa > Arthropoda > Insecta > Hemiptera > Aphididae > Schizaphis > Schizaphis graminum. The sequence goes on along the minus strand of CM037033.1, from coordinate 86,138,285 downwards.
TATTATTATTTTTTCTCTGTCAACTATAACTTATTTAAAAAAAATATTTGATAATATATAAATTATTAATAAAAATGTTCATAATATAAGTTATGAGTTGTGTATAATGATAATGTTATAGGTATTCAAATTAGTGAAAGTAAAACAACGGTTATTGTAATTTTCCTCTTTAATATTTAAAAAAAAAAAAATTATTCATGTAGCCATGTATGTTGGTACATCAAATATTTGTTGTTGTGCTGGTAACAATCAGTTTTCAATTAACAAACAAGTCATCAGTTTTAATGCTTCTTGAAAGTAAGAACAATATTGTTCTGAAAATAATATATTAAATTGATATATTGATATACATATAATTGATATTATATTGATATTACAATGCTTATATAACATAGTACTAAATTTTAAATGTTTTATACCTATTTTATAAAATGTATTAAAAAAAAATAACATTCATATGATGTGTTTTTATATATATTATTAGTTGGATATAACTGTTATAAGTTATAATTTCATACACTAAATTAAAGTGGTTTTATCTCAACTAACTGCATAAATTACCTAGTAGTGATAGTAGCGGAAGTAACCTAATGAATCAAATATTAGTTTATTAGCTTAATAAAAGTACCTAAGGTATTTTGCTTTTGTTTGAATTTGGGTAGGAAAAGATAAAATTTATTGCACACATCAATTCAATATTGTAAAAATACTTTTAAAATATAATTCAAATACTTCTAAGAAAGAGTATTTAAGAACAAATACTTGACATGTAATTAAAAACTTGTAAGTTTTATCATAGATGATAATATGATATAGTGTTAGGTATTATTTAATCTATGATTTTACTTAATTAATTGTACAAACAGGTTAGACAATTCATTTTATAATTAATTAGGTATTACTAATTTAAAATTGTAATCTCACATTTAAGCATAATTAGAACTTAATACTAAAAAATTAAAATAAATTAAAAATTGATTGTGTTTTAATTATTTAAAATACTGCAATATTTATAATATTGATTAAACAACAAATAGATGATAAAATAAATAAATACCTAATAATTTAATTTTGTATCAAAGAAAAAAAAACAATTTTATGTGATAAATAATTACTTTTAATTGTAAAAGTGTTTGACTTTTAACACAAGTACATTCAAGACAGTTTTTAGAATACTTTCCAAATGCTTAGTTTAAAAACTAAAAAGTATCTTATAATATTTACTCAATAGCTTTTTAGGACTGTCAACTTTAAAGCATTATATTTTTTCATTTTAGATTCTGAACGGAGTGAAGAATGTATTGCTTTTACAATGATGTGTGTTAGGTTAAATCCAATGCACAGTAAAGCCAATATATGAATCTATGATCTGATCTTTGAACAGAAAACAAATAAAAACAATAAAATTAAAATCATTAAATTTTAACATTATATGTCACAATAATATACATAATATACCAATGGAATATACTCCAGCAGTCAGCAGTTATACAAACATAATAAAATTAATATTTTCGAAATCATCCTTCATTTGTTTTATCATTTGTGTAGGTATACATAGACTCCACATTACGCATTAGGGTTCTTCTCGAGACTGGAATTTTGTTTGATGTTACCTGACAATACTCGACAAAAGCTGGATGTTCAATTAAAGAATACGGAGATACAGTACTAATTATGAGCTGTAAATTAGCATTATCAAATTCAGCTTGACTTAAAGTTTTTGAACGAACTTTTCCAACTTCACATAGTTTCAATTGTTTTTTTGGTCGTTGAGACAATGTTTCATTTGATTTTTTTTTTGTATAAATAATTAATGCATTTAAATGATTATGATGCACAAGTTGAAAATATATTCTTTATAAATTATAAATAATATTTAAATATTTAATAAATTAAAATATGTTAAACAAGTTACAGATTTTTATAAATGTCTGATAACTGGTTAGCATATTTTATATTAGTTTTAATTTTAGCATTCTATTTATTTGCACTTTTTAGATTCTGAACGGAGTGAAGAATGTATTGCTTTTACAGTGATGTGTGTTTTTTGTGTCTGACGACAACATTTGGAGCAGTAATAATGCTCCGAATTTTGACTTCAGCCCCTCTTTGAATAGGAAATTGAATCTAGTTGGTACTTTGAGGGGATCAAAATTAAAATTTTCAAATAGTTTTCAAAAAAATCGAGAAAAACAAAAAAAAAATGACAATTTTACGAAAAACCACTTTTCGACAAATCGATTTTTTGATTTTGCTGTAACTCAAAAACGAATCATTGTAAATACTTGAAAATTTCACCAAATGTTTATATTATGGTTATCTCTTTACAGTCTCTTAAATTTTCAAAATATTTTGACCATTTTTAAGCTACTTACAGACAATTGATATTTTCGACTTTTTTAAGTTTTTTTTCTTCAAATGCCGATAAAAAATTTTTGGGTAGCCAGAAAATCTTGAAAATTTAATACAAGGTTTCTTATAAGTTGTTCTTAAAGTGATAAAAAAAAATCCGAAATCGTTAGTCACAATTTTTTTTTATAAGTGCTTGAAGTTCGAATTTATACGAAATATGTCAAAATTTAAATTAAATTTCATACGCTCATAATGCGAATGTTGGCCATAGTAACCATAGTATAGGGTTGCCATACGTCCCGGTTTTACCGGTACACTACCGGTTTTTAACTAAGTGTCCCGGTGTCCCGAGAAAGTATTTCGGGACAGCGATTTGTCCCGGTTTCAAAATTTCACTCGATAAAATACCGATTTTCAATAATGAGAAAAAATTATCTTCCTACACATTACAAAATGCATTTTAATTTATATACATATTTTTCTTTCATATGGCGATACATATATATATATAATATTTATGCATTCAAAATGTCCCGGGTTCAGAAAAATATAATCTGGTAACCCTACCATAGTAACATATAAAAACTATACTATTTGTTTCAAAATAGAATATATGACAATATTTAAATATAATATAGCCTAAACTGACAAATCATCTTTGTTCAGAATCGTTTTTCGTATACAATGATACCTATCATTGCATTCAAATTTAACCTACCATAGTCTGAGGTCCATCCCACCCCCTAATATACAGCAGAGCGATACCCACTTACCCGCTTTTTGTAATTACCTTAAATTTTAAAATATTTTTTCCCTAGCAATAATTTTTTTGGGCCATGCCTCTCCCAAATTCTCAAAACAGAAAAACAGAACATGCACCAATCGAATACCTACTAAACAATTTAATTTAATATAATATTCGTTTTTATTATTACAGTGTATAATATAGTATTATACATTTATACTACTAATTATAGTATAATAATATAGTATAGTATTATACGAGTCGATATCATATTATCATTTAATTGTAATTTCTCAATTTCTCGTTAGATATCTTTATGTATATTTTCGTATAGTACGTACTACGTACGTGGTATTTCGATAGAGACTCTCAGGTTCTATATTTATAATTATAATTTTATTGATTTCTTATCGTTAATATGTTTAACGACTTTAGTGAGTATATAATATAGTTTCAATATTTGTAGCTGTGCATAATTTTACTAAGGCGATTATATGTGTGCTGACGACCAACAGTGACCACTTAAGACCAAAATATTTTATTTTGGAATTTTGCATTATAATGAACCATTTAATATTAAACATTATTATTTATTTAATATAATATTATAATATTAATGGTACCTACTTAAGTATTATTTTAAGTTTTAACATTCAACATATTAACTATTTTGATTAATATTTTCTTTTAAGTTATTGCTTATTGTTACCATAGCAATTTTACGTATTTATTTAAACTTTTTATTTTATTTCCATTTAAGTATAATAGGTTATACTATATCATAACACGAGAATATTAAATTATTATGGTCATTGGTCACTCGTCATTACTCGCTTGAAAATTGAAACATCTTAAAAACCAACCAGATAATGCAGATATTGTTCTTGTTTTTTAACATTTGACAATAAGTACCTATGTTAGTTACTCTATAGTTTACTCTAGAAATCATATAGCTAAACTATACCTACATATAATTTGAATAATTCAATGGCTAAACAAATCGTTATTTCCATCATAATAATGCATAAGGCATTATCTGTACAAATGACTCAACAAATAGGCGTTCATCGAAATTAATTTTCTGTTGTAAGTATTGTTATGTAGGTACGTCTACACAACTAAATAATTGAAACATGCAGTGAGGTGGTTAACCATTGTCCACTATACTTTATTTGAACACTATGTTAAATACAAAAATACACGGTTTTGTGGAGGCTCTGTTGCATAGGCGTAAATTTGGCTTGCTAGAAGGGGGGGCTAACGCTAAGATTATAATTTATAATTTATAACATTAGAACTTTATAACACGCCTACTATGCGAGCTTTGTCCTCCCCCTCACCATCTACATTTAAATTTTACAATTTAAAAACATGAATATAAATACTTCAAAATTATTTATTAAATAAAACCATACATAATTTTATTCAAATATTAATAAGTAATAACAATTAATATCATCTTAATATTACTTTAACATAATATATTTATGTTCCTCTGCGAATTGCTGAAGAATGATATCTTTATTAATATTTTTAGTATTGTTTTTTTCTATATACAATATAGACACCTGAGTAAATCTATCTTGTAACATAGACGTTCGTAACCATGTTTTTATTCGGCGCATGGCCGAGAAACTTCTCTCGCACGTGGAGGAACTAATTGGTAATGTTATAGCTACTTTATACAAATGAAACAAGTTTGGGTAAACATTTTCCTGTAAAATAAGTTTCAAGTTATCTGTTGTTAATTCTTTTGAAGTACCATATGTTTGGATTATACAGTTTTTAGCGACGATCATTTCAGCTTTCAACGAATCAACAGAAATACTTAACAAATCCTACAGAAATATAAAATTGAGTATTAGTCAATATATACATTATACAGCTATAAAATATACATATTTACTTTATAATGACCAATGAAGTAAGTACTTAGTTCATAATCTAGTTTGAAAAAGTTATCTATAGATGTTGCCATTTCTAAACTTTCGTGCGTGAATCGTTTATTCATATTCTCAATTAACAATCCAATATAGGAAAATAAGCATGGCATCTGAAATAATCTTCTTTACTTTCCTCTAATTCCTCAGGAGTGTTGTATTGAGCACTTGTAGTTGTACTCATGACAAAATTTGATAGGCTTTTTGGCTGTAACCTTTTTCTTTTATAACCTATTTTACAATTTAAAAAATAACAAACATTATTTAATGTTTATATTTATTGTACTAATATTATTTATTATTATATAATACATACTTTGAAATGGTTTTTCAATAGTTAAATTATGGTCTTCACAAAATAGTAATATTTCTTTCCACATTTATGAAAACGCAACAGGATTTCTTAAATCTTCGAACGATTTAATAACACTTTTTATTACATTTGCCGCATTTCTTAATGTAGCTGTCTTTGACTGAAGTTGATTTGATAATATATTAATCATAGTAAACACCTTTTGAAGAATAAATAAATGAACCACAAATATTCCTTTTTGCATATTGGTGAGAATTCCTGAAAGATTAAATTGATATCATAATTAATAATATAAATTAGGTAGTTCATTTAATTATAAGAAATAAAAATGTATAAATTATTAATAAATTATAATTGATACCTATTGCTTCGTTAACATCTTTATCATTATTGTTTTCAATTTCTTCTTTTAATAATGTTATGATAGAAACATAACATTTTTGTACAGCTTCACAGTTTTTATATAGACAGTTCTATCTTGTGTCACTCAGTCGTGTTAAAGTCTTTTTTTCAATACCAACATTTTAGATTCTGAACGAAGTGATGAGTATTGATTTTACTTCGATGTGTGTTTTTTTTGCTCCGATTTTTAACTTCAGCCCCTCTTTGAATAGAAAATTGAATCTAGTTGGTACTTTGAGGGGGTCAAAATTAAAATTTTCAAATAGTTTTCAAAAAAATCGAGAAAAAAAAAAAAAAATGACAGAAAAATGGCAATTTTACGAAAAACCACTTTTCGACAAAATCAATTTTTTGATTTTGCTGTAACTCAAAAAAGAATCATTGTAAATACTTGAAAATTTCACCAAATGTTTATATTATGGTTATATCTTTACAGTTAAATTTTCAAAATATTTTGACCATTTTTAAGCTACTAATAGACAATTGATATTTTCGACTTTTCTAATTTTTTTTTCTTCAAATGCCGATAAAAATTTTTTGGGTAGCCAGAAAATCTTGAAAATTTAATACAAGGTTTCTTATAAGTTGTTCTTAAAGTGATAAAAAAAAATCCGAAATCGTTAGTCACAATTTTTTTTTATAAGTGCTTGAAGTTCGAATTTATACGAAATATGTCAAAATTTAAATTAAATTTCATACGCTCATAATGCGAAGGTTGGCCATAGTAACCATAGTAACATATAAAAACTATACTATTTGTTTCAAAATAGAATATATGACAATATTTAAATATAATATATCCTAAACTGACAAATCATCTTCGTTCAGAATCGTTTTTGGTATACAATGATACCTATCATTGCATTCAAATTTAACCTACCATAGTCTGAGGTCCACCCCACCCCCTAATATACAGCAGAGCGATACCCACTTACCCGCTTTTTTTGAATGTCAATGAGATTTTTATTTCTTGCTGGTTGAGAAAAGTGAACATATAATCATTGAGTATAGATAGTACTATCTATACTCAATGATATAATGACTCTAATGTATGAAAAACATTTCTTGATTCCTTTAAAGCAAACAATATGATAAATATACCTACCTAATAATACACAATATTATACTATATTTTGTTTTCACATACCTTTTCAGTTTTACACATATCAAGCACTACAAGGTTGAATCTATGAGCCATACAATGTGTATAAATGGCATATGGAAATTTATATTTTATTAAAGCTTGTACACCATTAAATCTCCCAGACATAACACTAGCTCCATCGTAACACTGGGCTACCAGTTTATCATTCGGGTTTAATCCACATTCCTTCAAGTATTTGAGTATATATTCACATAGAGACCGAGCATTTTGACTTTCAGAGCAGTTAATGAAACCAATGAACTTTTCAACAATGTCTAGCCCTTTACAATAGCGTATACATAAGGCCATTTGCTCTTCTTTATAGCATCTGCAATATAAATAGGTAATCAAATAATTTTTAAGCTAAATAGCTTAAAAATAATAGGTTATAACATTATGGACATAGTTCATTAAGAATAAACCTTGGATAAATTAAAGGTAAACACATTTGTTTTAATGTTTAATTCAAAAATATATCACCTAGCTTCATCACACATTATACCAAATACACCATTTCCAACTTCTGAAATAATTTGGTCTCTTACATTTTTTGCACACATTTCAATAATGCTATTTTGAACCAAAGGACTAGTGTAATTTGTAGTTTTCAGAAATTTTACAGAAAACTCATGTACATATTTGGTCATTAATTGACATACTTCCTTGAAATTCTCTATAAAAATTAAACATTACCTAATAATTAATAAATAATTAATTAAATTATTAATTATATTGTACCTAAGTTAGGTCTTAGGTACCTATATTATAATTTATAAAATATAATAATTATTTTATACCAACATTAAAAAATAAATATCTACCTTTATTAAGTGAATCAGTAGACTCGTCATAGCCTCTAAATGGTAGCCCCTGGCAACTTAAATATAATGTAATATCAATTTATGTTTTTATATAAATTTTATTAGCTTCAACCTCTAATTTATGCTGTGTTGATAATTGCGTATGCACACTACCAATTGTCTCAGTATTCTTATGTCCTAACCATTTAGCAACACAAGTAAGATGACTTTTTGTACTAGCATGAGCTTTAAGCTTAGTCTGTTTTTTTCCTGTAATGCCTCTAGACCCACTTAACTACAAAAATTAAAAACAAAGTAAACACTGCCATAGGTAACTACTAATATAATAGTTAATAGAATACAATATAGGTACAATATTATAATTTAATAAATATTACATTCATTAAATATAATTATATGTTAAAAGTTTTAAAAATAAAATTGTTATAATCTGGTTTAATACATACTTTTTTCCAATTTCTAAAGCCAGTTTTTGAAAATGTTCCTTCATTATCGTTGGCACCAAAATTACGACACGGAAAGCAATACAAAGCATCATTTTGTATACTGTATTCTAACCAATCGTGTTCGTTAAAGTAAGAAGCATTAAAACAACGTTTTTGATTTCCAAATTTGGTCATAGGGTAAGACTGAAAAAGCATTTAAAAATATTTGTTTAGTTTCTATTAAGCATTATTAATAACTAATAAGTAAGTAATATAAATTACTTTATGCAATGTTATATAATAATTATAATTACCTTTAAAACTGATCTTATAGGACCAGATTGCAAATCGCCAAGATCAATGTTTTCGTCATTTTTTAATAAATTTTTATAGCTAGTAGATTTATAGTCGGTTTTATTTAAACACAATGTGCTCCTAGAAAAGCTAGAGAGGGCTAGTAATTTAGAATCAACGCTATCGGAATCATTATCCGAATTACATTTCAATTTAGGTTTGTTTATGCTAGTTAATTTATCTGGTTGAGGTTTTGTAAAATTGAAAATATCGAACACACATTGTTTACTCAACGTCTTGGTTGTCAACTTGGTCATAAACTCAAAACTCGCAATAAAATTAATAGTTAATTAATTTAAGTTTTAACGTTACCACAGAAAAAAAAATCGGCTTCTCAATGCTCATCTATTATCTATAACTGAATAACTTTAAAAGACTAAAATTTAGTCTCAGTGTTCACTGTCTGGTGTAGGTATGTCACGAACTAGGATAAATTATACAGTATATCTTAGTTCGTGGTTTATGATCAAAGTTGATATCACAGAATGATTCTTTATCAATTTTATCATTGACCAATCATAATCAAACAAGTATGACTAACACTTGTCCCATAGTGAACAGTAACTACCTTCTGTTAGTGTAATTTTCTTACCGACAACTTTATCCGTCAGATAGCTATCTGGAGAATAAAATAACATTGAAAAACCGCGATCACTTTATTTGAAAGATTATCCGCCACTCGCCAGTTTAGTTTATCCGACGGATACGTAACTGGCGAATAACTGGATGATAAAAACCGGGAATAAAAAAAGTAATAAAAATTAAAAACCGTCGAATAAGATTTATTTGATACAAAAAGTAACGGATAACTTATCCGTAACAATATCCATCGGATAAGGTTTATCCTGACATTGAAAAACTGAAATTTATCAATTTTTTCTTATCTGTCAGATAACTCGGGTTATCTGACGGATAAATTTGATTAAAAAACCGGGCCTAAATCATAGATAATAAAGATATGGATAGGCCAAACGCAAGGTTTATAGATTATAATAATCTATAAACCTTGGGCCAAACGGTCTTATCAGCGATCATGAAGGGGAACGATTGAGGCCAAATAAGTATACCTATATCGAGTATCGACTATCATTACAAAAGAGGCCTCAATTGACTTCCCCTCCAGGAACGCGGCCTCAAATATATTTAACATATGCTTGTCCTATCCATTTCTTTATTATCTATGGCCTAAATGAAATGGGTTTATAACAGTATCATTAATATTATATAGTAATAGTGAATTTGTAAATTTACTTCAGGCGCTACTCTAACGTAGACTGCTCATTGAACTATATGATAACTATATGAACTATATGTTATCATATAGTTCAATGAGACTGCCACACTGGTGAATTGTAGGATGTCTGTTTTCGGTAGCCGATAAATTACGATAAGCACATGGCACATGGTCATCACTCATCACATATAGACCAATAGAAATTTAATTTTAAAATACATGTATATTAAAAAATATTATACATAATTATTGAAAACTAAAATATAGATGACTACCAAATTCTGTGTTCTGTACTATCGCTATTATATCATCTTCAATGTACAGAAATATGCGAAATACATTTTTAGTATAAGAATCTGCATATTATAAAATGCTGAGATTTTAAGTTAAAATTATTATTCGTGAAATATAAAATAAAAATTTTCGTTTACATAATATCTATAAATTAAGACTTAATTAATTATGAGTATGAAAATATAGTGTAGACAGTGTAGTCGGTAGTAGTGTATGTACACCGATAACATTTTATTCAATTAGAAAAAGTAAGATATGATGGATATTGTAATTCTCATTGTAAGAAAAAAAAACAATTAATTTATGTAGCTACATTAAATGTTTGTTGTTGCGATGGTTAAAATTAGTTTTCGATTAAAAAATCATCAGTTTTGGTGCTTCTTGAAAGTAAGAATAATATTGTTCTGAAAATAAGTTAATAATATATTTAATTGTTAAATATTACAACTCACATAGTATTGTAACATACAATATAAAATATCTATTCATAGGCGTGCGCAGACTTTGTTCGTAGGGTATGCAGACATGCAGCTGATAAAATGTGCCCCCCCATATATATAAATACCCCTAAAATAAATGTGCATGACATTATATTATAGGTTACTACTTTACATAAGAAAAAATAGATTTTTCATCTTTTTTGATTTTAAGTAGTTTTTTTTTTTATTAATGAAAAGTATTTTTTTTTTTACAAACATGTTTATTTAAATGAAAATGTACATTATACAATATAATTGTTATAATTCAAGCCTTCTCTTTCCTGGTATACTTTAACTACTATATTATTATATTAATTATTATCAGTATTTAGATATCGTCAAATTAAAGAATAGATGTAATCGCTGTCATTTCTTGGGATATATAAATAGTAAATACCTACACTAAAAATAAAATCAATATTTCCTTAAATTATTGAGAACCGTCCTAAATTAATTTAAAACAAGTCCTTATTCCATATCGATATCGCATTACCATTTTATAAAAATCCCGTTTAAATTATGAACTGAGACATTGTTCATGAGTCTAGGGCTCGGAAGTTGATGCATTTTGCATTTTTTTTTTGGAACTTTTTAGACGATGCTCTCCTGGCCACAAATCTGTTTCATAAGCATGTGAATCTAATTAACTAATTTTTATTTTGCATTTTTTTGAATTTTTGGTGTTTATTACTTTTTAAGTCATTTTTTGAGATTTATAGGTCATTTTCCAACATTTTTAGTTATTTTACTGATTTCACACTAGCAAATTTCTTATCGTTTCTTGTCATTTACTTTCGATAACATAAAATATGCTCTAATTGTACAATGCAATGATCTTGATTTTTAAATAATTTGTAAGCATTGATAAATTTATAAAACAAATATTTTTAATTTTTTAATTTTCCTATTTTAAGGACATTTTTGTCATTTTTATGTCATATTTTGAAATTTATAGTAAAATAGAGTAAAATATTTTAAAAAAATGTATTTTAGATTCTGAACGAAGTGATGAATGTATTGCATTTACTATGATGTGTGTTTTTTTTTTTTTTTTTTTTTTTTTTGTGTCTGACTCCAACATTTGGAGCAGTAATAATGCTCCGATTTTTGACTTCAGCCCCTCTTTGAATAGGGAATTGAATCTAGTTGGTACTTTAGGGGGGTCAAAATTAAAATTTTCTAATAGTTTTCAAAAAAATCGATAAAAACAAAAAAAAAATGACAGAAAAATGGAAATTTTACGGAAAAACCACTTTTCGACAAAATCGATTTTTTGATTTTGCTGTAACTCAAAAACGAATTATTGTAAATACTTGAAATTTTCACCAAATGTTTATATTATGGTTATCTCTTTACAGTTAAATTTTCAAAATATTTTGACCATTTTTAAGCTACTAATAGACAATTGAAATTTTCGACTTTTCTAAGTTTTTTTTTCTTCAAATGCCGATAAAAATTTTTTGGGTGGCCAGAAAATCTTGAAAATTTAATACAAGGTTTCTTATAAGTTGCTCTTAAAGTGATAAAAAAAAATCCGAAATCGTTAGTCACAATTTTTTTTTTATAAGTGTTTAAAGTTCGAATTTATACGAAATATGTCAAAATTTAAATTAAATTTCATACGCTCATAATGCGAATTTTGGCCATAGTAACCATAGTAACATAATATAAAAACTATACTATTTGTTTCAAAATAGAATATTTGACAATATTTAAATATAATATATCCTAAACTGACAAATCATCTTCGTTCAGAATCGTTTTTCGTATACAATGATACCTATCATTGCATTCAAATTTAACCTTCCATAGTCTGAGGTCCACCCCACCCCCTAATATACAGCAGAGCGATACCCACTTACCCGCTTTTTATTAATATAAAACTAATATTTGTAAATTTTTTAGGACATTTTTTGCCATTTTTATGGTCATTTTTTACTGTTTTTAAGGTCATCAACTTCCGAGCCCTATTCATAACGTTCATGTGCCCTAAGTGTCTGTCGCAGGGTATGCAAGTGCATACCCTGCATACCCCGTGCGCACGCCTATGTATCTATTATATCTATGCCTACACAAAAATGTCATATTCAATCAGATATATTGTTTTATACACATTGATGATTCATTTTAACATAATAAACTAAAGTAATTATTAGTTAACCTCAACATAGCGTAACTAACCTAATAAGTTAAATATAAGTTTATTATGTCATTAAAAGTAGGTAGCTATTTTGTTCATGTCCAAATCGGGAATAGAAACAAGTCGACTCTACTACACATAATTGACATATCAACTCTCAGTCTTGTAAAGGCTACTTAATAAATACGAATTAAGAAAATGTCACATCTGCATATGTTTTTTCCATCTTACTAACAAAAAATATATAATAAATAGATATAGCATAATACGAGTATATGCGTTCAGAAACAAGTTTCAATTTCATGTAGTTAGGTTTAATAATAATAGAGTGGATTGATCTATCATCAAACTTAAGGTACCTATAAATATTTGTTCTTTTTTGTTTTTTAAAATATTAATATTTTTTAATAAGCTTTATGAGCATTTTTAAATTTAAGATACAACTGATACAAGGCCACAAAGATGGGTGCTCATAGTTTACTTGAAAATTAAAATATCCTAAAAAATCAATCTTTAATATTTGATAATAAGTCAATTCATTATATTTTTAAATCCAACTACATAAAATTAAAACAACTAAGCTAAAATTGTCTATGTTTTTCCATTTTCCTGACGTATAAATGCATAAAAGCATAACATAGATTGAGTACGAGGCAATAATGTGTCAATAATTAGATGCGGAAAATTATGTGAACAACAATTATTGAGCAAGCCCGTATACAGAGGGGTTAGTGGCTCAACCCCTCCAGAAATATTTAAAATAGAATCATTTTTATCATTAAAATAATAATAAAATAATGTATTTCTAATCCATATGTATTTTAAATATTCCCCCCCCACCCCCCTAAAATTGATCCTGAATACATGCTTGCAAATTTGCAATTGAGTACATTGTAACTTATTTAAAACAACGAACGAACGTAGATTAGTTTGTCGACTTTTAATTTTTATATTTTAAAATATTATCTATTATAAATAAATTATAAATAAATTATTATTAAATATTATTTATTATTTTATTGTACCTATCATTCCGTGTATATTACCAAAAATATCGATAAACCGATAAGAAATGCACGAAATAATTAGTACGTAAAGTCGTAAACGTCGTAAACGGACGCCGGTATTTCAGCGTATTTCCAATGACGTCAAAGAGGCAACGTTTTACGTCGCCTCTGATTTTGTACTTGTGTACACAAATTACACACACATGCGTATGTACGCGAGTACGCGACTGGTAAATTAAGTAGAATTACGCATGCGCAATAATCATAGTGAGGCACGTTTTGTCATCGCCTCTACGTACTGAAAATAGATTTACTATTATAGTCAGCCCACAGCCACGGCTAAGGGCACTGCGGCAGTGCGGTACGTTCAATAAAAAAATAAACAATCAATTGTTATTGTTGTAAATGTCATAATATATATATAAATATATAATTAAAATTATATTAGAACTATTTTTATATTTTTAAATTCCATTCGTACTGTTTAATTTTTGTTATGATAGGGGGGGAGGTATACATGATTCGCCTCACTAAAAAAATACACAGTGGCGTCATTTGAGGGGGGGCAACTTGGGCATTTGCCCTAGTCTAACATTTACATCAACCTTAAGTTGGCACATTTAAAAATTGTAAAAAGTATTATTTTTAATTACTAAAGCCATTGTTATAAATCATAATATTGAATATTGATTTGAGTCGGCAAATCAGTGTGTAGTTGCCCTAGTCAAACAAATACTGAAATGACGCTACTGAAAATACAACCAAAACCGCCACTGATTATAAATTAATTAAACATATATGTTTACCTGAAGTAAATGTGTAAACTCTCCCGGGTTAACTTTATAGTTACCTGTAGGAAGTATGTAAGCTCTCCCGAGTTGATTTTTTGAAATTTTATTTTTTATCGTATTTTGACTATAATATCATGTTCATAGCAGCTAAAGACATTAATTTATATTGTTATTATTATTATTATTATTATTATATATGATTGACTATTTTTAAACACAACTTAAATGTATATTAAATTTATTTTATGATTTTTACTAGACCCGGGAGAGTTTACATGTTTCCGTTAGGTAGTACAGGAATAAATCCGGGAGAGTTTACACGTTTCCGTCAGGTAGTACTGGAGTAGATCCGGGAGAGTGTACCATCGGGAGAGTTTACAATCGCCCGTCGGTATATAAGTGTAAAAACTGTTACCGACAAAACGCATAGTGTGATCCAAGCATTCCAAGCCTGAGGGTTTAACCGGTTTAGGACAAACCGGCGTGGCCATTTCGCTGACAATAATGTCAACGCATAGTTATTTCGGTGCAGTTTATTCTTTAATTATCGTATATTCTATTTTCTTATCCATTATTATTATCAAAAAAATGTCGAATACTTTAGGACCTAGGTGTCCTAGATAAATCAATAACAGATAAAACAGTTGGTCGACGTATAATCCGTCAGGCGACAGATTGTCACGAGACACAAGTTGTTATTTCGTAACTGGTATTTGAAATGTTATTGTATTCATCCGAATAAAATGTTTTATTTACCTACCTTGTTCAAGATGGTTTTATGTACATATTTAACAAATTTAATTTCAATCGTACATAGTTTTGGAATTTTTGGAGATGTCGTAATAAAGATATGTGTGAATCTTGAACATTTATAACAATTAAATCTCCTCGCCGATATAACCTTACGCTGACATTAACTATACTCACGCTGAAATGTTGCAATCTTTAAAATTGACAGACGTAATCTAGGTAAATTTATCAAATAAATTAAAATTTAAAGTGTGAATACATGTATCCATTTCATTTTATGTTGTAACAAAAATTATTAAAGTTAATTCTTATAAATATAGGTAGTATTTATTATATGTCATGTTGTTTTTTTTATTTTTTGGTACAAATTATATAACATTTAATAAAATAGTCATCAAATATTATACCATATTTTATATAATGGATATAGTATTATAGTGCGCTAAAGCTACTAAAATATTATTTAACCTACGATAGCGACCGTGATTAACAATTAAATGTTAGAAAAACCGTTAAATTAATTATTTTTTTTAATTCAGCTCTAATATCATTACTTGAAAGCTCTTGATTTGTTATCGATGATATCAACAATATAACAAAATGCAGCTAAATACAATACACCAGTTCCACCACTTACAGCAACCGGTAGACTGCACAGCAAAAACATTACAGGAGACAGGCTTGATATTGTAGAAAATGCACTGAACATACAGTTAGATATAACTATACCTTAAATTTGAAGCGATCAAAAGTTGTATATTATAACCTTTTATTTTAAGTATCTAAATAGACATTATTGCTCACCTGAGATAGCTGATAATATCAAAGGTTTACGACCGTTTTCATCACTCCAGGCACCTAAGAATAATGTCATTAGACATGGAACAAATGTTTCTATCAGATTTTTAAACATTAAAAAATTTGCCGCAGCTGGCTGAATTATTTCTTGTTCTGCTGCAGTCATATTGTAACAATTCACAGACTTATTTTGTCCGAGATCACTATGAAGGCATACACGTTCTTCAAACAAATTAGTTTGCACCATCACTGAAATAAATAAATAATAATACTGTATGTTACTGATTTTAATATTTCATAGTCAAGGTACCAATTAATTAATTAAAAACAATAAAATTTAGTTCGAACATGGTTTCGTCCAATTTTCATGCATTAGTATTCACAATTTTATAAAATTTGATATTTAAACGAATTTATAAAATTTTGTTGTTATTCGAAATTTATTTATTTATTAAGTAATTTAAACTCTTCATCATTATTTGTGACTTCGTGAGTATTATTATTCACTATATACGATGAAATATTTAAAATATTTATCAAGATTGATTATGTAGGTATCTATACTTTCTAAACTTTGAAATTTTCAAATTTTTGATTCTGAACAGAGTGATAAAATGCCTATAGCTTTAGCCTGCAATCACTTATTGTTTTTTTAATTTACTTATAAGTTAATAATCAATGGCAAATACTCAATTATAAATAATGGTAGCAGTGCAGCACATTCAATGGAAAATATGGAAAATATATCACCACCCCACCCATCAAATTACTTTCAAAAACTAAAAATAAATGGAAATTAGTACAATAATGCTTTTTCTAATATGCTTTCATTATTGGCAAATGCATTAATTAAAGTATTTGTATCAATTTGAGTATAATTTTTGCACGAAAGTACCATTAAGCTTTCAAGCCAAAAAATTTAGGGGTAGCAGCACTAGCAGCTGCTACTCTAGAACCCTCTAGTGTACACCACTGTTAATAATATTTAAATAAGTTATTAATTTAAAGTTAAGTTATATAATGACTTTCTTTCACTCAATTATTTTAATAACACTATAACAGTATAAAAAAGATAGGCGGGTTAGTAACACTCTGCTGTATATTAATATATTATACCTACCTAATTAGGTGTCGAGTGTGTCACTGTAATTTGAAGAAAACGTATGAATATCATCGAATGTCGTAAATTCGTATAAAAATAGATAAATGTTATAAACAGAAAAAATAATGAGAAATCGTGTATCAAATTTTAAAATCTTAGATAAAATTGTTAATGAATTGAAACTAGTAACTACAATATAATTTATAATAAATTCTTAAGATTTTGACGAATTTTATGAAGAATCTAACTATAAACGCTTATAAAAAACATTTTTTATGATTTTAAATTTTCTATAAATAGTTTAAAACGATTTATAATATTTTGAAAATTATACTATATGTATAGAAAATTTTAATATAAACATTTTGATGAAAATGTCTGATTCAACGGTAATTTATTTTTGAGTTATAACTTTTTTTGTTATAAGTTTATAACAAAATAAAGTAATCAATATTTTTTGTAAACTACTCGTAGTTAAGCATAAAAATTTCTATTCTTACTGATTATTTTAACAAGTTCTAGAAATTAAAATTTCCTATTTTACCTTTCTAAAAGAAAAATAAGATCTCATTCTCTATACAAAAACATTCGCAATGTTCAAAATCAGAGTAGTTTTATTTATTTATTTATTTTGTAAGATTTTTCAATACATTATTTAATTATTATATATTTTACATAATTAATATATTAATTGCATCACGCGTTCAGTTTCTAATATAATGAATTAATATACTTAGTAATAATAATCATCTTTACTCAGATTATTTTTTATTTAATAATATTTATCATTAAATTTTTATTTAAAAATAAATTACAGAGACTCACTTAATGACGAGGTATATTATAGACACATACTGCAATATAGCAGAGCAATATATATTACCTAATTTCCTCTTTTATTTTTATTATACTTTGAGCTACATTTTGAAAGTTATATAGTATATTCAATTCAAATCTCTAGTCATAATTTTAAAGACAGAAAACTATGTATACTCACTGTTTGCATGTATTCCGATATTTATTGACATCATGACTGGCTCTAAAGTTAACCCGAATTTGCGATTCTTGATTTCTACATCGTTGGTAGGCTCTGAGTCTTCCATCTCTTGTTTACGATTCACGATGGATGTGACTTGTCCACCTAAATTGTGTTCACCGTACAGTTCTATATAAAAAAAATCATAAACCTATAGGCCCGTGTTTTGAATTTCTAATCATTAAACAATTCCGAATAAATGTAAAGAATCAAAATAAAAAAATATTTTAATAGACATTTTGATGTATTTATCAATGTCCAAATAGTATTTTCAGTCTACAGTCATAAATATTCTTAAATGCATCCAAACATGCACCAAAAATATACTAAAAAAAAAAAGAGGGTAAGTGAGTATCGCTCTGCTGTACATTAGGGGGTGGGGTGGACCTCGGACTAGGTTAGGTTAAATTTGAATGCAATGACAGGTATCATTGTATACGAAAAACGATTCTGAACGGAGATGATTTGTCAGTCTAGGATGTATTATACTTAAATATTGTCATATATATTTTGAAACAAATTCAAACATTTAAGTAAAAGTTTCAAGATCTTACGTTTAGTAATTTTTTAAAAATAACAAAAATCGAAAATTATTTAGTAGTAAAACGTTATTTTACAGGTGTACCTATTTTTGATTTCAAATTAAAATTAAAACTTTAAACACTCGTCAAATTTTTTAAATTGAATAATCCTCAAATTTTTTTATAATTATATTCTATGCTTAACTTATGGATAGCATAGTATTAAATTTTCAATTCTTAGCTTTTGATAGTAAAATATTTATAAATTTTTAACTACCAAATAGTGAAAAATATTCATGATTTTGACGAATTTATGTCAATATTTGAACTTCAAATGCTAATAAAAAAAAATTGTGCCTATGTATTTTTATAATTTTTTAATGAGAGTTAGAACAAGTTATGTGGACCCTTCAATTAAATTTTCAAGTAATTTGTCCCAGCTAAATTTTTTTTATCAACATTTATAAAAAAAAATTTTAAAAAATTGAATATTTCAAATGCCTATAAATAGCTCAAAAAAAGTCAAAATGTTTTGAAAATCAAATCACGTAAAGAAAATGGCAATCTAAATAACTGGTAAAATTTTCAAGTATTTACGACTTATACTATTTGTATAACAACAAATATCAAAAATCGTTTGAAGCTAAATCGTTATTTAACGCGGTTTTGTAGAAATTTAAATTTCAAACACTCATAAAAAATTTTTGTCTGAATCCGGTAGAGTTTTTTTTACAGATAATTGAAGAAAAAAGTATGGAAAACCTTGCACCAAACACCAAACTTTCAAAACTTAGTTATGAAAGAAAAAAATTTTACGATTTTTCAACCACAAAATTAGTTGCAAATTTTCGCAATTTTGACATATTTTATATAAATTTGAATTTTAAGCACTTATAAAAAAAAATTGTGACTAACGATTTCGGATTATTTTTTATCACTTTAAGAACAACTTCTAAGCAGGGCTCGGAAGTTTTAGCAAATGCATATTTTTTTTGGTTCATCCTAGAACATCCAAAGTAAGATACAAATATGTTTCACACTTCCCTGACATCATACACAAAATTTTATTTTGCTATTTTTTGCATATTTATGGTTTTTACTGCTATTTTGCTAATTTAAGGTTTTTAGTGCTATTTTTGGTCATATTTTCACATAAATTCATATTATAGGAGCTATTTTGCTAATTTAGAGTTATAATTGCTGTTTATGGTAATATTTTATATATTTAAATAAGTAAATAATTTTACAATAATACTTAGGGATTTATAATTTTATCTTTACAGGAAAAGTTCCAGAGCCGGACCAAGTACCTAGTTCTTAGATACCTACCATTAAATAAAAAATCTGTAAAATTAAAAAAATCTTAAATTCCATGTTTAAAAAAATTGGTTGAAAATTTTATTTTGCATATTTTCCTATTTTTAGTGCTATTTATAGCGCTAATATTAATGTTTTTATGTACTAATTTAAGCGCTAAAAATTGATTTTTTTAGTGCTATAACTTCCGAGCCCTGCTTATAAGAAACCTTATATTAAATTTTCAAGATTTTCTGGCCACCCAAAAAATTTTTATCGGCATTTGAAGAAAAAAAACTTAGAAAAGTCGAAAATTTCAATTGTCTGTAAGTAGCTTAAAAATGGTCCTTAATAATGGTTATTACTGCTCCAAATGTTGTCGTCAGACACACAAAAAAAAAAAAACACACATCATTGTAAAATCAATACATTCATCACTCCGTTCAGAATCTAAAAAAATATTATAATATTTATAAAAATTCTTAATAATTGTATATTATAATTATAGCAACAATCACGGTGAATGGTGGTAATTAACACATGCATGCGATATGCCGATATATATGTTTAAATTATAAATGATAGTAATATTTGGGGTACTTATTTCCTATTATACCAGACTATCTTGTTTTTTGACAACATCACAATCTTTTTATCTAAGATTAATAAAATAGTATAACTTCCCTGTTATACGAGGCTGTCGAGACTACGGCTATTTTCGCGACTACCACCCAAGACTACCTCCGTTATCGCGACTACCATAATTATTAGCTGTAATATATCCATGCGCTACGTTTTAGCATTGAAATTCACAATTTTATAAATCTATTATATTATTATATATATCTATCATTATTCATTACCTATACTAAGTTTTTGTAACCTGATGTTTCTCATGTGACGAAAAGTAAACTGCTTTGTAGAAATTTCTCAGTAGTCTAATCTAATGAAAGTTGTGGTGTTTGCCGTTTAATTAATTTTGATGTGGACGTCTCAACCTAATCGTACACCAAGTGTGAAATATATCACAAATGATTACTGGGTATTTAAATCTTTTCTTTATTTATTTTATATATATATATAATTCGAATGTGACCATCCCCACAATACCTATAGATTAAAAAAAATATCAAAGAATTAAATATAATTAAATTGTTAAGAGGATTTCGTACGTCGACGCGACGTCCTCATAATAAAAATAAAAATAAGGTAGTCTGTGATAATAGAAAAGTGTGAAAATTTTGGTAGTCTTAGATAATGTCATAATAAATTAAGGTAGTTTTAGGTGGTAGTCGCGATAATAGCTGCAGTCTCGTATAACAGGAATGTACCACATTTGGCACAAAATAGAATTAAAAAAGGTGGCAATTTACGCCAATACGACGATTTTATTATAAAAATGAAATATTTAAAAAGTAATATGCAAAAAATATTATATACCTACTGTTGTTAATATTGATGACAACCGATAAGATTTGTGCTCACGTATGTAATTTATTAATATATCTAAATAATACCTAATATATATATATTATTATAATTTTATTACAAAAAACTGTGGCGGTTCGCGATCACAAAATAATAAAAATTAAACAACAACTATGAAAAGGAATAATTCACAAATTAGCACTTGAGGATTATAAAAATTAGCACTTGGCGAGTTAGTTATCAAAACATTACTAACGCTATCACAATAATAATATAATAATTAAAACAAACGAAAGTTTATTACACAACAATATTATAATTATTACAGATTATTCATATGTGTGTGTGTATGTGCATGTGTTTATACGTCTTATATTAGTTGGCGATAATTACAGGCCACTGACCAATTGACATATTTCAGTCTAATTGACGGTAATAACAAGGTAATAATAATTATTATTAATACTGTTATTCGGCAGACACAGTTGTATAGATATAGCAATATTGTACATTATATTCAATATTATTACCGAAAATACATCAATAAACCCAACTATTGTTACAAATACAATTTTTGCACTGAGCCGAGTTCGAACAGGTGACTACGCGCGTCGTAGTCAAGTAGTCAACTGTGTGACCTATGCACCACACTGCCAGCGACTAGTTTGGGCTACACTTACTGAAAAGCGCCGCCGCCGCCGGCTCAATTTATCTGGCAACGACTGTAATAATCACGGCTTTAGATAGATCCAAAGCCGTGTGTAATAATATAGTAATATCGATTAGTGGTTGTGATTACCGTCCAATCGTCCAAGTCAAAGTCCATATACGCTTAGTCTGTATTTCTGATTTCACTCACACAGGTAAGAATAATAAATTAATAAGTATTACACTCGTCCTATAAGAACCATCGCCTGAGGCCCGACCAATAATAATAAGTTATGTCTACTAATTTGTAAGTAAACTATAAATAATTTTGACAATTTTGTCCTATAAATAATTTGAACTGAACCATAAAAACAATATACACTCTCACAGTATACGGCTCTCAAATAGTCAAATGCTTATACAGTTTTGTCTTGTGTATGTTATAAGTGTTATAACTTATAACGGCACAGTAATAATTTTACAGAAACCACAACATAATAAAAATATTTATTAGACAACAAGATATATTTCCGAATAGTAGACAAGGCGAGAAGCTCTATATATACACACAATATACTAAATTAAATATTAAATTAACTTACTATCTTACTGTATTATATAAAGAGACAGCGTTTGTTTGTCCGCAAAAATCTCAAAATCTATTTGGCCGATTGTTTTGAAGTTCTAAATGAAAATTCTTTATTACACGTGGAATTTCATAGACTGCATAAAGTATACTGATTTATTACAATTTTTTTTTTGTGATTTCTATTCACGATGGCCAGTGTTTCGACCGTTATTCACGTTGTACTAATAATTTTCAATACCTATACTCGCAATTGAAAAGATGTCTATAGTTATTAGTTACTGATCGCTTTAATTTTGGATGAAGAAGAAGAAGACAATGTACAAAATTGAAAGTGAAATTTGTGTATTTTCGTCGCGCTGCCGCCGTCAAACACGGTAACGGCACCGTGACGATGACAGCAGTACAGCACTGTATGCAACGGTATACGGTCACGTGCCAGACGAATGAAAACAACAAATTTATCTTTTATTTTAAAAACGCAGGAGGAATAATCCCGCCATTCCGGAACGGTCACGACACTGTCGCAAATTGTCATTTATAATGGATATGTTGATCGGTAACATACTTAACATACATTGACCATCGAGATGGGTCAATTCTTATATGAACAGGGTAAAAAAACAAGGCTCAATAACGGTGAAATCCAAAAGCGTAAATCGTCTATCTTTTTCGATAGACTAAAAGCACAAATTCGTTTTACATTTTATACCTTACTAGTAACTATTTATACTTAGTAGTAGGATAAAAGCACAAACATAAATTATATACATAAAACAATATTGTAGACATTATCACTATAAGTTTCAGTTTAAAATTTTATGCTCGTTATATTTATTTTTTAAATATATACACATAGTATTTTTATAATATTTCAAAACCTGCAACAGTGATTGAGTTCAATTATAGTTTAATATTATAATTATTATAACAAATAATTAGTAATTACGGTGACGGTTGATAATTATTTAAGATAACTATACCGTATTACCGTATAAACTTATGTCAAATGGTACTCGATAGGTAGATTTAAAGTAAACTCATAGAAAAAAAATTGGACTACTAAAAACTGTGGGGTCAAATTTAAGGTATTTAAATTATAATTATAATTTAAGTATACCAGTATTTTTATTAGTATATTTAAGTATATTCAAGTTATAATATTATACTAATTATTAAAAATACGTATAGGTACCTAATTTTAATTTTAAGTTTCTTAACTCATTTTAGATTCTGAACGGAGTGATGAATGTATTGATTTTACAATGATGTGTGTTTTTTTTTTTTTTTTTTTTTTTTTTTTTGTTTTTTTTTGTGTCTGTCGACAACATTTGGGGCAGTAAAAATGCTTCGATTTTCAACTTCAGCCCCTCTTTGAAAAGGAAATCGGATCTAGTTGGTACTTTGGGGGGTCAAAAGTTAAAATTTTTCAATATTTTTTAAATGAATCGGGAAATACCTTAAAAAAATGACGGAAAAACGGGATTTTTTACGCACAACCAGTTTTCGACCAAATCGATTTTTTTATTTTGCTATAACTCAAAAACTAATAAATGTAAATACTTGAAATTTTCACCAAATGTTTATATTAGCGTTATCCATACACAGTTAAATTTTCAAAGAATTTAGACTTTTTTTGAACTATTTATAGACAATTGAAATTTTTAATTTTTCTAAGTATTTTTTTTTTAAATAACGATAAAAATTTTTTGGCTGACCAGAAAATCATGAAAATTTAATACAAGGTTTCTTATAAGTTGTTCTTAAAGTGATAAAAAAAAATCCGAAATCGTTAGTCACAAATTTTTTTTATAAGTGCTTAAAGTTCGAATTTATACGAAATATATCAAAATTGCGAAAATTTGCAAGTAATTTTGTGGTTGAAAAATCGAAAAATTTTTTTCTTTTATAACTAAGTTTTGAAAATTTGGTACAAGGTTCTCCATAAATTTTTCTTTAAATATCTGTAAAAAAAACTATACCGGATTCAGACAAAAAATTTTTATGAGTGTTTGAAATTTAAATTTTTACAAAACCGCTTTAAATAATGGTTTAGCCTCAATCGATTTTTGATATTTGTTGTTATTCAATCAGTATAAGTCGTGAATACTTGAAAATTTTACCAGTTATTGAGATTGCCATTTTCTTTACGTGATTTGATTTTCAAAACATTTTAACTTTTTTTGAGCTATTTATAGACAATTGAAATTTTCAATTTTTTTTTATTTTTTTTTTATAAATGTTGATAAAAGAAATTTAGCTGGGACAATTTACTTGAAAATTTAATTGAAGGGTCCACATAACTTGTTCTAACTCTCATTCAAAAATTATAAAAATACATAGGCACAATTTTTTTTTATTAGCATTTGAAGTTCAAATATTGACAAAAATTTGTCAAAATCATGAATATTTTTCACTATTTGGTAGTTAAAAATTTATAAATATTTTACTATCAGAAGCTAAGAATTCAAAATTTAATACTATGCTGTCCATAAGTTAAGCTTAGAATAATTATAAAAAAGTTTGATGATTATTCAATTTAAAAAATTTTACGAGTGTTTAAAGTTTTAATTTTAATTTGAAATCAAAAATACGCGTGTAAAATTACGTTTTAGTCGTTTTACTAATAAATAATTTTCGATTTTTGTTATTTTTAAAAAATTAGCATACATAAGATCTTGAAGCTTTTACTTAAGTGTTTGAATTTGTGAATTTTTTTCAGAATGGAATGTATGACAATATTTAAATTTAATATATCCCAGACTGACAAATCATCTCCGTTCAGAATCGTTTTTCGTATACAATGATACCTATCATTGCATTCAAATTTAACCTTCCCTAGTCCGAGGTCCATCCCACCCCCTAATGTACAGCAGAGCGATACTCACTTACCCACTTTTTAATATTTAATATCGCTGTTAAAACTTAATTAATAAATATTATTATTTGATAAAATACACTTTATGTTTGTAAAATTTATTTACGTTTATGAGTAAAGTTATGGCTTGTTAAAAAGGGATATTTCTTGTTGCGCTTATGGGATATTTATTTTTGCGCTTTTGGGTTGCGTTAGGTTATATTTTGCGATTATGGGCTATAGTCTTCGAAAATTCTAGTATTTCCATATTTGTTTTTGGTAAGTCAAAATATTATAAAAACAAAAAAAAAAAAAAAAAATTATAACACAAAAGGAGACACAAATTTTTTCAAGTACTTATAACTTAAATAAAGTACATTATTATATGAACGAAAACATGTATTTTAATTTCAAAAATTATTTTATAAAAAAAAATTAGTTGACAATTTTTAGTGCTATTTTTTTTTGC
The DNA here is from genome assembly GCA_020882235.1 of Schizaphis graminum. Taxonomy (NCBI): domain Eukaryota; kingdom Metazoa; phylum Arthropoda; class Insecta; order Hemiptera; family Aphididae; genus Schizaphis; species Schizaphis graminum. The sequence continues at coordinate 86,112,350 of CM037033.1, read as the reverse complement.
GTTTTAAAATGAATATATTAAAACGCTAAAACTTTACTTCATTAGTGCTATATAACTCCTGTGCTCTAGTTATGAGTTATGATTGTTATGAATGTTATGAATATTATGATACTTTATTGATACTACCTATATCAGGCTATACCCAATAAATTATATAATATAGGTATATTATTATTATTAGAGAGGTAATGTAATACGATATTTTATATGTTTGTATTATATATAGACGACCGTCATTCGCTTTTGCAGCATCTTGATGACTATAATAATAATAATAATAATATCAAATATGTATCACTTTCGGAATGTCAATTTAATTTCTAATGTCTATAAATAGCTCAAAAATATTTGAATTAGATAGACCATGCAGGCGGGATGAGCAACTCAATCCTAAAAGAGGGTCTATTTTTTGAAAAAGAAAATCTAGCACAGGCCAGAGAACATAGAAAGCAAAAAAAAGCGGGTAAGTGAGTATCGCTCTGCTGTACATTAGAGGGTGTGGTGGACTTCGGACTAGGGTAGGTTAAATTTTACTGCAATGAAAGGTATCATTGTATACGAAAAACGATTCTGAACGGAGATGATTTGTCAGTATAGGATATTATATTATACTTAAATATTGTCATATATTCTATTTTGAAACAAATTCAAACATTTAAGTAAAAGTTTCAAGATCTTACGTCAAGTAATTTTTTAAAAATAACAAAAATCGAAAATTATTTATTAGTAAAACGTAATTTTACACGCGTATTTTTGATTTCAAATTAAAATTAAAACTTTAAACACTCGTAAAATTTTTTAAATTGAACAATCCTCAACATTTTTTATAATTATTCTAAGCTTAACTTATGGACAGCATAGTATTAAATTTTCAATTCTTAACTTTTGATAGTAAAATATTTATAAATTTTTAACTACCAAATAGTGAAAAATATTCATGATTTTGACAAATTTTAGTCAATATTTGAACTTCAAATGCTAATAAAAAAAAATTGTGCCTATGTATTTTTATAATTTTTGAATGGGAGTTAGAACAAGTTATGTGGACCCTTCAATTAAATTTTCAAGTAAATTCTCCCAGCTAAATTTTTTTTATCAACATTTATAAAAAAAAATTTTAAAAAATTGAATATTTCAAATGCCTATAAATAGCTCAAAAAAAGTCAAAATGTTTTGAAAATCAAATCACGTAAAGAAAATGGCAATCTAAATAACTGGTAAAATTTTCAAGTATTTACGTCTTATACTATTTGTATAACAACAAATATCAAAAATCGTTTGAAGCTAAATCGTTATTTAACGCGGTTTTGTAAAAATTTAAATTTCAAACACTCGTAAAAATTTTTTGTCTGAATCCGGTAGAGTTTTTTTTACAGATAATTGAAGAAAAATGTATGGAGAACCTTGTATCAAATTTTCAAAACTTAGTTATAAAAGAAAAAAATTTTACGAATTTTCAACCACAAAATTACTTGCCAATTTTCGCAACTTTGACATATTTCGTATAAATTCGAACTTTAAGCACTTATAAAAAAAAATTGTGACTAACGATTTGGGATTTTTTTTTATCACTTTAAGAACAACTTATAAGAAACCTTGTATTAAATTTTCAAGATTTTCTGGCCGGCCAAAAAATTTTTATCGTTATTTTAAAAAAAAATACTAAAAAAAATTAAAAATTTAAATTGTCTATAAATAGCACAAAAAAAGTCTAAATTCTTTGAAAATTTAACTGTGTATGGAGAACGCTAATATAAACATTTGGTGAAAAGTATTTACATCTATTAATTTTTGAGTTATAGCAAAATAAAAAATTCGATTTTGTCGAAAACTGATTTTGCGTAAAAATTCCCGTTTTTCCGTCATTTTTTTAAGGTTTTTCCCGACTCACTTAAAAAATATTGAAAATTTTTAACTTTTGACCCCCCAAAGTACCAACTAGATTCGATTTCCTTTTCAAAGAGGGGCAGAAGTTGAAAATCGAAGCATTTTTACTGCTCCAAATGTTGTCGTCAGACACAAAACTAAAAAAAAAAAAACACACATCATTGTAAAATCAATACATTCTTCACTCCGTTTAGAATCTAAAAAAGTTAATAAAATTTACAATTGGCATTTATAGTTCAATACTAAAAAAATCATATCTACGTTTTACAATAACGTACAATATAAGTATAATAAAATAAAATATAGAGAAATCTTAACATTTTTATATTTTTATAAATAGTTATTTAGTTATTTTAAATGTAGCATCACGGCCACCGAGCCGATTAAAAATAGACAAAATGTGGTACGTGGGCAGCCAGTGGCCCAACCTTGGTATAGATAATTGTACCATATGCAAGAAATGATAGTAGGTAGGTACAAACATTTAATGCGATTTTTAAGTATTTTTAAAATTATTCATTTTTTTAATGACAATAAATAAATAAAATCGTTTAAAAATTGACGAGGAATCGTTTATTTTACGCGGAAATAAAACTTAAAATTTAAATTTCTTTTTAAATTTCAACAATAACAAATTATGAGGAACCTTGAATAACATTTTCAAACCTATAAATATAAGATATTAATACTAAATTTGTATGAATAATTTAACTACAAAATGATTTATAAATTTTCGTGGTTTTGATGAATTTTTTCAAAATAATAACTTCAAAATTTTTTTAAATATTACTGTGGCAATCTATTTTTAATATTTTTTAATTGGTATATTAAAAAATTATGAGGAACTTTCAATTCAATTTTCAAGGTTTTTAATCGAGTGAAATTTTTTTATTTAAATATAAATTTATAGAAAAATATTTACGTTTTTTTTAAAATTAGTAATTTGTTTCAATATATTAACATGGTTTTTTCACAAATACCTTTTCTTCAGTACCAATATATAAATTATAGGTATCTCTTTATAATCTACCAATTTTAATTAAATTACTTGATAAAATATTTAAATAATATTCTTTAAAATTTTAAACTTTTTAGCAATTTGTTTTTAGTAGTGGTTAAAAATTTATTGTGTTTTCATCGGAACAATTTTAGTACTTAAGACCTAAATAGCTAATTTCTATTACAATATAATCAGGTTTATAATAATAATAATAATAATAATAATAACAATAATAATAATGTATTTATTATTTTATCAATATTACAGATTACAATTTTAAAATAATAAAAACAAAGAAAATAATAATAAAAAATGGATCACTTTCAATGTTCCGTAGAACCGGGGTAGGTACTTTATGTACTTTATAATCACAATTACAACGCCTAACGGCCCTAACGTTGAATAGTCTTTATTTTTGATATAAAATTTTTTTATATATTATTATTTTTTTACTATTGGGCTCCTAGCCCGTTCATACATATAAATAAATAAATACAGTTATCATTAAATGAGATATATAGATCAGAATAAATTCCCAAGTCATTGTATAGAAAAACTCGATCTAATTTTATAATGTTTAGATGATATTTAGATAATAATTATGTGAGAATGCATTATGAATTTTGGAAAAAGTCATAATTTTATATTTTGTTGTTTGAAAATAAATAATTTAAACTACACCATATTAATAGTCTATCTAGGCCTTTCTGAAGTGGCAAATTATCATTTTTAGCAAGTGTATTTACGTAATTATTAGTTTCAATAGAATTTTCATATTGGTTAATGGTTAATGTTATTATCAAGAATATAATATGATATAATATATTAAATTCATTATTTGGTAGACATATTCTTCTAAAGATAAGATAAATTGATTAGTGTTAATACTGTTAATAGTGTTATAACAATTTGACTGATAAACTCCTGTAATGATAAACTGAGAAAATTATACAATTATAGGATGATAGTTAAATTGAATTGCCTATCTATTTCTTTTATTCTATTAATCTATCTAATGTCTTACATTTTTTTTTACATAAATATCAATATATCATAATGATTTTAACAGTATTATTTTTGTATAATTAATTGTTTTATGATGGGTAGAAGCAGAGTTGTAAAAGGCAGAATTTAAAAATCTATCAGCAAGCGGTATATTTGTTAATTCAGCACAACTATTGTTGAAAAATTTTAACTTAATGTGTTATTTAATATTACACCTATTGGCTATATCCTTCCATTACTTCTTATTTTTTGAAACACTAAAAAAATATTCAAATTTGTAAATATTTAAATATGCATCGTGTTATTTACCACGCAATTCATCGTGTTTTTTAATCTATTAATATTTATTTGTACTATTATACGGGGTGATTCTTTTATTATAAACCACTCATTATTCCGAAAAGTATTCATATTTTTAAAAATATTTTTTTACATAGTTTCAAGTTGTTAAAAAATCAACGTTTTTATTATTAAAAAATTATATTTTTTATCCTTTTTTTTTTTACAAGTATTTTACTTTTTTGAATGACAACATAGTTTTAATTTTATATTCCATAGCAGAATACATTTTTGAGTATTTTGATACATAAAAATCGAATTTAGGACGAGTAGTTTATGAGTTATACGTACGTATTTAAAGTTTAGTCAAACATTTTGCAGGGTAACGCCGTACCACTCCACTCCTCACAACTAAACTCTAAATACTTATAACTCATAAAGGATATTGGACTAGCAATATTTTTTAAAAATGTTTTTTAAAAATTTGATGATTCATTTAAATATACATTTTTATATCAAAGGATTGAAGATATATTAAGCTATTGAGTGAGTCAGGATTGAATATTAATTATAACAAAAAAAAAAAAAAAAAAAAAATGTGCGATATTGAAAACAAAAACCAACAGATTACCTACGTCACAACTGTCTTATTTAGTGTTTGGCACAACAATTGGTCTGTTAATGGACTCCCGGGTACGCCAATCATACGTGCAGATGCCACTGATCGTCTTTAATAATTAGATACCTTGATTTACGGCTCTTTCTTACCGAAAGATTGCAGAATAAAATACATCGATTAAGGATCATTATTTACTAACACATCATGATCGATATCGAAATTTAAAAAATCCCTCGGTCATTCTTGTATGTTTCGTATGTTCTTGAGTTGCACAGCTTCTGCCCCTTTTTCACCGTACTCGGCACTGTCGATGCACACCCGATGAAAGTACGACGACGAGCCCATCACGGAGCCGCCAATCCACTCGGAATACTTACGGTCGGGCGGCGCGGTGATCCTAACCTCTGTGCCAGGCAACCCTTCGTCGATCATCGACTTCAACCGTTTGGGAAACCCTGAGAATAATGTGTTGCCGCCGGCCAACACGATATTATCGTACATGTAATTTCGTTCATCGACATTGCAATTGTCGATCGATCCCTGGACCAATTTGTGGATGCCTTCCTTGACGGGCTCGTCGAGATGCAACATAGTGGGATCAAACATCGCTTCGGAGCATCGGATGCTAAATATTTTTAGGTAAAGAAGATTTTTTCTGTTCAACTGGTCCGAGTGAAACGTTATATTATTAATGACTATTTAGATATTCAACATATTATTCTATAATAATAGCACATCTGAACATATTTCATCGGTTTTAATCGAGAAAGCTATTATTTTAAATGTATCGATACATGCGTATATAGGTACTAATTTGATTTAAACAATACATTTTCCGACCAAAAATGATTTACATTTTACTACAGTGGGTCTGGAATCTATATGGATAAAAGGATATACTATCCATTGAACAGAAAGTCATTTTCTAACGCTTCCAATTGGAATCAAAAATTACACTTTCGGTGCTGGCGTGAAAAAAACATGTTTTGGGTATTATTTTATATTTTAGTCATTAACCCTTTGACTAATCTGTCTCACATTAAAATATGACTCTTTACCTGGCTAATGAAATTCCTACTATATTGATTTAACTTTATTGAAAATTTATATTTATATTTTCAATTTATTCTTTATACTTCAAGAAGTACCGCAACATTACAACAGCAGTAATCAAAGGATTATAATTAACCGTGATTTATGAAAATCTGATTTTAATTTATATTACACGAGTAGTTTCAAATTATCTTCAAAGCCTAACGGCCAATACAGAAGTACCTATATATATTATATTGATGTAATTATTCAGTATTTTAATTAGTAGATAGTGGATTTATACTTTATAGTAACATATTTAACTTTTAAAACGGTCTCATCCGCGTGTGTCTGACTTTACAAACGTACTACATAGCAAATTGCTTATAGGGCTGAACCAATTTTTCGTTGCTGGCTTTAGCCTTTAATATTAACATATTATTACATATCACTCATATTTTAATAAAACAGTGATTTAAATAACCTATTATTAAGTATCGAGCGTAAAAGAAAGCACATTTAAGTTTAAATTAATTTAATTTGTTAAATTGTTCATATTTATAAAACTAATATTATAAAATTAAAACATCGTAAGAAACCAACGTAAATACTGTATGCACGGATAATATTCTTACAGTCTTACCTTTAGTTTGATAACAACTTTCATTTTAAAATTAAAATCAATTATCAAATCACAAAAAAATGATTCTACTATAATAATCAAATCGCATTCACTGTCAAATACTCAAATATGATAATGAAATGTATCAACTACAGTCTACTTATCTACATAAAATTTTTATTTTTTACTGTTAAATTATTTTCCGACCGCGATTTGAACGGAAAACGATTACCTTGTACGTTTAAAACGCGGATATTTTATACAATTATATAATATTATAATAATAATAAACATTTTAATTTCAAATTTGAATGAAATTACATATTTAATGAAGAACAACGAATAACGATATTTATTATGTTAGTTATTTTATTATGATTCAAAACATTATTTTTGGGGACTTTAATTACACCTTTTCTAAAATTCGATATGTAACTGCGTCAAAAAAAATTAACATTATACAATCTGTTGCATATTCAGCATTTATATTACATTATATTACACGTATAGTATTTAATATTTATATATAATCAGCAGTATCATATTACGATCGGTGGGGACTGTCCATCGATTATTATTATGTAAAATTACAATGTAAAGCATTACGATTTATGCTGTTAATAATAAAGGTCTATAAAACACGTTTATGTTGTTATTCATAATAATAATACACAACAAATTGGCGACGAAGAAAATATTAATTTAATCGTAATCACTAGTGTATTAAAAGTTGCAAGTGTTGTATTCATACTAATACAAAATGGCGACTCCTAAGACAGAATCCATAGTGAACTTCAATCAAGTTATAGGGTCACCTGGAACCTTTGAAACAGGTATGGATATTACAATTTTTGAATCAAAATTGACAAATTTTTTTTTGGCAAATGCAATCGAAAATAATATTCAAAAAAGAGCAATAGAATAAATTATTATCATCCGTTAGTGAAGAAATTCACAAAGTACTTTTTAGTCTATGTGTTCCTAGCACGCCTAACGATGTTGAGTATGACACTCTAATGAAAAGTTTGAACAAATATTTCAAACCAATAAAATCGTATTTCGCGGCTAGGTATACATTTTATCAAGCTAAACAAAGACAGGATGAATCAGTGTGCCAATGGGGTGCACGTGTCAAAAATCTTGCTTCAAAATGTGGTTTTTCGTCAGAACTATCAACGGTTATTCGAGACATATTCGTTGTCGGTATGGGTTCAGGACCAATTCAAGATCGTCTGTTAGAAGAAGATGCCTCAAAAGTTGGAGTTACATATTCAAATCTAATTGAAATTGCGACAGCTAAAGAAGCTGCAATAAATGACAAAAGTGGCTGGAAAAAAGAAGAATACGCAGACTTGAAGTACGAAAAGAAAAATAATGGACATAATCAAGCCAAGCAGGGTTTCAACACACACAAAGAATCAAAAATCAAATGTGAGATTTTTAGCCGTTCTAATCATTTCCAAAAAGACTGCAGATACAAGGACTACAAATGCAACAATTGCGGTGAAAAGGGTCATTTGTCTACTGTATGTAAAAAGGGTAAGAAGGAAATGAAAAATAATAAAACACAAAATAAATTTTTATATGATAACGATGATGATGACGAAACAGTTAATCATGATCTTTCAAATACCTTTTTTTCTATAATTGATCAAAATTCTCAAAACAAAGCTATGAAACCGTTTACAGTAAATTTAATTGTAGAAAAAAACAATGTAAACTTCGAAATTGATACCGGTTCACAACACAGCGTAATTTCAAAAAGATTATATAGTCAACTGTTTAGTCATATCGAATTAAAAGATAATGACATTTCGCTATCTGATTACGTCGGCGACGACATTAAACCGGTAGGAAAAATATTTATCGACTAGGTTTATCAAAACAAAAAATTTACAATGTGTCTTTATGTAATCGAAAATGGTGGTCCTCCATTAATAGGTCGAAACTATATAAAAAACATAAAATGTTTTACCTTGTTCAATATGGAAAATGACGTAAGTGTAGATAATATTATAAAAAAATATAACAACGTTTTTAAAGATGAAATAGGTACTTTTAACAAATACGAAATTTCATTAAATATCAAAGCTGGGGCGGTACCTAAATACCTAAATACGTTTTTCGTATACCATGATATATTATTGAATTTAAATTTAACACATCCATCATAGTGATTCACTGAACACTTACTGTATAGTAGAGTTAGTAGTACCATTGATTTTAGAATATACTAAAGTAGTATATTCTAAAATCAATGGTAGTACCCACTTTCCGAACTTTTTAATTTTAATTTTAAGCCAATAATAAAATACTAACGCTTCATTATTGATGTTGACTATCATTCCATCCGGCAGCGTGTATCTCTGTTCCTTGTTCTTACCAAACGTTGCTAGTTCTTTTTGAAAGTCCATAGCACAATAGCAAAATGTTTCTTTCATGTGTTTAATCCTTTCCCAGTCTCTTGTAGTGGTCAAGCTATAACCTCGATCATTAATCATCTGCTTCATAAACTGAGTTAAATGCCATCCACCAACTGGTATATTTCGCATAGCTGATGGAATCGGATATCCTTCGTAAACGGGAACGACTTGTGTACTTTGGTACCCAGAATCGACCACTAAGCCAGTAGTCTCGCCACAACTATATAGACAAAGTGTTGACTTGTTCATCAACAACACTTTGGGCACGTTAAACACTTCGAACATGATCTAAAAAGCAATTAGTCAAAAACACGGATATCAGAATAGGTACTGTATCATTTTAGTTGATATCTTAAATCAAAATATTAAAATGGCATTATTTTTCTGCTCTATGTAAAATTCCTACTCCTCATATCTAAGTATTTAATTTCATATTAATTATATTATAATATTTTGATTTTCAATATTTAAATTTATTTATTAATATTACATTTTCTTTTTTTTTTTTTTTTACAAAGTTTGAGAAACTTTCTTATATATTACCAACAGCAATTATTTAAATATTTTAATAGCATTTTAGTGTAATTTTATTATGATTTATCTTAGTGTAATTATTATATTTTAAACAAATGTCTATTTTAATAATATATTTAATACAATATTAACCTCGAAAAGTTTATTACGACAAGAAATTGGATTGTGAGATGGTTCTGTGTGTAAAATCGCATAATTTTCTGGTGATACCAACAATTGTTCGTAGTACATATGGAACCAAACATCTTCCATAGCATCCCAATCAGTAATGACGCAATTTTTTATTGGATCACTTATACTCAAAACACCTTGGTTATCTTTAGCAAACTGACCACCATAAATGATCCTCTGCGAATCTCCCAGCTTGGCAATCTAATATAAACGTAAATGATAAACTAATTTAAAAACAAGCGAGTATTTTATACAGAATTATTTTCCTAATTATGATTAAACTCTGAAATGTATGTGTTAATTTGTTAATACCTAGTTTTGTTTTTTAATATAATATATTATGTGTATTGAATTTGATAAATGACAAGTTAAACAACTACAAATTACAAGCATTTATACAATTTGGTAAATGAACGACTTATTAGAAATTTTGTATTAAATTTTTAAGCATTTTTACCTATTCATACATTTTTTATCGACATTTATAAAATTAAAAATATTAATTGTCTATGAATAGGAGTCAAAATATTTTGAAAAATATACCATGTATAAAAAAATGATTATCTTAAGACTTAGTAATGATTTCAATATTCTGTGGTTATTCGTTTTTGAAATATAAAAATTGGTTAAGCAAAAAAAAATCCAATTTTTCCTTAATTTTTTGTTTGTTTTTCTCGATTATTTTGTTCCTCTCTAAACGATAAACTAGATACATTTTTCTATCCATAACCACTCTCAAAGTAAAAAGATGAAAGTAGGTAACCACTCTTCAGTTCAATAGGTGTCGAGTGTATCTCATAATAATTGAAGAGTAGGTAAGTCTCTGTAATGTGAACATTTCAATTTAATGATGAATCATTATATGCAAAAAACAAGTGAAAATGCTCCGTCATTTTATATTCTATAAGTACATTTTGTGATATTATATAAATACTTGTATGTTGGCATATTGCTATTAGAATAATTTATTTTAAAATTAGGAATACGTTAGTTTTAATTATTTTTGTCAAAAATACTACATTAGAAAATATATTATTATTGTTTATATAAAATTTAATAATATACGTTAAAATTTTTCAAGTACTCACTAATAATATTTTTTAATTAGAAAAAATTACAAAAAATATCAAATATTATCAAAATGTATGCTTAAAATGTTTATGAAAAAACTATATTTAGTACTGTTTACGGTTATTAGTTTTTTCTTAATTTTTTTTCTTGGTTATTTTGAAAATTATTAGAAATTTCCTTCAAGAAACCATCAAAGTATAAATTAGAAACATTTTTACTGCCCCGGAAATTGACAGTCACATACTCACATAAATACAATAAAAAAAATTAAAATAACCTACATCATTTTAAAATCAATTCAACAATTGTTTCAATTACAAGCTATTATTTATACTATATTATTTAAAAAATAAATCTTAAATAAAAATTTTTATTATTATTTAAACAATTAATTCAATTTAAAATATAAATATAAGCTTTTTAAATATGAACATAAACCAATAACAAATATCTATAAGTATTTGATAAAATGTGTATCGTATATTTATCAAAAATTAACATGACAAATAGTATAATAGGAGATTTATTTTATTTTATTTGCCAAACTATGTAGCGTGTATCATTAATGAATTGCATTTTTGTATTTCGTACTTTTCCTTCGTTTAATTAAATATATACCATTGTGTTAATCCATACATATTTCCTGCAGCTGTACATTTTCGCTAATTATTTCGTCAGCCATTTTCGGGAAATTTATTATAATATAGGTATATAATTTGATTTTATTATTATTATTTATTATTATAACGATATTATACTTTATGAAAATCGTCTTTTATATTCAATTTAAAAATGAATGATTACGCTGTATCTGTTTGATACACCGCATTTTGACATCCGAACCGATTCGCGTGAGTGTGCAACAAACGAAAAAGATTATTTCAGAACTTTTACCCCCTCTCCACTGTACCATCGATCAGCCCTCTGAGTCCGTCTTCCCGTCGTATGTGTGACGCGCGTATCCGATTAGTCGTCTTCCGCCTTTGTACGTGACGCCTATTTTCATCGATGACCGGTGAAAACCTCGATTATCACATAATTTACAATATTTATTGCGAGTAAAAAGAATGTCGAAGAGGTCTGGGGGGACGAGGCCTCTAGCCCCCCTGGTTCCACCACTGACATTAGATAAATTAAAGAAATTATATTAGCTAAGCATGATACTAAATCCACTGGGAATATCATACATGATAATTTGAATATTAAAAAGACAAATAAACAGTCCAATAATTATAGAAGTAGTAATTATAATAAAGATAATAACAAAATATTTTTTCTATAACAATCTATTATTATTTATTACCTATTTAATATTTTAAGTATTAGTATTATAATTATAATACAAGTACTATATTGAATACGGTAATAAGCAGGGTCGGCGTTAGGGGTGGGCGATCTGGGCGCTTGTTGAAAAGGGGGCGCCTCAGGTCTCACTGATATAATGTTAAAACTGAAAAAATTATAGGGATATAATTATTATATTCTATTCATTCTATTAATTATTATTTATTATGGTAGATAGGTACATAATAATTTAGTCCATGTATGATAAATGATTATTATTGTCATTCCGTCATTCGCCGTTCGTAATCGCTATTTATTTGGAATTAACTGTTACCTTACTGTTTTTCTCTACCTCAATTACGATTAGGATTTAAAATTTTAAAACAAGGTACATTTAAGTTTATATAGCCAGTATAGAAAAATATTTTAAAATTAAATTATATTAATTTATTATATACCTAATACGTATTAAGTTATTTTATTATTCAATAACATTTTGTTTCAATACAAAATATAATTTAATTTCAATCAAGTACTATATAGGCAAGGGCGGATCTAGGATTTTTTCATGGGGGGGGGGGGGTGCTAAAGTTAAGATCTCGTATTCTATGTACTTCATCCTGAAGACAAGGCCTTTTTTAGTTGACAAAATTAGTGTGCTTTAGTTTTTGATATTCAAATTTTCAAAAAGATAAACATTTTCAATATGAGTAGCAACTTTAAAAACAAATCTAAATAAAAAAAGGGGACAAGTGGGTATCGATCTGCTGTATGCATGTATAGTAGAGATGGAGAGTAGGTCACTATAAAAGATGTGTTAAATTTGAATGCAATGACAGGTTCATTGTACACGAAAAACGATTATGAACGGAGATAATTTGTCAGTCTAAGATATATTTTATTATAACCTAAATTTAAATTATAATTTATTTTTCTCAACTACTGATGAAAATACTGAAAGTTTCAAGTTTCTACGATTTATACTTTATGAATAACAACCAATATTTTAAATGGTTTTAGGATATATCGTTATTTTACACAATTTAGTACAAAATTTAATTTCATGTGCTTTTAATGTTTTCTATATTAAGGCTGTAATTTTTTTACAGTTAATTGAAGAAAAAGTTATGAAGAACCTTGTGTTAGGTTTTTTAACCTTTAGTATAAATGACAAGGTCCGTCAGACTGGTACCCCGAATTCAAAATTTCGACCTCAAACCTTTTTAGATAATTCGTAACTAATTTGTAACAATTTGTAACGCAAAAATAAGAATTTGGAACACAAGATTTACCCCCAAAATCGACGTTTTCAATTTTCGGGATGCCAGGCTGACGGACTTACAAAAATTGTATGAATTTTCAATATCAAAATTACTTGTGTAAAAGTATTACACAATGATTTTAATAACTTAAAATAATATTTCAGAAATTTTTTTTTTTTTGTACTCCTAAGTACCTATATTTATGTACTTAAGACGATGGTGTGATTTAAAATAGAATTTATACTTTTATTGCACACATATTATTATAAATTATAATTTAGTATTTTAGTAAAATTATTGAGTTCGCGACTGGCGTCGTATTGCCGCGCACACCAAATTCTACGAAATTGACAATAATAGTTTTATCTATTATAAAAGAATTAGATAGTATATCAAAATTATAACTACACCAGTGTCATAAACACAAAAATACGCTTATGATTGTATGAAAAAAATTATGATGATATGAATTTTTTTGTTTGATTTTTTTAAATAAAATAACACAATATAATATATTTATATTTACATTTATATGTAGTATGATAAGCATAAGGGATGTTTTTAAATATGATTAGTTGACGTAAGTAAAGAAACCATCATATGAGGAAGGGCGCATATTTTTTTACTCGCCCAGGGCACCAATGACTCTAATGACCAATGACCTAACCCGGCACTGGTAATGAGCTCACATTTGGCGTATATTATAAATAAATAGATAAAAATAAAATTTCTATAGAAATAAATTATTTTTTTTTAACTTTATAATATGTCACTTTAATATCAAAACTAACAGCACAGCAATGTTGAAACTTGTGAACGAAAATTTGCCATGTCTCACGTATGTAAGACGGAAACAACACAACGCGAGTTCTACGTCCTCTTAACGATAATAATTTTTTCTTTGAAAATCAGTATGGTTTTTTTGCCAGGTAAATCGACAAATGATGCTTTAGTTAGTACTTAGTTTAGACCCAAATGTCAGAAATAAAAAGTATTGGTATATTTTTAGATGTTAAAAGCATTTGATTCTGTCAATTATTTTAATTACTTCCAAGTTATAAGAAAAATAGAATATTGTGGTACCAAAGGTGAGCCAGGTATTACATTACAATTAATAAAATTATTTTTCTAGTAGATAGGTATCAAGCTGTTATACTTGGTAATGACTAATGTGACTAGTATTTCTAGAGCTTGGTTACCTATAAATTTCAGAGTACCATATAAGACTGTTTTAAGACCTTTACTTTTTATTCTTTATTCTAATACTTAACTAAAATTAAATTTGTGTGATATAATCATTAGTTTTAATGATAATACAGTTATTTTGGTGAGTAATAAAACGATCGTTGATTTATATAATTTTTCTAATTATACGCTAAAAATCGTAAACAATTGAAATGATAATAATTTCTTGGATCTAAATTTTATTCTAATAAATCCAACTATTTTTTTTAAAATTATGTAATACATTTAAAGATGTAGAATCATTTATTATGCTAGAGGTTGCTAGACACTCTTAGTCATTTTCTAAAAATCCGGAGGCACCCTATGCTCTATGGCCTATAGACTAAAAATATATTTCAAATAACTTCGCGGCACCCTGGTTGGGAATCTTTGGATTATGCATACAAAAAGCTGCACTAAGGTTAATTATGTTTGCGATATTACAATATTAATCTAAGTTCGACTAAGTACCTACCCACTATGCAATGATAATAATTAATAAAACAATAGGTACCTATTAGGTACTCTTTAATATGTGACATTGCAAAATGTATTGGATATATGTAAAAATAGCTAATAATCAGTTATCGTTTACCTGATAATATTATTTACAACGAAATTGAATTTGGAAAAAATATTGAAAAAAAAAAATTCAAAGTAAATATTTAATTACTCAGTTAATAGGTACCTAACTTTTAATATAAAATTTAAATCTTACAAAAAACATAAATTTCACATTTTAATAATTTTGAAAATAAAAAAATTTTACTTATAGATAAGTAGGTATGTTAAAATAGTAATGTCCCATTAAAGCATCATGTACCTATTTAAATATTACGTGAGAGTTATGACGTTACATCATATATCGAATGTCTATAGGTAATACCTATTTATGTTATATAATATACTATTATACTAATAATGACCACAACAAATTGTATTTACATGACAGTTTTATAAAAGTTTAAGAAATTATAAATAGAATAAATAGGTTGAGGTACTTAAAATACGAGTACAGTTTATTTAATAACCTCAACTATTAGAAATGGTTAAAAAAAAAATAATTTTTAAAAATGTATAAATTAATTGCGCATATAGTTACATGGTACCGAATATTATTAATTATATTTAAGTTTGTATTAAGTATTTAATTAGAAATTTGAAAAATCAAGAAATATGTAGGTCGCGTCTTATTAAAATAAGATAATTAAAGAAGTAAAATCCAATATAATATATAATACCAATTACCAATAATACCACGGCAAAATGGCCATGACTATTTTTCCTATTTCGATTTTAAATTGTTTTACTTCAATATTTTGTTGGAAAATCGATAGTATTTCTATTAAGATTTTGACTTGACAAATACTAACATACTAATATACTAATATGTATATGTTTAATGTTATATTCAATATTGTTATTGGTATACTATACTCGTAGTTAAATACAACATATAATTTAAGCAATTATCAACATTTTTATATGCCAGTTTGCAATGGCCGTACGTAATATTATATTTTTTTCAATGTATACGTAATGTATATTATGTAATATGTATTTGCTACATAATATTACGTTTTATACGATTAATCTAATAATCCTTCAATTATCAAAAGTCAAAAATCTACATATTATTCAGATAAATTTACCAGATAGTGTATGAAACTAAGATTTAATTTTAAAAATATCTCAAATAAAAATAAATTAAATTTTGTACATTACAAAAATTATTACTTACTTCTTCCCGTTGTTTTCCATGCTTAGTTGGGATTAATAATTGAGGTAAATGTTCACCTGCATAACCCACTTTCAGTGAATAAGAACCGTTATCACATACTATTACGGGGTCACCATCTAGAAACGAAATGTAATTGTAAATACCAATTTTGGAGTTTAGAACCCTTTTTGAACTTACTATACATAAAAAAAAGGTTGGGCTCTGTAGGTATCGCTAGAGAGTAGTTCACTATAACGGATGTGTTAAATTTGAATGCAATAACAGAACATTTGGTTATAGGTATCATTGTAAACGAAAAACGATTCTGAACGGAGATGATTGATCAGTCTAGGATATATTATATTATTAACTATATTTAATATTTAAATTTTAGTACATAGTTTTTTACGCGATTTTGTAAAAAAAAATAAATTCCATATGCTCATAAATTTTATATTCTGCACGAAGTGAGGAATGTATAAATTTTATAATGATATATGTTTTGTGTGTGTGTGTCTCTGTGTCTGTCATCACGTTTTGGAGCAGAAATAAATTATTTTATATAATGGTTATTTAATTTATTTCAAATAATGCTTCGATTTTTTATTTCAGTCCCTCTTTGAACAGAAAAATTCATCTAGTTGGTACTTTGGGGGGTCAAAAGTAAAAAATGTCCAGTAGTTTTAAAAGTGTTAAGAAAAACCCTAAAATATAGTGACGGAAAAATGAGAATTTTTACGCATAATCAGTTTTTGACAAAATGAATTATTTTATTTTGTTGTAACTCGAAAACGAATCATTATTGTAAATACTTGAAAATTTCACCAAATGTTTATATTAGCGTCTTAGCGTTATCTATTAACGATTACATTTTGAAAATATTTTGAAAGCTATTTATAGACAATTGAAATTTTCGATTTTGCTGGTTTTTTTTTTATTGAAATGACTATAAAAATAATTAGCTATCCAAAAAATCTTTAAAATTTAACATAAGGTTGATTTTTTTCTACGATAAGTAGGTACAACTTATAATAAAATTTATCGTAGAAAAAAATCAAAAATCATTAATCACAATTTTTGTTTATAAGCATTTAAAGTTCAAATGTTTACGAAATATATCAAAATCGCGAAAATTTACAAGGAATTTTGAAGTTGAAAATTCGTAAAAGTTTTTTGATTTATACCTAAGGTTAAAAAATCTAATACAAGGTTATCCATAAGTTTTCTTACAAGTAACTGTAAAAAAAAATTCCGGTTTCAATATAGAAACAATTTTATGAGTGTATGAAATTTAATTTTTTATGAAATCGCGTAAAGTAACGACATATTACAATTTAAAAATATATAGTAATAATTAATATAATATATATGACAAATTACCGTTTTTTTATCATAATAATATTTATAATATTTAATAAATCTGACTCCAATGTCTCCAACAATGAAACGAAGGATCCATAAACATTTAATTTTTTTAGGGCCCCAAAACGAAACTTTTTGCCAAGTTTCAAACCTTCAATATTTTTTGTAAGGCAAGGCCTTTTATGGAGCCCTATTGACTGGACTATACTAATTATCATAGACTGATAAATCATCTTTGTTCAGAATCGTTTTACATATACAATGATACCTGTCATTGCATTCAAATTTTTATCACATCCATTATGGTGACCTACTCTCTGTCTCTACTAATACAGCAGAGCGATACCCACTTGCCTATCTTTTTTTTTTTTGAAATACTTATAAGTAGTTTATTAATATATAGCTATGTAGGTGTATGTAGTAAGTACTTTAAATATTCTAACTATGCATTTTAAGCATTCAAATTCTTTACCAATTTTTCAATTTTTTTTTAAGAACTTTAAAAACTCGATATCACCAATTTTTCCCTGTTCCTTTCGAGATTCGATAAAACGAGAATCTACTGTATTTTACTTACATTAAACATTGTTTGAAACTACTTACTTGAAAGATCGTTAGAGAAGCCTGACATAATTCCAGTACTATACTATTAAAAATATGTTATCAAGTATAATCCGGATGTATATTGTGTTTAATATTTAACACTATGAAAATTGAAATTAAATATTATATATCATAATATATTGTTTATCTTTATGTGTTGGGCGTTTCTATGCAAAACATATTATTTTCAAAAACTGAATTTTTAGAAAACGCCATCAGTTACTACTATACTATGCTAAGTTTCGGCTTATCTAAACCAACTAAGTAACTATTGCTTTCTTCCAAGATTATAATATTTACATGAAATAATAAAAATGATTGAATCTTTAACTTCAGTAAACTCCTCGGTGGTAGTGGTGGGGGGAGAGGGTGGTAAACAAAATATTTTGGAGAAAATGGGGATCTCATGCAGATCGTTTTCAATTATATTAATATTGTTGTTATGTAATTAAAAAACGGCACACCCCTGTGGTGATAAATGTGCTAACAATAGATTACATGTGTATATTTTTTTATCAATAAAAAGACGCTCAACAGTTTTGAATAGTACAAATATTATACATTAATAGAAAATCCATAGAATATTATACATATTACTTTGCTGTATAGTAATAAATTTTCCTATAAAACGATTAAATGTGTCCATCAATATTTAATATTATATCATTGACTTAAAATATATTAAAACATTTAAAAAATAACTTTTTACAATTATTAAATGTAATAAAATTCTTTTCTTTCATTACTTTAAATATCCATACTCCATAGGTACATATATTTTTAAAAGACATTTATATTAAAATTTCTTTTATTATTATATTTAATTACTTATCATCCGGGCTCGGGACTTATTATAGCACTTCAAATCTTTAAAATAAGCATTTCATTATAAGCATTCAAATAAGCATTTAAAAAACTTAAATTTGAGCAAAAATATTTAACAAAAAAAAAACTTTATTTTTACATCATCATAAAGTAGTTACTAGACATATTTTATAATTGTGCTAAAAATAATATAATAATATATATATATTCAATATATTGAAACAAAAAGATTAGGAAAAGTTTCTAACTAAAAAATAAAAAAATAAAAATAAATCTTTATATTATAAAAAAATAAACTTTGCTTTCAAGACATTTTGCCTTGTTGTTAATAGATTTTCCGAGGGATTTCTGAAAAAACCATAAAAAGTAGAAAAACTGGTCAAAAAAGCAAAAATAATGAGAAAAACTGGAAAAAAGCATATTTTTAAAAAATCGTTAAAAAACAAAAAAGCGCTTTCAAATTTTATTATTGAGCGTGTTTTAACATGACATACACTTCTATAGCACTCTACTACATTTTAAGTCAATCCATAAAAATAAGCAAATGCTTTAAACCCCGAGTCCTGCTTATCATCTAATAACTATAAATAGGTATATATAACAATATTATATATATATGGCTCATAACTCGGGTTTGTATGTATATTTAAACTAAAACCATATTGTTGATTAATTTGACTAATGTTTAAATTGTTTTCTTTATACGTTTTCTTAAATTAAAGATATATTTTTATATAAATCCTATTTTTATCGGACTGCAAAATATAATGTTTGTATAACAATATTATCTCCGTAGCATAGTATATTTTATTGAAAGGTAAACCGTAAACATGAATGTTACAAACACAACACTGTTATCTGTTAAAATTACGTTGAGACCGAGTCAACCGTTGATGATGAAATATAATCATTAATCAAAATATCAAATACGTATTTTCCTATTTTGTATTGAACATTTGAACGTTTAAAATTAAACCATTGTCCATTCATAACTTTCAAACAATTGTTATTAGATCATAGTGATCATACAGCTTTTCATTGTAATTGGGTCATAGACTAAAAGCTATAAACAACACCGGCACGGTGCACACCGCTGTGATGCATTATATTGTATTTAGTTATTTTTGAATTGTTGATAAATATTATATTATCGGTATTTATTTATATTAGATTCTGAACGGAGTGAAGAATGTATTGTTTTTACAATGATGTGTGTTTTTTTTTTTTTTGTGTCTGACGACAACATTTGGAGCAGTAATAATGCTCCGATTTTTGACTTCAGCCCCTCTTTGAATAGGAAAATTCATCTAGTTGGTACTTTGGGGGGGGGGTCAAAAGTAAACATTTTCAAATAGTTTTCAAAAAAATCGAGAAAAACAAAAAAAAAAAGGTGACAAAAAAACGGAAATTTTAGGAAAAATCACTTTTCGACAAAATCGATTTTTTGATTTTGCTGTACCTCAAAAACGAATCATTATAAATACTTGAATTTTTGACCAAATGTTTATATTATGGTTATCTCTTTACAGTTAAATATTTTGACCATTTTTAAGCTACTTATAGACAATTGAAATTTTCGACTTTTCTTAAGTTTTAGATTCTGAACGGAGTGATGAATGTATTGATTTTACAATGATGTGTGTTTTTTTTTTTTTTTTTGTGTCTGTGTACAGCATAACTAGTCGAAATAATGCTTCAATTTCAAACTTTGGGGGTGGTTTCCGATGGAAAAGTGGATATCCTTGGTGCATTATAGAGGTGAAAAGTAAACATTTTCCAACAGTTTTCAAAAAAATCGAGAAAAACAAAAAAAAAATGACAGAAAAACGGGAATTTTTACGCAAAACCAGTTTTCGACAAAATCGAATTATTTATTTTGCTATAACTCAAAAACTAATCGATGTAAACACTTGAAATTTTCACAAAATATTTATATTAGCGTTCTCCATACACAATTAAATTTTCAAAGAATTTTGACGTTTTTTGAGCTATTTATAGACAGTTGAAATTTTCAATTTTTTTAAGTATTTTTTTTTAAAATAACGATAAAATTTTTTTGGCCGGCCAGAAAATCTTGAAAATTTAATACAAGGTTTCTTATAAGTTGTTCTTAAAGTGATAAAAAAAAATCCCAAATCGTTAGTCACAATTTTTTTTTATAAGTGCTTAAAGTTCGAATTTATACGAAATATGTCAAAATTGCAAAAATTGGCAAGTAATTTTGTGGTTAAAAAATCGTAAAATTTTTTTCTTTTATAACTAAGTTTTGAAAATTTGGTACAAGGTTCTCCATAAAATTTTCTTCAACTATCTGCAAAAAAAACTCTACCGGGCTAAGACAAAAAAATTTTATCAGTGATTGAAATTTAAATTTTTACAAAACCGCGTTAAATAACGGTTTAGCCTCAAACGATTTTTAATATTTGTTGTTATTCAAATAGTATAAGTCGTAAATACTTGAAAATTTTACCAGTTATTTAGATCGCCATTTTCTTTACGTGATTTGATTTTCAAAATATTTTGACTTTTTTTGAGCTATTTATAGGCATTTTAAATAATCAATTTTTTATTATTTTTTTTTTATAAATGTTGATAAAAAAAATTTAGCTAGGACAAATTACTTGAAAATTTAATTGAAGGGTCCACATAACTTGTTCTAACTCTCATTCAAAAATTATAAAAATACATAGGCACAATTTTTTTTTATTAGCATTTGAAGTTCAAATATTGACACAAATTCGTCAAAATCATGAATATTTTTCACTATTTGGTAGTAAAAAATTTATAAATATTTTACTATCTATAGCTAAGAATTGAAAATTTAATACTATGCTGTCCACAAGTTAAGCTTAGAATAATTATGAAAAAGTTTGAGGATTATTAAATTTAAAAAATTTTACGAGTATTTAAAGTTTTAATTTTAATTTGAAATCAAAAATACACGTGTAAAATAACGTTTAACTAATAAATAATTTTCGATTTTTTTATAATATATCCTAGACTGACAAATCATCTCCGTTCAGAATCGTTTTTCGTATACAATGATACCTATCATTGCATTCAAATTTAACCTACCTTAGTCCGAGGTCCACCCCACCCCCTAATGTACAGCAGAGCGATACTCACTTACCCGCTTTTTTTTTCTTCAAATGCCGATAAAAATTTTTTGGGTGGCCAGAAAATCTTGAAAATTTAATACAAGGTTTCTACGTACGTGAAGTTGGCACCCCGACATCTTCTGATCAGAACTAAATTATTATCATCTTTTTGCAACCAATTTGCAACGCTGATAAAAAAATTTGCAACGCATTTTTTACGGCGCTACAGACAAACATAGCATTGGGGTGCCAAATTCACGCGGCACCCCGAAATCGTCCGATCGGTTCCAAATCGGTGTCATATTTTTGCAACCAATTTGCAACGTCGATTAAAAAATTTGCAACTCATTTTTTACGGCGCCATAACCAAAATTACGTTTGGGGTTGTGAAGTTGCCACCCTGACATCGTCTGATCGGTTCTAAATCGGTATCATATTTTAGTACGTTAGCATCAAGCTTGCTAGATCAAGGCTTAGCATTAACGAATATAATAAATTAATAAATAATAGTTGTGCATGTCCCCAACCCCATCCATTCAACATTTTGACATTTTTATTAATTCAACATTTAGCAGTCATTTAGCAACAATTTGCAAGCATATTTTCACAATTTGCAAACCTATTTTTTAATCGGGAAAAATAAAAAACTTAGGGTGGGGCTGGAGACACATGTCCCCAGCCCCACCCATATCATTGAAATAATATTTTCAAATTTTTCTTGAACCATCATTTAGCAGCCAATTAGCAACGTTTTGCAAGCTAGTCGCCGAAATTTGCAAACCAATATTTCGCCGGTAAAAAACTTTTTCGCAATTCGCGAATGTCCCCAGTCCCACCCCGAATCCAAGTATTGCGATTTTCGACCTGAGATTCATGTCAAAATTTAGCAGCCAATTAGCAATGACCACGTGATTACCTTATAGCTGTATTTTATTTACCATTACCACATTTTAAACTTACTTCTTAAATCAGCGATGACGTTATGTTAATGTATATTTTCACTAGATATTATATTTAAATGCTTTAATTACCACTATCATTACCTTTTGGTACTTTTTGTTAAGAAATTATTAATACATTTTTGTTGAATATCTAGATTGGTAATTTTTTTTTACTTCTAGTTGGTTTTCATTATTAATTTTGTTGAGAGTAGTCTATCTGTAAATCAATTTAGATTTAATAAACTTTTTCGCTATTATATTATTAACACAACCTTACGTTATTGTAAAGTATCTTTACAAATTAAACAATATTTATTTTTTTAAGTCGGGAAAACCCCTAAAAAAATGACGGAAAACGGGATTTTTTACGCAAAACCAGTTTTCGTCAAAATAAAATTTTTAATTTTGCTATAACTCAAAAACTAATCGATGTGAACACTTGAAATTTTCATCAAATGTTTATATTAGCGTTCTTCATACACAGTTATATTTTCAAAGAATTTTGACTTTTTTGAGCTATTTATATAAAGGCTCTATAATATGTCAAACTATCAAAGTGGTTTTATTCGTTATGAGTGACATAATGTAATTCAAATGTTAAGAAATAAGAATCAAGGGATGTATATAATAATTACTCGAAGTTAATTAATAACCATTAATTACAAGCATGGCTTTAGATAGATCGGTATAAATTCAGTTTAGTTCAAACTCGATTTTTACTATTTATTTTCTCCAAAATGTGTGTTTTAAAGCACTAAATAGAAAAGTCTAATTCTAAAATTCTCGCAAATTATTATTTTGGAAATTATATCTTTCCAAAGTTTACGATTTTACGCATTTACGCATGCATGTGCGAAACGTTGTATACTTAGCTCTGATACATTTTTGTATTAATAATTAATATTAATTATTAATAATACAAATTTTAGTTTTTACCCTGTGACCTACATGAGGTGGTTTTGCATAGCAAGTCGAGGGATATTTTCGATTTTCGGAGCGGAGCGACGACGCCGAGGAGCGTAGTGACGAATGCCGATACACGCGTTACGCGTACTACGTATGTCGCATAGTCACTGCCGAGGGATATTGTGAATTTTGTGATATCGAGTTGTTTTATAAGTTATCATTGTTATCAATGTTTGGAAAATGAAGGATTTGCTCACGAAAATAAAACATTATCAGCAGAGATGTATTTCAAGTTTTTTTGGCCCAGGGCTAATAATTTTTGCCGCCCCCATCTTCAATATCAGTATATCAGTAAACGTATATTTTACAATTTATAAACAAAATACAGTAACATTTAACATGAAAATAATATTCTTTATTAAATAAAAACAAGTACTCATAATAAAAATATTCTAAATATTTGATTTATAACTTTGGTCATGACAAAATAAAAATTTACAAAATGTATACAATAAAATCAAGTATGTAGAATGTAGATACTTAAAAAAAATTACGGTGGGATTTTTGACAAGCATATTCGTTAATTATATCCTCTAATCAAGATAACTTGTTTAATTATTTAAATAAATTTAATATTATAAAAATAACACACCAAAAATCATGAACACACGTTAAGTGACTCGTAATCGATGAACGTTTGTACATAAAAGAGTACAAGATATAACAAATAAAAATGGTCTTTGCCCTTTGGAATATAATACATTTTTTAGTTTTGTACCTACATAACACTAAAAATTATTATTTTATTTTAAATGAGACGTGTATAATTTTCTAATTATAATCATAATAAATAATAATCAATGATCGGCGGTCGACGATTGTCGCTAAATCGAACTCGAAGAAAAAATATCAATGTTTCGTTAAAAATACGAGTAGATAAACAAGAGTCAAGAATTAAAAATATTTCTGCCTCTGTAGTATAGCACTATGCCACTATAGCTTTACTAATTACTATAAATTGTTTTTATTCAGCTATAGTTTATTTTACATTTATTTTGTTTACGTATTAACATTGATTATAGTATTTATAATCAATAGTATTAACTATTAAGTATAAAAAAATAATTTGATAAAAAAAATAAAAGCGATCTATTATGTATGATGTATAAAAAAATATAAATAAAATCAAATTAATTTTTTTTGAAATCACCAAATTACTTAAAATTTTGGTGCCTTTCATAATTTTCCGCCCCTAAAAATTTGCCTTGGTTAGCTCTAGTATAAAATATATGTCCCTGATTATCAGTTATATTGTTGTTTGAAAGTCATTAAATATAATAATCTAAGTACAGTGTACTCTCGATTATCCGCGGAATTGGGTGGCAAAGCATCTAGTATCCACAGATAGCGAATTCCGCGGATAATCCGCCAAATTAAAATTACGAATTAAACGTATCAATAATTACTAAATTACCAAAAACTAAAAAGTATTATTATGTATTAAACAAGCGTATTGTATTTTATGTCGTTATCGAGTAATCGGCTATCACAACCCAATTAAATCGATAATGATGTAAATATATATATATATATATTTGTATACATAGGTATGTAGATGATTCCGCGGAAGACAATGGATAATCCACAACACGAATAGTCCGCTCGCAGATAATCGACAGTACACTGCATAGTGGAGAGTTTGTAATTTGCATCAAATTAAAAATATTTAATATTCACTATCGCAGGTAGTCAAAAGTAGTGTTTGTAATTTGCACCAAAAGAAGGATATGTAATTGCACCACTCTCGGGTAGTCAAAAAAAGAATTTGTAATTTGCACCAAAATGATAATTTATTTGTTTGATTATTGAATATTCAATTTTGAAATATTCGATTATTCTTCAATATACTCGTTGACGTCAAATGTCAATACTAGATGGACAAGAATGATTTTTTTTTTATATTCATAATTAATAATTATTATACGATTTTGTATAAACTTACATTACGTGTATAAGCTCAGTTATTTTATAAATAAGAACTAAGCTTAAATTTATATTAGGATATAGAAATTTGTAAGTTGGCACTAACGAGATAGTAGATACTATCGAAAAAATAATCGATTTTGGTGCAAATTGACTACAGCCGTAAATCGTAATACTATGGTGTATAATCTAAACTTTTCATCAAAACTATACTTTAGGTAAAAATATTATAACTACTAACTAGATAAATTATAAAATATCATAATTAATATGTGCAGTGGCGTACATACGGGGGGGGGGGGGGTTTCGGGTTCAAACCCCCCCCCAGAACCAAAAAAAATTGATATTATTGATGAATTTCTTATTATTAATCATCCGTGTATACACAAACATACATCATGATAATAATATGACTATTGAGTGTACACTATACTTAACCAACAACGAAAAAATATTTCATAACGAAATTATGGATGCCATATTATATCAATCAAAATAGACATTAAATGTCATAAAACTTTGATCGTAGACAGTCAGTTGTGTGCGGACAAAAATACATATTAATATTGTCGTTGTCTCGACCGTCTCGATCGAACAACGGAGAAAAAACTGATTACGTTATAATCGTTGAATTTCGCGTGAAAAATAACACGGTGAAATGGATTTTATTTTTATAGCACTATCGTAAATGATCATGTTAAACATTTTCTTTAAATAATATTATGAATGTTTCGTTCATTCTGTTCTATTCTGCAGTTGAAGAAGTTTATGTCAAAAACTAATAACTATTCATTGAACTATTTAAACTCCATAAACCATAGGTAAGTATTACGATAAGATTAGTTAGAGTTTATAACATTAAAATTGTTTATTAACAAAACATTAAAGTTTAAAATATTAAAAAAAAGAGACTAGAATTTTTACTATAAGTAATTAATAATATAATATGTTTAATATTCTGTACTGGTATATACTGTATTAAATAGTATTTAACTGCCATGAGTTAGGTATGTAAACTTTTGTATTTGTTTTGTTATTTTTCCTATTAATATTTTATACGTGTAATATTGTGTTTGATTGTTGGAAAAATAGATAGTTTTAAAGAGAAGGTTTTAGTGTTGGTTATTTGTTTTAAACCCCTCCCAGAGCAAATTTGAATGTACGCCACTGAATATGTGGAGACAATCCAATACTAAAACATAAGAAAGAAAAGTATACAGCGTTTCGCGCGTGCATGCGTAAATGCGATACTAAAATCGTAAACTTTGGAAAGATAAAACTTCCAAAATAATGATTTGCGAGAATTTTTCAATAAGATTTCTGTATTCACTACTATTCAGTGCTTTAAAACACACATTGGGGGAGGGGGGATCGACAAAATCGCGTGGGAATTAAACTGCATTTGTTCCGATAGATCTACTAAAGCCGTGATCACAAGTCACTATTACGTACGTCGGTTAATAATTTTCACTAATTACTAATTAGTAATAATTACAACAACGAACCTGTTATTCCGACGTACGAACATTGAACTATACGATAAGATGACTATACTATGCATAGGCGAAACTAGACACTTTTATTAGGTCAGGCCAAATGAAAAATATAAAAAATACTTCTATTAACAACTTTACAATATAATAATTTTGTTTAATGTATATATTATAATGAATATTTTTTTATAATTTAAATATTTAATAATAAATAAAAATTTATAATAATTAATAATAATAAATTTATAATAATAGACATATTAATGGAAAATTTCACAAATTTTAGATGCCAAAAATAAAGTTTTTAGTTTTAAATAAATATATTATTACTTATTACTTATTAGGAATTTTAGATTCTGAGTGAAGCGAGGAATGTATTTATTTTGTTTTATACAATGATGTTTATTTCTTTTTCTTTTTCTTTTTTTATTCTGGAAACACTTTTTCTCCTCCTAAACTTGCTCAAAAGTATCAAGTGTTGAAGTGTAGGGTGTAGCATCTTTTCTGAAAGGTAATGTTCTTGAGCTGTAACTTTTGACAGGTCATTTTTCGATTTTCAAAACGGTACTCAAAATAAAAACGGTTAAATGAGAAAAACCGTAAGATTTCACGAAGAATCGTTTTTGTTAGTAGTGGTATACTGTTGCTCACAGATAAAAATTAAATAACCTTTTGTATCCCACCTTTCCGACTTTTAAAAAAATCACTTTATTATGTTATATTATAATCCTCATTTGTACCAATTGTACCTATATACTATATTATATTATAGTATTACATAAAACGTACAAATGTATACGTTTCCATGTATAAATATATTATTAATTATAAGGCCTAAATAATTATTAAAATATATAATATATACAAATTTTTAGTCAGTATTAGGTCAGGCCATGGCCTGACTGTCCTGACCCGTAGTTTCGCCTATGATACTATGCCATAATTCATAATTAATATTATAATATAGTTTAAAGCGCGCACGAATAGGGATGCTGGATTGATATGATAATAATAATCAGTATCACGGATAGATATTATCAAAGTGTGAAACGACATAATAATATGATCGTTTATAAAATTGTCGCATTATCGTATCATAATTCATTCTACAGGTTAAACGCAGCCCTGTTTACACGATTCGCGTACAGTAGGTAGTTGTTGTAGTTGACCCACTACCTTGTTAAAATTCAGCAAAACCATTTTTGTTGATACCAGAAACATGGTCAATGCTACTATCTTAAATCGTAGCCCATAGAATTGTCTGATGTATAGCAATTAAATTTTTTATTCCAGTATATTTATCTCCGGGGAAGTATAACGCATTGCGATTTGCGAAACGCCCGCGCTCGCGCTCTAATGAATGCTCACAATGGCCGGTTTGGTATTGGTCACACACGCTCACAATTATTAACAGTTTCACTCGCGTAAATAATTATGTCCATCAATTGTATATTATTTACGAACTCATTGAATTTAATTGCATAATTGTTTCTCGTTCATTCGTTGTTCAATGTTAATTGAATACAAATTTTATATTGAAGAATATACGTACAGAAAAGTAAGTTTACCAATTGTTATCATCACATACCCACGCTACATAGCAATTTCTACTTCTACAGTCTTTATTATTTATATCTAGCATCAATTTCTGTCGTAGTTTCGTCCGCATAAAAATAGGATATTCCTTTACATATTTTTATTATTAATTTAAATGTCATTACCTATTCTTAGCTTTTTTTTAAATACATTTTTTTGTTATTCTCAGGGGCGTATACAAGGGAGGGGATGTGGAGGTCAGGTCCCCCCCATAGGCCTTTTTTTTAAATTTTATAAAATAGTGTTCTTAGCGTTAGCGCATTATAAGGAAACATCGAGAAAAAATTAAATAAATTGTGTAAGCCTTCTATAATATTGTTTAATTCAGGGGCGTCATTTCAACTTTTTGAAATGCATGCAACCAACTAGTAGGTAGTCCAAAACCAAGTTCAGCAGACCAATATAATATATTATTATATAATAATTATTACTACAAAAAAATATTTTCTCCCTTCACTCGACAATTTTCAACTTTATATTTCCCACGTATTTCATTTATTATGAATATAGTAGGCACAGTACCTATAATATACCTAATAATATTAAGTTTATACTTAATTATATTATTTAAACGCAAATTTAAATATTTATAGTTACGCTATGTCGCTATTGTACCTTAACTATATTATATTACCTATATTTTGTTATTTATTATTTTAATGTGCATAGGTTTAAAATTTTTTTTTCTGATCCCTCCCCACACAAAATGTATGTATACGCCACTGGTTATTCTGTATATTATGTAAAAGAGTTAACAATATATTTAATCTGTCTCTATTCACAAATCTAATTTTTATTATTTTAATGTTTTGGTAAACAGTTATGACTTAATCTAGATGATATATAGGTACTTAAGAAAAAACTACTATTTACGAGTGTTAAACAATCTTAAAAAGAAGTGAGGACTCATAAACACATATCTCATTAATCTTATAAGTTATAAATATAACAAATAATGTCCAGATGAATTAATTTTTTATTTTAAGCCAAAGTGAATTAATATAATATTATTAATTGTAAAGGTATATAGGCCATCTTATAGGTTTTTATTAATCATTTTAAAATGAGTTATGACTGTAAAATATAACAATTTTAAAATGCTTATAACTACCTTTGAAATCGTAATTTAATTAAAAGCCAACGAGGTATCTTAGTAAATACTTTAAAATTTAATATTATGTCAATTTACCTTTATTTTAAAACTATCAATTCAAAATTAATTCTGCTGTACATGAATTTGGTATTATGTATATTTGAAAGATGGAGATAACATATGCGAGTGTAATGGTTCTTAAAATTATTCAAGAGGGCTGGCTAGTAAGACAAATGTATTCTCCAAAAAATATTTGAATTTCATCAGAATTGTATAAGTTTGATAACTTATAATCAGTAAAATCAAATTAACGACAATATTTTTACAAAAACTATGTGTCAATAATACAAGGTTTAATTTTATTTTTGAACATGGTAATAATATATTATCAGTACCTAGTCTGTATTAGTATTTTAATATTTATTTATTTTACTTTATTTATTTATTTACTTAAATATGCTAAAATCATATAGATTAGATCTAGTGTAAGATATAATTGTTTGTTATCTACTTGCCCTTGATAAATGTTTTCTATCAATCTTTATATCATTTATGTTTTAATTACATTATTGTGTGTAACATTATAATTACTAGTTAATATTTATAAATATTTAATAGTTATATTAAGTAAAAGTTTGATAAGAGTTTTATTTAGGATATTATATTTACAATAAGGGTACTTTTTATAGGGATAAAAAATCAAGACTTGATCTTTTAATTCTCTGTATAATTATAATATAATATTAAATATTAGAAATTGCAAGCTGAGGCAATATCTGTACATAAGATTTTTATAATTTTTATAGTGGAACGTGGACCTGGTAAAAGAAGAATTAAACCTCCTGTTAACCTGGAATTAATAGATTTTTATAGTGAAAGTTCATCTGATAGTGATTTCAATATTGAAGATCACTATGTTAATAGTGAATCAGATTCTGGAGATTCAAATTTCAGTTTTATTGATGGTATGTTTAAAAAAAATGAATTTAATTTAATTGTTTTTTTTTTTATTTAATTCAATGTATATTCTTAAATATACACATATTTCAAAAGATGGCGGTAATAACAAAAAAACTGAAGAAGATGTTGGTAATAAAAAAACTGAAAAAGATGATGAAGAAAATATTAAATGTAGCAATGATAGTATGGCTATTGATTGTACTAATCTCAAGACACCCAAGAAAGATGATTCTATAAAAGTAATACCTTTAACTGTAATGCAAGATTGACTTACTATTTAAACATATCAAACATTTTTCAGGTGAATATTAAAGAAATAGTCGATACAATTCGTATTTGTAGTATTTGTTTAGGTGATGATAGTGATGAGGTGAATGAGTTAATAGATTGTGATGAATGTGGTATATCAGTTCATGAAGGTAAATACTTTATAATTAAAGTAATCATAGTAAATAATAAAACATTTATTTTTAGGTTGTTATGGCATCTCTGATTCTGGAAGTGTAAATTCATCTATTTCATCATACTCCACGGAACCATGGTTTTGTGAAGCTTGTAAAGCAGGAGTAGAAAATCCTACTTGTGAATTATGTCCCAATTTAGGTTTGTAAATTTTTGAAAATATTCTGTAAACTATACATCCACAAATTTTGATTGAATATATATATATATATATATATATATATTAGGCGGGATATTTAAGGAGACAGATAATGGAAGATGGGTTCATTTAGTATGTGCTCTTTATGTACCTGGTATAACTTTTGGTGATGTTACAAGTCTCAGTAAACCCAAGTTATTTGCACACGGTACACCTCAATGGGGCAATAAAAGTTGTACTTTATGTAAAGATTATAGATTTAGTAGCACTGGAGTGACTATTTCATGTGATGCTGGAATGTGTCGAACACAATTTCATGTTACTTGGTATGTATAAGAATATATACTCATTGAAATATAATATTTACTGTTAAGTTAGTGAAAAATTAATAATTATAAATTAGATCTTTTATTTTATCATATTTTAATGCAGTGTTTCTCAACCTTTGTATTATGGCAATACACTATTAAAAATTTTCATACTTTGTGACACAATAAAAAAATAATAATAACTATTAATTTTTGTGGATATAGTGTCAACAAGGTTTGTACATTTAATATTAGTACTTCCCGCGACACGTTTGAACTTATCCAGCAACACACCAGTTGAGAAACACTGTTGTAATGTAATATCTCTTGTATTCATACAAAATTTCCCTCCATTTTTATAAGATATAACCCTCATCACATTATAGTATTTCAGCAAGATATTCAACTGTACTTATTAATCTGTATTTATTATTTTATTAATTATATTTTACTCAATTTCTTACTTCTTACCTAACTTAACTTAATACTTATTACAGTAGTTGGACTTTAGCTGACTTTATTAGATGATTTATCTTATTTTCACCTCAGCTTAAACACACACACATGCACAAAAATATAAAATAATCTATTTATGCAAAATTATTTTTATAAATATTCTATAATATTAATTAGTTCTCAACAAGAAGGGGGTTTATCAGATGTAACAAGTCCAGAAACTGACCAATCAGATCCATTTTATGCTCATTGCAAGATGCACGGAGACAAACTGATAGTGAAGTTAGTACATCCATTTTTCAAATAAATAAGTGTTTTTTTTTAACCATGTTAATTATTATGATTAATTATTTCGAAATTTATCAAATTAATTTTAATTTTTAAGGAATAAAAAAAGAAATTGGCAAATACTTCAACTAAGAACAAACCAAATGAAATTAAAGCGTGAACAGTTGTCTTCAGAAAAATCAACTACATGGCAACGTAATCAGCAATGGCTTAAAAGATTACGATCCAAGTATGAACAAACTAAAAAAATCAGTATTGAAACAGAGTCAAGTTAGTGATTTTACATTATTTATTTGTATTCAAATTGATATATTTATATATATTTTTTATAGCATTTAAATCAAAAGTTCCTCGTGCCATTACAACATCAGCTTCATCATGTCGAGCCCTTTGGTTAAAAGCTGACTTAATGGGTATAAATACGACCTCTCAAGAGGTTATTGAAAGACAAATAAAAGAATTGCGTGTTGTACCAAAAAAATGGAATGTATCGCCTGCATTTAGGTTAGATATTATTTATTTATTTATTTTAAATGGGCCAGGCCCAAGTACATAATTAATAAATAGGCAATAGTTTTAAATACTCAAATTGTAAAATTAGATGCAATATAAAGGTAATATAACGTTATATAGTTATGAGTTATTATTATTAAGGACTAAATTACAATAAGTTTCAAATGAGTGAAAGTTTGGTGAGGCGAAAATATCGATACTTAATTTATTTATTGTTTAAAATTTTAAATAATTCTGTCGATAGGAGTAATGGTTGTAGTCAGGGGGGATTATGGTTCAGGACCCCCTCCCCTCAACTGTTATAATAATATCTATAGTCAGAATTAACTGAAGAATCTTTACATAGCCCACGATTGAGTTTTTATAAAATTAAATTATTTATAAATGTCATACTACAGCAAACACATGGTCTTTAAGATTGTATTTTAATATGTAATGTACTTTGAACACTTCTTTATAACTGACATCAGATCGTATACAGTTTTGAATCAGATCTAATTTTGTTTATCACTTAATTAGAAAGTACTTAGGCTAAATTATGTAATCATTTAAAATTTTTAAAATAATGAATAAAATTCTAAAAGTCAGGTATTTTAGACCATGAAGCGTGTGCTCTAGGGTTAAATAAATAAATATATATATATATTTTTTTTTCTACTTCTATAAATATTTTTATGAATTTTAGCTTGGAATTTATAAGTTATTTCTCAGATAGAAATTTAAGATTGACAAAATTAAAAAATCAGCTAAAACATTTTATTGACCAAAACAACAAACTCCGTGATGAACAAAAAATCGCACAAGAAAAATATAATCAAGTAAAACAATTATTTAATAAGATGCCTGCATTAAGTAATATGTGCTTTATTTTAATTGATTTTTTTGCAGGAGTTAAAAAAAAATGAAATTCAAAAACAAAAAAATTTGGAACTTGAAAATGTTATTAAATCATATCATAATATAATTAAATTGTGCAATCCATATGCTAATATTTTAAATGTAGATATATTTGCTGGAGAAGTTCAAAACGATCATTGTTCTTATAGTGAGTTAAATTTATTTTGTTATTAAACCTTATTAATCAATAATTTGTAAAACATCTGGATATTTGTTATATTCCGTTTTTATAATTTATATTTACTAACAAACAGTTCAACTCCTACTCTTGCTGTTTTTAAAAGCAAGTATTGGATTCTCAATAAAACATAATGATAGGTATTAAATTTATTATGTGGTTTTATAATCCATTATTATGCCATATATGTGTGATTTTATAGTATATAATTAAACTCTAATATTTGGTTTTTCAGATAACGTTCGATTAGATTTGTATAATAAATGTAGTATTTGTAGTCATACAAATGATCAACATTTACTGGTAAAATGTGATACGTGCAGATTATACTATCATTTACGTTGTTTAAATCCACCACTGACTAGAATGCCTAAGAAAACAAAATTATTTGGATGGTAAATAGTAATTAGTATTGAATATTTTAGAAAAAAATTTACTAAAAAATATGTTACAGGCAATGCAGTGATTGTGAAAATAGTAATTCTTTTTCTGAACAACAAACCGTTGATAAAAATGCACCTAGACAATTAAGATGTGGTGGAAAAGAGCAATCTATATCAGATAATCATAAATTTTCATCATTTATTGGTAACGATGTAAGTATTAAGTTTTTTAATAAAATCAATGCTTTATTTATTCAATTAAAAATTAATAAAACATGATAGTTACAGGACTTCAATAATTTTACAAAACAGAATAAAATTCCTAATGGAAAAAAAAGTAAGTATTTAAAATATTTAATAGTTAAGATTTAATTAAGATGGTTTATCTAAATGTGTTATAAAATAAATGTGTAATACATTAAATTTATATGATTACATGAAAATTATTATTTTAGAAGACAAAAAACATAAACAGAATAAGAAAAAAGATTCCAATAAAATCATAATAAATCAAGTTAAGGCTCACAAGCGTAAACATAATTATGATGGAGATAATAATACTTCAAAATTAGAACCATCTGATAATAACCTAACCCAACATGGAATTAAGCTATTAGTAAGTTTTGATAACTTTAAGGATTCCAGTCATTTAAAGATTTTATATTTAGATTAAATCTGTACCAAGTACTAGTGGAGTCAAAACAACATCATCAAAATTACTTATTGGATCACCAGCAGATAAAACACTACATGAATCTAAAATAACCAAACCAGAAAAAAGTATTACACCACTAAGAATCTGCACGATATCAACAGATATTATGTTGACTCCTAAATGTAAAGTTTGTCATACAACCGGAACTAGAGCTACAATGGTTCAGTAAGTAATATAAATACAAAAATATTGAAGTAATTAATTTATAGGCTTACAGCTAATGTATTATGATGCAGATAAATGATTATAAGATAATTTATTTTGATTGAGTAGTATGGAAACCTTTATTTTGTTGATTATATTTTAGTTGTTTGTTTATAATAATACACATTGAAATATTGAATATAAACAAAAACATTATTTTTCTAATTCAGACAAAAAATAAGATTAAAATATGCTAAAAAAAAACTAATATTTAATTTTAAATCTTTACTTATTTTATTTCTACAGGTGTGATGAATGCAGTGAACATTATCATTTTTTTTGTCTTGATCCCCCTATAAAAAAAACACCAAAAGTTATTGGTTATTCATGGCACTGTGAAGAATGTGATCCAACGGTATGAAAATTGTTTTTTTAAAGTATACTATTAGTCATAAGTAGGGGCTAGATTATAAAAACCTTAAAAATATGCATTTATGCCCTTATTTTGTAGAAATATATCCATAAAAATAAAAATATGCAAAAAAAAAATCTTTAATTTTATTATTTTTAATATTTTTACTTAACATTAAAAATACAATTACATTTAAATAGAATAAAATTGAACCATCTGTAGAAAAAATATCTTTTATTCGGAAACAAATTTTTTAAGCCTAATAGACGTTGTTGCTCTAATTTTTGGCATTTTTTAAATATCAATAAATACAATTTAATGAAAAAAATTACGTGCACTTAAATAACGACAAGACAAAAAATGCAAAAAAAAGACGACTAAAATATCATTCACAAAAACTTACTCAATAATTGATTATAATAGATAACTAGTTCTAGCAGAATTTCTATAATATACTAAAATAATATATCACTATGTCAGATAAGATAAGGTTTCTTTCGTAAATTGTATTGACTATAAATATAACTATTCATAAATATGTCATTTATAATCAATATATTGTATATTATGTATTTAAAAACTATCTATATGCAAAAAAACCTAATAACACAAAAATATGCTGTACATGTCAAAAAATGGAAACATATGCAAATTAAATTTTTTTATTTAAGATTTATTGACTATAAAATATGAATCAAACTTGTAGCTTATTTAGTTACTTTTTAGACAGTTTGAAAAAACATACAAATACATATAAATCCTGGCTCTAGTCTTTACAAACACATTTGAATATAGCATATAAATTATAAGTATTATGAATAATTAAGCATTTTTTGAAATTAATTCCCATATAAATCATGCAGAGGCGGCTTTTAGAGGGCTATGTCCCCCCCAAGACATCTTACTCTTTATTTTCTCATATATTTTCATTGATTTAATTATGTATAATTTGTATAATATTAATGTAAAAAAATATTCCCCCCACCCACACCCAAGGCAAAGAACCAAAGCCGCCCCTGTACCTGTAATCATGATGCATATTCTATGTGTATAACTAATTGGATTAGATTACCTAATTATTGTTTAAAAAACCATCATGCAGTTTTTGCATCATTGTTTAAACATTTTTCTAGAGATACCTCAAATTTAATGTTAACCATTTAAATTTAAAAACTGCTGGAATAATGTTTTGTTATCTGTTACTGGTTAAAATCAATTTTTCAATATTTATTAACATTTAATTTATATTTTTAAATGTATGCTGTATATTATCCATAATTAAACTCCAAATTAGTAAATTGATAAAAGTTTTCTCACAAAAACATTGCTAATTATTAAGGACGTCATATCTGCATAATATGTTGTTGACGCCTTAAAAATGTACAAGATGGGAATTTTTCATTCAATACCAATTTTGTACTCATCTTTAATATTAGAGTGAATTATTCTATGATTAGACTTATGGTTATAATATCTATGATTTCTTATTAGTTTTTTATGCTATTTAAATTTTTATTCAAGGAATGAACATTCTTATTTTAATATTTTATAAAATTATAACATGTTTAAAGATTAATATCATAAACAACCTACAACAGAAAACCGATACTTTAAGTTTGATTATCTTCATTCTTCAGTCACTTCATTCTAATATTAAAGGTAAAAAACACAAAATGGATTCTACTAAACTTAAATTTGCTATCTTGTACTTTCTTAAAAAAAAACATAGCTCATGCGGGTGTGGCTTTCTAATAAATAAAATAAATGTTAAATTCAAAATTAATTAACTAACTACTATAGTTACCATTTTAGATTCTGAACGGAGTGATGAATGTATTGATTTTACAATGATGTGTGTTTTTTTTTTTTTTTTTGTTTTTTTTTTGTTTTTGTGTCTGTGTACAGCATAACTAGTCGAAATAATGCTTCAATTTCAAACTTTGGGGGTGGTTTCCGATGGCAAAGTGGATATCCTTGGTACCTCTATAGAGGTGAAAAGTAAACATTTTCCAACAGTTTTCAAAAAAATCGAGAAAAACGGGAATTTTTACGCATAACCGGTTTTCGACAAAATCGAATTTTTTATTTTGCTATAACTCAAAAACTAATCGATGTAAACACTTGAAATTTTTATCAAATGTTAACATTAGCGTTCTCCGTACACAGTTAAATTTTCAAAGAATTTTGACTTTTTTTGAGCTATTTATAGATAATTGAAATTTTTAATTTTTTTTAGTATTTTTTTTTAAAATAACGATAAAATTTTTTTGGACGGCCAGAAAATCTTGAACATTTAATACAAGATTTCTTATTAGTTGTTCTTAAAGTGATAAAAAAAAATCCGAAATCGTTAGTCACAATTTTTTTTTATAAGTGCTAAAAGTTCGAATTTATACGAAATATGTCAAAATTGCGAAAATTTGCAAGTAATTTTGTGGTTGAAAAATCGTAAAATTTTTTTCTTTTATAACTAAGTTTTGAAAATTTGGTACAAGGTTCTCCATAAATTTTTTTTCAATTATCTGTAAAAAAAACTCGACCGGATTCAGACAAAAAATTTTTATGAGTGTTTGAAATTTAAATTTTTACAAAACCGCGTTAAATAACGGTTTAGCCTCAAACGATATTTGATATTTGTTGTTATTCAAACAGTATAAGTCATAAACACTTGAAAATTTTACCAGTTATTTAGATTGCCATTTTCTTTACATGATTTGATTTTCAAAATATTTTGACTTTTTTTGAGCTATTTATAGACAATTGAAATTTTCAATTTTTTTTTATTTTTTTTTTATAAATGTTGATAAAAAAAATGTAGCTGGGACAAATTACTTGAAAATTTAATAGAAGGGTCCACATAACTTGTTCTAACTCTCATTCAAAAATTATAAAAATACATAGGCACAATTTTTTTTTATTAGCATTTCAAGTTCAAATATTGACAAAAATTCGTCAAAATCATGAATATTTTTCACTATTTGGTAGTTAAAAATTTATAAATATTTTTCTATCAAAAGCTAAGAATTGAAAATTTAATACTAAGCTGTCCATAAGTTAAGCTTAGAATAATTATAAAAAAGTTTGAGGATTGTTCAATTTAAAAAATGTTACGTGTGTTTAAAGTTTAAATTTTAATTTGAAATCAAAAATACACGTGTAAAATAACGTTTAACTAATAAATTTTTTTCGATTTTTTCATAATATATCCTAGACTGACAAATCATCTCCGTTCAGAATCGTTTTTCGTATACAATGATACCTATCATTGCATTCAAATTTAACCTTCCCTAGTCCGAGGTCCATCCCACCACCTAATGTACAGCAGAGCGATACTCACTTACCCGCTTTTTTTTTTTTAGATTCTGAACGGAGTGATGAATGTATTGATTTTACAATGATGTGTGTTTTTTTTTTTTTTTTTTTTGTTTTTTTGTTTTTGTGTCTGTGTACAGCATAACTAGTCGAAATAATGCTTCAATTTCAAACTTTGGGGGTGGTTTCCGATGGCAAAGTGGTTATCCTTGGTGCATTATAGAGGTGAAAAGTAAACATTTTCCAACAGTTTTCAAAAAAATCGAGAAAAACAAAAAAAAAATGACAGAAAAACGGGAATTTTTACGCAAAACCAGTTTTCGACAAAATCGAATTATTTATTTTGCTATAACTCAAAAACTAATCGATGTAAACACTTGAAATTTTCACAAAATATTTATATTAGCGTTATCCATACACAGTTAAATTTTCAAAGAATTTTGACTTTTTTTGAGTTATTTATAGACATGTAAAATCACGTTTTACTAATAAATAATTTTCGATTTTTGTTATTTTTAAAAAATTACTAAACGTAAGATCTTGAAACTTTTACTTAAATGTTTGAATTAGTTTCAAAATAGAATATATGATAATATTTAAATATAATATATCCTGGACTGACAAATCATCTCCGTTCAGAATCGTTTTTCGTATACAATGATACCTATCATTGCATTCAAATTTAACCTACCATAGTCCGAGGTCCACCCCACCCCCTAATGTACAGCAGAGCGATACTCACTTACCCGCTTTTTTCTTTTTTTGTTTTTGTGTCTGTGTACAGCATAACTAGTCGAAATAATGCTTCAATTTCAAACTTTGGGGGTGGTTTCCGATGGCAAAGTGGATATCCTTGGTGCATTATAGAGGTGAAAAGTAAACATTTTCCAACAGTTTTCAAAAAAATAGAGAAAAACAAAAAAAAATGACAAAAAAACGGGATTTTTTACGCAAAACCAGTTTTCGACAAAATCGAATTTTTTATTTTGCTATAACTCAAAAACTAATCGATGTAAATACTTAAAATTTTCACCAAATGTTTATATTAGTGTTCTCCGTACACAGTTAAAGTTTCAAAGAATTTTGACTTTTTTTTGAACTATTTTAGACAATTGAAATTTTTAATTTTTTTTTTTGTATTTTTTTTTAAAATAACGATAAAAATTTTTTGGCCAATCAGAAAATCTTGAAAATTTAATACAAGGTTTCTTATATGTTGTTCTTAAAGTTATAAAAAAAAATCCGAAATCGTTAGTCACAATTTTTTTTTATAAGTGCTTAAAGTTCGAATTTATACGAAATATGTCAAAATTGCGAAAATTTGCAAGTAATTTTGTGGTTGAAAAATCGTAAAAATTTTTTCTTTTATAACTAAGTTTTTAAAATTTGGTACAAGGTTCTCCATACATTTTTCTTCAAATATCTGTAAAAAAAACTCAACCGGATTCAGACAAAAAATTTTTATGAGTGTTTAAAATTTAAATTTTTACAAAACCGCGTTAAATAACGGTTTAGCCTCAAACGATTTTTGATATTTGTTGTTATTCAAACAGTATAAGTCGTAGATACTTGAAAATTTCACCAGTTATTTAGATTTCCATTTTCTGTACGTGATTTTATTTTCAAAACATTTTGACTTTTTTTGAGCTATTTATAGACAATTTAAATTTTAAATTTTTTAAAATTTTTTTTTTATAAATGTTGATAAAAAAAAATTAGCTGGGATAAATTACTTGAAAATTTAATTGAAGGGTCCACATAACTTGTTCTAACTCTCATTCAAAAATTATAAAAATACATAGGCACAATTTTTTTTTATTAGCATTTGAAGTTCAAATATTGACAAAAAATCGTCAAAATCATGAATATTTTTCACTATTTGGTAGTTAAAAATTTATAAATATTTTTCTATCAAAAGCTAAGAATTGAAAATTTAATACTATGCTGTCCATAAGTTAAACTTAGAATAATTATAAAAAAGTTTGAGGATTGTTCAATTTAAAAAATTTTACGAGTGTTTAACAGTGGCGCAACTAGAGTTCAAATCTTGGGGGTGCTACAATTATAAATTGCTTACAATGCCATGGGAGGCTTTGCTCCTCACACCCCCCCCCCCCCCAACTTGACATAATCCTAGTATTTAAATTATACTAGTATTATATTCGCAATATCATTTTTGGAAAAAAAAATATGACACAAAATTCATTTTTTTATTATAGTATTTGATTATTTTGATTATACTACATTATATTCTAAAGTGTTAAACATCATTTTTTATCAACATTTTTATGATTAGAGCCTATGGAAGTTCATGCATTTGCATTGTTTTACTGAGTGCATCAAAAAGTTGCTGGATGAGATAACAAATCACAATCTAACAAGTTCAAAAATTAAATTTAAATGTAGGTACATACTACATATTTTCGCATATTTTGAGGTTTTTAAAAATATATGCATACTTACAAATAAAATTGCATCTTATTACATTTTAATGTTATTTTTTTTATTAATATTTTACGATAATATCGAACTTTGAGTATATTTTAAAATTCATTTCTTGAAAAATATGTCCTTTTAAAAATATTGCCAATATAAAATAAATACCTGATAAAAATTAAAGATCTTTGCTTGGTCTGGCTGATAATTGTCGTTCATTTGTAA
Organism: Schizaphis graminum; assembly: GCA_020882235.1. Lineage (NCBI taxonomy): Eukaryota > Metazoa > Arthropoda > Insecta > Hemiptera > Aphididae > Schizaphis > Schizaphis graminum. The sequence goes on along the minus strand of CM037033.1, from coordinate 86,070,489 downwards.
TTGAAAATCTATCAAAATATTCAAAATCCCTAGTTGTAAATTTTAATTCTTGAAGTACCTTAATATAATATATTATATATAATATATTATATTAAGGTAATATGATATATCATATTGAAATTGTACTTATTTTTTAAATCAATCTTTTAAATATTATTTTTATTAAAAACGAAAAATCTTAACATAAAAAAAAACAAAATACATATTTAGCGCATATTTTAATAATATTTTAAGCACATATTTTGATAGTTTTTAGTGCAGGAACTTCCTGGCCCTATTTATGATAGGTTAAATTACTAATAAGTAAAGCGCTGCTGTAACATGTTGCTTCGCCACCAATTTTTCAATTTCCTCATTGAGGAAAAACTTCGTATCATCGTTTGCATGTCGCAGAACTGACAAGAGGTATGGTTAATGCAACCTTTGGAAGTACTTATTTATTTAGAATTTTTTTTTATGTCATCTAACCTGTTTTTTAAATTGTTCTTTACTACATTTCTGTTTTAAGAACTATGCGTTTGAATTTATTATTTCATAAAATCATAAAATAAACTACATTGTTAAAACTAGATATTTGAAATTACAAATACGTGGAACTTGGGGGTGCTTAAAGTAAAGCTGGGGGTGCTTCAGCACCCCCTAGCACCCCCGTAGTTGCGCCACTGGTGTTTAAAGGTTTAATTTTAATTTGAAATTAAAAATACACGTGTAAAATAAATTTTTACTAATAAATAATTTTCGATTTTTGTTATTTTTAAAAAATTACTAAACGTAAGATCTTGAAACTTTTACTTAAATGTTTGAATTAGTTTCAAAGTAGAATATATTACAATATTTAAGTATTATATATCCTAGACTGACAAATCATCTCCGTTCAGAATCGTTTTTCGTATACAATGATACCTATCATTGCATTCAAATTTAACCTTCCCTAGTCCGAGGTCCATCCCACCCCCTAATGTACAGCAGAGCGATACTCACTTACCCGCTTTTTTTTTTTTAGTTTTCAAAAAATAAAATTTTCGAAAATAATGAGGAAAAAACATTTTGGTTATCAAATTTTATAAAGATACTAGTGGGTTCTATTGCTGGACAAAGTATATAAGTATAATAATATAATATTATAAAAAACAGAAATCAATACTCAACTGCTGGAAATCAAAAAACATAATTTAAAAATAGTATTAAATTCAAAAATATAAAAAAGATAATAGTCAATATAATTAAAACAAAAATATTATAAATATAAAATGTATATGAATTATTAGAGCTGAGTTTACTAATTTGAAGATATAAAGTAACCACATTTTTGTCAATACTCGTATTTATAGTTATTTTTATTATGAGTAACTAATTATTTTTCAAGCTTTATAAAAATAAAACGATTAACAAAAATTTATTGATTTTCTAATAATCTTGTTGTTACGGATATATTTTACAAATCGGTATTCAATTTTAAGCCATGCTAAATATTATAAACAATTGAAATCATTAAATATTCTTCTAAAGCATCTTGAAGACCAATAAGATCCAACACTGCAACAACTATAACTCCACTTCTTCCTGTCCTTTAACACTTTATCTGCGTTTGGGCTGGACCTAAATCATCTTTAATTCTTTCTAAATTCATCGGTTCAACATTATCTAGGTCATCTCATGATATAGCTCTTCTCCGTCTTGTGTTTAATTTCCATTTTTTATGCTCCACTGTATTTCTTTAGATCTCCATACATACCTGCTCGTCTTATTATTGTTTATGATTTCTATAATATTGGCTTCTCTATACATATTATAATGATGTATGTATGATGTATGCATGGGTGTGCGTAGACTTCTGATTCAAGTATGGTTCAATTCAATCTGACCACCCACCCCCACTGCCGTGCACGGCCACACAAGGAAAACATTATAAAAATTTTAAATACAAACTTCAAAGTGACCTTTTTGCTGGTGACTGAAAAATGTAAACAATTATTTTTCATTATTTTATGTATGCAATTCATCAATATTGATTTAACCCTTTGTGGACAGACGGGACTTTAAAGTCCCAGCCAAAAAAAAAATCGTATAAAATTACGTATTAGTGTGGAACAGTTGTTATTGCCCGACGGGACTTCTATGTCCCGTATTCTATCAGAAAAAATTATCTTGGAAGAAAAAAAATCAGTTATCATAGTTTCAACAACGTTTGTTGGTTACTACTTTTCGTAAACACGTTATTACAGTTTTCAGATATTTGACAATTTTTATTCGCCGTACTAATTAAGTTAAGCATGCAATTTTTTTTTATTTGTAATTAATATACTCCATATTACTTTTTTCTATAACATTAAATGCTCTAATATAGTTAGGTTGGATATTAAATGCTATAAACTAATCGGGACTTAGAAGTCCCGTTAGGCATTACAGTGACAAGGTATGCAGCTCAAAACAAATAGAGTCTAGACCCTATTCAAAGTGCATGCATTGTAATATACACCTGTGTATAAATGAGAAAAAAAACTGTTTCAATGAATATCACGAAATTTAAATAAATATCTTACCTTTGTAATTGTGTACTCATTTTTTTAAAATTGTAATTGTTTAATTTTTTTTTTAATTTTTTTATTAAAAGTCCTTAATTTTATAATTATTTTTACATTGCTTGTATGTAAAAAAAAAATGACTTAGATGACTGACGGGACTTTTAAGTCCAGACCATAGAGGACCGACGGGACTTTTAAGTCCCAGGATAAAATAAGGATGAAGGATGAAAAAAAAAATTTTTTTTTTTCAAATCCTATCTTAGAAATAGGAAAAATTTTGAAATGGCCAAAAAAATTTTTACTTTTTTTAAGTTATTAAGGTGCTGTCCTGAAAGGGTTAAAATTTTAACCAAATATAATCTAATAAAACAATTCAAAAACATTCAAAACATAATATATAGTATTAACAATTATCAATTAACAATAATATTTATTTATTATTATAAATTATTCATTATGTAATTGTATGTGTATACATAACATATATTATTATCCTATCAAATAAAAAAATATAATTGTTATACTTTATAAGATTATTCTACGATTTCTCTCAATTAAATGTTTAAATTCTTCAATGACCGACCTCATCATAGTTGATGTTACTTGTTTCTTTTTGTTTTATAGCCATCTATCGTTCTTGGTTCATTGTGTATCTAAGCTTGGTTTTACTAACACTGTGTTTAAAAAAGCCTCGTTCACAGCCATAACTTGTAATAGGAATAGTAGTAAATGACTTAAGAATAATTAAAATATTTTTAAAAATTGTTGATCAATCTCTATTGAGCCATTTTATTAAAATGTAAATTTCTTTAGTTGTTCCTTTTAATATTTCAGTGTTAGCCATGTATTTTTTTTAAATAAAGTGTTAAAATATAAAATATCTTCTTCTGTAGTCTAGAGATTAACCAAATTCTCAACCCTTTCGATTAATTTAAGACTTTCTTGGTCGAATCCAACGTTTAATCCAGAAATAATTTGATCAAATGCAAAATAAAAACAAGAATGTTTCATTTCATCAATAGTTTCCTCGAAATATTGATAATCATGATAGTCACCAACCTTTTTTGATATTTTGTTTTTTTGATTAGTCAGTTCAATAGTCAACTTATCACATCTCGATAGACAACCAGTAATCTTTAATCCTGCAATTAAATCTATGATCTTTAATTTATTTTGTTATCAATTTTCTACGGCTATATCGCTTTATTACTTTCTAAGGTACCAATTATCCACCCACGTATATATAAAAAAAAAATAACTCATTATATATATTTTCTATTTTTGAATTTTTTGAATACTTAGATCCAAGAAATGATTCTTATAACTAGCGCCAGTATCGTGTGAAAAATTGGTTAAATGTCCACTTAATGATAAAGATTTTAAATCATTAACTTGTATGTTAATTAAGATTGGAGTTAATGAAGTGCCATGTAGGCACCACATTTTATTAATTTTTTAGTAATAATTATGGTTTTTTTTTAATTTTTACATATGTATTTAGAACATGAAAATAAAATATATTATTATACATAATTGTTGAAATTATACAACAACATTTTTTATTAGTATACATATACTATATACCTATTTAAATTCATTCTTAGACATGCCATAACTGATGTAATTACTTTTAAAGTTATAAAGAATACAAGTACAGTTTCTAAGTCAATTATATAGTTAAATATTAACCATAATAAAGCAGACATTATTTGTGTGTTTTTATTCTTGTATATTAATTAGTCTATAGTATTATATTAATGGCCAGTATATAAGTATTAACTATTATTTTAAATTTTAAAATGTAAATATCATATTCTGATAGTTTTATGTATGTTAGGTACTACTTCGGTATTTATATAGGAAAAATATGGTATGATTTTTAAAATGCATTAACACCTAGCTTATTAATAATCTTGTCAAGTCTAGTTTAATGACATTTTATTGATTACTTAAAGTCAATAAGAAATAAAATTATAATATTAACTTAAATTTAGTAATTTGTTTAATAATTTTTTTTATATTTTTATAGGACAGTGACTAAAAAAACTTGGAAGCACTATTATACAACATTATTATTTTTTATGATTATTTGTATTACATTTTTTTTAAATAATAAGAAGATAATGAATTTTGTATTACATTTGTTGTATTGTTAAATAAAACCTTTAAAGTTCATTATAATTATTTAACAATAATAATAGATAATTTTATTTTTATACAAATTATTGTTTTCTAGTTTAAACAATTATATTACAAACATTGTCAGATTCAATTTCTGGATTATTTCATCATTGATAAAGCTGATAATTTTCCATTAATTAATGACTATTGTAAACAGTAATGGATAGATCATTTTTTGGCCTACCAGAAAATTGTAAGAGAACCTCTACCTAACAAATAACTACTTGCTCCGCTCACAAAATATGTATGATCATTGATTACAATGTAGATAAAACTGCGCAGTGCCGCAGGTCACTATCAATTGAATATATGAGAAATGAATGAATACCGTTAAGACTTAAGATTATAGCATATTGGTTACATAATTCTTCACAAGTTCACTAGGTATAATTAGGTCGATATTTTTGAAAACTACAATCAATGTAATTATGTAAATCAGGCACGTATGCAGGGGAGGGGTTTTAGGGGTAAATTTACGATGCACCACACAAATTCACGTAATAAAATAATAATTAACGAATTAATAACGTGTCACCTAATCGGGCGGGTGTCAGCCGCCAGGTAACAGACTATTATAATATCCCTGACTCTGTAGTCCGTTCATAATTATAGGTATAGCTTAAAAGTTATAAGCAGTGTTCGGAACGGTCACTAAAAAAATTAACTCGTTGTTCACGTTCAGTCTTTAAAAAAGAAACTCGTTCACGTTCACGTTCGTGTTTTTTTCAAACGAACGCGAAAACCCAAAAATAAAAAAATAATTAAACTCAACAGCATATACAATTTATAAAGTATCTGAATTATATTTTTAATATCTGACATTATATATTTATATGTTGGTACATACTATATTTGAATAATATAGTATGACTTGTTTTAAATTTCAATGACTAATAATTTGCTCCTTTATAAAAATTTAAATTATTTCATTATTATTTATTATTATCTATTGTTGTTATCGTCATTTTCAGATGTTTATTGTTTACTATAATAATATTTTATAATTTTAGTGAAGGTTAGTCGTATTGAATTCAAAGTGTGTGTTTTTGAGCATTATAATATCATGGTCATATGAAATCATTGTCATGTACTCCTGTACAAACTAGTAACTAATAACTACTTTAGTATGTCAATTTGATACCCGTGGAGCCGGCCCCTGTCATGATTAATGGCTTTGGGTTAAAAATTGAGATAATACAATTATTGTCCATGCACATGTTTTGTTATAAAACAAGCAAGTTTTGGCCTACCGGGAAATATTTATTAGGGCCTCATAGACCATAGTATACCTAATGCAAATATATATATATAGAGGTATTTTTTTTAAATATATTATTTTTAAGCAAACAATTCTTTTTTACTTGTGTTGAAAAATAAATTTCAAAAAAATCTATTAAAATATTATATTACAGAATTTATAAGGTACAATTTTTTACCTAAGCCTTAAAGTAGTCCAAATAACACTTTATTTTATATGCTTGCTGTTTTTGAATTTTCATGCTCATCTATACGAGTATAAACATGTTTCTAATCGATAAACCCTTCGGAAAATGGACCGGTTCCATCACCATAACTGATACAAATACAACAGAATGAAGCTTTATGTTTGAAACTATATAATATACCCATTTACGATTTCCACTATCATTTCGATTAAAAGCTTTTGTTGGTGCAAAAGGAACAATAATCCTCAATCTTCGGTTGAATATGATAAAATAACCAAAATTTTGAAAAATGTGCAAGTGATGGTTTTTTTTTAAATAGTTTTCAGATAATGCTAAAAAAAATAAGAAATATAACTAGCAACTACAATATTAATTATTATCGTTAAGCTATTGTGTATAAAAAATTGTACCACTTTTGAGTTCATTCTATTGATATTCAGCTTATTTAAAATATGAATCATCACTATCATTTTCTTTGTCTGCGGTTAAAATATCTAAGAAAATAAAATAGGAAGATTGTATAACTTATAAGATTTAGCAAAAATCTAATTAAACGATTGAATCATCATTAAATATATGCACCTGATTTTTAGATACTTTTGAAAGTTGAAAATTGTCCAAGTATTATACATTAATTTGTGTAGGTAAAAAATGTTTTATATTTTACTGTTTATAGTAGAGTGTTTATTTTATACAATAATTGTTCCACTATTGAGTTCATTCAATTGATTTTAAGCTGATTTAGAATGTGATTGATCATTGTCATATTCTTTGTATGTGGTTAAAATTTCTATCATAAAACTTTTTATGAACAAAATTGTAAAAAAGTTGATACACACTAAAATAGTAGTTACATTTAACAGTACTTAAGGTTATATTTGTATAAAAAGTAGTATATCATGGGACTGAAGTCAGGGAGGGGCCTCAACATTAAACATAGGCGAGGGCCTACCGGGAAAATCCCGATTTCCCAGGGGGCCTATCCGCCCATACTAAAACTGCAGTACCTACATTATTATTTATAGGAGAATCAAGGGCTACATAAAAAATAAAAACAGTTTGCGAGTTAATACATTTAACAATCACATTTATAATTATTAGCTAGTTAGAAAATAGAAATGCAATGAACATAATAATAATAAGTACTCGATTTCAACGGAACACCGTTACTATTATAGATAATAATATTATATGTATGAATATTTAAATTATCATTATTTTATTTAAAAAAAAATATTGAAGAACAAATATTGATTTATTTTTTATTTATATACCAAACTAGTCGACAGCATAGATATTATGTTCAATAAAATTATGTACTTGATAAATTCATTATACTAAAATTTAAAATCCAATATGATACTGATATGATTTCAAATTATATTAAGTTAATTTAAGACAAATTTTACAGAAAATAGTTTTCATTATAATTTACAGGGTGATTCTTTTATCATTAAACACTCATTATTTCATCAAGTACCTATTGACATTTTTTCAAAATAGGTACATATTTTGTTTCATGCTGTTATCAAACTAATTTTTGAAATTTTTATTGTTTCACCCTTTTATTTTAAGTGAACCACTATCAATTTTTAATTTTCAAATGGCAACCTTAAAATGTATTTAATTAATAAGGCTATTTTTTTTTATGAATTTTAACGTACAAATGTTCAAATTATTATTTTTTGTTAATTTTTTAGCGAGATATAGCATTTTAAAGTTGGACAGTTTTTGGTTTTTATAAAACTTTTTGTTTTTGAAGACCAGTAATTAAATGGATAATAACTAATAAATAATAATATGAGGTACATATTTTCATTTGTAATAAACTCGTTATCGTCTATCGACGCAGTGATGAACTTTATACGTCTTATAATTGCTATGTTCAACCAATAATAACAATTGTATTGTCATATCTAATTTAGATAATAACCAATATTCTAATCAACACCTCTCAACCGGAATAACCTGTAGGGCGATTCCCAAAAACCTCAAACCGCCCAACTTTGAGAAGCTATATTTCATTAACGGTTATATGAAAAATAATAATTTTAATAATAAAATTCATAAAAAAAATAGTCCTATTAATTTATGACATTTTAAATACAAGTTGCCATTAATGTCATTTGAAAATCAAAAGTTGCTAGTGATTTCACTATAAAGGAAAACAAAAATGTTAAACGTATAGTTTTAAAAAAGCATGAAATTAAAATTTTTGAAAAAAACATTGAAATAATGAGTATTCAATAATAAAATAATCACCCTGTATACATGAATAATTTTTAAATTTGTTGTTAGTTAGAAATTATTTTCTCAATCCTTAGTTCAACAGAAATTAAACTCATCTCATGATAGGTGAACCAGCCTATTTCTTAATTTATTTTATACTTTTTTTAATTGCTATTTCACCTTATGAATTAAAAATCCTAAGTAATTTTGTGACTCCCAGGTTGAGAATTATTGGTATATAATATAGCTCCTAGTTACCTCATTGAATAGTATTTTTATTTTTACTTAAAAAATGCACATTTCTTCATTTTTAAGATGTTAAAGTTAAAAAAAAAACTGTTTTGTAGTATTAATGAATGTTCATTTGGCATATTTTATTATTTTCTATTAGTTTTGAAATTTATAAAATTTTAGAATAATAAATCATGGCACCATTTTCATTTGAGATGGCAAAGAGGATTCTTAACTTAAAACATTGTTAATTAATTTATATAAAAACTACAAGTTTATGCATTTTACAAAAAATAACGGTAATGTAAAATAATTGTAAGTTCATAAGATTTGTTTTATTTTTTATATTATTTTATTTTGTAGTACATTATAATGTACCATGTCTTTCTCTTTTAACCTAAATCATGAATAATTTTAAAGCCAAACTTAAAAAAATCTTGACTAAGTAATAGATAATTTATGTTCCCATTAAAAGGATATTATACCTGTATATTTTAAGTTGTCTATATTTTACAAAATATGTATTATATATTATTATTTATTACCATTAATAATTAATATTAAGAAGACGTCTCACCCGCATGTGTTGTCTCCGTCTTACGCCCGTAAGACATTGTAAATTTGTGTTCACCAGTTTCAATAGTGTGTCAAAATATTAGTGAATTGACCTATTATCAAACTTTTAGGTAAAAACATTATCTGTGTTTTCTCGTCGGCTTTTTACGATATTTTAATTTTTAAGTGAATTTTGAATATTTTCAAATATTTAATAATTTCATACTCATAACTCACCTAAAAATTAAAATATCGTAAAAAGCTAACGAGATAACACAGATAATGTTCTTACCTAAAAGTTTGATAACAGGTCAATTCACTTTAATATTAAAACTAAAAGCACGCTATTGATACAGATGAACGAAAATTTACCATGTGGTATGTTTGTAAGACGGAAACAACCCTTGCAGGCAAGATGTTCTCTTAAAGTAAATTATCTTAGTTTCTAAGTTTTAGGTAAGTACATTAACTATACATATCACATATGTTAGTTTTTTTTTAAAATTTGGAATAGGTACCCATGTAAAATATCACTTTTTAAGTGCTAATAACTTCATTAATAATTAAAAAGACAAGTAATGCTCTTAATTTTTAGTAAGAAAATAAGATAATTTATTCTAGTATTAAAAATTTAACACAAAATTGTTCCTGCTAAACGCTCAAATTTTTCTTTTTGTGTTAGTAAGATAATACAATAAAAGTGATATCATCTTAAAATTAAATCAAATAAGTTTGTTTAGTTTTGGAGTAAAATTATTTAAGGTAAAAACTTAAAATACAAAATATTTCATTTAATTATAATTTATTAATATGTATAAATAAAATGTTATAAAATAATAAAATAAAATAAATGTTTGCATATACATTATATACCTACAAACTATAATAAAATTTACATTATTAGTCTTACATATTATACTAAAAATATTATTCTACATTAATAAAATACTATATGATATAATTTTAATAGTATAATGGAGAAAAAGGATCCTCACATATGTGAAATATGTGGAGTGATCTACACAATCAAACACATTATCACTGAATGTCAAAAATACGATGATATGAGGAAAAAACACCAAATATCACAGCAAATTGATGAAGCACTCGGACCTGACCCTCAATCAATCACCAAAATCCTACAATTTATTAAAGATATACAGTTATATAACCTAATTTAAGACATATTATAAGTCAACCATATAATTGTAAAATATTATTGTCAAACTAATGGCCATAGAAGCCGATGTTTTTATAGATCAATAAAAAAAAAAAAAAAAATAGTATAATGGTATGTATAAATTTATTACAAGATTAAACAAAAACTACTTATAAAATTGGGCCATATTTCAAACTTGATTCAATTTGCTATTTCAAGCTGTGCTTTCATTAGTATTTTTTGAATTTTGTGTTTTGTTGTTAGATAAACTTTTTTATTTTTACGTAAGTCATTCATTTGAGCTTCTAAAAAAGCAGCAAATGACACTGTCTTATTTTTCAAAGAACTTAAATTATTTTGTTGTTTATGAAAGTTTTTTATTTTCTTCAGAGACTTGAAGTATAATGAATAAATATCTATGGTGCGTCTTTGTTTTTTTAATTTTAAAGCCATAATTTTACTAAAATTGGAATTCGCTATTGATTGGTCAATATTCTGAAATTATATTAATGTCAAATGTTAGTATTTTATTTATAAATTCTTAAGATATTAGAATCTTACCACGCTTATGGATTCAACATCTTCTTTGAAACTGCTTGTAAACATGTAACTATGCAATACATTTAATTCAGTATTATTTATAAGAACCAATTTAATATATTAATATAAACAAAAAGCATACCATTGATTTTTTCGGTTGCAAACATCATTTTTTTTTTCATAGTTGAAATCTTCATGTTCAGTTTTTAAGGCCTCGTCACAATTAAAATTATCTCTGTTATCATAATCACTCTCAGAGTGATGTTCATTCTGTAAATCATTATAGTTAAGTTGGACATTTTATTTCAACATTTATATCACTAATTTCCTATATATTTTAAAAATTTTCATAAATAAAAAAAAAGTTGGAAATTATCAATCTATTAAGAGGACGCCATACTCGCATGTGTTGTGTCCGTTTTACTAATGTACATCATAACAAATTTTCGTTCAGCAGAATACATTTTGTAATATTAGCTTTAATATTAGAGTAAATTTACCTATTATCAAATTTAAAAGTAAGAATATTATCTAGACAATGACAAATGACTTTATTGATATAATCATTTTAAAGTGAGTTATGAACATTTTAAAGTTGTTATATTTTACATAGCTGTAACTCACTTTAAAATAATGATATCATTAAAACCATATATCATTGTCTAGATAATATTCTTACCTTTAAATTTTATAATAGGTAAATTTATTCTAATATTAAAGCTAACATCACAAAATGCATTCTGCTGAACAAAAATTTGTTATGATGTACGTTAGTAAGACAGAGACAACACATGTGGGTATGGCATCCTCTTAATTATAAATACCACTGGATTGATTTTTAAATATTTGTTCGTTTGCCCGTCATCATTGCTTGAATTTAGCGACTTCCTTTTGTGATATTTCTAAAGTAATATACATTATAATATATTTAAATAGAATTTATTTTATTTTAAGCCAATCAATTTTCAAACCACGTACCCTATCATCTGTACAATATTCAATTGTCGGGATTGATTTTATCTTTAAAATACCTTTGCCGTGGCCAATCATATATTCAGATTTTTCAAAATGATTGCTACACATTCTACTACTTTTACAAGGTTTCCAATCTTTATCTTTACCGGTGGCAGCTATCCACAAAGGTAGTGTTTCTGGATCCGATAAAGGAAACCTAAACGAAAAAGATAAGAATAAAAACAAATTGATGTAATGCTCCAAATCTAGTTGCAATGCATTCCATCCACTTCCGTGCTCCACAACGGAGGTAGTATGTAATTAGTTTTTAGTAGATTACCTGTGTAATTTAACTGTGACATTGTCCTTCTCGTACAGGCTTCTGCAACGATTCACACTGCACTTATTCACCATACCGAACGATTAACTTTTGATTTAAACAGTTCAAACTTCAAATATTAAGAGTGAATAACAAACGCGGAGGGTAGGTAGATTTGAACGATTTTTTAACAAGATAAGATACCTATTTCTTTTGTGTTCCAATTTTACACGACGGCTAACTAGCCATTAACTTACTACCTTCGGTTTATAAGTTCTTATCATTAGACAACGCCACAATTTCATGGAAAAGAAAAAAAACTATAATTGCATTTATTTACACGGATTATGTACCTATAAATATAAATAAATATTACCTATATAAATCTATTTTATATTTTTGGTACTAACTACTAGCGGCCCGTGAAACTCGGTGTAAGTGAATATCCTAGGACGGAAACACGACTTGGGAGAAATTCTAGTAATCACAAATTAAGTTTTGTGTTAAGTTGGGTGATAACGATGTTCGTGAAAATGGTTCTACTGATGGACTGCTCTATCTCTATATTTTGAACGCGAAAAAGTAGAATTTGGGTGTCTACATGACAAAATCGTTGATCATCAACCAGTGTAAGTCGATACTTCATTACTTGACAATGCAATCCGCCTACGGCGGATTATCTTACTTCCTGACGTCGTAGGACGAAAACTGTTTTGTTCGTAAAATAGTCGAATCGCATTTTTGAATGTTAAATACATTATCAGATATCAATAGTAAAAATCAATTTACACATAACTAAACCTACCAGGTAGGCCAGGGGGTGTTCACTTGGATATGCATGATTAGGCTACTGAGTTTACACGCATCGGCCACCGTGAGCGCTTATGTCGCATACAAAAAATACCGTCACCAATGCAACACTGCTCACCGTTGAATTAAACAATATTTTTGTCTACGACTATTTTTGTCTTATGATTTTACGACTTTACAGTAAACTGTGTAAACGTATAATATTGTTTTTGCCTTTTCATCTTTTGTCGTGTTTGCGCCATTTTTATTTTTTCGTTTATGTTAATAACCTATTAGTTATTACCTAATTTGTTATATACATTTTTAATATGGTAAGAGCCGCTTACAAATGCTGTGTGAAAGGATGCACCAATAAAGGTATGATTTTTATTATTATAATTATTGTTATCCCAAACTATTAAAATTTTGAGATTGATATTAACAGTAAATGTTGGGTTTAAGGGGGTATTTCTCACAGGTTCCCTAATCCCAGAACACGTTTAGATCTACTACAAAAGTGGATTAAAGTAATAGGATCTGATCAATTTAATGAAATGTCATCAAATGATATTCATTATAAAAAACGAATATGTTCCATTCATTTTAGTAGTGATTGTTACAGTCCCGGTACAAAAGTTTTAAACGTGAATGCAGTACCTTCATTAAACTTAAGTAATTATTATTATTATTTAATAATAATTATTCAATAGATGTTATTGTATTATTTTGTTTCTCTAGTGTTAATTAATGATATTTCTACTACTGATACCAATGACAGTCCAAGTATTGAAGGTGTTATTGAAACTATCAATTGTTCTGTTAATTCTGTTGGTAAATAAAAAAAAAACATTTATTTCATCTAGTCATTAATATGTACAATAATTAGACATTGAAATTGTATTTTATTTACTTTTAATACTAATATAGTTTTGAATGATATACCTTGTACATCTACAAGTAGTGAATCACCATACATCCATACTACCAATGATGAAACATTTTTTGGATTAAGTGGTTTTAAATTATTGGACAGTGTTGAGAAAAATGATGTGTTGCGTAAGTAATGTTGTATTAACAATTAAACAATGCTGGTTTAATGTATGACACTATTTAAAACTTCTTACTTAAGCTTAAATTGTTTGTACCTATTTTGTTTATAGCTTTTACAAATAGTATGCATGAACACGATGATGTAGTTAAAAAATCAAATTTAAAGAAAAAGTCTCAAAATAATGGTTATTATTTGCTTTTAATTTATAAAACAGATGTACAACTTTTTATTATCAATTTTTTTTATTTCTAATAATAATGTATATATTTATAAATTATATTATTATATATACTATATTATATTATAATAAATTGATGGTAAAATGTGTATCTCAGCTGATTTTGCTGTATTTAATGCTCAATAATGTTTAAGATGAATAAAAAGTATTATTTGTAGTAGATTAAAGCATACCTATCTGCTCTTTTGGGTTCAAAAGCTAATTATTTTAATTCTAGTAGCCCTGCATGATTTTCCTTCAATTTAAAATTTTATAACTCATTTGATTCTACATCACCTATTCAAAGCAATATCATATTTTTTAAATTTTTTACTTGAATATTGTGTGTATTTATAATGCACTGTTATATATATATAACACACATATATTTATTTATTTATTGGTTTTGCAATTTTTGTTCTCCTACGCTTTTTATTCATTTATTATTTATTATTATTTAAAATATTATTTATATGGCATAATTAATTTTACATTGTTACATTCAGGTATGTTGAATAAAATTGGCATTCGTCATTCCAAATTATTAACACCAAAATGTAAATCTCTTTACGGCACTGGTGTAATGATGCAAAAATTATTACGGACTGAAAAGAAAAAATGCCAAACATTCAAGGATCGTCTTAAAGCAGCTGAAAAATTCTCAGATAAATATTTGGATTCTAAAATCATTGGATGTATGACACCCGCAGCAGCTATATTCACCAAACTTCAACTTCGTGAAACAAAGAATAGTCCAAAAGGTCGTAGGTTTACTCTTGAAGAGAAGCTACTTTGTTTGTCATTGTATAAACAAAGTACAAAGTCCTACCGATTACTTTCGAAACTTTTTATATTACCGGCACGTAAAACTTTATCAACATTGCTATCCCAAATTCCAATTAGCACCGGATTAGACAAAAATCTTTTAAAAGTTTTAAAAGAGAATGTCAAAACTTTAAAAGAAAAAGAAAAGTATTGTGTGGTTCTATTTGATGAAGTGAGTTTAGAACCACAGTTACAGTATGATGACAACGTTGGCTGCATTGTTGGATTTGAGGACAATGGATTAGACCGTACCCAACGTTTTGCTGATCATAGTCTAGTGTTTATGATAAAAGGTATTACCAAAAAATTTAAACAACCTATATCATATACGTTTTGTGAGAGCTCAACAAAACGATATGACTTGGCAAATCAAATTAGAAATGTACTAAAAGCAGTACATTTGAGTGGCCTTAAAGTTGTTGGTACTATATGTGATCAAGGTACTACAAACACAGCTGCTATTAATATATTAATAAATGACACAAAATCATTCTATTTGCGCCAAAATCAAGAATATAATGATACATTTTATGAAATTGATTGTGGTGTTGAACGAATTAAGGTTGTTCACATGTATGATTGTCCACATCTCCTAAAAGGTATTCGTAATAACCTTTTAAGTAAAAATCTTATGTTTACTATCAATGGCCATCAAAGAGAAGCATGTTGGAAAGACATTGTTGATTTATATGAATTGGATAGTGTCGCTCAAGATGTCAAAATGTTACCACGATTAACAAGAGAACATGTCATTCCTGGTGAAATAAAAAAGATGAAAGTTAAGAATGCCTCTCAAGTTTTTAGTCAGAGAGTTTCATCAATTTTATCTTTTTTATCATGTAAGTAATAATAATACAACATAAATTTTATTAGGTAAAATAAATGAAAAATAAAAAAAAAATGTTTAAAAATTAATGTTTATGATCATATATTAATTTAGTTTTTAATTTTAATTTTAGCAAAGAACATAATGAATCAAAAAGCTGAAGATACAGCTATATTATGTTTATTTTTTGATAAACTATTTGATTCGGTTAATGGTAGTTATGATAAGGTGGTGGATGGTAAAATATTTCGTACAGCTGTCAAACCAAATTCTCCTCATCATCAGCTCTGGAGAGAATCATTAAAAGTGCTCGATACAATGTATTTTGTAAATCCTGTGTCCAAGGAACGTTCAAAACCCCAACCACCCACTCTAAAGAATTGGGTAAAAACCATTAAAGGTAAAAAAATTTTATATTTTAAAATTATATATTATAATATTATTATTGTTTTATAATCTATTCTTAATTCAGTCTTGTAAAAAATAAATTTAAAAGTATTGAAGTACTGTCAGATACAGATAATTATTTTGAAAATAATTTATACATATTTATTACATATTTGAATATTTAATAAAAATGGTATTTAATTAAGAATATAAATATTTATTTTAGGACTTCCAAAGTATTTGAATAATTTTATTTAAGACTGTCCTAATCCATTATATAATATTATTTTATTATATTATAAGAGGTTACATTGACACTAACCTATTTGAATTCAACAGGATTTCAGACGATTTGTTCCACTATGCGAAATTGTGGTGTTCGGTCTCTTCTATTACGGAATTTCAACCAAGATTCGCTGGAAAATATGTTTGGTGCATTACGTGCTTTAGGTTATAGAAATAATAACCCTAACTGTATGATGTTTGCTTCAGCATACAAAACATTATTATTAAATAACCTAATGTCAAGTCATTCACCAAGAAGCAACTGTGAAGAAGATTTGGGAACTACTTCCTTAGCACAGTATCAGACACTATTTAAAATATTTACTGACAACCAAAATAATCAAGTCGAAGAAGAAGGTAATTTAGAAAAACGTGTGGCTGATGGACCATTGAAGGTAAAATGTAATTCTAATATTGAAACAATACAATTGGAAAACCAAATTAAAAGTTATATCGCTGGTTACATCATAAAAAAGCTTAACACGACTTTTCTTAAAAATTGTCCTATTTGTTTGCCTCAAATTTGTACTGAACCTATACATAATGATGATCATCAACTTGCATTAAGCAGAGACTACTGTCTTGGTGGTAAATATAATTTAAAATATCCAAATAAAATATTTTGTAAATTAATTCAGGACATCATTAATATGATTGCTAAAATATTGCCTTCGATATGCCATCATCTAAAATTGAAAACAGAAATTATAAACGCTATCAATCAAAATTTTAATACAAATGTAGTCGAGTGTCCAGATCATCAATTATTTTTTGGAAAAAAATTAACAAATTTCACTGTTAAAGTTATGGTACATAATTGGTGTACCCAAGTAAACCGTTTACTTGCTGGAACCATTAATCTTTCAAAAAATGAAAGTGATCATATAAAAATTAGTGCTTTTTCGAGATATAAAACTTTTTCTAAAAAACCTAAGTATAGAAAATGAAAATATTGACTTAAATTGTAACAGTTCATTATTATTATTATAATTTGTATTTTTTAATTATTCTATTCTTCATCTAGAGTACAGTATTTATTTCTATATGTTTGATTTGATTTAATTTTTTTTATTATTCTCATTATTTAATAAGATGTTAATTTTAAAATATATAATTATTTCATTATAATTACAATTTTCCTTAACATTACAAATTAATTCTCATATTTCAACTCTATATTTATTAATGTAAGTAAAGATATGTTATACTTAAGTTGAAAAATTTATCACTTAGCTGTATTATTATTATTATATTTAATTTTTATTATCTAGGTAATATTAATTTTTTAATATATTAGTTCATTCATTGTAAACTGTATTCATGTCTATTATTATGTATCAATAATTATGTTTTTATTGTTATGAAATATAATAAATATATATTTTTTCTGTAATTATAAAATGTTTGAATTGTATTAAATGTTGTCGAAATATGTTTTATAATAAAAAATATAATGTAAATATATATTAACTTTTGTTGTTCTTTTTTCCATTAATTAATAAAAGGTGTTTTCATTAGATTAGCAAATAATATCTTATTCATATTTTTATAAGGTATTTAAGTATTTATTTTGAAGTAACATACAGAATAAAATGGGTAATAAATTGAGAAAAAAATGATGTTATTAAATAATAATTTAAAAATAGCGGGAATATTTTTTGGACCAGGACGCGACGAGCGCCGCCGCCGCAGTAGTTCTTTACATCGCTCACCGGGAGCGCTATTCACAATGTTCCGAAAAAAAACACGGTAGATGCCTATCTATTAGTATACTTGTCTATGAGGTAGGCATTCCGACTTAGTCGGATCGCGGATAGTGTGGGCGCATAGGTGAAATTGTATATGTATTGAATATACATTACTAAAAATCGTAGGTAACACTGGAGTATTATTAAAAACAATTTGTAATTTATTCTTTTAATTTACAGAAAAAGAAACTATAAGCACGGAAGTAACTTTAATCGTGTATTTATCATATTAAATACAATAATAATATAATAATTCTAAATCAATTAAAGCAAAATATTTCGTGAAAAACAGAAAAAAAAATGCATAAGTTCCGGGCGGCCATGTTACGGCGTGTGCCGCCGCTATATCCGCCGGAACGGGATTCGTTCTTACTGAATCCCGGAATAAAAATCCCCGGGAAAAAAAATCCCTAGATTACATTATTGCATTACATTAATTTCTATTAATTATTTTTATTTGTATAATACATTAAGTATTAACTAGCTATCATAAACCTACTTTTCTAAAAATCCCATTAAAAAATTTGCATTATTCTTTGGACGAAAATTAACTTAATTTAGATGTTTGAATAAAATTAACTTATACATATATATATATATTATATAATAGCCTGAAATAAAATAAAATATTATATCTTCTATAAAATTTTGACCATATTCTATAGATATGAGAACTTCAAATGTACCTTTGATATTATATGAAATAAGGTAAAAAGTAACATTTATTTATTTAATATTATTTAAAATTATTTATAGGTACCAAATATTATATAATATATTGATTTTTTATTTTTTGACTGAAAACTTTAATATATAGTATACTTATTTGTAATTCTATATTTTTTACCTATTTGTAATTAAATATTAAAATCATTTTATATTGTTATTTTATATATATATATATAATATTTACATTTTAATATTATAATCTAGGGATTTTTTTTCCTAGGGTCGGGGATTTTTATTCCGATTACCGTTCTTACTACATCTGCTTATCCTATTCATGGGGACCTAATGCCTAAACCTATCGACTTCAGTTCAAGTTGTTGAATTCTCCTAAATCTCAAGCATTTAAACCGTTTTCGATCCCCGACGAATTTTGCGTTGAGCACTGTTTTTCCTATGCAATTCGTATATTTCGTGTGCAATGAGAAATGGATATTCATTTTAATTGTGTTTTTTATGTATTTGTCTAGAATATTTGTTTGTAATGTCGTTTTATTTTTGTGTGTGATGAATGATGATATTTATCATACAATATTAAATATAATATTAGTACCTACATAAATTTATTAAAAGAATTAAATATTAATGCCTACACCTATCAATATATTATTTCCATATTATTATCAAAATACATTAAACAAATGCTTCTTAAAATATTACAATATATTACAATATATTTTAATTACAAATGTATGTATTATGTTTAATTAGGAAGGTATCTATTTAACAAAATTAATTAATTTATTCAATATTTTAAATCCTGTAAAATTATTCATGAATACCTATTCAGTGTAATAAATTTAAACATTTTAAACACTATAATTTATATTTTATAGTCAAACTCAAACATATTTTTTGTTATTATTAATATTATATTTGATTAAATATTTATATTCTAAATTGAATTTAAAGTTACTGATTAGTACTGTTATATGATGTTTAGCATTAAATATATTTTACTAAAAGAAATTATAATATACAAATAAAAAATAAAAAATATATATTTTAACGTTTGAAACTTATTTATTGTGTTCTCGATTAAAAAAATTAAATATTAATATATTCATGATACATCAATACATAAATTTAATTTTTATTTTATTAGATAGATAATTACATTTATTTTAATCCGTTATGGATTATAAGTATAATCAATTGTATCATATAATATATATACACTGAAATTAAAGACAAAGCCATTTATTATTTATTATATTCTTACCATGTAGGTTTGCAAACATATTGTGTAGTACTGTAGTACATATTATTCTTTATAAAAGGTCAGTTGAACGTCAGTATTAAATATTACCTTGAATAAGTAGTGTATTTAAAGTATATGTATATAACTGATCAACTACCTTGACTCAATGACTCACCTAAAATTATTAGCTAAAAATGATCTAACATTTTTGGTATGTTTTTAATTTAACCTGCAATAGTTGTTTATTTGGTCAATGTATATACATTTGATTAAATGTAATTATCTGGAATTGTATAAATGTAAATATTTAACTAACTCAAATAAAACAATTCACCTATGTAGTTTTAAATCACTTATATTTTTTGATATATGATAATATACTCTCGATAAAAGTACACTAATGCTATACTGTGCGAATGGATCTTTATCGTTGACATTTGACAAATACTTTTGTGCCACTGTGCACAACCTGAGGTAAAATATTAATCTAATGGTGTTAGGCTTGGGCCACCAAGGATAAGACAATGTAAATAAAACTATATAATGCAATTTATTGAATCAAAAACAGTAATTTAACCATATAATAATAAGTATTTGATATAACATTTGGGCAAACATAAAAAAAGAATAGTCCAAGTTTAACAAAATTCATTTTATTACCATTTTTAACGTTATATTTATGCGAGGTAGCTTTTTCTGCATTGAACGAAATTAAAAACAAACAAAAAATGATTGATTAATGTCAAAGAGGAATTAAGAGTCACTTTGTCGATGTCGAAGATTTCACCACGTAGTATTGATATATTACCTATGTAATAAACATCAGTCACAAATTTCTCATTAAATTACTATTATATATTATATTTTTATTTGTCATTATTAAGTATACATTATCAATTATTTATAAATACTTAATATTACCCACTATTCTTATTTTTTTTTATTGTGTGTCATAAAGAATGAACAATTTGAATAGTGTGTCGCCATAATACAAAGGTTTAGAAACACAGGTTACAATCAACATTTGTTTTATCATTTCTCAACAAACTTGTAATCGATTAAAAAAACGTTTGTCATCTTGATGAAATTATTGTTATATTGAATAATATGATTTTGTTAAAATAACAAAAATTGTTTTAAAATGAATAGTGATTTTCTTGTATACAATAAAATAATTTATTGATTTAAATATAACAATTTATTAGGTACCTGTATAAAATTATTATCAGTATAATAACCAAAATAAATATTTTTCATTATTTACTAACAACAATAAATATACTTGTGTTTTAATGATATAAATAAATAAATACAAAATACAAATATATAAAATAATATATAAATGATTATAAATCTTATTTATTTTAATTTTATTAATATCATAATAACAATACATAATAAGACTACTGAAAAGGTGGGATATAAATCCTATATAATATAATACATATCAATATACTATATTTATAACTGTGTTAATAATTTTCCAATAGAGAGATATGTAATAGAAACATAATTTTATACTTATAACATATAACATATTTTCATATGTACCTAATAAACTCGTTATTGTCTATCGACGCAGTGATGAACTTAGTACCTGTTAATTATATCAACGCTTCGCAGCCTGCCATGACCTGCAGGATGAACACCTAAAAGCCTCAAATCATCCAACTTTGATCAGCTATAACAATGATTAACATTACTACAATGATTAAATGAAAAATAATGATTTTAACGTTAAAATTCATAAAAAAGCCCTACTACCTATTTTATGATGTTTTAAATATAGGTTACCATTTGAAAATCAAAATTTGATAGTGGTTTTACTAATAAATAAAAGGGTTAAAAAAATAAAAATTTTATTAAGTATGAGAAAAGTATGATACAAAATATTAAAAAAAAAATTAAAAAAAGTCAATACTTGAAGAAATAATGAGTGTATAATGATAAAAGAATCACCACGTAGGTTAGAAAATTTTATAAAGGATTTCTTGTGTTAAATTTTAAAATCTTAAATACAAAAAGAATTTCAATTTCAAAATAATATGAACATTTTTGATATTTTGTAAATTTGATCGAAATAAATATTAAACTCTTTTTAAAATAATTTACTATTTAGTGACTATGAATTTTCAATATTTTTTAATTGAGAAATAAACAACTTATTAGAAACCGTCAAACCGTGTAAGTATAACATTTTTGATCATTTTTACTTATTCAAATTTTTTTTAAATAAAAGTATTTAAAAATTGAAAATTTCAACTGTTTATTAATAGTTCAGATGTTTGAATTAGTAAACAAGTTTACTTTGCATTGGTCGGAGCACTTTTCCAATTTCAGCAAAGTTCTGACGAGAATAAACATGTTAAATTTTTGTACATTTTATGATTCTTTGTATTAATTATACTGAAAAATATTTATAATATTAAATATATGCACACAATACGCAGCTGGCACATACAACTTTGTACGAGGAAGTGGTAAAGAAAGTAAGATATATCCTCTTTCCAGCACTTGCACTTAAGTACTTTACACCATTTGTCCTACTCCTTACGGCAAAAAAACACACATTACGCTGAGCTAGATTGCGAAAACATCTTAAACTTTAATAATTTTATATTAAATTAAGATATTGTGACAATAGTACTAATGAAGTATGCTACCTACTGTAGTTATTTTTATTTTATTGCGGGAAAATACAATTAAGTAATTAAAGATAGGTAAATAACATTATAACATTTGTACAAAGTTATAGCTAAATATACCTATTATAATTACTAATATCCATTGACCCACGATAACTTACTTTTAGATATATTATTTTAGTCTATGTTGTGTTCGCGTATATGTGTTTTATCGTTGCGAGTTTTACTTTGTATTTTTTCATTAAAATAATATAATGAATGCATTAAATAAATCAATGCGCTATTTGTACCTACGGGCATTTAATAACTATAATTAGCCATTACAAAAGGTTATTGTATACGGTTGTTATATTATAGGAATTAGTGTTAATTATCTTCAAGAGGGAGAATGGCTGCCAGAATTTGGTATACCTACTTGGTATAAACTATAATTATATATAATATTGTTCCAATTCAAAATTAAAAGATGATGTTTTTTGTTAAGGTACGTTGAAAGAATATTAAAAAAATAATTGTAAAAGTAATTCGAATGTTGAAAAACTACTTAGTTAGGACAGTTAGGCTCTTACGGTGTCAAAAAAAGGTTGCTAAACTTATCACTCTCTAAGAAAAAAAATCCATTTTTTACATTTTACGATAAGAATGGTAAAAGTAACAAAGATAAATCGATTTTTATTAAGTGAATACTAGTTTCAATTATCGAAAAATTTACATTAAAACATAAAAAAATAGGTGATCTAGGGCAAATTGCTTAAATCAACGAGTCGAGTTACTATTTAGTATTTCCAAGTAATTTTCTTCATAATTTAAACGATTTTTATAAATTTGAAAATTAAATGTATATAAACAATTGTGCCTATGTTTTTAATTATTTTATATAGATAAAAGAAAACTTATGAAGGATCTTGTATTAAATTTTCAAGAATTTTGACCTATCGAATATTTTTTTATTGACACTTTAGAAATAAATTTTAAAAAAATCGAAAATTTCATAATAAATTAAATTGTCTATAAATAATAAAATAACAAAAATATTTAAAAAAATTAAAAATTATATTATATAGGTAATACATTATACATAGAAAATTATCATATAAGTTATAAATGTTACAATGCATTTGGTGAAAATTCCAAGTTTCTACGGTTATTCGTTTTTTAGGGACACAAAAGAACATTTATTTTGACCTTACTAATGTAGGTGATACTATAATATACTAGACCCTATGGCCTATTTTCTCCCCAAAACCACCGTTAAAAATGAAAGTCGAATCAAGTTTTCGACTACTTATATTTTATACAGACACAAAAAAAAACACATGACCTATTAATTGTGTGTCTGATCTCATGGTATCAAATCAATAATAAAACATTATGATAGATACGATATTATGTATATTACGGAAGACAACAATGGTAACCATAAGACCGCAATAATAATACTAAAATAGGATTTGCACACAATTTTATGCATCACCGTGAATTAGTTCCTGTTAACAATGTTTATTGATTGATTCAACATTTTCAGAAGATGGCAGGTGCAACACTAGTATTGTTAGATTGATACAAAAATCTTGTTGGCTCTATTATATTAACAAGATGTCAAGATTATTGTCAATCTAACAAACTTAGTTTTTTTTTATCAAATATGAGTGTGATTTTATTTTCGGTGTATAAGTTTGGATAACTATGTACTTAATACTGTATTATTATATTTAATTATCAGTTATATAGGTATACTACAAGCCTAATGAAATATTTTATTTTATTTGATTTAATTATTTACACTTTTACAGTATAACTAATATTAAAATGCTAGTGTTTCAACTGCTTCAAAGTTCAAAACGATGTTTTCTAAATCATTACATATTTTTGTAATTCATGAAATACTCAAAATAATTACCTTATAAAAATTTAGCTAGTTGACCTGTATGATTATTGATTTCTTGGTATTAACAGCAGGCTCTGCCCTCTGCGAGGCGGGCAGGACTCTTTTCACCCAAAAATGACCTTTTGCTTTTCGTCCAAATATTTTAAAACTACTCTACCTGTTTCTTTAAAATTTCTTTTTGCATATTTTACAATCTTTTACTGCATATAAATCCTAGCTCTAATTATAATCATATTTATTTATGAATATTGTTGTTATTAATAGTGTACTATAATATATTTGATGTAAAATGTATACACTATTGTCTATTAAATAAAATAGTAGCAGTTAATAATAATAATAATAATAATATGTAGTTGGTTTTAAATATTTTAAACTATTTATTTTTGCTTATTTTAAGATTTGTAGTGTAAATTTAAGATGAGCTCTGATTAATACATATGTAGTTATATATTGTAATTTGTAAGTATAATTTAAGTTATAGGTATAACGTATATTTACTTTCAACTACTGAGGGTTTTTTTACGAAACAAGTCTTGAATTTTTTTACATTTGTTAATAACACAGTTCTTTTTTGTGTTTTAATAAAGTTTGCTTATAATTTTGACAACCAATCAACTTTTTTAACCGGTCATTATTAAAATAATATATATTATAATTTATAAGTATAAAACAAATAATTTAATAAATAAATACCTAATCAATACTCAACACTCAACACTCATCAGCACCAAATAGTAAAAGAAATAATACCTAATCACATTGGCATCATTGACAAATACTGCGGCTTCAAAGTTTGAAGTCCAAACGCTTGAGTTTGTTGACTAATAAAGTAATAAAGTAATAACTAATAAGTAATACTGTATTTCGTGAAAGAGCACGTCGCACGGGATAACAAAATATCACGTATTGCTCTTATTATTATAAATAATAATTTATGTCCATTGACATAACCTCAACAAATTTGAGGAGTGTTATCTAATAGTGTTATTAGGTATATTCGCTGTAGTTTATAGTTATAGTCTATATTGTTATATTATAAATACGAGTACATTGGTTGTTTAAATTTCAAACAGCATATAATACTAAATTATATTATATAATACTTGAACTACTCGATTTTCGAATACCCAATAATACTAGGTTACAGTATTCTTTTTATCCCTCTAACAATAAGTCTATAACTTCGTCAGAAATGCCTCACTACCAAGATTAATGCGAACTTACCATAGTAGGTACTCCTAGTACGGACTACGGAGGCTCAACATTTTTGTTAGCTTATTGTTTCTATTTATTACTATGTTATTACTTGTTTCTATTTATCTTATTCTAGACCTTTATTTTATTTAAGTTATTAATATGTAAAAAAAAAACTGTTTATATACCTTGTAACACACTCTATGAATAACTTTATAAAAGCCGACTGGCGTTAATTCTAATAAATATAAATAAATAAATATAAATACTGTTATTAAAATAATTTTAATAATTGTTATTTTCGACCACAAAATTTTGGCGCCCGGGTCAGTTGTATAGCCAGCCCCCCCTAATGCGGACTTGATAGACAGTGAATTATTGAAATTATACTTAAGTAGCGGATTAAGCAATTAATGATAAATTATCCTAGAAATTGAAATCAGTATGTTTTGTTTTCTACTTACAAGTTTGTACCCTAGTGGAATTGTATAATTTGGATTGCTTATTCTTTGTAGTCTATATTGTACAGCCTTTCATTGCTCTTGTTATTTGGGAAAAGAACAATTATCATAATTGATTTAATCCAACATATCATTAATAATCAGTTTCTGGTGCTGGTTTTAGATTTCATCACGCGTATCCTGTTAAAAGAGATAGTTATAATTTTAATATTAAAAGTTTTAATTTAAAAGTACTCCCGTCAAGCAATTAAGTACCTACTATTATTTTTTTATTTTTACTAAAAGAAAAGAATTACTATATATCTACAGTATTCTAAATTTAAATGTATTATTATTTTTTTGTTAAAATAATAATTATAAGAAAGTAGGTACACCATGCTAAAACCGTAGACAAATAATTTTTTTTCCCTAAATAATATTAATACAATTTTATGCGCTAATATTTATGTCGGTTGGCCGGCCATAATTATTGGCCGGTGCATACTACTTGCGTCCGAGATTATTATTAGTAGGTGAGTACCTACTGAGTTGTATCCCATCAAAAAAGGTTCAAAAAGCGTCATAGCTTATTTGCGTCCAACGTCTTTTTACACAACCTAGTTGCGTCCCAGTTTTTAATAGCATAAATTAAATATTACAGACTATTATAAATCAGAATATAGGTATATATTAATTACATATATGATTCCACTATAGGTATACATACATTTGAATATATTGCATTACGTTACTATATCAAATTTAAATAAATACGATTATACAAATTATTTACATATCATTTAAATAAACATATTAAAAATAATAATATAGGTAGGTATATAATTACTTTTCATTAATAAAATCGTCAAAATTAACTACAAAATAAAAAGAGTTAACTAAAAAATGTATAGTATGAAAATTATTGAAATATAAAAATCATTTATTACTTAATTAAAATAATGTCGGCTGAAATTTTAGTGAAATTTTTTTTAAATATATAAGAGCGGAATTTGTTTTTTCTCTAAATTTTTTATTTTTTTAATTTAAATAGTCAATTTTTTGGTAACCCGGAAATTGTTTGGTGACAACCGGACATCGCCATGGTGTGTATTCAATTTTATCACACTTACACTAACATTCTATAATATTATCTCTTGTATAATTGTATAAAGTGTGCAAATGATGCTGAAAATATTATTATGTTATTTATCTTGGACGCAACTTGGTTATGACTATTATAGCAGGTAAGAAGAATAATATAGTCGAGTTGCGTCCACAAAACGGGACGCAAGTTACCTTTTGAATTTACTACCTAAAAAATATACATTTTTTGGGGACGCAAGTAGTATGCAGCCTTATTGGCATACAATAAGCCAGTCGTCAACTACACTAAATTGTATTTTTTATTACAGGCGTAGTTAGTTAAAACCAATTTTATTCCTAGCAAAATATAGTTAGGTATAAAAACACTAAAATTAACCGTCATTGACTCTTATATTTTTTATACGATTTAAAAATGGTTATAATTACTCAGACACTTAGTTAATATTAAGTTATATTACAATATATTAATATATTATATAGTTTGTTTAAATTAGATTGTAAATATGCGTGTGGTCGAGAGTGATACCAATAGTGATTCTGCAAGTCTTAGGAATTTTGAATAAAGGTTTTAAATTTATTGGATCATTTATTGGTCAGTCATAATATTATGCTGAACAGTAATGTTATCACCATAATGAAGACAATATGTACGTCTCTTTTTTAAACTATTTTTTTCAACTATGTGTATGGTGTAAAATTATAAAACTACAGAGTTTTGGTTTTAAAATGTTAATTTCTACCCGAATAATCTAATATATTATAAATATACCACAGAGCGTTTATTATAGTTTATTACGTATATAGAACGGGATATGTCACGATAGATTATTTATAATAATTTAATTTATTTGTTTTTGATATACCTGTTATGTTAATAATCAAATTGAAGAATATGAGAGCACAGCATCATATGCGTGTGTATTATATTATGTATTATTTATTAAATACTATTATACGAATAGTGATATGCGAATATCAATATATGTAGGTACTGTACAAAATTGTATAAAAGAGCGAACCACCCTCGTACTTGCAGTAAGTGATCGGTTACGAAGATAGGTCGGGGGGACATGGTTTTCATCTGTAGGTAGTCGTCAAATTAATACATCA
Organism: Schizaphis graminum; assembly: GCA_020882235.1. NCBI lineage: Eukaryota > Metazoa > Arthropoda > Insecta > Hemiptera > Aphididae > Schizaphis > Schizaphis graminum. The sequence continues at coordinate 86,041,912 of CM037033.1, read as the reverse complement.
CGCGCCACGTGCGACGTTGCCAAAATCATCCCGATCAGTCGGTTCGAGGGTCACTATTGATGGGCGGACAGGAGAGGTGGTCTTGAAACCCTCGTTGGTGCGGACCGGCCAACAATATATAATAACAACGCGTATATTCTTAATCGTTTCACTGCCACCCCATCTAACGTCGTTTATGTAGACATACAGCTGCAGTTGTTCAGATTATTGTGTTCAAAACAATTTTTTTTAGTTACATCATTTGAATTCCGTGTGCGAATACGTGTCGCATGTACGCACGTAGATCCAAATCCTCGGTTTTATAAATAAATATGTACGTGCCACCAAAAAATACCTGTTAGATAATCTGCAGGTGGTGTGCGTTGATTTCGTGGAATGCATTATTGTTGGAAATCAAAGTGGGGTTCGGGTCGCGTAGGTAGTACAAAAAAATGTTGTCAGTGGAGAACACATTTCTCTTTTTATTTATTCTTATTGGTCATGGGTCTTTTATTGTTATTTATTTCTTTCTCGGAATCGTCTTCGAGGCCCTCTATAACAAACAAAATTGTAAAATAAACTTCAACCATGTAGTCTGATAGAATTATTTTTTTTCTTAACCCATAATATTCATTATACAGAATATCGAGCCATGTGTGTCTCACTGTTTTCGATGAACGCAAAACCGTCCTGTTTTATAAAAAGGGGATGCGTGATATTGCATTCTATCAAAAATATACAGAATAAAACATTACACTATTAACACTTGTGTCCATTTATTCTCTACCACTGTAAATATTATTGCGTATTCATGGGTTGGTTTTTATGTTTTTAACGAAATTCTCTAATTAATAGGAAGATTATGAAGTGACGATCTACTGAGGCATTATAGGAATAATATTTTCATTTTTGCAAGAACACTGTTCTCTTAAAACGTGTTTTGTTATCTTGTGCCTGATATTGTGCGCAATAAATCATATAAAAAAGTGGCATTAAAATATTATTTATACTAATCTGAAATTTTACTACGATATCATATTATTTTATATGTTATGTTTAAATACATGCTATATCTAAATATTTTTATTTGATTATTTAAATCTATAACATTATAAAATATAAGTAATATTTATATTTAACTTACATTAAAAAGATAATAGGTAATTACTTTGTTTGAGTAAAGTTTATGTCGAGTGTGTGAGTGTGTCTATTATAATAATAATTATTAATTAATTAAATATTTGGTAATTAATTAAATAATTATATACCTATATATATCTATAATAATTCCCCAACAATGTTATACTAGGATTGATTCATTTTTGATTTAATCAGTATTTTTATAATATAAATAATAATAATATTTTAGTCTGACTGTCCCATCGAGGATAGATGAGTTCGATTCGGTCTCGCGAGCGTTTTATCCCCCTTCACTAACAAATACAACACCCATATATATATATAGATATATAGGTATATATATATATATACATAATACACTCAGGCGCGCTGTATACCTTTTCTGTGCCGGTCCCAAATGACGGAGAAAAGGTACTTGGCAACGCGTTCTCCCCTATTTTATTATATAGGGTGATTCTTTCGTGACTTGCCACGTTATCGATTCCTAATTTGCCAAATCCCAATTCGCCAACACCCCAGTTCACCGACAAGTTATATTTACATGTTCCCAATTTGCCGACTTATTAAAAAATAAAAGTAAATACAAATTTGTCACATATAAATGGTTATTAATACATTAACAGAAGATATATTATACAAAAATAAAATTAGGTTATGATATATTATTATGTACAGAGCTAAGGCACATATTCTTCGAACAGTTTTTTTTTAATTTATCATTGTGTATTTGTGTGTATAATCGTGCACTAATCCAACTTATTGTACTTGACGCCATATACATTGCCCAAAATGAAAGAGGCGTCATTTTATTTCTGTGTTATATCCAAATATATCTCTATTGGCAACAATTATTCCTATTTCAAAATCAATTTGAAATGTTTTTGGTTTAAAAGCCAAATCATTTCTCAAGACAGCTTCTTTAATTATATTTAACATTCTCTTATAATTACTATTGCTTTTATTCGGTAAAAGAGCATAAACCTAAATATAAATAATAAAATAAATATATGAATGTAATATATAATAATGTATAAAAATATAAATAATATATAATAAGCATATATTTTTATAACAAGTTAATATATATATATTAAGTTTTGAAATGATAACATACCATAACCATTGGTACTATAACACCCATTACAAAACAGTGTAATGTGTATATTTGCATAAATAATTTTGGGGGCGGATTTAAATGTACTGTCGGCGAATCGAGAAAATTAAAAGTTAATTAATAATTTGTCGGCAAACTGAGTTGTCGGCGAATTGGGATTCGACAAAGTGAGTATGAACCGATTATTTTATCATTAAACACTCATTTTTCGACAATTATTTTTTTATTCAAAATATTTTGTGTCATGATTTTCTCAAACTGCATGTAAGAAATTTTTATTTTTTTTTCATCCTTTTCTTTAATAGTGAACAAAAACTTTTTATTCTCAAATGGCAAACTGTAATGAGTTAAAAATATGGTATATAATTATTATTAAGAGATAATATTTTAAATGTTATTTATTTTTAATGTTTGTCGTTAACTCATCATCTAAGATAAATTTGGAGATTGCGGCGTTGCTCATCATCAGTATTTTATTTACTATAAATAGCCCATATTTGCACAACTGCAATGATTGTGATTATTTCTAAGTCTAAGGGTAATTTAATTAATTGTAATTTAATCTTATAGTTGATTAATCTAGTTCACAATAATATGTCTTTGCTTAGTCTATGTTTGTGCAGCTGCACTGATATTTTATGAAAATTTAAATAATGATATAATGTATATATCATTACAGTATCTTATTTATTAAATAGCCTATATTTGTACAGCTGCAATGATTGTAATTATTTCAAGTCTAAAGATAATTTAATTAATTGTAATTTAATCTTATAGTTGATTAATCTAGTTCACAATAATATGTATTTGCTTAGTCTATGTTTGTGCAGCTGCACTGATATCTTATGAAAATTTAAATAATGATATATAATAATGTATATATCATTATAAAACTATATTAAAATTTGGGGAGTTTTGTATGTTTTGTTCCCAAATAACTCTTAGAATTATGTCTTAGATGTATTAATATTTAATATGAAACAATAGTTAAATTTAATTCGTTTTTAAATATTGATTTTTTTAATCAAATTTTCAGAGAAATTGAAAACGTGTATTACTCACATTAACCATTTGATGGAATAGGCCACTATTGCGCTCAACCCCTCATTTAAAATATATTTAATTAAAACGACTATTTTTTTTTTATGAATTTCAACATTAAATTAATTATTATTTTTCATTAATGGTATTGCGTGATATAGCTTTTCAAAGGTGGGCGGTTTTCAGTTTTTATAATATTTCTTGTTTCTGAAAACTAGTAGTAGGTATGTGTAATAAATAATAAGAGATGCATATGAAAATATGTAATAAACTCTTTATCGACTATCGACGCAATGATGACCAACTTAACCTAACCTAACTTTGTAACTGTAGCTACATACGTAGCCAACGCTTCACAGCCGTAATAACCTGTAGGACGAATACCTAAAAAACTCAAATCACCCAACTTTGAGCAGCTATAACTTACTAACGGTTAAATGAAAAATAATAATTTTAACCAGTTTAACGTTAAAATTCATAAAAAAAATAACCCTACTATTTTATAACATTTTAAATATAGGTTGTCATTTGAAAATAAAGTCAATAGTGGTTTCACTTGTAAATAAAAGAGTGAAAAAAATAAATTGATAAATGTCAAAACTGAAAAAATAATTTAAAAAAGTCAAAACTGAAAAAAATAATTGAAAAGTGTCAAAACTGAAATAATGAGTGTTTAATGATAAAAGAATCACCATGTATACTTTATTATAATATGAGGGAATAGCCATTCGATCATTTCCTCTACCTGATCCTAAGGTGCAGCAACGATGACGCTGTTGATTCCATCGTCATCCCTCATAACTAGAGCCCGGATTTATACGCAAATGCATATTCTTCTACAGTTCACCTTGAATAATTTTGATTATATAAATGTCGACGTTTCATAATGTGTAGATTCTATGGTTAGTTTTTTTTTGCATATTTTTGCATATTTGAACGAAAATGCATATTTATTGCATATTTCTTTAATTCTTTATAGTTGCATATTCTACAATTCGTAGATTATACGTCTGTAAAAATATCTACTGTAGATTGTAAGTAATCCATTATAATGTACATCGATAAGTTATCGAACAATATAAAACAATTTTTGAATTTTATAAAAATAATACTATTAGTTATTCTGAATTTTAAAATAATAATTTTATATAATACTTTATTTAATTCATTAATAATATTTTTATATACTTACACAATGTAAGTGTTTACATTGTGTGTACATGTATGTGTTTTTTAAAATAAATTTTAGCAAATTTTTATGTATAATAAATTTAGATTGTGTAAATTTTTTACTCAAAACCTTATAGTTTGTTAATTTGTAAAAAAAATTATTTCGCGTATTTTTTGCATATTTATGAAACTGTATATTTTATAGATTTTTGTCGCATATAAATCCGGGCCCTACTCATAATATATATTGCCGACTCAACCTCAAGTTTTGTACTGGCATATAGGTACAAGCGAGGTGGTGCTGCAAAGTGGACAATGAATGTGCATTTATATAATAATGCAGCAAAATTAGTAAAATTGATAAAAATTAGAATTTAATAAAATAGAAAAATTACCTAGTATTACAGTTCACAAAAAGTTTAAGGAGCAGATTTAGCCTAGTGAGATAAATCGCACCGTATCGAGCGTTGTACCTATTCAAATATTTTAAATCTTCTCTCACCAGGGTAAGCCACCATACGGCATACGGGAAAAATACAGGAGAGGTACGCGCCAGTGGCTCCGATATGGTAGCAGTCATGACAAAATATACAGCTGGTATGTCAGCAATATTCCGGTTTTTGAAGGGAATCGCGCATCCACCCTCCGCCCATCATTGTACCGTGGGGTAAGTATTTCTCCGTTTCTCATTGGTCCGCCGTCGCCACAAACGCTATAGCCGCCGCCGCCGCCGATGACTCCACCACCACTCCACCGCCGATCTAGTCGGAGAAATGTTACGTTACGGACCTGTGTATCACGAGTTGCTGACATACCTGTATATTTTGTATTTTTGTCATGGTAGCAGTCATTCCAGTGGTACATTCCGTGAAGGTACATCGGCTCTATTATCCACACTCGTTTCAAATTTTCAATAGACATCGTTCCTCTTTCAGCCACGCTCGAGTCTTTGATTCTATTAGAATTGGTAACATTCATTATTATTAAGAAGCATGTTTCGATAAAATTTGTAGAGTATAATACTATTTCCAATTATTCATCCGAATTTGCTTGATTTTGTTTAGGACCGCTGTCGTCTCCAGGGAACGTTTTTGCATCAGGATTATTAGCATATTATATCTACGATATTCACCACACTCGCTTTCAATATTAACATCATTCCTTTTTTGGTCACGCTCAAGTCTTTGATTCCATAGGAATTGGTAATTTTAATTATTATTTAATACTTACCTATACTGTTTAGGTATATTATTACTATTTAAGTTAATCATTAACGGTAGGTACCTATATAATATATTGTAAAATATAAACAATACTCATCTATAAATAATTATCAAAATATCTAATATAACCTTAATTTATTCATATAATATGGATGGAGCCACAGCGTATTATTTTGTTTCCGATATTAGCGACGAGTCACCGAATTAGGTGATCGATGTGCGCATGCGCGATGAAACTCCTTCTATAATTATCTGTGGATAAATATGCAATAAGTTGCGTTACGCATGAGCATAATATTAAACACTAATTCAGTAACTCGTCGTTTTTCTCGCATTTTTTTGTGTTGATAAAAGAATATGACCAATAGCTTTATCTATTTATTCTATTTATCTATAATGAGTTTTGATAGCTGATAAGGTCCATAAAATATATCGGTCATGTTTAACCTTAGATAAATATTATATTTATATTTCAGTATTATGAAATGTTTATCTGATAATTAATAATACTTATAAGTTATACGTATTACTTTTTTATCGTCTAAAATCATAATATTATGTATCATAGATAATATATTTCTACGAAATTGGTTATAATAGTATTTAAAAAATAGTTTCACATAATGTAGGATAACTAAGGATGGACAAGATGACACTTTTTGGGTAACTCGGTAAGTTGGACATTCTTTGAAACTTTTTATTAAGTTAATAACGCTATCATATTTTATTTTTTACCAATCCAAAACTAAATTATAGACTATACTACTATACTGTTTATACTTTATACAGTATTTGTATATAGTCATATTGCTATCGGAAGAGGTATCAACATTTTTACTAGTTGAATTTAATGTTACATTGCTTGCTTATTTGTGATTATTCATTAACATATATATAAGTATGTTACTTCTTTAATATAATTTTTCTTATCTGGATCTGCTCATTGATGTTTAAATGTGGGGATTAAACAATCTGGCAATAAATATAATTGAAATTTGGTGTATCTCTGGAATTCAAACTATAAAAATATAATTTAAAATAGCAATTTATAAAATAATAATTAATGATATACTTAAAGTACATTTTTTTTTGAATTAGATCACATATTTTAAAGTCTTGGATAGATTTAAATATTTCATATTTATAATTTAAATTATCTTTTATTTAAACCTTTTTTTAATGCATCAATAAGCAGAGTACAATAAGATAAATTATTAACAGACAAGAATCCTAATGTTTAGTATCATTCAATTGATCAATTGTTTTGAAATATCCAATAATATTATTTGTAACAATTTACTAGATACATTGATTTTATATAATAAATCATACCAAATGAATAATGAAAATAAAACCTTCAGGTTTTTAATTTCAAAGCTACACCTTTAGCTTTAGCAAGGCTAATGCCTATATTACTAATAATATGCGTCGTAATTGTCGTATATACTGTACATTTTTACATGATATGTACCAGTGTACAATAGTATAATGTTAAAAATAAATATTAAAATATTATAAATTTGAGTTTTTTGGTACCTATATATTTTAAAAAATGATGTCAAAACATGCTGCGTCTTTAAAAAGTATTCTTAATACTGCCATAAACTTATGCCTATATTGTCTACATCAACTATACCTTAAGCCAGTCCTACAAACATAAATATATGTCTAATATAAAATAACACTATTACTGTAATTAAAAAAGTATGTTAATAAATATCAACTGACTCAAATGGCATATTTTTAATTGTTATGATATATTTAATAATTTAATATTAACCTATATGTTGTGTAAGTACTTTGTTCAAAATGTAAAAAGTCTAGAAAAATAACAATTAATATACTTGAAAGCATTTATAAAATTTGAAGTGTTGTTTATACTAACAATAATAATTGTATACTTTTGTATATTAAATTCATTAAGCACCTTATTAATGCATTCAGTAATGTTGTCATTTAAATCATGCGCCTGCATGCAAGTACTTTAGAATTGCGGTCCAGTGTGGTAGACTCAATCCAATACACATTAAAACCATTACACGATCTATGATTAATAAATAAATAAAAACAATACAATTAAAATCATTACATTTTTATATCATAAGTACCTCAATAATATAATTCAATTCATAATTAAACATACCTATGGAATATACTCTAACATACTGTAGTTACACAAAAATAATAAATATTTTCAAAATTATCTTTCATTTGTATTTTGTTTTATTATTTGGGACTACATATTATGCATTAAGGTCTTACTCGAGACTAGAATTTAGTTTGATATTATTTAACAAAACTTAACAAAAGCTGGATGTTTAATTAGAATTAAGAATACGAGATATAAAGTATGAGCTTTAAATTAGCCTTGTTAAATTAAGCTTGACTTAAATTTTTTAAACAAACTTCTTCAACTTTACAAAGTTTCAACTGTTTTTTTGATTATTGAACTGGTACATCGTTATTTTTTTGGGTATAAATATAAATGTATTTTAATGATTGTATTATATAAGCTGAAATATATTAATTTGTTATTTATTAATAATAATATTAATAATTAAATATATACTTATTAATTTAATCTATCAGACTTTTATAAATATCCTGTTAGAATATTTCATTTGAGTTTTAATTTTAGCTCTACATTGATTTACATTTTTTTTTCTTACCTTATTTCTAGAAAGATATTTAAATATTGACAAGTGCAAATACTAAATTAAAAGCTAAATTGCATTTGTAATAACAATACTTAAATGAAAAGGAAAAAATTTAGTTTACAAATTGCAATACCTTATTGTTATAAACTCAAATACATTTGTTTAATTTAAGTACATACAAATAATTATTTAATAATTAAATATTTTTTTAATTTATGATAACCTAATAGACACTATTGTACAATTTAATAACTTGTTGTTTATTGAGAAAAGCCACTATTTTTTTTTAAAAAACATTTTTAATTTGTAATGTATAGTCTTACCTATCTCCCAAAAAAATATTTTAAATGCCCCTTCAGGCCCTTCAATATCCAAAAACTATTGATGGAGCTAATTGGAACATTTTTGCTTGATTAGAAACATTTTATTTTATTTAGGTAAAATCAAATGGTAGTAAAAATAGATTTTCTAAGATCTGTTGGATATTTCAGTATTTATTGTTTTCAATACATCATTCATTAATACAAAAATAACTAGTATATTTTTACATTAGTATATACTATTATAGCCACATTGAACCAATTTCTTCATGATATATAGGTTCATCGTACATACTGGTTCTTTGAATACATTTTTTCAAACACTTTACTTTTAAATAATCTAAAAATAATCATGTGGCCATAAATAAGTTCCAAAAATAAAAATTTAATCATATTTAAAGTTATATGAAGTCAATATTGAAACAGTTATAGGTACAAAATATCAATATAACTTAATTTTTCTCAATTCAATTTTAAATAAATGCAGTCATGTTTTTCAATTTTTTGTGATACTGATTTGTATTACATAGTAGCTACTCAGAAATTAGTTGCAAAATCGTAAATAAATAAAATGTGTCTAATATTATTAAATTACGTGTGTATAATATGTTAGAATAACTTAAAAAAAATATTGGAAAATATCATAATTATCTCAAAAACAACAGATTAAAATAAATACAAATTTAGATTTTGTTCTTATGTAAATATAAAAAAACACATTTTCAGCTTACTTTGTAACTTGTAACTATATTTTTACTAAAAAAAATATGAAAATACTGGTGAATTTGCTTCCTGATTGAACCTTTCACTTATAAATGCAGTAGTATATTTAGGAATACATAGTTATAAAAATACAAAAATATCAGATTATTTATATACGTTTGAATTTATGCACAATTTATTTTTTTATAACCATTGCTAAATAAAATTAACATAGACATAATTTTATACGAAGTATTAAGATTTAAGCACTAAGACAAAAATTGACTTATATTACAGCATTGGTGTGTGGTCAAGGCAAGCAAGGTAAAACGCCACTGCCTGTCAAAAGAGGAATAAACGAAAATTTATTTAATATTTAATATAGCATACTAATTCATTGTCGGTATTTGATAATACTTTATACACTTGAACAATTGATAAACAAAAATATCATTTTTATTAATCTGTAGATTATTATTTATTATAATTATATTAAGTTTAATTTATCTTTATTTTAAATAAAGATGTTATTTTTTTTTTTTGTGTTATTAATCTTTAATTTTAACCTAGGTTTTGTGGAGTTTCTCATTTCCTTTAATTTAGATTTTGAATAACCAAAGAATATTTCACTTATTTACAGTCTACAAGAGAAGATCTACAACCATCAAATTCAGAATTTAATTGTGAGATGGATTCTTCAAATTTAGATGATAAACCCGTGAAGTTTAGTTTTAAGAAGGACGGTATATTTACGTTCAAACGCTATGGATCTTATGGAGCTTCAGAACAGTAATTTCTTTAAACTTATATATTGCACGTAGTAAAAATAATTCACATTATTATGCAGGGTTGCACTTAAAAAAATATTATTTTAAGAATTTACTATAAATTAATGAACCATTTCATTACCATGACTAAATAATGATTAAGGAACACTTTTGATTTACTAAATGTTTAGTGACTGTTTATGTAATCCGAAATAGTTTCTGTTAAGAGGATGTTGTATTTTCATATGTTTCTGTCTTATGGATATTATATAAAATTTGACATTCAGAATTATTATTATTTTTTAATGTATTTGTGTTATGTGAATTTATGTACAAATTACCAAATTAGAAGGTAATTTAAAATTTAAAAAAATTTACAATTTTAAAATGCACATAAATCTTGTTTTAAAATTATAATATCATAAAGCACTTGCTCTAAATCCTAAACAATATTTTTACCTTTAAACTTGATATTAGGTCAAATTACTCTAATATTCAGAAAATGTTTTTTAAATAACAGAGTAAAATGAATTAAATTTAAAGTAAAGTTCATTATATTATGAGTTAGACAAAGAAAACACACGCGAGTACTATGTTCTCTGTTGGATATATTCAGTATCTTAGATTTTAAAGCAATAATTATATTATGTATGAATTAAGACATACAAATATATAATATTCCTCGGTAATCCCTAAGTATTATTAACATTTTTAACTATTTTTGAATCACTCAAGTGCATGACAATTTTTTTTTTTTATTTAGAAACACCTATAGCTTTTATCATTTGCTCATCTGTAATAATATAAACTGGGTCATTGAACTTTTTAAACTTGTTATTTTTTGTGTATATTTTAAATGTAATACAAATATATATTTTTTTAAATAGTATGCTAAAATTTTATTTTTTCGTTAATCAATCTATATCATATATATATATATATATATAATATATATTATATATATTTAATCAGTCCAATAACATATAAACTTTAAGGTTTTTATAGCCTTGCCTAAAATGTATAATAGAAATCATACAAATATTTTATCAAGTCTATGTTAAGGATATTAATTTTTGATACATTTGTAAAAATTCATTAAGTGTTTTAATCTAATTTATCATGAACAATGTGAAATACTTGTGTATTAATTAAAAATAAATTTAAGTCCAGACCAACTCAGATGATAAATAAATTATTCAAATTAATTCAAACTTTACACATAGTTTAAATATTTATAATTTTGTAGGTTTTGAATTGAATATTCAGTCCACGCATAAATAAACTTATAACAATTATTATTGAATTATGTACCATATTATATTAATTGAATGTCATTTTTCTCTTGAAATAATTAGATTGGATTAATTTTAACCTTGAATGGATATTTAGTGTTTCCTAATATATTGAATTTATTACCGCAAAATGTATGTTTATAATTTAATTATCAATACATTATCTTTAATTTTATTGCACAGGGTTTTATTATCAGTTCGTCTTGGAAATATTCTTATCGAATTTAAATCACGCAAGTTGTCCAATACAATTCGAGAGATCTTGAGTTCGGCTGTAGAAAAGGTTAGTGTTATAGTATTTGTACAACTGTACAATGTACATTGTACATACATTATCTATTTATGCTAAAGAATAAATTGTAAGTAGGAATTTAAATTACCTATGTTATATGTTTTTAGGTACCTAGTTTTTATTTGAAAACATATTATCTTTAAAGCTCTTATCATTCTTGATTTTTTTTTAATAATAATAACCTCTGAACACTCTTGGTTACCGACATTTTTGAAATCCATAAGAAGTAAATGTTTTAAAAGAAAAAATACACTATGTTAAATTTTACTATAATGTTTTAACAATTGACAAATTAGTCAAATAAAATATTAACAAATATTACTGTTAACATTTAAAATATAATGTAATATCAATTCAACACCCAGTTTCCTTTTAAAGAAATAAAAAAGGCGGGCAAGTATCGTGCGGACCATTCTAATAGATGTGTTCAATTCAAATTCATTGTTATATTATTTTTAGTAAATAAATAACTTAAATTCAATTTTCAAGCATCTTGATCCAAAATAATGTTATCAGCATCTAAAAAAAAAAAAAATTAAAAATCCTAAATGTCTATAAAAGTTCAAAAAGAAAATATTCAAAAAATTATTTCATGTTGGAAATTTTAACACAAGTATTTTGTGAAAATTTCAAATCCTTACAGTTGTTTGTTTTTGAATTATACTTTTTGTCAAATACTGGTTTTGCGTTAAAATTCCAGTGATTACTGATTTTTTTTTGAAATAAGCGTCTACTATTATAAGGTGTTTATTACGGGAGGTTTCACTATATTTAAATTAATAATAGTTAGATAAACTTGCTTAATTTATTCACTTTAATTTGATCATAATAAAACTTTATCAATTATTTTTTTAATATACCTTATAAGCATCTATTATACAGACAATGCAGGCAAATATCATATTTTTAAAATCATCTAAACTTCTATTGTGTCAATGATTACTGAATAATAATATTTATTTTATCTTTTTCAGGAGTTTTTATATTTAAGTTATAAATTTATTATTTTTTATTTTTTCTTATAGTCTGTAACTAAAGAAGAATTTGAAATTCTGAAACAAAATTCAAATATTTTGAAATTACCTGGCCATAATATGTAATATATGTATGTATATTTTTTACTCATTAAAGTATCACCATTTATTTTAATCAATTATTATTTAATTCTAGAATAAATAATGTAGACAATTAATGTATTGATTGCGGAACTGAATGTGTATTATTCTATCAAATAACCTATGAACTAATTTAAATTCCAAATGTGGTATTTAATTTATTTTACGCCTATAATATACAACCTAAGTACTTATGACTATAGCCTATAGGCTATATACCTAGTACCTACCCACCCAGCCAATATCGAATAGAAGCCGAAGCCCCTAGAAAACCCCCCACCAGTCACCACACCACGTCAATAGATTTAACTTTTATAAAATAATAAATATGAAATATGTAAATCATAGTTTATGATGTAAATTAATTATGATAAAAGATAATATAAGATAGCTGATATTTACCCCCACTTTTACGCAGATTCCAACCGCATTCACTGGCATGAAGCATTCGTCTTGGTTACACCTAACAAAGCCACCCGACAAAAAGCCACCTGACAAAAGACCACTATCCAGTTTTGCCAATATTGTACAATATTTCATCACAATTATTTAAAACGACAAAAAACCATCAAATTAATTAAATGTTGTTTTGCACGTCGATTTACCTAGTTATAGCTAATCAAAGTTATGTCATATAGGAACAGTGATCACACGTTTTGCGGCACTCGTCGCTACGCTCCTCGGCGCCGTCGCTCCGCTCCGCAAATCGAAAATATCCCTCGACTTGCTATGCAAAACCACCTCAAGTAGGTCACAGGGTAATTACCAATTAGCTATTACCAAGTTGATTTATTAGATATTTAGATATTTCAAACAATTTGTCTACTGTTAAAATTAAAAAAATAGTGTAGTATATTTGTATAATGTATACGAATTAGCGCCAAAATAAATTAAAAAAATTAATTATTAATTATAATTAATTATAATTCCATTAGGTGGCTTTTTGTCGTTAAAATATTGTGAATTACCGTACACACTATTTATGTTGGTATACACCATGATGACTTTATGTCGAATGGCTTTTTGTCGAATTTAGATTTAGAAAACGACATAATACCATTCGACAAATAACCATCGTGGCTTTTTGTCGGGTGGTATTTTGTCGAATGGCTTTATGTCGTGCTTCGCATATTTTCACATGTAATAAACTCGTTATCAACTATCGTTCAATGCAGTAATGATAATGAACTTTGTACTTGTAGGTCGAGTTGGGGCAAGGTTTATAGATTATACAGGTTGCCTCAATCCGAAATTCTGAAAAAGAAGGAGTGGGGAATATTATTTCGTGACGTCATTGTCGTACAGCTATCGTACAGCGCGCGGCGTACATAAACATACTACATTTTACCAAAGTACAGATTACACACAATATTATGAATAAAGTCCCGGATAAAAAAAATCAGTTGCATATTATATAAAAATATGTAAAATATTAAATTATATTAAATTAATTGATCTGCAGATTTATTTTCATAAAAACGTTGACACAAAGTGTTCAATGGGGAACTTCAAATAACAAATTTATTAAAAATGTTTTAAAAAAGTAAATCTTATACAATAATATTATTTAAAAAATATAAAAATTTATTTATTCATTTATAAATGAATTCTTTCTTATATTTTGACGTATTTATTTTGAAAAAATAAGAATATCTGCAGATTTATCTTCATCAAAACGTTGACATAAGGCGTTTAATCGAACTTCATAATAAATTTATTAAAAATTATAAAAAATGTATATCTTATGTAATAATATTATTTAAAGAATAAAAAAATGTGTTCTATCAGTTATAAAAGATCTCTTTCTTATATTTTGACGTATTTGTTTTAAAAAATTAGGAATATCTACAGATTTATCTTCATCAAAACGAACAAAACGTTGATATCAAATGTTCAATCGAACTTCATAATAAATTTATTAAAAATTTTGAATATGTATATGTATTAGCAGCATGACAATGTTCTTGTTCAAAACGTATGGTTTTTTTGGTTCAAATCGGTAATTAATGCATATTGCATTGATGAACTTAAAAAAATTATTCAGGAATAATGAAAAGCGAAGGAAATGATATTTCGTTTCATCGGTAAGTACATATAAAAATATTTTTATCTTGTGAGTGTAGTGAGAAAAGTAAATTTTATAGCGTTCATATAAGATGTATCTACTATCTACCTATATAGTCTATACGTTTTTACAAATTTACAATAATTAAATTTATTAATTAATTAATAAATACTTATAATTTATTGAAGATTTGTATATTTATTATTTTATATTATGTGAATTATATTATTTATATTATTTGAACATATTTAGATATTTATTTAGATTGTGAGTTGTGCTTTTACAATATGTTTTTGATTATATTTATTTCCCGAAATTAATTATAAGTCATTTATTTATTTATTTAGGTATTTTTATAATTATGGAGTATGACGTATTGAACAAATTACTTCAATAAATTTTCATATTCCTATAACATTTCAATATTATTTAGTGTATATTTTGTATTATACTATTATGTAAATTATATTATTATATTATTATATTATATTATTTATATTATTTGAACATATTTAATTTATTACCTTTATATTTGTATTACTTATGTATTTTTTTAGTAGTATATTTATTTCCTATTGGCTATTACCTATACTATTTAATACACCTTTTAAATAATATAAATAACTATTTCCCTGTTCTGTTTTATTAAATACATAAAATTAAAATAATAAATAAATAATTTATGGAAAATAAAACCAACATTAAAACTATAGGTACAGCCGCACTGCTGTAGTATACATCAGAATCTGTACGACAATGACGTCACACGGTATGTAGGAGCTGCGGAGGGTAGGCAATATAAACACGACTTTGAGGCAACCTGTATAATCTATAAACCTTGGAGTTGGGGCAGTCGTCCAAAGGTCTATCACTCTTATCATTTTTTGGACAAGTGCTTATCACTTTAAATAAATGAGTACTTTTTGTCTAACTGCGATATAGCCGGTATAGGTAAAAATCGTGGGCTAAATCTTACCTCATACCTTTATATTATGGTCCGTAGTAAAATCAGAGAATCATATGGCGTATAAAGAGATAACGAATATTAAAGACGGCAGAGAATAGAGATTGTGCACAGTTTTTTTAACAATATAATCCTTACATATTATCAGGGGTAGGACACTTCTGAGCGGCGGGCTGATAATAGAGAATCAACTACTGCAGGTCTGTAGTATGGGCAAGTATCTGGGAAAATATGTTTTCTTAACGTTTGCATATTTTATAGCATCGAATTAGTTATGATAAATACATAGATAATAAAGAAATGGATAGGACAAGCATATGTTAAATATATTTGAGACCGCTTGCCTGGAGGGAAAGTCTATTGAGGCCATAGACTTATAATATTAAGTATTTTAAGTTATATTAAGGGCCGGTTTTTCAATTGACTTTAACTGGCAGTTAGTAGAATTTAACTGTCGGTTAATACTTTGTCCCAGTTAAACTGTTTTTGGAACTCCAGTTAAGCTAACCATTAGGTTTAACCGATAGTTAAACTAACCACTACTATTTCTTCCGATTAACTTTTTAACTGTCAGTTAATTTAATAATTATCATTGATTATTCTTGTGATATAATAATAATTTTATTATTTTAGCAAGTGCATTTTATATTATGTATATTTTATATTATTATTAATACGTTTCACTTCTATTTTTCTTCATAATTTGAATTAAGTTACTAGTTACTAATATACTTACTTACTAACTATGAATTTCGAAAATGAAATACTTTTTTATGATGATGACGTTGAATTTCAAGAATATTTAAATTATCAGCGCAGACCGTATACTGTACAGTCTGTACGAACTAGGGTTGATCATTTTAGTACTTGGGAATTGGGATGAACTAGATTTTAAAAATCGCTTTAGATTATCTAAAGAAACGGTTCTGATGATATTAAATATGATAGGCCCTAAAATATCATCAAATACAGACAGGTTATGTACATAGTAGTATTTACATTATTCAAAAATTAATCCAAATAAAATACTCGTTGACTTTTTTTTTTATGTATCTACAGAAATCATGCCATAACACCTACACAAAAAATATTATTAGCTCTAAGATTTTATGCTACAGGATCTTTTTTAATTAGTGCTGGAGATGTCATGGGTGTAAGTAAATCTGCTGCATGTGTCATAGTACATGATGTAAGTGTAGCCTTGGCAAAACTTCGTCCTCAAATAATTAAAATGCTAGAAACAAATGACGAAATAAAAGAGTTACATAAACAATTCTATGGTATAGCCAAATTTCCGTTGGTTATTGGGGCGATTGACTGTACTCATATTAAAATCCAAAGCCCTGGTGAGTCTTATAGAATTTTTGTACAAAATGGTGTACTTACTTAGTTTATGATTTACAGTAGGTAGTTAAAAACCTATGTTAATTGTAACACTATAAACTAGGTATGTAGGTATATATTTATAAAGTAGTATAATAATAAAGCATTGGCATAGCAGCTAACAGTGGGATATCTAGATTTTTTCGGAGGGTGGGGGGTTAGCTAACCTAACTTGGAGGGGGGGGGGGGTAAAAAAATGAAATAAAAACATATAGTGTTTAACAATTTTTGTTTATTATTTAATAATTTTACCCTGGGTATACCACTGGCAACTAGTCTATAATAAAAAATTGCATTTATTGTATTAT
Source organism: Schizaphis graminum (assembly GCA_020882235.1). Lineage (NCBI taxonomy): Eukaryota > Metazoa > Arthropoda > Insecta > Hemiptera > Aphididae > Schizaphis > Schizaphis graminum. The sequence continues at coordinate 86,024,380 of CM037033.1, read as the reverse complement.
TTATAATGAATTTAAACTTCTTTGCTTAAAATTAATCTCAATGTTTGGAAAATTATTATAATAATAGTTCCTTTTCAGTAAAACTGAAATTATTGGAACGTTTCCTCTTATTTAAACCACTCATTTTATATTCTTCACTTCATTTTACTACAACTACAAAGTACAAGTCTACAAACGTATTATGTAAAAACAACCAGTAACCGGCACTTTCAAAACACGATCACTGATAATAGCAAAAGCAAAATAAGATAATACACTTTTTACAGTATGACCATTCATAAGATATATTGATTTTACGATTAACCTCTAGTTAATTAACTGGCACATCAATTTCATTTGATAAACAGTGCACTATTTAACTGGCATTTTAAACGATAGTTAAATTAAACTGATGGTTAACTAACTGGCAGTTATTATTCCAATTGAAAAACCAGCCCTTAGTCTATGATTGAGGCCTCTTTTGTAATGATAGTCGAAACTCGATATAGGTATACTTATTTGGCCTCAATTGTTCTCCTTCATGATAGCTGATAAGACCGTTATGGTCTATCCATATCTTTATTATCTATGGATAAATATGGAATGGTACAGTTCGACCCTTAGATAAGAGTTCTGCCTCTTGATAAGAAATTATAGCTGATATCGAAAATTAAAGCAACATTTTTTTTCCGTATAAAAGTATCCCAAATTAATTTTTCGTAATTAAAAGGTCAAGCTGTTAAGGAAATGGTCCTACTGCGGATCTGCAGTGACTGACACAAGCCGCCGTCCTATGCTGCCTGTTTAAATTTTTATCAGTGTCCATTCTGATTGTTATATTCTGTGATATTAGGCGTGTTTTCGCGCTTAACCTGTTTATACTTTTAATCAGATGTGGTTACATGATTTTGGTACATGATTATCCATCGATAATGGTCAAAGACTCGCGAAAACAATGTATTTGTGTTTAATATTATAGATTTTAGGAAATAGATAACCGGTATCATATTATTTTGGATATTATCAATAACCAAACGATATAACCAAGGTGGATATCATGGCTAAATAGACAGGCATGTCAGCAAGATAATACCATTGAACTATATAATAGTTATACTATACTATATATTATATAGTTCTATGGATAATACAGCGCATAAGCTGTGACGTATTGTGAAGTAAATCATGGTATAAAAAATTAATTCATGGCATTAAATATAATAAAACATAATCTATATTGAATGTGTAATCATGGCTTATTTGAAAATGGCGGGAATGTGACGTCTTCTGGAGTAAACTGCGTATTGGTAGTGTATTTTGGTTATCTTGCTGACATGCCTGTTTATTTAGCCATGGTGGATATCAAGGTTTATAGATTATACAGGTTGCCTCATTTTGCATTTTTGAAATTTTGGGAGTGGGAGAAGCCACACCGTGACGTCACCCGAAGTATAAACTGTTTCGTTATTCCCATATAACACGGGTAAAATGAACACGATTTTTAACTTTCCCAAGCTCCTACAACTTCAATATTAATTTTTTTAATTTGAAAAAAAATGGTATAAGCTCAAGGTATAAATGAATATATTTGCATAAAAAAAAAAAATGAAATTTAACCATAACTTGATTAAAAAAAATATAGAAAGTGAATGATCTAAGTCATCACATTGAGTTTCGGGTGACATGGAACAGTAAAGTTTTTTTTAATGTTTTTGAGCATTCTACTTGGAACTCAAATAAGGTTTTTAAAAACACCTTAGTACATATGATAATTTAAAGAACTCAATAGGTAACCTAAATATTAAATAAAAAAATAAATAAAATACCTACATTCTCGTTATTGAAACATAATTTTTTTTTATTTATTCTAATAAAGTTAAGTAGTTTAACATAGAAAACATTATGTAACATTTGCTTTAACAATATATAAACATAAAAAAAATTATAGAGCATCTTTTTTAACAACATATAAACATAATAATCATAAAAAAATTAAACGTTTTTGTATGTTTCAAGTGATTTATTGTTTTAATACTAAAAATAAAATTATTCTTAAAAAATCAGATTATGAATATTTTTAAATAATGTTTGGACTATTTTGTAATATTTTGTTAGAAAAATAAAATTAAAATTGAATATTTGGAAACAATATAGAAAAATAACGTTTTTCAAAACCTTGATCAAAAGCGTAATATTCATAATAATCAAAAATGTTTAAAAACGTTAAACAAAACTGTAAAAAAGACATGGATTTATTTTTGTATATTGAATAACATTATCAATGTTACAAAAAATTCATTACAAATGTAATGCAATTAATAAAATTTAAAAAACTTAAAAATATAATTAAAATAGTTTTATTGTGTGAGCAATATAGTTGTCAAATATTCATCTAGTGTCCGTTGAGTTAAGCCAGTAAGCCACCACTAAAACTTATATAATTTGTCTTGAATGTTTCCCCTTGGACCCCCCTCGCAGATACGGCTTTGAATTAATCTGTAATGTACCTACTCTAAATACCAACAAAAAAATAATTACACACATTATATATTTATACATCTCTACTTACTTAAGTAATATTAAGTAATAACTATATTATTGTCAAACTACTCAAACTTTTTAGTTCAGTTCAAATAGTTAAATTACAATTTTGGATCAACAAAAAAATATAAGTATAGAAGTAGCTGCTTATAATTTCATGTAACTATAACTGGATGTCTATACACGATTTGTAAAATTTAAAAAAATAGTTAAATATATTATTATATGGGTGTTACTAAAACCTGTCCAAAAGAATAACGAAAAATAATGAATAATTACACATATAGCGTATTATTAAGTAATAAAATACATTATTCAATAATAATACATCGATATTTAATAATAAGCAGTAAATCAGTTAGGTATAATAAAAAATCATAGCATAAAAAAATAAAAATACATACGTTCACATGCATTTTTAATACGCCGCCGTAAATTTTATACTTCGGGTGACGTCACTAGATAAAGAATGATGCGGGGTGATCAAAATATTTAGGGGACTATGAGGCAACCTGTATAATCTATAAACCTTGGGTGGATATAATGGACTGGCATCGAATAGGCTGGGGGAGTAGGAGGGACCGAGCATCAAATGTTATGAAAAATAAAATCCCAATTATTCTAACGCCATCTACATTTTTTTTAAATATTATTTTAGTATATAAAAGTATATAAATTATAATATAGAGAGCGCTAAAATCATTCGGATTTTTTTAACCCGCGTAACATTTTCGGCTCACATTTATTGCACTCGATGCCAGTCCATTATATCTTAGTCCATGGTGGATATATAGAGGTGTAATCACTTCGATAATAAATTGATTGAAAAATGTACACCACTTGTGATTTCCATCAGGAGCGCTGCCTACCCGATGAAGGCTCAAAAATAGTCAAAATGTTCATATTTCTATACGAAAATACGATGCACGATGCTTACAAAGCCATAAAAATATAATATATGAATTATGAATAAATTTAAATAATGATGAGTAACTTAAATGGATTTTGATTAACATAAATCTATCTTCAATTACACAATTTTTGTTTATTACCTGTATTTTTTGGGGGAATTGTGTTTTGTGGAGCAAATATAGACATGCGCCTACTTGTGTTATAATTAAAAATTACAATTTATTGTAACCATTTTCATATTAAATATAAATTGAGGTAATGGTAATAATAAATTTATTTAAAATATTATTACTCAATAGAAATATCTATTAAATTTATGTGTATAATAACAATTTACATCATATTATCCAAATCTACTTTTAGATTCTGAACGAAGTGAAGAATGTATTGATTTTACTATGATGCATGATTTTTTTTTTTTTTGTGTCTGACGACAACATTTGGAGCAGTAATAATGCGCCGATTTTTGACTTCAGCCCCTCTTTGAATAGGAAAATTCATCTAGTTGGTACTTTGGGGGGGGGGGGGTCAAAAGTAAAATTTTCAAATAGTTTTCAAAAAAATCGAGAAAAACAAAAAAAAATGACAGAAAAATGGCAATTTTACGAAAAACCACTTTTCGACAAAATCGATTTTTTGATTTTGCTGTAACTCAAAAACGAATTATTGTAAATACTTGAAATTTTCACCAAATGTTTATACTATGGTTATCTCTTTACAGTCTCTTAAATTTTCAAAATATTTTGACCATTTTTAAGCTACTTATAGACAATTGAAATTTTCGACTTTTCTAAGTTTTTTTTCTTCAAATGCCGATAAAAATTGTTTGGGTGGCCAGAAAATCTTGAAAATTTAATACAAGGTTTCTTATAAGTTGTTCTTAAAGTGATAAAAAAAAATCCGAAATCGTTAGTTACAATTTATTTTATAAGTGCTTAAAGTTCGAATTTATACGAAATATTTCAAAATTTAAATTCAATTTCATACTTTCATTATGCGTATGTTACCTAATACTTTTTTTATTAATAAACAGATACTATAAAGTAACTATAGTAACATATAAAAACTATACTATTTGTTTCAAAATAGAATATATGACAATATTTAAATATAATATATCCTAAACTGACAAATCATCTTCGTTCAGAATCGTTTTTCGTGTACAATGATACCTATTATTGCATTCAAATTTAACCTAGTATAGTCTGAGGTCCACCCCACCCCCTAATATACAGCAGAGCGATACCAACTTACTCGTTTTTTTTAAAGTTATTAATTTAAGTACCAATACAATATACTCTTACTAGTTTCTGTACAAACGTGGTTTGAAATAAATTTTTTTTTTTATTCATCAATTATGCCTTTAAATTGTTTTGTGATAGGGTGTAACTCTGGGTTACCCAAACAAAATCAAATTTATAAAGAGCGGGGAATAAAACTGCCTTTGGTATTACATCAACCTGAGGTAGATATTTCTTAAACTAATTAATAATTACCTACCTATTAATTCTTAAATTTTTTTCACCTATGAACCTTTAGGTTTTATAACCTATTTACTAAAAAAACAATTTATTAAATAATACAAATAATAGTACAAATATACTGAAAACAATTTGGTTTAACTACCTTCTTTAAGTAAAGTTTGAGTTGAAGCCTTGAAGGTAGCAAGTTATTTTTTTTAGAGATGCACTATTTAAAAATTACAAAGATAACAAAAATACAATATACTATACATTTTAGCTTCTGAACGGAGTGATAATGAATGTATTAATTTTACAATGATGTGTGTTTTGTATTTTTTGTTTATATGTCTGTGTACAGAATAACTAGTCGAAATAATGCTTCAATTTCAAACTTTGGGGGTGGTTTCAGATGGCAAAGTGGATATCCTTGGTGCATTATAGAGGTCAAAACTCAAAAGTAAACATTTTCCAACAGTTTTCAAAAAAACCGAATTTTTTATTTTGCTATAACTCAAAAACTAATCAATGTAAAAACTTGAAATTTATACCAAATGTTTATATTAGCGTTTTCTATACACAGTTAATTTTTCAAAGAATTTTGACTTTTTTAAAGCTATTTATAGATAATTGAAATTTTTAATTTTTTTTAAATAACGATAAAATTTTTTAGTTGACCAGAAAATCTTGAAAATTTAATACAAGGTTTCTTATAAGTTGTTCTTAAAGTGATAATAAAAAATCCGAAATCGTTAGTCACAATTTTTTTTTATGATTGCTTAAAGTTCGAATTTATACGAAATATGTAAAAATTGCGAAAATTTGCAAGTAATTTTGTGATTGAAAAATCATAAAAATTTTTTCTTTTATAACTAAGTTTTGAAAATTTGGTACAAGGTTCTCCATACATTTTTTTTCATTTATCTGTAAAAAAAACTCTACCGGACTAAGTCAAAAAATTTTTAGGAGTGTTTGAAATTTAAATTTTTACAAAACCCCGTTAAATAACGGTTTTTCAGGGGGTCGGCAACTGGCGGAAACTTTGGAATTATAAAAAAGTTTGAGGATTATTCAATTTAAAAAAATTTACGTGTGTTTAAAGTTTTAATTTTAATTTGAAATCAAAAATACACGTGTAAAATAACGTTTTACTATACTAAATAATTTTCGATTTTTGTTTTTTTTAAAAAATTACCAAACGTAGGATCTTGAGACTTTTACTTAAATGTTTGAATTTGTTTCAAAATAGAATATATGACAATATTTAAATATAATATATCCTAGACTGTCAAATCATCTCCGTTCAGAATCGTTTTTCGTATACAATGATACCTATCATTGCATTCAAATTTAACCTACCATAGTCCGAGGTCCACCCCACCCCCTAATGTACAGCAGAGCGATACTCACATACCCTCTTTTTTTAACATCAAGTTTCATAATAGTTCGATTTACTCTAATTTTTTAACTCATAGAGCTGAACGTTATCTACTGAGCGTAAATTATAATATTAATTATATTGTAATATTAATTATGTGTAAGATGAAGATAACATAATATACAGGTGTGACGCCCTCTTAAGAGGACGTTATACCCGCACGTGTTGTCTCTGTCTTACTAATGTAGATCATAGCCAATTTGCGTTCGGAAGAACACATTTTGTGATGTTAGCTTTAATATTAGAGTAAATTTACCTACTATAAAATTTAAAGGTAAGAATATAGTCTAAAAAATGTCATATGATTTTATTGATATTATCGTTTTAAAATGAGTTATAGCTATTTAAAATATTACAACTTTAAAAAAATCATAACTCACTGTCGTGCCGCCACTTTATTTTTTTTATATAGTTCGCGCCACGAGGTTACTGCTAATCTGATGCCGATATTGTGCCGCAAAAGTACCTCCAAAATGTTATTAAGTTAATAGGGGCCCATGCATCAGTATGTTATCATCGAAGACCGATGGTGGCGTTAGACTCACCATCATAAAATTATGGAGGCACGCATATACCTCTGGCTAGGCCTCTGGTACTCGACACCACTTAAAATCGTCGGTTGACCCTACAAAATCCCTACAATATTTTACCATGAAACAGTGAAAACAGTTCAAGTCTTTCAAGCCGTAATCACTAATCACAGGCGGATAGGGCTGTTTTATGTTACAGGGAATTGAATTCAAGGGCCCAGAACGAATGAGTCCGAACATTTTCATCGCTTTGACACGGTACGTTTCGGTCGCCAGTACAAAGTACAGGCACCGCAACGTCCGGTCTGCACCTTATCAACCACCACTACGGTCAAAGTCGGTTCGACATAGTCAACTCTCCCACCTCGCCACAAAGGCGTAAGGCGGGACGGGAAGACAAGTTGGCCCGGACGAGTACCGGCCGCCCGGTATCGCCCTCTTTTGCTTCAACCGTCATAGTGACAACACGGCCTTGTAATTTTCTTTTGGTACCTATTTAATTTGTGCCAGCAAGCGAAACCACGTTTACGATATTGTGAATCATATAAATTTTTTTTTTACTCGTACGTTCCTCCTTGTCCTTTCATCTTGTGAAACTAAAAACGTGCATATCACCGTGCGCGCACCTCCGTACGCAGTACCAACAACCCGTTGTCGTTTGGTTCGTGTTGTTACCTAACGTCGCCGTATAACCCACGTTACGTGTTAATATAAATTATTGTGTCAAATTATACGTCTCAGTAAAGACTTGTACATTAAATTTATACTGATGTTCGTCTATTATTTCCTTTTTTTTTCAACGCACACCATAAGTTGACCGGCCCACCGCAGAACCACTCCACTTCCGTGTCAGCTTCGCTCGCAATAGGTACATTTACAAAACAAGTCTATATAATTCTTACTCTAATATTATTTTATTTCAATTACTACGTTTATATATATTTGAAATAAAATCGTTTTAATATTATTTAAAACGGCTTAGCTTAAACCATTTTTAGGTGTTTAGATACGAACATATTATTGAATCGGCTTAGCAAATATTTTGTAAACTGTATTAAAATAAAAAACTCACAAAGAATCTTATTTTAAATTTTTAAATAAAAAGAAAATTTTTTTATGAATTTTAAGCTATAAAATAATTTTAAAATTTTCGAGATTTTACAAAATATTACATTTAATCACATCTAAAAAATATTTTGACCATATATTTTCGAAATTTTTTAGTTAGTATTTGAAAAACTTCTGAGAAACTTTGAATTAAATTTTCAAGTATTTTCATTTAACGATAATTTCTAATTGACTAAGAATTTCAATTATAAAAATTGATTAATGCTCTTGTGACATTGAATGTCTTAAATAATATTTTACATACTTAAGAGAAAAAAATCCAGTTATTTCATCTCACTTAGAAGTGCTTGTCATTAAAAGATCGATACCTAACCTAACCTAGGCGCAATTTCAATAAAAAAAAACTGAGGATGCTTATTAATCTCTTCATTTTCCAGGCATAGCGTTATATAGCTACTGATTGTAATAGTATAAAAAAAATATTTGAGGGTGCTACTTTTAAAATTAAGGATTCTAACTCCTAATACCCCCTAAGTGCCCCCTATTTGCACCTATGATAATAGGTAGTAGCAATATATTCATTATCCATAATATACATAAAATATACATAGGCATGAACCAATTGCACCTAAAACAAAATTTTCGTTTAGGGTCAGTACATACCAATTGTGCTTGTATAATATATAATAAAATGCTTGCAAATTAAAACTTATTTATTGATCAATTGATTAATAATTTAAGTGACTGGGTATTTTATAACAGTATCGGGAATTTTATGGAACGAATTATAATTGCATATAACTGGTATTTAATTTTGAATAATTAACGATCAAAAAATAACTTGTACAATTCGAAAAAAAATATTTATTTATTTATTTATTTTACTTATTATTGTATAAGGGCACAAGGTGCAATTATGTATTAATACTCATACAAAAATCGGTTAGTGTTTTTATTTATTATATAATAATTATAAGTTATAATTTATAACTAACTAATACATTTTCCTTAGGTATTGTAAAATATTTTGATTACGCTCTTAGTAAACTGCCTAGAAAACGTACTATAATATGTCTATGTATACAATGTCATGTATTATTAATTAACGTAAACTCAAAAGTATTTATTTAATTTTTAATTATAAACCGGGAATGGTCCAATGTGTGATCTACCGATAAATGGCTGGTCCAATGAGTGATTTACCGACAAAATATTTATGTATATGCTACTTAAAATAGCAATGTAAGTACTTACTTACTATATAATGTTGATTGTTATATTCATACACCAAAAATAATTTTTAAATCTGATAAAATAATCATCAAATATTTGAGTTTTGTAGGTTTTATATAGTGTTATAGATAAAACGAGCTGTAAACCATTGTAAATAATTTTGTGGACTTAAATACTGAAGCTCACACTCAAATAATAGTCATTATGAATGTTAATCAAGTCCAAATACAGTATAAAAATTAATGGTGCATCTCTACTATTAGACTGCCAACTTAATGAAAACTCAAATACCTATTTGATGATTCTTTTTATCAGAGGTAAAAATTACTTTTGCTGTATGAATATAAAAATCGACATTATATAGTGCAAGTAAGTATACCTACAGTACTATTTTAAGTAACATACATAAATACTTAGTCAGTAGACCATTCATTGGACCAGCCATTTATCGGTAGATCACACATTGGACGGGTCCTATAAACCAAATACAATAAAATAAACTTATTAATAAACTGTTTCCAAATTGTATATATAGTTCGATATTATTATTATATTATTATTATATTACATTTAAAACATAAAATATCGTGTTGAAACTGGGGGGCCCCATAATTTGGTACGGACAGGGGCCCACCCGGAAAATCCCGATTTCCCGATAGGCCTATCCGCCTTTGGCCGTAACAACTGTTGTGCCGATTTTGTATAATAATGCTAAAGAAAAAAACAGATTCATGTGATGATTGCGTCTGAACGTTTCATCAAAGGAAATTTTCAGATATTGTATGACATATAACCAGCTGGATAATCATCTATATACTTATGTGTTAATATTAGGGATAATATAAATAGTTTACAGCTGCTACGTTGTGTCGAGTTCCTTGTATCGTATTTTGTATTTTCATTTCTCAGTCGTATCGAACACTGTAATCATGGTATCATTGGTATTAGAAATTCAGAAGCCGCTTGAACATGCAAAATACCAAGGCTTTGACCCGCTTCAAGTTTAGGGTGGGCTTTGGGGTGTGGTCATCGTTAATATTATTAAAATTGTACAAAGGAAATAACTAAAACGATATATAATAAAAAAAAGCGGGTAAGTGAGTATCGCTCTGCTGTACATTAGGGAGTGGGGTGGACCTCGGACTAGGGTAGGTTAAATTTGAATGCAATGATAGGTATCATTGTATACGAAAAACGATTCTGAACGGAGATGATTTGTCAGTCTAGGATATATTATATTTAAACTATATCATATATTCTATTTTGAAACAAATTCAAACATTTAAGTATAAATTTTTCAAGATAAAGTAAAAGGAAGTAGTCAAGTAATTTTTTAAAAATAACAAAAATCGAAAATTATTTATTAGTAAAACGATATTTACACGTGTATTTTTGATTTCAAATTAAAATTAAAACTTTAAACACTCGTAAAATTTTTTAAATTGAATAATCCTCAAACTTTTTTATAATTATTCTAAGCTTAACTTATGGACAGCATAGTATTAAATTTTCAATTCTTAGCTTTTGATAGTAAAATATTTATAAATTTTTAACTACCAAATAGTGAAAAATATTCATGATTTTGACGAATTTTTGTCAATATTTGAACTTCAAATGCTAATAAAAAAAAAATTGTGCCTATGTATTTTTATAATTTTCGAATGAGAGTTAGAACAAGTTATGTGGACCCTTCAATTAAATTTTCAAGTAATTTGTCCCAGCTAAATTTTTTTTATCAACATTTATAAAAAAAAAATAAAAAAAATTGAAAATTTCAATTGTCTATAAATAGCTCAAAAAAAGTCAAAATGTTTTGAAAATCAAATCACGTAAAGAAAATGGCAATCTAAATAACTGGTCAAATTTTCAAGTATTTACGACTTATACTGTTTGAATAACAACAAATATCAAAAATCGTTTGAGGCTAAACCGTTATTTAACGTGGTTTTGTAAAAATTTAAATTTTAAACACTCATAAAAAATTTTTGTCTGAATCCGGTAGAGTTTTTTTTACAGATAATTGAAGAAAAATGTATGGAGAACCTTGTATCAAATTTTCAAAACTTAGTTATAAAAGAAAAAAATTTTACGATTTTTCAACCACAAAATTACTTGCAAATTTTCGCAATTTTGACATATTTCGTATAAATTCGAACTTTAAGCACTTATAAAAAAAAATTGTGACAAACGATTTCGGATTTTTTTTTATCACTTTAAAAACAACTCATAAGAAACCTTGTATTAAATTTTCAAGATTTTCTGGCTGGCCAAAAAATTTTTATCGTTATTTTAAAAAAAAATACTAAAAAAAATTAAAAACTTCAATTGTCTATAAATAGCTCAAAAAAAGTCTAAATTCTTTGAAAATTTAACTGTATATAGATAACACTAATATTGTTTTTGGTAAAAATTTCAAGTGTTTACATCGATTAGTTTTTGAGTAATAGCAAAATAAAAAATTCGATTTTGCCGAAAACTGGTTTTGCGTAAAAATTCCCGTTTTTCTGTCATTTTTTTTTTTGTTTTTCTCGATTTTTTTGAAAACTGTTGAAAATGTTTACTTTTCACCTCTATAATGCACCAAGGATATCCACTTTTCCATCGGAAACCACCCCCATAGTTTGAAATTGAAGCATTATTTCGACTAGTTATGCTGTACACCAGAGGCGGCTTGTAAGCACCTTCTACCGGAGCACCGCCCCGGTAAAAAAAATTTGGTTTTAATAAAAAAATTTTATTTTTTAGATTTACACTGATTATTAAGGTATATTTTGGTTAAATAAATTAAAATCTAATATACCAGTAAATGAAAGAACATATTTGGTGATACGTCATTAACGTTAAAGCGGTTATTATTTAAATTGAGCGAAGCACGAACAATTTTTTTAGGGTAGGTGGGTGTTTTAAATTTATTTGCCCCGGTAAGATGTAATTGTTCAAACCGCCTCTGCTGTACACAGACACAAAAACAAAAAAAAAAACAAAAAACACATCATTGTAAAATCAATACATTCATCACTCCGTTCAGAATCTAAAATAACGAAATTATAATTAGCTACAATATTATTTCCATCGATTTAAATATAACTAGGCCATTTGAACCGTGGACAGTGTGAATTATTGACTATACAACGATTGAAATTATTATGATTTATCAAATAAGATTCGTGATTAAAATCTATAATATTTACTTTTAGCTTACAAATGTAAGACATCAATATTATTGATTTTCGTGGAAAAACGAGTAAAAATATGTACGTTTTGCTTTATGAATATATATATAATTTTAGATTCTGAACGGATTGATTAATGTATTGATTTTACAATGATGTGTGTTTTTTTTTTTTTTTTTTTGTGTCTGTCGACAACATTTGGGGCAGTAAAAATGCTTCGATTTTTGACTTCAGCCCCTCTTTGAAAAGGAAATCGGATCTAGTTGGTACTTTGGGGGGTCAAAAGTTAACATTTTTCAATATTTTTTAAGTGAATCGGGAAAAACCTAAAAAAAATGACGGAAAAAACGGGAATTTTTACGCAAAACCAGTTTTCGCCCAAATCGAATTTTTTATTTTACTATAACTCAAAAACTAATAGATGTAAATACTATGTGTACAGCATAACTAGTCGAAATAATGCTTCGATTTCAAACTTTGGGGGTGGTTTCCGATGGCAAAGTGAATATCCTTGGTGCATTATAGAGGTCAAAAGTAAACATTTTCCAACAGTTTTCAAAAAAATCGATTTTTTTACATGGTTGTAATTCAAAAACTAATCACTGTAAATACTTTAAATTTTCACCAAAGTTTATGTTAATGTTCTCTATACACCGTTAAATTTTCAAAGTATTTTGACTTTTTTTGAGCTATTTATAGACAATTGAAATTTTTAATTTTTTTTAGTATTTTTTTTTTAAATAACGATAAAAATTTTTTGGCCGGCCAGAAAATCTTGAAAATTTAATACAAGGTTTCTTATATGTTGTTCTTAAAGTGATAAAAAAAAATCCGAAATCGTTAGTCACAATTTTTTTTTATAAGTGCTTAAAGTTCGAATTTATACGAAATATGTCAAAATTGCGAAAATTTGCAAGTAATTTTGTGGTTGAAAAATCGTAAAAATTTTTTCTTTTATAACTAAGTTTTTAAAATTTGGTACAAGGTTCTCCATACATTTTTCTTCAAATATCTGTAAAAAAACTCTACCGGATTCAGACAAAAAATTTTTATGAGTGTTTGAAATTTAAATTTTTACAAAACCGCGTTAAATAACGGTTTAGCCTCAAACGATTTTTGATATTTGTAGTTATTCAAACAGTATAAGTCGTAAATACTTGAAAGTTTTACCAGTTATTTAGATTGCCATTTTCTTTACGTGATTTGATTTTCAAAATATTTTGACTTTTTTTGAGCTATTTATAGACAATTGAAATTTTCAATTTTTTTTTATTTTTTTTTTTATAAATGTTGATAAAAAAAATTTAGCTGGAACAAATTACTTGAAAATTTAATTGAAGGGTCCACATAACTTTTTCTAACTCTCATTCAAAAATTATAAAAATACATAGGCACAATTTTTTTTTTATTAGCATTTGAAGTTCAAATATTGACAAAAATTCGTCAAAATCATGAATATTTTTCACTATTTGGTAATTAAAAATTTATAAATATTTTTCTATCAAAAGCTAAGAATTGAAAATTTAATACTATGCTGTCCATAAGTTAAGCTTAGAATAATTATAAAAAAGTTTGAGGATTGTTCAATTGAAAAAATTTCACGTGTGTTTAAAGTTTTAATTTTAATTTGAAATCAAAAATACACGTGTAAAATAACTTTTTACTAATAAATAATTTTCGATTTTTGTTATTTTTAAAAAATTACTAAACGTAAGATCTCGAAACTTTTACTTAAATGTTTGAATTAGTTTCAAAATAGAATGTATGACAATATATATAATATATCCTAGACTGACAAATCATCTCCGTTCAGAATCGTTTTTCGTATACAATGATACCTATCATTGCATTCAAATTTAACCTACCCTTGTCCGAGGTTCACCCCACCACCTAATGTACAGCAGAGCGATACTCACTTACCCGCTTTTTTTTAGTTCTTAACTTAACCAATTTGAATTAAATAAAAGAATTATTTAAAATATGACGATAATAAATTATTGAATATATTTTAATATAATAATATAATTCTAAATAAAATAAAATAATTTAAGTCTTTAACGTTTATGAATTTTAACAAAACAGGCTTTCACTAAATCTTTTATGATTAAAATTAATTAACATCAAACAAGAAACATTAACAATTAAAAAACCTGTTAAATTTGTATTATTATTTATTTATTTAAAAAATAAGCGTTTAAATTATTTAATTATATAATATTAATCAAAAAAAAATTGAACAAAATAGAATTATAAGTCGATAATATTTTGTCTATTCCGCTTTTCAGTAAGTATCAAATGGCCAATGAGTCACTGTAATGAATGTATTAATTTCGAATCCAATGATAAGCAAGTACCATTTTGTGTTAGATTAAAAATGATTCTGAATGGAAACGGACTATCAGTCATCTATATCATTAAGTAATAAGTATACATGTATTTCATGTTATTTTTTTTTTTTTTGCTACTAGATACATTTATTTATTTTACTGTTAGTAATATAGTAGGATGAATTAATCTTTAACAAAAACAATGCATTTAAAAATATCATTGTGTGTATAAAATATATAAATATACCTACCTACGTAAAAGTTGTATGTGCTCAGTACTCCTATAACCTCACAAATAATGCTTTTAATTTGTAACACTAAACACAATAATAGGTAATATTATTTAAACATGTAATTTCGTTCAAATTTGAACTTTAAATAGGTACCTATGAATAAAAAATATATATTATAATATATATATATATATATATTTTTTTTTAGATTTTTTTGGTTTCAGTATGATTTACTTATTAGGAAATTTATATTGATTTTCGTTTCCAAAAAAATTAAAATTGTCGTGACTGATGATTTTTATCAACATTTTAACTTCAAATGTTTATAAGTATAAATTGCGAATATGAAATATTTAAAATATTTTTAAATGTATGTAAGTAAAAACTTATGTGGGATCTTGTATTAAATTTTAAATAAATTTTATTCAGTAAATAATTTTTATTAGCATTCACAGAAAATAAACTAAAATAAATTAAAAATTGTAAATGTCTATATCTAAACAACTAAAAAAGAGTAAAATCTTTTGAAAGTCGTATCGTATAATTTTACTTTCTCATAGATATTTTTTTTAATAAAGGTTGAAAAAACTCGCAAAGAATCTTATTTTACATTTTTAAATGAAAAGAAATTTTTTTTATGAATTTTAAACTATAAAATAATTTTAAAATTTTCGAGATTTTACAAAATATTACATTTAATCACTTCTAAAAAAATATGTTGACCATATATTTTAGTTCGTATTTGAAAAACTTCTGAAAAACTTTGTATTCAATTTTCAAGCATTTTCATTTAACAATATAATTTCTAATTGACATATTTTATAAATAAAAACTATAAAAATGATTGAACATTTTATAATTTATTATTATTGCATAAATAACTCAAAAAGAGTCAAAATATTTAGAAAATTATACAATTCAAATGTAAATCTAATATATATATTATATATTTATTGTTCAATGAAAATCCAAGTATCTATGGTTGAGTTATACCTAAAATACATAATCGATTTTATCGATTACTGGAAATAATTATACAATAATAATAGTAATAATTTTTACTTAGCGCAAAAATACTCGTTTTAAATAAAAAATATTTATCAATTGTTATCTGTAGAAATATATATATATAATCATAGAGTATACTCTATACTCTATGTATATAATATACACTATACATACCTATATTCAATATATATACCTACGCTAGCTTAACATATATGTATATTTACTAATAATATATACAGTGATTCACCATATAGGTAGCCATATAGGTATACTCTCCCCCATTTTTTCTTTGAATAATAAATATATTTAAATAGCTACATGGTTTATAGAATTTTAAAGTATACTGTATAATATATAGTTTAGACCATATTTTTAAATAATATATTCATTTTGTATTACTTTAGGAACGTCCTGTGGAGATACAAACTCCTGTTTTTTTCATATTTATTTTTTTCGGCTGTTAATATTTTTGTATTGAAAATCTATATGATAGGTATATACATATATTGGATAATGGAATACAGAAATATAATATATATATATATATATATATACACAATTGTTTCCAACATATTATGTTCTATAAAGAAGAAAGAACACACAACACGTTTATATACATTATAATTTATTATGAGTTACGACAACCCTTCCTGAAACCTTTATATAGGACCTATTTATGTATATAATACAATCCAAATCAAATGTGTTCTGTACAAAAGAAATTTCTAACGCACACTACGCGATTTTATTATATTTTATGTATTGGTCGCATAATACAGGCGATGGAATTCCGTAGTTTTCAACGAAATAAAATACCTTCGGCAGTCGTCCGTAACGTATCATTATAGCGTATTATTAGCAAATATAAATATATTTGTAGCTATACAATTATACATATTATTTTGTTTTTATATTACATCTTCTACAGTTCTACAACAAAAATTTCAAATTTCTGTGATTTTAACGAAATCAATATTTTTTAAAGTTATTCTTATTATAGGTAACTGTATAAGGTCTTTTATTAAATTTTTAAGCTTTTTGACCTAACAAATACTATTAATATATATAAATACTTTTCATCGATATTTATATAAAATTATATCAAAAAAACTAATAAAAATTAAATAATTTCTGACGCTTATAAATAGCTAAAAAAATAACTGTTTTGAATTTTTTTTAAATTTCACTTATAAACATTTTGTGATAATTTTAAATATAAACAGTTATAGGATTTTCAGTTACACGTTACACCAAAAAAAAACAAAATTTTTTAAAATTGTTTTGCATTAGAATTCCCTTTATCCTTACATTGTTGTATGTTTTCCCGATTATTTTGAATATAACTAGGAATTTCAACATACATAATGTATACATTGTATAAAATAGATTTAACATTCTATTAGAAACAATATACATTAACTTGAAAATTGTAGAGTTTTTTCCATTTGAATTTAATTTTTTTAAATTCCAATTTCATTAATTTTTACTACGAAACATACGATTGTTATAGTTTTATGTTATTAGTGACGTCAAGACAGTAATAACTTTTTTATTAATACATAAGTATTACAGTTTATATATTATCACACCAAAAACACTTCGTTATAACTCTATGTAAAAAAATCTAAGTTAAAAAAATGTCTGCAGTGATATTACATTTAATAGTAAATTATAAAACATTTAAAAAACTTGATATTATAATAATATGGAAACTAATTTAAATGTTATTTTTAATAATACAAATACCTATGAAGACAAATAAGATCAATTGTAAAGTTAAACTCTTAGTCAATATATTGTTTATAAATTATTAATTTATTTATGAAATTTACCATGGTGGTTACTTATTTATTTTATAATTGCACGTCCTGCCAAGTAGGTAAACTGCAATATGTTTACTAAGTGTTTATAACTTTACAAATTTACAATTGATCTTATTATTTGTCGTCATAGGTATTTGTAATATTACAAAATGGTATTTTACTTAGTTTCCATATTATATCACTTCTTTTAAAGGTTTAATCATTACATACTAAATGTACCTAATGTCGCTAGAAGAATTTTTTTAACTTAGCTTTTTTTTTACACGGAGTTATAACGAAGTGTTTTTATTGTGATTTAAACTATTTTTTTTATAAAAAAAAAGTCACGATTTTATTTGATTGTTAATTAAATCTGATGATAAATCTTCAAATGTTCATCATTTTTATTTATTTATATATAATATAGTAATAATTTTTATTACAATTTACAAAGACGATATTGCAAGCGCCGTGGGTACGTCGTCGCGCGTCGTATACGTCGCCGCCGCCGCAACAGCAATAAGAGTAGTAGGATAGATAAGCGGTGGATCGAGCGTATATGATCTTTTTATCACGTATGAAAAATCGATCTTACAAATACTTGAACATTTTTGGTTATTATGTTTAAGCCATCTAAAATCTAATCTGCTTGCGAGTTTTTTTGTTCCCATCTACACAATATTTCTGATCGATTGATACCTGGATCTATGGGGACACCAGATCCATGGCCTAAAGGCTGGACCACGTATGTCTGTAAGGGCAGGTTGACTGAACCCAGAGGTTTTAATCTTTTTTAAATATAATATAAAAATAAGATAAATGAAACAGATTTAGTGGATTTTGTGGTTGTTATTGCAAAATATAAATAATATTACAATATTTGTAGTTATAAAATAAATGGCTGGCACCACAGGTGAATAATAATATGAAATAATAGGAGACAATGATATAATATAATATAAGGAAAGATAATATAATTTTATACAGTGATATAATATAAGAATGTATAATATTAGGTCACGGCCCCACCTACGGGTTACTGTACATGTGATATATACCATTTATAATTGTGAGTAACATAATACAAGAGAATACAAGGAGAATTGACAGGAGCAGGCACGTATAGGAAAAAAAATTTCGGGGAGGGGGGGTTTACAAAATATAGCAATACAAATTGTGCCACAACATAATAAAACAATTTTTTCCTCATTACTCGAAATTATTTCGAAGAGGAGGGCTTGAACCCCCTCCCCCATCCCCATGTATACGTGCCTGGGCAGGAGGCTGTTTTGCTCATAAAATATTATGACAAGAGGTATATAGAAATAAACAAGATTTGGGAATATGGAGGTTTGTTCGTTATATACGTAGTTTAAATACATTACGACGACATAATGATGGCTTGAGATGATTTAAATTTTAAAGTGTTCGTGTCGGCTTCTCGCCCGGTTAGGAACTATGGTTGACACCTAGCTCATCATGTGGAAGGCACACATAAACTTAAATTTGTAGTTTCAAAATAATCCACTCGCATACATGCATGCAGTATCTATATAAGATATAGATATTGTAACGGTAAATAAAACGGAAGATTGTATTGAGGTCGGTAGATGTTCTTCGTAAGACATCGTGAAAAAGAAAGATGGATTTAATGTATTATATAATATTATTTAATATTTATTTATGCATATATATATCACATTTGTATTGACACACAAAAATTATATAATAATAATTATGTTTAAATTAATATACATACATACATAAATATGCATATATGCATATAAGTTTATAAATTGAATATAATGTACATTGTCTGATCAGTAATCATCAATCATAATTCATAAATTCATAAATAATAATAACTTGGTCCTTCAAAAATGTTATAAGAAAACTTACTTACAATAAATTGTTAAAAAAATATATTAAGCATATTATTATGAACAAACAAAAAACGGTGAATAGGTACTACTTTTCTGTATAACAGATGTTGAGAGAGTTACTGTAATTGATATGTTTAATTTAAATTTGAATTAAATTTATATAATTTTATACGAAAAATGATTCTGATCCGGGACAGTCTTTCAGTTAATATTACTAAATACATTATTTTAAGATGAGTTAGCCTAGCATATTTTACATGCGATAGGTACTTATATTTCCGTTAGTAATTTATTTTACTATTAATTATGATAAGTTGATTTTATTTAATTATTATAAAAGACACCTAGTTTATATTAATTTAATTTTTACGCCTTATCATAGATTAGTGTGAATTTTTTAAAATTTTCATAGTATAGGCATGTAAATGTAAAATACTAAGCTAATTATTGACGTGGTGATAATTAACACAGTGGTGGACGGTGGTTAATATCGTACGCACTCATATTGTACTAATGATTGGCGGAAAACTGCAACTCCTATAAGTTGATTTTTATTTACAATAAAATACAACTATAAATAAAATAAATGTTTAAATGTTGCGTAGATTTTAGGCATGTCCTACTTAATTCTACGTAAAAATGTATCAAATAATTTTTGTAAATTAAATTGAAAATAAAAATTTATATTATTGTAAAAAAAAAAAAATTGAAATTTAGAATTGTATTTTTTGAAAATACATGATTGTATAATTAATTATGCAATTTCATAATGTTTAATAATAAAATAAAATAATAATTTATAAATAGTGAATACTTTATTACTTCGATAATAATATAATGTATCAAATTATGATGCTTAAAATAAAAAAAGCGGGTAAGTGAGTATTGCTCTGCTGTATATTAGGGGTGAGGTGGACTTCGGACTATGGTCCGACTATAGTTTTTTTTACAGATATTTGAAGAAAAATTTATGGAGAACCCTTTACCAAATTTTCAAAACTTAGTTATAAAAGAAAAAATTTTTACGATTTTTCAACCATAAAATTACTTTGCAAATTTTCGCAATTTTGACATATTTCGTATAAATTCGAACTTTAAGCACTTATAAAAAAAAATTGTGACTAACGATTTCGGATTTTTTTTTATCACTTTAAGAACAACTTATAAAAAACCTTGTATTAAATTTTAAAGATTTTCTGGCCGGCCAAAAAATTTTTATCGTTATTTTAAAAAAAAATACTAAAAAAAATTAAAACTTCAATTGTCTATAAATAGCTCAAAAAAAGTCTAAATTCTTTGAAAATTTAACTGTGTATGGAGAACGCTAATATAAACATTTGGTGAAAATTTCAAGTCTTTACATCTACCGCACCAGCTGTGGTGGCCTCTGCTGCCGCGCCAGGGGGGGCCTCTGCCATCCTACGCGGACCCTCCGCCGCCGCACCCGGGACAACCCGCTCCGGCCTACTACCGGAGGAGCCTACCGCCCCTTTGGTTTTTTTTGGATTTTTTGCCTGTAACACGAATATACAATTTAATATACTTCTTACGAAACGCACATGGAAAATGAAATGTAATATATAAATATAATATAAAACACTCACATTTACGGGCAATTTGGCCGTAGCCGTTGCAGTTAAAGCAACCTGAAATGGAAAAATTATAGCATTTTATTAAAATTTGTACATGAGGTCACTTAACTTTCGATAAACTTATGGCGTGCGGGTACGGCCTGTTTTTGTGCTCTCGGGTTTGCAGGGACCGGTCGTGAATTACCGTAGTAATTCACCTGTAAACCCGAGCAATTGTTTATGGACCCAATGTTAAGGTTGTCCATCCTAAAATAAATTATAATTAATTAAGACATATTATTCTCCCTATCGTAACGTGGTAACCCACATATACAAACATATTTTTATAATTTTCCTACATATTTAATTTCAATAACATAATCAGAGTTGGATATCGTTCGAAAAAAAATGTTTCGAATGATTATCGTATTCGAATAATTTTCAAATATATGGTTATTATTCAGTTGGTATTTTGGTAATTAAAATATTTACGTATTAAAAAACAGTAATATTTTAAGTTCACGGTTATTTGAAATAAATAAAAAAACACTATAAATTAAACAAACAAAGAACTATCTAAAAAGAAACTAGAGTAAACAATTCAAGTACATTTGTATTTTGAATTAGCATTAAGTTTTAAAATTATTTAATTAGATTTTTATTCGAATTAATATAAAAAAAACAAAGTAATGGGTACTTGAAAATATTATTTAGACAATATTTTGCCCGATTCTGATCTTAATATGAATTAGATCGAACCATAAAATATAAATGAATTATTAAAAAAAAGCGGGTAAGTGAGTATCGCTCTGCTGTACATTAGGGGTGGGGTGGACCTCGGACTAGGGTAGGTTAAATTTGAATGCAATTATAGGTATCATTGTACGAAAAACGATTCTGAACGGAGATGATTTGTCAGTCTAGGATATATTATACTCAAATATTGTAATATATTCTACTTTGAAACTAATTCAAACATTTAAGTAAAAGTTTCAAGATCTTACGTTTAGTAATTTTTTAAAAATAACAAAAATCGAAAATTATTTATTAGTAAAACGATATTTACACATGTATTTTTGATTTCAAATTAAAATTAAAACTTTAAACACTCGTAAAATTTTTTAAATTGAATAATCCTCAAACTTTTTTATAATTATTCTAAGCTTAACTTATGGACAGCATAGTATTAAATTTTCAATTCTTAGCTTTTGATAGTAAAATATTTATAAATTTTTAACTACCAAATAGTGAAAAATATTCATGATTTTGACGAATTTTTGTCAATATTTGAACTTCAAATGCTAATAAAAAAAAATTGTGCCTATGTATTTTTATAATTTTCGAATGAGAGTTAGAACAAGTTATGTGGACCCTTCAATTAAATTTTCAAGTAATTTGTCCCAGCTAAATTTTTTTTATCAACATTTATAAAAAAAAAATTAAAAAAAAAGCGGGTAAGTGAGTATCGCTCTGCTGTACATTAGGGGGTGGGGTGGACCTCGGACTAGGGTACGTTAAATTTGAATGCAATGATAGGTATCATTGTATACGAAAAACGATTCTGAACGGAGATGATTTGTCAGTCTAGGTTATGTTAATATATTATATTTAAATATTGTCATATATTCTATTTTGAAACAATTCAAACATTTAAGTAAAAGTTTTAAGATCTTATGTCGGGTATTTTTTAAAAATAACAAAAATCGAAAATTATTTATTAGTAAAACGTTATTTACACGTGTATTTTTGATTTCAAATTAAAATTAAAACTTTAAACACTCGTAAAATTTTTTAAATTGAATAATTATCAAACTTTTTTATAATTATTCTAAGCTTAACTTATGGACAGCATTGTATTAAAATTTCAATTCTTAGCTTTTGATAGTAAAATATTTATAAATTTTTAATTACCAAATAGTGAAAAATATTCATGATTTTGACGAATTTTTGTCAATATTTGAACTTCAAATGCTAATAAAAAAAAATTGTGCCTATGTATTTTTATAATTTTTGAATGAGAGTTAGAAAAAGTTATGTGGACCCTTCAATTAAATTTTCAAGTAATTTGTTCCAGCTAAATTTTTTTTATCAACATTTATAAAAAAAAAATGAAAATTTCAATTGTCTATAAATAGCTCAAAAAAAGTCAAAATATTTTGAAACTCAAATCACGTAAAGAAAATGGCAATCTAAATAACTGGTAAAACTTTCAAGTATTTACGACTTATACTGTTTGAATAACTACAAATATCAAAAATCGTTTGAGGCTAAACCGTTATTTAACGCGGTTTTGTAAAAATTTAAATTTCAAACACTCATAAAAATTTTTTGTCTGAATCCGGTAGAGTTTTTTTACAGATATTTGAAGAAAAATGTATGGAGAACCTTGTACCAAATTTTCAAAACTTAGTTATAAAAGAAAAAAATTTTACGATTTTTCAATCACAAAATTACTTGCAAATTTTCGCAATTTTGACATATTTCGTATAAATTCGAACTTTAAGCACTTATAAAAAAAAATTGTGACTAACGATTTCGGATTTTTTTTTATCACTTTAAGAACAACATATAAAAAACCTTGTATTAAATTTTCAAGATTTTCTGGCCGGCCAAAAAAATTTTATCGTTATTTAAAAAAAAAATACTAAAAAAAATTAAAAATTTCAATTGTCTATAAATAGCTCAAAAAAAGTCAAAATACTTTGAAAATTTAACGGTGTATAGAGAACATTAACATAAACTTTGGTGAAAATTTAAAGTATTTACAGTGATTAGTTTTTGAATTACAACCATGTAAAAAAATCGATTTTTTTGAAAACTGTTGGAAAATGTTTACTTTTGACCTCTATAATGCACCAAGGATATTCACTTTGCCATCGGAAACCACCCCCAAAGTTTGAAATCGAAGCATTATTTCGACTAGTTATGCTGTACACAGACACAAAAAAAAAACACACATCATTGTAAAATCAATACATTCATCACTCTGTTCAGAATCTAAAAATCTAATGTACCTACATTTACTTATATATATATATATCATAGTGTCATATTACTTGAAATTTAAATCGTTAATGATAATACTATTTTACTTTTCAAATGTGATACCATTATATTATTATCTACGTTTTATTTAGGATATTTTATCTATATATTTTAACTAATGATAACGTTTACTTCTAGGAATTTATATACCAGGAGTATTTAATCTATAAAATTAATTATTTTAGATTATGGGTAGAATGATGAATGTAATGATATTTTAACGACAGGTCTTCAATGTTGATGGTGATTTTTGATAATTATTGGATCTAATTAGTTCTATCGTAGTTATTTTCAAAATAATTAAAAAACAAATACGGAGAATGTAAATTTTTATATGCAAAACTAGTTTTTGACAAAACCAAGGTTTTTTATTTTATTTTATTTTTATCTATTTTGCAGTAGAGAATTTTAACGTTTATATTAATATACCTAATCTGTAAGCATTTATTAATTTATAAGTCTTTTATATATAGTTTATGGATACATTAATTGAGTTATCAATCAAAAAAAAACCCCCCTTGTTTGGTTATTTTTATTTATACTAGGTATAAATGTATAATGTCCTAAACCTAACAATTATCAATATTTTAATAAAAACCTAAGGTTAGGTATTTAAACCTAACCTAATGGTTAATAATTTATATAGACAAAAATTTAATCATTAAAAATGAAGGTATGATCATAATATTTCGCATAATCATGTATGTTTTAAAAAAATAATTCAATTAATTAGCCTATATTACCTATAATAGCAGCATACAAGTAGCACAAAATATTCATCTCTAAAAATATATATCATAAACTTAAGCTTTTTTCTACTAGTCTACTACACAATATTATACTCAGAAACTTAACTCTTATCCAAAAAAAATTATGCTATAAATAGCTTTTTATTAGTTAATACGAAATAACTTAATTAATAAAGCCATTCATAAGCATATCACAAAATTTGATAATCTTGTAGATATTTTACAAAATACACATTTCAAAATATAACAGGTATTTTAATAAGTGCAGGCTTAAGATTATACGAAAAGCTTCCTTCACAAATAAAAAACTGTCAACAATTTGTGATCTTAAAGTTGTATAAAAATATTTTATCAATATTATAATTTATAAATTATAAATTAGGTATAAGTGTATAACACATATTATATTATTATTTTTACTAGGTAGGAACGTTATTCTTATACAAAAAAAAAAAAACAATGTATATTTATTTTATTATTAATATAATAATATTTATTATTATTATTAGTTGTATTGTTATATTCTTCTTATTATCATTTTTAAAGACACTCATCTATTTAAAAAAATGTATTCTAAGTTATGAATGAATCACTCGAAGCAGGATAATATTAATATATGTAATTTTGTAAACATCAATACTGTTTATTAAATTATTTTTTTTTTTTACAAATTTGGGTTGCGTTTCTGCCGAATTTAATCAGTCTTCCAGAGTAAAAAAATTAAATTACTCTTTTATAACGGTTTATTATTATGTATTTTGATTATAATTAATATAATTAAATTTGATTATAATATTAAATACTAAATACTTACAACCAATACCAAGTCGCTTTCGATACAACACCACGTTGTACAAACCATTGACATAATATAATATATATTATGTCAATGGTACAAACAATACATTTTTCCACAACCCAATATGCAGTATCGGTGGTCTGCTATGGAGTCAAAAATGTTTACACCGTATTATAAAAATTAACATTAATAATAAGAGATTCCCAAATTGTAAGTAATAATAATTATAGTTTTGGTGGGTCGTTACTCGCTACAGAATAGTATATACATTGTCGGTAACGATTATCGATACCTATTAACATTGTGTATTATAAGCTATAATATCATTTTGAATTATATTATTGTTATAAATTATTATAAAGTAAAAAAAAACATTTTAAGTAAACATTTATGTTTCCCAATATGACAATTTGTATAAATTATTTTATAATGGATTACCTATAGGTATGTATATTATTTTATAATTAATCATCGCTATACTTTTTTAATTACTATCTATTATATAACTATACCTTTAATTTGTTATACAAGTTACTTAACTTTCACGAATTCACAATAATGTGGGCACGACAATACTTATCAAGAACTATTTAAAGTTAATAGTATAATAAATAATATTACTATACAATAATGTACGTCAATCCTCGTCCATCGAGTGTTTCGACTGCGTATGTGTATAGGTATTGAATTCATTTGAACTTAATTTATTATCTCTGTATAATGTATTTCATATATTTTAATTTTAATATTTACAAAATGTTTAATCAGTAATCACTGATTGGATAATTTGTATATTACGAAAAGTACCTACAAAATCACAAAATATAATATAAGTATTTCGTTTAGTTAAAATATTGTACATATTGTAAAAGTTCAATTTAAGATTTTTCTAGGGCTACACTGAGGTATGCATTCAATATCTCGGACCATTTTATCATCAGCTCTCCAAAGTCCATAAATATAATGCAATTTTTTGATAGTTAACCATTCTGATTGAATCTATTCTGTGGTTGTATTTTTACTCTGTAGTCTATAAATTAATCACAGATGTCTATATTATACATAGTACAAAAATTTGTAAATATTTAATTGACGATTTATATTTTTCGTAGACTTTAACGACCGATCTATCTAAAACACATTTTTTCCAACTCGTCCTCTAAGGGAAAGAAAAAAAGTAAGGATTTTCTGGAGTACCAATACGAATGATTTACAATAGTGTAAATAGTGTAATAAATAATTACAATTATTTAGATGGTCATATTTTTATTTTACATAAAATAAATTTCAATAATTTCATATTTTATCTTTAAAAATATTTTTCTATACATTTGCAAATACTTATATTATGTATTGATTACAATTTATTTGATGAAAAGAAAATACGATATCATTATTTACAAATGTCATCACTACCAATGCTTTAAATTTAAATTTAATTGTCACTATTTTATAAAATTTTAAATTATTTAAAATTTAAATTTAAATATTTTATAACTAGTAAATTTCATTATAATTTAAATTATATTATAGCTGGTTGAATAACCAGTATATAAGTGTCTGAAAAATAACTAAATGCGTAAAATCAATTGATGAATAATTTTAATTTTTAGTTAATTTGTAAGGATCTTTAATTTGCATTTAACATTTTTATACAAATAATTAAAATAAATTACTCTATATGTATATCTATTGGCTATTACCTAAATATAATATAGATAGGTACTTAAAATGTGTGAAACACCTTTATAAAATGTAAATACCTAAACAAATATATTATTATTATTATTATTATTATTATTATTATTATAATTCCTTATAGTTGAAGTATTTTTGTTTTTATTATAGGAGATTGGTAGATAATACATCTTAATAAATAAAAATAAAGTACAAAGTGTTTAAAATTTAAATCTGTATCTAATAATTTTTTCTTTCATAAGAATTTAAATCAACTTCTTATTATCATTGTTGCTGTATCAGCTGTAGTTTTCCAATGGTCACTATAATCTACAATTAGTGTGAATATTCTTTTATTTTGTATTTTTATTACCTATTTTAGTTAGGGTTGGTTATACTGAATTTGAACGATGTATTTTCGAGTGTATAATAATATTATAAAGGTCGTCTGAAATATTTGTCGTATAAACTAACTCAATCCGCACCAGTGGTGTCGTAACCGACCCATCGTCTGCATGAATAATGGCTTTGGGGTTCGAAATCGAGATACAATTGTCCATACATATTTTTATTTGTACAACTACAGTACATTGTAGAGGGTAGTTTTCAAGGTCGTCAATGCGTTAGCTACCTGCTGGAATGCTAATCCTGTTTGTAATGTTGTTACTCGATGTCTCACAGAGTCGTATGATATTTAATAGTTATTTTATTTCGTTTATAAAATATACAAACGTACAATTATATAACTTTTCTGAAGGGGACTAAAAGCAGACGAATATATTTAACAATAGGTAATATTATGCTGAGACGGAAACTCCGAATATTATAGTTATAATAATATATTATATATATTATTCGCAAAATAGAAATTTAGAAATTAAAAATTCGAATTCAACAATAAATCATATAATAGATTAAGGAAAACGATTGGCTAAGACTGAGTTTATTTATATGATCATAATAATTACTCTAATAGTAATTTATTTTATATTATTTATGCAGTACATCGAAATAATTTTGCCCAAATCATCGTACCTATAATAAGTAAAAAAAAGTTCCCGTTTTTCCGTTACTTTTTTACAATAGGAGTGAATTTTTCACAAAATGTTTATATTAACGTTATCTATTTACGATTAAATTTTCAAAATATTTTGACTTTTGTTAAGCTATTCATTGACAATTTAAATTTTTGATATTTCTAAGTTTTTTTTTTGAAATGCCGATAAAAAAATTTGGCAACATCTTTAATATTAAATACAAGGTTTATTATAAGTTATACCTACTTATCGTATTAAATAAAAAAAAAAATCGTTGGTCACAATTTTTGTTTATAAGCATTTATTGTTCAAATGTTTACGAAATATTATGTCAAAATTTGCACCAATTCATGCAGCACGGTACAAAAATAATACATCCATTTGAAAAAGGTAATAATTAATGATGTATTTTAAATAATAAAATATGACGTAGTAATATTTCTGAGCGGATTATAGATGGCGTTTAAGTCGCGCCTGTATCAGGAGTATAACTTTGTGTGACACTAACTAGTATGAGCGTGTGACACTAACTAGTAACTACTGACATTTAGTAGTTCCACTAGTATCGTACGTAGCAGTCGCGTGTACAGCCCAGTACGTTCGAGGTTCAAAAATAAATTAGATTTTGTAAATTTAAATTCTTAGTTCGTAGCGTATACGAATTACGAATCATCGTTTAATTGTTTACACGTACGTAATTCAAGAATGAACGTAGACTAGTAATGGTCAATAGTTTTTTTTTAAGAATAAGCGACCTATTATAGGATATCATCGTGCGTAAAAAACACATTTAACATTAACATTCATTGGGCTTCGCACACTATCGTGAATTCATGACGACTAAAAATATGAAATCTGATAATCTAAAATAACAGACCATTTTTTATTTTTTTTGAGTACCTATGTTCAAAATGTTAAATTTCTATTAGTCATATCTAGGAACTGGAATTATATAGATATGATATAGGTATGTTTTTATATCATTAATACATTTATTCGCTAAGTTATATGATTCATCAATATTTTTATGTTTGATTAAAACTAATGTATCATCAGTGAAACATAATAATATTATATGATATTTTTTTCAATTTTAAAGTCAATTAAACTGCCGATTTAATATTTAAAATAAATATCTAGGTTTTAAAATATTAAAATAGCAATAGGCTGTAGATAGTACTATCTATAATTTTAGGTTTGTACACAAAATAAAAAATATATAAATCTTGATATCTGATATCAATAAACAAATGTAACAAGCCCAGTAAAACAAGTAAATTGAATTCAACCAGAGATCCATCATTAACCTCATTAGCAGCACCATGTAATTATTTATGTTCTTTAATAAATAATAGCTGTATAAATGTTATTAATGCAGTGTTACACATATAATTTTATAGGTACCATAGTAGTATATAATTTCAAACCAATTGTCGATCTATATAATTTTCATTTTTGTTATAAAGAGAATAAAAGAAAGTATATAAATTATAAGCTTTAACAATAAAATATGCCAAGATTCTTTAAATATGCAAAATAAAATTTGGCCTAAAAATCTGTTTAATTTTAACGCCAAACCTTCATAATCGTGCATGCACTCAGTATGAATATTCAAATACATACAATTCCATCCCTAGTTATAACTCATAATAAATAACAAATACCTAATATTATAGTTTAAAATGTTTGAAGAATTACTGAATTGTAAATTTCTAATTAGTAGAATTTAAAAATATGTGTTAACTTATTCTATTACAAAATTTAAATATTTTTTTTTAATTTTAATTTTAGCACTTAATAGTATACAAATTTTAAATGAAATAGATAACAATAACTGTAACTTAATTTTATTGCTGTAGTTCAATAATGAAATACTTAATCAATAAATAATATTGATAAGACATTTTAATTTTAATTAACTAACCATTTAAATTATTAATACTAAATAGTTTTATAGTTTTATACAACATATTACAACATATATTATGTTGTAGGTATACTTAAGTAGCTTTTATTATTTAAAATGTTTAATATCGCTGTTTAATTTCAGGTTCGTTTTTATAAGTTTAACTATTAAACTAGCTTATTAGATTACAAATGAGATGTAGAGGACAACTAAGATAAATATAATCAAAATCATACTGAAAGTAAGTCAAATAAAATAAAAAATAAAAACTAATAGACGATTCTTGAATAAATTTGTAACTAATGATTATTGTTAAAGTTTTAGATCCAGAAAAAAATGTGGTGGTAGAGTTGAATAAAAATATTTAAAGCTTACCAGTTATAACTTTAAATCCATGTAGAAAGTATGGATAATATAAACAAGCTCAAAAGTGTTAGAGACAGAGACGAAGAAAACAAAGATAGTGTACTAGAAAATGAAAACACTAAAATTTCACCTCTAAAAACACTATTGATTAACAAACCAATTGTTGTTAATAATACTAAACAATTGGTGGAGATAACTGCTGAAACAAAACAAGAAGGTAATAAAAATGAACCGTTCTTGGTTATTATTGACACTAACATGTTATCAGAGCTAATTAACTTACCTATTGCGTTATCCAAGCAATCAAACACTTCAAGTAATGCAATGAATATCATCCAACCAGTTAATAATAAATTGATTCAAAATTCCAATAATCAAGTACAAAGCTTACAGAGTACTATGAAGTCTTCTATTTTAACTACTAAACCAAATTTAGCAACTACAATTAATGTTCCTAAACCTTCAATAATATTATCAAATTTAACTGATGATATGTTTGTTGTTGAAACTCCATCTTTTAATGTGCCTTTTGTTTATGAAGAACTCCCTAAAACATCATTAAAAGAATTTATTAATAACATTTTAAACATAAAAAATAATAAAAGAGATGAAGATGAAAATCAAAATCAAAAATCTTTGGATAAAAAAAATAAAAATAATCATGAAGAAAAGTGTAGCAAACAATTGGATACAAATAAAAAAACAGATGTCAATGAATTAGAAAATAAGATGTCTGGTTACAAAAATAAATTGGATGGTAGTAAAAATAATATTGATGAACAAATGCTTGTGGATGAATCAGAAAGATCTAAAAAAATTGATTCTAAATCAAAAAATGTGTCTGAAAAAACAAATGTTAAACCAAAGATTCAAAGTCTCAACTACTTTGAAAATCCATTTGGCAAATTTTTTATGCAAATAGGTATAAACCTTGTTGAAGAGCATGTTCAACTCAATTTATTAAGTACTCAGAGAAAAAAAAAGGATTGCAAGGGTAATAAATTCCCCGAAGAAAATCATATGGCAATTAATTCTTTAATTAAAACTTTAGAAATTAGTAAAAAAAATAATCATATATTTCAATTTGACTTAAAAATGTGTAAATTATGTAATTTTAAATCTGAATCAAATTTAGTAATGGATCATCATTTAGAGACTTCACATGATATGACAGCCAATCACTGCTATAATGTTGATACTTTCCAAAAAGACAGTTCATATAAATTATTACTGCACATGGATACACACAATATTAAAAGGAATTTAGAAAAAGATACAGCCTTACATCAATGTCCAAATTGTCCATTTGAAGTTGGTCAAAAGAGCAAATTAAACCGGCATTTACTTTTTTGTTTGGAAAAATATCCACTTAAACTCAATCAGGTGAATATAATTTACATTTTTTTTTTATATTAAATTATGTATACTCATATAATATGAAGTTTTATTTATGTTTATTAATTGTTTGCTTTTAGGCACCTCCATTAGATTGGGAACCTCCAGCAAAAATACCTAGAGTATTACAAAATAAAGCTTCGCTGAATTCTAATCTTGAGCGTTCTATTTACCGAGCAGTTGTGTCTAGATTTAAACAATTTTATAATCTTAATGTGCAGAAATTACAACCACAACAATATAATAAAATGTTAACTGTGTCTGATGTTAAAGCTAATGATCATACTTTTTTACCAAGACAGCAGTTTCCAAAAATGGCACATTCTTTTTTAACTATACAGCCAAAACAAATGTCTGAAGGTTTGTCATTTACTAAATAAATCCAATCAATCAAAACAAATAAAATGAAATAAATTAATAGATTAAGTTTGGAAAAAATTTTCTAGTATTTTGAATGTTTTATAATTGAACTATTAACTATAATTTATATTTAAATTAATATAAATGTAACTTTTAATCAACATTTATTTTATCACATTTGTTCACAGGAATTGTATTTAAGAATACTAGTATTACATCAACCAATCAACCAAATATAATCCCTACACCGTATTCAATGAACAATCACATATATCAAGTAATGAATTTGTACTATATTACAAATTAAAATTAGAGGTTTAAAAATAAATATTTTTTTAAGTACCTATTTAATCTTACCATATAATATGGTTATGTCCCTTTCTTCAAAAGTAAATTGAAGTATTACTAATTTAATTTAATTATGTGTTATAGTTAAAGTCAACATTTTAAAACACTAAAATTCAAATTAATTTAAATTTCAAACTCTAAATAAATATCTATTTTTTATTTATTATTCTTATTAATAATAAATACTGTAGAAATATTATTTATCTAACTAAAAGAGAAAATTTTATTAAAAACTACTGTAAAAGTTGATGTTTTATTTAAAGATTCAGTATAAACTATAAACTTAACTTTTAATTTACAATGCTACTTAAAATTGATCAAGTAGATATTCTCCCTGGTATTCTCTTTATGAAAATGTTAACAAAAATATATATTAAAAATTAAAAACAGAAGTGTAAAATAAATAAATAATTTATTTTACTCATAATCTAAAAGGTACATTATTTAAACAAATTGATTTAAAAATAATTTAATAGTAATTATCTTTATAGATTAGTTAATTTATTGAGAAACTGTTTTTTTTTTCAACAAAATTCAAATAGTAGTACATTTGTTCAACAGGCAACTGCATCTACAACACATCTACCTCTATCATTTCCATTAAATAGCACACAATCAACTGATGCGTCTACCATGTATAAACCTGAACCCCATCACACTCAGTTATCATTCTCTTCAACAAATAATAACAAAAAATCAACCTTTCTATTATGTGAAATATGCGATGACAATATAAAAAACAAAGAAAAATTGCGTGAGCATATGCAATTTATACATAAAGTTAAAATTCGTCCAAGCCTAAGTTATAATGAACCAATAATACATTGTTCAATGTGTCAGTTTAAATGTTATACTGATAAAGGTCTTGAAAGACATCTCCTAGGTTCACATGGTTTGGTCACATCTCGTTATCAAAGGGCTGCCAACAATATCAAAGATGGTGGAAGGTAATATTATTTTATTTTATTTTTATAATTATCTAGATAGATTATCATGTATTAATATTTTTAATAATATTAAAAATAGATGTCCAATATGCAGTAAAGATTTTCCATGTAAATTATTAAAACATGTAAGCCATGACCACTCTATTTCATTAAGGCCAGCAAATTTATTTTACAAATGTAAGGATTGCATTTTAACATTTAAAATGTATACAAAGTTTGAAAACCATGTATATTTAAAACACAAATATGTAACTAAAAATTCAAGTAAGAAATCTCTTGGTAATCAACCTGTTGCTACTTCATCAACTTCTACAACATCTACATCAAAGGTAAATAAATATGTTTATTTTGGAATTTGATGTTCAAAAAATTTATTAATAATCTTGTTTTTCTTTAATTAGCCATCAAAAATAAGTGATGAAATTATCACAAAAACCACAACCACCTAAGATTCACAATATGTGTTTAAAGTTGTAATATTAATAAGCCAGTTACATCAACTCGTAAACGAAGTTTAACTCAAACAGCAAATGTTAAAGTATGAAAATTTAAAATTCTATGTTAACTTGTATAATTAATGTTTATTCTTAAATAAGATATGGGTAGTAAGTCACCTAATCATTAAATACATTTTATAAAATAACTTAAAAGTAATTCTTCATTCACTTAATAACTCATAAATTCTAATATATGTATATATATATATACAGTGAAACCTCTAAAGATTAGACATCCTTGGTCGCTGAAATTTTGTCCGCTATTTGGATATGTCTGTTAAGGGAGGTTTCACTGTATATACTTAAAAATAATATGAAGATATTTGATTTTAAGTTTTGAAGTACATGAGAGATATTATTAATATTGTTTTGCTTTTCTAGTTTATTTGAATCATATTTAATCATACATTATCAGATCCAAAGAATAGACAGTAAAATAATTACATTTAAATTTAATAATTCGCCTAATATAATTTTTATAAACATAATGAATATTATTGTTGTTGATTTCAAAGTCGTATTGTATTTTTTGATTCCACCGGACTGTGTATAGACCTATATTTATTATTTAATTATATTTTAATAGAATGTAATCTATGAATATATTATAATTTGTTATAACTTAAGTATTACCTACTAGGTAATTATCAACAATTTTGTATTATTATTATTTTTACAAATATTATGTATTATCTATGCATAATTGTAAATAACAGTACCTATATTTATTTTTTCAATGGAAGTGCACTTATTACTTTTATGTATCACATAATCAATTAAACTAATAAACTAAACTGTTCCCATCCTTTATTTATTTAATTAATTATTATAATTTTTTTTTTTTTTTTACTTAACTGAAAACCCTTGTAAAAGCCATATTATTAAACAATTTATTTTAATAATTTAACTTTATTTTTAATCAATATAATATGCCAATACCAATGCTATTATTGTATCATATTGGATGTTTATTAAAAATATAGATTAAGCTTATATTTTTCTGAAATGTTATTTTTAGTTTCTTTTTGTTCAGAATAATCACTGATTAAAAAAAAATTATTTAAGTTAGTAATAAATGAATAAATTTAAAATTACTATATATTTGGTTATTTGATCTTCAAATGTTTCTAAATGTCTGAAATATTTCAAAAAGATGCTTATATTTATTAACAATTACCTAATAGTTTATGCTTTTCTTGACTTGTAAATTTAAATATTTTTTTAAAATAAAATCGCAAACCTAATGAGAAATATTTATTACTCAAACAATGATTTAATGAATAATAAGATAAGCTTGTTAACTATGTAAAATTTTATCTAAGCAATAAATCACTGAGTTTAATAATTTCTATCCAAAACAACAACAAATTTGTTTAGAATTAATTCAAGAAATAAGTAGTTTTTAAAAAAACAATAAATTATACTTAATAAAACTAAAATACAATACAATAGTAGGTTTGTATACTTTTAGTGAATCTATATTTCCATACAACTAAAATGTATTAGAATATACTGAATTTTATGAAAATATACATACAAAAAAAAAAAAAAAAAGGTGTCTGGTTTGATGATTTTAATGATTCACAATATTGAGATTTTAATATGTTTGTATTATTTAGTAGTATACAAATTGTTCACTATCAGTTATCACTATTATTCTGATCTATATTGAATGTCTCCATATCCTCTTCAATGCCATTTTGGACTACACAACAAAAGTAAACCTTTTTTTAGGTAATATTTTGTTGTGTTACTAGGGTTTCACCCAGATAAACCACAATGTCAGTCAAAAAATGTAACAAACACACATAAATTGTTTTTTAATATACGTATATATTATATAGCGATAAAATTATACATTCAATTGTTTGCAAGGTGGCAATTTAATTTGCATATATAACAAAAAAAAAATTAAAAAATTAACCATTAACCTTATTAACATTGTACAATAAAATTACTCAAGCTAGGTGGCTCGTTCATTTTTATTGTTATAGCCACCTTCACAACCATCACTGTTCAGTAGCTGTTTACCTCAAATTTCACTGAAATTATTACAATAATCACCAATAAAAATAACATTTTTGGGCATATTCATTTTTTTTTTTTATAAAGTTGATAAAAATGTTTTCCATCAGTCAAAAACCTTGGAAATTTAATACAAGGTTCCTCACAAGTTGATTTATATATTTTTTAATTTTTAGTTACAATTTGAACTACTTATTAGAAAAATTGTATTAAATTTACAAATTTAGGCTATATAAATTAAAAATATTATACCTACATGGCTACATTTATTACTACAAAATTTTTAAATTGACATGATTTTGGTAATTTTTTTTTACCTTAATCTTGAACTTCAAATACATGTAAAAAAAATTGTCCCTATATATTTTTATACAAATATATGAACAATTTGTGTAGGATCTAATATACATTTTTTAACAATATTGACTCAGTAAATAATTTTTTATTACTTTTATAGAAAATAAAAACTAAAAAATATTAGGCAAGTGGGTACTGCTACTGCTTTATACATTAAATATTTGGTTGGTCGTTATAATGGGCATGTTACTGTGTTAAATTTGAATTAAATTATTCATCTTTGTTTACAAAAAATGATTCTAAATGGAGATGATTTGTTGGCCTATATTACAAGAACATTTCACGAAATGTTTTTTGATATTGCTATTTAAGTAATTTATTTTACTATTAGTATTAAGGTAGATTGATTTAATTAATATTGTTTTTGGTCTCATAATTAAGTATGGAATTAATCAAGGAATTAATAAAAAAAATGTTATAACCTTTCCAAGTGAAAATGACAATTTACATGTTAAAATAAAAACTATGAAGTTCGTATATGGTTACTGGGATAATCATAATTAAAAATGTTGTTGTCAGTATTCCTGTCAAATTAGATGAAGCAAAAAAAAATTAGAACAAATAATACAACATCATGAACATCAGAATAGTATATAAAAAGGTTAAGTTAAAGACTTAAGGTTCCATACCTAACTAGAACATAATACTAATAAAACTTCATTTTTTAAATTTATTTTAAAGTTGCTTGAACCAAAACATATAGTTAAAAATACGACAGTTTATAATTCCCTATCTATTACCTCATCACATTAAGAGTTACAGATAGATGAATAGCTATAAATCGAGATATAAATGTATGTAAGCGTGCGAATAGGTTGGGACAGACATGTATGGAGATCAAAAGGTCTAATTGGACAAATAACTGCTTGGAAACCAAACGCACAGATATCTAGAGGCCAAACCAGACAAAAATGGACAAATAGAATTAAATAAGAGTTAAAGTTGTTGGGAGTAAGAAATGGGGAAGAAACGGCAAAAGATAGAGAATAGTGGAGGCAAGTAGTTGTTGTGTCTTGTGTGCGTTGTGTCAATGGGACTGAAAGGCCTATAAAAAGCCAAAAAAGAAAAAATGTATGTATGCTTGTTTGTAATGATGTAACTCAATCTAATAGTCCAGTATAGTGCTATAGTGGACGGGTTTGTTTGGCAAATAGGTACTGAGTGTATTATTTTATGAGCATGAAAATATTTATATATTAACTATATATAGGTATATAATCTACCTATGTGTTACCTAAGATAATATAATATAATATGTTAACTTTAATATCATCAGGGCTTAAAAGTGTGGAAAAAATTCCAGAGGGACTAATGTCTCCATAAAGTCTTAACTCTTAAGCGTTCCATACATCATTTTATGTATTACCTGTCTAATGCATATGTAATGTATAAACAGTGATTGTACAACTCATCCCACGTTTATCACTGAATAATGTTCATATTTTTAATTTATTTCATGAAAAATTTAGATCACAAACAATATATTTTTAAGAATAATGAATGTTTTACCTATACAAATTTAATATTTTGAAAGAGAATATTTTTTCTCATAATATTAAGTTGTAAGTATTAGTTGTTTTTTAAAAAAACTAAAGAAATTAACTAGACAAAAAATATTAATTATATCATAAAAATGTAGTATTTTTAGTGCTTTAAATTGTAAATTTTGTGTTTAGGTACTATTAAATAACATGCATTTGTAAATTATAAAAACTAATAATATTTAATCTCAACGGATTTCTGAATCATATTGACTAATGTTTGAATATAATTGAAGCATTCCGGCCTACCTTACGAATAATTTGTTATTTGTATTTGGACGCTTTTATTCAACATTAGAGGTAGGGGACTAAGTCACCTTGTGTCCCCCCTCACTTTAACCCCTGGATATTCTTGTTAAACATTTATCAAAGTAGACATAATGTACCTCATATAGGTACCTCTATAAACTTTACAATGCAATTACGACCTTTAGGGCACAGTCGCACAGATACTAAAATAATAAAATATATAAATTAATAAATAGTTCACATAATATGCACTCACGATATAAAAACTTGCTCGAAGAATCGACTGGTCAGACGGGTCTTAGTTGAATAATAGAAATATAATAACAATTAATTACTGTGCGATTAGTGCACACAAGACACAAGTACACAACGCGTGACACAAGATGTCAAGATATTATAGTTGTATAAGGTGTTGGTGATTTGAACACACCAGCAACGATAATTTATTATCAAACAACTACACTGATAAAAAAAAATAGGCGATCTGTGCACTTATTTTTTACTGTAAATGCACGGCCGCATAGGTAAAAAGTACCGAAAATTACCTAAATGCAAGTGTGTTTTTTCGCACCAGCAGATAATACAAAAAACAACGCGATTCGCATTCACGATATTATGAATCTATCGTAGACAACAATAATATTTAATAACTAACGTCGTATAGGTAAGTAATGAAAAAAAGGTTCACTCTAGAAGCGCGGTATTCCTGTTTATACAACACCTATTACAGACTGTATTATTGTAATAAACTTATAATACGCGAAGTCGGCCAATTCGTATAATATAGTGGCATACCGATATAACAAGTTTCGAGGCGTCCGTTTTCTATAAAAATATATTTCTAAATTTCTTACTAAATAAAATTCAATTGTTTTCAAATTAATGATACTTCTCGATCTCGGAATTTAATAGAACTAGAAACACGTTTCCAATAACTCCTATAGTATTATAGTTCATCTGTATATTATTATAAAATCAATTGCAGCCTTTGCAGGTAAATATTTAAAAAACTTTAATATTGATTTTTTTTTTTTTTATAAAACGATGATCATAGATTTATTAACATTAAATGAAATATTCTTATCATCTTTTATCAATAATAAAGCTTTTTTCATCAGTATTTCATAATTTTCGAAAAATCACACCTGTAAAAAATCAAATCAAAATTTAGCATTAAGAAACTTAAGTTTTACATGCTATTATTTATACTTTAAATCAAGTTTAACCATAGATATTAGACAACCTTTTCTCATACGGGAAGTTTAATTTATAATAAACCTGAATAAAAATCATTTTGGTAATAATATTATTCATATCTACTATCTATTTAACTGGTTCATAATAAAAGCCAATACAATGAAGAACAATAACTAAAATACTGAATAATTTAAATAATACGAAAAATTAAAAATTAAAATGGTAAACATTAATTTAAATGATTATCATAATTTTAAAAATATATGAAAGTCATCAGTAGGTATAGGCAGTTATTATAATAATACCGAAATATGGTACAAGAGTAAAAAATCTTGTTAAAAATTACAAAAATAATATAATAATGTTAAAATAATTAATTACTAGTTTTTACTCGTGATCTTGAATAATTTATGGCTTTCAACGTCTCCTTGAACTTTAACTGTCAGAATATGAAGTTGAACGTGATTTAGAATAAGAGCGAGAACGACGGTCACCAGATCTGGACCTTGAGTCATCCATACGTCTCGAACGTATATAGGTGAACGATATCTAAATCATTCGTACATCAATTTTAATATTAAAAAACACATTAAAATTAATTTCATCAAATTGTGGTTAATTTCTATATTAATACGTATGAATTTAACTAATAACTATTCAAGCACAATAAAAAGAAAATGTGGGTAATTTAGAAAAATAAAAAAATTGTTATTCGTAAACCTAAGCAGAATTGCCATGATGACTTAGGATTAGTTTGTATAGTTTTTTTTTTTTTTCAGCAAACTGAAATTTGCAACTTGCTGCTGACCAGCAGTTAGTCAATATTCAGCATACATATGCACTTGTACGAACATTGCCCTCGCCTTGTATTGTAGTTACTAGTTAGCAATATATTATTATATTTTAGTTCAGTCAAAGCACTCAGCTTTTACCTTAAATTATGCCCTATATTTGAAAATAGTGTCACTGCTATAAATAGTTTTTTAACAATGCTCAGTCTTTTGACATAATAATGTACCTAATTTTTTTAAGTTGAAGTAATGCATTAGGTAAAAATTAAAGGTAATTCATTAACATAATAAATATTTAAAATATATACATCATAAATTAACTCGAAACAATGAAAATTGAATTTTATTAAAAAAGTAAATTATAAAAAAATTAACAACATAAATTAATGTTTTGAGTAAAAATAACTATTTTTACCATCTTGTCAGAAGTTATATTGATAATTGATATACAAAATATTATTACTATTTTTTTTTAATATTTAAATATTTATTTTTTTAATTTTTAATTTTTCATAAAATATTTTATTTAATTTTGAAAATGTATAATGCAATTTTATATTAATTTGTTTTATGGATATTTATTAATATGTAATTTTAAAAATCGAAAGAATCATTGTTATTTTTTATTATATTATCTCAAATTTGTTATTCCAAGTAATGAAAATATTTGATAATATCAATAGTTATATAATATTATGTCACAGATATTTATTTTATATAATATGTATATATTATTTAGTTGAATTAATGTTAAATTTGATATGGTTTGCTACACATTCAGTTTTGAAGAAAATCTGAACATTAAGTTGTTTTATTAAATTATTTATTTATTATTATTAAGGCACTATACATTGATCATAAATGACACGTCATGCCACCATGTTAATTTAAAATCGAAATTAATAATATTATAATGTGTTATCGATAAAGTTTTTAATATCCGAGACATACCTATCTATATTCTATATACATATCTGCTCGTCGGTCTATTGCTCGTCGGCGGCGCGGCGGTGACATGGAAGGGGAAATTTGGGCGGCCACGTCTAGCCACCGCGCGTCGACGGCTGCCGCACCGCGAACCCCTCACCCACCGTTAAAAATTAACTATTTTATGCTCTTTTTACCCTTTAAAATGTGAATTTCGAAAAATCCTTTCTTAGTGCGCCTATACATAGTAATAAGTACATTTACTGAAAATGTCATATCCATAGCTTCAGCGGTTCCGGCTAGGCGATGATGAATCACCCAGGACAAGTCTTTTTATATATACAGATATAATGCAATTTATTGAATAAAAAAAAAACAGTATTGTACATCGACAAATGGGCTTCGAATTAAACGTATATTCGTCCTTCCACCCCACCCCGACCGTGTTGTAAATCACGCCATCCAAAGACCTGCAATAATACAGTAAACACGTTAATCAACATTCAAACACGCCCACGGTATCGCTGATAAAGTCATAACCAACATTTTATAACTGACCAATGACCATAGAAAACATAACTAACATCGTCAAGTGAAATTGGGAAAGCCGTTCATTTCCATGTTCAATCCGGTCCGAATGTATGCGTTATCGGCCGCACTCCAACAATAGTCTCGTGCCCTTTGGCCCGACGCCGTGATGCGACTTTATCGCGTGGGCTATCGTCGCCGCCGTCGCGTATCGACGTTGACCATTGTCCGCGGCAACGACACTTTTTCGCCGACCTTTCGTGTGTGAAGGTGACCGACGTGCGACGTGACCGTCGCGTGACCATATTAGCCGCGAGTTGCACCCCGTTGTGCGGGGATCGTGCGTCCTTTTGTTTTTTTATTGTGGTCCGTTTTGTCGTTAGACGTCTTATTTTCTTTTGTATAACAAACGCGTGGTGTCCTTCTTTTTGCGTTATTACTTTTTATCGTCGGACTGTAGTGCCGGACGATACGCGCGTATCAAGCCGTTGTCATAACCACGTGGTTGTGCGTGTGTTAAGTTTGACCTGTCGGCTGTCGCGAATAATTTTGTACACTTCGTGTGCTGTGTGCGAGGTCGAGACCCGGTAATCCGTCATATAGCACGTAACGTGTAGTCCGTGTGGTCTCACAACTCGCCACCTGTCTTCAATTGATCCAGATTGCATACTTGTACAAAGCACTTGCGAAGCTAAGAAGGCGTTCTCCCCGTTCCGGATCGCCGTCAATCAGCATCGGCAGTCAGCTCTTCCGTTAGCAGTCAGAAGCCGGGTTGTTGAGGTGGTCCACATGTAAGCGGCACGCTCACCGAAATCAGGTGATATCATTATAAATTGTATTTCATTGTTATCATTTATTCATATTATTTATTTTATTACTGTTGTCATTTTGTATTATTATTATTTATGGTATAGAATTATTGTTCGGTTTTTTAGCCGACATAATTATTTATATATTTGTGCTACCTTTTTATATACTTTTGGGGCGCCCTCTATTATTCATATTATTATTGATGAGTTTTATATTGTAATATTATCAACTGTAATTATTATATTGTCATTAACGGAATTTGTTCCCGACATAAGCAGTTGTTATTTTTATTGTTCACGTAATAAGTTGGTCACCCTATCTCTGTCTAACACCTGCGCAAGTTGCGGCAGACAACTGTATATATCGTAAGATCTGTCGCTGCGACAACATCCGAATTTCCAATCGACACATCTACTACGTTTACATGATACGAGTTGAGCCGTTCTTTATTGAAACCGATTTTATTATGAGTCGACCTAAATTTCCTGACCTGTTTACATGTGGGTCGTTGATATTAAATCGGTATGTTATAAAATTCATTATTCCATGAAATTTATATTTCTTTCCAGCTCCATTATCATATTTAATATTTCTGACTTATCAATAATCAAATAAAATCAAATTATTTATTTCTGAAAGTTCAAATTTTTAATATTTTTTGTTTATTATTTAAACGCTGACTTAAAATGAATTCTATACAAGCAATCGTTTGTTTAAAGCTATATAAACTTAAATGCGAGGCACGCCGTAGTAAATGTAAACTCTTATTACTACACCATCGACGACAATTTCAAAAAAAAATGATGTACTTTCAAATGGCTTTAGAAATAAATAATCAATTCATGTACAATATGATAACTTTTAATTTGAATCATATGAGTAGAAGGATGTGGATGAAGGTATGTAATATCAATAACAATTAATTTTTTGTAATAATCAGTCACCGTTTAATATGATATGTAGAACAGAAGCTCTGATTTTTGGGACAGGATAGTAAACAGCAACTTTGAAGAAGAAGATTGGCTCGAAAACTTCAGAATGAGTAAAGCAACATTTCAATTAATGTGTTTCAAGTTGAATGATTTTCTTAAACCATCTGAAATTGCTGTACGTCAACCATTGAGTGTAGAGAAAAAAGTGGCTATTGCTCTGTACAAACTGGCATCATGTGCAGAGTATAGGGTGATTGCAAGTTTATTTGGTGTTCATAAGAGTTCTGTGCATAACTGTGTATATGATGTTTGTATTGCTATTATTGAGGTACTTGGTCCATCTTATTTAAAAATGCCTTCAGTGGCAGAAGCAATAGCCTTGGCTGAATCAGTAGAAAAAGTAACTGGAATGGTACAAATTTTCGGAGCTATAGATGGAACACATATACCTATATTACCACCTACTAATGGCTATCGTGATTTTATCAATCGTAAAGGTTGGCCATCTATAGTTATGCAAGGTATTGTTGATTGCAATTATTTGTTCAGAGACATAACAGTAAAGCACCCAGGTTCTGTTCACGATGCCACTGTTTTAAAAGACTCCAATATATTTAAACAGTCTAAAGATAAATTACCAAATCATTGCCGCATTATATCTGATTGCTCTATTCAACTGATGTTGGCTGGTGACCCTGCTTATCCTTTATTATCTTGGTTGCTAAAGGGTTACACAGGAGCT
Organism: Schizaphis graminum; assembly: GCA_020882235.1. Taxonomy (NCBI): domain Eukaryota; kingdom Metazoa; phylum Arthropoda; class Insecta; order Hemiptera; family Aphididae; genus Schizaphis; species Schizaphis graminum. Next base: position 85,979,997 of record CM037033.1, on the reverse strand, counting down.
CTTACACCAGAGGAAGAGTCATTTAATACCTACCTTTCATCTGCAAGAATTTGTGTTGAAAATGCTTTTGGCCGTTTGAAAGCTAGATGGAGAGTGTTGTTGAAAAGAGCTGATATTAATTACAAATTTATGCCAAGTATAGTACATAGTTGTGTCATACTACACAATATAATTGAAACTTCAAAAGATAATTTCAATCCATGCTGGTTAAGATCTGTAAATGAAGTAAATATTGAAAGACCACAACCTCGACAAGTAACAGTTACACGGGCCGAACCACAAGCAAAGGACATTCGTGAAGTTTTAAAAAACTATATGTATAATAACTATCCATTAAGACAATCATCAGTACAAAATTATGTAAGACATACAGTTTAAGAGATCTTTATTAACAATTTAAAAACAAAATAAATTTTATAACATAATACTTTCTTATCTTATTGCATTATTTCCCAGTCTTTGGTTTACAGTTTTTTTAGTTATTTTAAAAATATATATATAATGGTAATTAATTAATCTTTAGGCTTCAGTAAACTGGTCAGAAGGCTAGTAAATTCTTCTTTATCTTTCTGCGCTTGTTCTTGGTCAGCTTTTAATAGTTCTTCCTCCCATTTTCTTTGTTTTTCATTTTCTTCCCTAATAAAATCTTTATGCCCTTCCATTGTTTTATTAAAAGAATCCATCATATTCAATAAGTCGCCAGAATCTAAAATATAGGCAAATACATAAAAAAAGTAATTTTGTATACAAATAAGTTAATTTACTTCTATTTTTACGGCGAAATTCCCTTTTTTGAGATAGAGTTTTTGATTCTTTGTTTTGTATTGAACTTGTATTCAACGGATCCTCTAGTTGGTAAACTACTTCATAACTGAAATCTTCATTTTCTTCATTAACACTTGTAATACTTTCTTCAATTTCATCAATGAACTCCATATCTATATATTAATTAGTTAAGTAAGTTATTTTATGATTTTTAATACATATAGACATATTATTATATTGGCATCAGTGCTGGATTTGGCAAGGGTGCAATGCACTGGGGCCTAGAGACTGAGATAACTTTTTTATTTTACTCAATAATTTAATTAATTAAACTTTTAACCATGAATCAATTGGGAAAATTAACCATTTCAAAAATAATTAATATATTTTTGATTTATTTTGAACTTATTTAATACTTGTCTTGTCCTTCTATAATTTTACTATGTGTAGGTAATAGGTATACTTCTACATTTAAAAGTACAATAAAATAACAATGACATCAAATATAAATAAGTAGGAATTTATATTAATTTATATTCTTACTGCTTCTAAATATTTAGTTAAAAGTTACAGTGGTCAAACTGAATTACTTGGGGCAAAAATATTATCCATATAATAAATTAATAAACCAAACCTTAACTAAAAACAAAATGATCCATTGAAAATACATATTACAAGTATTAATTAAAATACATATTAGTTCATATTGATTAATCTTAAGTTAATTACAATATAATTTCAAAACTGCCCCAAGTTGGCCCGTTTGATGGCTGTTTCTTTAACAAAAAAAAATTAAACAAAGGTCTTTACCATTTTCTTTCGTTGAGTCTGTTCCAAAATCAAGTGGTTTTATAGATGGTCGAGTTCCTAAAACTCCATCTAACTCTTTTTCAGAATCGCATGACATTCTGTTACTTCCACTTATTTTGTTGACACGATTCTTTTCAGAATAGCCACTTTTCAGTGCCTTCCACTTTGCTCTAACTTGTGCAACTGTTTTAGATGAACCGATTTTTTCTAAGTCCAGTCTTACAATTTCATAAATCTGGGAGTCAGAAAATTAGTTTATACAACTATTTTATTTTAAATTTCATTAGAAAATCAGTTTTTTTACTTACATCTGCGTTTCTATACCGTTTCCCATCTAGCAGTTTCATAATATTATTTTCTTTAACAGAAGCAACTAATGTTGCTATTTCTGCAGAACTCCAACTACATCTTTTGATGGTGTTACTCATTTCTAAGTTCTTTATTAAATAAAAATAATTCAATAAATAATTAAAGTTATTAGTAATATGACTTAGTTCGCTAAAACCTTGAACGCGAGCTCTGTAAGTAGTAGGTACGTACCATCATGGTATTATGTTATCACTTATCAAAATAAAAGTGATCAGTTTAAAGTGTTTACATGTACAAAAATATAGCCGATTTTATGTATTAAATCGATTTAATTTGGTTAAACCACATATTCGAGCGTCCTTAAAATAAAAGCGGTTTAAGTTATTAAGGTCGCTTTAAATTGTTTACATGATGCATGATTAAACCGCTTTAATTTTTAAACCGTCCTTAATTGTGCATGTAAACGTAGTAATCGACTACGTGAGTACATGATATTTAATTATATTTTTTAATTGTTAAGTTGGGATATGGTGACCACATGCACTATTTTTCATAGGAAAATACTTACTTTTTTTTTATTAACAATTTTTGGATTCTGAACGAAGTGATGAATGTATTGATTTTACAATGATGTGTGTTTTTTTTGTTTTTTTTTTTTTTTTTTGTGTCCGTGTACAGCATAACTAGTCGAAATAATGCTTCAATTTCAAACTTTGGGGGTGGTTTCCGATGGCAAATTGGATATCCTTGGTACCTCTATAGAGGTGAAAAGTAAACATTTTCCAACAGTTTTCAAAAAAATCGAAATTTTTATTTTGCTATAATTCAAAAACTAATCAATGTAAAAACATGAAATTTATACCAAATGTTTATATTAGCGTTTTCTACACACAGTTAAATTTTCAAAGAATTTTGACTTTTTTAAAGCTATTTATAGATAATTGAAATTATTAATTTTTTTTAAATAACGATAAAATTTTTTTGGCCGGCCAGAAAATTTTGAAAATTTAATACAAGGTTTCTTATAAATTGTTCTTAAAGTGATAAAAAAAAATCCAAAATCGTTAGTTTTTTTTTATAAGTGCTTAAAGTTCGAATTTATACGAAATATGTCAAAATTGCGAAAATTTGCAAGTAATTTTGTGATTGAAAAATCGTAAAAATTTTTTCTTTTATAACTAAGTTTTGAAAATTTGGTATAAGGTTCTCCATACATTTTTCTTCAAATATCTGTAAAAAAAACTCTACCAGATTCAGACAAAAGTTTTTTATGAGTGTTTGAAATTTAAATTTTTACAAAACCGCGTTAAATAACGGTTAAGCCTCAAACGGTTTTTGATATTTGTTGTAATTCAAACAGTATAAGTCGTAAATACTTAAAAATTTTACCAGTTATTGAGATTGCCATTTTCTTTTAGTGATTTGATTTTCAAAATATTTTGACTTTTTTTGAGCTATTTATAGACAATTGAAATTTTCAATTTTAGATTCTGAACGGAGTGATGAATGTATTGATTTTACAATGATGTGTGTTTTTTTTTTTTGTTTTTGTTTTTTTGTTTTTGTGTCTGTGTACAGCATAACTAGTCGAAATAATGCTTCGATTTCAAACTTTGGGGGTGGTTTCCGATGGCAAAGTGGATATCCTTGGTGCATTATAGAGGTGAAAAGTAAACATTTCCCAACAGTTTTCAAAAAAATCGAGAAAAACAAAAAAAAAATTACAGAAAAACGGGAATTTTTACGCAAAACCAGTTTTCGACAAAATCGAATTATTTATTTTGCTATAACTCAAAAACTAATCGATGTATTCACTTGAAATTTTCACAAAACATTTATATTAGCGTTCTCCATACACAGTTAAATTTTCAAAGAATTTTGACTTTTTTTGAGCTATTTATAGACAGTTGAAATTTTCAATTTTTTTAAGTATTTTTTTTTAAAATAACGATAAAAATTTTTTGGCTCCATAAAATTTTCTTCAACTATCTGCAAAAAAAACTCTACCGGACTAAAACAAAAAATTTTTATGAGTGATTGAAATTTAAATTTTTACAAAACCGCGTTAAATAACGGTTTAGCCTCAAACGATTTTTGATATTTGTTGTTATTCAAACAGTATAAGTCGTAAATACTTGAAAATTTTACCAGTTATTTAGATTGCCATTTTCTTTACGTGATTTGATTTTCAAAACATTTTGACTTTTTTTGAGCTATTTATAGACAATTGAAATTTTCAATTTTTTTTTATTTTTTTTTTATAAATGTTGATAAAAAAAATTTAGCTGGGACAAATTACTTGAAAATTTAATTGAAGGGTCCACATAACTTGTTCTAACTCTCATTCAAAAATTATAAAAATACATAGGCACAATTTTTTTTTATTAGCATTTGAAGTTCAAATATTGACAAAAATTCGTCAAAATCATGAATATTTTTCACTATTTGGTAGTTAAAAATTTATAAATATTTTTCTATCAAAAGCTAAGAATTGAAAATTTAATACTATGCTGTCCATAAGTTAAGCTTAGAATAATTATAAAAAAGTTTGAGGATTGTTCAATTTAAAAAAATTTACGAGTGTTTAAAGTTTTAATTTTAATTTGAAATCATAAATACACGTGTAAAATAACGTTTTACTAATAAATAATTTTCGATTTTTGTTATTTTTAAAAAATTCATAAACGTAAGATCTTGAAACTTTTACTTAAATGTTTAGATTAGTTTCAAAATAGAATATATGATAATATTTAAATATAATATATCCTGGACTGACAAATCATCTCCGTTCAGAATCGTTTTTCGTATACAATGATACCTATCATTGCATTCAAATTTAACCTACCATAGTCCGAGGTCCACCCCACCCCCTAATGTACAGCAGAGCGATACTCACTTACCGGCTTTTTTTTTATTTTTTTTTATAAATGTTGATAAAAAAAATTTAGCTGGGAAAAATTACTTGAAAATTTAATAGAAGGGTCCACATAACTTTTTCTAACTCTCATTCAAAAATTATAAAAATAAATAGGCACAATTTTTATATTAGCATTTGACAAAAATTCGTCAAAATCATGAATATTTTTCATTATTTGGTAGTTAAAAATTTATAAATATTTTACTATCAAAAGCTAAGAATTGAAAATTTAATAATATGCTGTCCATAAGTTAAGCTTAGAATAATTATAAAAAAGTTTGAGGATTATTCAATTTAAAAAATTTTACGAGTGTTTAAAGTTTTAATTTTAATTTGAAATCAAAAATACACGTGTAAATATCGTTTTACTAATAAATAATTTTCGATTTTTGTTATTTTTAAAAAATTACTAAACGTAAGATCTTGAAACTTTTACTTAAATGTTTGAATTAGTTTCAAAGTAGAATATATTACAATATTTGAGTATAATATATCCTAGACTGACAAATCATCTCCGTTCAGAATCGTTTTTCGTATACAATGATACCTATAATTGCATTCAAATTTAACCTACCCTAGTCCGAGGTCCACCCCACCCCTAATGTACAGCAGAGCGATACTCACTTACCCGCTTTTTTTTAATAATTCATTTATATTTTATGGTTCGATCTAATTCATATTAAGATCAGAATCGGGCAAAATATTGTCTAAATAATATTTTCAAGTACCCATTACTTTGTTTTTTTTATATTAATTCGAATAAAAATCTAATTAAATAATTTTAAAACTTAATGCTAATTCAAAATACAAATGTACTTGAATTGTTTACTCTAGTTTCTTTTTAGATAGTTCTTTGTTTGTTTAATTTATAGTGTTTTTTTATTTATTTCAAATAACCGTGAACTTAAAATATTATTGTTTTTTAATACGTAAATGTTTTAATTACCAAAATACCAACTGAATAATAACCATATATTTGAAAATCATTCGAATACGATAATCATTCGAAACATTTTTTTTCGAACGATATCCAACTCTGATTATGTTATTGAAATTAAATATGTAGGAAAATTATAAAAATATGTTTGTATATGTGGGTTACCACGTTACGTTAGGGAGAATAATATGTCTTAATTAATTATAATTTATTTTAGGATGGACAACCTTAACATTGGGTCCATAAACAATTGCTCGGGTTTACAGGTGAATTACTACGGTAATTCACGACCGGTCCCTGCAAACCCGAGAGCACAAAAACAGGCCGTACCCGCACGCCATAAGTTTATCGAAAGTTAAGTGACCTCATGTACAAATTTTAATAAAATGCTATAATTTTTCCATTTCAGGTTGCTTTAACTGCAACGGCTACGGCCAAATTGCCCGTAAATGTGAGTGTTTTATATTATATTTATATATTACATTTCATTTTCCATGTGCGTTTCGTAAGAAGTATATTAAATTGTATATTCGTGTTACAGGCAAAAAATCCAAAAAAAACCAAAGGGGCGGTAGGCTCCTCCGGTAGTAGGCCGGAGCGGGTTGTCCCGGGTGCGGCGGCGGAGGGTCCGCGTAGGATGGCAGAGGCCCCCCCTGGCGCGGCAGCAGAGGCCACCACAGCTGGTGCGGTAGATGTAAAGACTTGAAATTTTCACCAAATGTTTATATTAGCGTTCTCCATACACAGTTAAATTTTCAAAGAATTTAGACTTTTTTTGAGCTATTTATAGACAATTGAAGTTTTAATTTTTTTTAGTATTTTTTTTTAAAATAACGATAAAAATTTTTTGGCCGGCCAGAAAATCTTTAAAATTTAATACAAGGTTTTTTATAAGTTGTTCTTAAAGTGATAAAAAAAAATCCGAAATCGTTAGTCACAATTTTTTTTTTATAAGTGCTTAAAGTTCGAATTTATACGAAATATGTCAAAATTGCGAAAATTTGCAAAGTAATTTTATGGTTGAAAAATCGTAAAAATTTTTTCTTTTATAACTAAATTTTGAAAATTTGGTAAAGGGTTCTCCATAAATTTTTCTTCAAATATCTGTAAAAAAAACTCTACCGGTTTCAGATAAAAATTTTTATGAGTGTTTGAAATTTCAATTTTTACAAAACCGCGTTAAATAACGGTTTAGCCTCAAACGATTTTTGATATTTGTTGTTATTCAAACAGTATAAGTCGTAAATACTTGAAAATTTTACCAGTTATTAGGATTGGCATTTTTTTTACGTGATTTGATTTTCAAAATATTTAGACTTTTTTTGAGCTATTTATAGGCATTTGAAATAATCAACTTTTTTTTATAAATGTTGATAAAAAAAATTTAGCTGGGACAAATTACTTGAAAATGTAATTGAAGGGTCCACATAACTTGTTCTAACTCTCATTCGAAAATTATAAAAATACATAGACTCAATTTTTTTTTTATTAGCATTTGAAGTTCAAATATTGACAAAAATTCGTCAAAATCATGAACATTTTTCACTATTTGGTAGTTAAAAATTTATAAATATTTTACTAATCTAAAGCTAAGAATTGAAAATTTAATACTATGCTGTCCATAAGTTAAGCTTAAAATAATAATGAAAAAGTTTGAGGATTATTCAATTTAAAAAATTTTACGAGTGTTTAAAGTTTTAATTTTAATTTGAAATTAAAAATACATGTGTAAAATAACGTTTTACTAATAAATAATTTTCGATTTTTATATAATATATCCTAGACTGACAAATCATCTCCGTTCAGAATCGTTTTTCGTATACAATGATACCTATCATTGCATTCAAATTTAACCTACCTTAGTCCGAGGTCCACCCAACCCCCTAATGTACAGCAGAGCGATACTCACTTACCCGCTTTTTTACTTTTTTATTTATTAAGTTTACAGCGCATTTAATGAAAATTATAATTCAATAATCTATAAAAAAAAAAATGCGGAAAGTTTGTTGCTATAAGGTTCAGCTATTATGTTTATATAATATTCAATATAAAATAATAATAAACAATTTTAAAATAAAAATTGCGTAAAAAAATCGAAAAAAGTCTGGGCGGCTGTGTAAAGCATACGCCGCCTAAATGATTCGCCGAGGCGGGGTTTCGTTCTGGCTACACCTGCATAACCTAATCATTGGGACCTAACGCCTAAACCTGTCCACTACAGTTCAAGTTGAAAACTGACGCCAGATCTCGAGCTGTTAAACCCGTTTCCGAGCCGTGATGAATTCTGCGTTAAGCAGTGTTTTACTTATGAAATCGTATAGCACGTTTGTAATGAAACTCGAATATTCTTATTACAATGCCTTTTTTATATCAATTATTGCCCATAGCTGATTATTTTATATTATGAAAAAAATAATATTTACTAAAAACTATAAAATATGTATTCATGTATAAAAAAATGTACCTATCATGTTGAATTTTAGGTAGGTATGTAGGTGTTTAACAATAGGATGATAAAAATATAATTTATTCAATAACTTAAAGCCTGTAAAATTATGTTTAAATGATATTATATTCAATATAAACACTTTAGGCCACAAATAAAATTCAAACTCAATCTTATTTGTAATTATTATATACTATTCTAAACTGAATATACTATTATACTATTTTTTAATATCAACAAAGTCAAATAATGGCAAAATAATAATAATCGGTTCAAAAAATTAATATATGCTGATACATACAACAATACATAAATATATTTGGTAGATAAGAGTATATACTTAATAATAATAATACACCTATGAGGCTATGAACTATTAACGTTTGAATAATAAAGGTAACTATTTGAATAACTCAAAAAAAAAAAAACTATTTGCTTTTAAATTTATTGATATATATTATATATGAAAATATATACTCTCCGTAGAATTACATGTTTGGAGTCTCGACAAACACTTTTGTGGCATATAGCACAACCTGAGGTAAAATACTAATCTAATGGTGTTAAGGGTTGAGTTACAAAGGATAAGACAATGTAAATAAATGATATAATGCAATTTATTGAATCAAAAACAGTAATTTAACCATATCGTGTAGTACATGAGTAAATCAACGCTGCGCGGCGAAATGAATGTCTCTGCTCTTACGACGATTGCACATAAACCTGCAACACATATGATAACAGACTAATGTAGTATACACAAACATTAGTGAGATATTTAAATAAATACACACCTTGACAGTTGACAGCCTTTGAAGCGTGGAAAAAACAATCTCCGACGTCGACGGTCTGGAACAACGGCTACGAAATGACTTGTATTAAGGTTATTGGCCTATTATAGTAGAGGGCCGTAGGTAATAAGCAGGGTTCGGGATTTATAGCACTAAAAAGCACTAAAATATGCGCTTATATATGACCCAATAAACTTAAAAATATGCACTAAAAAATTTTAAAAAAAAATTAAAAATCATTAACAAAAAAAAATTTATTTGATATAATTTATATTAATAAATAGGTAATTATAATATATTAATTGCATTGAACTATTAGGTGTTTTCGAACTGGAAGGCTCTTCTATTATCGGCTAGAATACACTTATATGCCGAAAATGAAAACTCCACGTCGACGGAAGAAATGGGAGCATACTTGAAAAATAACAGATCATTACATGTTAGATATTCTGCTAATGAACGAAGGTCCATAGACTCTCCTCCGGGCTCCGGTGATAATTTTACATATTTGTTTTAAACTATTTAAACCCTTGTTTTTTATTAATACTTGATCAAGTTTTTTTGACACCGCAATTCCATACGGTCCGTGTAAATTACATAATTTCGATTCAATATCATACATTTTGAACAATTATATTAACCATCAATCATAAAAAATTGTCGAATAAGCAAAAAATATGCAAAAACCTTTAAAATATGCAAAAACCCCAAAATATGCAAAAATATGCAAAATAAAATTTTATATTTTAATTCTCTGTACTAAAAAACGTATTTGTAGATCACTCTGCTATGTTTTACATCACCTATGATGGATATGCAAATGCTATAAGTCCTGAACCCTGGTAATAAGTAAAATTGCGTAACTATTTCTACTAAGTTAAGCAAACGCACAAGTAGATTAAAATAACAATTATAACAATTCAATATAACATATTGTAATGAGGATAAGAAAACAATAATATAATTTATGCTTAGTCAATAAGGTAACTAGGTTAAGACAAACAAAACATAATGTAATTAATATATAAGGAGGATGAGAACTCCAATATGGGGTCAGGGGTGGTGATCGTGTGACTCGATTGCCACTGAACACCGCGTGTTAAATAAAGTATTATTAAATATCTCGTGTGTTCATTATTATTGTATATTTCGAGCAATCGGAGTATAGCTCATGCCGAGTGTCATATGCATAAATAAAATAAATCGGAGTATGCGACCTCATACACTCATACTTCATAGTACTTGAATAAAGTAGATACTTGAAATTTAAAATTATAGTTTCGTACAGATGGTTTTGAGTACGAGTATGGCTATTGTTTAAGGGGTACAATTTAGGTAATTTATAATCAAGTCAACGCCACCCGTGATCGGTGTTGGTCGTAAATGGTTATTAGTGTTATTACAATGAATGAGAAGTCATAAAAATTGCATATTTTTAACTATGTCTTCTATTTTTAGTTAGGTGAGCTAAAAATATGTTCTATAACCTAGTGAGTTCATATTTGTAGTTTTTTTATGCATATTAAATAAATATTATTTTTCATACATATAAATTGTATTTTTAGTAAATTGGTATTTATTTTTAGTACAATTTATCTCATAAAACAATATTTTAACCACAAATATTGAAGGGTTAAGATAATAAATTAAAATATTATGCAAAATAAGTTGCAAATATAAAACTTCTGTATATATGAGCTATGAATAGAATCTAGTTGTCCCGGAGATATATGCAAAATAATAAATATCCTATGTCAAGTATTTAATTGTAAATATTAAAATTGTAGTTTTATAAAAACACAATTGGTAGTTTTTGAGAATCAATTCGTTTAAAAACCCCTCGAAAAGTCGAAAATCGATTTTTTTATTTTTTTGTTTTTAAAATGTACAAGACACGTAAACATTTTAAAGTAACATCATCCGAGGTAGTATCAATGTAAAATATATCAAATATTTTTAATTCATTACATAATTATTTTGTTATTATTAGAATGATGGAATTTATTGGAGAAGAGTGGAATTGACGGATTTACCGAAATTAAAAAAAATGATAAACAAAGAATCGAGCGAATTGTTTGGCGTGTTTGATATTGCGCTAATAATGTACGTATTATATTTTTCGTCCGTAAAATGCATGATTGTGTGTTTATTTCTATAATCTGTCAATTTTCTAGCACTAATAACCCGTTGTCGCTGTGTCAGATCAATCCCAATGGAAAAATTACTGTTTTTATGTCACTATCCGATCGCCCCAACGTTAGCTGTATCGCTTCCGATAACTGGACAGAGTGGCTTAATTATTTTTATGAGTATAGACTAATTATATTAAGATAATATTATAATTGATAATTTCATAAAAACATCAATTTCTCGCGTTAATTAGTCTGAAAAACATTGAGCTAAACAACACAATGTTCATTCACGTACTCTTGTACCGGTGTGTCGACAGTTTAATTAATTTACCAGTGTTGCTCGAAATGGTTTACGTCCAGATTCCAGAGATTAAAACCATCATACTCATCAAACCACCAGGAACGAAAATCTGTTAGCATGCATGTACACTTTTGCTGTACGTATTATATATTTATTGGCAGTTATATAACACCACGTTTTTCCATGCAATATAGGCGCAGAAATGTGTTTACCATTTTCCACTTTATCCGCCAAAAGCGTATTCATCGATCCAGAATTCGGATGTCCTGAGATTCATTACCACATTAGAGAGTTCTGCATTAATAAAATCAGTTTACGGATTGCCGAGTACATACCTACTAATATAATAACGATGAAAATAATAGTAGGTACTCGTTAAGTAAGCTACCTACACATCGTAAATTAATTTCATTAAGTAAGTATGCTTCGCTGTCGTTTACATAATACAAGCAAGTTTATTAATTGTGAATTACGTGTGATAAAATAAATATTAAATTGATGTTTCCACTTAAAAAAATCACATAAAAATATTGAAAAAAAATTAAAAGTATTAACAATTTGTATTTATTTATGATTATACGATTGTACGTTTGCGTAACATGAATGTAACTATTATACTGAAACAGAGAATTCATATTATTACTGTAGTCTGTAGATACAAGAAATAATTTTTTATATCATACTTAACTAAAATATGTGGAGTAGGTAGCTTATTATTATACTTGACGAGTGTCGAGCAATAACAAAAATAATAGTAAAAAAGCGGGTAAGTGAGTATTGCTCTGCTGTACATTAGGGGGTGGGGTGGACCTCGGACTTGGGTAGGTTAAATTTGAATGCAATGATAGATATCATTGTATACGAAAAACGATTCTGAACGGAGATGATTTGTCAGTCTAGGATATATTCTATTTAAATATTGTAATATATTCTATTTTGAAACAAATAGTATAGTTACTATCTTTTACTATAGTTACTTTATAGTATCTGTTTAATAATAAAAAAAGTATTTGGCAAACATACGCATTATGATCGTATGAAATTTAATTTAAATTTTGACATATTTCGTATAAATTCGAACTTTAAGCACTTATAAAAAAAATTGTGACTAACGATTTCGGATTTTTTTTTATTACTTTAAGAAAAACTTATTAGAAACCTTGTATTAAATTTTCAAGATTTTCTGGCCACCCAAACAATTTTTATCGGCATTTGAAGAAAAAAACTTAGAAAAGTCGAAAATTTCAATTGTCTAGAAGTAGCTTAAAAATGGTCAAAATATTTTGAAAATTTAACTGTAAAGAGATAACCATAATATAAACATTTGGTGAAAATTCAAGTATTTACAATAATTCGTTTTTGAGTTATAGCAAAATCAAAAAATCGATTTTTTTGAAAACTATTTGAAAATGTTTACTTTTGACCCCCCCAAAGTACCAACTAGATGAATTTTCCTATTCAAAGAGGGGCTGAAGTCAAAAATCGGAGCATTATTACTGCTCCAAATGTTGTCGTCAGACACAAAAAACAAAAAACACACATCATTGTAAAAGCAATACATTCTTCACTCCGTTCAGAATCTAATAAACGCTATTCGCGGGTGGTTTGTACTCGATACGCTGTGCCATGAACTAACATGATATTAAATTTATATTTTCTTTATATTGATTAACAGGATAGACGACTTCGTTGACTTGAGAGCCTACTTGGGACACCGATTAGACTTTTTGGATAATTACTACGGTCAGTATAGTTTGGCGAAAATCCTCGAGTTCCCGGCCGAAGGCCGTATTAATTTAGTTCCTAATGTAAGTGAAAAATATTTTATACGTCATCTACAACACACATAATACAAACGATACAAACGCCGTATGTTCATATTATTTTTTTATTCATAAAAACTAAAATTTAATAATATAGGTACATTCGTACAGCTGAAGGCAGAATAATTAAAATTAATAAAATTTAAATAATAAAATTTGTCTAAATCTTCCTTCCTAATTTTCACAATTATTCATTATTATCAATTATTCCATCGGTAGTTATTATTTTTTTTCTTTGCACGATGAAGTGTTATATAAAATAGCTCGTGCTTAGTTTTTTAAGATTATATATTTATTTCAATTCAATTTTTCATATTCTTTATATATTTCTTTTATTATAGAAAAACAAGAATAGGGATGTTTGAAATACAACTATATAAGGATTAAATTAATTGTAGTGACTAGTGAGTTAAAAATAAATAATTATATAACAACTATATTATTATTATTATGTATACGATATAATGATTAATAGCTAATGAACTTATATATTTATATGTAATTAATTTATTTTTGAGAATTCAATTATTATTTTTATGTATGTTCGTTATCAAAGTAAAAATCATTAAGCAGTAGCGTACCGTAAATTATTATTACGCGTTACGCTATCATAAACTTATAACGTGCTCATTTTGTTTATATTTATATTATATTTTAAGGATATTTCGTATTATTTGTTTTCTTTATTAGGCACACACATAAAGTGTATATATTACGTATTCACGTAAAATCATTTCTTTTTGTGATTTTTTTTATTTTAAATCGGTTTTATATTTTAGATTCTGAACGAAGTGAAGAATGTATTGATTTTACTATGATGTGTAATTTTTTTTTTTTTGTGTGACGACAACATTTGGAGCAGTAATAATGCTCCGATTTTTGACTTCAGCCCCTCTTTGAATAGGAAAATTCATCTAGTTGGTACTTTGGGGGGGGGGGGGGGGGTCAAAAGTAAAATTTTCAAATAGTTTTCAAAAAAATCGAGAAAAACAAAAAAAATGACAGAAAAATGGCAATTTTACGAAAAACCACTTTTCGACAAAATCGATTTTTTGATTTTGCTATAACTCAAAAACGAATTATTGTAAATACTTGAAATTTTCACCAAATGTTTATATTATGGTTATCTCTTTACAGTTAAATTTTCAAAATATTTTGACCATTTTTAAGCTACTTCTAGACAATTGAAATTTTCGACTTTTCTAAGTTTTTTTTCTTCAAATGCCGATAAAAATTGTTTGGGTGGCCAGAAAATCTTGAAAACTTAATACAAGGTTTCTTATAAGTTGTTCTTAAAGTGATAAAAAAAAATCCGAAATCGTTAGTCACAATTTTTCTTTATAAGTGCTTAAAGTTCGAATTTATACGAAATATTTCAAAATTTAAATTAAATTTTATACTCTCATTATGCGTATGTTGCCTAATACTTTTTTTTATTAATAAACAGATACAATAAAGTAACTATAGTAACATATAAAAACTATACTATTTGTTTCAAAATAGAATATATAACAATATTTAAATATAATATATCCTAAACTGACAAATCATCTTCGTTCAGAATCGTTTTTCGTATACAATGATACCTATCATTGCATTCAAATTTAACCTACCATAGTCTGAGGTCCACCCCACCCCCTAATATACAGCAGAGCGATACCCACTTACTCGCTTTTATTATTATTTGACTTTATATTAAACTGTATAATAAAAATGCCAAAACCATGAGGCATTTTTGAGAAAAAATGTACTGACACATGCACACATTGCATACGAATTATTGCTTATTTAGTAGTACTTATTGATTAGGTCAAAGTTAATGGGTTGGTGACTATAAACACGAATTTGGATTATCCTTTTATGGACAATGTATTTGATTTGTACCAATACACGGGACTGATAGAGTTGAAAGATGAAAAAAAAAAAGCAACTGAACCCAAAATTATATTGCGATTAGCTACAGACCTTTCCAGAATGATGGAAAAGGCGAACATTTCAAATATTCAGTCCAAAATCGCTACAAATTTCCAATAGTAAATGAAAATATTATATTTAAGTGAATTTTACACGATTTCGTGAAGAGTACAAATGGAAATAAACGGTTTTACATAATATGACGATGTATGCAATTCGATAAAGATATTATCACAATAGTATAAATATTCAGTGTTCCTAAAATGAAACAAAATATATTGGTTTCTCGTTTCTTCATATTGGTTAATTATATCAAACGATTTGCATGCAGAGGTTGTATGACTGTGTTTCAATTTGGACAGATTGATTATTTTTCATTTAAATTGTATCATTGTGCATTTATCTATTAAAGATTATGATATCTGTAACTGTGTGCCTTTACAGTGAATTTATATCAAATCAGTTCAAACAACTTATTGATAAACCAACGAAGCCAGAACAGTTTTTCCAAAGTAATATTCTTCAGAAAGATAATGACACATTTTCTGTAGAACAGGAATCACCTCTCAAGCAAGACCTCTCCAGCACTTCCGGGAGCGAAAAAAAAATGACGTTTTTCAAAGAAATACACAATACGGAAAATAAAAGTTGGTATTTAAATTTTTTTTTCGAAAATTAAAAAGATTTAATCAATTTATAGTAATTAATAAATATTCTAATGATGTTACACTTGATAAATATGGTGAACGCGATCATACACAATTTGTATGATTGCGTTAATTCGTTAATATCATGTATATCATTTACATATTTATAAATAAAAATAATATTCATGCAAACAATTTAAAATTATATCTTACGATTTTTCCATGACTCAGATATCGGAAATTTTAGGATGTCTCGACTTTAATCTTTTTGGCGGGTGTGAGATCATGTAATTATATAGTCGAAGTTCAGGGTTGTTCATTACTTTTTTTTATTTCCTGCTCTGACTTCATTAACCTCCTCAATCCTGGAGGGATTTTGTTCACCAACACCAGAAACCACTAAGTTTGGATCGTTCTCACAGTCCTTGAAATAATTCGCATTGACTTTTTGAGTTCTATGTCTACTTTTTTTATTTTTTACAATGAAGATTCCTTGATCACACAGGAGTACAATACTCGCCACGCTATAAACTAATATACTAGTGTAGATATTCGCAGAACTTACGCGTTGCTACCCCAGCTTGTACCCGCCAATTTTGCTATAATATTATTTCTAGATATCAGCTTGTTTTTAATTGCCTCTGTATGTCATTCCTTTTAAGGCATTAGATATAGTTACTGTTATTTTGATAGTACAAAGCTTACATTTTGTATAGCTTGATTTATTTATTTATATTCGTTAACATACTTATATTTATATTTAACACACTTAACCATATTTTACAAATATAGTTATTTATTATTTATGCCTGTTATCTATATTTATCTATTTATTCATTTAATTATTTATGAATTTAATATTTTATATCTGTTGCTTAGTATTGTAAGTTAGGATATTATAGACAATGTCACATGTAAAAAAAAATATATAATTACTACTAGTAGCTATGTAATGTGATATTAAATGATAATGTACTACATATTTAATTTATATCGTTGAATAATGACAATAGATCAGTGGTCGGCAACCTTTTTGGACTTTCGGGTCATATAACGAATTAAAAAGTTTGTGAGCAAGATAAAAATAAAAATTTTACATTCTTAAATTATTTACTATGAAAAAAAATAAATACTGTTTAAAATTTTGAAATTATGAAATGAATAAAAAAAAATTTTATCATTCTAAAATTTTAAGCTGGTTTTATACATTATACAATACCGGTGTAAGCCGCCCGTTGTCAACCACTGCAATAAACTATTAATTATTATTAATATTATTATATTATTATAGGTATGAATTATTTTAATTTTCATTTAAATTTACAGATATAATTAGGGATTTCCTAAAGTTTCAAGATAAAAAGTCTAAACAAGCAAAAGAAACGTCCTATTATGTCAGCAGTTCATATTTTGATTCGTCAGAGAAAATAAATTGTACAAAAATAGACTATAAAAGAACTGCTTTTACAATTGAATTAATATTGATCGACGTCGACGAAGAAAATAAGTAGCTACAATTTTTTATTAAAATTATTGCTTTGATTTGTAAGCATATTTGTCACAATGTTTTTAGAGCCACGTGGGACTATTTGATTTCAATTTTTATTTATTTCACCGAATTTCCTCAGTATGAATATTGTTTAATGAACTTACTTACAATTGCAACTCCTCCCGAACTTAAAAAGTTTTTTTGTGTAAGCGTTTAATAAATTAAACATTGTTAATTTATTTAAATTATATTTTTATTAATGACACGAATGTATTTCAGAATGCCAATTTGAAACCCAATCGTAATTACCCTATGGGACTATACATACTGCATCGATCTTTCCTAACTGGGTAAGCATATAATATAATTTCATTTAATGAATAATTAGTTGATTTATTTTAATTTTAGTTTTAAATTTGCTCACTATAACTAATTTTATTATTTTAGAAAATTCTCTTGCGTATTAGTTACCAAAGACCATTTGGAACTCATGGAACTTATGATTGAAAATCACCCCCTCAAGCATATAATTTCAAATAATATATCTAAATCGGTTTTTGAAGATACGAGTTATAGAACTTATATTTTTCAATGTAACGATCAACCCATTGGATATTGTGTAATTCGGTGATTATTTATTTCTGTGTATTGCGCGTAATAGTATTAGTATATATGATTTAGACAAAAAAAAAAAATTAATTGAAATCTATAATAATTATACACAAATAAATTAAGTAATGCGGCTCATACAAAATAAAGATTTAATGTTAGTATAATTTATTCTTAAAATGTGTGCTTAAACGCAGAATTCTATGCTGACATATTAGTTATCTATTTTGGTTATATTTCGGTTAAAAACTCTAAACAAATCAACAAAAAAACACAACCTAAGAACTGCCAGAAAGCCCCACAATATTTAATCATGAACTAAAAATATTTTTTTTCTTTTAGATTAAACGATGAAATTAAATTTTTGAATAGTTACTTTGATATAGCCTGTTATGTGTATCCCAAACTGGCTCGTAATCATATGGCTATTTTACTGAATATGGATGTGCAGAGGACATTTATTAAGAAATCTCGTGGTTTGCTAAAGTTTGTAATGGAAGACAGTGACATCAATTGTTTGTTTTATAAACTTTATACAGATCTAACCATAATGGAAAAAGTATATAAGACAAATAATAAACGTTGAAATTTTATTTTTAACTCCATGAATAATAATAATAAATATAATATTACAATATTAACAATATTTGTTAATTTTAGTGTAAATTGTCTTACATTACTGAAATAAAAGAATTAATTCCTGTTAAACCTCGGATTCGCATTCAATACGATCATGAAAACATGTCAGGTGACCATGAAAAGTTTGCGTTATTTCATATAAATACACGATTATGCAGTACTCAAACAATGTCAATAGATGCCAAGATTGTTGTGGTTGGAGCATCTGTAGTAGCTTTATCTTTTTTAGAAAGTCTCTTATTCAAGTAGGTACTTTAAAATTGAATTTAATCTACTTTGATTAAAATGTATAATAAATTATCCTTTAGAATAATTAAAATTCATTAGATTACAACATTTTTATTTCTTATGTTTAAAAACGTTTTTATCGCTTTTATTTTGTACATTAATATTATTCGATCTTACTGTGCTACTGTCATTTTTAGATAGGTATTTAACTATCACATCTCAGTCAAAAGATTAGAGTAAATACCTACCCTGTTCAATAAACAAATATAGGTAATTACTAATTAGTAATCTATAGCCATCTATAAAAAATGAAATGAATAAAAACATTAAACTATAATTTATTATCAAACATTTGAAACTTCAAAAAATGATAACTCATTGATTTTTGAAAACAATACAATAATTATATAATATTTTGATTGTCGGTTAGGTTCTAGCTAAATACTTGAATAGTGTGTTTATTAAAAATTCACCAAAAATGACATACAATTGTATTATAGGTACACTATCAATCAACCATATTATTAAGGATTGTGAAAATGGGAATTACCCGTTTCCGCCAAAATTTGAAATGACCGATTCCGCCATCGCCCGTTTCCGCCAATTTAAAAATAGGTTCGATTCCCGTTTCCGCCAATTTACCTGCTATGGTAAAATTATTATAATATATTCCATATTTTTGGTAAAAATATGTTTTAATTAATTTGAGTTAACTGAAACTACGTTCACATGATACAGTACAAGGCAATGTTAGATACAAACGAGAAATCCTCTTGTAAATTGCCTTGTACTGTATCATGTGAACGTAGTTTCAGATAACTCAAATTAATTAAAACATATTTTTACCAAAAATATGGAATATATTATAATAATTTTACCATAGCAGGTAAATTGGCGGAATCGGGAATCGAACCTTTTTTTAAATTGGCGGAAACGGGCGATGGCGGAATCGGTCATTTCAAATTTTGGCGGAAACGGTACATGCCCGTGAAAATGTAGGAACATTATTTGTATCAGGAGCACCATTTGGGGTATCGCAGGGTATACATTGGCGGTCCTATTTTTTCTTATAACATATTGGCCTGCCTTAATTTTATACTGCATCGGTACAGCTAAAATGTAATAAATAAACTATTATAATAATTTTTGAAAAATATTTTATAAATAATAGGTATATTGTTTTAATCTTTATTGTAGTTAACATTTCTTGACAGTTGTAAGATTATAATCAATGGATCAAAATTAAAAAATATATTTATCTGTTTTATTAGCTTCTTAAGATTGAGATATAAATATAAATTATTAAATATTTGTAAAAATCAATCTTACGTTATTCATTTTGCTAATTATTTATAAACTCTTGATTTCAAACCTCAAAAAGCGGGTAAGTGGGTATCGCTCTGCTGTATATTAGGGGGTGGGGTGGACCTCAGACTATGGTAGGTTAAATTTGAATGCAATGATAGGTATCATTGTATACGAAAAACGATTCTGAACGAAGATGATTTGTCAGTTTAGGATATATTATATTTAAATATTGTCATATATTCTATTTTAAAACAAATAGTATAGTTTTTATATGTTACTATGGTTACTTTATAGTATCTGTTTATTAATAATCAAAAAATCGATTTTGTCGAAAAGTGGTTTTTCGTAAAATTGCCATTTTTCTGTCATTTTTTTTTTGTTTTTCTCGATTTTTTTGAAAACTATTTGAAAATTTTACTTTTGACCCTCCCAAAGTACCAACTAGATGAATTTTCCTATTCAAGGAGGGGCTGAAGTAAAAAATCGGAGCATTATTACTGCTCCAAATGTTGTCGTCAGACACAAAAAAAAAAAAACACAC
The DNA here is from genome assembly GCA_020882235.1 of Schizaphis graminum. Classification (NCBI taxonomy): domain Eukaryota; kingdom Metazoa; phylum Arthropoda; class Insecta; order Hemiptera; family Aphididae; genus Schizaphis; species Schizaphis graminum. Next base: position 85,959,391 of record CM037033.1, on the reverse strand, counting down.
ATCATTGTAAAAGCAATACATTTTTCACTCCGTTCAGAATCTAATAATTTAATGATACAAATAACTGCATGCTAATAGTTTACGTTGATTTTTTTTTATAATATATTGCTTACAGCTTTATTTGTATAATCAAAAATTTGATTTGAATGATAATAGTCATAATTATTCATTATAAATTGAGGTGCTTAAGTTAAATGTATGAATTATATTAATAGATAATGACAGTATAATCAAGATTTAAAGTAAGAGTGTGTAGGCTGGTTGCAGTGGCGTAATTTGGAATTGGTTCTGGGGTGGGATTAGGATATAAGTTTATACTATCGTTCTAGTGGGCTATGCTCCCCCCCTCCCCAATTGACCATTAAATCTCATAGATCACAATATTATATTAATTCATTATTATAAATTAATTAAAAGAGGTAAATGGTATAATAATGGTTTTCAAAGACAATAAAGTAACAATTAAATTAAGCTAAATATATTTTTCATAAATTATAATATTATTTCAAGTTTTCTTTTTTTGTTTTTCGCCAAAATATCCAGTATGTCATCGGTGCACTGTTAACATTGTAAGTCCGTTCAAGCGTTCCTATTAGGTAGGTATTTAAGTTAGTAAAAGTTCATAATTGTAATATAATTTATAAAAATAATGATTATTACCTGACCCATTGTGTTTCTGAGATAAGTTTTTACTCTTTTTAAAGTAGAAAACATACGCTCTGGTGAAGTGGTCGAGACTGACAATGTACATAATATTTTTAAGAGCAAAAATATGTTGGGATAAATTTGTTCATCAGACATAATAAGTGCTTGGAGACCAGATTTTGGAAGCTTTTCACATTTATTTAATTTACGCTTCCATAATTTTAATTCAAAAAATGATTTGTCAAAACATTCTACATCAGGACTATAAAATTCTACCAATTGTTTGAACGATAATTCTTGATAATGATAATTGATATATAACTAGCATTAATATTTGTATTATGACAAATTTCAATGTTTCACGTTTTTGTGATATATTTCATGCTTTTAACACTACCTAATCTAGAGTCGTAAATCGTAGATTTATCAGTGTTATATTTTAACTATGAGCTGTACAATTTTCTTGTCATATATTGTAATTGATGACTGATGAGCTAGGTATCGTAGTTTTATACTAGTAAAATAAAAAAAAAATCTCAAATATAATATTATATTAATATCCATGAATTCTTATTTCTTAACTTAAAATATTTTAAAACTTAGTGCTTACGGGAATTTAATTATGGATATTCTAAAAAAAAAAGGGTCTGGGGGGGATATATCCCTATATCCCCCCCATAATTACGCCACTGGCTGGTTGTGAGACTTCTACAAATAGGCTAAAATGTATAAAGAATGTTGCGCGTCCTATCTTTTAAGACAGTAATATATTTCAATATTTTTACTATGTTCTGATATGGTGGGCAAATTTGGCCTGCTTAATAATTTGGCAGCCCTATTTTAAAACTGAATTGGTGCCCCTGATTTGTATAAAGAATAACATAGTTGTGTAATATTTTTTTTTAATCGTACCTAATTAATTTGTTGTTTTTAGTCCATTTAGTTATTACATTAGATTCTCTAATATAGTACTCATTTCTGATTGTGGTACACCATATCAACTTACTTTAACTGATTTGGAGGATCAAATGATTCCAAAAGTAGCACACTTTAATAATGAGTACATGATTTCTATGGGTTTTAAATCATTTGTGGATGTCATCACAGGCACAGTAACAGCAATCAACAAGTTTGTAAAATTCACTGTGTAATAAATTAAAAATTAAAATTAAAATTCTAGCAATTAAAATTGTATAGATAAGGTAGTAAGGTACAATCTATCTAAAATTGTAGTTAGTATTAGTTTATAGTAATATAAATATAAAATATATTATTAGTATTAGTTTAATCAAAAATTAGTTATTGTGCTGTAGTCAAATGCAAAAATAATGCATTCAATTCGATTATTTAGTTTTTAATTTATATTATCTTTTCTTAGTAGTAGGTATTATAAAAATTTACTATGTAGAACTTTTTTTGTTTAGAGCCGATAAATGTGTAACCGTTGATGAAGATGAACAAATATATTACGATTATTTATTTTTATTCTATGGTGAACAATTTGGGTACACTGCTGAGGAAAATGAAACTATAAATTCTATCGAGTAAAATGAATGTAAAATATTTAATATACATACCTAATATTTTATCGGTTGTTATTTTCATATAATAGATCAAGTGATGAAAATAACATACTGGAAAATTTATTTTTATTAAACTCTGAACTTGATGTCACCTATGCTTATAAATATATTGAATTAATAAAAAATAACGAAAAAGGTAATTTTTTAAATTACAAGAATACAAGATAAATATAATGTATGATTAAATTGAGTTAGCATATATTATAATAGAACAGTGTACATTAAAATTGCTTAGCTTATCTCAACGCATAATAGTTCTATATTATTATTTTTTAAATTCAAATCATTGATAAATTAGGTAGATCCTATATTACATATTATATTATATTGCAATACAGAAAAAAGCTTTTTTCAGTGAACTTAATTGTCAAAGACAATGTTTAAAACTAATAAATTAAATGCCATATATTTGACCGTTAATATTGAATGCTAATAGAGCTATAAGAAATTGTATTACTGTTTATAGTAGCTCCCTTTCCATATGGTGAAATGGTGAATTATGCGAAAAAATAATAAATGTTCTCGCTACTCTTAAAATGAAAAAATTAGAAGAAAAAAATTTGATATGAAACAATTTGAATAATGAATTTACACAATTATTGTACTTATCTATTTAGTATTAGTGTTTTTGTAGTAAAAATTCATATCGAATGAATTTTTTAAATCATTAAATTATTATTGTATTGTTGATTATTATTTTTTATTATTTCTTGGTCTAAAAATAAACAATTTTTTGTAAAATTATAGACATTATTGTACTCGGAAAATATTTGGGATCACTAACTGTGATTAATGTTCTTCTTGAGAGCAATATTGATGGATCTCGAATAGTTTATGTTGAAACTTATGCCAAAGAAAATATTCCATTTATTGTTAATAAGTTTGTAAGTAACTTATCCGGAAAGTTCCATTTATAATGCATACAATTCAAAAATATACAATAATTAAACATAATTTAACAAATCTAATTAGATTAGAAATGCTGTTTATAATGAGCTGAAAAAACAAGGAGTACGTCTGTACAAAAAATGTGTATTCGAAAAATTGACATTAAACGGAGATCGAACGCGTATACGGAAAGTGACGTTTACATCGAATGATGCTCGAATTGCGATTGATTGTGCTGCATTGTTTTGGTTCGACCAGAAGTTAATTAATAAAGTGAATTGGTTTAGTAAGTAATTTTTTCTCGATTTACGTAGGTAAGAATTTTATTTTTAACTAATTCCACAGTGCAACTCAATTGGGGTGTACCTATCGTTATGCGTAATAAAGTAATTAAAATATAATTAAGAAATTGTTCAATGTTAAAGCAACGTGACTAGGTCAGTGTATAAGACAGTGTATTAGTGTTTATCGTATATAATTGTATACAATATTTTTTAGTTTTATATGAATAAGAGTTAGGTTATGAATTCATTTTGTGTGTACAGTTATCAGTTTCAGTTTTTTCCCCGGGGTGACGTGCGTTCAAGTTTATTGAAGGAATACCTATTTAATATTGTTATATGCATTCCAACGACATTATAATAGTTATAAAATATCAAAAAAAATTTACCACCACGAGAAAGTGGTGTATGTTCCTAAAATGTATATGTAAAACTAGACACTGTGTGTTTTGGCTATTATGCGATTGTGAATTCGAACACTGAAAAATTAGCTGTTATCTAGGTACTATAGTGTGGGATATCTTAGATATATATGATAATATTTTTAATTAAATAACTAATATATTAATATTAGCACAGAAAAATATGTTATTTAATATTCACATTGAAACGTAAAATGAATTATTGTAAAGTAACTATTACAATATATACTATGATTAGGATTTTTAAATTGATAATTATCATTATTGTAATTATTTTAATTTAAAGTTATAATTTACACTAATGTGATTATTAAAATTGATCCGATTTATGTTTTTAGCAAATTTACAGTCTGCGTTGAAATTTGATGGACATTTAGTGGTGAATACATCGTTCGAAACTAACATCGAATTTGTGTATGCTGCAGGACCCATGGCGAGGTTCATCCATAATGAATATTTTATTGTATCACAGCATATGTATTATAACAGACTGGAGATAGGAGCTCGAGTGGCCAACGTGCTGATGAAACGCTTGGGAATTGTCGAAGATTGCAAATCAAACGACGAGTACGTTCGTCCACTATTCGTTTACTGTCAACTCCCCGGAAAGTACAATTACTTGCATGCCGAAGTGCCTGTTTTGCGATATCCAAAGACTGGTACGAGAAAGACAACACTCAGTACCGGGAATGCTACTGATGGATATTTTGAACTTCTTGTAGACACTAATGGCGACGTAGTAGCGTTGTCGTGTTATTCAAATAAAGTGAGTGAATATCGAATAAGTATTTGTCTTACTTTAAAAATTATAATAAGTTTATATTTTTTCGATGACTTTGTAATTTATATATTTATTTCATAGGATATTAAGTACTCAAATCTAATAAATTTATGCGGAAAACACGTGAATTTATTTAACGATATAATGTATCGCTTCAAAACGAATTCCATTCCATGTTTATTTGATTATTTCAATCAGCCTTGGTCGTATCCTTTATACTCGGAAAAGTTTTGGAAGCTGTTAGATGAGACGAAACTGAAACGAGATAATAAAGTACAATCTTATTATAATGAATTTATTTTGAGAGTAAACCTTTATAATATATGTATATAGTTAATCAAAAAGTTCTTGTACTGTGATGATGTTGCTACGTTGATGTCTGACTTGAAAGTCAATACGGTAAAAATTTAATACCTGCTATCACCCGTCTAATACATAATATTATTATATCAAATCTGTATTACTGGGTTTTTATTCAGATTTCCCGGTTGTCGAGGTCACCTTATCTCGATAGGCGTTTCGATCAGTTGTACGGAGAAAAAATAAACAAAATTTTGATGAACTTCATTGCTAATAACGTGGATGATTTTCCAATGTTTTCCCACACCATTGATCAAAGGAAAACAGAAGATGAATATAACACGGTTTAAAATCAAAATACTCAGTATATTTATAGTTTAATATATTGATGGTTGTTTGAGTAGTCATTTCTACAGAAAATGTAACAGTGTGTAATTATAATACATAAAGTAGAACCAATTTTATGAAATGTAATTACTACAATTGTTATAGTCTGTAATAATATCTAATATCTATCTGAGCACACTGTAGTGTAGCGACAGGTAAAATTCAAGCAGTATAATATATTATGTATCTTTACATGAATTAATTCACCTAAGTTTTCACACTATCACATACATAATAAAATGACCTGAATAATAGCCTAGAAAATGCTCTAAATTTAGAAAAATGCAAAATAACAACTTTACCTTTGAATTACTTGTTAGGCCAAGATATGTAAGAGAAATAGAAACTCGTGAATTTTCAGATAAATTATGGTATTAATAATATTATATTATATAAGTTTTGAACTTAAATTTCAATTTGAAAATTATTAAAAATTTATTTTATAATGTAATATAATTTCCTAATAGTTTATTATAATTTTTCTTCAACCATTATACAGTCGATTGTTTATCGATTCGGTTCGCATCAATATTTTCTATATGATTAAAAAGTGTTATATAGATAATAACTTAGAGAACTGTAATTTATCAGATTATATTTTATAAATTAAGAATTAGCTTTAAATAAAACAAAATCAAGAGGAGTTATTAGCAATGACCTTCAAAACTTCAACCCACCAATATATAGTTGCATTAATCTATATAAAAGTAATGATATTTATGTTATTTAATGTTTTCTTTGTATTATAATAATCACGTAATAAATATTAAATGCATGCAGTAAAACATGAGCCCACTTACTTATCAAAAGTCTAAAAGTTTTTTGTAAACTTATTAAAATTAAAAAGAGGGCTGTAATAAACTTTTCTACTGTACAGGAAGTAGTCGAGTGTATTTTCCTCGTCATTGAATAGGCCACTGTATAGACACTGTTACATCTGGATTCAAATATATTCAATGATTACACATGAAAAACGATTTTAGGCAACAATGGCCCATTGGTCTATCGAATTATTTGCAGCCTATTATCATATATAATTATGTTTATACTAATAAAATATATTATTATTATACTATTTATAGTAATATCATTAATTAATTGATCAATGGTAATATGAAATAAGCTATAAATTTATAATAGCGTAAAATTAATCAAAATACTAAAATAGTAAAATTTGTAAAAAGTGGTAATTTCCCACAAATAGGTAATGATTTTAAATTCCAACAAAATGATTAGTATTCAGTATTCTTCATTTATGTATCTAATTTCGTTTAAATTTGAACTTTAAATATGACTTGTATGTATTTTTAAGATGATTGATTTAATAACTATTGATTAATTATGTTATTATTGAAGAAAATATAAATGCAAATTGTGTAAAAAATATTAAATATAGAGTATAAGTCCTAAATTCGAATTTTTTGTATCAAAATACTCAGAAAATTATCCTACTTTGGTATATGAAATTAAAACAATATATTTTTATTCAAAAAAGTAAAACTTAAAAAATTATAAGGATAAAAAATAGGTATTTAAAAATATAATTTTTTAATAAAAACGTTGATTTTTAACAATTTCAAACTATGTAAAAAAATATTTTCTGCGAAAACATGAATACTTTTTGAAATAATGAGTGTTGTTTGATAAAAGAATCACTCTGTATTAGGCTTTTAAAAATGCTTTAATGCACTATTTAAAAACATAGTCGGACTTGATTAACTCGAAATCAAAGTTAAAAGTTTGAGTTGACCAAGTTCGGCTGTATACTTTATAAATATTTATATAGGTATGTAAATAATAATACATCATATATTTTTTTTTCATAAACGTGTTTTCCCAATATAGATATATAAAATAAATACCTAAACAATTTTAGTAATTTTTGTATTTATTTTATATTATATATTGATAAAATACGTACGTTTGTGTACGGTACGTTTTCGCATGTAAAAAATTAGGGTGGGCGCAATTGTGTTAAATCCCTTGATTTGTTATGACAATTGCACTGTTTGTAATCGATATCTTTTAATTTTTTTACTTTTTTAATGTTAGAAAATTTTAAATAACATAGAGTAGAGAATTCATCAAGCCAATTCAGAGTAGGTAGTTTCCTAGCTTCCAACTAATCTATACGAATTTATGTTGATCAAGCTAAGTGTTCGTGGACAGTTTGTTGATTATTCTAGCATTTAAAGTTGAAGTAACATAAAAATAATTTACTAATACAAAATCAAAAAAGCGGGTATGTGAGTATCGCTCTGCTGTACATTAGGGGGTGGGGTGGACCTCGGACTAGGGTAGGTTAAATTTGAATGCAATGATAGGTATCATTGTATACGAGAAACGATTCTGAACGGAGATGATTTGTCAATCTAGGATATATTCTATTTAAATATTGTAATATATTCTATTTTGAAACAAATAGTATAGTTACTATCTTTTACTATAGTTACTTTATAGTATCTGTTTAATAATAAAAAAAGTATTTGGCAAACATACGCATTATGAGCGTATGAAATTTAATTTAAATTTTGACATATTTCGTATAAATTCGAACTTTAAGCACTTATAAAAAAATTGTGACTAACGATTTCGGATTTTTTTTTATAACTTTAAGAAAAACTTATTAGAAACCTTGTATTAAATTTTCAAGATTTTCTGGCCACCCAAAAATTTTTTATCGGCATTTGAAGAAAAAAAACTTAGAAAAGTCGAAAATTTCAATTGTCTATAAGTAGCTTAAAAATGGTCAGATTCGTTTTTGATTTACAGCAAAATCAAAAAATCGATTTTGTCGAAAAGTGGTTTTTCATAAAATTCCCATTTTTCTGTCACTTTTTTTTTTTGTTTTTCTCGATTTTTTTGAAAACTATTTAAAAATTTTTACTTTTGACCCCCCCCCCAAAGTACCAACTAAATAAATTTTCCTATTCAAAGAGAGGCTGAAGTCGAAAATCGGAGCATTATTACTGCTCCAAATGTTGTCGTCAGACACAAAAAAAAAAAAACACACATCATTGTAAAAGCAATGCGCAATACATTCTTCACTCCGTTCAGAATCTAAAATTCTGATAAATTAATTATTACTCACTTTAAAATTAAAATATAAATATATTTATACTATAAGGTTTTCGTTTTCTATAGAATATATTTTCACCTTCGAAGTTAAGATAATAATAGATAAGTACATAATATACACAAAATTTTAGATTCTGAACGGAGTGATGAATGTATTGATTTTACAATGATGTGTGTTTTTTTTTTTTTTTTGTGTGTGTCGACAACATTTGGGGCAGTAAAAATGCTTCGATTTTCAACTTCAGCCCCTCTTTGAAAAGGAAATCGGATCTAGTTGGTACTTTGGAGGGTCAAAAGTTAAAATTTTTCAATATTTTTTAAATGAGTCGGGAAAAACCTTAAAAAAATGACGGAAAAACGGGATTTTTTACGCACAACCAGTTTTCGATCAAATCGAATTATTTATTTTGCTAAACTCAAAAACTAATAGATGTAAATACTTGAAATTTCCACCAAATGTTTATGTTAGCGTTCTCCATACACAGTTAAATTTTCAAAGAATTTAGACTTTTTTTGAGCTATTTATAGACAATTGAAGTTTTTAATTTTTTTTAGTATTTTTTTTTAAAATAACGATAAAAATTTTTTGGCCAGCCAGAAAATCTTGAAAATTTAATACAAGGTTTCTTATGAGTTGTTTTTAAAGTGATAAAAAAAAATCCGAAATCGTTAGTCACAATTTTTTTTTATAAGTGCTTAAAGTTCGAATTTATACGAAATATGTCAAAATTGCGAAAATTTGCAAGTAATTTTGTGGTTGAAAAATCGTAAAATTTTTTTCTTTTATAACTAAGTTTTGAAAATTTGATACAAGGTTCTCCATACATTTTTCTTCAATTATCTGTAAAAAAAACTCTACCGGATTCAGACAAAAATTTTTTATGAGTGTTTGAAATTTAAATTTTTACAAAACCACGTTAAATAACGGTTTAGCCTCAAACGATTTTTGATATTTGTTGTTATTCAAACAGTATAAGTCGTAAATACTTGAAAATTTGACCAGTTATTTAGATTGCCATTTTCTTTACGTGATTTGATTTTCAAAACATTTTGACTTTTTTTGAGCTATTTATAGACAATTGAAATTTTCAATTTTTTTTTATTTTTTTTTTATAAATGTTGATAAAAAAAATTTAGCTGGGACAAATTACTTGAAAATTTAATTGAAGGGTCCACATAACTTGTTCTAACTCTCATTCAAAAATTATAAAAATACATAGGCACAATTTTTTTTTATTAGTATTTGAAGTTCAAATATTGACAAAAATTCGTCAAAATCATGAATATTTTCACTATTTGGTAGTTAAAAATTTATAAATATTTTTCTATCAAAAGCTAAGAATTGAAAATTTAATACTATGCTGTCCATAAGTTAAGCTTAGAACAATTATAAAAAACTTTGAGGATTGTTCAATTTAAAAAAATTTACGTGTGTTTAAAGTTTTAATTTTAATTTGAAATCAAAAATACGCGTGTAAAATTACGTTTTAGTCGTTTCACTAATAAATAATTTTCGATTTTTGTTATTTTTAAAAAATTAGCATACATAAGATCTTGAAGCTTTTACTTAAGTGTTTGGATTTGTGAATTTTTTTCAGAATAGAATGTATGACAATATTTAAATTTAATATATCCTAGACTGACAAATCATCTCCGTTCAGAATCGTTTTTCGTATACAATGATACCTATCATTGCATTCAAATTTAACCTACCCTAGTCCGAGGTCCACCCCACCCCCTAATATACAGCAGAGCGATACCCACTTACCGGCTTTTTCATAATTTAATTTGATATTGTCGGGCAAGTCGGGTAAAGTAGTGTCGGTGAAATATATTTTCGGGCAAATGCGGTGACGGGCAATTAAGGTGTCGGGCAATTGAATTTCGGGAAAATGTACTGATCCCAATATTATGTGCTCTTGAGCATGGTTTTTTTTGACATTTTAATTTTTAATCTAGTTATGAGCATTTTAAACTTGTAATATTTACGACTCATATCTTGCTTAAAAACGGAAATGTAAAAAAAATGCCAATGTTTAAGGACAATTAATAATGTTCTTACTTTTAATTTTCACATTGGTCAATTCAGTCTAACTTAACAGCATACAATTAGTTTTACAATTTCCTTGTATTGTGTGTCTATAAGACGCAGACAATAAAGATGCGGGTATACCGTACGCTTAGGTATATTTATTGACAGTTTACGCTCAGAAAGTAAATTTTTTACTGTTATAACAATAAATTAATAAAATTTATCTTTTTCCGAAAGCATTACATTTATAAATCGTGTTTTATAAATTTTAAATTAATCGTTTTAACATGAGCTACTTATGAACGTATTATTTTATAAATTTTCGTGATTTTGTCAAAATTTTCACTTCAAATACTAAAAAAAAAACCGATTCATAATATTATGTATTTTTAATATTTTTAAACTAAAACTAATAAGAAATAATGTATTCAATTTTCAATTTTTTTAATTATGACCTCAAAAGTATAAATCAAATCGGAGATTGAAGCATTTTTTCAGCTAATTTTCGTGTATTTACATAAAAAAACCAACACACTATAAAATCACACACATTATAAAAATCGATTTTCAGCGTAGTGTTAAGAATCTAAAAATAATGACCCATCAAGACATTTTTTTAGAAATTTTGATTTTTCCATTCCACCAATCAAGTTTAGATATTTGATCCATAACTGATTATGGGTTAAATAGTGCCTTAATTTCTCTTTTCTATCAAAGGTTAGTGATTATAATATATTATATTGCATTTTTTGAATTATGCTAAAATAGTTTCATTTTACTATAATTTAATTAATATTATTGATTAACTAGGTATAATAAATATAAAAACAATATAAAATTGAAATTAATGTTTTTAAATATGTCTTTTTATTGAATACTATGAATAAATTGCCGATCGGCAATTAAACGTATTTAAAATTTAGTTGCGCGGAATGGAGTGGTACAGGGTTACCCCGCAAAATGTTTGTCCACTGCTTCACTTGCCTAAACTTTAAATAAGTATAACTCATAAGCTACTCACCCTAAATTCGAATTTTTTGTATCAAAATACTCAGAAAATTATTTTACTTTAGAATATGAAATTAAAACACTTATGTTGTCATTCAAAAAAATTAAAAACTTAAAAAGTTATAAAGTTAAAAAATATTTAAAAATATATTTTTTTTAATAAAAACGTTGTTTTTTTAACAATTTGAAACTATGTAAAAAAAATATTTTCAAAAACATGTATAATTTTTGAAATATTGAGTGTTGTTTGATAAAAGAATCACCATGATAAATATATATTACCCTTTATATTATAAGCGTTCAACCGAGTATGGAAGATGGTCTTCTCCATAAACCTAAAACATATCTTCTTCTTGTTTACTACCTACCTCCTTATTAAATCTTAGCTCTCAGAACTTCATTTCCCAATCCTATTTGGATCAACAGTCTCTGATATAGCAACTATAAACGTCGCTGTTCCTCGAGGATGAATTTTATCTCCTATTCTATATAATATTTGTATATCTGTAATACCTTCAACCACCCTAAATTTACCAGTAGCTGATTACGCTGATGATTAATTAGTAATTTTCACTAGCTACGATCCTCTTATGGCCTCAACTAATTTACAAAATTATCTTGACCGACTATTTATTTTTTTTTTCTATAAAATATCGATGAAAAAAATTTTGCTGAGTCTAAATTTTTTAAAATGTATTATAAGATTCTTCATAATTTATTATTATAGCTATTTAAAAATATTTAAGTTACCTCGTATGCATGATAAGGTGCACACCAACTGCCACAAAGGCATGGTGTTAAAAATTAATATATTTAAGAAAACGTCGGGGTGACAATGGTGTAATAAAAACACTCGATGCTGTACGCACCACGATATGTGTATATGCTTATAAATGTTATATTATCCTAATAATCATTATTTATCAGTAATATGTTTTTACAGTGTGTATATTAAAAACATCAAACACAACGAAAACGTCGAGTGTTCAAAAATTGGTTTTTGTTTTTCTAATGCCTTTTTTACTTCATATAATACGTTTAATTTAACACTACGCAACTTATATGATATATTAATAATTAACTTAAAGTACTAAAATCTACAGTATAATAATAGTATATATATATATACATATTATATAATATTATATAATATGTATATAATAAAATGTCTTAGCATGTATTACATAATAATAAATAATAATATATAGTTAGGTACATGTTGAAAATAAAATAAACAAACGGTTGGTATACAAAAGTCGGTAGGTAGGTATATTATATTATTATATAATATTATAATACGACGGATGGGTGACTAGAAATATATAAATATAAATATAAATAATTATATTATAATATTAACGCAATAATAATAATAATAATAATAATTAAATAAATAAACACGTGTTAGTAGAGGAGTAGTGATCGATCAGAGGACGATCGCCGTATACAGATCGTGTTAGTTTGTTTTTCATTTATTCGCGGGTATGTAATATAATATATATGTATATATAATATATAGGTACATGGAAGAAAGCGCAAAATCGCATTATGGGGTTGAGTTTTTTTGGAGGGGTTTTCTTCGGTGTAAAAATTGAAAGTAAAAAACAAATTCAAATACAAAAAACACAGGTACAATCTCGTATAATAATAATAATAATAATAATAATAAAAATATATTTACACGCGCGCGACACGTATTAAGTAATAATATTTAGGGTACGATGGGTATATATTTTTAATATGTACTTATATTGTACGATATAGAAGCAGAAAACGCAGAAAGTTAGATGTGTGTAACCATAGACAATGAAATCGAAAAACGTTTTGACGCTGACCGATGATTACGTGTTTCACGTTAGAGTTTTATTTTAATTAATTAATTTTAATTTTCAATAAAATAATACATTTTACAGTATACATGCGGAATTAGTAATGTTTGGGTGAAATTGAAAAAAAATCGTTTGCACGATAGAAATCTGCGGATTTGCGCATTTAGTTGTAGAATCGTGTGTCACTCCGTAAGCAATCGAATAGGTTCATCGATAGTCGTAGCGATTTGGCTGGAGACGATCGGCAAAAATCGGAAGAGAGAAACAAATCTGTCCGGAAGTGGGTGGTGCGATCGCGACGTGTTTAGTTTAACTTTGGTTAACATGAAGACCAAATAACGAGTAAACAGATGAGCGTTGACGGGCGGGTGAGTGATGGGCTCGTCGCATGACAACGATAATATTATAATACGGTGTGTGTGTAAAAGGTACGACGAAGTAGATTTTAAGTACATAATATAGTTTGACAATTAATTAATATTAATTATCATTATAAATATAATATTATTTAATGAATTGTGTATCGTTGCGCGCGGGTCGTATATGTAGGTGAAAAGCGACTCGTAAATCGTAATAACATCACAATAACAATAATAATAATAATAATAATACACAATATTATTACGATGTTGGACGCAATTTATCATGGAATGTCTTGTTTCAATAACTTACCTATAATAAATAATTATTATTATTATTATCATTCTCTTATTTTGTGTTTTTGATTATCATAGGCTACACCGCAATACAAAACAAAATAATATTGTGTAAGAAAGAAAAAATAATTTTGTGTACTCAACATTTCATATATCTAAATGCAACATGTGACAGTGCGTCGTTGTACGCACATGGTTTAAGATTATTTGTTGTTTTTATTCCTTTACAATTTAACGATCACTTAGACGTACAATGAATGAAAAATTATTATATAATAATAGTAAGTACCTACGCCTATTATCGATAGGTGTTAGTAGTAATATTATGTTCGACCTGCATGCGATATAATTATATAGTATATTACATTTTCGGTGGCTTAAAACGTAATTTGATAATTTGGTAGCGATACACAAAATATACTAACATATGCTATGATAATATTATGCGATGACATTCGTTCGACAACCACGACGACATTTTAAAGTACAACGAGACTTACAATTATTATAATACTATCGTGGCGCAAACCAGCCGCCACGGTCATGAATTTAGTACAGTGCAGCGACGGGACGGCGGCCAGCTTAGCACCACCGTCTCATTGCGGATACAATACAAAATGAAAAAAAAAAACAATATACATTTTGATGCCAAGTGTGGTGGTTGTAACGTCGAACAAAACGGACAAAATAAAAAACTTAAAGATAGTGTGAAAAAAAATTGTAGACACGGTCATAATAATATTAATAATATATATATATATATATGTAGGTATACCGTAATGTTATAATATAATCAAATTATCAATAAAGTAATGTCTACATGAAATATAATAATAGTTATCATAATATAATAATAGGTAATTTAAAATTTATATAAATAAAACTAATCGTAAACTTATCAAAATTATTAATTTAATTTAATTTTTTTTGTTTTTTTTTTGCTTGTTTTAATTTTTCATGTTTTATAATAATAATAATAATAATAATATATAAAATTGGAACATCAGGTTAATACGCACTAGGACAAGATTTCTCTCTCTTTATATATATATATAATATATATACCGTCTACGTTTCGTAATATATATGTATACATTAATAATATATAAATATAATAACAAATAAGGGATCTGTTGTTGTGATGTGGGTGGTTGGGGGGTGGGCGTGGGGGCAAAAGGGTTTGTATGGTGTGTCGTATACAACTATACGATATATTTATAGTACAGCTATCTATATATTATAGTGATGATATTTTGTTCAGTATACTATAATAATATTGTTATCGATTTCAGTTGAATATCCTATAAATGTGCCGGGTGAAAACAAAACGTGATGTGGTATTATTAATTTATAATATTATAGTGAACTAATTAATGTATAATTTATATGATTCCAAGTATAATGTACAATATTATCGTAAAATAGAAATGATAATTATTATATTATTATATTTAATGTATAGTAAAACATTTTTTTTTCATCTTTTTTTTTCCATCGAGAGATATGTACGAAAAGATTTCAATATGACAACATAATATTATATTATATTCGCCCAAAAAAAAAAATTGATTTTATGATTTGTCGACTTGGGTCGTGTTACGTTTATCATATATTATAATATTATTATATTTTACAGCTGTAATTATATAATATTATATTATATATTGATTCACTCGATTTACAAATATAATTCAGAGTCAAATTTATACAATATATTGTTAAACAACTATAATATTGTGTAATCTAAACAGAAATTGAGCATACAATAAAAAAGTAGCGTTTGCCCTGAATATACGAGTATAATGGCAATAATTTGACGTACACAATGTTTTTTCTCAGTTTGTATGAATAAAAATAGTAAAAACATTCGAGTGAAAATCAATCAATAATAAAACGATTTGCTCTTATATTGAGGTAATATATTATATTATATATATTATTTAATACAAAAAAACTCGATATTACTTGTAAGGAAAATAAAAATAAAATACTATAAGAATGATGAAAAGGGTTGATGATGATAGAAAAAATTTTAACAAAAAGTCGTAGTATGAGGAGGGTACGACGAGGCTCTATAGTATTATGCATAATATATTATTTTAATAATTATTACAATTTAGAACCTGCAGTGGGGTGTAGTAGTAGTAACGCAACAATGAACATTATTGTTAGGATGGGTATTATAATATTATTATCATGTAATGTAATATACTATAATACGGTAAAACACAAACGATAAACGGTAAGCATATTTTATATATTATTATAATAAAATGGCAGCAAAATGGGAGTTGAGATCGTCTAATAATAATAATGTATATAGTGAGTTAAGTAAAAAAAAAAATTAATCATGACTAGATTTTCAGTTCAATTATAGCGGCCCTGTGTGTATGTACAACGAAAATATTATTATTATTATGAATATTATTTATTATAAATACGAGTATACGACACGACGCGTACTATCAATGTGGTGCGATACGTCGTGATGATGAAGACAATAATAATATTATATTCTACACAACAGTTAGCTGTAAACGTGCTTTTTGTCTCCTCTACTGCTCCTCGTCCATCTCGCGTTCGCCGTCCCGGCTGTACATGTCGGCCAGCTTGTCGAAATGCGAACCCCAAGATACCAAATACTCGTAGTCCTGGTGATCGTCCTCGGTACCTGAAACCGCAAAAGTACGATTAATATAATTGTGTCAATTACCAGTATTACCAGTAGCCTTTGCTATCTATGATTTCGAACAATTATTCAACAATTAAATCTTTTATATATATAATTTTAATATATTTAAAAATCAAACGATTGTGAACGATTTGTCGAGAAAGGTTTTTGCTTGTTTTTAGTATAATTTTTTATATAGTTATGTAGAGAGTATAGTAAGTTTTCTACAATATTTTTAAAATTTAAAAAAATCCTTTCTTAATACACCTCTTCATGGTGGTATACTGGTATTAAGGTACCATGGCCATTTCAAGGTTAAGATTATCAGTTTAAACTTTACATTGATTAGAAATCAATCAGTTTGACATTTTTATTTTATTCAATAATGATATTATTTGGTTCAGTACGTAATTCACGAATCAACTTTTTAACTAACTAGTAAGCATTAATTTGGATAGATAGAAAAATGTTGGGATTTCATAAACATCCGAGCCCTAGATATACGCCTTACAGGTGATTAAAAAAATACATGATAAATATTATAATACTGATTAGTTCATCACTGCTGATTTAACATTTATTTATAAACAAAATTGATAGTTGATAAATATTTTATTTAATTAGCTGATTCATTACATTTTAGAATAGTTGCACTTGCTTTAAGTCAATAAGTGTATATTCAATTATTAAAATGCATATCTAAATAATTATTTAGAAAAAAATATAAAACGAAAAGTGATTTAAATTCTGTAGTTTTAATAATATGTTCTATATTATATTAGACAGACATCGAGAAAATAATAAATATTTCACCCAATAATTTTAACAACCAAATGAAAACTTCAATTAATTTGGGTATTAAAATCATAGTATTTCCTTATAAACTATGTTTACTGTATCTTTTTTTTTAGATTCTGAACGGAGTGATGAATGTATTGATTTTACAATGATGTGTGTTTTTTTTTTTTTTTGTGTCTGACGACAACATTTGGAGCAGTAAAAATGCTTCGATTTTGGACTTCAGCCACTCTTTGAAAAGGAAATTGAATCTAGTTGGTACTTTGGGGGTCAAAAGTTAAAAATTTTCAATATTTTTTAAATGAGTCGGGAAAAACCCTAAAAAAATGACAGAAAAACGGGAATTTTTACGCAAAACCAGTTTTCGCCCAAATCGAATTTTTTATTTTGCTATAACTCAAAAACTAATAGATATAAATACTTGAAATTTTCACCAAATGTTTATGTTAGAGTTCTCCATACACAGTTAAATTTTCAAAGAATTTAGACTTTTTTTGAGCTATTTATAGACAATGAAATTTTTAATTTTTTTTAGTATTTTTTTTTAAAATAACGATAAAAATTTTTTGGCCGGCCAGAAAATCTTTAAAATTTAATGCAAGGTTTCTTATAAGTTGTTCTTAAAGTGATAAAAAAAAATCCGAAATCGTTAGTCACAATTTTTTTTTATAAGTGCTTAAAGTTCGAATTTATACGAAATATGTCAAAATTGCGAAAATTTGCAAGTTATCTTGTGGTTGAAAAATCGTAAAATTTTTTTCTTTTATAACTAAGTTTTGAAAATTTGATACAAGGTTCTTCATAAATTTTTCTTCAATTATCTGTAAAAAAAACTCGACCGGATTCAGACAAAAATTTTTTATGAGTGTTTGAAATTTAAATTTTTACAAAACCGCGTTAAATAACGGTTTAGCCTCAAACGATTTTTGATATTTGTTGTAATTCAAACTGTATAAGTCGTAAATACTTGAAAATTTTACCAGTTATTTAGATTGCCATTTTCTTTACGTGATTTGATTTTCAAAATATTTTGACTTTTTTTGAGCTATTTATAGACAATTGAAATTTTCAATTTTTTTTTATTTTTTTATTTATAAATGTTGATAAAAAAAATTTAGCTGGGACAAATTACTTGAAAACTTAATAGAAGGGTCCACATAACTTGTTCTAACTCTCATTTAAAAATTATAAAAATACATAGGCACAATTTTTTTTTATTAGCATTTGAAGTTCAAATATTGACAAAAATTCGTCAAAATCATGAATATTTTTCACTATTTGGTAGTTGAAAATTTATAAATATTTTACTATCAAAAGCTAAGAATTGAAAATTTAATACTATGCTGTCCATAAGTTAAGCTTAGAATAATTATAAAAAAGTTTGAGGATTGTTCAATTTTAAAAATTTTACGTGTGTTTAAAGTTTTAATTTTAATTTGAAATCAAAAATACACGTGTAAAATAACGTTTTACTAATAAATAATTTTCGATTTTTGTTATTTTTAAAAAATTACTAAACGTAAGATCATGAAACTTTTAGTTAAATGTTTGAATTAGTTTCAAAATAGAATGTATGACAATATTTAAATATAATATATCCTAGACTGACTAATCATCTCCGTTCAGAATCGTTTTTCGTATACAATGATACCTATCATTGCATTCAAATTTAACCTACCCTAGTCCGAAGTCCACCCCACCCCCTAATGTACAGCAGAGCGATAATCACTTACCCGCTTTTTTTTGTTATTTGATTATAGTATTTGTACTCGTATTTTCAATTTTTCAATAGATCTAACTCGGAGTATGAAATTTTAATATAGTTTTCTATGACTAAATACAGGTTGGGGTAAATACAATCGTACTTTATCCGAGGTTTGGCCCTGAGTTTTGTTTATTGTCATACCATATGCTATTCTTATTGGAAATTGCAGATATCTTGTAAATAAAAAGGTTTAAAACCATGCCGACGATTACACGGCAGTAGGATGTAACGTAACAGATAACTTAACTACTCCAATAACTATTTAATTATTAGTTATTTGAAATTTTATTTTTAATGGCTTGTCCTTATGCCGAATACTCAGGTTTAAAAAAAAAAATCACGCAAATTAGTAGAGTATAATCAGATGTCTGTATATGTAGGTACATAGAAATCGCCTCACATTTTTATAATATATAAAACATTATTGATGTGTTCGTCTTGTAATTTACCTGTGTTTAATGATGACAATGATCCGGCAGTACTGCCGCCGCCTTCATAAGCGTAATTGCGTAAGTCGTCGAACGGCGGGGCGTTTGGATCACCGTCCGCGCGTTTCTTATGGTCTTCTATGAATATGCCGACGTTGGGTTCCACGCCCACGGGCATTGCTGGATCTATAAAAATCGATCGTTAGGTACTTTAATGTGTAGACCACGATGCTGCGGTAAAATATGTAGTGATGACAATCGTAAGATTTGATATGATGAGTGGTTAAAAAATTAATTTTAATTAAAAATATTTTTTAACAACTACTTTGTCGGTAAATATATAATTAATAATCAAAACTTCCTTTCCATTAACAGATCCATCTTTAAATATGTTGTGGGTAACTAGGTAAGTAGTACATATATATTATTATTTATTATTATATAATACGTACATTTATATTTCTGCGGGTGCATGTTGTTCATCGATCCGCCGATGGGTATCTGTAACGGCGTTATGTCAAACGCGGTCATGTCGTCTTCGCCGCCGCCCTCGTCGTCGTAATTGATTATGTTTTCTCTGACGTCGTCGTCTGGTCCAGGGTATTTAATGTGTGACTCGCGTCGCCGATTGTACACGACAAACATCAACACTAGAACTACGTGACAGAAAAGACAAATAAAAGAGTTAAAACAAGCTATGCGGATAAACGTGTTAATAGTGACGCGTTATGAAAAGTCGTTTTTATTGCAGTGACCAAAGAGTGGAACTATAAATTATAATTAAATATTTCTAATTGAAATAAAAAATAACTTATATCGATAAACAAAATTGTAATTAAAACGAAAACTTTCCATTTCAATTTTAAGCACATCTATGAAAAAAATGTAAACATTTCAATTAACATCTTTAATCTTTATTTACATTATTACATCTTTCAACGATTTTAAACTTTTTACGTGCGTGATACTTACTACTGATTTTTTTTTTTAAAAAGCTCTATTGGATTATATTGTTTTTGATTTACTTAAAATATGTCACTAATATAATAACGCACGAATTGGAAAAAATTATCGGTAAAATGGATATATTTATCTGTGCGCAGTTAAAGCTAGGTTGGATTAAAATATATCGAAACTGCAGCACTTACTGAGAATGATGAGGAGGCACACCAGTATAGCGGCCAGTGCACCCATGCCAAGTTTCAGTTTTTGGCCTTCTTGGACCAATTCACAGTTCTCGCCCCAAAAGCCGTCCGGGCATATGCAGCGGTAACGTATCCTTGGGTCTTGGTTCAGGCAAACGCCACCGTTTCGGCACGGACTGTCCAAGCACTCATTTTTATCCACGCAGCCTTTGCGGTCCGGAGTCATGATCCTGCCTTCACCGCAACTGCAATATAATATAATACGGAAAGTAGAAATCGGTTTCGTTATTCGATTGTGGTGTTACAAGAGTATATTATTGGTAAGTACTGCCATACCAGCAAATAGAAATGAGGTATTTGTTTTAAAGCTGGGAATTTAAGATTTTATTTTATTATATATTTTAATCTCTGCATTAAAGTTGGTAGTGAAATAATTGATCAATTTTTAACAATGAAATGAGCATGTTAACCACATTTTTGCTAGTAGGCAGTGGCACATACGGGGTGTCCCACTGAGATCTGACAAATGAAATAACTTTTGTTCTAATCAATATTTTAAAAAAAAAATTTTTAAATATAATTTATAGACACTTGCGCTACATTTTTAGTATACATTTTTTATTTATTATTTTTTAATACTGAATATAAAAAACTAAAAAATTGATAAAAATTTTTCCATAATATTCGAAAATAGCCAATTTGTGAATCTCATTTAAAAAAAAATTTAGATGGTAAAAACATTTTTTTAAGTCCAGTGGCTGATTTTTTACAATTTTTTAAATATCAATATTCTCGTTAAGTAAATTACGATCTAGTTTATGTAAGAAACATTATAATTTCAAAAAATTTAATTTTTTTTTTTAAAATATTTTGTATAAATATTTTTAAATAGGTGCATGTTAAAATCTAACAATTTTTTTTATTGTTTTACTGTTTTACATAAACTAGATCGTAATTTACTTAACGAGAATATTGATATTGATATACAGTTAAAATATTTTAATATCTACAAAAGCATTTTAAAGGTATAAGAATAAAAAGAGCATTCATTTTGCTATTATATAAGAACGACGAAACAAAAATGACCAGAATTACGTCATCAATATTAAAAATTAATTCATAGTACAGCTCTGTGTGATAAACGAATTTTAGAGACGAATAAAATTTATACGATAATTATTATGATTCTTTTATGTACGAAAACCAATAAAATTATATTTATTAATACATTGGCTTCAGTTTAAAAAAAAAAAACATCTATTTCTCCTATCACATTTAAAATGAAAATGTATATGTAAATTTAATATTATTAATAATTATTATAAATTTAATTTGATGTTTGAATATTTATAATTTATAGGTACATAGGTAATTTGTTGTATTCATCCGAACGTAGCGAAAATAGTTTTTTTAGGAATTTCATAATATCAGAAAAGCCTCTTAGAATTTCACTACAAATTTGAATCCCCCCCCCCCCCACCGAAATTTTTTTTAATGAATAATCGTTGTTATATACATTTATTTTTCAAATTTCATGATGGTAATGAACAGATTATAGAACTCACGTGCAATCGTAATAGTTCCAAAGGTCGACGCATTCGAATGGCTCCTGGCAAATGACGTTGGCACACGGTTTGTTTGATGGACAATTTCTTTCAACGTTTCTAGCCATGGTAGCTTGACCCCATTGTGTTCCGTTGGTCGCTGGCGGCAATGGCAAATATCTTCCCTCCAAGCGTATGTCGTCCAAGCAACCTTGAAAGATTTTACAATATATACAATGTATATACAGAGTGTCCCACTGAGATCTGACAAATGAAATAACTTTTGTTCTAATTAATATTTTTAAAAAATTTCTTTTAAATATAATTTATAGACAATTGCGCTAAATTGTTACTACATATACAATTTTCATTTTTTATTTTTTAATACTGAAAATTTTTTTTAAAAATATTAATTAGAACAAAAGTTATTTCATTTGTCAGATCTCAGTGAGACACTCTGTACATATTATTACACGTGGTAATACGAATTTGACAAGAAACACCACTGTATAGGCGATGTAAGATTCACTTTCATATTTGTTATACTCGTGAAACGAATTTGAACAATTTTTATTATTGTTCGTGTACCAGAAAGATGAGGGAATTCTAATAAGATGACTAAAAGCCCGATTTCTATTGATTCACTAAATAAATTGAACAATATTTTAGTTGCGATATCACTTCATACGATTTAACTCAAAACTATACATCTACGTTTAGGTAACAATTGTTATTATTAAAAAATCGGACTTTTAGCTATTATCAACGAGAATGTCGCCTTTCTAACAATATTAAAAAATAAAAATAATTTTAATCAGTTTTATAATAACTTAACAAATTATTCGCATCGCGTATTAGTATTTTTTTTTTATGGAATTTGTAGTCTTGAAACTATAGATTTTTTTCTCCCTTCATATTACCTTTTTGGAAGTCACCGTATACTTCGAATGTTCGAACGCCCGTGTACTCGGCCTTTCCACCAGCGTACACTCCTTCTTGCTTGTCCACCATTAGCCACTGATGCCCTTCGAATCGATAAGTTTCGTTATAATGTTTTCCTTCACCACCGTCTAATTCTAAAATGGCTGATGAACCGTATCTTGATACTTTGGCTGTGTGCCATTTACCGTCGTCAACGGTTATGGCGCTTAGCCACACGTCTCTTTCCTCGGTCCGTAAGCTGTTCAAGTTGTATCGGAAATGCAATTTGCTGTCTTTAATCTGCAAACACGATAAGATATTACGGTATAATTATTAGGTAAGTGCAAATATTTCCATTCGCATTTCAAAAATAATTTTTTAAGTCTTAGAGAATTATTATTTGTTTTTATTTTTTTATTATATTATGTACATATTTAGAGGCAATAATATACGAAAAAGCCTGGCAATGAATTTAAATTTGAAAAAATTAAATTCTTACTAAAAATAATAATAATAATAATAATAATAATAAAGAAACAAAGGATAAAAAATTCCGGTTTGATTTTGAAAAATATGTATTCGACATTTTAAAATGACTATAAGTTGATCTCCAAGTGGTAAACACGAGATGTATAAGTGCATTAAAGTGGATAATGCCATATTCATACGTTAATTTTTCAAATTGTTAGAACAAGCACCTTTACGGAACTCAAAACAATGTTTATGTTAAAAAAAACATTTAATATTTTATTTTAATATTTTGAAAATTTTAATAAATAGCTAGTATTATATTTTTGAGTTTAACTTATTTTACAACCGGCAACTTCTTTCATTTCGGCGATTGCTCGTATGTGGAACACTAGTACAGGCAGTTCTAAAATTACTACTACTACTACTACTACTAATAATAATAATAATAATATCGCACCTCGAGAATGGCATATTCGCGGTTGTGTTGGTCACTGACTCTGAACAACTCTCCATGCTCTTCGCGCGTCCTGAACCGTAATTGGATTTTTGTCATGAATTTGTCAGCGTCAAACGATAGGGCGTATTTCACGTAACTCTGGGGCCGGAACGTGGTTGGTATGGTTGGCGTGAGACAATCGGCACCCGACCAGCCGGGGTTGCACTCGCACCGCGGTTCCACCATACTGCCCACGCACGATCCGTGTTCCGAACACCTGTGGCCAACTAACTGCATGCATAGATCTTCGGTTTGAGGACATCCGGCAACGCTGTTCCTGGTGAGTCCTGGGTTGGCCAAATCATAAAGCTGCGAATGACAGATGTTAATTGTGTAATATTTTATGTCCATTATCGGGGTTATTTATTTTTTATAATGCACTGAGGTACCATAATACCATAATATAATAAAAATAAACTATTCTAAATATTCCAAAATATACAAAATTATACGTATTAAAACAATGGAGAAACTTCATGGTTATATATTATGTATATATGTATAAATGAATGTATAATGTATATATATATGAATTTTTTTATCTATCTATAACGGATCAAAGACGTTATTTAAGTTGACACATTTTCGGGAAATACAATTGATTACGTCACAAATCACAATAACCATATATGTAATGAAATACGGTGGATTTTTATTGATAATGTATAGAACAATAGAACAAAACAAAAGTATTAAAGGTATAAAGAGTAATGAGTATAATTCAATAAAACTTTACAGCAGTCTTGTTTAGCTGATATTATTATTGCTGATGCATTCGAACACGAACGCGGTTGCGGAAAAATAATAATATATGCGTATATAAAATATAATAGTTAGCGCAATCATCGTCAAGTCGAAAGTCACTTACCTTGCTGTTGTGATAGACGTTTTTGATACAACCGTCGAACCCTTTGCCGTACGGGGCAGATTGCCAATGATAGTGAGTGGGGTCAAAGTCCTGTACATACCGGCCTCCGATTTGTAGCGGTGAATTGATGTTTAGATACTCGTTGAACGGCGGTATCGTGCCCTGGGCCTGGCAAGAAGCATCGTCGAACTCCGGATGCGAACCGTCTTCCAATTCGGAAATATCCGCTGAACGGCAGTTGTCCACCACCAAACGGATATTCTAAAACACGGAAAGATTCGTTGTAGAGTCATCCGTTGAGGTTAGGTATAAATAGTACAATATTTATAATTTATGAAGGTATGCGCGGCAAATCGCATGCAAACTCGTGAGTGATACGTACCTCCGTGTCCCAAAATACGTCAATTTTATGCCACTCGCCGTCGTCCAAACTCTTTTTTGTCTTTACCTTAAGTTCTAATGTACCGGACCCAAAGTCGATGAGCAAACGCGGTTGACCCCTATCCAATTCAATTGATATGAAATCTGTGAATAAACATGTTTGAAAATATTAATTAATGAGCATGTAGTCTAACAAAGTTCTACAAAATTTATTTTTCGATAACTTAAATATCGAATCTATTGACGAATATTGACGATAAAAGTGAAATCCTGCACATTAATTTTATAGGAAAGTTTTTTTCTATAAGATGGCATATTATATCTATTAAGTATTACATAAATAACTGATTAATATTAAAATAGTTATTTTCATAGAGCTACAAATAAAAAAAGAATTGTATGACTTTTAAAAGGATATAATTTATTTAATAAATATTATACGACATTTTATTGTGCACGCATATTTTATATTCATATTTTTATACATATACGTATATATTATTATATGATCAGAGTAACTGCGTATTTTCAAGATATTGTGCAGATATTGATTATTGTTTTTTATTTTGATAAATAAGTTAAAGATGAATAATGGTAAATTATGTTAGTTTATTATAATAATTATTTTTTTAAATATTTAAATTGCATTTTAATATAAAATTAATTAAAAATTTTACTTTTTTTAAATTTAATTTATTATTTTTTAATGGTTTTTTGTTCTTAAAAAAAAGCATTAGGTAACACTTTCTGATTTTAAATTTAACATACACACACATCACGTACCTGATACAAGCGTTTCTTCGGGTTCAGGTGGCACTATAGGACCGTTGTACAGCATTAGACCGTCCGCTTTTCTTGTTACGAATTCAAGACTCAAATGAGAGTTGTCACACATCTCCAAGGGCGGATACCATGCCCATCCGCTACCCTTGAAGCTTCTGGCCGTCTGCTGGCACCTGGGTCCGTTAAAGCCATTCAAACATTCGCACGTCGGCCCATTTCTGGTATCCGTGCACCGACCACCGTTCAGACATGGGCTCGATCGACAAGTTTCGATTTTCGTGAAGTTTCTGGCTCCGCAAGTGCATTCTGCGTAAGTATCGATTCGGACACCGACCAGTGCCGTCTTGTTGGCGTTCACCATATACGGTAGCGTGTTAATCTCGAATACGTTCGTGCAACTGCCCTCGCAGTTTACGTACTCGTACAGACATTCGTCAATTCCGACCATCGTGATGTTTATTCCCACATCTTTTTCAATCTGAACGTAGAAAAAATAAATAAATACACATTAAAAAATTCTATAATTGAATAATTTACGTATTATATAATTCCGTTATTATTTCCGATTTTAACAGCTTGTCTAATTTTTCAGTGATAGGTACATTTTAGTTTTTAATAGTTTTTATTAATATTTACAAATATTGTAATGATATTGTAAAATATGAACTCTATCCTGCAGATCAAATTCTATCTTTTTGTAACAAGGTGTTACGGAAACTTAAGCTTTGTTATGATTGTTAGTAAATCACATAATAAAGCTGGACATATTTTATATCTTCAAAATCAAGAACTTAACTATTAAGTGTCACAGCGGTCAGCTTTAGAAGTCAATATTCGATTTTTTTGATAAACCTCTCTCAAGTATAAAAGCAACAGAGTAAACTAAAATCGAAAACTAGTACTAGAAAAACACGATTAGGCAGAACAGAAGAGTGGTCAAAGATCAAATAATCATCACATGAAAAAATATTTTTTAATAATAATATATTTCCGAATAAAATAAATGTATTCAATTGATATACAATAATACTATAAAAGTGTCTTCACCATTAAAGATTTTTAATTTTAATTTTTAAACTTTCAATGATTATTCAATAATATTATAAGTACTGGAGATTAAAATGATCGTCATACCTCTTCGCGGTGCATCAACACCAGACCGTTGAGTTTCACCGTTTTGTAGTAAGGCGATCCGTGAGCTGAGAACCTAATGTCGGTTAATGGAGGGTATTTTTGTTTCAACTGAACACTAAAAATGTCGATATTTTCTCTGGGTGTGTTTAAAATGTCCACAAGTTTATCCTTGAATTTATCGGCTTTGCTCCTGACTAAGCTCTGCGTCTAATAATGTAATAAAAAAAATGTGTTAGCGTGCCTAACTTTTAATTAATTATTTTGCTTTCGGCATTTACTCTGTAGTTCCATATTCTGATAAAATCTTCGTCGGATATGCCAGCGATACGTATTGACCCTGCGTTCATAACTGCTTCGGGTGAAATTTCCTTAACCGTGACAGTGACGTTCGCAGAGATGTCCGTTTGCGTGTGTTTGCGGTCATACACCTTAAATCGCAAGTGGTATTGGCCTTCTCTCGTACCATGACGCATCATGATCATTCCCGTGGTGTCGTTTAGCTTAAATCGCGGATGTTCGGTGCCGTCCGGGTAGAATTTTTTATCAGGCAAATCCCAGTCGTCCAAATCGTACACGTACACGCGACCTATTTCTGTGTCCGGAGCTTGGCCCTTAATTGGTTTATAACAGTATATTATTAGTATGATTATTAATATAATAATATTATATAATTATAATTATTAACCACAGTAATGAGAACACAAGAAATAATATGAATGCGTTTTCTTGTACACACATTACTTATGTATAGTAAAATATTTATAATTTATAAATTAATTTCTATGTTGCTTTTTCTTATACTATAAGTACCTATAATATTAATTCACATCAATATAATATGGTAGGCAATAATGGATTAAAATTTTTCAGAAGACTGTTTATCTAAGTATATGGCAGTAATTTTTTTTTTCATTTAAACTTATTAAATTGACATAAATCAATAAACAATATTATATTATTGTTTAGTACATTTAATAATTGCTTTTTTATAAAAATTAAATTTTTTTTTTTTTGCATTAAATGGTTTTAAATTATTTTTTTTTTATTGTTTGTATTGCTTTTAAATCCGAACCCTTCTATGTAACTTACACTAGTAACTACTTAATTTAATTCGAGGTACAAAACAATGTGTTAAGAGGACGCCATACCCGCATGTGTTGTCTCTGTCTTACTAACATACATCATAACAAATTTTCGTTCAGTAGAATACATTTTGTGACGTTAGCTTTAATATTAGAGTAAATTTGCCTATTATACAATTTAAAGGTAAGAATATTATCTAGACAATGATATATGCTTTTAATGATATTATCATTTTAAAGTGAGTTATGAACATTTTAAAGTTGTTATATTTTATATAGCTTTAACTCACTTTAAAATAATATCATTAAAAGCATATGTCATTGTCTAGATAATATTCTTACCTTTAAATTTGATAATAGGCAAATTTACTCTAATATTAAAGTTAACGTAACAAAATGTATTCTACTGAACGAAAATTTGTTATGATGTACGTTAGTAAGACAGAGACAACACATGCGGGTATGGCGTCCTCTTAATAAATGTGATCAAAACATTTTCAAAATTATAAGGTATTAAATTATTGGTTTAATGTTAATACCTCTTTTCAGTTACAACTGATTTGTTATTATACCAATAATTATTATTATCAAAATCATACTCAATGACTGATCTACTGACTACGGTTATAATATGTGTGAAAATATAATATATAATTAGTAATTGTTTAAATGTATAGATATTTTAAGTCTATAATAAATATTATGTGTAGAATGTAATTGGAAAACATAGCAGCTGGTGCAAAAATTAAATATTTTAAAAACAGTAAAGAAAATTGAAAAAAAATGAAATTTAAAAAATAAAATTACATTAAAATTTAGAATATAAGTCATAAACCATTAGTTTAACTTCTATCATTTCACGTCCTATTTTCTAATGTTAGAAAGGGGAAAAGTACCTATTGTTTAGCCCCCTCAAATACATTGCACTACATATGCCACTTATCCTCTACACAAAATATGTGGTCTATGATTACAAGGCTATTTTAGTAACTCGATAATATGTTGTATATCATATATTTAATACATATTTAAAAACACCTTAGTAACTCGCTTCATATTTATGACAGTATTCATAGTATACATTTTTAATATTATTATTTACCATATAATTATAAGCAAATATTTCTTTGGATCCCGGTTGCATTTTGTTATCATTCACGTCTCGAATGATAACTGTCAAAGTACTTGTGCCCGTCATTGCGGGATTACCAGAGTCTTTGATCACAATCGGTATAAGATATTCTTTCTGTTGTTCCCGGTCGAATGACCTGAGCGACGAGATTACAGCCATACCGTCACCGTTGGCACCCTCTGAAAACGAATATTATGAATGATTCAATATAAAATTATCACATTGGTGATGAATCAGGCCTGTAGATGGGTGGACATGGGAGATTATTACTTCACTTAGACCCAACTATTACTCCTTAGTAGAATTTTGCGCTTAAAAGTTAAAATGTCTATCCTTAACAGATGTACAAACAGGAAAAATGTTTATGATCAACCTAGAGAATTTTTTTCAAATAAAGTGTAAATCATTTTTTTTGCCTATTTGTTTACCTGGGTTGTAGGACACTTTGTACGGTCACCCGGAAAAAATAAAAACCGCGGACAGTTTGTACTATTTCAGAAAGTAATAAAATTTACATGGCGGACAGTTTGTACTATTTTAAAAAGTAATAAAATATATATGGCGGACAGTTTGTACTATTTCAGGCAAACAAAAATATTGAGACATGAAATGTTAGACATAATTATTTGTTATTACAAAACACAGGTAGTTAACAATGTTCATATACATAAATCAGGGCTAGGATTTGTATGCCATAAAAAATTTTAAAATATGCATTTTATTTATCAAAATATTCAAAAATATGCATTTAAATTGTTACAAGATAAATACAAAAATATAGTTAAAAAAAAATATTTATTTATTGAAATAAATCAGTGATTGGCTGTTTGTCTTAATATAATACAATTGAGAAATAAAATGAAATAATTTAGAAATAAAATTTATAATTCACATTTCACATACAATAGTGGAAACTAGAAATATTTTTAATTTTATAATTAAAAAATTGGAAAATTTATGTTTGACTGCAAATAACCAAGTTTTATACTTTAATCAGCAAGGCTAAAATTAAATACGAAATATTAATATTAAATTATAAATATTAATTACGAAATATATTATAAAACATGAATTTTTCGCAATAATATTCTTTTACTCAATATGAAATATATGAGTTAATAATATGAATTTTATCCAACGTATACAAAAACATTTACATACCGTACAAAACGTCCGCGATCGAATTTTACCAATTTATTATCACCGTACAAAGTGTCCGCGATCGATTTCTATCAATTTATCATCACCGTACAAAGTGTCCGCGATATGCAACTCAAACAATAGATAGTACAAACTGTCCGTTTACCGTTTACCTGTCCAGGGAGCTTTTATATTTTTTAGGTAGCTTAGACCTCTTATTTAAGTCACTTTTATATTATATATTAATATTTAATTAAACGTACAGTGAGATATGTTCTAAAATTGGCCCTATACTAATATTATACTCAATAATAAAATAAACTAAATTATTTATACTAAATAAATTGTAGTTTATGTTATGTAAAAATAAAATAAAAATAAGCTACGGTATTATCATTTTTAATGTCCCCTCAACCTTGAAATTCGGCTTGCCCCAGTCATATTGTTTAATTGTTGCTACAGGCCTGTAGCAGATGGAGACAAATAGCGTTGGTTATAGGTACTTTGATCATGTTCAACTTTGAACGAAGCTCTGATCACGTCATCTGCATTTGGATCCATCCTGAATGTAAATGGCGGCCCGTTGCTTTTCGAGCGGTCGTCGTCATCGGTAGCTAAGACTTCAACGACTTTTCTGGCTGGTACGTGTTCTGGTAACACCGGTCGGTAATCACGAAGAAGCTTTGGAGCGTTGTCGTTGATGTCTTGGACAATAACCGTGAGGGTGGCTGTCGCTGTTTTTGGTGGAACGCCGTCGTCGATGGCCAAGATTTTCACCTGAAATCCAAAAAAAAACGATAACTAAAAGGACAGGCAGATTGCTATCTAGTTTAATATACGGTTTTTAATGATAATTACACGCTTGTTTCATAAGAAATCTATTGCATATGTTGTTAAACAAGTATGTATCATGATAGTATTTTGAGAAATATTAATTTTACCATATTTAGAGCTTTTTGATATTTTTTTTAGAACATTTAAAAAAAAAAATTGTTTAAAAAAATATTATTTTATATTTAATTTTCTTAAAGTAACATAGACTTAATTACTAAAAATAAAACTCAAATTAATTATTATAGAATTCAAACTTTTTAAAAACAATTCCTATACTAGACAAGAGAAATAATTATATAATGTATATACTAGGCACTTATTATATAAATTATATTTATATTGTCTAGAATATTATTAAAAAATCAAATATTCGGATTATTAAATAAGTTAAGTACTACATACATTTAAAATTATTAACAATTTAAGTAAAGTATTTTGAACTTTATTATGGACTTGTGTTACACTGCAGTACTTTTTTTTTGGTTTTTATTCGTGGATTTTGTTTTGTTTATTGCATTGATTTTTAAAATTATACAATAACATTTACATATTAGTTATAATTATGAACCCTATCTATGTAATGCAATATTTTAAAATTTGTATCTTGCAATTACATATTACTTTTTAAAATCGTTTTATAGCATTTTAAAAATAAATTATAAGCGCTATAATTTAAACGCGAAATATAAATTTCCTTACGTCATTATTATATAAGTATTTGTATAATAGTTAGAACTACGTACCTGATGTCTAGGAGTTTCTTCCCTGTCCAGCTGCCGTTGAATGGATACGGTTCCTTCTTGACTGATGCGGAACTGGCGGCGGCGGTCGGATACTCGGTCAATAGCGTACGACACTTTGCTCTTGCCTCCTTGGTCCGGATCAGTGGCTTTAAACGTTTCCAAGCTCTTTCCAACTTCCACGTTTTCGTACACCGACACTTCGATGTTGGGTCGTTCGAACTGTGGCTTGTTGTCATTGATATCGCGCAGTTTGACGACAACCCACGAGTAAGCGACGTGATATTTATCGTGATCGTTGTCTTCGCCCTGGAAAAAATCGCAAATCATCCGTAAGTTACATAATAATATAATTAATACTGTTATCCGAAGAAATTATATAGAAAAACAGTTAGAAAAAACCGAGGGGGGCTTCATAGATAAAAGACAAATTCATAAATGTAAAACAAAATTTTTACCATAAACAGACTAGGAACATTTCGTCTGCGCATAATAATAATATAGTATTTTTAACTATCACTTTATGAAAAAAAGTTAGATAGGTATATTATTACATTTTGTAAACATAAATTCAACTATAATAAATTATTTATTTGTATATAATACGTGATATCAAAAAATCGAAAACGATATTATATTATTTAAATTGTACAATCAATATTTTCCTTTATATTTTTATAGTAAACATTTGGTTGTAATAAACATGTCAAAAGGCACACGACCTGTTGACCACGTTTAACCACGTTATTATTACCTTGTCATTGACTTGGATTCTGAAACGGAATCCGTTACTCTGCAGTTGGTCCTCATAATCCAACGGTTGAACGATTTTGAGCGATCCGGTGCCGTCATTGTTTCGTACCATGGTGAATTTATCCGCTCCGTAACCGCTGTTTTCTATCACCTAAAACGTGAAAAAAATGAGCAGATATTAAAATGCAATAAAAAAAATGATTGGTTCTACACAAATATTATTACGACGTAGCCTCACTTTGTATTGGAACTTGTTGGTCTCGTCTTCATCGTGTACCGTCACGGTCAATATGGGAGTTTCCGGGAAATTAAATCCGTCGGTCTCATCGACTTCAGTGAGCCACTCTTCTTTCGTGAACTGCGGCGGCATGTCGTTGATATCCTTCACACGAATAGAAGCGGTGCCCGTACCTGTGCCAAAACAAATTGTTGTATAGAAAATCAACAGTCGAAAGTTTTCCATTGGACATGTGACGCTAATTCGGGACGTTATATATGTACACATATTATGTATATTAATTTAAAGCTAGTCAAGCTTATGAATATTTTAACTCAATTAAGTTAATATTTCTTAATGAGAATAAGTCGTTTTTACAATAGCGCTATAGGTAGTCTACTTTATATTTTTGCCAATTCAAAATTATATAGTATGTATAAAGTAGGTATTTTTATATTATAGTACTTCGTTGAAGTTTTTCATCATAAAAATAAAAAAAAATAGTTCTCATCAAACATTAACTGCAATATTTTTTGACATATAAAGACATCGATTGAAATGTAATAAAATAAAATTGAAAACAAAATAAATAAAAATAACTTCTTAAAATGAAAACTTAATTCGTTGATTTCAGGTTAATTAAAAAAAAATTAAGAGAATTAGAGAAGTTAATAGTAACTAAACATTATTTAAAAAATGTTAAATTAAATTAACTTTTTGTATCATTAATACCCTGCCTTGCATAATAATATATATAGTTTGTCTAACCTTTTAGGCCTCCACCGTCCATGGCAACCACTTGGATAGAATAGTCTGGAGTGCGTTCTCGATCCAAACAGCATACAGCTGTCTTGATAACACCCGTATCGGATTCGATTTCGAATATCGGAGTGCCAGTTTCTTCTTCTATCACGTTTTTCTCGATCGAATATATCAATTTAGCGTTAGTGCCTTCGGCTGGGTCATCGTAATCCACCGCCGTCATTGTCATCACCACCATTCCTAAAAACACAATCCCAAACACACACAATTATTGTGATATATGTTGTAATGTTGATTTTAAATATTTCAGTGGTAGTAATAGTGATAATGATATATCATAATATTATAAGTGAAACATGAGTAGTTTAAAAAATACACTACATTTTGTACCTTTAACTATCACCAAAAGTAAATTTTGAAGGAGATTAAAAAAAAAAAATAATTAATTTTGTTATGTGTTTATCAAATTTTCCCGTATTATTTCAATTTTAATCATAATTAGGTAATACTTAATAATTATATATAATATAATAATTTGTGATTGATCGAACTTTAATTTCACAAACCCTAACTCGAGTTCAAACTTTTTATCTTGAATTTAGTCCACTTTTTAGTCAATTTTTTCTAACTTTTGAACTTTATAAACGGATAACCATACGTTTATAAAATCATACAAGCAAACTTATAAGGACTATACCAGAAAAATATAGTATACTAGTGTAAAGTTATTTAAATTTTATACTTTTATAGAATAGAAATTAAATTTATAATATTGTGGATATTAAACTTGATTTTTCTAAAATCTAGATCTATTCGAGATGTTTGAGTTCAAAAATATATTCAATTCGATTATTAATTACTAACGAATTTTGATTTGTTCGAATTTCTCAAAGTTGGATGTCAATATTTTGATAATAGTTCTTATCCGTCATACCCGCCACTGGGTATAATAATTATCTATCGATATTCGACAAATTCATCTAAACAAATTATTCTGATGATTATACTATTATAATAATACTATTATTACTATTAATAATCGACTATTTTACCTGCCTAATATACCTATTTGAACGAATCGAGTGAATTTGATTACTTAATGTAACAAAAATAAAGAACATTATTTGTTATGTATGTACCTACATATTTTTTAATTAACCCAGCCTTATAGATTCACCCGAAATCGTGAGAAATACTTACCGGCTGTCCCGTTTTCGGTTACATTTCCCCAGTACACTCCTTGCGGGAATACCGGTGCGTTATCGTTGATGTCTTTTAAGTTCACTTGGACGTCAGCATATCCGACTAATCCTTCACCCCCTTCGTCCTGCGCGAACACGGTAAATCTCCACTGTGGTCTACCGTTCGGCTGATCTCTGTCTAAAGGCTGTGAACGCGTTTAAAGCGTGTCATTTTAATGAAATATATTTTAGTTAGCAGGCGAATATCGCCTCGATCCGTTATCACATTACCTTGAGAACAAATATTTCCCCCGATGTACGATTGATGTCGAATTTACTGTTGGCCGGGTTGTCAGGATCAATTCCCTGTCCCGTGAGGAAATAAACGATGTTCTGCGGACGATCTTTGTCGCCATCGGTAGCCGTTACCTATATCATATTAGATAATATATTATTAAGATTGCCGTTGCCATTTTCAGAAAACAAGTTGACAAATATTTAAAAAAGTTGTGTAAAATATAAAAAGGGTTGCAACAATGATCTACAGCTATATTATAATAATAATAAACGAGTGCTGGATAAAACCGGATGCGACAAGACTTTATAGGTATCCTTACCTGTGGGGATCCGATTGGTTATAGCGAGATCTATATGCGAACGGGCGATAAACAAATCAGTAAATATATACCCCTTCAATGATAAACCAGCAGTCTTGTAAAGTACTTCAGTAAAAATATTCAAAGTAAGTACTCGAATACGAATTATAAATACTCTTTCAAATGATCTGTATTCAAAATTAAATGCTAATACAATTTAATCATGTGAAATAATAATAATAATAAAAATGAGAATATTATATAACAAATTAACAATTGTATAGAATAATACTTTTTGGTACGTGATTTTACCCAACTGAACATTTAGAAAATAAAACAGAAAAAGTCTTAAAAAGAAAGCAGATGAGTAATTTAAATTTGTACCAAGATAGTACGTAAAACGCTCACAAAATTAATATAAAACACGAAAATGCCAAAAAACATTTGGTTCAGTTGATTTATTTGGTGGAAAGCAATGTTTGCAAAGAATTTTAAAATACTTGGAACTATCTGTACTCAATACCTCTTTTATTCAGTATATATGTATTTAAAATACATTTCTAAATAAATATCTGGAATTTAATACTTGTATATAGTAATAAAAAGTAGTTTTTACAAGACTGTAATCTGGTGTTATTATTGGCGGGCGTCCGTCTGTTCGTTCGATCTCTCGGATACGTACTTGTAACAAATGGTGTGGATACGCTCCGACCAGTTCTTCTTCCATTTCAGTGGCATACAGCGGTGAGTTGAATACTGGCGGCATGTCATTTTTGTCGTTAATGTGAATCACCACTGTCGTTTTGCTATCTTGGAAGTTGTCGGAAGCGGCCAATATCAATTCGTACTACATTACAACCATGCAAACATGTAGATACACTTATCTGTGTTCTTATTTAATTAAACTAAACGGGGCGCATGAAAAAAGTGAAACGACAAGGGTTGTTGACCGTCATTGGTTGAGGGAAAGGGGATTGTAGGAGAGTTATACTTTACTTATAAATAGCAATATTGCTATGTTATTATATACTATTACTGCTGTTGTTTTTAAACGTAGTTTTCTTTTGAACAAGTAAATAAATAAACACTACAACACGTGCTCATATTTTATAAAATATTATCGATTTTACTGATAAATCGGCAATTATACATATACAATTATAAACATGCCGCGTCAAAATAATAAAATAATGCTAAACAGGATGACTAACCATCGTAAGCATGCATTACCTCTTATTTTCTTCAGTAATGCAGTTATTCAAAATCTGATTTTTGGACTTTTTAATTTAGCTACTATAAGAATATATTTTCAAATTTTAGATTGTTTGTATTACTAAAGAGTTCCTGTGAGATACAAACTTCTGTTTAATTTTTAAAAAAAGAACCTCATTATCTACTAAAAATTATTTAATTGGTATTTTACAGAAAACTAAAAAATCAAACTAAATTTTTAACGTGTAGTTTTTAAGTTATTCAAATTTTTATATTAATGATAATATAGGCATATGATTGATAATAATGAATTTAGAAAGTATGAGACTATGGTGGTTTAAAATTTCAATAATAATTTAAATTAATCTATCAACATTTTTAATATTATTAAAAATAGTCCAAAATAAATAATTTATAACGAATTTATTTTACATTCAATTTCAGATGAAGGCGTAGGATATAGGGTATAATCGTATACTACAGCTATAATAATTTATTAATAATAATAATAATATAAAAGTAATTATATAATATTAACTAAATATAATAATTTACATCATAACTTTTAATTTTTTATTTATGTATGACAAAGCATTACCAGGTCAGCTAGGATTATAAATTCTTATAAAGAAATTTTAAGCACTATTATCCTTAATATAAAAAGTTTTAATAACTGAATAAATTAATCGTTCAAATTTTGATTTTGATTCGTTAAAATTTTCAAAAATATTATCTAATAAATTGTTTATACAGAAACAGGACACTATTCATCAGTGAAAAAATGTTTAATATCGTATAAAAATAAAGTCGATATAATATTCTAAAATATTCAGAATATGAAAACATGTATTCACTACAAGAAAAAATGAGAGTGAGCATGCACGATGAATCATCTCGTAGAACACAATGTAGGTATTATACGTTATTATATTATTTTATTATTATTATATATAAGTGAAAACTATTAACGGTTAGAATGCCGCTCGTGCAAAATTATGTATAGTACAACAATATATTTTATCATTGTCATTAAACGCGCATTTCAGTGCAGCAGCTGTCGATTCGCGAATTGCAACACTCTAAACCTAACTAAATGATAAGTATAATACTTATATAATATTATATGCATGGTGAAATACGTCATGCTGCATGCAACGGGAAATTGCCTTAAAAACTACGTGTGCGTTTGGCAAACGCGCCGGACCTGTAAGACGCGTTTGGGCAAGTTCCGATCGTCCTCTTCAGTGATTTGTGTCCTGTACGTGGGCCGTTCAAACACCGGTGGATTATCGTTAACGTCTTTCACGTGGATCACGACTATCGTGTGGTTTTCTTTCAAGTTGTCCGACGCGGATAGATGTAATTCGTACTGTACATACGGTGTTTTTTTCGGAAGTCAAATATTTGATCAAAAACATTGTAAATATTGATATTTTTCGATTATTTAGCGATTGCGCAAATGTTATAATAAAATTCAAAAAAACAAAGAAAAACAAAAAATAAAAATACCGCAAACGGTGTTGATGAAAAATGAAAGAAATCATAATCTCGTGGACAAAAAATATAAATCGAAAATAAAGAGATATAATATAAAATAACATCAATATTATATTATTATCGTGATGTACTCCCAACGGGGTTGCACCGGATAAAAACCTGTAACTATTTCTGGAATTTTTGGGCGTAAGTTCGTTTGGCGCCAGATTAGCACTACAGGTGTGGGCAGAGGTAGGGAGGATCATTATTTGTAACATCACGATAAATAATAATACAATGTGGCTCTACAGCGACATCGTAGGGAGCCAAAACGGTTTGGCGACAACTGCACTTTTTAAAAAGAAATAGATAATACCAATAATGTAAAAGGTTTGCCTATGGGTTTAGTCTATTCATATCAGAAGATCTATTCAACGTTTGAATTTATTATTTATTAACCGTGAATAAAATATGTGTCATGATGATAAAAATGGTGTTAACGAAAACATTTTTATTTTAAAATGATTTATAATATTTCAACAAAGAGGTACAGTGTAGTAAGTCTTAATCTGAGTCTGTTAGACGTATGAATTGTACATTATTATAATATATCCCAGACCCACACTTGAAAATCAAGTGGTGAATTATTATTCATAATGCGCTGATTGCAAACGAATGAATTTTGTAAAAACAGGATGTACTTATTCTAACTAGGTACATGATGTTTTTATGTTTATTGCATTTCAAACTGTTTAAAAAAATTAGTGTGTAGTTTTTGTGTTTGTATTGATATTTAACTATTATTTTGATGATTTTTTTTTTTTTTTTGTAAAATAAATTAGCAGTAATACTTGTCATTATCGAGTTAAAAAAAGTAATAAATGAAAAAATAAATAAATAAAATAAAAATTGAATGGAATTAATCGAAACTTTAGTGATGTGAACAGGGAATGTTTTAGGTAACTGGAATATTCTCAAGAAAATATTTTATATTTTATACAGCAATATTATAGTCATATTTTAACTAATTTTATAATTTTTGTTATTGATAAGTATATAGGTGAAAAATGGTGAATTATAATATATAATGTTCATGATAAAGTAATAGTTACTAGTAATAATTAAGGATTTTGTAGAAAAACACTGTATTACTCAATACTATTAATATTATTATGAATGAAATTCTTGAGAATATTCCTCCCCAAAAGACAATTTCTCCAGTTTCACATCGGTATACCTACAACTGGACTATTAAATAATAATATTATGTTTATTAATTTATTAGGTAGTAAACAATGAATCGATGGCACGTCGGGTGATGGCTAATAATGCGTTTTTTGACTTACCCTTTTCCTCGTTTCGTAGTCCAACGGACCGGCGACATAAATGGCACCGGTCATATTTTTGACTGCAAACGCTCCACCGAGATTTCCTCCAGTTATCTCGTAACGTATTCTAGACGCTGCAAACGACACGAAAAATGAAAAACATTTATTTTTACACCCGAACATTTCCAAATGACACTCGATTTTGAGTCACATATTGTTTATTATGGTTTTTATAATAATCTGATTATACTAAGGACAAAGAAGTGATTACTACGTTAGTATAATAGGTATTTCCCAGAATTATACGTTTTTATTAAATATTCATATCAATTTTCTTTCAAAAACGCAACGTCGTTGTTTGACAAGCGATAGTTTTTCCGAAAAATAATATAGAAATATGTGGATGGTTTGTATAACAGTGGCAGATTTAATATTTTTTTTTTTTGGAGTGGGAAATTTCGTTGTCTGACCTAAAAATTATAGTCACTTTTTTTCTTCATTTATTTAGATATAATATATAGTTATTATCAGTATATAGTTGTATAATATACTAACATTCGTCGTGGTCCTTCGCTGTCACAGTAAGTACTGTGTGCTGTATGTCTTCGTTTTCGTCGACTTCAGCTTCGTATAAAGCCTTGTCAAAGTACGGTGGGTTGTCATTCTTATCAGCAATACCAATTCGTATGAACTTAGACACTGAAAACACATTGTGAGAACATTAATATACAGTGTATATTAATAGGTAATAATACCTACACCTATATTATGTCAGAGACGCGCACATGTTATAGTTAGAAAAATGATTTTTTTTTAAAGGTAATAATTGATTTTCCGTAATATATTTTTAGTTTTTGAAAATGTATCTATTTTTTTATGTTTTAATAATTTGAAGTTATTACAGAATATTTAAATAAAAAAAAGTATTTTTACTATTTTTTTTTTTTTTAATGTTAATTATTTGTTAATTTATTTTATATATTTACACGTAAATGGGTAATACTAACACAAGAAAAATTGTCCGTGAATTTACATATACACATGTTTATAATACGAGTATGTAAAATAAATATATTAAAAGCTGTTAAAAATGTCGAGAAAATCAGTGTATTCCATTATACCTAATAAGCGATTCGCCCCGCTCTTTGACGTCATTCAGAGGCGAATGATGTTTAATGATGATTGTCAGTGAAAAGATTGATTGCGAGTGAAGGAGGTAGTTTAATTATTTACGGGTGTAGAGGTAACGACTTAATAGTTTTGTGTATAGTGCACAATATACCTGAATTCGGAGCTTCGCCATTGTTGGGCCTGGCAGATGGGGCTCCATCTCGAGCTTCGACTTCCAGAGCGTACGCGCCTTGCTTTTCTCTGTCAAAAACTATTTTCGTGAATACCTCTCCGGTTTCTGTGTTTATTTCAAAATAATCCTTTCCTTCATTTCGCGGCGAATCGACCACATAATAATATACCTGCAGCCAATAATGGATATTATTAAATTATAGTTCATTCTTTCCTTGTGGATATTCTTTAAACTTGTAATGAAACGAAAATTATTTATGTATTTCATTATATCCATTTATTTGATACCCTGTCTAATATTATAATGTCCCATTTATCGTATAATATTTTTAGATTATTGCTATGCACAAATAGTATAAATATAATTTGAGCAATGTAAATATTCGTCTGTCGTCATCGCCCTATATTTTTAAGCATGATTGTTTATACTGCCTATGACAGTGTTGTAAAGAATCATAAGAAAACGTATTTGAAATATTATTCAAATACAATCTTTTAAGTATTAACATGCTTTTCAAATATAATACAAAATTAAATTATATACTATTATAACATTATGATTTATGAGTATATATGTATATTTTTTATCATTATAGTCGTTATATTTCAGTCATTTTTAAGAGTTTAAAATGATTTTCGGTCATCCATACTTACAAATACAAATAATAATTTTATAGAATTAAATTTTTTAGTTCGTTAGAAATTTTAAATCACGATGCAAAATGTATGCCTCCTTTAATAAAAACAAATATTTACAAGTATCAATAATAAGTATTGACAAATAATGTAAATAGGTACAAGATAATAAAACTATTTTTGAATTTATATTCGATTATTCAAAAGCTGTACAATAAAAATTTTAAATGATAAAATTGAATTTATTTTTTATTATCTATTTTAGATCAAATTTCTAATAATAACGTTATTTAACGAAAACTCTTAACAAGTATCGAAAATCAAGATAAATTTAAGTATACATATTACATACTTATCAACATCAAAAAAAAAATATTGTAGACAAAAATAGTAAGTTTGTTGTTCAACAAATCATGTCGAAAATTTCTTTACCTTCCGTAAAAAATATTTTTAAGCTAATTTTTTTAAAAATATATTTTGTTTTTGTCCCTTCTAATTGCTAAATTGTTTAATTTCCAGAAAGTCATCACGACGTTTTTTCATCGCGTGGGTAAATAGTAGCAAGAGTAAGACGTACCCGGTTGTTTGGGAACGTGCCGTCTTTATCGATCGCATTGACTTGAGTTACTTTGGTGCCAATCGGCTCACCTTCCAGGACAGTCTCTTGTTCTCGTTCAGTAAACAACGGTATTTCGTCGTTCACGTCTTCCAGCATAATGTACACTGTCGCTTCGGACGCAAGTTGTTGGGCTCCATTATTCTACAAAACGAGACGGATGCAATTGAATAATGATTATAAAACATACATTATGATATATTAATTATTTTGGCATGATAAATTTACGAGAAAAATTGGTGCACAATTACAGTTGATTTGTTATAATGATACAGTTACCTAAAGGTCTAAAGAAATATAATTCTTCAAAGAATATTAATGTTAGTACATTTTAAAGTGTAGAGCTTTATCATAACTGTATAAAATTTATCTAAAAGTATTTGATAAATGCGCATTTAATTTAGATCGATAACAGTATAGTGATGATTTCTGAAGCCCGTGTTTCAGCTACAGTATATCTAAGAGTTCTAGATCTCTAGAGAAATAATATAATGGGAATACATCGTATCACTTAAGTATAATAGTTGAAATTATCAATATAGCTATCTTATTTTACTGAATTATTTTTATGTACTGTACTAAATAAGGAATTTTTTATTCCGTGTATTAATTAATAAATAAATAAATAAATATAAGATACGCATATTTAGAAAACAAATATGACAAAAAAATGTAAACAAGTCAAATTTGAAAAAAAAAAGAACAAGGAGCCCTATACCTATTTACGCTAATGGGTACCCATAACAAAGTATATTGCTTTAGGTTTATCTTTTCTCGTATTTATTTATTAATACACGTACAAATTATGTACCAACACTATGGATTAAGTACTAACCTCCACGCGAATAGTCAAATTGTATTCCTTGATAGTTTCGTAATCCAGCGGATGATTGACTTTTATGTCAGCCCAAGTGAAACCGTTGTCTTGCCTCTGTTGCAAGTAGAACGTGTGGAACTTGTTCGTCTGTGCTGTGGATCCCGGCATTAGCCGATAGAACACGGTCGGATTTCCCTCGATGCCCGAGCTGAAAACACCGAAATTCCAATCAGTCTGTGAGCGAACATATTCGATCGGTGGGACATGATCCGCGGTGAGGTTTCGATATTATCGTCGGATCTCGTATTCGTTGTTCGGCGAAATGACGGCCCTATATTCGTACACGCGGCGTAACGACGACGGCGATGACTATCGTCATTAGCTACTAGATATATAGACAAAATCGATCGATCGCGAAAAAACATGATAATATTAAAATAATAGATACGATACGGCACCTGAAATTGTTTTGTGATAATTACATAATATTATATGAAGTACGCATAGGATGAGTATAATATTATAGTATGGTAATATTAATATATGTACAATATTTTGAAAAAATGATACTATCAAAACAATTTGTGAAAAATTGGCTATCGGTGACACGTAACATAATATTATTAGATATATTAAACTATCGTAAAACACGGTTAAAACATTTCCATCCCACAAAAAAAAATGTTTGAAAATATAACGTCATAATGATGATTGACATAATGTATAAAATTGTTGATGTTTTACGTGTAACATGATCATTTCGATTGGATCGCGACTGAGCTCTTTAGCCACTTAAAAAATAAAACGTGTAACGCGTTTTACCTATATTTGTTAAAATATCGATAAAAATAAAAATCGTCACATAAGAATCGCATTATATAATAATAAATAAGAATTAGTGGACTCATAACGGTACGGTAAGTCATATTAAGTGATATTCTGTAAAA
Organism: Schizaphis graminum; assembly: GCA_020882235.1. NCBI lineage: Eukaryota > Metazoa > Arthropoda > Insecta > Hemiptera > Aphididae > Schizaphis > Schizaphis graminum. Next base: position 85,915,325 of record CM037033.1, on the reverse strand, counting down.
AATATATATACACATAAATATATATTTATATATATATTATGTAACATGCACTCGTAGAAAAAAAAATTTTGAGCGTAAAAAAACAAAATTGATCGGAAAAATAAAGTGGCGTACGAAAAAACGGATGGGACATTAGCAAAATACAATAGACAAAAATTAAAAAAAAAATCGATCTTCTCTGCGTATGTATTATGCAACAAAGCAATGAACTTAGTACTTATACTGACAAAACAAAACACAATATTATTTAGGTATAATATAAATAGGTAAAAATATAGCGATATGAAAAAAAAATAAAAATAAAATCAACCAGACATGCCAAAAAACAATGTGACTGGTCAAAATCGATTAGGTACACAAAATACAAAAATACAAAATACAAAATAAATAAAAATAAAAATGAAAATGAAAAATACGCCTACGCAGTATTATCTAAAAAAATATGAAGAAAAAAATATCAAAGAACATTCATTGATTCTGCGGTAATTTTTTCTCGAAAATTAAACAATATCATTTCATATATATTAATATATTATAATGACATATATATATACATATTAATTTATTTAATTATATCTGATCGTCATAATAGGATGTCGCGTTTCGAATTCGATTTGGAAAACGAGTGTCTTTCGACAACGTTTTAGGTAATCATTATAATGTGTGTTTTGTTAGTATAATAATCATATTATGTAATATTTCCAACACCAACTCCCGTAATTCCAACTAAATGTGCATTAATATGATACGATAATATGCATATTATTATAGTATTATTTTCCAGTCAGATATACCACGTTTAATCGTAATACTTTTCTATTGAATTTATAAAATACAAGAGAATTCACCAAGCGTGCTTGCCTTCTTTTTAACATTTAAGCACTAATTTAAATTCTGATTAATTGGAATTTACAATTATACTTGAAGGTAATATTTTTAAAAAGATTTTCCGTACCATATCAGGAATATTCACTCGAAATACAAACTTTACATTTTTACAAATTATTAAATACTAAAATATTAGTATTAATTACTATGATTGTCAAATCATCAAAGTCCCATATATTATTTAAGTTCATTGACATGGACTATTATCCATAATGTTTAATAACTAAGAAACTACTAATTAAATTTTCAATATAGATACATCTAAGTGAGTAATTAAAAATATGGTATTTTAGTTAGTAAATATAGGTACCTAAAAATGCTAAAAATCGAAATTTGAATAAATGTATTATTAAAGTAAATAAAAGCGTGAACTAGCTTGGTGAATCAATGTATTTTATTGTAAAATATGTAATAATTAACTCGAAATTCGAGTCTTGACGTTATAAAGGATAAACTGTGTAGTATGTATTTACACCATTAGTTTAATTTAATAATAATTATGGTTAGATATACTATATATTGCTGCAATTGCAGTGTGCGAGTGTAATTAAAGATAAACACGACGATTTGTCGGTTTTATAAACGGATATACGGAAAAATAAACGTATACCTAATCAAAGAATTGAACATCTTAACGATCCGAGAGAAATCTATATTAAGCTTTCAGGAATAATAAAACATATGAAATCTAATCGATAATTCGTGTTTAATTTCGAACTTTAGAAATCGTTATCAACGAATAAACTGCGGACAAATTAATGAATGGTATAAAAAAAATTATAATAATATTCTTAACAAAAAACGAGATATAGCAAAAAATATAACTAAAATTGAACAAAAAAATGTAATTCCGTTTAGACAAGATCCGCACACACACAACGTGCATTGTTTAGTGCGGACGTGCAAATGTCTTGACCTGCATGCGTTGTTTTGTCGTTTAGAGACGCACCCGGAAATCGATATGATCGGTCGGATTGCAAAAATCTCGAAATGACAAAACAATAATATTTAACTACCTATAGTCAAACGCAGGCAGAGGTATATAATATAAGTATCTATATAAAATATGCGTCGCGAAATGTACAGATTGGACTTCATATGACTAAAAATAGCAAAATAATATGACACCCAAACTATAACATAAATACTGTTATAGATTCGTCGAGAATCAAAAACGTCACGCGTGATGTAATATACAGAGCGTTCTACAAAAAATGTGTGGGTACATTTAAAAATCAAAATAGCGCAGAAGTTTTCGAATCAACTTTAATTACGGTTATCACTTTGTTTTCATTCCACTTACGTGGTCTGCTCTCTTCATCAAAATCTCACTCACAGTATGAAGTTGAAAATTTCAATTCGCGTGTTGCAACTTGTATTTACAAGTTAGTTTTAAAATATTAAGTTGATTGATCAAAGTCAAAGACTATGTGACGTTGCCCCCCTCCTATAAATAGATCCTCGATTGCGGTGAAAGAATGAAATTACAAATCTAAAAATACAAGTTAAAAAATATTGACATGATTTTAGAGCCAATATTGGTCAAAATTGGGGTCCAACTTTACGGACATTGGCGACCACTGCTGTTACACATTCTAACCGACTAGAGTTAGTTTGGCTGGAATTCGATTAATATCAATATCATTTGTGTGGTGGTACGGAATATAGAAATTGATAGAGAATGCTTACTAAGCCCCACCCCCCCCCCCCCCAAAAAAAATAATAATCAAATCTATGATTTTAAGAGGGGTAAGTTTATTTAGTAAGTATAATGGTAAATAGAACATTTTTATGAGAATCCTGTAACATGACAAGCCAAATTGGTTTTTAGAATATCTCTTACCAATAAAAATATATAAACACTCAAAATCAGTTCATTGTACCTACTCGTATTTTGTGGAACGCCTTGTATAATGTATATACTCATGTTGTATTATAAACGTGGTTTGCGAAATGGAAAATAAATAATAGTAAAAATTATCGTTACAATCTCGGTCACAATCTGTATATAATCAATACAATATTATATGCTTGAATATGATACAAATTCGACACGCGTCTGTCCTCTGTACACTTCGTACTTATATACTATATAAATAATACATTATATCTCTATAAACGGGTTAAAAGTAATAATATTATTGGAAAAAAAAAAATCATAAAATACAATACAATTTATATTGTTAGATAAATAGTACATTACATCGTAATATACGTGAAAATTACGACTTTATAGATTCTGAGCGAAGCGAGGGTAGTTTTCGACTAATTTACGTCGGTGATTGGTATTTTTTAGGGGTATAGTTATGGTATGAAATGAGAAGCGGATCTGATCTAATCGTGCTTATATCACGTTAGTAGATCGCAAAATGATTTAGATCAGTAGTTTCCTAATTGTGTTACGCAGAAGGTCATGCAGTATTGAAAATTAATAAATTAATATTTTTACTAATGTTTGTAACGAATTCAATATTAATACAAGTTTTATTAAATAGGTGATAAACATTAAGTTAAATGTACTTAGATTATTATTGTAATAAATATAATGCAAATTTTTAAATTTAAATCGTTCTTTAATTTTTTTAGCAAAGATATCTTTAAATTGGTTGAAGATATAAACTCTCGTCGATATTCTTATATAATAATAAAGCAGCTATGCACAAGTAGTACTGAATTTCAAACGAAATCATCGATAATTTTATAATGGGGTATTTTGGATTTCACTCAAAACGCTCAGAATCATTGTTTTGTTTACTTTAAATTTCACTTTTTTTGATTATTATAGATTTTTTTTTTTTAGTGCCGTGCATCAACAGTATATAGATTTGAACATATTATACTATTACAATCTGACGTACAATGTATAGTAGCATATTGTTATTAATTAATATAATATAATATTAATAAATGAATAGATTTTTTGTTCTGTGGAAATTGTTGGACCGACCTGGCTTTAATAGATACCACTTTTGCCCCGACTGGCTTGTTTTCTTTTATGTAGATGGGCCCGTACACGACGTGGTCCCAGACCGGTGGGTTGTTGGCTCGGTCCACCACGTCGATCTGGACCTCGACACTCCGAGACAAAGGAGGGTATCCCTTATCTTGGGCAGTAGCTTCCAGCTTGTACGTCTCGCGCTATATATATACACACGCCGCAACGGTATAATCACACACGCACATGAGGTAGGGGAATAATATAAAATACAATAATAATGCATGTACACTTAGTGTACACAGACACACATAAATATATGTATACAAATATATATACATCAAAGGTTTTTTCTTATAAAATACAACGCGTATCTACTTTGTCATAATCGTCATTATTACATTATTAACTAAACCGTGAGAAAAATAACACCGAATCGTCCGGCTCAGAGATCGAACTATAATAATATTATCTTAATGCGATTCGTGCGTACTGCACCTAGAGATACAGTATTTAATGATAAAAAATAGTCGATAAATGTACTTGTATAATGTACCTACGTAAAGGTAAAATATAGTTAATTAGTAATTTTTAAGTAATTTATTTTTATTTTACTTTACCTACATATTAATCTATTCTTGCAACCGTTAGGTTAGGTTATTATTACTAAAAAGTTATTATTTATATCATTATAAGAATTATGGTATTAAATATATTTTAAAATAATTTTAAACTATGTAAATACGTAATGGTATTGTGTTCTATTACGTTCTATTATGTTTAATACGGCATTTATTTATTAACAAAGTGTAAAATAAATAATAATTCTAGTCTTATGACTACCGAAATAGTACGTTATAATAGGTAAGGAACATCTATATCACGTTTTTAAAAATAACTGAAATAAGATGTTAATCGATCTTAACAAACGATAAATGAATTAAATTGGTAAAGAAAACATCATTTATATTATGTAAAATATAAATAAATTTACCTATTTCTCATCTCTATAATTGCATATTATGCGCCTGTACTATAAAGACTTTTCTCTTCGAATAATTTACAAATAAAAAATGTATACGTGTATAGTTCAATCAAGAGTCGAAGGTGTTTAATCTTGAATATGTTTATATAGTTATATATACATATATATTATACACATATATTTATGTATATTGATATTGTTTTATAAATGCCATTTATGCTATCTTCATTTATAGTCACACCATATATTATATAATAATTTTGTAATAACAGAACCAAAACGGATGAAAATTAATACTTTTGGATCACCGACACGGGACCTATTCATTACCTTTTTATAGGTACCATATGTAGGTACTGTACTATAAGTCTATAAACATATTATCGATATTATGTAGGTATATGCCGCAAACATTAAATTGTTATAGTGGCGTCACGACGTCACACGAGTACCGTCGGGCGCCTAAATAAAGCTCTCGCGATAAACGGGGAAGGCGGTTGAGGCCAGGAATACAAACCTGGCTTTGACTGAGATCACAATGGTACCGATTGTGACATTCTCTTTGATGTGTGTAGGACCGTACACGCTCCGTTCCCACAGAGGAGGTTTATTGTTCCGATGAACGACGTCTAATTCAATATCGACCTCAGCGTACGACGGTGGATCACCACAATCCGAAGCTCTCACGCGTAGACGATACTTTTCTTGCTACATACACAATACCAAGGCCCCCGAAGTTAAGTTATAACGTATGAAAACAAAAACAAAAATAAATAAATGAGTAAATAAAAACACAAACAAAATATAAATAATGACATTGAAAAAAAAAACATACAAATAATCTGCCACAAAAGAAAAATCGAAGCAAAACCAATAGTACACATACGTTATACGTACAATACATAGTTATATATGTAGATAATATGATACAGACATAATATTATAATGATATATTATAATAATATGATAAGACATCGAGTCGGTGGTCGATCGAGTCGATGGTAAGTCGGTTGGTCGGTTAGTCGATTAGCCGGTCAATTAGTAGGTAGATGTATCTATGGGTTCTAATAATTATACATAACATTCGAATGTGGACAGGACTGTTTTCTTCCAAACATTATATTCGTACAATTCCTGTTTATATTAATTTAAAATTAATTTGGTATCGGTTGATTGGTTTAGTTAAAATAATGTAGTATTAGTATATTTTCTATAGTAATATTTTTTAAATATGTAGGTATATAAAATATTTTGAACTAAATTAAAACTTTTTGATGTAAGTGTAGTTTTTTTTTAATTATGCGTATTTATAAATATTGGTGATTAAATTCAAATTTGTTAAATTTTCCATACTTAAAAAGTAAAAAAAAATATTTTACACATTACATTGAACTTGATTTAAGCCGCTCTCTCATGGTGTTATCTGGATAATGCTAAATATGCTCAAATATTACTATAAATAATTTATGTACTACATATTATGTTGACTATACCAAAAATATGATAAATGATGGTTTTATTTTATTTTACAAAACTTTATTGCCAACTTAAATTTTAAATCGATCTAAACTAGTCTAGGCGAAACGAGTGTTTGGCCAAAATGGACTATGCCTTTGCATGCTTATTGCTTATATAATATTCAAAGAAGAGAACGGCTCAACTATTATCCGTGGCCTTAGTTCTCATCTGGCAATTTATCATAATATATGGTGGAAAAAAGATGTTTTGAATTTTTATTAAGCCATCGCATTAATGACATCTTTCCAGAAAGAAAAACAGTTTATTTTTATTTTAGCACTGCAGTATTATAGTATATTAGATCGAAAAAAGTTTGTTAGTGTTCCATTCGTTGTCATACTATTATTATTATAATACTATTACTGCGCACTACACTACCTATTATTACTCATGTCTGTTTATTTCGCGTCTTTTTTCTCATTTGTCGTTGGTATTCCCGCTTGAGGCTGTGAATTTTGAGAGCACTGTCGCTATTTATAAGGCATAACACCTAACCTAAGGCGGCTTAAAACGAATCAAATAAAGTGTTTTTGGCGTCGTTCAGAAAACCGTAAGGCGGTATTATCGTCGTTGTATGTTTAGATACAAAAATATTGAAAGAGAAAAAGTGTTTTGTAAAACGACATTTTGTGCTTCGGTATTTTACCCGTTTTATTCGTAACATTTGAGATGAGTTGAAAAGAGTACATTATACTCAGTGCAATCAACTGACAACGTTTTTAGTTTTAGAACAATCATTTTAATTGAAAGTGAAATGCTAGCGATTAATAGTAAGTAAGGTTTAATAAAAATACTATTGCTAACATATTTTTGAGTTTCTCTACTTGAAAGTTATAACGATAAAATTCAATTTATCAAATAATGACTATATAAATCAAAAGTAAAATTGTAAGTTATTTTATAACCATTTAACTTTCAGTCAATTATAAAATAATGATAGTATAATTAGTATTTTAAATGGTTAATTATAGCTCAGTGTCATTGTTGTTTAAATGTTAAATAGTAGGTATTATGGTTGTAATCTGTTCGATGTCGTTATCTAGTAGGTAAATATAGGACATAGGACATAGGTATATTATGAATATATTATAATATGTACATGCTAATTATTAATTTTTAAATAATTTATTCTAGAAATCATAAAAAAAAATTAAAATGAATTGATTAAAACGGATATTCAAAGCACTCATTAAATTAAATTGTCGATAATGTTATTTATAGTAAGTTATATTGTATACGAGTGATAGGTAGGTATATTCGTAATAATTTTGTGTCTGGAAACATGCTTTGGCGTTGTTATATTATAACTCGTATGGATAACCGCAGTCAACACATGCTGTAAACTCTACTAAATCAATCAAGCATTCAGACAAATAATACAACTCAAACAAAACAACTAAGTAATACCAATTTTCATTAGTTATAGGTACCTACTGAACTATTCCATTATCATTCACACAATACTATTAAAGCAATACTTTGTTCATTTCACTCAATTCGTCGTGGAAATATTTAGACGAACAGCAGTATTTTCGCGTAGGTGTATAGAGAAAAAAAACTATAAGTCATTTCCACAACCTAAATAATCTTTTAGAAGGTACATCGATTTGTGTAAGCAACAACGTTAATAGGTGCTGAAAACGACTTATTTTTTCTTTTCGCTTATGTTGTGCGCGTTAAATTAATGAAGTGTATTTCTAAAGTAATATTATATTCGCGGTAAAATATCCTACTAATATAATTCTTTTGCAAATCATCTTCGACAATTCTATACAGCCAACGAAGACATGACGGTTTAGTGTAGAATTACGATAATATATATTATAATTACAAAGTTTTTCTCTGTGATCGAACGTATGAATGTTTCTAATGGAATAGTTCTACACAAATTAAACCGGAAATGTTGTTAAAATATAATTATTTGTTATAAACCCGTATTATATTCGTAAAAAAACAACTTGCTATAACAAAAATTATTAATACCAGACTCGGGTGAAAGAAACCTCTTTCACCGTCAAAAACTACAGTGATACATTATTACATTTTCTATGCGAAATTGACAAAATATGTAAAGGGAAAACTAACTATGGTTGCCCATTTGATTGGAAAATTTTTATCGTCTTTTTATATTTATTGCAGTTAATTTTAACAAAATATTTAGTATCAGAATTTAAAAAAAAAATTTTGGCACGTTTCATACCCACGTTTTTGATTGTTGCTAGATTACAAGATCCTGTATAATAAGTAAGTAAAGGTACTTACTAAAACTTTTTGACGCAGATTGGCTGTTACTTAATAATACAAAATAATAGAAAAGCTAAGTAACAATAGTTTAAGACTGATAAGTTATCAGTGATAACATTTATGAGACATCATGTATCAATTTTTACAAATTACGTTTAATTTTAGAACAATTATATACAAGCTTACAAGTTTTATTATTGATAAAAACTATTACATATTTTAAACCATTATGTGCATCATTAAGTGTACACAATAGATTATAAATTTAAAACATACGTAGACAGCGTATATTAATTGGTTATTGCATTTTTAAACCTACATTATATTATTTATCATTAACTCATGAAGATTATATAATTTCAGATGGATTTTAAGACGACTTTATTAAAGATTAATATCATTAATATAAGAAAATTTAATTTAGCATACAGAAAATAAAACAATTTTTTTTAAATTTGAGTTTGTTGAAAGACGAAGCAGATCAAATATAGGGAATAACGTAAATCATAGGACTCACTCCTATTACAGAGACTGAGTTGTTCATAATATTTCGTTTTAGATTCTGAATGAAGTGATGAATGTATTGCTTTTACAATGATGTGTGTTTTTTTTTTTTTTTTTTTTGTGTCTGACGACAACATTTGGGGCAGTAATAATGCTCCGATTTTTGACTTCAGCCCCTCTTTGAATAGGTAATTGAATCTATTTGGTACTTTGGGGGGGGGGGGGGGTCAAAATTAAAATTTTCAAATAGTTTTCAAAAAAATCGAGAAAAACAAAAAAAAAATGACAGAAAAATGGCAATTTTACGAAAAACCACTTTTCGATTTTTTGATTTTGCTGTAACTCAAAAACGAATCATTGTAAATACTTGAAATTTTCACCAAATGTTTATATTATGGTTATCTCTTTACAGTTAAATTTTCAAAAAATTTTGACCATTTTTAAGCTACTTATAGACAATTGAAATTTTCGACTTTTCTAAGTTTTTTTTTCTTCAAATGCCGATAAAAATTTTTTGGGTGGCCAGAAAATCTTGAAAATTTAATACAAGGTTTCTAATAAGTTTTTCTTAAAATGATAATAAAAAATCCGAAATCGTTAGTCACAATTTTTTTTTATAAGTGTTTAAAGTTAGAATTTATTCGAAATATTTCAAAATTTAAATGAAATTTCATACTCTCATTATGCGTATGTTGCCTAATATTTTTTTTATTAATAAACAAATACTATAAAGTAACCATAGAAACATATAAAAACTATACTATTTGTTTCAAAATAGAATATAATATGACAATATTTAAGTATAATATATCCTGTCAGTTTAGGAAAAATTACTAAACGTAAGATCTTGAAACTTTTACTTAAATGTTTGAATTAGTTTCAAAATAGAATGTATGACAATATTTAAATATAATATATCCTAGACTGACAAATCATCTTCGTTCAGAATCGTTTTTCGTATACAATGATACCTATCATTGGATTCAAATTTAGCCTACCATAGTCCGAGGTCCACCCCACCCCCTAATTTATAGCAGAGCGGTACCCACTTACCCGCTTTTTAAATTTTATAAGTGTTTTTTTAACGGTAGAGTTCTTTTAAAATAATATTTAAGCTAAAAAATAAATATGATATTTAAAGATGTTATTGTTCTTCATTTTTATAAAAAACATTTTTTCTACCTATATAATTGTTCTAAAAGCTATGTTATAGCCGATCTTTGTTAACTTGTTTACGTAGTGAAACATTTTCGTGATATATCCTAAAAATAGTTGATACGATATTGTCTATGTATACAATTATAATAAAATATTTCGAGCATTTTTGATTTTTTTTTTTAGTTTTTTTATAAAATTACAACATTTTCGGTCGACTAATTAGTGATAACTGATAAATAATTATAGGTACAAATTCTACTTAATAATCATACGTTTACTTGGCATTTATCGGGAAGATCTACATATTAAACTACATGGGGGAAAATCATAAAGTTCACTATATTTACCCTGATCATTACAGGACAGGTTTTAATAAAAAAAAAAAAAAAGATTAAAAAATTAAAAAACCAAATGAAAAAAGAGGGATTATTAAAAATGAAAAAGCGCAACAACAAAATGATAGTAAAAACATTGTTTGGTGCCTAATTACACAGACCATGTACGGTGGTCCCAACACAGTTTTTTTTAAAAAATGTCACAATTTTAAAAATGTGTTTGCGTTCAGAGGAAAGTCTCAAAAATATCATATCGACTTTTAAAAATCACCTCTGGAGCATTCCTGAAAAATTCTCCAATAAAAACGTTCACAACAATAATATATTATTATTGCAAACAAAAAATTCCAAAAGTATTATTTTTTTTCCTGTTTGCTTAATCTTTAAAGAAAACAAAAATTAAAAATCAAAATACTGGTACATATATTATAAATGTACCTATATGTTTATATATAATATATATTATATATTATATATATAAAAATAAATAGCTGATTCTTTAGAGTTTAGAAAAATAAATAATTAGGTAATGTAATATTATGCAAATAAATAAAAATAAAATGAAAATAATGGTGTGCTTATAAATTCAAATACCGTGGTGGCCTATTATATTAAACAAGGATTGTGCGATTAATATTAGAAAATAATAAATCAGACTTGTGCGATTTCAAATTATCAAAGAAACACAAAAGAAAAGTGATGTATATAGTAAAACAAAAAAAGCTTGAATTATATTTACACATTAAACCTAATATTCAACTGCACATATTTATTATTTAACAATTTTTTTGATGAAGATTATATTAATAACTGTTAAGAAGTTTTCATTTATTGCCTACATGCATGTATAATTTTTTAGATGTTAAAAATGTTAAACATTAATTTATCGGAAAAAATGAATTAGTTATAGTAATTTAAGTGTTTTTGTGATAAAAAAGTTAATAGATAACAAATAAAAGTATTAAGGTTATTTATAGTGAATTTATATCAATAAATATAATTTTATTTAGTCTCATTACAAATATATATACATTTACTTAAGTAGTTTCATTTATTAGAAGATTAAATATTTATAAAAGTATTGTTTAAGATTTTTGAGTTATAATTAAAAAATAACGAAAAATTGTTGAAAACAAATCACAGTACAAAATGTATCTGAAAAATCATTATATAAAAATGATGAAAAGACATCTAAAAGATTTTCATAAAAATGTGTACGATTTATTTTTAATTTTTAAATGGGTTATACAAATAATTATAAATTAGGTATTATTTATCATTTTTGATTGCAGTTGAATATTGTGTCGTTATCTATCGAGTTATTTTTAAATTTACGAATAAATATTATTCAAGTGTTAGATAATTATCTAATGTTAGAATTTAGTACAGGGCGTGTCGCGAAAGTTTGATACTTTGATTTGAAATTGACTAACTTACGCGACATGCCCTGCAGAGTCCTTGATTCAGCTGACTGCGAAACCATCAAACAACCGTGAAACAATAGCTAGGTAATATATTTTGTTTATAATGTGTTTTGAATAAGAGTTTTTGCACAAAACGATGATCGTAATGTAAAAACATAACATACGAAATACAGTCGTAATTGAACTTTAAAAAAAAGTTATAACTGTTGGTTCACGGCCGCGAGCTATCATAATAAATTCGATTGTTTTGCTTTCAGCTGATGTTTTTTTTTTAACTAAATTATTACAACTGTCAATATTAGTAGTTCATTAATATAAACATTTCGGAGAGATTATTAAAAACTTACGTCGAGTGGTTTCTTTAAAACGATCCACCCGGATTCCGGTTGAATCTCAAAGTAGTCCAAATCATCACCCGGGTACGGGGCGGTGAGCGAATAAACGATCGCGCCGTTATTGTCAGCGTCTTCGTCAGAAGCTGACACTCTCAGGATGTTCGTACCGATACTGGCGTCTTGTTTCACGTTTTCCACGTATTTCTAAGCAATGTTTCAAATAATTATAATATTATCACTTATAGTATTATAATTATTATATTACCTGACGGTCGAATAACGGCGGATTGTCATTTACATCAGTGATCTCTACTGTGAAAGAGCAAACGCCTTCCAGCGACGGATCTCCCTGATCGGTAGCTTTAATTGTGACGGATACAAATTTGCCATCGTCGCCTTCTCGATCGAACACCTAAAATTATTTCCCAAATAATCAATAGATTAAGTTGAAATTAAAAAAGCGGGTAAGTGAGTATCGCTCTGCTGTACATTAGGGGGTGGGATGGACCTCGGACTAGGGTAGGTTCAATTTGAATGCAATGATATAGGTATCATTGTATACGAAAAACGATTCTGAACGGAGATGATTTGTCAGTCTAGGATATATTATATTTAAATATTGTAATATATTCTACTTTGAAACTAATTCAAACATTTAAGTAAAAGTTTCAAGATCTTACGTTTAGTAATTTTTTAAAAATAACAAAAATAGAAAATTATTTATTAGTAAAACGTTATTTTACACGTGTATTTTTGATTTCAAATTAAAATTAAAACTTTAAACATTCGTAAAAATTTTTAAATTAAATAATCCTCAAACTTTTTTATAATTATCCTAAGCTTAACGTATGGACAGCATAGTATTAAATTTTCAATTCTTAGCTTTTGATAGTAAAATATTTATAAATTTTTAACTACCAAATAGTGAAAAATATTCATGATTTTGACGAATTTTTGTCAATATTTGAACTTCAAATGCTAATAAAAAAAAAATTGTGCCTATGTATTTTTATAATTTTTGAATGAGAGTAAAAACAAGTTATATGTGGACCCTTCTATTAAATTTTCAAGTAATTTGTCCCAGCTAATTATTTTTTATCAACATTTATAAAAAAAAAATAAAGAAAATTGATTATTTCAAATGCCTATAAATAGCTCAAAAAAAGTCAAAATATTTTGAAAATCAAATCACGTAAAGAAAATGGCAATCTAAATAACTTGTAAAATTTTCAAGTATTTACGACTTATACTGTTTGAATAACAACAAATATCAAAAATCGTTTGAGGCTAAACCGTTATTTAACGCGGATTTGTAAAAATTTAAATTTCAAACACTCATAAAAATTTTTTGTCTTTATCCGGTAGAGTTTTTTTTACAGATATTTGAAGAAAAATTTATGGAGAACCTTGTACCAAATTTTCAAAACTTAGTTACAAAAGAAAAATTTTTACGATTTTTCAACCACAAAATTATTTGCAAATTTTCGAAATTTTGACATATTTCGTATAAATTCGAACTTTAAGCACTTATAAAAAAAAATTGTGAGTAACGATTTCGGATTTTTTTTTATCACTTTAAGAACAACTTATAAGAAATCTTGTATTAAATTTTCAAGATTTTTTGGTAAGCCAAAAAATTTTTATCGTTATTTAAAAAATAAATACTTAGAGAAATTGAAAATTTCAATTGTCTATAAATAGATCGAAAAAATCGATCAAAATTGTTTGAAAATTTAACTGTGTATGGAGAATGCTAATATAAACATTTTGTGAAAATTTCAAGTATTTACGTTGATTAGTTTTTGAGTTATACAAAATAAAAAATTCGATTTTGACGAAAACTGGTTTTGCGTAAAAAATCCCGTTTTTCCCTCATTTTTTTAGGGTTTTTCCCGGCTCATTTAAAAAATATTGAAAATTTTTAACTTTTGACCCCCCAAAGTACCAACTAGATTCGATTTCCTTTTCAAAGAGGGGCTGAAGTCAAAAATCGAAGCGTTTTTACTGCCCCAAATGTTGTCATCATATAAATGTGTACATTCAACTTAAATAAACTATCAAAAACTTCCTGAATTCCTTAAATGACTATCTAAAAATGAATAGTTGGTTATATCCTTTGTAACGTATTGAATCTTTTTCAGTTATAATCATTTGGTCACGCAGTTTAATCAGTTCTAGTGAGTTTGCTAGAATAAACTCACCCAAACAAATAAAATAGCATCATACAACATGTATAATAATATATCTATCTATCACATAACAATCGATAATGGATCCAATGTAATAAATTTACTTTTACTTTTTATATTGATAAATTGTAATCATATCGAAAATGGTGTCCATGTCAAAATATTTGTATACGAGATAAAAAGAAAATGGAGAAAAAATTTAATGATTAAAATTGTAACATATTAGACGTCTATAATACACTATATTAAAACAGTATCTACATTGTATTTTTACAATACAAAATTGTGGAAAAACGTAGTATGACAGGTGTAAATATAATAGTCGTACCTTGTTGGTAGAAACTTCGCCTGTTTCTTCGTCGACAGTGAATTTTGTACCTTTTTGATTCGGCTGCTGGACAATCGAGTATTTCACTTGTCCGTTGACGCCTTTGTCCTCGTCAGTCGCGTGAACCTGTGGGTCATTATTATCATATTATGATTTTATTACACTAGTTATATGAAATATTGACATTACCTTATACACAAATAGATATCGCTATAAATTGCGCCCTATTTTTAATTGTATTATGTAAATTATATTTTAAATTTTTGCATAATTATTATGTCTTTAGAGTTTAGGGATATAATTACTTATTAAATCAATATTTTTGGAACTTGAGACTGTAGGCAATAGAATTGCATTAATATTGTTATTATATAGTTAAAAAATATTGGTTATGATGTTAATGTAATGATGAAATTAATAATCTATAAAAAAAATTAAGTAAGTGGTCAAAATTCGTATAATGATTCTCTGCAAAAAGTTCAAACAAACAATTACTTTTTTTACTGCAATTCTTTCATTTTTTAATTGTATCATTTTTCTTATTTTTTTTCCTAGCTTTTCATACTAATATAATATGCATTACTACATATTTTTTTGAAATTCACCAAAATCGCATGTATAGTATATTATATAACTGTAATTTGTTTAGTCTCAGAGGCACTTGGGTTGCACCAATGCTTAAAGTTTGATCACTGTAATTAAACTTACAATTATTACAGGGTAGATCACCTACTACACGAATGCTGTGCATTATTTTGTTTTCTTTTAAATAATATTATAACAAGAATTTTCACGGCCTTCATACCTTAAGCACCGGACTGCCATTTGGCGCGCCTTCTTCGACTTTGGGATTGTACTTGGCGCATTCCCTGAACACCGGCTTGTTGTCATTGACGTCGGTGATGAAAACCACGACGACCGCGGTACTGGTGTGTATGGTTGCCGCGCCGTTCACGCAACACGCTCCATCGTCCACGGCAGTTACATTCAGCTCGTATTTGTCCCTCTCGAGCGATATCGATTTCGAGTGCAGCCGGATTACACCGGTGATCTCTTCGATGACAAACTGACCGGAGGACGTGCCGCTGCCTACGAATCCAAATCTGAAAGCACGTCCGACATGACAGTATAACATATTATAGTTTTTATTATACGAGTCAAAACTCGTCATGCGTAAACAATATTAGATACAATTGATTTATAAATAAAAAAGAAAAACTCAGCATTCGTACTCAAATACGTATTTTAATTACTTTTCGTAGTTAGTATCTATATAGTACTTGAATACTTTGTAATAATAATTAGGTATGTTTAATACAATTCATGTCGAATACAATTGTAATGTGTACCTGACATTATCACCATCCTTGTCGGAAGCCACTACCGTGGTCACAAGCGTATTGGGACCGGCGTTTTCGTCAACGTTTGGCGTGTACACTTGCTGCGAAAATTTTGGCTCCTCGTCGTTTTTGTTTTTTGTATAAATCCGTATAGTGGCCGTTCCTGTCTTTGGGGGTTCTCCTATAATACACAAAAAAATGCACAGTCATACAGTTAGTTGTTGCTACGTTCGTCATTGTCATTTATTTTATATTATTAAAATAATTATCGTTGTATCTTCATCATTATTACTATAATTTAATGCGGGCGACAATCATCCATCGTCTGCCTCTGACATAAGTTACTTACTGTACTGTACAGTGTCGTTAATTAATAAAATTATGCCAGCTCCGGGTACAAATTTATAGTATACTGATATGGTATATAAAGATGGGTAGTAACTCATTCTCATTGATTTATCTGAGACCAAATTTTTGGGAAATCCTGTAGCCCCTATATTTTTTCCTTATTAATCTATTTGGATATTTCCCTACACTCTTCTAATAAGTCGGTATATTTGAAAATAGTTTATAATAAATATAAATGTACAAAAATATAATGTATAATATTTATCCAATATAATTCAACAAAAAACTTGTCAGTATGCTACAGATTCAGCTAAACTGACTTGTTTTTATTAACTTCTACAAATAAACATGTTTTATTTTTCTCATCGCATCTGTACATTATTGTTAGTCTGCTTATAATGCTTAAATAATACGATATGAATTTTACTATCTATTAATTGCTCATAGATTTGATTAGTATTTTCAAATACAGTAAAAGTACATATAGATAAAAAAATTTCAAAAGTACATGAACAAATTAATGATTTTATTATTACTATTTGAAATTAAAATATTATTAAAACGAAATTGACAAAAAAATAAGATTTTTTTTTAATAATTCTGTTGTAATTCAAAAAATAATAAGCGAAGAACCACTATTTTAATTTTATTATAATTCACACAACGGAATTTTCAAAATATTCAGATTAATTGTATGGTATATAATATGAATATTTTATTATACATAATATTATTAATTTATTTTAGATATTCAAAGCATTCTATAGTACGTCGTTGATAAGTTATTTAATATGTGATTTAATATTTTGGCAATAATTAGTAAGACCAACTTATAATTACGGAAATGTGCTTGATATGATATGAAATAGAACATAAACTATTCTCAGAAAGACAGAAATAGATGCCGATCCACCAATCTCGTTCGCTGAGAATCGTTTTTCATTGAATTCAACTTCAATACATAAAGTGACCTACTCAACAACCAAGTAAATTATATACCTTTACGCCAGTGATGACCAACCATTTTTTTTATCGAAGATCATAGAAAAATAAAAAAATTCTCGGCGGGCCAAGTAAATTTTTTCTTAGAATTGAATGCTATATTTTATTTTAGGCACATCTTAATATAGGTATACTAATAAATTTAATTATTTGTTATGTATTGCTTGTTATAAAATTAAATATAAATATTAAGTATAAATATATCAGTTCGGCCGTAACGCTCAGCATGAAGCACGTACGCCGCGTTGTCCGTTGTTTCGCTCCGTTATCGCTGTGCGCCCTCGCTAATAATGATTATTATTATTGTCATCATTAATTATCTACTTTCATTAAACTATTTATAGTATTAGATTATTATGAAGAAAGGCATCCGTAATACGGGCCCCGTTCCGTCACGCACACCCAATCCGTCTAAGAGACATTTGTCTAATTCATCGCTATTGCCGAATCCAGCCGACAAAAAATCGAAAGTTTTTACTTCACCAAATCGTTTCGCCGTACTTGCCACAAACGACTCCACCGACAAATCAGCTGCAGCCACATCCTCATCCAATCCGATGGATGTTCCTTTAGTGAGTCAACCTCACAGTGATCACGTCAGGGATCCTCCGATTCCACCTATTTTCGTTAAAAACATAGTGGACTTCTCCGACTTCAAATCCGATTTGATCGACATCACCAGCCCGAATGGTTTCACCTGCAGGGCGTCTTCGTCATACCTTAAGGTACAACCTCTTAGTCGTATATACTATAATAGTATCATGAAACATTTACACGAAATTGATGCCAGTTTCCACACATACACCCCCCGTCACCTCCGCACCTACAGGTGTGTCATTAGAAACCTGCACCACTCTACTTTAGTGCCCGATATAATTAATGCGTTGGCCGAATTAGGTCACAGTGTCAAATATGTTCACAACGCCAAAAACAAAGATAAAAGGCCCCTTCCTCTATTCTTTGTAGAGGTTAAACCTCAAGACAATAACAACGACATTCTGGGCATCACTTCGCTTCTCAATACAAAAGTTTCTATCGAGAAACCACACATAAAAAAAAAGAGGCCTTCCTCAATGTCATAACTGTCAAGATTATGGACACACGAAAAAAAATTGTCATCACCATTCAAGATGCGTCAAATGTGGGGAAGATCATCACACGGAGGACTGCACCAAAGACCGCAGTAGTCCTGCCAAATGCGCCTTGTGCTCCTTAGGACCACACCACCAATTACAAGGGCTGCCCGGTATTCAAGGCCGCTTTCAAAAAAGCCTATCAGAGATTCCCTCGGAAAGGCCCGATCTCCAATCCTCATCAAACCACACACAAATCATACGCAGAAGCCACCAGAAATCAAAGTCCACATTCCAATCAAGTTGGCGAAATTTTATCAAGTTTAATTTCTAATATGAGCTCACTGATCAATCTCCTCATCTCCCTCCTTTCCTCTGTACTAAATTCACTGATTGCTAAAGGTACTATTTCTCCATAATTATCTCAGTCATAGTAGTCATACCACTTATTGCTCATTATAATTTATCACACATGTACTCTCCACTTGGAGATAGTAAATATAACATAACAATAACCTGTTACTATTAAAATGTTTATTATCAGATAATTGTTGAGCTGTAATAGTTAAAATGAAAGCTAATAAAAAAGAAAAAAAAAGTATAAATATATTATGTAACTGACGATAATACGATGAGACATAGGAAATATTTTTACAGACGTTACATTTTTAGAATATATATTTTTTTTTTAATTTTAATTACTTTAACAGGCCGATTAATAAATTATCGCGGTTTGTACTTGGTCACCGCAGCTTCACACTATTATTTACAGCCTAACTGTTATATTTTTGTTCGGTATTATAATCCGTTTTCTTCGTTAAAAATACATATTCTTAAATCGATTGAACAATAACAATTACTATATTATACGATTATATAATAGGTAGGCGTGATGATAACGATATATTATTAATTGTGCCGGATGCAATAATCATATAATAGTGATGGATGTCATACACGTAGAAGATAAAATATAATTCTTTCAATAAAGAATGAGGGTCGTTGACGGGTGGTGGTAGATGTGTACGGATTTCGAACTTTGTTAAACTATAAATATATAGTTTTAACAACAATATATCCCGTCAAATATATAACCGTATAAATAAAAAAGTAATAACTGTTCTTGATACTTTGTCTAAATTATAGTGGTTCCCATTTAGTATTAAGACTGCACAGACCCCTAGTTAAGACTTGAATTATGGGAAAAAATTGAATCTGGGAAATCCATTATTTTTCGTATAATATATGTGTGGAAGTTTTCTGGGCGTGTACAGTTTCAAGTTTTTTTTTAACACATAAAAATGAAGAAAAATTCTTTTATTGCGAGTTTCGTTCGGCCGACCACAACCACCTCCCCCCCAAATATCGTAACTAGTAGACAACGCCCGTTTCTTGGGAACCACTGGACTTCAAAGAAAGCCAACATTGTATTGTTTTTGAATGAGAAAAATACATTTTCATTAAAAGTAATTTTATAAAAACCGACCATACCTTTGTCCTTAGCGGTCAAAACGAATTCGTAATACGCGTTATTGTTGTCGGCGTCCAGTTGCTTATTGTTGTTGACGATTCCTGAAGCATCGACTGCAAAATGATCGTCACTCACATGATACTCGATCTCGGCGTTTTCACCAGAATCTGCGTCCATAGCTTTCACTTTCAGTATGGAAGTTCCAAGCGGGATATCTTCATCCACGTTGTGTGCCTGGTAATCGGGCAGCTCAAACTTGGGTGCATTATCGTTGACGTCCGTCACGCGAATGGTGAGCTAATAATGTATGCGAATAGTAAGTTATGACATATTAATATCGGTAAAATAACATATTATATATTTCGGGTCGGTCAAGTTGGATAATTAAACGCGCGGTTTGCACAAATTAATAATGTATAAATAATTAATAAATAATATTATTTGTTTGGTGCTGAGTCACCTATGATAACTATACCGAATGAATCACATCTTCCCACCTGAATATAAACCTGCAGTTACTCTCAGTGACTGTTTTTAGCATTCAAATAGTTACTAGTTGAAAGCAACATAGAACATCTTTACATTGCAATTGCTTTTTGACAAAATTCAATGTAGGTAGCTGCTTAATATTATTAAAAATATTCTATTTATTCTTTTATTTTCATTAATTAATACTTATAATATATAGTTTATCTATGACGTTGTGCTTTACTTATTTACCTTTTCTATTATACGCCAAATGTTTTACTTAAACCGTATTTATAATATGTTGATGAAAGATTTTACTTTAAGTAGTTTGGGGGCAAACGAGAATTTATATGAAAAAAAAAGTAATTTTGAGAGCAATTGGTATATTATGCGGCTCTCGCCTAATGGCTAATGTTAATAAGTGTATAAAAGATATATTAAAATATTTTACCTACTTATATTCTATAATTTTCGATTTTTGATTTAAACTCAAATAATGATATTTAATAAAAGTTAATATATTATAATATTATAACGTAAACTGTATAGAGTTTACAATACATACCTCGACGGATGTTGAAAATCCACCAGAATCCTCGGTAGCAGTAACGATCAATGAGTATACATGTGGTTGTCTCAAATCCTCGAAATCCAATTCCTTAGCCAGTTTCACGATACCGGATGTTGGTCCAATATTAAACGTCCCGGCGCCTTGGCCCTGGGCTTTGAGCGTGTAACGTATCTCTCGGTCAGCAAACGATTTAGCTTTTACCGATATTATGCTACAGAAAATAAAAATAATATTTTAAAAATAGATAATTTTGCGCTTATTTATTTATTTTTTGTTCCCCGTAAATCACGACGATTAGGTAAATTACTGTAGGTATACGTACTCGGAGTCTTTCCTTTGATTTTCCGGTATTTCCGCTTCATATGACTGCATGTAAAACTGCGGAGCTCTCTTACCACCGACGATCGATAAACGTTCTTCGGGTGTCGACTGAAAACGTCGTTCATCCATTCTACCATTCTGATCTTCGGCCTTTACGTACAAAACGTATTCCATGTCCAATTGGAACGGATCGGTTCCCCTGGTTCGAACGACACCTGACCGCTCGTCCACCTCGAACCTCCCACCGGCTGTTGACGAAAGAAACATATTATTTATACCGTTAAGATCATACAAATAATATAATATACAAAAAGTAATTTGAAAATCTTGATAATCTATAGTATGGTTTTCGATTTCTTTAAGCTTCCCGGCATTAACACTCAAAATTTCTTCTCACCCGTGTTTCTCGAGCCTTATTTATCATAATAACCAGATTATTAACATCCAAATTATAAATTTTTAAATCTTTAATTCAAATTTTTTGAATAATTATTAAGTAGTATTTGATTGGAAATAGCTTGTTTGTAAAAGTTTGAAATTCAACCGTTTTACTTAACCATACTAATATACACCTCGACTAATTTTTTCGAAACCCAACTTTTTTTTTATCATTTGTAATTTCTATGTCTAAATTGTATGCACAATTCGTTAATATTTCAAATATTTGTAAGCACTAGCTCAAATGTTGTATGTTATTTCATCCTTGATTACTCCTATTTTATTGTTATGTTTTATTTATTTAAACGCATGTGTATAGGCTCAATAAAAATATAAGAAATATAACAAAAATAATACGATATATGTATTTTAAAAAGTTATCCCAATTTTATAGAGCTTTTCGAACTTTTAAGTTTAAAAATGTTGTGGGCAATTTGTAAGTATTTTTAAGTTCAAATTTAATTTATTTCTTTTTCATTGTCCATCACTATCCTTGTGACTATCCCTCTTAAAATAACTTCTACATTTTTATTCTTATTTAATATATAAAGCGATCACCACCATTCTAAAATTGTTTGATTTTTTTTTTATCGCGATCTTTATAAATTGTAATATTCATTGTGTATTTTAATATATACCTATATAATATAAGTACTAAAAAAATATAAGGGTCAGAAAAGTGAACAAAATTGGTAAGAGATTTGTTCGCTAGTAATCTTATCATAAAAATTATAAAATAATAAAAAAAAATTCCGTCTAGTTAATGGACGAGTCTTTCTAATATTCCCTAATATTTTAATCGAGACCATTGTCGGATACGTACTTCTGTCCCTAACGATGAAGTAATGTATACTGTGATCAGTGTCCGGATCGCGTGCCTGAAGAGTGAATATTGGCGTGTTCGGTGGCGCATTTAACTGCACCACGGCTTGCATTGGCAACGGTCGGTTGATGAAGTACGGAGGCTCGTCGTTGACGTCTTTTACATGTATTATAACTCTCTGATTGTCCGTATCTAGAAGCATAAAATACAATATATTATACATCCGATTCGTATCAGATCGTCTAATGGAAGTTTGTAAACCCTAAACAATCGAAACTAAATAATTCTAAAGAGGCGCAGCAAGTAAAACAATAAGAAAAAATATAATATCGTGCAAGGTATAATATTATGCACTTATTTAATATATAGGTATGTGCAAGGTCGAGGCGACATCGAGGGCAAGCATGCAGCCGCTCCCAAAATCTTGGTTTTTTTTTTTGTTTTCTTCGACATATAAGCACCCACAAATACGTATCGATAGGTAACACTAATATAAATATGTCTATGACACACACTTAATAATAATAAAAACTTAATAATAAGTATAACTAGCCATCCACGATGAATGAAAGGCATAACTGGAAAATTTACCTAAATTTTATTACATTGAAATTCCATTTGGATGTAATATGTTAAATCTTCGTAGTGCACCCTTAATTTATACATTATCTAATCACGATTAATCAATTTTTATGACATACGAGTACATTTTTAATTTCGAATGCAAACCTACGTTTAGCACCTACCTAATTTAACCTTCACATTCGTATACGAAATAGTATTATTTCATAAAATATCTATAGGTAATAGGTATGCTTTAAAAACTATCAAAATCATGGCGGTAAACAGTCCAATCAATATTTTACTAACTATTATATAAGTACCCAGTGATTGGTTAGTTATAGTATGTAATATTATATTTTATTACTAATCCAAATATACGCGTATTAAGAATTTAAATATTACACTTGTTAATAGCATTTTTACTCGTTTTGTAATAATAAAAAGGTGTTCCACGTTTCAAATATAGGCAGTATGTAAGTTTATTAACTTCATTTTTAAAGTATTGTAAAAAAATAAATGTAAATAGAAATTGTTGTAGATATTTTTATATTGATTATATTTCTATGTAATTACCTTAAAATAGTCTATTTATTTTTAAATTTTTGTTCTAAATGTTTAAGTTAATGGAATATTTTTAAATCAAATGAAAAAACAATACCTAGTTTTTCAACAGCCAATTAACCTAAGATAAAATTAAAGGTTTTAACTTAACTTAAATTTTTAAGTTTTTGATTAGTTAATGTCCATATATTTGATAGTTTATAACCGGTGCGTCTTTGAGATGAGCAAGACGTGTTGAAATTAATAGTTTATTTTTTAAAATTTACATCGCTATTTCATAAAAAAAAATGTTCATGAGATAATAACAAGATACGCAATGATTGAATTATCTATGAAATATTTTATTTAAAATTGTATACTACCAATATAACAAGGCTATAGGGCAATGGACCATATTGCATCATGGAACAATAATTCACCAATCATAATGCTCAATCCATTTTATTTCTTCAATATTAAAAAAAATCCGATTTTTAGGATTTTAAATAAACTTAAAAACTATATTTTTAAAAATTAGTATTATCTTATAAGGAGGTACCTACTTAGAAAATGTCAGTGGAGATTAAACTTGTATTTTTCAAATAATAACACCACTATTATATGTTGTAAACTATTTTAGTAGATAATTTTTATAAACATCTTAATTACTTATCAAAATCAAAATTCAACGAGTATTTTTTGAGTTATTTAAATTTGTGTACTAAAAATTGAGAAATCCATTTTAATGATTTTTGAAGATATTTGTGAGGTATGTTAATTTTAAAATCTTAATAATTATATTAATATATCAAAATAAACAATTTGTAATAATGGTTTAAGCACAATAAATAATTTTTAAAAATGAATATTATCCTTATAGCGCAACATTTTAATAACTAAGAAACTACTCATTTTTATTTTTAAATTTTTATGTACCTAATTACGTACCTATAGTATTATAGGTACTCTTCGAAAATTTATTGTAACGAATAATATGTATATATATATAATGTATGTATCTATATTTTTCTCCAAAAATGACCTCTGTCGTATAAATAAACAATCATAATCAATGTGAATTATTATATTCATGCGCATTTATAAGGGTATTTTTACAGAACAACTCATAATATATATCATATTTTTTTTTATCGCTCAGGGCTGAAACCGAAACTCTAAATAATAATTTATTTCAATGTTGTTTTCCTAAGTCGTAAAATATTTTGTGTTTTTAATAAGCTAACGAAAACATATGATATTAAATATGTTTACGGTCCTACAGCGTTTTATTGGCTAAACACGTATATACTATATAGTTACGAACCATGCGTATATATCTATAATACGTTTTTCGTAGACCATTCAATGTAAAACGAGATTTCGTCTTGAATTGTATATATATATATATACGAAACGACGTTATTCAATATTTGGCAAGCAATATAACACCGGTAAATTATTATTTGGCCGCCGCATTTTGATGACGATAATATTATATGGGGCCCGTGCTTCTTTGAAACATAACGTGACATTCGTTATAATATATTAAGCGTACATGGATCGAGTGTAACGGAAACGGATTGGCTATAGCGATTATTACGCAGAAATGTTACAGAATAACTTTAGATGTTTATGTGTACCTACGAGATAAACAACGTATTCGGAATTTCACAAACGGAACGATCAGCGAAATAACCCACAGCAGAAGACATATATAGTACCTATATTCAACAGGCATGCTCACGATCTGCTCTGATTTCGGATTTTTTAGACGTACCTACTTTTCAGGAACCATGTTATAATTTCATATCAATCAAATTTATCTTTACCACCAAACCACTCACCAATATATTCCATATATATCCACAACGAAGTATTCAAATAGTCTTTTTTTTATATAATTTGTGTATTATTGTACAGTCGAACTTGGTTAATTCGAAGTTGAAGAGATCAGGAAAAAAGTTCGAGTTATCAGAAAATTCT
Source organism: Schizaphis graminum (assembly GCA_020882235.1). Lineage (NCBI taxonomy): Eukaryota > Metazoa > Arthropoda > Insecta > Hemiptera > Aphididae > Schizaphis > Schizaphis graminum. The sequence continues at coordinate 85,889,540 of CM037033.1, read as the reverse complement.
AGTTTATCCAGATTAAATTTATTTTCTATTGCTATGTGTTTATTATAAATAAAGTAATGTAATAAAAAATATTTACTATGTATTTATTTATGAATTATGTATATGTATTTATGTATGTATGAACAAAAATAAAGTTAGAAAATTATTTTAAAAAGGTTTTAAAAACCATATTTTATAGATAAATGAGGGAAATATCACAATTTTATAATATTAATACAACTCAAAATTTCGAGTTATCCACGAAAATATTCGAGTTAAACAAGATTTTTTCACATTGTTTAAATAGGAAATTTTAGAGACCGGAGTAAAAGTTCGAGGTATCGACGATTTCGAGTTAGAGAAGTTCGAGATAACCAAGTTTGACTGTACAACTATAATTTTACGTTATCTATAATATGTCATTTAATATTATCAATATCACTAAATGAACACTAATTTTCGAGGTTTATTTTAAAATAAAAGTTAAAAAATAATTCATTGGCTTTTTTCATTTTAACTAGGTATAGATTTAATTTTAGATTATAAAACAATGGTGTACATAATAGCTAAAGTTCTTAAGTGACCTGTTATAAGGATTTTGGTATGCATGCATATATACTTAAAAATAATAAAAGTTGTATCGACCGCACTGCTGTCCCCCATTATAAATTTTAATCACAATTTTTACATTAATGAATGCAAACAATGAAAAAAAAGCGGGTAAGTAGGTATCGCTCTGCTGTATATTAGGGGTGGGGTGTACCTCAGACTATGGTAGGTTAAATTTGAATGCAATGATAGGTATCATTGTATACGAAAAACGATTCTGAACGAAGATGATTTGTCAGTTTAGGATATATTATATTTAAATATTGTCAAATATTCTATTTTGAAACAAATAGTATAGTTTTTATATGTTACTATGGTTACTATGGCCAACATTCGCATTATGAGCGTATGAAATTTAATTTAAATTTTGACATATTTCGTATAAATTCGAACTTTAAACACTTATAAAAAAAAATTGTGACTAACGATTTCGGATTTTTTTTTATCACTTTAAGAACAACTTATAAGAAACCTTGTATTAAATTTTCAAGATTTTCTGGCCACCCAAAAATTTTTTATCGGCATTTGAAGAAAAAAAAACTTAGAAAAGTCGAAAATTTCAATTGTCTATTAGTAGCTTAAAAATGGTCAAAATATTTTGAAAATTCAACTGTAAAGAGATAACCATAATATAAACATTTGGTGAAAATTTCAAGTATTTACAATAATTCGTTTTTGAGTTACAGCAAAATCAAAAAATCGATTTTGTCGAAAAGTGGTTTTTCCGTAAAATTTCCATTTTTCTGTCATTTTTTTTTTGTTTTTCTCGATTTTTTTGAAAACTATTAGAAAATTTTTATTTTGACCCCCCTAAAGTACCAACTAGATTCAATTCCCTATTCAAAGAGGGGCTGAAGTCAAAAATCGGAGCATTATTACTGCTCCAAATGTTGGAGTCAGACACAAAAAAAAAAAAAAAAAAAAAAAAAAAAAAAAAAAAAAAAAAACACACATCATAGTAAATGCAATACATTCATCACTTCGTTCAGAATCTAAAAAAGTCAATATTGAAATACCAATGTGGAATAGATTTAGTAATTAATTTTAGAGTAAATTTGTTGTTTGATTTGTATTGTTATTTATTAATTTATTAATTATATTTGAAGTTTGAACGTATAATCGTAATATTAGTATTAATATTGTTATTTTCATATCTAAAAAAACCTATATTATTTAAATTCACGTCGCATAACATAACAAAAAAAAAAAAAAAATACTAGGTAGACTAAAATAAATTGGTAATGTTTCATATAAACATTAAACATATATTACCTAGAAATCTACCCATTAAAAATAGTCATTAACTTTAAAATACAATTGTACAACCCGTGTACAATTAAAATGACACGTAGGTATTTTCTGATGTCTACGTAGTACGTGCCTATATATATATATATATATATATAATAAGTATACGTCCTTTTCGAGTAATAAATCTTATTTTTAATCAACTTTCCACAAGACTACCGTTGAACATCAGAAAAACAAAAACTGAGAATTATAAATTAAAAGAGTGAAACAAATATAAAAATTCTACCTACTGGCCTATTAAAAAGTAAAAACGAAGTATAGCACTAATGTTTACGGAGCATCTTAAAAAAAATAATATTAATAATAATAATAATAAATTGTAAAGTTATTTGCGTTGGTTTAGTTTAATTTTGTTGATTAAATGTCTACACAAAAAAGCCAAAGATGGTATTAAGGCAAATTTCAGTTGACATACAAATAACAATTGAGCAGGAGCCGAAACCGTTAATGCATTGAGCAACATTTCTGAAAGAAATTATGTATAGGTATAAGAATAAATAAATAAAAATAAAATATTTAAATAATTTTTTTAAGTAAATCTTGTATAGGCACTACTGAAGATAATATAAAATGGCTTGAAAAGTCCATTCTAAAAATAAAATGTTATTAATACAAAATAACCATGGAAAAATGTCAAACTCTTGTACCTAACTAATTGGATTCTGAAAAAAATAACTGAAATAAGTTCTAATTTTAAAAGTATAGTCACTATACTAAGTGGTGCTGCTGTCGAAACTATTGGAAGCATGAGTTTTTTTTCGAAGAGCTTTCGTTATAACGCAAACTATACACAACAAGTAATAAAAACTATAAACAAATTAATCAAACAAGTTGTATGTAAGACGTAAGTACTAAGTATTATACAAACGTTTTTTTTTTCGAAGAAACTACTCGAAAAAGTAATTTTCATATTAAATGTAAACATAATTAATTGAAAAGTAAAAAAAATTATTATTCTCTCTGACAGTGCATGATACAAGTATGTTAGTATGTATAATAAATATAAAGTAGTGTACTTCCTTATGGACCGAAGTAAACGGTTTTAATTTTAAAACGTTGATTACGCTAGAAAATCACTTTCATAAGTTATACAAAGGATTCTTTTTAAAGATAAATACCAATTTTCACGAAAAGATGTTTTTGATAATGGTTGTTTAGATGATGAATGTATTTTAAATCATATTTTTTCTATTGATTTTTATTGTTATAGTTTATAAGTATTTTTTTTATTCAAAGCTCAAATGAAAAAATTAGAAGACCGATATTTTACAAGGATATATTTATTTGTCACTTATTTAAACATTAAATACTTAAAGGTTTTATATAAATTATATTTTTATAAATCAAAATTTCTAGAAAAATATTCTGCATAGAAATATTAAATTTTAATTTAAAAAAAAATGTATACTGTCGTTCAAAAAAGTTAAAAGTTTAAAAATTTGTAAAATTTTGGGATGATTTTTTAATTATGTAAAAATAAGAAAATTTTCTGAAACGAAAATCGTTGAGGAAATGAATTTTAATCTTTAAGATCTTTAAAAGAATCACCGTGTGTAATACACATCAAATCATATTAATATGAATTTACATATACTGGTTTAACGAATGAATACGAATATTACGATAAACCAATCCACCAAACATAGTAAAATTCTACAAAATTTAACACATTTTTTCAATTCCAAAATAAGAGGAGAAGCTCTGCACTACTTGGGGTCACATAATTAATATAATATGACAATAGATCTTTATTTTGTAAAATGTTATGATTTTTAAAATATTGTGTATAAGTATATGTGGGTATTTGTCAACTTTCGAATCAACTCAATTAAATAAAAATGATAAATTTTTAGTTTATACAGTAAACAAATTCACTGTTGACATACATAAAGACATCATACTCTGATGGATAAAGTTTTTAAAAGCGTTGAGAGGAAATCCATAAAAAATAATCATTTATATTTAGATTAGCACTTTGTTATTTTGATAGTTTTTCTGGAAATTATGTGTTTAGCTTTAACTCAAAAAAAAATCAATAAGTGATAAAAATGTATGTTTGCAATCATAGTTATTAAATTTTGGTTCAACTAGGAATAAATGATTTAAAAATCACTACTTGGTTCATAATATAATTTTGATCATAACGAAAACCTCTAATTAAAATTATATGGTCAATATAAACTTATTTATTGTAAAATTTACAAAAATTTTGGGGGCCAAACAAAGTATGTAAAAACTGTAATATTTCATGTTTTGGTGGTTTAATGGTATAAAAGTTATGTGATACATATCAACCTTAACATTTGCATACAACTATATTTTTTATATTTTTGTACGCGTCTTTCAACTCAACTCAAGTAAAGCTTTTAATTACTATTTCTATTGTTTAAGATTTTTATAGTGCGCGGGCTTAAATATTTATTTTAGAACTTGAGTTGGTCGTTTGAAGGGACTCATTTTCAATTATAAAAGTTAATAAAACTTGTTCCCGAAATTCGATGGGTAAAAATAATTTAGAAGCTTTTATGTTTCTAACTTTCAAAAAAAAAAAAAATATCCAATACAGTGTTTTTGATGAATAAATGATGTAAAAAATTAAATATAAAAGGAGTTTATAACTATCAAGTGTCAGATATTTTAAAAGTAAGTTTTTTGAAGTAATCATTATGCATTGTAATGATGTATTTAACTATGAAACTTTGAGTTTTACAATTTTAAATTAATTTACGAAATGACTTTACTAGATGTGTTACTTTATTATTGTCTAAGATCTAAACACGTGCAATAGAATAATTGTTGGTAGGTATTCATAAAATACCAAAGAAACTATTTTTTTTATTAATAAGAAAAAAGATCATTATGTACCATTTAGAATCTAAATTTTAGATTTATGATTCCCTACATGCTAAAAAATAAAAATAATCCCCCTCTGTGATAGTATGGGCATATTTAACAACCATTACTAACAAAAAAAAAATAAATGTAATTTGCATCATTTTAAAATAGTAAAAATAATATTTTTAACATATTTATATTTTTTTTTAATCGTTCATTAATTAAGTTTCATTTTAATAGATACATTTAAAATTAAAATGTATCTAAAATAAAAAATTAAGCTTATTTTAATATTATAGGTGTACATAGATACTTTGTGTATAAATAAGTTATATATTATTTTATTTTAGTTGATAATAAAATATGTAAAAATGAGAAATATTATAATTATTCATTATTCAATTGTTCATGTTATTAATGGTTCATATTATTTATTCAAGTCGTATGTGATTACTGATTCAAGTTTGGTAATATTATAAAGTAAATTTTGACAATTAAAATTGAAAATATGGACCAAATTACACAATATGCTATTTCTTTTCCTGACATATCGAAGACTACCAAAAACTACCAAAAATTATACTTAGATGTGGTAAAAATGTTATGTTATTATTTATAAATTATGGTGCATATTACATAGGTAATACAACCTCACTTATTGGTGGTGCAAATCAAAGTACTAGAATTTGTGCAATATTATATCATTTCCTTCCCGATAGGTATCATTTAAATTATAGTTAAATTACAGTGTACAATAACATGCGATGTGCGACATATTTTCCTTAATACTTTTATTCAATAAATCGTGGTGAATAATAAAATAAAATAAAACGTTACTTCTACTAGTTACGCTTTATTATTTACAGATTCTAGGTATCTATAGTGTATATTACATATTATATATAATATAATACAATATACGATATACTACTCGTGCTTTTACATGACAATTGACAATGGCTACACACAATATAATATTATTAAAATAACTACATATTGTAAAATACACACACAAAATAGATTTACTGATACTCACATTTCACTCCTGAAATTAGCATGAAAAAAGAAAGAAAAGAAAAAACGGATTAGCATTATAATAATATAGTTATATTAGTAATAATAGTAAAGACAACAATAATATATGTACACGCACACAATGCAACGTTTAATTGTTTTTGGTTATGACTTATATTATATATGACGTATATATTGAATTATATAGTGTTATGTGCGTATAGAGCGCATGTATATTATCATGACGTCGCCTAAAAATACTTTAATGTGATTCCAGGCCGTTAGATATTTGTAATATAAGTATCTAACGATCTGTAGCGTACGTATAAAGTTAGGTCGTAGCCTCATAGGTAGATACATTATATTATGTTATGTACCGTATGCCGACAACATATACAGAATGATTATGCAGGTGATCTATTATCCTTTTAACAAGGACACCGAATTAAATAACTCAAAAACTAATCGTTCAAATTTTTTTTTTAATAAATGAATATTGAACATGTTCAGAAAAGTTATTTGCTACATTTTTTACCACAAAAAAGAAGGAGGGCTCTTGTTTTAAAAACAGAAGTTCGTGTTTCCACAGGAAACTTTGTTGTATAGTAGAATAAAAATCTCAAGTTTTCCCTAGAAAATTTCAAAAATTAAATTTTGAATATAATATGTAGGCACTATTGAAGAAAAAAAGGGTGAGTATATTTGGTGAATACTAATATGTATACTAATATCCTAGTATAGTATGCTGTATCAATAGTAGATATGTTCGGGCCTGAATGTAATGTATATAGGCGGTCAAAGCAAAGTAAACATAATATCGCTATAGATAGGTAGGTACATGTTATATTTAAATAGATATACGCATACAGTAGCGTCTGGACCATAGTTTAAAAAGAAAATTACACACAATTAATTAAAGTGTATATTTTATTATAAGTATTTATAACATATACACTGATATAGGTTAACAAAAAGGGTTTATTTTAATTTGATTTTTAGGTGGAAGGAGATGAGTGGTTGAAACTGTTTGCCTAGAACAATAGTGTTTTCTAAATATACTCTTGGCTATTGACTCTTAATCCGGCCAGCGATGCTGTACTAGCTAACTAGAACGCTATGCTTGTATAATAATATTATTATAAAATATATTATATATTATTTACACGGTAAACGATAATAATTTAATATAATCTTACAATATAGTTTTGCGCATCCCAAATTCGCCATGTCTTTATATTATTATTATATAGATGTGTATAAAAATGTGTATATAAATGTTAAACCCTCCGTCGCAGCAGACTCGCTAGATATCGTATATATGGGCGGAAAAAATCAATAATATAATATATTATATCTGTATGAAACCGGCACAATACTTTACCTATAGCCTATAGGTATAAGCTTTATAAAGCGTCATAATAACGGCGTTCGGTGGACACGCATATTTATATACATATTATACAAATATTTCTACCGGCGAAGAACATAATATAGACAAACATATTTTCATATATTCTTATATTTGTATAGTGTAATATTATTCTTATTGTACACACCACCGTTTCGAACTATATCCAAGTCTTAAGTACCTACACAATACCTACGCATAATTTGCCTATATATACGTAATAGAGTTGTCTTTATTTTCTTATTCGTCATTATTATTATTAGTAGTAGTAGTATTAGTATTATTATTATTAATAAATTAACTCAACGCAGGCCCGTAGCCAGACCGAATTTTCAGGAGGGGAAAAACAAATTTTTTTTTGGGGGGGGGCATTATATATAGGTAAATGTATTAAATATTAATACAATTTTTAATTTATTTACATTGACATCTCATTAAATTAACACAATTATTTTAAACTTATTTTAAAGTTACAAAACGAATAATACTAAATAATAAAAATAAAACTTATATTAAAGTTTACATAGATAATTATAATATTCATCATATTCACTGATGTTACGTGTTTAAATTTTGATACATACCTATCTAAAAGTCTTTCTAATATTTTTAGGAGGGGCAATGACTGGGTTTAGGGGAGAAACGCCCCCCTTGCCCCCCTGGGCTACGGGCCTGTCTCAACGAGAAGACATGAATCCGAATGATGCGCCACAATAAAACGGTCAGACTGTACACAAGCAATACAATATTATACATTATATATATATAGCGTGCGCTATTAATTCATGCTATATTATATGCATAGGACGAAATCCGCTATCAAATACATTTACATTATACCTACCTATGTAAATATATAAATGTGTGTGTGTGTGTGTGTGTGTGTGTGTGTAGGTCAATCCTACTTGTATAACGATGAGCTTTAAGCTGCCCTTGTTATACGTTTGTGAGCAGTCCGTCCTTAGATTAAATTTTATATATGAAAGAGTAATAATAATAATAATATTTCGTGTGTTTGCTTATTACAATACACGCTCACGTATATAAAATATAATACAGCATACGAGTGGACTGTTCTGAATAATATTATTAACAAAATTACAATAACCGATCGGTTTTATACACTATAATATTGCGTTTGATCACAATCTAATATAAAGTCAAATTATACATGGCAATTTACCAAGCATACTCGTCTCAATATTTTCATACCGAGTAATCCATTCAACTTGCGACGCACTCATCATTATTTCAAAAAAAAAATTAATATTTTTTAAAATATTTTTTACTCCATTATTTTAAGTCGTTAAAAACGAAATATTTATAAAAACATATTTTAATATTTTTTAAATTTGTTATACGTATTTAAAGTTTAGAAGAGATGAGTGAAGTGGTACAGAGGTATCTTCATAGTGGTCCACTACTCCACTCATCATCATAACAATAAATAATTACTTATAATTTATAATCTACTTGTGACTTGTCCGAATTTTTATTTTTATAGATCAAAATCACCCATATCTTACAATGTATTATCAAGAAACTTTTATACCATTACAAACTATTAGATTTAATATAAATTTAGATGCATCAAAATGTTCAACTAATAATCAGCTTATCAATTTATAGCGGTTTATAGTAAAAAATAGTAAATACAGATTTTATACTAAAAAAAAAAAAAAAATAATAGTTTGTATGACCACGGAACGGTTTAAATAATCTAAGTATTTATGTTAAAATATAGTCCTTAATTAGTATACTTAAAAATTCGAAGATCTGGATTCGAATAAATTATTTAAAAAAAAAGTGGTATTATTGTGCTTGGTTAATACAAAAATACTACACGGAGTGAGAGAATGAAGTTCGGCAGCTTATACGAATTACGAATGCGTAATATTATAATATAATATTGTCATATATACGTGTTTGCACACAGCGAGAGTTTCTGTAGAGTTTCAAACGCCATTTTCAAACAAATGAATCGGCGTGGGTTTCTCCGTATATATACAATACACCTATGTGTGTGAGTGTTTGTCTGTATTGCAGGAGTTGGGCTCAGGCAGCGTCCATAAGTCGGGAAGTCGGGGACCGAAAAGTTTTCGAATTAAATGGAATTCTTCGGCATGCGCGAATAGAGTACCTACGATGATATTTATTATATATAATAATATGCATGTGTTTGCGTAGTTATATAAGCTGCATCGAAGAAACGCGTAGTGGAAAAACATTGCATTGATGTTGAGGGAGGGGTAACATTCCAAGCGAGTTAATATGATACAAATGGAATTCTATTTTCCCGGTTCAGCTTATAGTGTATATAAGCTAACGAGAAAAATTCACTTTAAAAGTTATCGGCATGGAACGTGCCCGAAAATAAAATGAAACAAATTGATAGCATGTATTACGAACAGAATTATTAGTGAAATATGTACTTCGGCGAAAGTAGTAGTTGTAGTATAATAAAATATTATATAGGTACGCACACTAAATCATGAGTTACCTTCATACGCGAACAAACATATTAAATAGGGCTTAAAGTTGTTATAAATTTGTTTCGCCTTTTTATTCGTTCAGCATCGCGTTGCGCAAAGGCTGTACCTACACCTATTATATATAATATATAATATAACATACACATTATTATTATTATTTATTAAAAGAATAATAATAATGTACACGTCGAAAAACTTTAAACGAGTTGTCACAAGACCATGCATCGTAGGGAGAGGTACTAATAATATTATTACAGAGTGTAACAATCACGTAGCATAAAAAATTGTTATTGTCAAAAACAGAAACGTATTTATAGGACAGAATTTGTGGAAGGTGTTGGAGAGGCGACAACCTTAAGCGGAAATTTTATACACGGGCGTGTTCGTGATTTTACCTACTATACATAGGTATTTTTTTTGTAATAATGCGTTGTTAAAAACTTTCTTGTTACCGGACCGATGAACGGCGAACGGCGTCCTGCAACAGAGTGCTGCGATCACGGTGTTGACAATACAATTTAAAAATTTATAAGAAGGCGAAGGATACGGAGTTAAATAAAAATAGTACCAAGGCCTAATAGTCCTGAATATATGAATAGTCAGAAACTTTTGTAAAATCTTTTTCTGAATTGGGAAATAAAATCCTCATTGAAAAGCGCACATCCCCTGAAATATAGTATGTATCATTATACCATCTATTGGTTGTATCCTAGTAAGGTTCAAAAATAATTGTAGGTAGTTCTAATTGTGTGCCGATTGGGCCCGATTGAATAAAATATTTTGCTAAATTATTGGATTCAGGCATGTAGTTAAGTAATTACCTAAAATATTTTCTTAGACTTCCATTCTAATTCTTTATCTTCATATAGTAGTAGGTGTTTCAGCTCTATACAACTACTCTAAAATCAGTAAAAGCCAGTTATTGTCAACACGTAGGTGTATGAAAAATATTCGGTGAAACGTCCGATTAATAATTACTCAAATAAAAATTATTGTGTGACTTAAGTTGGAAAAAAAGTAGACGTATAAAAAAAAAAGATAGACAATAATTGGATGACGGTACGCGTATATTAATAATACTGTATATCACCGAAGAATTATTTTTATCAAACCGTTTGACGCGCTTTACATAATGTCACGACTCACGAGTGTGGGTTGAAAATATTTTCATTTTCCAGAGAGAGCGACATATTGCGTACAATTTAATTACATTATTTGATGAGAGATTATAAAAAGATTATGAATTCGTATTTACAAACGATTTTTTTGTTTTAAAAAATAAAATTAACCCCTCAAAAGTGGTTTACTGCAGTACATTCTGTATATAGAATACCTATATGATATACAAACGGTACCTCAATGGATTCACCGTGTTTGATATGCGGTTGCTCTGTTTCAATAAACATTGTACGTAAAGTATACCGTTACGAGCTATGTCTAACCTACCTACACTATTGCATTGCAATGTTTTTATGTGTACCTATGGAAACAAAACGTCAAAGCCACACGTTGTGGCGCTACCATTGTGACTGAAAACTATACGAATAGAGGTATGTGAGAATAAAAAAAAACCGATTATTTCGACATTTCCCCGTATAATGTTAAAAGTTATTGGTTAGGTTATAGTATTATAATGCTACAAAGTTTAACATTATCGGTTATTACTGATGGGTAACGCTTCATCTGTTTTTTAAACGATAACCTACTTTTTTCTACTGTTTATATGAGTACATTATATAGTGGTTATAATTTTTCTGAAAATTTTGAAGTATTAAAATCAATATTTAAACGATTAGTTTTTGAGTTGTTTAATAAAAAATAACTGATCCATGATAATGACTAATGAGTTTGGAAGATATGAGGGCTATGGTAATTTAAATATTTTAATAATATACTTATATATAATAATAATCGATAAATATTTATAAAAAATAATCCAAGTATAATACAATATGTTAAGTTCAATATTATATTCACCTACTACAAACACAAGCTAAACTAATTTAATAGTTATCTAGTATACTTTTATTTATGAAATATTATTACACGAATGAATGCACATACATATATAATTAAAATAAATATAACATATATTTTAGATTTTAGAGATTCTAAGGAGAGCGCTGAATTTATTAATTGTATTGTGATGTGTTTATTTTGTGTCTATGTATAGCGTGTATACGATAGATATTTGATAAGATGCTTCAATTTTTACTTTTAGGGTGGTTTTGGATAGAAAATTGGATCTATTTTGTATTTTAAATATATCATTATTAAAAAATTACCATTTATTTTTTTTTTTTTGATAATCTGGATAAACAAAACAAAATCAATTTTTTTTTCTTGTGTAACTAAAATTAATTACCGTAGATACATGCAATTTTCACTTAATTTTTAAACTATCATTTTATATTAATAGGTAATTAAGTATATGAAATATTTTAAATTATTGTTTACTTATATATACTAAATTGTCTTTTATAAACGTTTACGAAATTCGTTAAAATCTATTATATTATTTTATAGTTAGAAATTCATAAAAAATATTATTTTCAAACCTAAAATTATAAAATGTAATACAAGGTTCTTTGTACGTTTTGAAACGTATAGCAATAAAAAAATTTCTACTGAAAATCAAATAAATTTTTTATGACTGAGTTTAAAATTTTTACGACTGAATATTCATCCATGAAATAATTATTTTTCCTCAATCATTTTTTTTAAGTAAAGTTATTAACATTTTTTGTGATCTATGAATAATCTATCTTTCTTTATTAAATAAAAAATGTTTGTTGATTTGTAAGTTACCTTGCAGATAACGGGGATGAAAAACAACAGTAATTGATAATTATTAGAAATATTTAAATGAACATATTATATAAATTTGTTTAGTTAGAAATATAAATGCAATTTGTGTCACACACACCTAAACTATTTTTGAACGCTTATTTATTTATCAACAAAGATTAAGATTTGGAAACTATAATACAACTAAAAAAAAAAAAAATCAAACATTGAAAGCTCAACTAAATATGCACGATAACGTCGATAATTATAAACCATTAGATCTGATGAAATATCTAAAAAGTAAGATACAAACCGAGACACTATAACTGGATCAGAGACTATACTTCAAAAGTTTTTGCGAGACACGACGAAAAGTTGAACGCTTACAACGGAGTTAATCAATTACAGCATTCGATTTCTATAATAACTACGATTACGATACGGCGAAGTGGTCCATTGGTCCAATGACTGATTATAAAATCTATTTAAATTCATAATATTGTTTATTCACTTTCATTACACATTAGACAACTAAATTTAATGAGTATTTACTTAATAACTTTTATGGTATTGATTAAACTAATTACCTACTCCATATTTTCAGTAATCTAACCTTTTTTTCGAAGGGAGAGGGGTTAAAAATAACATTTTTTTTTGTAGTCATCTATTTTGGAAAAGCCTGACCTTATGCGTAGAGGCCTCACTACGGTTATTATTTAAGGGGCAACATTTAGGCAATTTATAATCTCGTCTTATCCACCCTGGATGTACCTATGTATTATTTGTAAATGATTATTAGTGTGAGTGATATTCAAACGGGTACCGGCTGGAGCCGCAGACGGATGCCACTTTCGTACGCGCATTCACATGTCAATAACTCGATAAAAATAAAAATTCACTATACGAATTTTACGCCAACTTACTTATTTATTTATTTAATTTGACAATATAAAGTTAGTCAACGTTGTTTGATCTTGATTCTGAAAATAAAATATTTAAATTCAGCAGAAAAATGTCTTTAGATCGAACGAAACACTTTCCGTTTTTAATTTTAATTATGACTTTGAAAATTTTCAAGTTTTGATTTACACTTTCTTATAATATAAAATTTAATCTTTATAAAGTATTTATTGTACGATCTATATTCTATTGAAAATTTTCTGTCAAGCTCAAATTTTTTTTCAAAATCAAAATCGAATATCTTAAACCAACTTTAATTTTGTCAAAACTTAAGGTCTTTTGAGCTAAAATTGACGGCAGTAGCGAGACCTCTTAAGTACATTTCTTACAAAAGTTCCTTCACTAGCGTATGTTATAAACTTATAAATATTTAAAACAAAAGTTTATAGGTAGTTAATGTAAGTTCTGAGAATTTGCAAGCACCAACGTTTACGAATAAAATTTTGAGTGTTTAAAATAAAAACACCTTCACTAAATTGTCGAAATCCGCCCACACACTGTAATACTTTAATAGTATGTTACTGAAATAATAACTAAGGTACTTTGTATAACTATGATAAGAAAAAGAGATTAATTACCGTAAAACGATCTAAAGACGGCCAGTTTTAACACATTTTGTTTGATCTTTACTTCTTTATAATAAGTATTAACCTACACTATAGCTAGAGGTTATACGCCATGTATAAAAACTATGTAAACCCAATTAAATATTTTTTTAAACTTAACATACTCAACAAACAAAATATTTTCTTTAATCTGTAATTAGTTTTTAAGTTTCAAATAAGAACGGAAGTTCGGTATCGGTGGCCAACCGTAAGCCATTTTACGGTAGGCCAATATTATATGTCCATTTCAAATATGACAACCATAATATTATACCTATATATATATTTATTTTACAGACAGTAGGTATTATAATATCATGTTCTCCAATGGTGTGTATTTCGTCTTATTATAAAGTTATACAAACACAACTACAATGGAAAAAAAACCATATACGATATTGAATTCGCGAGTTCACGGCAATGTTATATTTTGTAGAATTAGATTTACATGGCTTCACAGTATAATTTCTCCAACACCGTGCATCATATTATTATTGTCTGTTGAACATTTTAGTTCAAAGATTTACGCAGCAAGACACATGCATATCCAGAAATCGTTTTCAATTTGTAGCATTATTTTATTTATTTTACAATTTGCCAAACATCCGATTCTTAAATATTAAATACATTATTACAATATATAATATTATGCATGACTAGTTAATATATATTCTTACGTGTAACTATAACACAACATTTAGTTTTTATTTAACAAAAATGAAAGTTACATTATCACACTATTTTTGATCTATAGTAATGTTAAGAAAAAGTTAATCAAGTTCTTATTAACTCAGATATTTTCCTCCGTGTTAACTTAAAACTTTTAGAATATACTTAGTACTTACAGTATATATTACTTTTTACTAATAGAAAACTATCATATTATTACTATTGTTCTTATAAATTATAACTTAACAGTTAACTTTATCTAAGTTGACATTATTAAACTCTGCTATTTTTTTTCTTTATTAATACCAGCCAATCTACCCACCTTTAGATTTTCGTAGGAGTGGTCCACTGTTATACGCTCTTGATGTTAAAGACGGTTCTCGTTTCAAAAATAAAGACAATTATTTTTATTTAATATTAAACAGTAAACACTTATGTAGACTAATTGTTTAATTATCTTACGAACAATTTAGATAGTTCATCCAGTTTATATCAACAACAAAGAATGTTTAAAATTCTAAAAATGAAACGCTGAGCGGAGATAGTGCAAATAATTTTTTAATCAGGGTTTAATATTTGAACAGCAAAAACTTGCTCATCCAGTAACCTTAAATCCTTTAATAAATAATAAACTGCTCGTTAAATATTACATATTGTACATTTTGTGTCAGAATTCAAAATAAAAATTTAAGGCTACCATTTTAGGTTTCTAAAGAAAACAAATAAATAATTTATATCAACGCGTAAATTAATAAAATAGTATACATCATACTATTTCGTATCGATTGTTCATAATTCATAAATATACGTTTTGGAATCATAGGTATTACCCAATAATTATAAGATAAATCGTTTTCATAATAGTTAATTAATTGTTATTGGTTTTTAAGACGTCGGTTTCGAAACAAAAATCCAATTAAAATACCTTCTTGAACATTTAGTTTTATTGACATTTTGTCAAACTCTAAGAATACATAACGGCTGGATCGATGTCGATTCTGTTGTATTAGAAATTACATTTTGCGGTCAAATAATATTAGAAGCCCAAGGGGATAAAATATAATCGACAAGTCTTTTTAACGATGTGTATAGGCACATATAAATAGTTATTAAAATATGTACCTGTTACATTATATATCTGTTGCCTGCATCAATTATTATCCGTACCTAATACCTACACCATCAACTACCCGAAGCGATACATCAATGTAACCACTGATATATTGTAAGTATATATGGGTTCCTTATAATATAATAATAAGCTGCCATTTGTAGCCAACTAGTCGTATACGAGTCATTTAAAAATTAAAACATCGAACACATTTTTTTTTTTAAGATAAGACTTCTTCGTTTTATACGCAATCATTGTATAAAAGCCAAAAGGACGTCCGTGCAGACGAGACGTGTGACACTCACCGGCATTATCGGTAGGGCGCGTAATGTAAATAAATAATAATAATATAATATTATTATTATTATTATTATTATTATTATAGTGGATTTAATGTTTCATTAAAAAAAATATAATTAAAAATAAATACATGTACCTATAACACACAACACATTGCTGTATACTAGTGGCTGGCAGCTATAATAATATTATAATATATAGTGTGGCGCCTGTTCAGGATTATTATTACTATTTTCGGTTTATTATTTTATGGAGTAAAAAATGTACGCTACTTGTTTTATTCGGTATCGAGTATTTGAGCAAATGGGCTGACGCATGTTATGCACACCTACAGGTACTTGAAAAATCTTTAAAAGCCTGTCCTAAAATATTATTATTACTTTTTTTATGATTGTCATTTAGTGACTATAATTTGTGTATATGTAACCTATTATAGTACACTTAAATACGGAAATATTATTACGATGTACATTATGATGGCTGTGAATTTAAATAATTTAACACAAAATAATGTATAAACAGTCTCGTATATTATTATACATTATGAATGGTATTAAGTTCGCTTTACGGCAGTTTATTACTATCTGCAGGAAACAGAATTAAATACGCTTTTATGAATAATATATGTATAAACAGTTTTTATTACTGTTATCATTATTACACCGAGGTTTATTTCGAATGCATACAAAATGAATGATGTTATTGTATTAAAAATTATAAGGTATCCTTTTGTTGGCATTTATTTAATAGGTAGGTACCGATATTTATAAGTTTTTATGCCGTTGTATTCACGTGAACACTGTGCATTAACGAACAACTTACTGCCGGGCATTGTGAGTTGAGACAAACGTTTCATTGTACTACACAGTACCGATGTTTGCGAACAATTTTACAGCTTACCAATCGACGTTTAATGACTTAAAGTTTATATTATATTATAAATAATTATTATTTTCATTCCCCACTACCTACTATATTATTATTTTCGAACAACGTTGTAATACTCGAATCGCTCTCGACGCGTAACGAAGCTTTGCCATGCACTGTTATTTAGTTTTCCTTTTTGTCTCAAAAAAATATTTATAATAAATTTCATCAACAATGTGTGAGTATGATATTAATTAACTTGTCTATAACAAAGACGACATGAATAATATTTTCACTGAAAAGATAAATCATTTGAAATAAAAGTATAAAATAATAACTTTTGTAGAGCTCAATATCAAAAACTCGAAATAAATTCATAAAATGAGATTTAATTCAAGCGAAATAAAACAGTTTAGTCTTATCGATAGAACGGTATGAAATGTTGGAATGTTTATAAGTACAAAGTCAGTTTATTAATAGCATAATTCATTTTGTTAGGTACCTAATTGAAATAAAAGTAAATTAAAATATTAGTATAATTTCACTGCTAAAATACAGCTAAAATGTATATTATAATGTGCTACATTGAGTGCATTATTGTAACACAGATAGGAAAAATTGAATTAAAACGCTATTTTAATTATATTTTTATTTACTGAAGGTACACCTACACATATTAATTTTAAAATTGACACAGAAAATGAAAAATATCTGGAAAAATATTATATAATTATAGTATAATCATTATTAATGAAAAACAAATCCAATTACACTTAATCTAACGCTGAACTTCGTTATTTTAAAATATAATTTTAATAATTTTTGTACTCTATTCAAACGTTTACTTTATAAATTAAATTGAATTAATTTTAAAAAAACCTTACTGTGTATTAGAGAGAGTTTATGTAAACATCTTTTAGATCATTCAAAAGTTGTTCTTGTATATATAGTAGAAAAAACCGTCGTGTACCTATAGTTGCTTACGTTTAAGCTACCATTAAGCAGCGAAATATTTTTCGTCGTTTTCAAAAAAACTTTAATGGTTTAGTTTTATTCTACACGTATTGTTTAGTTTCTATTTCGATTTAATACATATCAGGACGAATGCAATACATAATATTATAATATAATATAGAGAGGTCTTCGCGTACGCTATCGTAATAAAACTGTTAGATCGTTTCATATTTCTATGGTAAAATGATTATCTATACCTAAAAAAAATAACGTCATAGAGGTGCATGCGTGCAGTATAATACTATAATGTGTATATTAATATATATATATATATATTAATATGTTCTCTCGTCGAACCTCAAAGGCGATGAATATTTTATCGGTATTTATTCGCAAAACGTATATCCACCCCATAGATCGGAGAAATAAATACATTTTGAAAAAGTATTGAGACAAGAGGAAAACATCGCCAATTTTTCCTCTGAAGCTTTTATTAAAGTGGTTATTTGTAATATTAATTAACGATTTTTGTTCCAATGATAAAAGAGAAGACACGTGCTGTATCCTGAGGAAAAGTAAATGTTTAAAAATAGTTTCATTTAAATTATTGACAAATACGTAATTATTATTATTCTTTTAGATTCTGAACGGAGTGATGAATGTATTGATTTTACAATGATGTGGGTTTTTTTTTTTTTTTTTATTTTTTTTGTGTCTGACGACAACATTTGAAGCAGTAAAAATGCTTCGATTTTTGACTTCAGCCCCTCTTTGAAAAGGAAATCGAATCTAGTTGGTACTTTGAGGTCAAAAGTTAAAAATTTTCAATATTTTTTAAATAAGTCGGGAAAACCCCTAAAACAATGACGGACAATTCATTTCGACAAAATCGAATTTTTTATTTTGCTATAACTCAAAAAATAATAGATGTAAATACTTGAAATTTTCACCAAATGTTTATATTAGCATTCTCCATACACAGTTAAATTTTCAAAGAATTTATACTTTTTTTAAGCTATTTATAGACAATTGAAATTTTTAATTTTTTTTTAAAATAACGATAAAAATTTTTTGGCCAGCCAAAAAATCTTGAAAATTTAATACAAGGTTTCTTATAAGTTGTTCTTAAAGTGATAAAAAAAAATCCGAAATCGTTAGTCACAATTTTTTTTTATAACTGCTTAAAGTTCGAATTTATATGAAATATGTCAAAATTGCGAAAATAGGCAAGTAATTTTGTGGTTGAAAAATCGTAAAATTTTTTTCTTTTATAACTAAGTTTTGAAAATTTGATACAAGGTTCTCCATACATTTTTCTTCAATTATCCGTAAAAAAACTCTACCGGATTCAGACAGAAAATTTTTATGAGTGTTTGAAATTTAAATTTTTACAAAACCGCGTTAAATAACGGTTTAGCATCAAACGATTTTTGATATTTGTTGTTATTCAAACAGTATAAGTCGTAAATACTTTATTAGTCGTAAAAATTTTACCAGTTATTTAAATTGCCATTTTCTTTACGTGATTTGATTTTCAAAATATTTTAACTTTTTTTGAGCTATTTATAGACAATTGAAATTTTCAATTTTATTTCATTTTTTATAAATGTTGATTAAAAAAATTTAGATGGGACAAATTACTTGAAAATTTAATTGAAGGGTCCACATAACTTGTTCTAACTCTCATTCAAAAATTATAAAAATACATAGGCACAATTTTTTTTTATTAGCATTTGAAGTTCAAATATTGACAAAAATTCGTCAAAATCATGAATATTTTTCACTATTTGGTAGTTAAAAATTTATAAATATTTTACTATCAAAAGCTTAGAATTGAAAATTTAATACTATGCTGTCCATAAGTTAAGCTTAGAATAATTATAAAAAAGTTTGAGGATTATTCGATTTAAAAAATTTTACGAGCGTTAAAAGTTTTAATTTTAATTTAAAATCAAAAATACACGTGTAAAATAACGTATTACTAATAAATAATTTTCGATTTTTGTTATTTTTAAAAAATTACTTGACGTAAGATCCTGAAACTTTTACTTAAATGTTTTAATTTGTTTCAAAATAGAATATATTACAATATTTAAATATAATATATTAACATATCCTAGACTGACAAATCATCTCCGTTCAGAATCGTTTTTCGTATACAATGATAACTATCATTGCATTCAAATTTAACCTACCCTAGTCCGAGGTCCACCCCAACCCCTAATGTACAGCAGAGCGATACTCACTTACCCGCTTTTTTACGTTTAATTTATATTAGTTAGAACTTATAAATATAGCAAAACAACATATTTTATTCTTGTGCAAAATAAATTTATAATATTGTAATAAAAAAAAATTTTCAATTTAAATTCATTAGCACATAATTTGTGTAAACTTATTTTTTTTTTGGTAGGAGAAAACTCGTATATTATATCGGACATTACTCGTATATAAACTGCAAAAACCGAGGGACATATCCCTGTACTGCATATTGGTAGCCGTTGTGATGTAGATCGGCCAATCTTACGATAATGCGCCACCGTGTATAATATTATTTGATCGTCATCTTGAAAGTTAACGTCCCTAATAAAGACCGGTTAGAGATTTCTATATACAGTTAATGGGCATATTTTGAGTTAAATACAGGGTAAAGGATACATTATAATTTTTAAAATATTCAGATAGGGATGACATCGGTGGTAGGCAATCCCGCTTCAAATTTAAGTACTTTACGCTTACCTATATACCTACAAGCCATACAGCGCGGTAGCTATATAGTACACGTCGTATACTCGTATGATACGATGTGCATAATTTTTCTACTGCAATATCTTACAATATAAACTACCGATCAACCAGATGTGCTGTCCAACTCTGTCCCATCAATTATATAATTATTATCGTTATTATATTACCATAATACAAACTATTATTATTATATCATATAATTATATTATATGTAGGTACCTCTATAACTGGTGAGTCTATGACGTTACTTAATCATGTATCATTTCATATGACGTACCTATAGGTAGGTGTATATAAGAAATTTCGCTGGTATAATAATCATTATAATACGCATTGACGTCCTACCACAGATGCTGGATAACATTTATCGTTCAGATAGTATCGTTCGCACCGCAATCGTGATCGCCGAAAAGAGAAATACCGAAAGGAATCCGACGTAACAAACATATAATAATAACGATAATGATAATAATCATGTAAGTATTCCCGTTGGCGCTTATAATATGTTCCTTCCCGCAACTATACCGTTACAGTGCTGCAGTTGCTAGTTATAGTCAGGTATATTAACACACTCGTGTATATAGCGTACGCACATTTATAGCCATATAGGATATACAAAATCATGTCCGTGGACCGTGTGAGCCATGGTGAATATATCATAATTTATACTGTTGTAAGACGACAATAATATTATGTGTTGCAGTGGTAAATGAAGTTATAGATTCGGTGGCGACTTATGATGTTCAAAGTGGGTGGTGTTTAATTATAGCAAAAATAAATTTAAAAAAATAATTTAGCCAAGTCAAAATTTAAAATTTTATTATATAGTTCGAGTTGGAATTTATTAATTATTTATAATTATTATAATATTATCTGTTGTAAATTCTATAATATATTTTTACAACAAACAGCAGAGATGCAGCTAATAAAATTTAGTAAATAAGAAAAAATTAAATATGTTTACATATGAATTTTACATACAAATCTTTCTTTGGAATATTGCAGGCAAACTGTTCTATGATTATATAATTCAAATCAGTTATATTCATTAAATAATTTCTTTGAACAGCTGCTGATAATTTTTTCCTAATACAAATTAAGTATGCACAAATAATTGAATTATTTTTAATGTAAAAAAACACCTTTTTAATTCACAGAAGACATAGTTATTATAATTAATTTTGGTAAGATTCGTGATTGGCCCCGTACAAGCTTAAAATAATTTAATCACCCATTAATACATTGCAATAAAATTATTTGATATTTAAAAAGATATATAATCAACAATGTTTTACACGGTTTTTTTTCATTTGTATAAAATAGAAAAAATTCAAAGAACATAAATATAACATAATTATTTACCTGAATCAATTATAAATCATTGTTAAAATGGAAATATTATTAGTTGATAGATTTTAACGTATTATTAATATTGTATCTTTGTTTATAATTTTAACAACGTTTTCTTCAGAAAATTAATAAAATAAAGGTTCGTTTTCAAAATACTCTATTACACTTAACATATATGCTTCTAGACTTAATTCTGTAATAGATAGATTAATAATTACTGTTAAAATACGGGTACAGTGGGTACACAATACACATGTATTTTTAGGTATCACAACTTGTGATATAACTCGTATACTAGAACGGTCGAATAATTCATAGCTATATGTTATACTATTAAACACGTTCGATACGTTATATCTGATTGATACAATAACGTACCAATCTTGCTCATGGTTTGGCATTAATATTGCCGTGTAATTCATTCTCGCGGAAATATCCAATCCCTTTATAAACTACTTAACTATGTATTATTATACATACAGTAGTATATATATATAATATTTAAATAGCTATTTAGATAACGTATATAGCTGCACGTTATTCAAAATTTGGCTTTTGAATAATTATATATAATAATATAATTATATTATTAATTATAATTTTTTGATATGTTAACGACTAATATAAAAACAAAAATATTTACTGATCAAACCTACTACAACACAAGCGCGTTTAACGAAGACAAGTCGTGGTTTTAGCCTATCACCCCTCCCATTACAATACATTATTTAAAAGATCCAATTCTCTAGTCCATTAGATATTAAATTTAAGTTTATAATTTTTTTTAAATATATAGTCATACCTATTTTAGTATTTAACAGTAGTTAGAGACATTTACAATATACTATATGTATTATATTAATTATTACTTTTTATAGCTGTAAATATTTCATTTATATGACTTATAACTTATAAGCGTATTCATATGTTGAGTTTAGCACATCCACCCTGTTAGTTAATTTTCTAAATCCACCACGGCTACTGCAAGTATAATAAATCGTAGGTATGTTATATGTACATAATATATAGGTAAGTAAGTTACGCGCGTGACAGTGTGACGTATCGTGAATAATAATCGACTGGAAAATTAATTATTTCATATTAAATCATAACATTATATAGCAACAGATACTAAACATAACGTCACAATGATGAACGTAATAATTAATGCTTATTTGAACTTCTATCAAAATAACCACTGCTAACGGTGCCACATGCCCGATGATGATGATAATAATTTTAGGGTTGTTTAGGTGGATATAATGTATACCTGTATTACACTCATCATTAAATAACACGGTAGTAACCCATATTAATATTAATCTATTGTTAATATTCACGTAGTGTATACGCCATGGTACATAAAAACAGTATGAGTTTTAGAGACTATATTATGGCCCATACAGAGATCCTTCATGATTTGCAATTAAGCCATTTTTTTTTATCCACACGCCGATACTTTGGGATTAGGTTATTTATAATCCACATATTTGATCGCTAATACTTTTAATATTGATATGTAAGTAGTGAAAATTGAACGAACAGTTTCAACGTTTGGATAAGTATAAATGTGCAGTGTTAGCCAAATATTCTGAAAAATTGACTGAAAACATATAAGTATATTATAACAAGTCAAAAATAGATCACTTCAAATATTATTCATATTTCTTTATAATATATGAATTATGAAAATAGATGGGTGAGTTACTCGATTAGTAGTAACTGTTTACAATGTACAGTTACAGTAACTTCATTATATTTAAAGTAACAAGTTATTTATGTTGATTTCATTAATAAAATAATGACAATGCTATTTATATTTTGTTTGTATGGGTTTCATCAAAATATTGTATCATGTAAAATGTATAACTAAAATTTAAAATAATTAATATCGAAATTGATCGAAACAAAATTAGTTACAAAATATCACAAAATGTAATAAACTAATATACCTATGTAATGGTTAGAGCATAATATTGCATAAATAAAATACACAAATTATAATGTAATATTTACATATTAAAATGTGTAATAAAGTATTAAAAGCTTTAGGTTTTATAGGAAAAGTTTGTGATGAATTTAAGCGACTCCTATAAAATCTAATAAATGTATATTTTGGAGTATGGTGCCGTTGTGTGGAATCAAGTTACTTTTTGCAGTATGAATGAAGTAAAATGCGTTTGACGCAAATTTCTTAACTTTGCAACGTTTATATTAAAAATTGATCACTCAAAACAAGACTTTATACTACTTGTGTACCGGCTTGGATTGAATATTTTAGTTAAAAGGAAGTTTGAAGGTACTTTAACTTTTTTCAGGCGTTTTATTAATGGTGTTATATAATAGACTCATCTACCGAATTACAAGCACATATTAACTTTATAGTCTCATCCTTAAACCTTATCTGGGACGTGTAACGAAACTAAGGAAGTTCGAAACCTAGATCTTATCATTAAAATAATTCGTATTTTACAGTATTCAAAACATTTAGTGACGGACCATTTGTTTGACATTGTATATAATGTATATATAATACTACATTGTTACGATATATTTATAGACTTATCACCTAATGATCGTTTTCACGGTGACGTCGTTTTTAGTATATAGGGTGCAGACCGCAGACATTTTGGTTTAATAATATTAAATATATATTGTGAACATACTATTGCGACCCTACGAAATAAATAAGTTCTCTATTCGGAACTGACTCGGAATTCACGAGATACAGATGTCACATTAAAATCGGACATTATGCATTATTATTATCGTAGCGTCTATATACTAAAGACCCCTCCAAACAGACGACTTGTCTATTTATAGACCTATACATAAGTACTGTATTATATACAGAATAATTCACGAAGCACACTGATCCCCGTCTTTACATTTAATAAAACATTTATTAAAATTCTTATGTGGCGATAAGAAATTCTGTTTTAAAAATTAGAATTAAATAGAAATTATCCTTATTTTAATGTAAATTATTTAAGCGATATTTTTTTTAAAATGTTGATGTGCATAAATAAAAATTTAAGCAAGTTAATTGGATTTACAAAAATATGTTACATTGCATCAACTCAACATCTTTATTATATTGGGGGATGATAATAGATGACATAATACACTATTATCACTTATCGTGATTATAAGTTTATACAATTAAACAATATATAGTATAGTTATACCTATCTCGAATTCATAAAACGTCGTAAATTTTTTTTCATTTTCACTCACTGACACAAAATGAGAAACACCTAGAAACACTTCATACATGCAGCAATACACCATCTTTTATACAGTTAAACTCTTAATAAATACCTTATAATATTCTGGGTATCTGGGATGGCATTGTAAAAAAAACACGAAACACGACTTATTGTAGTGTGAAAATCGACTAAAAAGAATACAATAATACTCAGTAGCTACCCATATTTCTATAAAAAAAATATTCCCAGAGAGACGGGAAATATATATATTTCGGTTTGAAATATATCAAATCCCGGAATTCATTGGAGTATCAATATAATGTATTATATGTGTAAAACTTTTACAAAGAATATAAAACAATGTAAAAGTCAGACGAGCTGCATAATGTGTTACATACTTCCCGAAAAAAATATTGATTGAAAATTCTATTGCTACGGAATGTTAGATGCGTCCCAATGACTATAGGACGCAAGTCACCGTGCAATCTGGTATTACGATATTACAATAAAATGTTATTATATTATTGTAGTGATAGCTAATGCACCGTTGATAAGACAAAATAAATCCATTTCCATAATATCGAAACTACAAACTTACAAGGACGACTTAATAAAATGTAATTTATTGAAAATAAAAACTGCCCATATATTATTATATGCTATTATGAAAATACTTTTCATGTCATTGCAGTAATTGGCCAGAAATGTTTTACTAATAATGAATTAGAAAATAAAATATACCGATTGATTGATATAATTGTTCGTCCAAGGCTGTTCAACCATTTTAATGATACCTGCAGTTATAACTATCATCTTTGAAGACTATTAAACTGATTTATTAATATTTTTATTCTTTTAAATACTTAAATATATGCAGGATAATCACGGGTTTTGCGAAATTGGTACAGTGAACAGAGTTTTGCAGAGTTTCGAGAAGTATGGCAACCCGTTTACATGTAGGTGGAGGGTCCATAGCAGGAGCCAGGGGGGGCGCACTGTGATCGAAGAGATGACAAATTCTACGAATACTATAACAAGACAAGTGGCATAAAAACATATCCGATTCGACGAATACTGTTGTATAAAATATATATAATAAATAAACCTGTAATATTATAATAAAATATTATTAAATACACACGTTTAGATGTTAGTGAATGTACTTTCATATAGTACCTACTGTTCAATGTATTTTAAAGTTTAAATTAAATCGATTTTTGTATCTGGCTTAATATTTTTTTTTATTATAATTGTGCAAATTGACACGACGTGTATTGAAGGTTTTATAATTATTTCGGCTGCAGTGATCGGTGTAATTACATATTTTTATAACAAAATGTCTGTATGCTTATACGAAAAACTGACATGAGCAGAGCCGGAGTCTTATTATAGGTATGTGTTTTGACTTTTGAACATATTTTTTTGTTTTTCGAGAACATTTAGTATAATATTCACTATTTTTATCTACTAGGTATCTAATGAAGATTATTTAAAATATATTATTTTTTTCCTTATAGATAATGTAGGTACCTATAAATCATCAATTTCAACTAAATTCAGTTGCCTTGTTATTTAAATAATACATAGTAACATATTGTGCATGTAGGAGAAGGGAAGAGTAATCGCATAAAATAGCAGTAGCATTTGCCAAACAAGTAGGTAGGCCCACGTCTATTTGACATAATATTATATAATATATATTTAGCTACTTATTATATTCCAAGACACGAATAAAAAAAATGTGATACCCAGTTTTACTAAAATAAATACAAGTTATTGTTGAAATTTTAAAAATAAGTAATTCTGATACATTGATAATACGAAATAGTATTTGGTTGTATAGGATCATAATTTTTTTTAAATAATATTGTAATAAAATAAATTAATGTATACTTTTACTCAGAAGCATTTGAAGTGGAAAATGCCATACTAATGTTTTTATTGCGAGGTTTTAAATTTATTACAACAAAGGTTTGTATATTTTGTTTCTATAACACCACTGACTAATACCATCATATTATAATAATGCATTCCTGTTTTATAAAATACGATGCATGTTGCGTGTTATTATCAGTTTATATGTATATAGTATATACGAATACGCAATGATAAAAGCACAGGAGCCGATATGTGGGAGGTGAAACCGCTTGGTAACATTCTATTGAAAATTTATTAAACGTCTTAAGATTTTTAAGAATTTAAATTTAGCAAGAAATTCAGTTACAGCAATAATGAACCTCTTAAAGACACAATCTGTTGCACTCTGTTAAATTTGTTAGACACATTGACATCACCGCAAAATCGTTGAATTTATAGGTAGATAATAGGTATATAATCGAAATTGATTATACTCTAAAGAAAATATTTTAATGATGACAAGTGGATTCAGTGGCATATACATGCTTGATGCTATTTGAAGCCCTACAAATGCTTTAAAATCACTTCGATCAAAGATGAAAAAATACTTAGATAAGTTAGGTTAGATATTTTCCAAAAAATAACAATTCAAAATTCGCCACTCGATGAAATTAAAGATACATGAACAAGTATATACGAAAGCTATAATATAATCAATTTTTTCTTGAATTTGAGAATTTTTTTATTCTATTAAAGAAAATATCACATTAATTATTGAAAAATAAAATAAAATATACGAATGTTTTAAAACGTGGATATTTATTTTTTTTATAATTAAATTCAGTATTCAATTGTTAGAAACGTGGATAGAAAATAATTATTATAACCAGTAAATTTATTTTGTTTTATATTTTTTCCATCTTAATAAAAAAATTAATAAGACAAGAACTTAAAATTAAATTCAGAGCGTAAATATAATATTAAAAGTTCATTTTAGTCGAAACAATATTATACAGCTATAAAGAATGTATAATAATAATAATAATAATAATAATAATATGTATCCATGTCGAACTCATGCTTTCACGCAATAATTTTGTAATTAAATGATGAAAATTTTCCAACGCCGCAAGAGTCTTGCTTAAACAGATACGTGAACGTACGCATATATTAGTACCTATACATATAATATATAAACGCCGTAATATGCATATGTACGATGTGTAATGGAAGGGTGGTACAATAATCCGTGGTTGTTTGCGAATAATACGCGCATTTTATGTAATATGTATAATATACATACTACATACATATAAATTGCATGTACAATATATTATTATGCGTACAATATAATATGTGGAAAATCGTTATGAACGACGATACCACCACCGGATTGTTTGTGGATATAAAGATTTTGGGAAAACATTGTATATTCATCGACGGCACTCGCCTTATTTCATCGTTGAGTAATGTATTTATTCAAATTTCGATTTTTGAAACTTTTAAGCTCGCCCTACCTAGGTTAGAGCCATACTTACGAATATTAAAATAATAAAATCACTATACAATTTAAGAAATGTATTATCTTTCTTTAGTATTAGGTCAGATCTTATACATTAAGTATAATAAAACAAATATACATACTATATAGACAAATAAATATAATATAATATGCACTTAAAATTCAGAAAAATATTTAATTTTTAAAAAATAAATGAAAGTAGATATTTTAAATTTCATAAGAATCTAAGTATTCAAAAATATTAAAAACCAAA
This sequence comes from Schizaphis graminum, assembly GCA_020882235.1. Lineage (NCBI taxonomy): Eukaryota > Metazoa > Arthropoda > Insecta > Hemiptera > Aphididae > Schizaphis > Schizaphis graminum. The sequence continues at coordinate 85,860,700 of CM037033.1, read as the reverse complement.
ATTTGAAATAATGCAACAGGTACATCTTTACATTGTACTCGTTTAAAATAATAAATAAACAAACGCAAAGACATTTTAGATGCTGAATATTTTTTCTTTAAATTTTGATAACATTTCTTTAGCTCATGATACTTGAAAGATGAAAATAAGATTTTTTTATAAGTTGTTCAGCTGCGATCTTTGCTAACATTCAGTTAATAACTAACTAGTTCTTATATCTATTCCTAGTGTGCAATATTAATAATATCACAATTATTCCGTGTGATATCTACATTGAAAAAAAAGAGTCTAGCAATCGATTATTAACGTTTCGTAGTGAAATATAGAATACGCTTAGACTGATACAAAATTATATATTATTGTAATATTTGTAATTATATATTACATGAGATCGATTGTATACTACCAGACGTTTACAGAAAACGAGTCATGTGGCAGTAGCCTGGAGTAGCGTCCCACCCCAGCTGGCAACTATACTGCACCCCTCGAAAAGCCCACCGACACTGCGTCATATATTATTATATTAACTGCAGACGGTTACCGCAGTCGGACGTATACAATCACCCGCGGCCGGACGACTACTGCAGATATGACGTTGCAGTGTTCGTGACGTGTAGACCAGCCAACGGAAAGAAAAAACAAAACGATTTCGATGATAAGAATATATTTTTTACTCTGATAATGATACGAATAATTGTATAATTAAATTATCTGCAGCATCCTCACATATAATACGATTGTATATTATACCTCGTTATAAACGTATAACTTATACTATATTAGAATATACTTAATATCTATTTAAAATTATATATTATAATTATATATACAGGGTGTCCCACTGAGATCTGACAAATGAAATAACTTTTGTTCTAAAATTTTCAGTATTAAAAAATAAAAAATAAAAATTGTATAATAACAATTTAGCGCAATTGTCTATGATTCTATGAATTATATTTAAAAGAAATTATTAAAAATATTAATTAGAATAAAAGTTATTTCATTTTTCAGATCTCAGTGGGACACCCTGTATATATATATACATATTATACTGTATACTATTATTATTAATATTACCATTAAAAAATTGGACTATATAATTGTATTCGATTCTTCAATGCCCCGATGTATTATTTTTCTAGGTCTATTATAATTTTATAAGTAAATTTTATTTATTTGTTTATCGTGATTAATACCAGTCGGTTCTTAATAATAAAACTATATAATTATCTAATATAACTAATAAAGCAATAAATCATAATGTATATATAGTATAACAAATTAATTGTATTACCATTTTTATGGTGACAGGTAAATATTTATAAAAATAAGTCAGAACAGGAAAAGAATAACTTTTGATTTTCATGTACATATTATACATGTATCACGTGTGAGCGTAAGTTTGTATATATCAGTATACCACCACTGATTCGCATCATACAGTCACAAAAATATTAGGTGATACATAAACATTATACGTGTATTATAAACAGGGCGATTGGCCTGACATACTCGTCCCCTTTTGTTCAATAATGCATTTTAAAATTCCTGAAATTTTTTTATACTAATTAAAAAATATCATACGTGAAAATACAAACTTTTGTTTTTTAAATAAGAGCCCTTCTTTTTTACCGTAATCAATTATTTAACAAATACATTTTCTGAACATGTTGCATATTATCAAAATTAAAGTTTGAACATATCCTTTTCAAATTATTTAATTTTGTGTATAAAAGATAATTATATTTAAAAATATGTTCTTCAATGTAGTAAATAGAATAAGCACATATATTAAACATTTCAAGAACCATAATTTAAATAAATATAATATCTAGTAAATAATATGGGATGAACGATACTCGGTGAATCACCCTGTATATTATAATCGACGGTGGACGTAAAACTTAAGCCGTATATATATATATACATATATATATATAGTATATACCATGCCAGGAAGACGGTATAAACGTGTTGTCGGGGCGGAGGTGTGTGTGTCGGTAGGGTGTCGAATGAGGGGCGTACGCGTGTGGGGTTCGTGGAACGGGAGGTGAATAGGATACACAGCCACCACCGCCGACGATAGCAGGAAGTGCAGACCTAGACGACCGGGCGATGTGTAATCGATTAAAATCTGCAGGGTTTTTTCTTTTTTCCTTTTTTTCTCCCTACACACTTGCGGACATGTGCACGCGCGTATGTGTCAGAGCGTGCGTGTTTGTCACGCGACAACCGACGGCGACGACAGCTCCGTCGGATCTCTTCAGTTCTTATCGAAGCACAAATCGCATGTATATATAATATAATATGTAGTATTTTATACATGTATATTCTAACCACAGTCGTACCCACACACACACACACACACACACACACATATACACGTGGGCTTCGAGGCACGACGAAATTACGTTTAGCTGGTTCTTAGCCCGCGTACTATTGGGATCAAAATCCGTCTAAAGAGAATATACTAATACTATGCGGCATGCGCTAGCTTTTCACAATAATTCAATTATTATATTATATGTATGTTTATTGAATTCGGATATATATATAAATACGAGACGAACAATTTTATTGAAACTTGAAAGATGTATAGAGACGTAGTATTTTAGATACCTCATAATGTTGTACTACTACTTTGGTAATATTTCTAACTTGAATGCCGAAGAAGAGGGGAGTGGAAAAAATGTTTGCCCGGAAATTCATACGACCACGTCTATAGATGGGTCTAAGAATATTATTAGATTTGGAACGGTGCGGGAACGCTGCAGCTCTGCACCACATATATTGGTCCTACACAATATGACGTGTTTTATTATATTTTTCTTTACTCTGTTAATACTTATGCGCGCATAAAGGGTGCTCAGAAAGTTTCAAACTCCATAAATAAGAGTGGTAATTGGACACGGTTGGTACTAAAGAGGTCATTTTTAAAACTTCCTTTTGCAATAGTTTTTTAGAAAATCTAGTAAAAGCAGAAAAGTGAGGTTGAAAGAGTACGAACGACCCATATGGATCTACGATGAAAACATTTCGATTAGGGTTTACAGATAAACTGTGCTACGCTCTGAATCATGTCTTATGATTGCTCTCGACAAATCTGAATTCTTGAATTTCACGAAATCGTGAATTTCTGAGCCCCATACCTACTTTATTATCCGTACTAATTGTCATTTTTAAAACATAAACACGCGATTGTGGTAAACGAATAATCTATACAACAGCGGCAGTCACCCTCGCGTGGACACTATACATTTTCATCGCTAAATATGTACGGAAAACGCGTTGCGCTTAACGCGCGTGGAGAGCAATTTTTACGTGTCTTCGACCAGAACGCGTGTCAATGGAATGTGACGAGTAATAATCTAGTATATACGTACATCTAACATTCTAATAGTATGCGGCTTTTTTTAGTGTATATAATATAGTCACTGTCTATCATTGGCTGTACGTTGTACAGTCGGCATATACCTATGGAAGTGTATGTGTGTAGGTAGATAGACAGGTAGGGACATCTAAAAAAAAATAAATAAACCGTTTCATCCTATCGTTACGGCGGAGGCTGTCGGTCGGACAAACGGAAAGAGGTGGGAAATACGCGACTATATACGTATATAATATTAAAATAATTTATGTATAACATAAACTGCACCATATAATATGTTATAATATAATATTATTATATATTTTATATATATACATGCATATATTAAATAACTTAGGCCGTAGGTATAGATACCTACCGTACGTTATAATAATGTTACCAAGTCGAAAGTATATTATTATAATATATTTAATATAAAAGGTGTCAAGTATACTGTGTGTAAACTATACATTTATAGTAATTTATATTACATTTATGTAATTCACTTTGGATACACCATAATACAGGCTGATTCAACATTTCTCGCCATTTTGTCCTTTGTAATTACATTATATTGTGAATTTAATCAGATTCTTATTTTTGGAATACCAATAGGAATTAGGATGACAATATAATAACATGATGATTTGTAAATCATGATTATCACATTAGTATTAGTATATAGGTACTAGTATTTTATAATTTTGCAAAATTTGTTTAGACATGATAAATACCTATATTTATCTAAAAATTACATGATATATTCTATATTTTATGTATAAAACCACATTGACCTCAAATATTTTAAACTTTTTCTTCGGGAATAATATGGTTCATAATGTTTAAAAAATGCACAATTTAAAGATACAATGAGGGAGAAGTGAGCACTGAACATGCATTTTGAATCAACTTGTATAATGTATAATGCATAATGTGTATAATATACTTGTACATTATTGTACATAGACGATGAGTATCCACGCGCGCACAACAATGGATATAATAATATTATTATTATTGTTTATTCGCGTAGGACACATGTATGTATGCATGTACGCATATATATATACCTATGAGCGCACATCAATCAATGGTTTTTGAACGAATTTGAAAGGGAAAAAAACGCACAAATAAACCTACACATCACCAACACATGACGGTAGTGGTTCACAACAATCACATGACATCACGCTGCGTGGAAAGAAAATATAATACGAATGACGTCTTCTCTGTACAACTATACACAATAATTCAAAAAATATATGGTATACACGGTAGGTACGTGCGGTATATAGATGAGAGCATTTCACTCTTTAACGCTATACCTACCTACCGTTCCATCATTCCTGTTCGCAAAATATTATACGATGACGATTTCTACGAATGCATATTGCGCGCGGTTAAAACATTTATTATCATAATATCATGTCTATACGATGACGTTCGATTTCGTTTTGTGCGATCGAATTTTTTTTTAAATATACGTTTACGTGTAAATATAATATTTTGTATACGTCAAGCAACAGTGCAGTAACACATAATGCATTATTTAGCTATAATACATAAATTCAAAGGTGAAGTAACTTTAAAAAATAACTTTTATCACAATATATCATATAGTTAGGTGCATAGTAGTTGTCAGTGTTATTATATAAATTGAAACAATAATACCATCACATACTTTAAAATATTGTTTTAAACTAAAATTAATCAATATCTTTTGTAAAAAGTTGTGTAACTTATTTTATACAACACTCGAGTTTGGAGGGGAAATTCAGATGGGGACGAATTCTTCTACTGCAGTGTTTTAATATTTTTAAATCACCCTTATTATTAATTATTTTCATTGAAACCATGGAATACTTTCGCTGTTTGAAAAATACTTTTTAATATAAACATGTATCAATTTTGTAATTTAAATTTCTTGAAATTTTATTTTAAAAGGTATTCAAATTTCATAATTATGACCATAAGACCGATATAATATCTTCATTTTTTTTCAGTTGGAGTACATGATTACATAATATATAATATAATACAAAATAATATATTTTGTATCAAACATATCCTTACAGTGATTAGAAAAACGTCACGAACCAGAAAAGTTTAAACGATTGAACGTCAATAACAAGTTCACATTATATAATACCTTATTATATCACAACGTGATGATATTATATAACCAGTAGACGTGTGCTTAAAAAGCCATAACTCATAATAGTTGTATTAGTTATAAAATCTCCGTTATTTTTCTCCTAAAGATTTACATTTAATAGTTGATGGACAATATCAACCAAATACAATACTACTTATAATCTATATTAAATATTAATATATACATTATAGGTACATTATATACTATCGTGATAACTACGGCATCAGTCGTTTTTTTTTTTAATGATTTATGTTAACCAATGCAATATTATTTTATTCACTACAGTTGCTTTATTACGTATAAATTACAAATAAATTATGTTTTGATGAAACGAGCGTGTTTACCGTAAAGCGTTTGGGCATCGCGAACGCAGAGTATAACCATAGTCCATAACTTGAAACTATACCTTTAACGCAACGCGTGTACCGCCATCGCGGAGGCACTTAAAACGGAAAAATCGTTGTACTCGACAATATAATAACACGGTTTCTCAGCATGATAATTATATATATGCGATCGAAAAATATATTATTGTGTAGAAATGCCCAGGAAAATCGCACGAATATGGTTTTCCGGCGGGTCAGAGGAAACCCTCCTGTATTATAGAATTTCATACAAACTCTGTAAAAAATAATAATATCGTGTAATAAACGAGTCTAAAATAATATTATTATAGCGGTTCGACGGTTTTCTCGGTGGCGTGTAATATTCGAAAAATTTTAAAACTCACAACCGTATAACGTAGTTATTATGTATTCAATGTTATGTGCATATACACATACCCATGAATTTAAGACTGCAGAGACTAGAAAGTTTTTCTGGAGTCGAGTTGTACGCATTTTCATAAATTGTATATCATTTTAAGTGCAACGAGTAATTTTAAAACAAGTTCGCCCCTTAAAAGTTAGCAAAACACTTTATACAACTCGTGTTCCGTTTTCTTTATAAACATAAAAACATTTCCATTATTATTATATAAGACGGTTTTATTTTAATTCTTCTTTTTGTTCAATTTTCAATTCGAGGAAGCGCGCTTATGAATGCCTTGAAATGCAGGTATTGTACAACGAATAAAACAGTTGTAGTCAAAAATCAAAATTTATTTTTAAGCGGTAGCACGCTATAGGTGTTATCCGCTGTACCAACAAGACCAGTGGTATAATATAATGACACTTAATCACGTCACATGCACAACGAATTAATACATACCACGTGTGTGTATATACGTGTGGGTTTTTATAAAAGTTTTATTATATATGAGTATATGAAATCTAAATAATTCCCATCGGATTACAAACATCACAGTGGAACGAATAATCTGGAATAATAAAATGTTGCGTTCGATGTGTATGACGTATATACTGTATACTGTATAGTGTAGACATCGCTCACAATTTCTCATAATGTAATAATCATTGCGTTTATTCAACACTCATCGTGAGAGTGTATAAACAACTAATACGCGGTATACCAGCAGTTACGTTATAATAATATCATCATATGTGAAAATTTAAACGGATAAAAAATTTTTTTTTCTCATTTTCGATATTAAATCGGGTGTTTTATACAGAAAACGTAAATTAATCCAACAGGCGTAATATAAGTGTTTACAACACAACTAAAGGTTCCTAACGGAACGAAGTAACAGCGAGATATAGTACCTACTCATTAATGTATACAATGGTCAATGACGTGTTGTTTTTCTTTTCGGAAGCCACAAAAGTAGGTACAAGGTAAGAATATCCTACTGAAAGTCAGCAGTAAAATAAATTGTTATATCTTATTGGAGGGAGATGTAATAAAAGAAATTTGCAAAGTGTCGAAAACCCGTTAACTATCTGAATGATAATGGCGACGCATTGATAAAAATTTTATTTTATAGATACATACCTATATAATTGTGTTAAAGTTGAACCGACAACACGAGCATGCATTTCATAGTAAATTTTAAACGTTCGTTAAAAACATCTTTAATCATTTTTTCTGTGTTCAGTACAATGCATAATATAATAAGCTTATAACTACATTCAAATTTAATACAATACGAATATACGATACTATGATATAGCATACATCCTCCATCGGTTCCTCCACTATCATCTAAAATGATGGCCTATCCTATCTTATATTGTATAGAAATTCAAAAAGGTATAAATACATTAAGTACTTATCATTAGAACCTAAATATATTGATGATAGAAAACTTCTTCGTTTTCTTCTTCTAATGTATCAACGAATTCAAACGATTCTTTTCTAATTAAAAACGTATTTTAATGTCATCTAATCAGTTAGATCAGCGGTTCCCAAACTGTGAGGCGCGCCTCCCTTGGGAGGCGCAAGCTTTTGGCAGGGGAGGCGCAAGCCGCGTGGTAATATTGATATTTTTAAATCAACAATAATTTTGTTGAAATTTCATAACAATTCCAAACAAATATTTCATACTGATGAAAAAAAATAATAATAAACCAAATTACTCTATAGAATTGCGTATCTATGTATTATAAAATCAATGGTATTACTTAAGAGGACGCCATACCCGCATGTGTTGTCTCTGTCTTACAAGTACGTAACATAGCAAATTTACGCTAAGCAGATCACGTTTAGCTCCGTCAATTTAAAAATTATAGTGAATCGACCTATTATGAAACTTGATGGTAAGATAATTATCTGTGTTTGTATGTTGGTTTTTTACAATTATTAAATTTTTAAGTGAGTTATGAGCATTTTTAATTTACGCTATGTTATATACGCATAACTCGTTAAAAAATTGAACTATCGTAAAAAACCAACATACAAACACAGATAATTTTCTTACCATTAAGTTTAGTAATAGGTCGATTCACTCTAATTTTTAAATTGACGGAGCTAAACGTGATCTGCTTAGCGTAAATTTGCTATGTTACGTACTTGTAAGACAGAGACAACACATGCGGGTATGGCGTCCTCTTAAAGTCGCGTTATATTCGTACAATAATATACTTGATTCGGTGATTTCCGTAAATGTCGTTACAGCATTATCGCATTATCGGTAACCGAATATTATTGCGTCTACCCTACCTAATAGTGTAGAATTGTAATGAGTAATGACCAATATTAATATATTTGCACGGAAATAGCAGTAGTCGTCGTGAATGAACCGTACGTAAGGTGTATTCGTCATTTTCGAATTGCGCATTATCAACTCGTGTTTTATATCTTTTCTGGAAAAATTTCTTAATATTAAGAGTACCACCAGTACAGCGGTTGCTGTATTGAAATCAAAATATCGATCAAAACTTAATACTAAAAAGAAATGCGTGTGGCTGTCACAACATTGCTACCTAATTTTGAAGAATTATTAAACAGAAAACAAGCACATTGTTCGCATTAAGTTTAAATATTAATACGCGTTGTATTTTGTAATACTTTAAATTGAAGTTTAATAATATTTACTGTTAACTTATATTTTCATAAAAATAAAAGTGTTTGTATAGGTATTTAAATACTATAAATTTGTAATTTAATTTTTTATGGGAGGCGCAATTATTTTTTTTAATTTTTAGGGTGGCGTGAACTTAAAAAGTTTGGGAACCGCTGAGTTAGATCATAAGTATAGATGACTAATTTTTATTTATCGACATTTTAAGGCAAATAAATACAACTTCTTTGACAAGAACTTCAAAAATTAAGCAACATAATATCGCTTAATTACAAGTTTATACTAAATGTATTCTAATACATTATATAACAGCATTAACTTTTACTAACTCAATTTGACATTTGTAAAACTTATCATTAACTTTTAAAACCTAACTTTACTTTATTATTAATTTTAAAAATGTAATAACTACTTATGTATAATTTTAAGAACTCTAAGGATACTTAAAATTGTCTGTGTTATTAGATAATTAATTTTTAAGGGCAATTTATCAAGGCATTGACGCCGGCACTAATAATGTTGTACATTATTATTTATCACTATTGTTTTTGCTTACGTATACACGAATTTACATTAAATTCAGTATATCGCTATAATACAATATATTATATGTATATTGTTTATATATATCTGCACATTACACACAAATATAAAGGCACAAATATAGAAGTTACTAGTGTACCTTGTGTGTAGATGTAGAAGGATAATATATGTACAAAGTATATACGAGAAAATAAATACACGTGTGCAGCTATTTCAAATAAACCAAATTTTCAAATAATCTCGAGTGTTGTAATACTTTCGCTTAAGTGAGCTGCTAACAGTAACAATAATAATTAAATGTACGAGCGTATGATTGTATGGAATAATAAATTTTAATCTACTAGTATAGTTTATAATGAGAAATATTAGTATAATATTATAGTGTGAAGATACATTCATTACATATTATATAGAATAATGTTCATAATATATTTTATTTTGCGTATTTAATTCTTATAATCGTAAGTATATGAACAATTCAAACTTATTTAGTCAAAAACGCATATTGCCGTATAAACTATGTATTACAGGGGTGGCCTATAGTAGTATTATAATATATCTATAAATTGCGTCTTACACCTTCATTCAATAAAAGATGATAGAGGAACCAATGGTGTTTTAAATATTTTGTACACCGCCGATATAATATAATATGCATCGATAAATATTCTACTAATATTTAAACTATTTATACACTTTACAAAGCGGTCATGAGCACAGTCGCTTAGTACTTTTTTAATATCGATTTCACAATTTATTTCCAATATTCTATTTGTATTGTATAAAAAAATAGGGCCCACTAAAAATGTCCACTGTTATGATTGTTATTAGTTTACAACAATAATTGCTCTGTAGCGATCACTAATGTAATATTATATTATACTTCAATGCCCGTAAATACAATGCGATAAAGATACACAGGCATACAACTGGTAATTAAAAAACAATATGTATTATTTTATGTATTCAATTTATAAAATTTGTAAAGGTAAACATGGAGAGAATTCATTCACACAAGACTAAAAATATTTATACAAATTTATTAGAGAAATATTTATGTGTGCCAATAATTAAATTGCATATTATATTATGTAATTCTTAATGCCATATTATATAAGCTACTTATAATTCAATAAATACTACGTATTTTAATGTACAAAATTTGATAAAGTATTGTGATGCACAATGAACATATTAAATTATTTATTTTTACTACACTTCACGAAACTGGTATATTTATATTAAAATAAAATAGTTATCGATGTTTTATTATTATTTATTTTAGATTCTGAACGGAATGATGAATGTATTGATTTTACAATGTGTTTTTTTTTGTGTCTGTGTACAGCATAATTATTCGAAATAATGCTTCAATTTCAAACTTTGGGGGTTGTTTACGATGGCAAAGTGGATATCCTTGGTATATTATAGAAGTCAAAAGTAAACATTTTCTTAGTTTTCAAAAAAATCGAGAAAAACAAAAAAAAAGTGACAGAAAAACGGGAATTTGTACGCAAAACCACTTTTCAACAAAATTTTTTGATTTTGCTATAACTCAAAAACTAATCGATGTAAATACTTGAAATTTTTATCAAATGTTTATATTAGCGTTTTCTATACACAGTTTAATTTTTAAAGTATTTTGACTTTTTTTGAGCAATTTATAGACAATTGAAACTTTCAATTGTTTTAAGTAATTTTTTTTAAAATATAGATAAAGTTTTTTTGGTCTGCCAGAAAATCTTGAAAATTTAATACAAGGTTTCTTATAAGTTGTTCTTAAAGTGATAAAAAGTGCTCAAAGTTCCAATTTATACGAAATATGTAAAAATTGCGAAAATTTGCAAATAATTTTGTGGTTGAAAAATCGTAAAATTGTTTTCTTTTATAACTAAGTTTTGAAAATTTGGTACAAGGTTCTCCATAAATTTTTCTTAAAATATCTGTGAAAAAAAACTTTACCGGACTAAGACAATAAATTTTTAGGAGTGTTTGAAATTAAAATTTTTATAAAACCGCATTAAATAACGGTTTAGCATCAAACAATTTTTGATGTTTGTTTTTTTTCAAATAGTATAAGTCGTAAATACTTGAAAATTTTACCAGTTATTTAGATTGCCATTTTCTTTACGTGATTTGATTTTCAAAATATTTTTACTTTTTTTGAAATATTTATAGGCATTTGAAATAATCATAATCAATTTTTTTTTTATAAATGTTGATAAAAAAATTTAGCTGGGACAAATTACTTGAAAATTTAATAGAAGGGTCCACATAATTTGTTCTAACTCTCATTCAAGAATTATAAAAATACATAGGCACAATTTTTTTTTATTAGTATTTGGAGTTCAAATATTGACAAAAATTCGTCAAAATCATGAATATTTTTCACTATTTAGTAGTTAAAAATGTATAAATATTTTACTATCAAAAGCTAAGAATTGAAAATTTAACTCTATGCTGTCCATAAGTTAAGCTTAGAATAATTATAAAAATGTTTGAGGATTATTCAATTTAAAAAATTTTACGAGTCTTTAAAGTTTTAATTTTAATTTAAAATCAAAAATACACGTGTAAAATAACGTTTTACTAATAAATAATTTTCGATTTTTGTTATTTTTAAAAAATTACTTCACGTAAGATCTTGAAACTTTTAGGTACTTAAATGTTTGAATTAGTTTCAAAATAGAATATACGACAATATTTAAATATAATATATCCTAGACTGACAAATCATCTCCGTTCAGAACCGTTTTTCGTATACAATGATACGTATCATTGCATTCAAATTTAACCTTCCCTAATCCGAGGTCCACTCCACCCCCTAATGTATAGCAGAGCGATACTCACTTACCCGCTTTTTTAATAATACATTTATTCCAATTCTGAATTTTACAATTTATAAGAATTCTTGATTACTATATTTTTAAAATTTAATATTTTTTACACCATTTAAGGATTGTCATGTAACGATAAAAACTTTTTTTCTTTCATTTTTAAATCATCATAACCCCTATAACTTCCAAACCTATTATTATGGACCATAAAGCTAAATAACTCAAAAACTGGTATGTTTGAAATCCTCATGAAATATTGTAATTTTGACCCTAAAAGTTAAGCCTTTAATTCTGGGTCACTTATTTTATCTGTCATTATTAAATAATATGCAAAGTTTTCTAAAATATGTTATAAAAAAATTATTAATGAAATTATTCCGTTATAGATAATGTAACATATCTACGTAGGTACAATATTTTACACCTGTGTGTAAAAACCATTGTTTTTAATAGGAGAAGGAGAAGTATCATAACATTTTAAGCCACAAAACAAAACCATTTTGAACCATTAATTATGGTATATTTACAGAATAATAATGGTTTCATATGTTGATTTAGATTTTGTAATAATAATTGAATTCAATAATTTAAATTTAAACGTCGCTACATCAATAATTATGCATTTTTATATTATAATATTATTGTCATTAAATTATCAAAATTATAATACACTGCACACGATTATATGGAAATAAAATAAATTAATACCTTTTTATTCATATATAATAATTTATTATCCTTATATACTTTTCTTGTTAGGAAAGAATCCAATAAACCTTCATAATAAATTAATAATAACTGTATAGTCTCTAGTCATTATCTCGTTTACCATACAAAAATCCACTTTGGTCCCGAAATAGGGTTACTACTTACTATATACATATTACATATGTATAATATAATCACCAACAGGTAATTTCGATCAGACAAGCACAAATTGTTTAGGTAGATATAACATATACTCATTAAGATGTACCTGTGTAGTATTTTAACCAGCATTTTATTTTATAAAATATTATTGTTCAAGTACATTTGAAAGTATAGACATAGATCCAAATAATATTAAGTTATAATATTGTGTTTAAAATACTAAAATGCGTGTAAACCAGACAAAACTTAATAGTTGCCAGTATTATTTGTATTTTTATAATATTAGTTATTACAATTTTATAGCAATCAACTACATCTTAAAAAACCTATTTAATACTTTAACATTTTGATACTTTATTAAACTCTTATAGAAAATACATATATTCAAATAAATAATACTACCGTTATAATATTATATATTCAAATAAGCAGGTGTAGTATTTTTAACAAATTACTAAACAAACCGTGGCTATACAAATATACCAATACATTTATTTTGTTATTTTCCGGTAACACTTATACAAATTGTAAAACTTTTTAAAGTGTATATACCTAATACAAATATGCAATAATAATATAATGTCTTGGGAGTAATATTATTAGAAACAAAAAAAAAATTTTTACGCAAAAATATAATATTATAACTTTTGAAATGATGCATTATTTTCTCATTGACTGAGCGATATATTATATAAAAGTTCCTACCATAGTACCATGTAATTGTCTCACTCCATTAAACAAAAAACCTCACATTTTAAATGTAGTTACTTTTTCTGTTACACCAGTCACCCACTCACCCAACATATTTTATCTATTTTTATGTGCATTCCAATTCAGGATAACTTTATAGAGTCACCGAGTATAGGTACATTAGCTTAAAACTGTTTATCCTATCAATAAAAATAAAATATATTCCCTACATTAGTTTTAGTACTTTATTCAAAGATTTTAGCTTTAATATTAGAGTAAATTTATCTATTATAAAATTTAAAGGTAAGAATATTATCTAGAAAATGATATATACTTTTATTGATATTACCATTTTAAAGTGAGTTATGAACATTTTAAAGTTGTAATATTTTACATAACTATAGCTCACTTTAAAATGATAATATCAATAGGAGCATAATATGTCAATTTTTTAGATAATATTTTTACCTTTAAATTTGATAACAGCCGGTTATTAAATTTACTTTAATATTAAAGCTAACCTCACAAAATTTGTTCTGCTGAACGCAAATTTGTTATGATCTATACGTTAGAAAAACAGAGACAACACATGTGGGTATTGCATCCTCTTAAAGTCTTATACCATAGTCACTAACGACTTCCTTTATTCAATACGCACCTAATACCTATATATATATATTACAGAAGGATTAAACAACGTTCGTCCGAATGCAGTAATCTGCAACAGCATGCTATACACCTGCAACCTGCTATTAATAATCTGTACTTCATTAGCATCGTCTTACGTATGATTTTTTCGAACCACGAAGATCAAAAAACTCTAAGCGTTTCGTACTATATTTAGACTGCAGTGTACAAATTACGTTAAAATTTTATCAGCCACTAATAACACACGTCAATGTGCGAAGACTCGTTTTTGCGTTTTATATAGGGACATCTTTAACCACTGATCCAACATGCTTATAATGTAAAAATAAAATAATATACATAATCACTTAAATTATAATATCACGTATGGGTGTTTCTTATGCGCGTGTGCGTGTAGAAACATTGCATCGCACGCCATCGTGCACCCCACGTCCCCACACCCCTCCCCAGGAATAAATAACAACAATTTATTAATCCAATCGTGTATGTATAATAATATTATACATACCTAATAAAATGCATGTACGCGTATAATATATCATAATATGGTATACGCGGATAAGTATATAAACAGAAAGATTTTCCCATGGCTATATAGCGACGCCGACGAGGCTTCTTCAATACACAACCTCGCACACCTACGCAATAAATAATATAAAATATATATTTTTTTATTTATGTTTTATTAAATAGTACTAATCGGACGGGTAATATTCGTATCAATTAGGCAGACGTTGTTGTAAAGTGCACACGCACCTCATTGTATCGAGTGAATTATACAAGTGGATGGGTAACAGCACAAATGCCGGTAATATTATAAATTGTGTATGTTGAATAGTATATAGAAGTGGCGTTCAAACGTTAAACTGTCTTTCGATTTCGTTCGTCGTCGATGGAACAAAAAAAAAAATCACGATTATGTGGCGATGTGTGAATAATGGGCGGATTGACTTCACTAGCGTGCAAGATATCGCCCGTTTACGTTTTTTCCCGCGTATTATTATTACGCCCTCGGGAAGAAAATCAATTATTCATAATAATACCTATTTAGAAATTACATGGTATATGTAATATATTATTCAAAATTCAGATATACCTATACTATAGTTGGATACACTACACGTAAATCGTTCACCACTGATGCGGACGTATTATAAGTTTTATTAGTGTTACATAACGCGTTTGGTTTTATATTTTTGTTTTGTCTTTCTGTTTGTTTCTAATAGTTTTCCAACAGCCCGAGCTCGGCCGGACCGTTAATGATGATTCGTTGTCCAAATCGAGTGATAAATGACCTATATGATATAGATCGTACATGCACATGTTATATAAAAATATGTGGTGGAAAAAAACTTAATACAACTCTACTGTACAATAACATAATATAATAATATTGTAGCCACAGTAATAAGTATACAACGCGTAACGCAACGTAACGTAACGTAACGCCGTTGTTGTCGCGGTCGACGAACATGGACGTTCGGTGTGCGGCGACGACGTGGGTGAGCGGGATGATGGCGGGCAGGCGGGACGTAGCGTAAATAGTAAAAACGCATGTGTGCGACGTCGGCGGCAGCGGAAAAGTGGGTAATAGACCGGCGGGTAGTACACGGGCGGGGTCGTAGGACGCCGGGACGACGCCGTGCGCGCGGCGACGTTGATCGTGCGCCAGCGTGCCGGCGTATTGATTCGTTTCGCACCGGTGTGAAAACACCCCTCGCCGCCACCGATGCCATGACCGCCGCCCGTGCCCTATCCCGTTTTTAATATCAGTAATAATAATAATAATAATATCGTAAAAGTTTCCTTAGGTGAGCCACCGCCCGGCGTTTACGCGTGTGCGGCTCATGAATGGTTCGCGGCCGCATCGTATAATATTATACTATATACGGTTGTAAGTACACACGCGTTTGAGCGCGCGCGCGCACTGAGGTTGCGTGTGCGTGCGGGTGCGAGTGCGTGTGCGTGGGGTGGTGCGCGACGACAGCGGCCGCTCGTTCACTCTCTCTCTCTCTCTCACTCTCGTTATATATACGTATATGAATATATGCGTTGTATGCGTATTACAGTGTACCCTTCTTACCTACCACCCACCAGCCACCGCGACCACCCATCTACCAGTATACTCGCGCGGCGCACCATACTGCCGGCCCGTACGCACGCACCGCGGTCGCTTTTCCCGGGCCGAAACGGCTCGGCGGCACGGGCACAAAAATCAAAATCTGGAGGACCGGTGGCGGTGGCGGTGGTGACTCGAAACAACAGTGAGCATATTAAATAAATACGTGGGTGTCCGGGGCGTACCAAAAAGACCACTACCCTGGTTACCGGCAACGGTTATCGCTCTAAACAATATATTAATTATTATTATACCTATTCATCGAAATTGATACCCAACAATATATTATAGGTAATATGATCTACGTTGGAGCAAATTGTAGAGGTGCTTACTACACAGAATTTAGCACATCGAGTTCTGCGATTATCTTAAATAATAATTAAATATGTTACTTATCTTAGGGATGCTCCATTATGGTTCAAAATAAACTATATCAGGATTGATAATTGATATATTATACAGTATTCAATAGCAAAACTATTTTATTTAAACATACTGAAAACAAGTGTAAGCACTTTATAATTTATTTTATTTTATTAATATAGATATCAACTATGTATAACTGATATAGTATGATAAATGAAAAATGTAAAGGAGAACGCTTCTCACGGATCTGTTTTTTCTATGATTCGTTTAGTTATTAAAATACCCTAATGATTTTAGGTGATTTGCCATTTGCGCCTATAATAAAATTGAACCGTACGATGATCAGTTCACAAGTATAATTTTGACAAATCGTGTTCATTGATTTTCCTTCGAGGCTTTTGCTATAAAAAGTTCGATCGAGAGTGAAAAGAAAAAAAAATTTTTTTTTCGAAGAAAACACACGTTGCTACAGCTGCCAATACGACTCGGCCGCGACGACTGCTGCAACAACGAGAAAATGGGAACGTTCGAGAAAAAAAACCCACTGAGTTGGAGCGAAGTTCAGTGAAATTATAGGAAGTTAATATATGCGAAATCTTCACCGCATAATATACATTACTGCTGCTTAGTTTATTCAAATTTAATCCCGAGTATTGAGCTCCATGGTATTCTGCATATCAGCCCCAACTATTTATTTTATTAAGCCGTATGATTTTGTTATGACGATGAGTACGAATTAAAAACGATAAATTTTAAACATCAAGAAAATTAAAAAATAGTAAACATTTTTTCCTCAGAAATTTGCAATTGCCCGTAATTTTATTTATCTGAATTGCAAAAAAGCACAGTTCGTTTAAGAATTTGAATAAATTACAAGAAATGTTGGCTATTTTTGGATTGTCGTCGAAGCGCAAATACGAGGAAAATAATAATATCTTTTATAAACTAAAAATGATAAATATTAAGATATTTAAAATTATTTTATAGCAATAAAAATTTTTCCAATACACCTTTATTGGAATATTAAATTGTGATTTTTATAATAATAATAATACGTTATAATACAGTTAACTAAAATAATATATACATATACGTTATGCTAATATATTAAGAATATTATAGTTGTGGTCTAGGTATTTAGTTAATTCTTTGGTATTATAGTATATAGTACCTAGGTGAGATCAATTTCCGGGATGCAATTTGTTATCATTAACTAGCGTCCATAATTGTGTACAGTTTCATGGGGTGTAATACACCTTTTACCTTTACAGTGAACCGCGTTACGGCCGTTTGAACTCAACGTTTGCGGATTCACCTTTCTACGTCAATGCACGCTATACAACCGTCGTCTAAATATTTAATGTAGTTTATTTAACTGCTTATATCATAATATTATGAACAAATACAACAGTAATGTGAAATACAGTAGTTATAGGCTATAGGAACGCCGGATGTGTGTGTTCGTGGAGCGAAAAAAATCTACCAGAAATACGAAAAAGGGTGTGCACTGTGCAATAGCATTTAACGCACCCAGAGAAACATGACGAAATCGCGGTGGAAATACTCTACATTATACTACATTATAATAGGTTGGGGCGAAATTAACGAATACGATAATATTATTTTATTATACGCGTGCAGTGTTGTGTTATACACTTATATTTGTGCGTATAATGTATGGTATAAATTATTATGAATATACCAGTATACACACTAAAATTAGTGACGACTTCCGTTTTTGCAATAGCTATTCGTATTGTATATATTTTTTTTATAATAAATCGTATACACACACACACGCACGACCGCAATACCTATAAGTAATGATTAAATATTTTAATCCCTCGTTTGTAGGCGCGTGCACGGACCACTACCAAACAATATATGGTATTGTATTATTCGTATATAAACAGAACTAAACATTCGTTTAGCAGATGTACATAACATTATTGTTTATATACCTAAAATATGTACAATGAATGGCGAATGAAGGCGTAATTGGTTTGTTGGTATAATACTGAAACACATAATAATATGTGAATAAAATTATATAGTTGACCCTATGCGTACGCATAGTCGACTAAACTGCACTGTTGTGTATTTACTATATTATACACCGCGATTGACATATCATCATTGTGTGATTAGTCCTATATCTACACATATAACGTTGTGTATACTGTATAGTGTATACACGTCGTCATATAAATAATATACATATATTTACAAACATTTTTCCTAATTACAAAAATATTTTTGTTCGTTTTATGATGATAGTATTAATTGTGTTTTCTATGGTTCAAAATTAAATTATATACTTATACTTGATAAAAGTTCATTCTAATCTTTAAATTGATTTTTTTTTTAATATTATTTATTATAGATGATATAAGTGCAGTAAGAATGTAATTAAGATTTATAAAGAACGTTGGTTTTTTGTGTTGTTATGAAATTACTTTTATAGTTCACTGTTGATTTAAAATATATAACGCGCCATGTGAATTATTATTAATTTTGATCTAATTGTTTTATACTATAATTATCATTTATAATCGTACTATAAATTAATTGGATTACTTTTACAGGGAGTTCCATAATTGAATGAGTTAGAGATTTACGACTCAAAATATTATTTTTTTAGTTAAAAGTATTATATAAATATGTATTTTTTTATTTTAAGAAAATGTTGTGTTGTTATATACATATAGTAAAAAACTGTGGTAATTAAGTATAGGCAATCATTTCATATTAGTAAAATAATCAGTAGCCAATAATACTCTTCACTGGTATAAAAATATTAAATATACTAATAGTATATACCATTTATAATAAACTATAACAAACAATTATTTTTATTAGAGTAGGTATCACGATTTATATTATAATATTTATTGAAAGTAATAAAATGTTTCATATTTTCACGGTATTTAGTGAAGTACGTATTTTTATATTTTTAAGACATTTAAGACATAATATTATTTTCTGTCTTATAATTGAGTCTTAAATATAAAAATATACGTACACTTTACTGAGTACCGTAAAAATATGAAATATTTTATTATGTTTAATAAAAATTTAAATATTTCAAATAATCTAGCTATAATTTTATTGGTTTAATAATTTTGATGTTAAAATAAAATCTCTTATTATATCTATGAATAAATAAAATAATTATTATTTGATTACTAGAACGCCAAATATGTTTCTATTTTAGAGTTAAGATAAACTAAATAGTAATTAACTATAATATGTGACACATTTTTTTTTAAATATTTTATTCTTGTTAATACTTTAACGTTTGTTTTTGTTAATGTCTAATAGGTATCTATGTATATCATATTCATATATCTATTTTAGCTACCGTATATGTAACCTCTCTTCACGTCTATGCCCTAAAAATATCTAACAACCCTCATTTATAAACATTCGGTGAAGGTTAGAACGTTTTTTTTTATTACTGTAAAGAGCGTATATCCTATACGACACCATCTGGCAGTTTTTAAACATTTGCAAGTGAGATTTTGCGTATATTATTATGTGGGGACAAAACAGCGAAGTTATTATTGTTTGATCAAATGATTTTAACGCAACGAATAAAGATATTTCACAAGATTAAACTCTATATGTATCCTGTCAAAAATATTTGAATATGGTAAAAAAAGAAGATATTGTGTTAAGCAATTCTAAGGTATACGTATACATATATTATAGCCGTACAAGACTATATATATATACTATGTATATATTTGGAAGTAAATACACGGTACACAATACATTATGGCCTCATGGTTTTAAAATATTTTACTGCACAATAGCACTGCATAGGCTAGTATATACCTATTTTTAAATTGAAAGAAAACATTCGTCGAGGTGTGTATATATATACATCCAGATCATGGACGGGTCCTTATATTTATTATACACCATTAAGCTAGAGGGTTTGAACAAGGTCTGTTAGTTGGAACCGAATAATACGGTCTAAATGCGACGACGTTCATAAGATTTGAATTTATTGATATTGTTCGCCGGTGAAGTCGTAACGAATTATACATATCGATAAACACCTGTACAAAGACGATTCCCCCAATCATACATAGTAAGGTACGTTTTGTATACCAAACATATTTCACACAATTAGTTAGGTACTACGAGGAAACAAATTATTTTTAATTATATCAACCAGAAAAAAGTCAGTAATTGTTAATTTTATTTTAAACGCTATTTTCTTTTGACTGTATGTAATTATTATGGTATCGAATTGAAATTTGTCTATAAGTCACGGAAACTGCCATATACATTATGTTTTCCCACGTCAATTATTTCTTGATGATGGTTATCATTAAATTATACAAACATCTACACGGTCGCATGCCTATGTTATATGTGAGCGTATATAATATGTATAGTATAATATTATACAATACATACAGTTCATATATCACAATGTCTTTGAGATTCGGCTCTCTGTATCATTTAATTCAATAAATTATAGTGTTTAAAAGTCATTCGTATTTTATTATATTAGAGACAGCGGTACTACTGCAGTAATATAGAGTGGTTAAGTGGAAATGCGTTAGTAAAGCTGAATGAGTAGAAAATATAATAAATAAAATATAGCATTATATAAATTATTACTGCGTAGTTTTGACTTTTAGTGAGCATCTTTTCAGTATAACTCATCTATTACCCATTTATCAGGAAAGAAATGTAAGACAATTATCAATTATATTTATGTGTGTTTGTGTGTGTGAGTTATTTTTTAAGTTAGAAATAACAAAAAAATAAAATGATCTTTTACACTACATGATATGATGTATTGGGGTTCAACATTTTTACGAAACATAATGTTCAGTATAATATTATATCTATACAGTTTTAATTGTCTGTTCAAATAATTGATGATTGATTATTTAATTATAGTACTTTACTATTTAAATTCTATATAAAGTTAATTTTTATTTTATGTAATTGTAGAATTTATATAAAAAAAAAATAATTGAAATAGCCATCTAGAGGTGCATAGTAATACATAGTAATAATATTGTATGTTTGCAAAACAAAATGCATACATATTTTGTACTATAATAATAATATTTAAAAACGGAATATAATAATTTAAAATCGAATAATAGTTCATTTCTTATTATATGTAATTTATAAACCCAGAGAAAACAATTTGTATTTGTTGACGGTTGAAGTTTACTTTAAAAGAAAATACGGAGGAAAAAATACTTATTTATTCGTCATCAATAATAGCACATCTAACAAAACGAGCAAAGAGCGCATTCTGTTTTTCTATCCACCCTAGCTATTACGCCCTATTCGGTTCTCACAAAATCTAGGGTGGCTCTCTTTGTAGTCTCCTCCCACTCTGAATCATTCTCCCTAATACTTATACTTTTATCCCAAACGAGAAAAAATTCGAACGCAGATAAATGGAACATTTTCATCGACAAACACACGTATACATCATATTTAACAACGTATACACTCAATCTGTACAACTCATCTTAGACATACGAATTTCTTAAAAAACACATGGCCAGACAATTATATATGTTATTATATTCTACTGTAATATTTCATATTTATTATGTTTGTTAGGTGTATTCACGCTTTAAAAGACATACAAATAAACGCAAGTATTCATTTTAAATATGCAAAAGAATATATAGACGTGTAATTTTAATAATAATTATTTATTTGTGAGCCGCATCTAAAAAACCATCCGAATAGATAAGATAACTTATTGTTTATTTTAACTTTTAGACATTACAAAATAAAGCTAATTAAAAGTATATTTTGACTAATAATTCATGAAATTTAATATGTTCTTAGTAAAACAAAAGATAAAACACCAAATAGGTATTTATATATGTACGCGTGTACAAATTAGAATACTATTTAAACCACTATAAACTTAAAAGTCTCAAATTTAGTAAAATTAAACTTGTAGACAGATACGCATGTATGTCTAATAATACATATATTTATTATCTATTGTTTATAGATTCGTTCTAAAATTAAAATATTTATTAAATTGTGATACAGTAGTGTCGCGGTGATCCAAAGAGAATTAGGGAAAGGGGTCGTTCGGATTACCCATGACTGTTACAAAATTGTCTTGGAATTTAAATTTAAGTTTTTATTTTATTTATTTGTGTATAATAAACTATTTAAATACAATAATTATAATATTTGATTACATTTTGGACGTATGGAATCTTAACGATGCACACGTATGATAATATGCAGTCGTAATAATCGTTATATGATTATTATTTTATTGGTCTTTGTACATATTAAGTACAATAATAGAACGATGACAATATACACTCGAAGTTGTTTGGATTACTGCATCTTTCGGATTAGACTATGTTCGGATAACCACGATGAACTGTACATAGCCATATAGGTTAGACGATGTGGCGCATATATCTACATAACTCACTACAAATGCCACAAATCGCAATGTGTATACCTATTATTATTATTTAAACGACGGCAATACTGTTTATAACAGGGACACTGTATATTATAAGAGCGTGTAGGGAACGTATAAAGAAATATACACTTCAGTATAGTAATTACGTACTCATAATATTATTAGGTTATCAAGTCCTTCGCGTAAAATTGTAATTAAAATAATATCATTACAACCGCACGAGCCGTATACTGCAGTGCCTTTATGATAACGTAATAATAATTAGCCATACGCACACATTGTAGGTATACGCCATATTATTATAGGTAAAGGTAAAATAATTTATATACGTATAGTACACTCATATATAATATAATACAACACACTGCAGCAGTGCATATTGTATACGCGGAATACGGATTATTTGCCATTTCATTTCATACATAATAATATTAAAAATAGATCGTATTATTATTTATTATTATCAACATAATTGTATCCGTATGGTTTTAAGAATCATAATATTATTTTGTCCTTTATTTTAGTATTAAAACATGATGCACACGTATTCGCTCTTGTCCGCGATCCCTTCACGCGCGACGAAACGGATACGTAATATACATTTACTCAGATACTCGTAATATATATGTACATAATATAGGTATTAGTTATATATATATATTATATTGCCTACAATGACAATGGTCTCCGTACGATTACTATATATATATATATATATATTAAATATTATTTATATACACTCGGCATCCTATGGTATAACATGACAAGCGTTGGATGGTCAAGCCACCACCACCGCGCACCAGTCGGGTCCGATCATCTTTCATCATCGTCATCGTGCACCACACACGGTATACACACGCATATCACCGGAAGCCGGATAAAGCCGGACGCGGCCGTAATTATTATTACAATCGCATTAAAAACGTTCAACTCGTATTACGCGCTCACGCACGCACACTCACTTTTAGTCATATATTGTATATTATAATAAATGTACATTCGTGTGTCGGTTAGACCGGACAGACGCCGTCGCGACGGGAGAGTAATGGGTGGTACATATACTACGTGTCCGTGTAATATGGATGACCTCCTATGTATAGAACCCCCGTGGAGATTTTCAGATTATCAAATCAGCCGAATTATTATCGACACCTAGCCGAACGAATAGCCAGAAAAGTTCGTGCGAAAATCGTCTGCTACTGCAGTAATACCTACCTATCCGTGGTAAATTTTTCCACAAGGCTACAACACATTATTTAAGCGGCATGTGGGTTTAATGTCGTAATTATTTTTGGAAAAAAAATTCCGGAAAATCAGAATCAAATTTGAGTAATAAGGCGAAACTTACTTATATAGTGGCAACTCTGAACTGACCTGTTAATTAAAATAAGATAGAATTAAAATTGCATTTTTATTTCGTCAGTTGAAAGAGTTTATATACACTTAAAATATGTAAACAGTTATTACTTATTTTATGTGAGTCTAAATATAGGCATACAGTAAACGAAACGTAGGAAACACTCGTTTTTCAAAGACGTCGTAAATTTGTCGAAAGCGCGAGCGTCTTAGAATCGATCGGCCTTTGCGCGGGCGTTACTCGTTTTGCCGAATAGATTGGAGTGGAACGGCGGTCGCTGTATGCGAAATATAACGGTACGCCGTGTTTGGGAAACGTCTGATAGAAAAGTCTACACCGTGTATTAGTTGCGACGATATTATTTTTCGAAAGCAAACGCATCACAAATATTATAACGACGTTCGGAAACGTTGAAGCATTACCAGTTTCTCACGGACGTTCGTCCTACCCGTCATCCCGGCCAACGAAACATTTTCCCGGTTATCACTAAATGTTCATTGTGCAAATATTGTAAAAACATTTTAAACTGCACGAAACGATTTGGTTTTATGCATGAATTAATATTATAAGTTATTATTGTATATCATATTCCTACGTTTTTGTCGTTTTTGATGTATGGGTTTTAAAATGTCAATATTGTACCACTATTATTAGTAGCGATTTTAAAATTAAAATATTGTGCATTATACAATAAAATTAAAAATATTATTACCTACATATTTTATGGAAATAAATAATAATGCATTTTAAAAAGTCAAAAGAATTAAGTGGAAGTTAAGAATATCAAAAATGATTCAAAATATAATAAAAATATAATATGTTATTATTTCAAGTGATTTTAATCTACAAATTATAAAAAGGTTCAATAGTGATTTCAGTGGTTCAGCGATTGAATTTATAGTTGTAATGCAATAATAAATTACAAATATTTATATTATCAATGTAAATTTCAAATCTCCGAGACCATTATTAATCTATAAACAGTCGTGGTTTAGACTGTAATATTAATATTACATCGATTATACGATTTTAAACTATGTGATAGCATATAAAGATTTAACTGAAATCCCCAAACACTAGGTATATACAATATCGATATTATAGAAGATAAGGATTTCATCAAAGTGCAATAACCTGTATAATTAAGTCATGGTTATATATATTTTAACGGATCGTTTAATGTCAATATAATATTGTTTCGGCCATAATATTATTATTTATAATGTTATTAGTACACGGGTGCTACCGACGTAGAATAATATTCAAAAAAATGTATCTATAGAGGTATGGGTGCTGCACGACCGCACGTACAACTCGCACGTCCTCAATATATTCCTTTGCCACCATTTTATTATTATTATATTATGTTATATATATATATATATACATATATGTACGGCAATAATAATTATCGCCGCCGCCAGAAGCGGTAATGTGTCGTGTCGCTGTTGTACGCGTTCTGTCCAAGATCCGCTTGACCAATTACAATTAGTTATAGTGTTTAAATTGTGTACAGACGAAAAAATGTATGTAACGCGCGTACCTATAATTACATTATATACAGAGTGATTCACCGAGCATGTTCTCTTCATATGTTTTACAGTTTTACTGTAATAATGCATTAATTTAAATTCTAATTTTTGTAATTTTTAAGTATGCTTATTAATAATTATTATATTTTCAATTACTTTTATTTTTATACTATTTACAAGGAATGTCCAGTTGTGGCGGTACAAACTTTTGTTTTGCAAATAAAAATCACCATATTTTACTGTAAATTATTTAATGGAATTTATTTTTAATTTGTATGTAAATATCTAACTAATTTGAAATTAAAACGAGTAATTTTCGAGTTACGTATTAATCATTATATAAGTTATTATACGAAGGATAATATTATAGTCTTTGATGATGGACTTACAGATATGGAGATTTTGATAATATGAAATAATAGTAATTAAGAAAACTAAATTTATTAATATTGTATAATTTGTAAAATTTATTTGGATATAAAATACACGCATTTTGTAGGTATCCAATTAATATTAAATTAAATATTATATCAGCTGTTTAATATTTTTGTAAATTATTATGTATTATTTTTAAATAGGGCCTTTAAGTATACTATTAGAAATATTAAAAATCTAAATTTAAATAAGTGTATTATTGAAGGAAAAATTGGGGATGAGCATACTTTGTAGACCACCCTGTATAAAAAGTACGGTGTAATGGGATAAGAACGGAGAGAAATATCCGCGTTTGTTTGTGTGTGCGCTCGCGAGTTTTTCACAGTCATCGTCCTCGCTGCTGTGTTGATATATATGGTGTATATAATATACATAGTGGCGATCTAGTCGGCAGAAAGAAAGGAAGGAAGAAAGAGTGGAAAAAAAATCTTCCTCGACGACGACTACGGTCGACAGCTATTATTGCCCAGCGCGGATGAAATATAATATTACTGCACAGCCGGCACACCACCGCAGCTAGACGGACCACAAACAATAATCGTCAACGAACCACAATCGGCACGGCAAACGAGGTATAATATATAATATATTTTATTATGTGCTATTACACGCTATACGGATACACAACGTTGATAGTAATAATAATAATATGATATATTATTTATTATATTATTATTTATTCTTGTCCGTCCAAATTTTCCAGGTGCAGCGGGCGAACATGTCGAGACTCGCCCCGATCCGTCGCACCTCACGACTTTACGGCCACCCCCGTTTCCATCAAAACTAATTTTTTTTTTTAATATATTTTTTATTCCCTTTTTTACAACCATTGCGTCAAAAGAAAAATAATAATAATAATCGTCACACCGAATTGCGTGAATGGTATTACGTATATCACACAATAGGTACGGGATCCTATTCTCGAAAAAAAATGCAGTTGACTGTCAACCGACTTCATACTCATACATTTTAGATATTGTACCTGGAATCGTATAGATGTGTCGCGTTATATTTTTTTTTATGTATTCGCGCATACAAAGAGCAAGCAAAGCGCATGATATAATACAGTTGCATAATTTATGGCGTTTATTTTGTCTTTCGATCCGCTGAATTCGCGTACTATACCAAATCACATCGATGGCAGTCTGTACATAATATGCCTTATTTATACACATATGAATGGTTTAAAGCGACGATAATGTACGATTGTTACGTTACAATAATAGGTACTTAATATTTATATGGTGCACGACTGTCTTACAAAGACTTTACCTGTTTTAAATGTTCAAACCAATGCTAAATTTTCGATTTTAATTCCATTTTTTAGAATATTTAACACTAGAATTGAGATTACGAGATTACCAGTAGCGACGGTAAATTAAATGAAAATAATTATTTTATCACATTAAAAGTCAAAAATTATTTATTCCTGTAAAAATATTTTTGGGTTTTTGTACAATATTAAATTTCCAGCTCTAAGTATAAAAGTTAAATTTAATTTTAGATTTTTTGCATGAACAAAATGAATAAAGGTTATTTTTGTTTCTGTTTTTATTCAAATATTTCGGAATTTTTTAATAAATATCAAAGTAATTTTTATACATATTATATTATTTTAATAATATAAAATTTAAGTTTGCTAACCGTTCTGTATGTTCAAGTAAACAAATAGATACAAAAAAAGGAAATAATTTGTTTTATGTAAACAGTTTATTATACGCATTTTTATTTCAGTAAATGTAATAAACATTATTAACTGTTCATCTAATTCAACGTCAGAAACTTAGAAGATTGAACTTCAAGTGTTATTATAACTAAATATAATCGTCTCCTCTCACAACCAATATTAGTAGTACCTATATAAAATTTAACTTAATATATTATTATATATTTTGATTTTGTATTATTTAATAAATCACCTAGACCATTATAAATCCGTTTCTATATACCTTTAATGTAAAGATTATAATATCGTTGATCCAACATCAAAACAAATACAAATGGTCATCTGACTCCGAAATTGCCAAGTTAATAATAATAAGCTATAGAAGAAGACTACGTCATTATGACAACAATCTAGCAGATATTATAAGGCTGTTTAAAACCATCCTAAACTTATATCAATTGCCATTTATACTTATTTTTTACTAAAAATATTATTAATAATTTTATTTTTATTGATATCACAAATTATTTTAATGCCAAGACCAAAGTATCGCATCAACTACAATATATAATACAAATACTTTACTGATTATAACTTAGCCATATAAATTTTACACATTTAGTTATTATTTTTAATTTAAATTATTATTTTTTCATATTTGTGGTGTCTAATGTTTATTGTAAGTATTATTACTTCTAAACTGTTTCTATAGTTTATAACTACCTACCAATATCATTTTATTTCGATTTTATAATATTTTCATTTGAATTAAATTACCATAATGGTATACAATTATACAATTATAATAGTTATATGTAGGTATATTCTCACAATGTTATTCAACCTTTGAAAAGAACAGTACTGTATATTTTTTTCCTCAACTGGGGCCTGTCCACAACCAAATATCGGCCCCTAGACCTTTACTAAACTTAATCTGGGCTTGTCAATTACACTGTTGTCAGTTACAATATAATGGTCTACGAATAGGAACAAATATACGTAGCCGTTTGGACTTAAAAAAATATATAAAGAAAATAAAATATAATTTTATAATAGATTATATTATCAAAATATATTAACCTAACCTAAAAATTGTTCAAAGTTATGACACTAGAACTAAAATATCATTTTTACGCGGAATCGCTGAAAATATTTCTCTGTATTAAAATAAAATGTTGATCATTTTTAGTACTATAACATAAAATAGGTAATATATAATTAATATAAATAACTATGTTTGACATTAAAAACTTTTTACATATTTTAAACAATAAATAATTGTTTGTATATTTTATATACATTTTTACGTACTATAATAAATATAATTAGTATGTATAAATAACTTTTTTTTATATTGTATTATAATTATTGGCATACTTATTATACTAGTATAATAAAATATTTATTTTAGATATATTTTTAATTTTGATATTTTATATTAATTGTATTTATTAATTTATGTATATACTATATAAATATTTTTTTTACGTCCATTTGTCCTAGATCAAATGATTTAGTAGACGTAGTGATATTATATTTGTACTATGTAGTAACTATATGAATATTATGCGAATCTAAAACAGTAATTTTTTTAAAAACATGTGATGGCAGATTATTATCTTTGTATAGGTATTTACATATTGTCTGTAGTGTATAATGTATATAGGTACGCATACCTAATCAGATAATCGTATACATTTGTGCTGCTCTAGTGAGTACCTATGTCTGTGTACACAACAATATATGTAGTAGATTTTTAAGTGTTATCCCGCAGTTTACTATATTCCCCGTTTTCTTGTATTATTGTCCTCGATTGAATAATAGTTTTATACTCTTTACATTTATGTTGACTATGAGAACTCGAGAGAATAACTTTGCTCCACTTGACGTGGTTAAAAGAGTTGGCGGTCGATACTACTAACTTATGGAATAAGATTTAAGGGCTTATGTACCAAAAAGGTCAGCTATTAATTAAATAATATATTATGTACTTGTAAATTGTAATATTTATTATTAATAAACAAGGTATAATATAATTATTAAT
Source organism: Schizaphis graminum (assembly GCA_020882235.1). Lineage (NCBI taxonomy): Eukaryota > Metazoa > Arthropoda > Insecta > Hemiptera > Aphididae > Schizaphis > Schizaphis graminum. Next base: position 85,830,208 of record CM037033.1, on the reverse strand, counting down.
TACCTAACAGTCGTACACAAGACCTTCGGTGATATTAGTTATTGTAAATAAGCCATAAAATGTGTGGTAGGTTTCACGTAATAATTTTGGGTGCATACATCATTCATTAGTACATTGACAAACTATAATATAGAGCAATAAATTTGACTAACACTACCCCACAATTTCTTTGGAATGATGTACATTTTAATAACTATCTACACACGATTTTGAAAATTTCATGTTATTATTATATATTATGCATGATTCCATGTGGTTTTAAAATGCAACATTGTCGTACCATCCGTTATTTGTACACTCAGATGACAGCATTTTGTATGTCACATGGATTTATAGATACTATATTGTTTCACTCGCACACACAGTCATACTTCTACTGAAAAATAATACAAGTCGTATTTTATATGACAAGAAAATAAACTGTAAATAATAATAGGTTATGCTATTTAATTGTATAACACTCTTATTTTTGTTTTAATCTACAAAATAAAAAAAAACCTAAATCTTTTATCTGTGAATGGATACAAACAGTTAGTATTGGCAATTAAATAACTAAATGAGGATGGTTTTATTTTAACCCTAAATAATTCCATATTAAAGTAATATAAGCTCTTCATAATGTATCAATTTTAAATCAAAGAACCGTTAAGGCCTGTCTTTAGGCCTGTATCATTTCAAGCATTTTTTTATATTACAGATAATTAACCAACCCGTAGGTACTTAAGCAGTAGCATTCACAAAACTTTTTCTTAAGGAAGAATCTTACAAAAATCCATAACTTGTTTGTACAAAACAGTAGATAGACATATAAAACATATCGAATATGTAATTAAGATGTACAATGAATAGGGTTTTTCAATTTTGTCTATTATCATTTTTTTCTAGCTGAAGTGGTGCTTTAAAAGTTTTAAGCAGAAATTATTTGAAAATATACCATGAAATACATAAAACTGAATAGTTTTTGATTTGTTGAATAGTTTCCTTAAGTAAAAATAGAAAATTAAAAATGAAAAATAATTATGGTAACATTGTATGGCATTTGTGGTTTTTTACGAAATTGATTTCCGCTATTTATTGTGTACCTAATTATAAAAAATGGTAGATTAGTGGGAACCACTCTACTGTAGGTACATTAGGTATCGAGTGGGCCACTTTTATAATGGGTGTGTTAAATTTTAATTCAATAATGTATCATTGTATACGAAAAACGATTCTGAACTGAAACGATCTGTCAGTCTATTATATCACTTAGTATATCGTAAAATATTTTTTTTTTATAATATACAGTAATTAAAGCCATTTATTTTATTTTTAGTATTACGGTAGGTTGGTGTAATTATTTCTCAGATAATTTAGTATTTAATTATTATAATAATATACGTTACATTTGTACCATATCATTATTATTATTTTTTATTTTATTTTATTAAAAAGATTTATAATCTATATATAGTTTTGTACAATGAGTAGATTTTATAAGTAACAATAAAAATAAATAACAATGAGTCTTAAGATTAGGGAGGTTACTCAGTGGTAACATCCAGAACTATATTTTAGAAATATATATAATTTGAAATTTAATTTTATGTTTCTGTAAATATTGTAAAAAAGCAAAAATAAATTCATAATATTAAAAGAAATCAAAAATGTCATTGTATATGTAGTAAAATTATTAATTATAATATAGTTATTATATATGTCAGTTTTAAATTACCAAAAATAATATTTTTAAAAATATAATAAAATAATTAACATTGTTATTCATATGCTCAAATAAGTAATTTCGTCCAAATTTGAACTTAGGATTTCTATACAATATAATTTCCTTTATATATTTTTTAGATTTTATGATTTCAATTTTCAATATGAACTACTTATGAGGAATCTTGTATTCATTTTTCAAAACTTTAATAAAAAAAAAAAAATTTATGAATTATTTCTAACTACAAAATAGTTTATAATTTTCTGTGATTTTGACAAATTTCGTCACAATTCTAATTTCAAATACACAAAAGAAAATTGTGCTAAACATTTTTAATATTTTTATACAGATATAAGAACAACTTGTTTATAATCTTTAGTTAAATTTTCAAGAACTTTGACTCAATGAATATTTTTGTTTTTTGATATTTGCAAAAAAAATTTTAATATATGAATGACAAATGATAATATAAACATTATATAAGAATTTCAATTATTTTTAATTGCAAAATGAATCACTTGCTAAAAATTTTTCAATGAAAATGTCATTTGTTTCTAAATAGCTCAATAAAATTCAAAATATTTTGTATACATTACATAGAAAATAATAATATATAAATACTTGGTGAAATTTTCAAGTTTCTGGTTATTTGTTTTTAAATTATAACAAAATAAGAAAATCAATTTAAGTAGTCAAAATCTGGTTTAGTGTAAAAGTCTCTCTCTAAAGTACAAACTATAGATCCAATTTACAATCAAAAACTACCCTCAAAGTTGAAAATTGAATCATTTTATCAACATAACTTATCGTGTACTTGTACGAAAAAAGCACATATCATGATAAAATCAATAAATTCATCAGTCTAGAATAATAATAATTCTGTTTCCAAAAGATTTATAATATTTATCATGTATTTATTTAAGTATTAGATATGATATAATTATGTTTACAAACAATTTTTTTTTTTTTTGTTAAACTTTGAAATTTTTTTTAACTTTATCACCTAATCGTTTTATGTAATATTATGTTGTATCATAATTGATTAATGATGGATGATGATTACCTATATGATATGCGATATTTTAATTAGGATTAGGTTCAAATACTTTTAAGTGAAAAAAAGTGGGTAAGTGGGTATCGCTCTGCTGTATATTAGGAGGTGGGGTGGACCTCGGACTAGGGTAGGTTAAATTTGAATGCAATGATAGGTATCATTGTATACGAAAAACGATTCTGAACGGAGATGATTTGTCAGTCTGGGATATATTAAATTTAAATATTGTCATACATTCTATTCTGAAAAAAATTCACAAATTCAAACACTTAAGTAAAAGCTTCAAGATCTTATGTATGCTAATTTTTTAAAAATAACAAAAATCGAAAATTATTTATTAGTAAAACGTAATTTTACACGCGTATTTTTGATTTCAAATTAAAATTAAAACTTTAAACACACGTAAAATTTTTTGAATTGAACAATCCTCAAAGTTTTTTATAATTGTTCTAAGCTTAACTTATGGACAGCATAGTATTAAATTTTCAATTCTTAGCTTTTGATAGAAAAATATTTATAAATTTTTAACTACCAAATAGTGAAAATATTCATGATTTTGACGAATTTTTGTCAATATTTAAACTTCAAATGCTAATAAAAAAAAATTGTGCCTATGTATTTTTATAATTTTTGAATCAGAGTTAGAACAAGTTATGTGGACCCTTCAATTAAATTTTCAAGTAATTTGTCCCAGCTAAATTTTTTTTATCAACATTTATAAAAAAAAAATAAAAATAAATTGAAAATTTTAATTGTCTATAAATAGTTCAAAAAAAGTCAAAATGTTTTGAAAATCAAATCACGTAAAGAAAATGGCAATCTAAATAACTGGTAAAATTTTCAAGTATTTACGACTTATACTGTTTGAATAACAACAAATATCAAAAATCGTTTGAGGCTAAACCGTTATTTAACGCGGTTTTGTAAAAATTTAAATTTCAAACACTCATAAAAATTTTTGTCTGAATCCGGTAGAGTTTTTTTTACAGACAATTGAAGAAAAATGTATGGAGAACCTTGTATCAAATTTTCAAAACTTAGTTATAAAAGAAAAAAATTTTACGATTTTTCAACCACAAAATTACTTGCAAATTTTCGCAATTTTGACATATTTCGTATAAATTCGAACTTTAAGCACTTATAAAAAAAAATTGTGACTAACGATTTCGGATTTTTTTTTATCACTTTAAAAACAACTCATAAGAAACCTTGTATTAAATTTTCAAGATTTTCTGGCCGGCCAAAAAATTTTTATCGTTATTTTAAAAAAAAATACTAAAAAAAATTAAAAACTTCAATTGTCTATAAATAGCTCAAAAAAAGTCTAAATTCTTTGAAAATTTAACTGTGTATGGAGAACGCTAATATAAACATTTTGTGAAAATTTCAAGTATTTACGTTGATTAGTTTTTGAGTTATAGCAAAATAAAAAATTCGATTTGATCGAAAACTGGTTGTGCGTAAAAAATCCCGTTTTTTCCGTCATTTTTTTAAGGTTTTTCCCGACTCATTTAAAAAATATTGAAAAATTTTAACTTTTGACCCCCCAAAGTACCAACTAGATCCGATTTCCTTTTCAAAGAGGGGCTGAAGTTGAAAATCGAAGCATTTTTACTGCCCCAAATGTTGTCGACAGACACAAAAAAAAACAAAAAAAAAAAAAAAAAAACACACATCATTGTAAAATCAATACATTCATCACTCCGTTCAGAATCTAAAACGGTCAACGGTGAATGAATATAGACTTGTTATCATTTACGCTACATTCTAATATAATAGTCATCTAAATGAAATAATACATATTCTAATTTTAAACATTTTTATACTTTATTTAATTGTTTTCCAGTGTCTATTTGAGTGTCACAAATAGTTGTATAGCTTAAAATTAAAAACCAAACTTAAAAATGGATTCTCGATTATCAGTTAAATTGTAAAATTAATTTAAATCCGTATAAACATACCAACATTTTATTTTTAACCTATCTAAATCTTTATTGATTAAATCAATATTAGTAATTGTTTACAAAAATTAATTTAACATTTCCAATCATTTTACAATTATTATGTAATCATAGTTTATTATATAAGATAAAAAACATAGATAACGTATTAATACCCCTATCATATTACAACTATACGTATAACAATATTAATTATTTATAAATTTAATTTAACTTTATTCCACAACGAATATAATCCCAAATATTTTCCATCTACAAATTTATAATTTTGCTCACATACAGTTTTAATAAAGTATTTTAATTGACTAAAGTTTATTTAAAATACTACCTCCTACATCCTAATCTACAAAATAAACTACATCAATAACCAATATTATTAGGTGTGTTTTTAGTGTTTTTACTTTTGTATACCTTTCAATATTTCCAGTGAATTATTTTAATTTAATGAATTCTGTTTCTAATTTTAGATATTGTAATTTCATTAAGTTTCTACCCTAATGTATTACTATATTTAATATATTTTAAATAAATTCGTACAAATTAATAAATAAAATGTTTCCATTTTATTTTAAGATATACCTTAAAAACTTTTTTAAAATAAACCTTATCATTATAATTACATAATTTAATGCAAACTCACCATTTCTCAAGTCACACATATTTATTGACACTATTTTTAAATACTATAAAAATATTAATTTATTATTATTATTAACTATTTAAGCTATAAGTAGAGCACAGATTTTTAATCAAAAAAATTATTGAGATATTATTCAATAATTGTAAACGTAGTTTGATTTTGAAATCAATATCTAATTATTCTGTGTTATTGTTCAATATCAGATTTATCTTAAACATAACTAAAATTCAAACAGGTTATGTTAATTGCTTCCAAGACGTCTATATGTTAATTCTTGACTTACTACGAAAGGTAGATATATCCGAATAATATTGGTTCTTAGGTTCTTACAAAAAGTAACAACTTGACGTAACAATTGGTTAATAAAATCATATAAACGCACATAATAAATGTATTATATGCGTATACTGTAGATATCCATATTTGTGTATGAACATGAATAATAGGTTTTATAATAACTTTAAGTTTTTTATAAAAATCATTATTTTATAAAAAAATTATTTAAAAAATAAAAGACCATTGATGGATTCGACCTCCACATATACGTCTCTGGTGGGAACTAATTTGGATGTCAATGTTTATGTATGGGAAAAAATGTGTATGTAGCCGAGTATGAATATTACACACAATTATACGTAAAATTATATAATTGTTATTAACAAAATGTCAACCAACAACGCTCATTTTTATAAACCATGATTAAGAATGATTATTAGCTCTTAGAAATCACCTTGAATGACTTTAAATTATGTTATAAGTTTTAAATATCGTTCTTAGTTCAAAGATAGGTAATCGTAGAGATTAATAAAAGTGCTAATGCCTAATACTACTAACCCAACATATACGCATATTTTCATTTATCTTTGGCTACCTATTATATTATAATTAGTAAAATTTAATTCATTTTTCAAAAGAAAAATGTCGGTCTCATATTGAAATGAAAAAAGACACTTACCTCCTACGCCTGCGTTTGTGATGGTCACCCAAAAGTCGATAGTCTTCTCGGGGCCCAGCTCCTCGTAGTCCCACTTCTTTTTGACTCGGACAGCGCCGTTCGGCTCAACCGTTACCCACGGATTCTCGTCTCGGATCTTGAACGTTTCCTTCTCAGTCTCCTTCTCCAGCGGAAACACGCTCCGGCCCTCTTGTTCGCCGTCAGTCTCGGTGAACTCTATCCGTTTAGTTGGTCGCACGGCCCGCGTCACGCGGCGTTTATACACCCGATGATCGGCCGAGTCATCGTACGCACCAAAATCTTGCATGAGCACGTCGTCATCGAGCACGACGAAGTTGTACTGAATCCAAACAGTGGCCGGTCGTTCGGCAACGCGGGACGGCTCACGTAGGTCATGCGCATCCACGGTCAACTGGCACTCGAAGTATTCACGGGACCGGAGAACGTCGTCGGACACGAGCAGTTCACCAGTTTGCGGTACGACGACAACGGCGGCGCTGGGCGCAGACAGTCGGTAAGCGACCCGGTCACCGTCCGCGTCTGACGCAGACACGCGGCCCACGGCCGAGTACCGGCCTGGGCCCACCGTCCCGTTGTCTATGCCCAGCGCGAATCCGTCCACGTTGATCTTGTATAAGGCCTGTTCGAACACGGGGTTGTTGTCGTTTTCGTCCAACACGTCCACGTGCACGGTGGCGTACGCTTTGTCGATGCCGCTGCCGTCAGCCGCCTGCACAATCAGGTCGTACGAAGGACGCTGTTCCCTGTCCAACGGCCGCTTAGTGACCAGGTGCACACCTCGGTAGTACGACTTGTTGGTGATGTTTCCCGCGATAATGTTCTCGGCCGTCTTGAGTGCGAACGCTCCATCGTCGTTGCCGTCTACGATCGCATACCGTATGGGCAGTCCGGCCACGCCTTCGCCGAACGCGTGCAGCACCGGCACGCCTCGAACCCTCGTCCCCGGCGGCTTGTTCTCCGACACCTTTCCATCCGGATAGGCTGCGTCGCCAGCAAACCGAAGCATCTCGCGCTTCTCCAACACGAACAGCTGCATGTTGTGCGTGAACGTGGCGTTTGGCGACTCCTCCAGTACCACCAAGTTAACGGGCCGCTTGACCAGTAGCCCCAGGTCGGTGGTAGTCATCAGCAGCCCGTCCTTGAGCACGGCGAAGAACTGCGAGAACCCGGTCTCCAGCAACCGGAAATACGCGTACTTGTTATCGCTTGCGAACTGCTTAATGCCGTACCCCGGGTACACGTCGCTGGGCAATATCGCTATGTTGTGGTGCATGTGGGGCGACAGCGGTGCACTGCCGTCGCTACAACCGGCGCCCGGTGCCCGACACATGGCGACCAGGGCCAAAGCGGCCACCACGGCCGTCAGCAGGGCCGACGTCCTCGAAGACGACGACAACTTCATCGCGGGTCCGCTCTCCAACCCCCGCGTTTCTGTCGGTTCGTCCGTCCGTCTGTCTGAGCGTCTCGCTTTCCCTCTCTGTTTTCCGGTTATATGAACAGTATTTGAGCTTCTATAATGTGTAACTCGTCGATCGGCAACCCCTAATGTAGACGCGTCTACTCTGAAATACAACAAATCAATACATTAAATCGTTATATTTTACAGTTTTATACGAATTTAAACAAATTTTTTTTTATAAAAAAAATTAGTAACTATTATTTAGTAATCATAATATATCAATAATAAGTACAATAATTACTATAATAATAAAGCCATAAGCGGTAAGTATAATAAAACAGTATTCAGCTAACTATTCTCCATGCACCAATAACAATAAAATAATGATTATATAAAAATAATATTATTTCAAAGAATGGATATCACTACTGTAACTCGATTCGTCTTGACTCTATACAATCTCATACAATAAAGAATATATATGTTCCTTCGATGTTCCTAGACGGAACGTCTATAAGTATCAGGTCTATGGTTTAAACACGTTTTTATATATTTTGTTTAATATATATTGCTGTATATGTATACTATATAAATGGTCATTAACATTATAATACCTATATAATATTAAATAATAAATAAATATGTACCATTAGGACATATAAAATACTTTATAATATAGGTACAATCTGTATTAAACTATTTCGCTCGGGTAAAATTAATCTATATTTTTGTCATTTTCTGTTTTGATTTAATTAAATACATAAATAATAAAACACAATTATGTGATGATTAATTTTATGATTTTCTATTTCTGAAAAAACAAAAAAATCGGAGATAGACTCAACAAATGCTTAAAATTTAACGAAAGTCCAATATACTTAAGATTCATATTCATCTATATAATATTTTGTTTAGATACATCAAAAATATCTCCAGTATTAAAAAAGCAAATCATAAAAGATTATTTTAACAATAAATTGTGTTCATGATAATTTGATTTTAAAATTATTTTTTTTATTATTTAATATATTTGCAAAAAAAGGTTTATGTGCCATTATATACTAATTATAATTGCAACATAATCTGCCATAAAAGTTTAAATAAACAGAAAAAAATTTGATTTTTGGAAGCCAAAACTAAATTCACGTAGTGTGAACCACTTTATATTGCAATTTATAAAGGTTGAAAAATAAGCTGTAAACACTTTTCAAGTCTCAAGGAATCTATTGATAAAACTTTTATTTAAAACGGTTGAGTATAGTTCTTGAGTCAATAGTGGACAAACATAGAAACATTTATATACACATATAATATATATTTTAACAAGTCAGGAGGGTCCCAAGAAGAAAGTCGTGCTGAAGTGAAATAATACTTTGTTTTTTTTTTAATGGCACCACCGCAGTGTGTGGGAATAAACTCCAGCTGTTGTCATGGAGTTCAGTAGGAATGTGTGTGTGTGTGTATGTGTGTGTGTGTGTGTGTGTGTGTTACTATCGTCCACAGAGTTGCGAACAACTATTGCACAGACCTTAGTGAAATATTTTATGTTTGTTTAAATGTAATATAAAATTATTTCCGACCGTAAATGGTGTAAATTGTGTCAAACTTTCTTTCAATCTTTTGAAATTCTACATTCATTCTATATCATGTCTAAACAACACCAGGGTATTAATATCATGTATGGCCATCGAGTTTAAAAAGAATGTCGGACATAAAACGATAAACGTATATTATCGTATTTTACCTCAAGTTATCAGTGCTGTCCAAATTTAATTTCAAATAAAGTCATTAGCTTTGAGTGTACGAGGTTTTTAGTTCGCGCCACTAAATACGAGTGAAAGAATTTTTTTCGTTCTTTAAAACGTTCAATTTTGAAACGCGAATCGAACAATTCGAAAGTACTGAACGTTTTTACAAAAATTGTAACGCGCATTATAAATTATACATAACATCAATATAGGATTTATATTGCCCCGTTTGTATGATTATATCATCATTTTTTTTATTATAAACATTCAAAAATAGTTACAATTGTATCTCGTCTTTCCCCGCGCGCATATACATTACGTTTTACGTCTGAAGTATATGTATCTATACAATAATATAATACGATAAATGCTCGTAAAATATTAAACAAATAACCGTATACCTAAATACATATTATATTATTATAATAATATAGGTACACAAAACGACGAAATGGATTTGGTTAAAATAATATATTCATTCAATAAGCGTCCTTTATGAAGCCATATGAAGGTACTCGAAAAATCGAAACTCGACGTTTAAAATTTTGTCGTTTTTATGTTATAATAATATATTTCTTGTTTGTGGACACCGAATGCAGCTAATAATAAAGATAGTGGGTACCGAATAGAGATGTCAACATGCATCTTGTTTCATGACATTATAACCTGAAAGAATAAATGATAACTCCCAAACACATAATATTATTATACCCCCCACGGTGAACACTAACATAGGACGTATTGTAGTTGTGGTACAATAAAACACTGTGTTATACGTTTCAATTTAAAATATTCAAATAAAACGACCGGCTTGGTTTTGAAACGCACAGAATTAAGGTCCAGACGATTAATTTTCCAAAATGTGTGCATTCTAAGTAACAAGCGACGTTAAAAGTATCTATATAGGTATAAATTACTGTATTCTTAGATTACTTTATTACATTTTTTCACAGACATTACATTTCACTAAAATATAAAATATCGACTTTGTAGTTTTGGACACGACTAAATAGATATGCCGTGTGGCGTGAATTAAACTCAAACAACATTCGATCAATTGATAATAATTTGCAGACATTTGTTGACATTTTACAATATAATCGGAAAATAATGAAACATTAAGGGAAGCCCTTAAATTTAAATTTAATAACTGAATAAAATATAAATTAGTACACGAATTTACCTTTTTCTTTTTGTATATAATCAGAATTAAAACGATTAACCAAATTAAGCGCAGAATATAACAGAGCTTAGAATATTATTTCACAAGTCACAGCACTATATATATTTGATATAATACACGTTTATACTATGTACCGAGCGGTGTGCACATAATACTATATGTTATTTACTTTTTACTTCAAAGGCGGCATATTTAATATGTTTTCTTCTTATTGAATATCAAGAACTTTATTATTATATATTTGTGTATGTGTTTGTGTGTAGTGTGTGATTAACTTTGGTTTAGTTTAAAACGTCAGCCATAATAAATATACGCATTCACATCACAAATCTATATGTCTAATATGCCACTGTATTATATTTTATAATTTATATTATTACGCAGCTTACCTATATATTGTTAAGTAGCATAATATTGGCATTAATCACTGTGCTATTCTGTGATATATTTATAAATATATGCATATATGTATATTTGTGTGTGTATTATTACCTAAATTATAAATCATATTATATTGTTTTGAAAAAATAATAATTAAGCTCTTAAAGTTTTCATTACATTCGTGAACACCCGATATGCTATGGCGATTTCGTATGGTCCAGCTGAACTCCTACTAGTCCTACTGAAGTGCGTTGAACTTCTCGAACTAACAGTTCAACGAGAGTGTTCTACCTATAATACTATTATTTATTGATTTTACCAATCTCTTTACTACACCCTTCATAATTTCGATTACGTCATTAATTAAAATATATATTTTTCAGCAGTAGTGTTTACAGCTATAATATGGAGGGTAAACAGAAACATTAATTATTAATAATTTACTGTCGAACACAATTTCGAATTTTAGACAAGTACCAACTCCATACAGCAGTTGTATATATATACACTTACTCCATTAACTGTATCTATTCATTAGATTTAATAATTCGAACATCGGTCGTAATATCAATTATTTTTCATTGAAAACCTCAATTTTAAAAAGGGTTTTTTTTAATAATTATATATTTGATTTAAGAAGAAAAAACAATGTGAATAAAAATTATATTAGCAAAATAAATAATTTTGTACATAACGTAGATATAGAAAACCCTGCTAACATATATTTTTATATCTTATATTATCTTTCATAAACACGGGAAATTCTTATTCTGTGCTTAGGTATATAATCTTCCATAAAGATTCTTCGTCACGCCTGCGTTTCATTACTCGTTAATTTATTGATTAAATTCTTAAAACGTTTGGTAAACACGAAGTCGACCTGTATGTGTATATGTGAGTGTGCGCGCGTGTACAATACTAAAGAGGTGATAAGCGGTAACTTCGCTAAAACCATCCTATCCATATTGCATATATTATATGGTCATGAAATAACAATATAACAATGCATACAAATGTTTAATAATTAGTTTTTTCCTTATATAATATCATATTTTGTTGTGTTAAATTATATTATTAGGTTATAATTCAATGAAGAATAAAAATCAAGAATACTATGTAATTGTATAATTTAATTATTTAAATTTTCATTTCATTAATTAAAACTTTAATTTTATTAGTTTAAACCCTATAAAGTAATGAAATCACGGATTTTGAATATGCACATCAAAAGGTATGCATAACTTAGTAGTATAAACGTGAGACAGATCTAGAAAATAGATAAAAAGGACAATATTTAAGTTATATTTAAGTATGAATTTTAAAAAAAGTCTTTCAATTCTTATTTTATTACAATACGAACCATGACACAACGACAGTAATATAAACCTAATATAGGTTATTAGATAATATAATACATGAATAGTATACAAGTAAACTCAATTTAATAGTTTAATAGATTCTCGTCAGCATTACGTGTCATTGTAATTATTGGCCGATTTCTAGCATAATTGGTGTCGCGTTTAGATATGGAAATTAAAATTCATTACAGACATGGAAGTATGGTTCTTAAAAGCATAAGGATTTCATTAAAATATTAATTAAATGATTAACATCAAGATCAGAAATATCCATATAATAATATTAAACAACATTTTTAATACAAGTATTACCCTAAATATTTAGATAAGACTCGTTGAAGAATTAATTAAAAATTTAAATCAATGGATGTTAAATCAAGATTAATTAATTTATTACCTTAGGATAACATTTGTACCCAACATTATATATTTTATAAATTGTATTATTACGTGGTATAAATTTTAACTCAAAATTTCGTTTCTATAGTGAAGTAAAGTATTTATACTATATTAAAACTCTGAACTTTCCTATTCTATACACCTAATTATTATTTATGAAATTTAATATAATCATCATTCTACATGAGTACGATTTACTCAATAACCTTATACCGTGGAATAGTTCAATCTGTAATCCATAATAGAATATTACTATACAGTTTTCATAATTGATTGTTTAAACAAATATAATTAATATTCAATAAATTTTAGTCGACTATTTTTAGTCTAAAATATAATTGCAATATGCTACTCACTCTAAACTTAAAATTATTCAGGGGTCCACGAACATTTTTACTCGTTTTATTATTTGTTCAAGTTAGTAAAAAAAAAGCGGGTAAGTGAGTATCGCTCTGCTGTACATTAGGGGGTTGGGTGGACCTCGGACTAGGGCAGGCTAAATTTGAATGCAATGATAGGTATCATTGTATACGAAAAACGATTCTGAACGGAGATGATTTGTCAGTCTAGGATATATTATACTCAAATATTGTCATAATATATTCTATTTTGAAACAAATTCAAACATTTAAGTAAAAGCTTCAAGATCTTACATTAAGTAATTTTTTAAAAATAACAAAAATCGAAAATTATTTATTAGTAAAACGTTATTTTACACGTGTATTTTTGATTTTAAATTAAAATTAAAACTTTTAACGCTCGTAAAATTTTTTAAATTGAATAATCATCAAACTTTTTTTTAATTATTCTAAGCTTAACTTATGGACAGCATAGTATTAAATTTTCAATTTTTAGCTTTTGATAGTAAAATATTTATAAATTTTTAACTACCAAATAGTGAAAAATATTCACGATTTTGACGAATTTTTATCAATATTTGAACTTCAAATGCTAATAAAAAAAAATTGTGCCTATGTATTTTTATAATTTTTGAATGAGAGTTAGAACAAGTTATGTGGACCTTTAAATTAAATTTTCAAGTAATTTGTCACAGCTAAATTTTTTTTATCAACATTTATAAAAAAAAAAATAAAAAAAATTTAAAATTTAAAATGCCTATAATAGCTCAAAAAAAGTTAAAATGTTTTGAAAATCAAATCACGTAAAGAAAATGGCAATCTAAATAACTGGTAAAATTTTCAAGTATTTACGACTTATACTGTTTGAATAACAACAAATATAAAATATCGTTCGAGGCAAAAATCGTTATTTAACGCGGTTTTGTAAAAATTTAAATTTAAAACACTCATAAAAATTTTTTGTCTGAATCCGGTAGAGTTTTTTTACAGATAATTGAAGAAAAATGTATGGAGAACCTTGTACCAAATTTTAAAAACTTAGTTTTAAAAGAAAAAAATTTTACGATTTTTAACCACAAAATTATTTACAAATTTTCGCAATTTTGACATATTTCGTATAAATTCGAACTTTAAGCACTTATAAAAAAAAATTGTGACGAACGATTTCGGATTTTTTTTTATCACTTTAAAAACAACTTATAAGAAACCTTGTATTAAATATTCAAGATTTTCTGGCCGGCCAAAAAAATTTTATCGTTATTTTAAAATAAAATACTAAAAAAAATTAAAAATTTAAATTGTCTATAAATAGCTCAAAAAAAGTCAAAATTATTTGAAAATTTAACTGTGTATGGAGAACGCTATTATAAACATTTGGTGAAAATTTTAAGTATTTACATCTATTATTTTTTGAGTTATAGCAAAATAAAAAATTCGATTTTTACGAAAACTGTTGGAAAATGTTTACTTTTCACCTCTATAATGTATCAAGGATATCCACTTTGCCATCGGAAACCACCCCCAAAGTTTGAAATTGAAGCATTATTTCGACTAGTTATGCTGTACACAGACACAAAAACAAAAAAACAAAAAAAAACACACATCATTGTAAAATCAATACATTCATCACTCCATTAGAATCTAAAATAAAATAGAATAAACAAAAAGTGGGTAAGTGGGTATCGCTCTGCTGTATATCAGGGGGTGGGATGGACCTCAGACTATGGTAGGTTAAATTTGAATGCAATGGTAGGTATCATTGTATACGAAAAACGATTCTGAACGAAGATGATTTGTCAGTTTAGGATATATTATATTTAAATATTGTCATATATTCTATTTTGAAATAAATAGTATAGTTTTTATATATTACTATAGTTACTTTATAGTATCTGTTTATTAATAAAAAAAGTATTTGGCAACATGCGCATAATGAGAGTATGAAATTTAATTTAAATTTTGAAATATTTCGTATAAATTCGAACTTAAAGCACTTATAAAAAAAAATTGTGACAAACGATTTCGGATTTTTTTTTTATCACTTTAAGAACAACTTATAAGAAACTTTGTATTAAATTTTCAAGATTTTCTGGCCACTCAAAAAATTTTTATCGGCATTTGAAGAAAAAAAACTTAGAAAAGTCGAAAATTTCAATTGTCTATAAGTAGCTTAAAAATGGTCAAAATATTTTTAAAATTTAACTGTAAAGAGATAACCATAATATAAACATTTGGTGAACATTTCATGTATTTATAATAATTCGTTTTTGAGTTACAGCAAAATCAAAAAATCGATTTTGTCGAAAAGTGGTTTTTCGTTCGATTGTTTTGAAAACTATTTGAAAATTTTACTTTTGACCCCCCCAAAGTACCAACTAGATGAATTTTCCTATTCAAAGAGGGGCTGAAGTCAAAAATTGGAGCATTATTACTGCTCCAAATGTTGTCGTCAGACACAAAAAAAAAAAACACACATCATTGTAAAAGCAATACATTCATCACTTCGTTCAGAATCTAAAATAATGAAATTATACCGATTTCTTAAAAGCCATGAAATATAAACAGTATAAATATAATACGCAATACGATTATCTGCAATCGTCACTTATGTTTCTGAATGAAAAAATATTATATTTAATAAACAGATGAAATGTTGATATATCGCATAAATTAGATATTATTCATCATTATAGTCATTTTTGTGTATTGTTTTTAATAATATTCAATTTTAAAATTCGTAATAAGACTTTTCAGAAAGAAATTTAAGAAAAAATAATGATTTTACCTGATAACAAGTTTTAAAATATGTATTCATATTATACAAAATTGGTGGGATGTGTTTAAAAATTGCATGAAAGTTAAACGAGACACAACTGCGAGCATATTATATAGAGGTAAGAATACGCATAATTATTAATTGGTGACAACCATTGAAAAAAAAATGAAAATTTTAAACTCATCAATAATAAGAAGTGGTGTTGTGCTGTTGTCACTTTTTTATATACTCGACCAATCTACGAAATGTATAATATACTATGTATCCTACATAATTTATATGAGACCACTAAGTGTGAACTGTGAAGTAAATAAACCTTCAACTTGCTATTATAGTAATAATATTTTAGCACAGTTAATACTATACGCCACGTGCATGACTAAGAATAGAAGACAGGGATACTTCAAATAAATTTTCAAAAATTTTAGCGTATCCTTCATTTGTTTTCTGTTTTGGAAACTTAGGAAAATATCTGTTTAGAACTTTTAAAATTAAAATTGAATTTTTTTATAAAAAAAAATATTTCAAAATTTGTGTTAGTACCTATTTATATATTCTGGTACAAACGTACAGTACATGGTAATTATGCTATAATTACGTTTAAAGTATGAGTATAATATGGTAACTGATCAATAACCACAAGTAGTTGTAGATTAATAATGCCTTGTAATTAAATAATCACGAACGATAAAAGATGAGAACACAAAGAAAATATTTGTCTAAAAAACAAGAAGATAATGTTATAAATGAAAAATATTCTAATTTTAGAATACATGCGTATACCTTATCCCCATATAAACTAGAAAACTCAATGATATGATTTTAAATCATATTATTATGATATAAACACTGCAAGAGTACAATAGATATATTTTAATACGCCTAGTTAAATAACAGTGAATACCAGCATACAACAAGTATAAAATATATATTATATATATTCAGATGATTCGGAATTTCGGTTCAGTACGTCCACGTCCTCTTCACGTAGTGGACGGGGCTTGGTAAAATTATAACCTGCAGATCTGCGTAGAACGTGACAGCGCCGCGTGACTGACCTCATGGTCAGATAGTCAGATATAATGTAGAGTAGGTACCTACCTACCTATATTATATTGTACCTGTACACCACGCAGCGATATCGTCACTGCAGCCATTCCGTTTTCAACAGTTTATCTCGAAAAGAATCCGACGATATTATATATATATATATAGTTTGTTTTTATGACTGGCCAGTGGCCATCGTACAATAAGCACGACATAGGTAGGCACACTAAATGGACGGTGATTGATTTGGATATCTTTGTAAACAGAGTGAATAATCAACCATATTATTCGCTCCTTCTCATTTTTGTTTTATAACGCATTTACACAAACTCAAATTAGTACGAGTAATTTCTGTGATATTTAACATAATGTATCTACCAAGGATAATAGTCAATTATGATAATTTGTTTAATGATATAAAAATAATTGTAGTAATTAATACTAATGTATCAATAATTTATAATAAAATTGTCCGATTATAGCAAGTATACTAGATTAAATATTACATTTAATTTATATTTTTGTAAAACCTTTTTAAGAATTATTACTTTTGATATCAACATTTTAATAACTCAAAAATAATTCGTTGAAATTTTAATTTAGATGCATCAAAGTTTTCAAAGAAATAATCTATACTAATCAATTTATTTGAAAAAAAAATGGATCTGATTTGAACATAATTTTGTATTGATACATAACACTCCTGATATGGATGTGAACAATTCAAGTATTTAAAAATATGGCCTTCAACTATACTTGAAAATTCAAAACATTAAAATTTTAATAAATGCATTATGAATATAAATGAAATAAATGAAAAGGGAAGGTGGTAAACACGCTTGGTGAATCATCCTATATAATATCATACGTATAAGTACGCGATAATTATTCTGATAATTATTGTGCATAGATGTGTAAGCATACATATATATTGTGACCTAAGACCTTCATATGTATTTGGTTTTTTTGGAAGGAAATTTATCACGAAGTTTCGGTGAGTTATATCACGAAAGTATATTATGTGTGTAGTGTAGGTACATCGTATAGGTAGGTACATTATTACATATTGGATTAAGAATACCTGTGGCTTATGACGTTATATTCTTCGTTTACTCTAAGTCATTGCAGTGACCACCCACACGCAGGCAATGTAACATTCACCTACGAAAATTACGAGATTGGTACAAGATGAATTACGTTTCTTTCAATAACAAATAATGAATGTTGAGCGTGTATTGTGTTGTTTGAACAATATAACTGCCCATAGGAACCGCCACAGAAGTACGAGCTGATATATTATGTAAAATTGATGCAATTGATTGTAAAAACTCAAAGAATACCGCATAATATACGGCATCTGGCGCTGTAGGCATATTCTGTGACTTTATAACGAACTTTATTTCAATGGGCTATTTTATGGTGTTTATTAGACGTGAATATTTTAAACTTTATATATTATACAATCATCATAACTTAATTAATGGTTAACCTAACTCAAAATAGGAAATTCAAACTATATAACGTGTTTTGTGCGTTTCATCAATTCAATAAGAAATGATTGTATACTACTTTAGCAACAGAAGATTCTATTATAGAACACCTCTTACGTCGAAAAAATAATATGACTCTATTACTCTAAATATGAAACTCGTGGACTCAAGTAGAGTTGTTTTAATCGAGAAATAATGAACTTCCAAAAGTAAAACCACTTGTTTATATTATCCTACATAGAGATGAATTGTGATGCTTATAATATAATAATATCCGTTTAATTATCGTGCTCAAATCAAAACTTAAAAGTCACAGCAATGTGTATCAAGTATAAAAGCACTATAACGATCAAGTTTAAAGCTAGTTGTATATGAGCCAAGAATAGTTTGAAATTTATGCGCTACCTATATCAACTATATCCAATTAATTATAACTGTCAAAATTAATAATATATTATATCATGGCATTAATAAGCGACGAGATATTATAAATAAACCATTATTGATTATATTAAAAATAATAGGTCAACAAAGATGTCGAAAAACGAATAGGTGTGCTTAGGATGTATCATATTTTAATGCAATTAATAATAATATGAACAATGAACATAATATATAGATCATAAGCTTACGGAGTCATAACCACAAGTGATTGTAAGCATTATCAGATTTATATGAAAAAGTTGAATTAAAATTTTAATAGTAAGGTAGTTATTATCCACGCGCTAAAAACTATTATGGATTGATATGCATTATTTATTCAAAATTAACTTAATAATGTACTTCTAGATACCGAAAATTTTCACAACTATAAATTTATCATTGTTTTAAAAATAAAATTACAAAATTAATTTTTTATATTTTTTTTTTTCATTTTGACAATAATCAATACACCTCAACTTTGTCAGAATTAAGTTTATAATTATTCTCTTCAGTATAATGAATTTAATATTTAAAGTTTGTTGTACGTGATAAAATATAAGAACATAAAAACCATTACAACGCAACATTTTTTTTTTGTATGAATCGTTAACGTTTTATTGAACCATATAATGACTAAAAAATAGAATTTATTTTAAAAACAATTTTAAATAAATCTCAAGATTATTTATAGCCGAATATTTAATTAAAACTAACGAACGAGTACCGATGTATTGATAGTAAGTTACGTAGGTATATTTGTATTAAATGGTATAAGCAAGTATAGACTGAATACGGTTAATTCTGTGGTTTTAAATATGACTAGGCGAAAATATGGTCATTGTTCTAAAACTTCTATACCTAATATTTATACTGTATTCACGCAATATAACTATAAAAAAAATTAAAGAAACGCACATCTTGCGTGATTCAGTTGGTTAAACTACCTATCGACTGGCTATTTAAATATTTTAAACGTCTTCACCAAAGGGTTTTTATTTCGTTCTTTACAACATTATTTTTATAGTTAAAAATAAAAAAACAGATGTTATAAAACCTCGTAAAACCTAGTTTCGTTTTTTAAATTAAGTAATGTATAATAATACAGTATTTAATTAAATCAGAAACTGTAATAATAAAATACCCAAACTAATAATAATAAGTAGAAATAATCAACAAACATTTTAATTAAATATCAATTTTATAAATTCAATTCGTTCATTATTATAGACAATATTTTAAAATCGTGACATTAATTGATTTATTTTCTATATTATTAGTATAAAGAGGAATCAATAATAAAATTATAAATTAATTGAAATTCAATAAGTACCTCGGTCGAGTAACCACGATGGTACCCGTGGTGTACCTACAATTTAATTTTTTTTCCTCACAATTCAAAGAATTAGAAATATTTTTTAATAAAAGTATAAAACTATAAATCATAATGAACCAAATATAGATTATTCACAATAAAATGATCATTCCATGAACATAAAAATGTTGATATATATATTTATATATTATATATTATATTTACATACATTGGTATATAAATAAAGTGTATCTATTAGTTGCCTACATACCTACCAACCGATGCTATATATTAAAAATACTAAAATTTCAATATAAACATTTATCTACTAATCATTCAATAAAAAAAATTAAATTTATTCCAAAATATGGTGTAAATAAAATCATATAAAACGTGAGAAATGATTATCAGCTATGATTTTGAACATTGAATAAATGCTCATATTTAATTATAGGTTAAAACAAATGTAATTTCAATTAGTGAAACACACGATTTTCATTGAAGATGTTGCAAATATAATATTGGTTAACAATTCCTTTGGAAGCGAAAATTTCCATATTTTATTTCAAAGATACTTTGATTTAACACATTTTAATTAAAATTAAAACTTTATAAATTTCATTATTATAATAAAGCAAAACATGTCATGTACCAATTCATACTCGAGTAACATCTGAAATGGTTCTATGCATTAATATTTTGATAAGTAAAATTTAAATGATGAAATATTTTTAGTGTAGTTCAAGAAATATACATTGGTGGTGGATTATATACGTTTTCTATATTCGTGAAAAATCGATAAACTGCTGATACACGTGCATCGAGTATATCAGAAATCACAGGATGTATGAAACTTCAATAAAATTAATTATATTAAACACTAAAACTCTGAACACGATGGTTTAAATCTAGAGGGGTACAAACGTCTGGAAAATGTTGGGAGTTTTTATAGTTCGGATCAGTAAATCAACACACGAGTCATGTCTTGAAACCATATGTCCTCGCATATGCGTATTATTATCGGTTAAATAATATGCTGCCTATGTAAGTCCATGCATTGTTACATTTACTCAAAAGTGGATAGTGGATATGTTTTGAAAAATATAAAAATAAAATATAAATTCCCTGTATAACTAAATAATTATTCATATGATGGAATAAAGTATTCAATATAAATATTTTTTTTTTTTAATAAACAACATAATTAAATTAACCCACACTTGAGAAATCATCATATCATATTCAAAATAATTTTAATAGATATTACAACGGTTTATAAAACTGTACTTCATAACGCCGAAATACTAAAATAATAATTATGGTCTGTGTTAAATGTCGTGTGTAATTGGTGAAATTAAAATTTAAATGGTTTTATAGCGTTGAACTATTTATATATTTGTAATAAAATAATCGAAAAAGAAAATTATTTTCTTTATATGATATTATCGAAAATCAAACATTGTAATCCTTATAATCGTAATATGATAATACCAATATAAAACTATAATAATAAACTGATGAAAAACTTGCGTTATGAATATTTTTTGAGATTTCCACTCAAAATCCTGTATTACATGCATTTTTGATTTGTAAGTTAAAACTTAACATAGAATAAACAATATAATTTAAATTTCTAAGCAACTGAATCATCAACATACAAAGCAAACTAAAAAATACAAACAATATCATTATAGAATGGATTTATAACACTGAACCAAAGTCTGGTTCAATGATTCATAATGATTGCAGGCTAACACATGTAAAATCTAGCAATCAAAATGTAATCCATTCAAATATTTGGTACACAAATCCATTAATTTTTTTAAGGATTTAAAATACAAATATACTATAAAAAATAAATAAAAATAAAGGTACCTAAATAAATATTAGTATATAGTGTGCATATGACAATTTTATCAAACTACACGAGAGAATCTGCAGATAACTAAATTATTTGTTTATCAGATACACCATGATTATATTTAATTTATTATAAAAACATAGGGCTATATAATTTTTAATTATAAAATATGCATTTAATTACTAATTTAAACTATATAGGTACGTCTTGTAAAAAACTATTTTTTATATTTTTAAGAGGTCAACTACTTATTTGATACGGAACAGTTTTATAAGTTGTTCATATGAACTTTAAAATGTTATTACTCAAACAAAAACACAAAAGATAAGTGACCCTTATAAAAATAACATTGTAAAACTGAATTATTTGTACACTAAAAGTTAAAAGTAATTTTAACAAAAAAAAAAATAGTGTTTCTATGTAATTATTATAGTTTTAAATATAAATTATTTCAAACTTAAAATTTTTATTTCTCCAAATAACTTAAGTTATACAGAATTCAAAAACTTCAATACTAAATTAAATATATACATATACTTATTTCTTGTACTTATATTTCTTACATGGACAATACATGTATACATTACGTTATTATACCAGACTTTTAAGGGTTTAAACAACAACTTCGTACATTGGATTGTATTATATTTGCTCTTTAAACCAACTAATTTTATTTCCATACACAAAATACAACAACAATCATAATAACAAAATAATCAAATAAATATTGTCCATAACTAATAAAATGGTTTTTTTCACATTAAGAAAATCTAGGGGTGCATTTTTATTTTATGAGAAAAATGAGAAAGCGAGTATAGCCTTCTTGTTATTTTATTCTTGTTACACATGATTTTCGGCCACACTTTCTTTATAACAAAATATTTGTTTGCTTGAACTTTGCCTGCTGCACTTTTCATGAAAAATTAAAATGGCGCCACAACCAAAGCACTTGAAACCTTTCAAAAATGTGGTAGTTATAATATTATCAGTGTTGAAAACTAACGATTTGAACTTTAAAAAAATACATTTATATTATATGACGTGCAATATACGTTTAATTCACATTTATAAACTTATAGGTATATTAGATAGTTATCAACGTTAGAGTTCACGAGAAACATTCTCCATAAAACACAAAATATATAACACGGACAGCTGTAGTTTTAACCAGCAGAAAGATTGTCACACGATATAATAATTTACATAAAAGTAATCCATAATCAAACGTTACGAAAATACAGTCACAGCCAAAAAGTAAAGGTTTAAATATATCTATTCGATAGGACCAAACGTAACCAGCAGGCAACAAGAACAAAATTTAAGTTCAATACTCAATAGACGTTAAAACACAATGTATAAAAAGGCATGTTTACAACAATATAGGGAGGTGAAACACACTATATAATAAACGTCGTGGTTTACAATTTATGAGCTGTGTCTAGACAAAATGATTGGTACAAGAATTATATTCAGAAGAAAAATAGTTTTTTTAAATATTTTCATTTAAATTGTTGACTAATACTTTTGTAAAAGTTTAAAAAAATGTTCATTTAATCAAAAATCTTAAATTTAATACGTACATTACAGCGTAACACTGCAAATGTACCTATTTTGCCAATTTTAACTCAAATAATAAATTTATGACCAGGTAATTTAAAGTATCGCCCTCGATGAAAACAAGAAATAAAACAATAAACCATAATCGTCATTTGTTCATATTATAAGCTTCGTAGGCCAACATTCAACGATTTGCGTGTATCTGAAAATCGTACAAGACACTGCAGTGAAATAATATCAAGGCGTAGAGAACGCGCTTCCATCTCTTCGCTTGCCAAAAGAAAACTAAGTCTGTATGACTTTTAGACACCACCAAAATCAGACAAATTTAATATTGTTATGTATGAGATGAAAATCAAAAGAAAAGTAAATTCTCCGGGGGAGGTATAGGTCTGATGCGGAGTGACCTGTTTCAATTCGTTCAACGTAATGCAGAATTATTCGATTGATTTCCAATAACGCAAGTTTGCAAATGACTTAATTTTTCATAAGAACAAATAATATAATATGAAATCACTTTATAAGATTATAACTCGTCGAATATTTCTTCCAGTCACTTTATAATACTGGAAATATAACTATTCATACACTATATAGGTACAAAATGTAGTAAAAAAATTACATCAGAATATAATTAAACGATAATATTATGGAAAAAAATTATCGTTTTAGCTAGGTAGGTACCTATCAACTCATCTATATCAGTCATATATTAAAGTTATTAGTAAATAATAAATAAATAGATAAGTCAAGACAACTAATGTCATGTATATTATAGTATAGAATAGATATAACAATAATAATTGATTTAAATGTTCATCATGATTCCAGAAATTCTATATAATTTTAAGCAATTTTAAATTATGAGATAAACACTTAAGCGGGGATTTCTGATTAAATTTCAACTATGCAGAAGTACCTGTAATAATTAAAATGATGAATGATTGATTGCCAAGTGGCATAAAGATGTATAACTTACTTATTTGTATGAGGGAAATATTATTATATTATAGATAGTCCCAAGATATTAATATAAAGGTATCGAATTTGTAATAATTAATAATTACGTCGAGTTAACTGAAACTATACCAATGTATGATAATTGTGTGTAATACGAAATACATTACTAAAACGCCTATAATAAAAATACTCGCTACTGAAAAGAAGAATTTCGTAAAAGTGGCGACGACAATGTGTAACAATTATAAGCTAAATAAAAGGTATTTTCGATTTGAAAAATGCCAGGGTTACCTATATACGTGTAGAAACAAAAACATAGAAAGTTGACTAAAAATTTACCTATTATAGCATATTATATCATTTTAATCAAGAAATGAATCGATCGTTTTCGTGAATTTATCTTTAACATTGAATCAAATAAAAGGTTCACGTTTAAAATGAAAAGCAAAAGCTATAATGTTCAAAACCAGATAAAATATTATACGTAGGACTTACACAATTAATATTTATCTATCAATGTTTATAATTTGTAAAATATAGTGTCATAAAAAATATTAGATCCAATATTACATCTAGTTTTTATTTTAGTAAAACTATTTTTAAAAACTATTATCCTTAGTATAAATAAATAACCAAGAAACTGTTAATTTTGATTTTAAATTGGGTGCATCAATATTTTCAAAAATATAATTTAAAAAAAAAGAAGAGATATATAGGGACTCATTTGAAAAACTAAAGTTTATAAGTCTCACAAATTAATAAAAGATCAAAAAAATTGTGGTACTATCTATGGTCAAAGCTCAAAGTTCTCGTGATGTAACGCAGTTTTATAATGCTGCAGTTTGGTATTATGAAATTTTTCAGATAATTATCAAGCGACAATATTCTGGAGTACATTATCGCTATTAAGATAGTATAATTAGTATATGTATATACACGAGTTAATAATTATTGTATATAACGGTTTATCGGTATCAGTGACAATTGAAGGTAGAACTTCAAGACTTATTATGTGAATATACCAACCGAAAAAGTGTTCAATACCGATGACGAGACGAGATTGTTTTTTTAAATATTTACTTGACTGAGCCTTTAAAAATGAAAAGTGGCCCGGAAAAAAAAAAGCTAGTCACATTATACTTTACTATTGAATGGCCAAGTTCAGGCAACTCCAATACAAACAAAAATTATAGACTTTTTTGAAAATAAACTTTACTGATCCGTGTTTACATATTTCTTGCATATGATTTTAAATTATATTTATATTATTAAAACGAAAACGAATACCAATTTGTATAGTGTGTTGATTTAAATTTTCCCTTAAATCTCGTTGTCACGGATTTTGTTGGTTTAAACTCTTGACACAACAAATAACAATGTACAACGAACTTTTTTCCGGTCCCTTGAAATACGATATATCGCGAGTCGACTGTATTACAATAATAAGAAGAGCACTTATAACACTATCCGGGAGCGTATAACGTAAATAATATAATATATTATGACTACGATAATATTATAATATCATAACAGTAATAGTGATACCTATTCTAAGTATGAATATCATACTAATTTGTTATTACTATTACACCTAATCGACTCAGATATAATATCTTCAGTCTTCACACAACCCGTGCTGTATTCATTCGTAGGCGATTTGTGTGGTTCTACACATAATTACATAATTAATTAATTGACCCACAAAAACTGGCGCTGAAACTCAAACTACAGAAGCGCTCTTGAGTACACATCGAAACTATAAAAGTACCTAGGCAGCAAAATATAACATTAAATAACACCTAACAACTAGTAACCATCTAGGTATATAATGTTAGAAATATTAGAATCTCATCTCCAGAAAGAATGGTAAGTGAAATGGTAGCTCTGTTTGTCCATCTATGAAAAATGTATTCGAAATATTCCTCAGAAGTAATACAAAATACATATACCTACAATAATTAATAATAAATGACCTAGGTCCTAGGTATCTCTTTTACTGTCCAAAATACACCTTACATATCAAACAACTAAAGAGGTAGGTAATATAATATTATATAGATACTTGCTATTATTCCTATCGTACCTATATTGTAATAAGTTATATTTATCATCACGTATATATTAATATATAGACCGTTTTATACCTACGAAACTCTCACCTGCAGTAGCGTCTTGATCGTCTAGAGTTTTCCGCCTACATCTTGGTCAGCAGCCACTAGATATAAATATATATATATATATATGTATATTATAATATATTATGCGGGATGCCTCTTCTCTGCAGCAGTGCGCTTATCGGACGGCGTTATCGGCTGCACATCGCGTCTCTCTAAAGACGACGGTCAGCGGTGACGACGACGGTAGTGCATCTCCGGGCAGCGGGCGATCCACATGGTCTGGTGCTGTGTCGGTGGCGGTGACAGTGGTGGTGGTGGTGATGGTGCGTTTCGAAAAGCGCCGCCCCGCGCCGAGGGCGTAAAACGGGCGAGATCGACCGGGGGTGAACGCACGCGCGCGCGCGCGTTTCTTTTTACCGGTGTCTTACGCTGGTATATTCGTTTGGCGTCTGCACGACGATTCGTCCGGACAGGCGCGCGTGTGTATATATACGTGTGCTTCGCGGGAAATCACTGGATAGCACTATAGGGTCGCGCGGACGCAATGTGCGTACTTTGCAAGAACCGCGAACACACACGGCGTACGCTCAAACGGATAAACAGCACACGCAAGACTATCAAGCGGTGGCGGATTCGTAGTCCGTAGCCGGAGTACAACTATAGTACGCGCGATGTCCCGAAACGTCGATAGCCGCGCGCGCCGACTCCTCATCGCTGTGAAACGACAACGACGACGGCCGAGTTCCCACGAACATTGCGCGCACGCGCACGCGGCGATGCAGCCGAAGGATCGCCGTGCCGGTGTGCGCGCGGGGGTGGCGGCGGCGCGGTGGCGCGGAACGAGCGAGAGATCACCGCCGCGGTTGTTATTGTTGTTGTTGTTTTGTCTGTGTGTACCTGTGCGTGCGTGTGTGTGTGTACGTGAAGTGTCGTTGCCGCCGCCGCCCCGTGCGCGCGTGGTCTAAACCGTGAACCAGACCGCGGAGATGACCCGGCGCGTCACCCACACCGGTGTGGTGGACCTGCGACCACGGTGCGGTGGTTGGCCAACATGGTTACACAGAAACACTGCACCGTCACGGAATCGGTGCACGCACGTAACTTGCCTGGCGGCAACTGCGTTGTAGATCTGCCAGCCTACGCAGGCACAACGATATTATTATTGAAATTCTGACGCTTTCGGTTTTCTGATTTTCGTGTCAGTATTGTTATTTGTTACCTATTTTCTCCAATTCCCTGTCATCATTTGTGGAGAGGGACAAGGTATGGACATTTTCCCTTGTCTTATAATACATAAGTAGGTAATGGATCTGGGTTATTTGTAAAAATACAAAACTATATTTTTATAATTTTGAAAAGAATTTCAATAAATATTACGTAGCACTGTAGCAGTAAAGTATTAAAAAAAAGGAAATTGAATAAATGTGTTTATATATATTTTATTGTATTCAGGATCGTTTTTAAATTAAATAGGATTATAGGAACCTTTGAGTATTTAGAAAATATTAAAACTTACGTTTTTCGAACTTAATTTATTCTTCATCACGTTTCAGCTAAGTTATTTTTTGATATTTGTTATTTTATTTTATATTTTATATTTATATTTAAATATTTATTTTTTTATATATTTCATCAACAATCATTTATTGTTTATTTAATAAATATTAAAGTATTTTAGAACTAAATTATTTATTAATTTTCGCTGTTCAGTATACAATTAAGTAGGTTAACAATAAGTACTTAAATTTAACATTACAATTCTAAATTAAAAATTAATTATAATAAAAAATAATTTTCTTATTCTTGTGCAATTAAATAAAAAAAATTTAAAAAGTATTTAAAATGTAAATATACATTCTAATCATTTGTAATTTTTCTTAAATACACTTTTTTCTTAAGAGCATTTGAAATTAATTTTAAACACTTTCTGATTAAATGTAATTATTAGGTATATCTGTAGACCGTATTTAATTAAAATTTTAAAAGTTATTTAACAAGGCTGTAATGACGTGTAAGTACTACTAACTAGAATACAACAAAATAATGATTAATATTTATAGCTTAATATATATGTTCGATTATAATATATAGACGCTCGGGGCATGTACACATACGAATATACGATTTAGTGTAAGTGTTATGTGCGTGTATTTATTGTGTAAAGAAACATAATATTAAACTTTTAAGTTACAACCTCCCTACATATTATATATATTTTTTAATGCGAGCTATTAATTATTATTATAGGTATTCTACTTCTTTTATTGTCGAACGAAGTAATGCTAATATTATAATATAGGCATAGGCGTGCGCAGACTTTGTTCGCAGGATATGCAGGCATGCAGCTTATAAAATGTGCCCCCCCATATACAGGGTGTAACCGATAGAACTGACTTTTGGAATAACTTTTTTTCTAATCAATTTTTTTTTATTTTTTTTTATTTATCATTTATAGACCCTAGCGCTACATGTACAATATAAAAAAAAAATTTTTATTTTTTAATAAAAAAAATAAAATTTGAATAAATTTTTATTGGAAAAATTCAAAATAGCCAATTTGTAAATTTTATTAAAAGAAAAATTTTGATGGTAAAAATATTTATCCAAATCAATTAGTTTATTTTTTAGAATTTTTTAAAATATCATTATTTTTTTGCATAAATTAATTTGGAGCGTTATAACTTTTTTCAAAATATTATTTTTAGAAATTTCCTCAAATGAGTATATTTCTTAAATTATTTATTAATTATACTCATTTGAGGAAATTTCCAAAAATAATATTTTGAAAAAAGTTATAACGCTCCAAATTAATTTATGCAAAAAAATAATGATATTTTAAAAAATTCTAAAAAATAAACTAATTGATTTGGATAAATATTTTTACCATAAAAATTTTTCTTTCAATAAAATTTACAAATTGGCTATTTTGAATTTTTCCAATAAAAATTTATTCAAATTTTATTTTTTTATTTTTTTTATTAAAAAATACAATTTTTTTTTTTTATATTGTACATGTAGCGCTAGGGTCTATAAATGATAAATAAAAAAAAAAAATAAAAAAAAAATGATTAGAAAAAAAGTTATTCCAAAAGTCAATTCTATCGGTTACACCCTGTATATAAATACCCCTAAAATAAATGTGCATGACATTATATTATAGGTTACTACTTTACATAAGAAAAAATAGATTTTTCATCGTTTTTGATTATTTTTTTTTTTTTTACAAACATGTTTATTTAAATGAAAATGTACATTATACAATATAATTGTTATAATTCAAGCCTTCTCTTCCCTGGTATACTTTAACTACTATATTATTATATTAATTATTATCAGTATTTAGATATCGTCAAATTAAAGAATAGATGTAATCGCTGTCATTTCTTGGGATATATAAATAGTAAATACCTACACTAAAAATAAAATCAATATTTCCTTAAATTATTGAGAACCGTCCTAAATTAATTTAAAAACAAGTCCTTACTCCATATCGGTATCGCATTACCATTTTATAAAAATCCCGTTTAAATTATGAACAGAGACATTGTTCATGACGTTCATGTGCCCCAAGCGTCTGTCGCAGGGTATGCAAGTGCATACCCTGCATACCCCGTGCGCACGCCTATGAATATAGGTATACATTTAAAAACAAATTGTATGCTGTCAATGGATGTGATATACAACATCAACATAGTTCATTATAAGCAACAGTCTTCAAAATGTTTTTTTCGTGTATTCACCAAAATGTATTTTCTATAAACTTTGTTTAGATCAGTAGGACAATTCAGTGTAATTCAATTAATGATCAATACAATATTACACACGAAAACCAAGTCCAGCGGATACTCAATAATATATTTAGGTATATTGAGAGTTATCACTAAAGTATTTTTTTATTAATAAAATTCGATAGATTGGATTAATTTTGGATTTTACAAATCCAAATTAACAACTAATTCTTATAATATTATTTGTGTATAGGGTTGTAAAATTTCATGAAATTTATTTTCTTGAAATATTTCATGAAAAATTCATGAAATATTTCATTTCCATGAAAAATATTTTTTTTTATTTCCAAGTGAAAATTTTTAAAAGTTGGTTTATTGTATGAAATAAAGAAAATATGTAACATAGTTTACATAGTTACATACCATAGACATATAAAAAAACTAGATAACCGACTATAAGACAATATTAAACTCAGCCATATGCCAACAGGGAAAAATTACATGATTGATAATATCAAATATTTATATTGTATATATTTGTAATATATATTATATTATTATGTCATATAATTATATAAATATGTATAGGTATCTTATATTATTAATTATTATAATCTTATCTATTGAGTTATTTTTTAAACATTTCCCTGTTGACAAATGGCCACTATACTTCAATGTTCCTATGGGAATATGCAAATCCGCTATCTAGTTAATTGTTTTACATTTCTAACCTTGGTTGATAAATGATACCAAACTGATAAGTTATTCATAATCAATATTTTCTTTGTTTTATCAATATATTATTTCTAATCGTCTATAAACACGTTTAAAAGAAAAAAAAATATTTTTCATAATTTCATTGAAATATTTCAAGAAGAGTGAAATTTTCAATTTTGAAATATTTCAATTGAAATATTTCAAGTGAAATATTTCAAATTTACAACCCTATTTGTGTATCATAAATTCATAACTATCGGTTATTGTCTTACAAGTAAATATATACCTAATAATGATATACTGTAAAATGATAGCATGAAAACTGAAAATGTTCGTTGTATATGTTACGGTGAAAGACGAAAATTGGTAAATGTCGTCATTCCCCGGTCAATGACGTCATTAACCAAAATGATTCAATTATGTAGGTAAATGTTGTAAAAACACATTTTAGATTCTAAACGGAGTGATGAATGTATTGATTTTACAATGTGTGTTTTTTTTTTTTTTGTGTCTAACGACAACATTTGGAGCAGTAATAATGCTCCGATTTTTGACTTCAGCCCGTCTTTGAATAGGAAAATTCATCTAGTTGGTACTTTGGGGGGTCAAAAGTAAACATTTTCAAATATACTTTTCAAAAAAATCGATTTTTTGATTTTGCTGTAACTCAAAAACGAATTATTGTAAATACTTGAAATTTTCACCAAATGTTTATATTATGGTTATCTCTTTACAGTTAAATTTTCAAAAAATTTTGACTATTTTTAAGCTACTTATAGACAATTGAAATTTTCGACTTTTCTAAGTTTTTTTCTTCAAATGCCGATAAAAAATTTTTGGGTGGCCAGAAAATCTTGAAAATTTAGTACAAGGTTTCTTATAAGATTTCAAAATTTAAATTAAATTTCATACTCTCATTATGCGTATGTTGCCTAATACATTTTTTATTAATAAACAGATACTATAAAGTAACTATAGTAACATATAAATACTATACTATTTGTTTCAAAATAGAATATATGACAATATTTAAATATAATATATCCTAAACTGACAAATCATCTTCGTTCAGAATCGTTTTTCGTATACAATGATACCTATCATTGCATTCAAATGTAACCTACCATAGTCTGAGGTCCACTCCACCCCCTGATATACAGCAGAGCGATACCCACTTACTCGCTTTTTAAAATTCAATTGTACATCTTTCACCGGTCATTGACGTCATTTACCAAAACTTGTGGTAAATGAAAATACATTTCAAATAATACACTGATTGTTTTAATATATCAGACTTGAGTAGTATTCTGAATACTTTTTGAATACTTTTTTTTTTAAAGTATTCAATACAGTATTTTGAATACTTTTTACAAATATTCTTAATACAGTATTTGGAATACTTTTTTTCCGTCCAATCACACTAAAAATAATTTCATTACTTCTTCTGTCATAGAAATTGCTTTCGCATTTATACTTAACCATATAAGCACCTATAATCTATGTATATTTTTATTCAAAATATTTTATAGTAAATAGTAATATATTATTTTGTTTTATACTATTTTTAGTGGGTAATATTATTTCCAATTTGAAACGTTGAATTCGTAATTATTATTATTATTATTTAAGCCACAGTAACTTGACTATTGGCTTAAAGTAGTTGATTAATGTACTAATTTTTATAATAATATTAATTTTATTATAATTGAGTAGTAATTAATAGTTTTTTTTTTTGTGAGTATAATGTTCCTTTATTAGGTTTTACTAAAAAAGTTATCCATTTTATTATAAATCACATAATATTTATAATAAATTAAATATTTAATTTATAATGAATAGATTGGACAATGTTCACTTATAAACACTGAATTAAAAAAAAAAATATTTTTGTTATTGAAATCTATTTAACATTATTTTTTAAGTAAAAACTATTTTTTTAAATTCGATACAATTCTTTCCATAAATGTATTGAACATCACTCTCCAATTAAACTGGGGATTAACCTAACCTAACCTACCTAGGCATTTAGTACAATGCCTGATTTGATTATATGCTTACGACATCAGAGTTCATTAGTGTTGTATGTACCAGTTCTAAGGTAAACAATATTCATCGATCATTTAGGCCAATGAAGCAAATGAGCTGAGATAACAAAATGTTCTAGATATTTAAGAGAAGACAAATGTGAGACACGCGAGGCTTTGTCCGAAACTCGTGATACAAATAGTACTACGGTCAAGAAACTGATATATGTGTTTTATGAATAAAGATATTTTTTGGTATTATAAATTGTTTATATTTTATTAAAAATATCCGCAATACTGTAGTGTACGTATACGAAAGTCTTAAATTATTATCTATGAATATTGTTTACCTTAGACTCTACGGCTTAGAGTATGCCCTATTGACACATACATTAGGCAGTCTTAAACAAAATTATCTAGAAAATCTTCTAAAATATTTATTATACCTACCTTTAATAATATAGAAACCGCGTGATCTTAAGAGGACGCCATACCTGTATGTGTTTTCTCTGTCTTACAAGTACGTAACATAGCAAATTTACGCTAAGCAGATCACGTTTAGCTCCGTCAATTTAAAAATTAGAGTGAATCGACCTATTATGAAACTTGATGGTAAGATAATTATCTGTGTTTGTATGTTGGTTTTTTACAATTATTAAATTTTTAAGTGAGTTATGAGCATTTTTAATTTACGCTATGTTATATACGCATAACTTGTTAAAAAATTGAACTATCGTAAAAAACCAAAATTCAAACACAGATAATTTTCTTATCATCAAGTTTCGTAATAGGTCGATTCACTCTAATTTTTAAATTGACGGAGCTAAACGTGAACTGCTTAGCGTAAATTTGCTATGTTACGTACTTGTAAGACAGAGACAACACATGCGGGTATGGCGTCCTCTTAAGTTTATAGGACACACATCCCAATTCATTTTCCATCCAAATGATAAATATTATAGTAACTAAAAACATGTTAATGCAGTAAAAAAAAAATGCTCTGGGGGTAACATATGTTATCACCCACATGGACTTCAGTCGATGCGTCACTACTCCATCTATTAAAAACTAAAATGACGCCCAGTGGTTTCATAATTAATATATTATAATTAAGTTTATTTAAGATATGATGACATTAATTGTTGAATGTTGAATCTGAACCGGATGTGAAAAGTTTATTCCTTAACAGGTCGACTTGTACAAATACCGTTATAAAATATGGAAGACTTTATGATGATATTATATACGATAAATAATATTTATACACTAGCCACCGATTGATAAGCACGAACTGTACTGTCTCTTTCTTCGTCTAATTTATATATTATAGGTAATATATATATAATATGCACGAAAATTTTGTCATGAGCCATTATAATATAATATTATCATTACAGGTATCTGCACCAGCACCACAACTATATACCTATATAGTTAGTACCTTCGCTAACAGATGTTTTATACCCGGATGTGATAAGAACTTCACAACCGAGAATAATATGAAGAGTGAAGACGTTTTAAAACACGATGGTGACAGTCCGACTAAATAATTCACGACCGACTAAAAACCTAACAAAATAATAGTAATAATATATATTGTCTTCCCACGAGTTTAAACGCCACTACGTGGCGCGTTTATAGCAATTTGTCACCCCGTTACGAAAATGTATATATAGGTACTATATAGGTACATGCCAGCTACATAATGTGGGATACATAAATTGTAAGTCGTTTATTATATTATTATATTATGCGAAGTGATCCATTTAACGTTAAGACACTCATTATTTCAAAAAACAGTGACATTTTGAAAATATTTATTTTAAGTGGTAACGAAATAACGTATTATTATTAAATAATATAAAAATATAGTATACAATTTTTATACATCGATAGACTTCAAAATATATTTAGTGTTAGAACAAGGAATTAAAATTACACGTTATCATGAAAAAAGTTTATAAAAATAAAAATAATTTTTAATGCCATAAAATGTATTATAAAACGAAAAATTTATTTATCAAAAACGTTGTATAATAGTTTATATAATTTTTTAAATAATTAGTGTCTGTAACGTTGAGTGGATCACCAAGTATATATATTTCATATTCACGTGTCTTGTAGCATCATATACTGTATTGAATATATAACTTGTTTATAGATACAAAATTATTCATCTATATAATCATAATATATATTCATCTACCCATATAAACTTATTTACTTATTCAATAGTCATCTTAAAGAAAAAAATGTTCTTATCAAGATAAATTTAATTTAAATTACACTCCATAAGATATTAATATCTCGTGCATAATATACATATTTCTATTAGAAGATAATATTATACAATTAAAAAAGTATAAACTCCTAGTTGGTATATTTATAAGATATCATCATTTAACGACTATGGTTAGTTGTTTAAATAAGCATGAATAATGAACTAAAATCACAATTTAGTCCAAACCAAGTTTCGTTATTTCTTCATAATATTAAAATTAACGAGTTTTAAATATTTTAAAATTTATACCGAATGCGTGAATTATTACTATTACATACTGATAATGATGAATTATTCAAATTCTTTAGCTTTTTAAATTTTGGGCAATTAAAAGTAATTATAGATTTCGAGTTTTTTAACATTTTAAATACTAAAATATCAAATTAATTTTGAAATTGTAGACGTCTCGTCTTAAGCAATTAATAAAAATATTTCACACATGACACATCACACTAATATTCTTCAAAATAAAATCTCTATTTATTTATTTTATTTTTATAACAATACGGGACATGCCCAAATTACAAAATTGTAATATTATATATTTAGTACAAACAGTTAATAATATAGTAGTGCTGATGGATCCTTATTGGCTATACTCATCATGCGATATAGTGGCTGGTTTTTTGCATAGTTGGTGTTGCATTTGGGTAAGGAAAAAATAATTAATTGACGACTGACGAGAATGAAAAGATGGAACTTTAAAGTTAATTTGGGCTAATAGTTCAGGAGAGTCTACGTGGCCATCAATAAGACGTCTGAGGAAAATCAAATTAGCTTCCAATCTTCAATCTCTAAAATGTGTATTGTAAAATAAGGTAAGAAGTCTATAACTTATATTATATTTATATAGGTAAAAGTTATTGCATTTTTATAACTTTACCCATATAAATCTATGTATATAATAAATAATAATTTAATT
Source organism: Schizaphis graminum (assembly GCA_020882235.1). Lineage (NCBI taxonomy): Eukaryota > Metazoa > Arthropoda > Insecta > Hemiptera > Aphididae > Schizaphis > Schizaphis graminum. The sequence continues at coordinate 85,793,833 of CM037033.1, read as the reverse complement.
ATCTGTATTGGGATTTTCGAATTGCGCCCTTACCTATACCAAAATATTCAAAATGCGTTCAATTTCAAAACAGATAATGTTCGAATTGCACTCGATCTGATCAAAGAATAACACACAGTAACTAATTTAGAATTAAATTTACAACATGTTACTTTGTAAAGGAAAGGGATCAAACAATTTGTTATAATTAAAATTGTTATTAAATGTTTTTGAACTATTTATACATAACACTAGATCAAATTTTTTATTTCTTTTATAATAAAATTCGATGAAAAATGTTTCACTCGCTTAAAATGCTTGAAAATTGAATTCAAATTCAATGTTCCTAATTAAAAATTCATACTCATTCCAAAAGAATCTAATAACACAAAAGCACAATTTGTATTAATGATATTAGAAGTTCAAATTTATACGAAATAAGATATTTAAATGAAGAATAATGATTTTAGTTATTTTTATTTAGTATAGGTACTATTTATTCATGAGATTTGACACTTTTATTTTATTTCATAATACACAATGGAATTTTTAAAATATTTAGATTAATTTTAAGCCTGTATATGTTGCTTACTTTATAACACTTACTATATTAGTGATAAAATAAATAACTAATAACTATATAGTAGCAATATAAGTATGTCATAAATTCATATAATATACTTATAGTGAATAGGCAGTCTTCACTCAAAATAATTTATCGGATACAATAATTTATCATTGAATTAAAATATAATACATAAACGATAAAGTAGATTTGATACCTACGACTCGTCATTAGTCATTATTTTTAAATAGTAACTATACTTAAATGTAATTCATATAATAAAAACAATAAACTTTAAATATTAAAAATAAAAATTATTCTTTCGACAGATATATTTTAATAAATATATGTAATAATCAAAACGAGTCAAATTTTAAAATTATCTTTTATACATCTGGATGAAATTCGGCAAAAAATTAAGTTCTTTGCAACCTTACCCGTCTACATCTTATTCTGATTAAATATTAATTATTTTTTCACGCCACTAACACGAGCTTATATACTTGTTCCCGTGTAGTTGTAAGAAAGCCAGTACAATAAAATCCCACCCGGGGTAAGATAAAAATTACTTATAAGTTATAATATAAACCAATATACTTGCTAAAAAAATAATATTAGAATAATAGTAATATACGTATACACACATATTATTATATATGTATATAACAATAAAATATTAAGTTACATGTTTATTTATTATTAATTATTATTAAATTAAAATGAAACTCATCTTAGTTGCATAAAAATATATTCAATACTTTTTTGTTATTGAACATTTTTGCTGGTGATGCACAATACTAAAAAACAGATTTAACATTTTTTTAATTCATGAAATATTTAACTCGGAACCTAAACACTAAACTAACCTGAACTCACTGGGGATGCAGTTGCATACCTTGCAACCCCCCTTCTCCGTGCGCATGGCTATTCCGTAATAGGTAGGTATAGCTATTATATTATTAAAAAGCGGGTAAGTGAGTATCGCTCTGCTGTACATTAGGGGGTGGGGTGGACCTCGGACTAGGGCAGGTTAAATTTGAATGCAATGATAGGTATCATTTTATACGAAAAACGATTCTGAACGGAGATGATTTGTCAGTCTAGGATATATTTATATTTAAATATTATCATATATTCTATTTTGAAACAAATTCAAACATTTAAGTATAAAAGTTTCAAGATCTTACGTGAAGTAATTTTTTAAAAATAACAAAAATCGAAAATTATTTATTAGTAAAACATTATTTTACACGTGTATTTTTGATTTCAAATTAAAATTAAAACTTTAAACACTCGTAAAATTTTTTAAATTGAATAATTAACAAACTTTTTTATAATTATTCTAAGCTTAACTTATGGACAGTATAGTATTAAATTTTCAATTCTTAGCTTTTGATAGTAAAATATTTATAAATTTTTAACTACCAAATAGTGAAAAATATTCACGATTTTGACGAATTTTTGTCAATATTTGAACTTCAAATGCTAATAAAAAAAATTGTGGCTATGTATTTTTATAATTTTTGAATGAGAGTTAGAACAAGTTTTGTGGACCCTTCAATTAAATTTTCAAGTAATTTGTCCCAGCTAATTTTTTTTTATCAACATTTATAAAAAAAAACTGGTAAAATTTTCAAGTATTTACGACTTATACTATTTGAATAACAACAAATATCAAAAATCGTTTGAGGCTAAATCGTTATTTAACGAGGTTTTGTAAAAATTTTAATTTCAAACACTCATAAAAAATTTTTGTCTGAATCCGGTAGAGTTTTTTTTTTACAGATATTTGAAGAAAAATGTATGGAAAACCTTGTATCAAATTTTCAAAACTTAAATATAAAAGAAAAAAATTTTACGATTTTTCAACAACAAAATTACTTGCAAATTTTCGCAATTTTGACATATTTTGTATAAATTCGAATTTTAAGCACTTATAAAAAAAATTGTGACTAACGATTTCGGATTTTTTTTATCACTTTAAGAACATTTCATAAGAAACCTTGTATTAAATTTTCAAGATTTTCTGACCAGCCCAAAAATTTTATCGTTATTTAAAAAAAAAAATACTTAAAAAATTAAAAATTTCAATTGTCTATAAATAACTCAAAAAAAATCAAAATTTTTTGAAAATTTAACTGTATATATATAACACTAATATAAACATTTGGTGAAAATTTCAAGTATTTAAATCTATTAGTTTTTGAGTTATAGCAATATAAAAAATTCGATTTTTTTTTTTTAAACTGTTGAAAAATGTTTACTTTTCACCTCTATAACGCACCAAAGATATCCACTTTTTCATCGGAAACCACCCCCAAAGTTTGAAATTGAAGCATTATTTCGACTAGTTATGCTGTACACAGACACAAAAACAAAAAAACAAAAAAAAACACACATCATTGTAAAATCAATACATTCATCACTCTGTTCAGAATCTAAAATAAAGAGTATATATATATACAAAATATAAAGTTTACCAACATTTCTTTTTGTGTAAATTTTAAATAATACTTTTTGCGTTTTTAGTAAAATGTATTATATCGATTATTTATAAATAGCTCAAAAATGGTCAAGTATTTTGAAAATTATACCATATACCTATTAAATCTTAGAGTGAAAAGCAGACTGATGAAAATTTCAAGTTTCTACGATTATTCGTTTTTCAGTTATAATAAAATAAATTAATTACTTTTTTCAAAAACTTATTTAGCATTAAAATTTATATTTTTATTATTTATTTTTCCCCTGATAATTGGGAATTTTTCATTTTTGATCATCAAAGTACCCACTAGAATACTAGGTTCAATTTTCTACCCAGGCACCCCCAAATTTAAAGTCAAAACATTTTTACTGCCCCTGATGGTGAACAATAAAAACACATTATTGCGTAAATCAATAAATTCATCGCTCCACCTAGTCCACACAGAATCTAAAATAAGAACATTTTTTAAAAGTTTAATATAGTCAACTTTAAATACTATAACTTATCTCGAGGGACTGAGAAAAAGTTTGTAGTATCGAAAGTTCGTTACATCGAAATTCGTTTTGCTCTTAATTAAACAAAATTCGTTATAACGGGATTTAAAAGAAAATGAAAATCAATATACCTACTATAAATTGTTACTCATTTTCGATTTAATAATATAAATATTATACAAAATCATACATTTTTTTTTAAACCTATAGGTAGTTTTCATTTGTGCGTGGACTTACCCTCATAACTTTTATAATCTTCACCATTAAAAAAAAACTATTATTGCCATTATTTTAGATTCTGAACGAAGTGATGAATGTATTGCATTTACTAATGTGTGTTTTTTTTTTTTTTTTTTGTGTCTGACTCCAACATTTGGAGCAGTAATAATGCTCCGATTTTTGACTTCAGCCCCTCTTTGAATAGGGAATTGAATCTAGTTGGTACTTTAGGGGGGGTCAAAATTAAAATTTTCTAATAGTTTTCAAAAAAATCGAGAAAAACAAAAAAAAATGACAGAAAAATGGAAATTTTACGGAAAAACCACTTTTCGACAAAATCGATTTTTTGATTTTGCTGTAACTCAAAAACAAATTATTGTAAATACTTGAAATTTTCACCAAATGTTTATATTATGATTATCTCTTTACAGTTAAATTTTCAAAATATTTTGACCATTTTTAAGCTACTAATAGACAATTGAAATTTTCGACTTTTCTAAGTTTTTTTTTCTTCAAATGCCGATAAAAATTTTTTGGGTGGCCAGAAAATCTTGAAAATTTAATACAAGGTTTCTTATAAGTTGTTCTTAAAGTGATAAAAAAAAATCCGAAATCGTTAGTCACAATTTTTTTTATAAGTGTTTAAAGTTCGAATTTATACGAAATATGTCAAAATTTAAATTAAATTTCATACGCTCATAATGCGAATGTTGGCCATAGTAACCATAGTATAACATATAAAAACTATACTATTTGTTTCAAAATAGAATATTTGACAATATTTAAATATAATATATCCTAAACTGACAAATCATCTTCGTTCAGAATCGTTTTTCGTATACAATGATACCTATCATTGCATTCAAATTTAACCTTCCATAGTCTGAGGTCCACCCCACCCCCTAATATACAGCAGAGCGATACCCACTTACCCGCTTTTTTTTTTTTTTAATATTATCTAGATTAGCAAAAGTTTATCCAACTAGATATATTAAACATTAGATATATTGTCATTCCATTATTTTAAATCAAAAATTATTTTGCATACTCTGTTCTCAATTTCTCATTTATCTCTTTACTTATATTCTTTAAAATGTACAAACAATATTATTATATATTAATTAATTTCATTGTTGTTATATTGTTTTTGCTTTTCACATATGTATATTGTATAAATAATCATTATTGTAAATATTATTAATCAAATATTGGTATGAACTGAGAGTTCCGTACAGCCAATGGCGAAACTATAGTTAATCTATAGTTAGAAAATAATAAAATTATTATTATTATTAATTACCCGCACTTGTCCGTTTTGTAACGAAGTATAATGTAACTCGCTTATTTCCATCCGTATCACTTTTTTAAAAGCTAGAGTTCGGTGAGATGAACAATTAAAAAAACAATTCCGTCTCGTCAGTCGTCAGTATTAAACTTCAAATACATAACTTTTAATTCAAAATTCATATCTATTGTTCATTTACTTTTTACTGAAATAAAAAAAATTTTAACTACATCACTGATTTATCAATCATAAAATGAACTAATTTGCGTTTCTACCTTGCTTGTGGACCACTGTAAAATATTATTGAGTTACCACTTTAAATATTACCACTATTGAGTTGCCTTACCTCTTGAATGGTTACTATATGGGGATTTTGTATCTTTTGATTTAATCAATAATAAAGTGTAGGTAAATTTGACTTAAATAAAAATAATATTCCTATATTTCAAGTTCCAATCCGTATTTACAAATGTTTTCTTTTTTGGGCCACTAATAATTTTTATTATATTTATATAATTATACCCTATATGTTTTTAAGTACCAATTTAATATATTTTTTAAATTTTTACTTTATTTCAGAAATGTATAACCTGGTTTAAATATATATATAATACAAATATAATTTGCGTATAATATGTACAATGTAAAAATGAAAAAAAAATGACAGCCATATAATTTTTTGCAAGTTTATAATAGACAAGTTCCGAAAAATCTATTATAAATATATAAATATAGGACTAGATTTAAATGTATCTGTATTACCAATAATAATAAATGATCTGTATACCCAATGTTCTGAAAATTAAGAAAATCATTTGAAAAATAATAATTAAGGCATTATTTGTATGTATTTATGAAACCAAAATAAGTATTTATGCTACCAAAATATGTACATAAATACGAGTATGTGCTAAAAACTCAAAATATGTATTACACTAATATGATTAGTAAAACTATTTAAAAAAACGTATTAAAAATTATAAAATATAAATAAAAAAAAAGCGGGTAAGTGAGTATCGCTCTGCTGTACATTAGGGGGTGGGATGGACCTCGGACTAAGTAAGGTTAAATTTGAATGCAATGATAGGTATCATTGTATACGAAAAACGATTCTGAACGGAGATGATTTGTCAGTCTAGGATATATAATACTTAAATATTGTAATATATTCTACTTTGAAAGTAATTCAAACATTTAAGTAAAAGTTTCAAGATCTTACGTTTAGTAATTTTTTAAAAATAACAAAAATCGAAAATTATTTATTAGTAAAACGTAATTTTACACGTGTATTTTTAATTTCAAATTAAAATTAAAACTTTAAACACTCGTAAAATTTTTTAAATTGAACAATCCTCAAACTGTTTTATAATTATTCTAAGCTTAACTTATGGACAGCATAGTATTAAATTTTCAATTCTTAGCTTTTGATAGAAAAATATTTATAAATTTTTAACTACCAAATAGTGAAAAATATTCATGATTTTGACGAATTTTTGTCAATATTTGAACTTCAAATGCTAATAAAAAAAAATTGTGCCTATGTATTTTTATAATTTTTGAATGAGAGTTAGAACAAGTTATGTGGACCCTTCAATTAAATTTTCAAGTAATTTGTCCCAGCTAATTTTTTTTTATCAACATTTATAAAAAAAAAATTAAAAAAAATTGAAAATTTCAATTGTCTATAAATAGCTCAAAAAAAGCCAAAATGTTTTGAAAATAAAATCACGTAAAGAAAATGGCAATCTAAATAACTGGTAAAATTTTCAAGTATTTACGACTTATACTGTTTGAATAACAACAAATATCAAAAATCCTTTGAGGCTAAACCGTTATTTAACGCGGTATTGTAAAAATTTAAATTTCAAACACTCATAAAAATTTTTTGTCTGAATCCGGTTGAGTTTTTTTTACAGATAATTGAAGAAAAATGTATGGAGAACCTTGTATCAAATTTTCAAAACTTAGTTATAAAAGAAAAAAATTTTACGAATTTTCAACCACAAAATTACTTGCCAATTTTCGAAATTTTAACATATTTCGTATAAATTCGAACTTTAAGCACTTATAAAAAAAAATTGTGACTAACGATTTCGGATTTTTTTTTATCACTTTAAGAAAAACTTATAAGAAACCTTGTATTAAATTTTCAAGATTTTCTGGCCGGCCAAAAAATTTTTATCGTTATTTTAAAAAAAAATACTAAAAAAAATTAAAAATTTCAATTGTCTATAAATAGCTAAAAAAAAGTCTAAATTCTTTGAAAATTTAACTGTGTATGGAGAACGCTAATATAGACATTTGGTGAAAATTTCAAGTATTTACATCTATTAGTTTTTGAGTTATAGCAAAATAAAAAATTCGATTTTGTCAAAAACTGGTTGTGCGTAAAAAATCCCGTTTTTCCGTCATTTTTTTTATGTTTTTCCCGACTCATTTAAAAAATATTGAAAAATTTTAACTTTTGACCCCCCAAAGTACCAACTAGATTCGATTTCCTTTTCAAAGAGGGGCTGAAGTCCAAAATCGAAGCATTTTTACTGCTCCAAATGTTGTCGTCAGACACAAAAAAAAAAAAATAAAAAAAAAAAAAAAAACACACATCATTGTAAAATCAATACATTCATCACTCCGTTCAGAATCTAAAAATATTAATATCATTCAATTATTTGTTTATTTTGGAAAATATATTTATTTTCATTTGTAGATAGTACCTACATTTATATTAAATACACTAAAAACATACAACTAAGAAAATTTAAAATATACAAGATACGAATAAACTCATTAAATACTGCTTATCCCTAGTCATTTTAATGGTTGTGTTTAATGAATGCAATGTTGAATAATAACTAATAAGGTAGGTACCTATAGGTATGCAAGGTTAAATAAAATATACGATGTAAAAGGATTCAGATAAGTAAAATCTGCGGTCTACCGACAAATCTCTAGTGTTTCTACATGCATTCTATTTAATATTGCTTAGGTAATATACTTAGTGTTTAAATTCGGAAATATTTCACAAAAACGTAAAGCATTGTACGTTTTTAAATATTACTAAATGGATTGTGTTTATTAATTAATGTCCACTTCTATTGCAATCGCTTATTAAAAAAAATCATTAAATGTCTATAATGATAAGAGCCTAAATATTTTGAAAATATACCATGTCTCAGTCTAAAAAAAAGGTTCAATACTACCTGATAGATGGATTACTAACATAACTCAGCAGTTTACCAAATAATTATTTTAACCCTTTATAATATTGGTCGTATTTTAAAGGAGCTAAGAACGTTATATTTTAACTAAAATATACACTGCAATTACTATATACCTAGATTTAAATGATTTAATATCAGAAATCTACCTCTATCAGGGCATTTTTTCTAGTAAAAAAAACGCATCTTTAGAAACGAAAATTAAAAAAAACCAAGTAATTGTAAAATAGGTGTCTATCGCTCCACTAAAAATCTAAACTAAATTAAAAGTAGTAAGAAACCCGTTTTTGTGAAGATTTCATGACAAATTCAAATGGGTTTTTTAAAAATCAAATCAGATAAATTAATTAGTTACCTAATTAGTATATAAATACAATAAATTAATAAAAGATTAATATTTTTGACAGAAAAAAAAGATATTCGAATTCAATAGTTTTTAAAAAGATCAATATAAACGATTTTCTAAACTCTTGTGTGAGAATCGTGTAAATATATGCGCAACAGTAAGCAAAACTAACTTTCATCGCCTCTGTGAGTTACTGTAAGTAAAATAAATAGCGGGGAATTTCCACACAACCACGCCTTAATAATTATTTTATTACTTTTTTATTTTCTCATACTTATTGTTAATCTTTTTAAATTTGTAATTTGTACCAATAAACATATTATTATCTGATAAAATTTCTAAAAAAATATTTGAATTTAAATAAAAATAACTTTCCTACATTTTAGATTCTGAACGAAGTGATGAATGTACCTATTGATTTTACTATGATGTGTGTGTTTTTTTTTCTTTTTTTGTGTCTGACGACAACATTTGGGGCAGTAATAATGTTCCGATTTTTGACTTCAGCCCCTCTTTGAATAGGAAAATTCATCTAGTTGGTACTTTGGGGGGGTCAAAAGTAAAATTTTCAAATAGTTTTCAAAACAATCGAACGAAAAACCACTTTTCGACAAAATCGATTTTTTGATTTTGCTGTAACTCAAAAACGAATTATTGTAAATACTTAAAATTTTCACCAAATGTTTGTTGATATATATATTATATATATATATATATATTGATATAATGTTGATATCTCTTTACAGTTAAATTTTCAAAAAATTTTGACCACTTTTAAGCTACTTATAACAATTTAAATTTTCGACTTTTCTAAGTTTTTTTTCTTCAAATGCCGATAAAAATTTTTTGGGTGGCCAGAAAATCTTGAAAATTTAATACAATGTTTCTTATAAGTTGTTCTTAAAGTGATAAAAAAAAATCCGAAATCGTTAGTCACAATTTTTTTTTATAAGTGCTTAAAGTTCGAATTTATACGAAATATTTCAAAATTTAAATTAAATTTCATACTCTCATTATGCGTATGTTGCCTAATACTTTTTTTATTAATAAACAAATACTATAAAGTAACCATAGTAACATATAAAAACTATACTATTTGTTTCAAAATAGAATATAATATGACAATATTTAATTATAATATATCCTAAACTGACAAATCATCTTCGTTCAGAATCGTTTTTCGTATACAATGATACCTATCATTGCATTCAAATTTAACCTACCATTAAAGTCCGAGGTCCACCCCACTCCCTAATATACAGCAGAGCGATACCTACTTACCCGCTTTTTCAATTGATTTTTTCACTTCAGTATAATTAATGCATGTTAATTTTATTAATATTCAAAATTTTAAAATCTTATCTTGAAGGTTTAAAAGCTTAAACCACGATGTAGAGAAGAGAAGGTGATAACACTCCGTGAAAAAAGTGGCTTATTTTTCGACGGCACTATTTTAGTTAACATGAATACCGCCGGGCACCGCCACAGTATTCGAAGGCCGGTTACATTAATTATTTTCTATTAAGGTGTATTGAAAATGAACCACGATGTAAAGAATATTATGAATATATTATAATATTTATAATATTAAGTATATGAGATCTTCTCTACATCGTGAAATGAACTATATAATATGGTATTATTGATCAAATTTCATAATTCATACGAAATATGATTATATCATACATGCAAGTTGAAATAAATAAAAATATTATATATAGGCACAAATTCAATAAAATAAATATATAGAGGTAGACTTCCAGTTCCAGATTCCAGTCATAACAAACATAAATTATTTGCTATTTTGGTGCATTATAAATGGAAGTTATAATATAGTATTATTGTTTGAATTTCATAATTCAATATAATAAATACATAGAGGTAGACTTCCAGTCATAACAAACAGTATTTAAAATAGAAATCCCTTCCTAATATTGTTCCAAATTTAATAGAATTATTGTAAGAACTCTGACTGCCCATTTAAACATTAGTTATTTACTACTGGCAGACTCAATAGGCTTTCCTATATTTTCAAAAGTTTAATAGTAAATTAATTTATAAAATGCCAAATAAATGTTTTGTGCCAGGCTGTAAGACGGGATATGCTAGTGAAGGAAAGAATATCACATTATTTCGAGCACCAAAGGTATAAGACCACAATAGACTAAACAAAATTTATGAAAATTTTTAAATTTAAAGTAAATAATTACTAAATAGTTCCACAGTAATATATTATTATATGGTACTAATAATTTTGTTTATACTATGATAAATTATTTGTACATGCAATAATTTTAAGTTATTTTAAAGATACTGATATTATTATTTTAAATAAGTATAATAATAACTATTATGTACATGTTAATTCAATTTTAAATTTTTATAAAAATTTATAATATTATACTAATTTTTCTTTATTATAATATTCCTATAACATGTTTAAGCTTAAGTTTCATGTTTCAATCAACTGGTTGTGATATAATTATAATTTTAATTTAATAACACATTTGTTTATGTTGATAATAAATCTAGTTTATTATTGAAATTTGTAAAATTTATAAAAAATTTAAAAATACTACCCAAATTAGGATATAATTTATATAGTCACAAGACTCATAACTATATGGAAAATAAACATTTACTTAAAAATGTTTTATACACATGAGCATTGTACACAATTGAGACAAATTAAACATATACAATTTAAATTAAAAACAAATATATTATAAGTAAAGCTAAAAAATTACATAACTCATAAATATTAAGAGTTATGTGTATTTATTAGTTCCATCAAAACAGCTATATGAAATAATTTATCAGGTAACTAAATGACTAACTAAATAGGGACTAAGTACCTATAATTTTATGAAGATATACAGATATAGTTCATAGTTTTTTTTTAATAAATCATTGTATAATGTGATAATTTTAACTCAATAATTTTTAAGGGAATAGTATATTCAAATTATACCAGATATTTTATAAATTAATAAGATTATGTATAGCGTATAGCCATATAGGTAATAAGTATCACAGAATAAATTAAATCTAATTAAATATTATAATATATTGCTATAATTTCCAACTGTCAACTTCTATATAGATAGTTGAATGCATAGGCACACACAGGTATTTTTCATCTTAAATAAAATATTAATTGATTTATAAATTACGATATAAAATGAAAATAATGCATAATTGCATAGTGGTTATAATGCTATTATTGAATAACAACCGGCCTTCGAAGCTTGTGGATTTTATTTAAACTACAAAATTGCCGTCGAAAAATAAGCCACTTTTTTTCTCCCGATCAAGCCGAGTGTTATCACCTTCTCTTCTCTACATCGTGGCTTAAACCATATAAGTATAAAACTCGTTTTCAGTAACCGAATGATATGATAAATTCAAATATGTTTCAGTAGTTTTATCCGACAACTAGGATAATCAATAAATTGGCATGAGTTAGGATTTTGGTAAAAAAACACACGAGATCAAATCCTCTAATAAGATGATATCAGCACACTTCACTAGCTTATTATAAATTTGAGTTAAACTGAAAAAATCTTATGAGTTATGCTGATAGTTTTAATATTAGAGTGAATTGGTTTACTCAATAAAAATTAAATAGGATATTATCTATATCTAAATATTTTATGTATTTACACACAAATTGAAATATTTTAAAAGAAAATTCAACTTACAAATACAGTCACACATATGATCTGAATTTTAAATATTAATATATCAGTCAATTCACTAGAATATTAAAGCTAATATCACAAGATTAGTTCTGCAACATGTTTCATGGAAAAATAAAATTATGCTTTGATATCCTCCAATATAAAGTAATAGTTAGGTAAATTTATTTGTGTTATAATTCATTAAAAATTTATTTTTTTGTTCTTTTTATTAATAAAGTGGAATCTCGATTATCCGTAACTCTAATACTCTATTATCCGTGTTCACGATTAGCCGTGCTTACTCTTCCAAATTTTAAAAATAAGTATGAACTGTAGAATATAGATGTACAGTAGAAACCGTTTATAATGACATTCAAGGGACTAGTCAAAATTGGTCATAATAACCGATTGTCATTATAACAAAAATGATAAAAATTAAATTACAATATAGGAGTTTTGCCGGGACTTGCAATCTAAGGTCATTACACCCGGTATGTCATTACAACCGGTGTCATTATAAACGGTTTCTACTGTATAACATTATTGTATATATTTCTAATTATAATTACATAAAAATTTTTAAAATTTCATTATTATAAAATTGTACCTATGTATTTCTAATTATAATTAAATAAAAAATTACATTATTATAAGAAGTCTCGATTAATCGTGGTTTTCATTTATCCGTGTGACCCCCTCCCCGCCATTACCTGGATAATCGAGGTTCCATTGTATTTTTAATGGTAAATATAAATATTTCAAACTATTATTTAAAAACACTCACCAAGACCAATAAATAATCCCATATTATTTTAAATAAAGAACAATGTAATATATATGACGAATATACTGTTAATCAACTTTTATTTAGTTTGAATACATTGTGGTCTAACTCACACATTTCAAATAATACACAGCCTAATGTTATGTACAGATTCTATATTATTATCTATGCATATAAAGGTATTAAAATGTCTATAATAATACTAAATTGGTAACAAATTAAAAAAAAAAAAAAAATAATACTTTTACGAATCAATATAATATTATATTAATAACATAGTGAATTGTAACAAAAATGTACAGTAGTCAGTAAGATGCTAAGTACGGCAATATGAAATAAATAGCAATGACACGTATAATAGTTGGTCAATGGTGGGGAGAGGTACATAGTAAAAAACTGTTCGGCATTTACTGGATGGGATACACATAACACATTTTTAGTTGTAAATAAAATGAGATATACATCCAAAATCAAGTAAAGCCCACTATCTATAATAAAATTAATATAGTAAAAACTTGCATGTAAAAAATAGGGGTTGACTGGAGGGGAAAAACATAATATATTATAATATGGGTGTTATATCACAGATGGCGACGATATATAAAACAATTAAAAGGTAACAACATTGTATCGCTGAGTGGGATATAATAAAATGGGCGGAATTAAAAAAGACGCGCCACTTAAGGACTCGACTAGACTTCAAAAACAATAATAATATTAAAAATAATAATAATAGTAATAAAAAACACATTTTAAAAATTTCCCTACTGTATATATAATAACAATGCAGTTGGAACTAATGGAAGTCTCTGGTAAAGAAGTCGCAACAAAGTTAAATTGTATAATTGTGTTTAAAGGTAACCAACAGTTTTATTTCTTAATAAAATAATATTACATTTGATATTGTAGTCTTGATTATAAATATAATAAAACGTATATAAAAATTTTAAATTTAAAAAGGTTGTGATTGTGTTGCACCAATTTTACCGGAGACTGAACATATTTCACACAAAAATACGAATAAAACAACAAAGGTATACATATTATAAATGTTTAACGATAAAACACAATATTATAAAGCTATCGGTGTGTACATTTGATAATAAAAAAAAACTTAACAAAATTAATTAACACAAAACTGACAGGTGAGTGCGAATTAAATGCACTTGCCAACAAGTATATATACTTTAAACAACTAAAAAGCTCGATGGGATAAATTAACATCTATAATGTATAATGTGTATATATATATATATATAACACTATTCTATGAGTATAGCATTCTAAGCATATAATAATAATTTAATATAATATGCAAAATGCAATTTTACAACATAAATAGTATAATTTTTTCATACTCAATATAAATTATTTCACATTCTAACATATTTCAAACACACTATTTAATCCATTATGATATTGATATATAAATATAAAATTGGAATTAACTTGGTAACAACAAAATAGCGGAGAAAATAATAATGCCTAATGTATTATATATGTATACTTATGTATTAAAAAACAATAATAATAATGATTGAAAACTAACTTTTAATATTAAACAAATGGTATAATAATAATTAGGATACGACCACACTCACATGCTTATAATAAATAGCCTATATCAAATAACATTTTGTTCAAAACCAATTCTATAACATAATATAAATGTGAACTCATTTTTAAAATACTAGTTAAATATTAGTTAAATTTTTTAGAATTAAATACACTCCAATTTTGAATCATTTAAAATCATCAACCTAATATCTTAACTCGAAACTCAAATGAATCATAAGACTAGTAAACACAATATTTAACATTTTAAACTAATAAAATGGCAAATTTGAAAAAGCAATTTGTTTACTATACTCAAATTATAAGTTAAAAATGCTTCACACGCTAATATGTATGTTGTATGCCCATAATGAACACACAAGTGATCAAATATAAGTACATTAATATCGATCCATTATGTTTAATAAATCACCAATATATATATATATAGAACTCTTCACTCTTCTATATATTTTTTAATAAAATGTAAATTATATTATTTAACATTTATAAGCCAATTGCAAATATGGAAATATAAGAAATAAATTGAGTATTATAAAGTTGTACCTTAAAAAAATTAATAGGAATCATAGAAATGTAATTATAAAATATAACAATTAAATTATGAAGTGGCGATTTACTTGGTGTTCCGATACCAATAATACATTAATTATAAGACGTATTATATTCTACAGAAAATAATTATTCTTAATTTAAAAATTATTATAAGTTAGCAGTATATTAGTAGTTCAACACTAATTCATCATTTTCTGTTGCATCAATTTTTACAATATGCATACACACTTAATAATAATTAAGTACATTTTTTAGTTTTCAACTAATATAATAATAAACTATCAATTACGAATTACAATATTTTTTATTGACTATACTTTTTTATATACAGCCTGTAATTAATAAAACACAAAATAATGTATTCAGGAACATAATATAAAATTTATAATTCTATTCAAATTTAATTTAATGGGCAAAAATTTCTTAAGAATTAAAAATTGTTGAACACATTTAGAGATATTGTAATGTAAAACATGGTTGGATTAAAAAAATCTAACCAATAAATTGTTTTTTTTATATAATTAATATAAAATACTTAAACATTATCTTCCGCATTAAATTATGAACTATTCAATCAAGTCTATAATCCGCAATTAATTATTTTTAGATAAAATACGGGTATATTTAAATTTAATACATTGGTGATTTACTCTAGAGTAAAAATTTCTTTGGTCTAATATTATGCTTTTTGTTTCTGAAATAGGCTGTATTTATCACTAACATGAAATAAATAATATTTTTTAAATATTAAAGTTGCACACATACTCATATTTTTTATTTATAGTTAATACTGTACTCAATATTATATGCAGGAACAGACAATAATTGTTTATGAAAATCCAACTCTATGTCAGCAATTAATACTTAAGGTGTAATTATTATTTTATTACAATAAAAAAATATATTATACCATATAATATTATGATAGTAATATTTTAATAATTGAAATAGTTTAATATGTTTAAAAAGAACTATTTTGCATACTCAAGTACTCAATAATCAAAAATAATTCAAACTTGGATCAAATTTGTTAGGTAAATTTGAGTACTTGTGCAACCTCAAAACATATTACAATTATTAGCAAAGTAGTAAGTACCTATTATAAAAATCCAGGAACAAACATTTTATAATTGTCGTGGATTTAGTATTACAAAAATTGCTTATTCTTACTTACTAAATAAGTAACCACGGGTATAAAAAAAAATTTATATATAACTAGTAGACTTGTCGCTTTTGAGTTAAATTGCTACTTGCTTTAAAGAATCCTAAAAATAAAATAAAACTATTGTTAATTTTGTAATAAAAAAATAATATAACATTATACCAATGCAACATGATTAAACCAGTATTATTTTATTAAAATCAATTTTCTATGTATATTTGTTAGGTCACATTGACCTGTGGATCTTCAACAGCAGGGCCGTATTCAGAGCAGGGCAAGAGGGCATGGGCCAGGGGCGCAATTCAAAGAGTTCTAAGAGGGGCGCAGATTTCAATACTACTTATTTAATATTTTTCACGTAATATTTGAAAAATGTATATTTATTTTAATGACTTACTATTGAAGAGCTATTTTTATTATATAAGAATTATTTATGTTAATGCGTTCGACCGGTTTTCGTCTGCCGCCCGATGCGTTCTTAGGCTGGATAGAGTATTTGTATTATATTTTATACGTATGATTTAATATTGATATGCAAAACATATTCTCATAAAATAGATTAGGTATGTACGTATTTATAGCATAACTAACTACTGTACGGTCTGTACCATAGACATATTAATAAATTTAATTTAATTAATATTAATTTATTAATATGTCTATATTATGGTCTGTACGTATCCAAAATGTACGTTTCCTGTTATTCAGATATTAGGCATTACTTGCATTAGCAAAATGTTATTTAAAATCTTCTATTAAAAAACGGTGAACTACGTAATTCTTAAAATAGTATTATGGTTTTTTGATGTCGGCCGTTGGACCAGTCGTATTATCGACTTATCGCTATCGCCTTATTATAATATATTATAATATATCTTTAAATAAAACCGTCAACAAATTATTATTGTCTACTATAACAAAGATATATAAAGAACAAGACACTCGAATTATAACGGTTTTATTTTCTGTTAAATTGCTGCCGTTTATCGACGTAGTTTTTTAGACGTAAAATTTATGTGAGTATACAATATTATGGTAATTCGTAATTCTAGCTTTTAAGCAATCGTAATCGTACGAACTATAATATTTAAGAAGAATAGTTTAATTAATTAATGGTCTTGGTGCCGATTTTCCAAAATGTCAACAATTTTATCGAACTTGAAAATTAAATTATTATTAAATATTTTAGTTACTACCACAATTATAATACTTTTTCTATAATCTACTGCCACTTACCTATTTTTGGGAGGATGGTACGATATATTATATAAATAAAAATGACTTTACAGGAATAACTCACAAGCCTCGTAGAATTGTGGGATTTAGATAATTCTTTTTTTATCTAAAAGAATAAGACTTTCTACAGGCCACATCGACATCTAATTTTTTATTTGATTTCAAATAATCGTGGTATAAAATAATTTGTAAAAAAAGAGAAAAATGTTTGTATTTTTAATAAAATATTGAAAACCAGAGATCGATGCGGGCTGTAGAATATTTCTCTCTAGCAATTAAAAAAAAAATATATGAAATTTGGTTGATTCTAAAAGGCAGTATTGTTATTCCCGCTAAGTGTTTTTTTGAGGACAAAATGGCATCGGCACCAGGTGCCTTAATTTAAGCTATATTAATTAATGCGTAAGAAATTAGAAAATTTATTATTTTTATATAAATGCATATATTTTTTAAAGCTACATATTTTTGCATATTTCCTAAATATTTTAAATTTTTAAGAACATATTAATTGTTTATTGTATTTGGAAAAGAACTACTATTGTTTCTATAATGTATTAATTGTTTATATATTTAAGTAATACAAACACATTAATATAAATTATTAAAGATTATTAGTTATTACTTGATATATTCTATGTATTTTTACATGTTTTATATATTTCAAATGGTTTTTTTAAACTTATGCAAATTTTTAATTTGGGAAGGGGGGCGCAAATGCAGTGATTCGCCAGGGGCGCCACCAAACCGCAATACGGCCCTGTTCAACAGGGTTTTAAAATTTAACATTTAATAATTCTGATATATTCATATTATTTTTTCAATTACTTACACGCCATCAAAACCGTAGACTTCCAAGACTTTTATTTCAAAGTCACGACTTTTACACAGTGGTGGATTGTTGAATGTAGAACAACTCTCTGTTTTTCCATACCGAACGTTTTCATCCATCCATATAGCTTGGCCGTCGCTGTATTAAAACATCAATAATAAAATTAATCATGATAAATTTCAAATTAGTACTAAATACTTAAATGAAATAACTAATTAATAATTTTACCCTCCGCCAATAGTTATCATTTTTTGATCAGCTGCCATAAACAGCTCATTGGCATGATGTACATTATCAACTTCCATTCCAACCCATGGGTATTTTGCCTTACCAGGATGTAGACTAAATATGAATGTCTCACCAGTACCAAAATAAGCTTGTCTATTCCCACGATCATCCTTTTTATTTCTCTCAATCCACTTTGAAGAACAATATGCACCAAAAACCTTAAAAATAAAAATATAATATTTAAGAATTGTTAAGCAGTCTAATACAATTATTATTTAGTGTAGGCATATTATTTTATACTTCATTAGTGCAAGTTTTTATTAGTAGAAGCGTTGGTTCGTGGTGTTCAACTCTAACATAGAATGTAGTCAAACTACAGCCATGCTCTTCAGTTGTATAAAGAAGTATTGGTTGGTACATTGTTATCCTCACAGGTAACCAAGACCATAATGTGAATAGCTGGAATTAATTAATATAAAAATACATTATCATAAATATGTAAAAATACAATTTTATTGATTTTAAATATTAAGTTTAAGGTATGTAACCATAATGATGAAATCAATTTGTAAAACTGTTAAAAACATGAATAGTAATTCAATGATGAAATCAGAAATCAAAAAACAATTAAATGTTGGCTCTAAATCAACTATAATGTCAAAACAATTTATTTATTCAGGTTTTAACAACACACTAAATAAAAAAAAGTAACATAAATAATATCATACACAGTATTTTTACCAATATTTTACACAACAAAAGTACCTAATATGTACTAAAGAAATAACTGTACAAATTTTAAGTACATTTTTCACATACAATTTTGATGTTGTTAAATAATATGACAATATCTTGGAGTTTGATAGAATAATACTGCAATGCAATAAACAAAACTAAATTTTTTTATTTCTTGTAATAATGACAATTTTATAAAAAAAATTATTATCATATTATTGCATAAATAATTCTGATTACAAGCTTTGCCTTGATTTTTTTTTCAATAATGTACAATATGATTTATAATTTAATTTAATACTTTAATAGAATATATTTAATAATAAGACAATAAAATAATATTTGCTTTGTCAGTAATTTAAACTATTTTTAGATATCTCGTGAACGAATAAAATATTTAAAACATACACAACTTACTAAAATTCAATAATATTTCATACAAATATCATTGAATAAAATTAAACTTGTAACAATTATTGTTAGTTAAATGATAAAATTACAAATAACATCAATCAGAAAAAATAAAATATTGATTATTTTGATTCAACCTTAGTTTTAGTAAAAATGTAATGAACAAAAATTATGGTGATTATAGCTAGGTACTGTTTATGTGTGTGTGTATTAAGAGGACATTATACGCAATACATAAAATATATAGTACTATACGCATTACGTTATGTGTTTTCTCAGTCTTAACATACATCATACGAAATTTGCATTCGGCAGAACACATTTTATGTTTTTAACTTTGATATTGAAGTCAATTTACCTATTATCAAACTTAAAGGTAAGAATATTATCTAGAACATGGCATATACTTTTATTGATATTATCATTTTAAAGTTGTAATATTTTACATAGCTATAACTGCTATAACTCACTTTAAAATGATAATATCAATAAAAGCATATTTTATGCTAACAACATAAAATTGGTTCTGCCAAACACTAATTTCCTATGATGTACATTGTATATTAGTAAGACATAGATAACACATGTGGGTATAATGCCATCTTAAGTAACATAGACAAAGTGTCAGTCAGATAAAAAAAAATAGAAAATATGAAGCCATGAA
The DNA here is from genome assembly GCA_020882235.1 of Schizaphis graminum. Taxonomy (NCBI): domain Eukaryota; kingdom Metazoa; phylum Arthropoda; class Insecta; order Hemiptera; family Aphididae; genus Schizaphis; species Schizaphis graminum. The sequence goes on along the minus strand of CM037033.1, from coordinate 85,773,383 downwards.
ACCATGAAATACAAATGTGTTTCAAATTATTCTGATTACAATGAAATAAACTTAATTTTGCTCTTCCCCTACATGAGATTTTTTTAACCATTAACCATGTTTGTACAATTTTACCTATTTTTTTTTTATAATTGTATTTTATTAGACTACTATATTATTGTCAAAACTAACTAGGAACTGTCAATATACGATGAATATCTTAAAAAATAATTATTGGAATACCTAAATTTTAGTTTTATCAGTGATAAATGATAATATACAATATTATACAAATACAATCAATAACATTTCTAATAACACCATTAACTTTCACAGATCTCTATTACAGAATATGTAGAATACCTCCTGAATATTATTTTAAGCATTTAAAGTTCTGATAAAAAATATACACAATTATTTTATAAAATGTTTAAATAAAAAACTAATATTTTTACGTTATTTGTTACTTAGTTTTAAACCATATGGATCTTATGCTAGTATATTTACTGTTCTCGTAAGGAAGGCTCTGCGTTTAGAGTATGTAGATTTTGTAAATACCTATGAATAGCACTAAATCAAACATTAATGAGAGTGTATAGTTTAAAATATTTAGTTTATAAGAAATGTACTTACATAAAATCAGGTTATTACAGAATTACTGTTTTTAATGTAGGTATAAAAATATATAAGCACTCTCCCTACCCCACACCCTACCCAATAAACTAAATTTTAATGAAAATAGTTAAACTAAATTTATGTTAATAAATTTCCTTTTTATCTTCTTAATATATAAATTTAATATTTTTTATTCTTTAAGCTTAAATTAAATTTGTGCTATTTTAGATTTATAAATATTTTTTTAACAATTTATTTTTCTACAAAATTTGAGCCCCAATAATAACCAATATATTGAAAAAAATTGTCGTAAGATAAACTTTAACTAGTATAAACTAATAAAGTTAATGCCTCAACAAATGATTCTTTATATACTTAATCCTTGTACAAATATCAGATGCAAGCATTTATTTTCATATGATAAGTTGTAACATTAATATTTATAAATAAATCTAAATTCATTTATAACATACTTCAATTATAATTGTCTAATGTACATTTATGGTAATTAAATAAAAATTGTAAATTTATCTATATACAGTGATTACTTAAGTAATTGGTCTGTGTAAACATATACATAGATAACACTAAATGTCTAATATATATATGTATAAATTCTAATTACTAAAACAATTTAATAACAATACTGAAATTAATCTTGCAAAATTAAAATTTAAAAAAATAAACTAAAATATTTTGCTTAGGGCACCACTCTAGGTCTAATTTCTAGAGTTTTAAAATCAAAATTATAAAATATAAGCTAATTGCATGTACTCAAAAATATAAAGAATAAAGCTTGGATAAAAATAATATAAATTAATTTCAAACGTTCTGCAAAAATAAATAAATAAAAATTTATAAAATATCTGAATTCAGCTGCAGTTTAAATAATAAACTTACATCCTGATGATTAGCTATCAAAGATCTGATATTGTTAATTGGATAACTGGCCATTGTGGAAGCCCGAGGGCTTGGTGAATGTTCTCCCTGAATGTCAGCATAACACACACAAGTTTATTACCAAATGTTATGTTATTAATAAAATGCAAGTATGATTCACTATCATTTGAAGATTTTAATAACCAGATTGTATTTATTATGATTAATTCATATATTTTAAGACTAAAAACAGCTATGGAAAAATATAAGATTGAACAATACAAATTAACTTAAAATAATAAAAATTATTAAATATAATAGTTTTTATAGATCCAATCATAACACGTTATATTAAAATTAATGAAATTTACCAAGTATACTTTTCGTATAGAAATAGTGAAATAAACATTATTTTTAAACTAAAAATTTAAAAAATTTTATATGCATACAACTAAAAAAATGACGATCAAAATGGTCTTTTTAAAATAAAAACTAAGATTTTTTGACCATAATAAATTAATAATCTAATTGGTATTGTTTGGTAAATTAAAAGTATTTTAGAAAAATAGAATCTAGATGAACTTTAAGAGTTGGTATGTTTACTTATAGACATAAAGTATAATTTTTTTAGAAATATCATGTAGTTTTGGGTGTATAGTATCATTTTACAAATAAGAAATTATTATTTTTACATACATATTATTATGTTTATTATATAGATATGTTTTAACAATAATGTATATTATTATTTAACAATAATTTAAAAACTATATAATAGAATGAACACAACAAAATATAAAAGTACTTATAATTATATGGCAGAGGTGGCCAAACGGTCAATAGCGATCTACCGGTCGATCGCAAACGATTTCAAAGTCAATCGTATTAAAATTTATTTTTAGACTACGCACACAAAAATTAATCATGGTGGTTAAGTTTTTTATGGAAGTCGATCCTCAAAAGTGAAGTATATTTTTAGTAAATTGCGGCCAAAAAAAGTTTAGCTACCCCTGTATATGGTATATAATTATTTTGAAATAAGTTTGTTATATTTTCATAAACAAAGGCTTTTATGTGGGGTGCCATAAATTATTTGAACTTCAAATATTTGAAAATAAAATTTCGGAAAAGATAGTTTTTGAAACTATTTATTTTTGAATCTTTATAATTTGGTAATGATAAAATTGGAATTTACACACATTGAAACTACATTTTCGGAAAAGACGTTTTTTGAAACTATTTATTTTTGAATCTTAATAATAAATTTGACCCCGCTCGGTGACTCAGTGCAACAAAAGTGCATTTTATTTACCCTGTGGCTAACTTGAGGTGGTGTTGCATAGCAAATCGAGGGATATTTTTGTTTTTAATTGTCCGAGCGAGCGCAAAAAAAAAATTAAAAATTAAAAATTGTTTCCAAATAATGTATAGTCCAAATTTATCGTTTCCAAGTAAAGAAGATTCAAAGTTTATAGATTCCAAATTATGTCAGTTCCAGACTTATCGATTCCATGTAATGCCAATTCCTGATTTGTTGATTCAAATTTATTATCAACCCATGTTTATCGTTTCCAATTAATGATACTTCCAATAAATAAAGATTCAAAGATTAATAGATTCAAAAAATTGTATATTCAAAACCATATTATTCAAAGTTTTTACATGCACCCTTTTATGCTAAAATATGCACATACTCGTAAATATGTAGTAAAAAACCTTTGATTGCCAAAAAATCTTATAAAAATGAAAAAAAAATGGTTTTTAATTTATAAAAATACTTAATTGCATCCTAACACTTAATTATTTAAAACTTGTATGAATAAATATCATTTTTTTATTTGTTTGTGCAATTATTTATAATAGACTGGATAGGTAGTACCATTTAATTATATATATTTATTGATTAGACTTTTAAAATTATGATATTTTCAAATAGAATTAGTTTTTGATTATTATCAAAATTATTAACCTGTTAAAAATAACTTTAAAAAAATTAAAATGCTCTTTAAATATGAAAAATGCATGATTATGCACAAATATGCCAAATATGACAAAATCTTAGAAATATGCAAAGTATCTACCTTTAAATGAAAATTGAAATTTTATAAATTGAATCCTGTCACCTTGAAGCAATTAACTATGTTACTTAGAATTTAATATTAGATATGCCAATGCACGAACAATGTACATCCTGTTTATAAAATTAATTTACAAAATAATAATGATTTTTTTATCAAACAATACTCATTATTTTAAAATCTATTTAAGTTTAAGAAATTTTTTTTTACATAATTTTAATTTGAAATGAAACACATTTTTTATTTTCTATTGTTAAATTTTTTTTAAGTTTTTTACTTCTTTGAATGACAACAAATATTTTTAATTCCATATCCAGAAGCAGAATATTTTTTGGAATATTTCGATACATAAAAATTAAGTTACCTAATAAATATGTTATAAACTTTTAAAAACTTAAAAGAATGTCAGCGCATTGTTCTTATTTTCTCTCTACCTCATATGCAATATAGATAAAACGCAGAACCTTTGTATTTAAATAATCATACAGTAAAATCATACATTAAAAAAAACAATAAAGAACAAAAATTTTGAAGATATGACATTCAATTTTTCTAAATATTATCTCAAAACAATTTAAACATCATTTAAATTAACAACATTTTTTTTTGATTTTGAAAGTCAAATACAAAATCAAATAATAATAAAACATAAAACAGATGTCATTCTTTCAAAAAAATATATTTTATAATATCTATCATAAGTGATTTTACTCTACGATTACTCAAAACTCATAAAAAAAAAAAATCTGGAAATTATGTAAAATAAACATTTTCAAAAACGTTTATTGATTTTGAAATAATGAGTAGTTTCATAAAAGAATAGTGCAGTATATGGCGATTACTTGAGTAATTTGCTAAAATAATTTTCAGTAGTAATTTATATATTAAAACAGCGGGTAAGTGAGTATCGCTCTGCTGTACATTAGGGGGTGGAGTGGACCTCGGACTAGGGTAGGTTAAATTTGAATGCAATGATAGGTATCATTGTATACGAAAAACGATTCTGAACGGAGATGATTTGTCAGTCTAGGATATATTATATTTAAATATTGTCATGTATTCTATTTTAAAAAAAATTCGCAAATTCAAACACTTAAGTAAAAGCTTCAAGATCTTACGTTTGAAAATTTTTTAAAAATAACAAAAATCGAAAATTATTTAATAGTAAAACGTAATTTTACACGCGTATTTTTGATTTCAAATTAAAATTAAAACTTTAAACACTCGTCAAATTTTTTAAATTGAATAATCCTCAAACTTTTTTATAATTATTCTAAGCTTAACTTGTGGACAGCATAGTATTAAATTTTCAATTCTTAGCTTTTGATAGAAAAATATTTATAAATTTTTAACTACCAAATAGTGAAAAATATTCATGATTTTGATGAATTTTTGTCAATATTTGAACTTCAAGTGCTAATAAAAAAAAATTGTGCCTATGTATTTTTATAATTTTTGAATGAGAATTAGAACAAGTTATGTGGACCCTTCAATAAAATTTTCAAGTGATTTGTCCCAGCTAAATTTTTTTTATCAACATTTATAAAAAAAAAAATAAAAATAGATTGAAAATTTCAATTGTCTATAAATAGCTCAAAAAAAGTCAAAATGTTTTGAAAATCAAATCACGTAAAGAAAATGGTAATCTAAATAACTGGTAAAATTTTCAAGTTTTTACGACTCATACTGTTTGAATAACAACAAATATCAAAAATCGTTTGAGGCTAAACCGTTATTTAACGCGGTTTTGTAAAAATTTAAATTTCAAATACTCATAAAAATTTTTTGTCTGAATCCGATCGAGTTTTTTTTACAGATAATTGAAGAAAAATTTATGGAGAACCTTGTACCAAATTTTCAAAGCTTAGTTATAAAAGACAAAAATTTTACGATTTTTCAACCACAAAATTACTCGCAAATTTTCGCAATTTTGACATATTTCGTATAAATTCGAACTTTAAGCACTTATAAAAAAAAATTGTGACTAACGATTTCGGATTTTTTTTTATCACTTTAAGAACAACTTATAAGAAACCTTGCATTAAATTTTCAAGATTTTCTGGCCGGCCAAAAAATTTTTATCGTTATTTTAAAAAAAAATTAAAAATTTCAATTGTCTATAAATAGCTCAAGAAAAATCTAAATTCTTTGAAAATTTAACTGTGTATGGAGAACTCTAATATAAACATTTGGTGAAAATTTCAAGTATTTAAATCTATTAGTTTTTGAGTTATAGCAAAATAAAAAATTCGATTTGGTCGAAAACTGGTTTTGCGTAAAAATTCCCGTTTTTCTGTCATTTTTTTAGGGTTTTTCCCGACTCATTTAAAAAATATTAAAAATTTTTAACTTTTGACCCCCCAAAGTACCAACTAGATTCGATTTCCTTTTCAAAGAGGGGCTGAAGTCAAAAATCGAAGCATTTTTACTGTCCCAAATGTTGTCGACAGACACACAAAAAAAAAAAACAAACATCATTGTAAAATCAATATATTCATCACTCCGTTCAGAATCTATAACTGTTATTTGACAACACTATAATTTTTATACAGTAAAAATAAATTAACTATAATAATGATTGCTGAAAATTTAATAACCTTTAGTCAAATTAATACTAATAATCCAAAAAAATATTAAAAACAATACATAATGCGCCTAAATGTAGGTAGTAACCTATAAATGCTATCTCAAATTTAATATGGGCTATAGAGGTTTCATATAGATTATATAGATTTAATAGAAAATTGGTAAAATAGAATAAACAATAAGTTATGAACATGATTAACAGTATTTATGAATAACCAAAGAAAAGTAGTATGCAAAAATTATTTAGATATTTTGACTACTATTTAAAAATTTTCAGCAATTATAAGATTACTATTTTATTATACATTTCTAATAAATTATATTATGTTTCACAACTTACCTCACGTATAGTAAGAGTATGTGATGACATCTGAATATTCATTTGAGATTGACTAGTAGGTAAATTTTCACTAGAACAGGAACGGTTTAATTTGTTGGAACCAGATAAAACAGCTTTACTCTTTAATATCATCTCAGTTTTTACAAAAACTCTATGAATGTATGCTGAACTTAAACCTCGAATTTTAAATGCTGTTTTAAGCACTTTCTGTGGATTTGCCTAAAATAAAATATAAATTGTATAAATCTTAACTATTATTTATTTCATTAAAGACATTGGATATATTAATTATGTACCGGCATTTGACGACAAAAATTCATCAAAGCCACGTCTACTCCATGACTATTTATTTCTTCAGCCCAAATAGAATTACTTGTAGTAGAGTATTTATAAAAAAGTTGCAAGATCGCCATTGAAATACGATACAACACTTTTATGCCTTCGTGAAGATAACAATCCATAACTCGAACCTAAAATAAAAATATTATATGTATAGTATAATATACATTTAAATTATCTTCATCGCATTATATCTAACTAACTGCATGATGAAATGGTAGTCCTTGAAATATCCACCAAATCCAATCCATGTACATTTTTTCTGATTTTTTTATTGGACAATGTTTCCCGATGTGCCCCACAGCTGATTTCTATAAGTTATTATTTTTAAAATTAAAAAAAAAACACTTATAATATTTACAGTTTGATGAATTGTTGGTACGCACAACATGTTTTCTACATATATTTAATACAGTTTTCCATGTAACTTCATACAATAATTTTGTTTGTGTTACAAATACTAAGTTCTTGGATGAAACTAAGCTTGTTAGACTATTATAGCATTCCTCTTCTAAAAAAACAAAAAAATATTACAAAATACAAAAAACAAATTTAATGAATAGTTTCTTAGATAAAGTATGTCATTAAAATAATTATAATATTAAATTCAAACCAGGCATAAAATGTAGCAACAATGATGTTAACGAATATATAGCAGGGCTATAAGTGATGTCTGGACAAGCAAACCCCAGCACACAAACAATTCTGTCAGTAATATTCTTGCCTGTTGAATCAAGATGATGTAAATGTCTATGTTTTGACTCAACAAATGTCGGTAAAATAATTGGTTTATCTGGAAGATCTGGTATGTAAAAATATAAAAATTATTTTCAAAAATAAAAGGTTGAATTAAAAAATGTAATCTTAAATGGCATTTTAAATCAGTTTTTAAATATTTTACTTTTAAATGTTAGTAGAATTGTTTTTTTTTAGTTAAATGTAGGAATTTCAGATTAATTTATGGATAGATCAATGTTTAACAAAACAAATACAGAAGATAGTGCATAATATACAATTTTTAAATTTAAACATAAAATGAAAAAAATCATTTTAGTGTTAACTAAATATAAAATATTTATCTTTGATTAGCATTTAAACTTAGATGCATATATGTAATAATACATCTTAAAAATAAATATGATCATAAAATTTTAGTATGTAAATTAATTATTTGAAATAACTCATAAAAATATTAAATTATATTGTTTATTTTTAAATATCTGTTAAGATTAAAATTAAAATATTTAAAATTTAAAATTCTAAATTATCAATAACCAATAACCAATAACACCTACCCAAGAAAAGATTAGATAAACAAATTTATCAGCATAAATTTCTAATAAAAAAAAACATTGCGTTACTTATTAATAAAAATAGTAATATTGGAAAAATCATAATTTTGTTCTTACCAGTAGACCCAAACAATTGTCGTACAAGATCCCAATAGAATCCCTCTTGCATGTTGTTACTGTTTTCAGATGCATGTTGTCTGCAAAGTGCAGGCCATAATTGAGCCCTGATGGGATGGTTGGTCGGCCAACAGTTGTCCCGCAGTATCTTCTTGACATCCTTTTGGTAGCCTGTTGCAAGGAGGCTCTGGATGTCACTGAACGACTTGAGAGCTTGCTTCTTGGCCGTCATGGGACTGCCAGAGAATGTGGATGACTGCGCTAGTGTCGTTGGCATTGGTGGTATACCATCCACATTGACGTGCGGCTGATACACGTCTGCCGCGGACGTCAACTCCTCCTTTGCTGTCGACAACATAGCACTGTCGGCCACCACCATGAGGACTGACTTAGGTATAGTCGTTAACGGTCACGAACTTCGTTTTTCTGACGTTTGACATCACTGCTCCTGCTCACCTCCCGCAGCGGATCCGAACCGAGACATGAGGGCGTGCTAGACAACGACGGACCGGCGGCAGCGGCCGACAGGTGCGTTCATTTCACCGATCGTTAGACAGTGATATTTCACAATATCAACAGTAATTATTGTAGTCAGGCCGACGAAACGAACTAAACGTCATCCGATCGTCGTTTGCGGCGAAGAACCTCTCAAAACCCGCGGTACATTATCACTATTCACTATCGACAGTGGCGGCGGCGGCGGTGGCATGCGACATTCGCCCAGCACACACACCTTTCGCGCGTGCGCGCCTGTGCTCGTGTGCGTCCCGTGGCTGCAAATTCGATGACGCCGATTTCCCGTGTTGCGTACGCCTTGGTACCGTAGAGACGCTACGACAATAAAAATAATATTACCTACGATTCTTCTCTCGTCGACGAAAGCCCGTTTATTCTTATCATCATATCTTGGCTATTCGTTACCGACCGCGACGTAGGCCCGGTGATTTATAATATTTTTTTTTTAAATAATATTACAATGTTTCATTATATTACATTATTATTTATTATAATTTAAATGATAAAAAATTGTATATGTCTAAATATTATTATTGTTAATAAGCGGCAGCAGTGGTGGTTTTATCACGACGAGACTAGTCAGTAGTCAGATTCGAGTATTCGACGTGATAGCGGCGCGGACAACACCTTATCTTGTTATTGATTAAATGCTCTGGTTCGCGCCGAGCAGCACTCGGTGGCAGCAGGGTCAAAGGAATAATAGGCGCCCGTGCGGAGACCTCGATACTGACGGCGGGTAGGGGAGGGAAAAAAGGGTTAAGGCGACGACGTGAAATCGGTATCTGTGCACGCACAAGCGGCGGCGTTTATACAAAGATATACAATGTAGTATTATTATTATTATGTACCTACTTACAATTTAGTATTTACATATTATATAATATTATATTATGTGGTACATATGTATTAGGTATATGTTCAACGTTATTATAACGGCTATAGACGTCAGACAACGTTATTATTATGATTACCTATGTCATAGCCGCTGCTGTGACTTTGAAACGGCTATAAAGGTACGAAACGTTTTAAACCTTTATTACCTCTATCGATCATAAAATTATAGAGTATGAGTATACGTATACATCGACCTACCTACCTACCTACCCGTACGCGAATCGGACGACCGTTGTTTGTTTATGATGTTTTTCGGACGTGCGCTGGAAAATATTAATAATTTGGTGGGAGTAGATAGTGACGACGTGGTGAAATTTTATTCGGAAAATCCAATGAAAATTGTAAAAAGGATCTAACTGTGCACTGGTTACACTACCAAACACTGTAACACTTCCTATATCATAATAAAATATCGTCACTTGGGTATAATGAAATATTCTGATATTTTATAACATAATATAATATTGTATACTAGACACTACTATACTAGTATACTACGCAAAAGGAACGCGGCCGTCGACTGTCTCGCCTATAGTGTTTACAATGCACAATGCACATTATAATATTATAATTGATTAGGTATATCTTATATTATGTAGGTATTGCACTTATTATTTGTACATCAGTGATTAACATACCAGCATTTAGCGGTCGTTTGCATAAAATAATATTAAACATAATATTATTATTATTATAAAATGGTCTGTTTATACTTTATGTAATAAATGATAACTGTTTATTATACTACCTATTACATATTAGCGATGGCGATATTGCGATATATAATTATTATTTGTACCTAACTATAATAATTTGCCAATGGTAAACAGCCTAGGTTAGGCGTTGTTATAATAACTCACTGCAAGGCTGGGCAATTCAACTATTTTTTTTAACTCGTTAAGTTAAGTTAATATAGAAAAAAGTAAGTTAAGTTTAAAGTTAAAAGTTACCTCTATTTTTTTTAACTCGCAAAAGTTACAAGTTAATTAGAAAATAAAAGTAACTTAACTTAGTTAAAAAAGCGGGTAAAATATAAAATTAATAATTATACCTGCCTACCTTTTTTTAAGCTAACAAATAACATAATAATTCAATAAATGTATGTAATAAAGTTATTTACTGTAGGTAGGTACTTATATTTGTATATAATACTTTATTCAATGATGAAATCCAATAAAATAATAAAATAATTGTTATGTATTTGTTAACGTAAATGATCCACAACTATACTAAATATTTTCTGTGAATAATATGCAATATGTCATATGATAATTATTTTTATAAATTTAAAATTTCAGATTTTTTTTTTTATAAAATTAATTTGTACAAAATCGAATTTATTTTAAATCTGTGGTTTAGGAAAAAAATTAACTTACCGTGCCAATAAAATTAATTAACTCGTTAGTTACTGAATAACTTGGGAAAAAATGTAACTCGTTAATTAACTTAGTTAAAAGTAACTTAACTTTTAAACTTAACTTTAACTTATTAACTCGTTAATGCCCAGCCTTATTAATAAGTATATTATAATATTGAGTCGGGGTGAAAGAGAGAGCTGCTGTTCTTGTACTCAAAACAGTCAAAACGTATAATATTATGGTCTTCGTAATATATCGCATTATAATCAGTGGTGTAGTCGTAAATATATTTTTGGGTATACACCTAAAATGAGAAATATGTAATACGTGGGGGCTCTGCCCCCACACCCCTCGTATAATACTAATTAACTTAAATTTATCAATTATAAATATATTTAAATACATAATATATAATTCCATTATAGAAAATGTACTTATTTATTATTTATAATTTATAAAATTATCCACTTTGTTTTTCTAATGGCTCCACTTTCCTTGAAGATTATCATCGGCTGATCTGTGCTGCAACAGCTAGCTTCCAACATATTTGGTTGGGTTCCCTATACTAAGAGGCAGTGTTGTAAAAAATACTTTTAAAAAGTATTTTAGTAATTACTCAAATACTTATAAAATAAAGTATTTAAAATACCACCCAAATACTATCTATAGTAAAGTATTTGAGTATTACTCAAATACTTTTTAAAAGTATTTGAAATAATTTTCAAATACAAAAAAAATTTAATTTATTTTTAGGTATTTATAAATATTAATCAAAAATTTGAGTGTTGCATTTTAAAAACATTTGTTCAAAGTGCCGATCTGTCATAATATAAATTGGTAGGCGATGTCAGCGAAAAAAAGTATTCAATGAAATAGTATTCAATAGTAAAAAAAACTAATTCAAATACCATTCAAATACTTTAAAATAAAAAGTATTTAAAAAAGTATTCAATACGGAAAAAAGTATTTGAATACTTTTACTCAAATACTTTTACTCAACTACTTTACAACACTGCTAAGAGGTAGCCCATTTATATTAATAAACATAAGATTTGTTATATTTCTTATTGTCAATTTAGATCTGAACATTAAACTAAATCCTCGTTCACATTAGTATATTTAATTCCTGTATTTCTTCATTCATTGTATTATTATGAATAAAGTTTCTCATTCCTTGTACTAGTACAGATGTATTGAATAAAAATCTACGGCCCATTGTTGTAGTATTTCATTTTCCCCGTGTCTTATATATACCATATTGCCGTCGTCACAATTCATAATATTAATTTAATTTTAAAATATTTTTGTTTTATTAAATTAAATGTAATAAATGACAAACATGTATTATCACTTATCAGTATCTATATTACCTAGTATCTACTACCTGCCTAATTTAATAAAATATATATTTTATATATTATAAAATATAAATCTAATAATTATGTTCACGTAGTATTCAATGTTTATAGTCTATGATTTTGAAAAAAATCAGAAATGTTCAAATCATAGGTATATTAATAATAAATTGTGGTAATATGGTTATCATTCAAAAGGCTACGACCGTATACCCGCGTATTTGTTTTATTTTCTTTCCTATACGCATTTAAGAATTTGAGCGTTTTATGCGTTTATGCGCTGAACGAGTGGTCCCGCTGACGGATTGCCAGATTTCGTTCTGCTCGCACACGCACACGCGTTAAAAAGTATTTGCACTGTTATAATATTATACACGTGACGTGTGCGTGTATGTGTGTGTGTGTGTGTGTGTGTGTGTGTGTGTGTATGTGTGTGAATCATTTTGTTATTTTTTTTCTCGACAAGATTGAAATATTTACTCAGCACCGCCGACGCGAGCAATAATAATAGATCGTGCCGAGCCCCGCGCGGGGTCGAGCCTCGAACGGATAAAACAGCCGAGAAGAGAGAAAAATAAAATAAAGGCCGTTACTGCCGCGCCGTTTGGCCAGCGAAAATATAAATTCTGCGTTGTAATAATAATAATCGAACAATTTCGTTGTACGTACGCGAGCATGATTAATTTCATATATTATATACCTACGTTATTTTTACTAGTTTTTACTATTAATATTATTTTCATCATCATCATCATCATCACTCTCGAGTCTCGACTCTATTCCTCTCATCTGAACCGCACCGCCGCCTAAACACCATTTGTCAACCGCGCGATTTTTTCATTCGATTTCCCCTAATCATAGCAAAACTGTCACCGCACAAAAATAAAACAGGAAAAAAATAATGATAACTTATTCGGTGACAAGGCGGGGCAGGATCAAGCTTTATTCACTTTATTGTAAGATGCAATATAGGAAACTAATAATCGTGCTTTATAAAATATAAATAGCGCTCATAGGCGCCCGCAGAAATTTTTCTAGGAGGGGGCAATGTTAGGATTTGTTATATAATAAATAGTAATTTATCTTAAAACATTCAATTTTAAACATATTTTTGAAAAGCCAGGGGGGGGCAAATGCCCCAGCTTGCCCCCCCTTCCGGACGCCTATGATAGCGCTATTCACTAAACGAATATGTGCACTTTACAAATATTTATAAAAAATATTAAGAAGTAACTTTTCTATAAGTACTAAGTACCTACCTATTAAATCTATTTGCTATAATTATTGTAAAAAAAGCAAGTTAATCACTAAAATAAAAATAAATTGTTGGATATTAAAAATAGCTTAAACTATAGCTTATATTAACAGATTTATAGATAAGTTAATTGTTGACAGCCGTCGCGCTACTGGAATGTTATAAAATATGTTTTTATTCATATACCTACTCGTATAATTTTTTTAATCACAAAGGCCTTTGAATTTTGATAAATCCACCAGCCACTCTGACTGACATGACCATGTCATCTTTTTCAGTGCATGCCACCAGTTACATTAACAACACGTCTCAATAACGAATCCTGTGAGTGACTAATAGACTACTGAGTGACTACTTAACGAGCTAAAACAGTGTTGTATTTGTTTGGATTCACGTATTCAAAGAATTCTTCATTTGTGTCACCTTATTATTATACTGCATCATGATATATTATACACAACTACGAATTAGATTAGATGCATGATTATTTGACTACTTTATATTATTAGTATTATTGATATATCTATTATAAATGCGAGGTGTATTTAAACTCTCGAATACGTGACCTAGAGAGCCTCTCGAAGACCAAAAAGAAGGTAATTGCATAAATAATGTAATATAGTGGATAGTATCTGATAGGAGGTAATACTCTCCAAAACTTGTAAGTGTAGGGAAAACCCCTAGACTTGATCCCTATATAAATAGATATAAGATATAAATCTTGTTTTAGTTCATTTAACTTTATATTATTACTTTTTCTTTTATTTTTACGTTATTACAGGCGTATAGTAAAATATAATAAGTTAAAGTTCTTAATTTAATTCTATTTAATTATCTAATATCTATTAAATAAAAAAAGGCCTTTGACAAAAAGTAGTATTACAAAATTTTTAGCTATTTCATGAAAAATTTTAAAACAATTTTGACTTTTAGAAGGTTTTAGTTAATAAAATTGGTAATTGTTAATATAACATTTGACAATTTAATAAAAGTTTTAATTATTATATATTAATATAATATTGATCATAACATAGTTTTACATTTTTCTGAGAATTTTGAAAATGTTATTTTTATCTATCATTTTAAGTTAATTTGTATAGGTATATGTAAAACTTATTTTTGGAATTCACTCATCTTGTTTTCAATGTTGTAAATATTTGATTTGGTTTGCTATACATCACATTACATTACCTCTATAATCAATTTGTCACTAATGTATAAACACTATAAACTACAAATAAAAAGTAAACAATATTTACAATATTTATAATTTATACGTACACTAATCATTATTCATTACACCCAAAGATTAATTTCCAGTTTCCTTTCACCACATAAATTTGACCAGATGAGTTTTGATATTTTACTGTTTTTGGTAAAAAAAATGTAGGAAGTGGCGTCGGCCCAAACTTTTTAAAACAGTAGGTACTTATTTTGGGTTGGTCCAGTTTAACACGGACACACGGTCGACGAACAAATCAAGAATGACGCACAGGGCCGCCGCCCGTGACATTGGTTTTATTTCAGACAAAATACCTATTATATGTCTATACAATAGTGTTTTGTGGATATTTTATTCGTGAATTATTTATTTTTTATGATAATATTAAAATTTTAGCAAATATTTGTGCTTTTTAATTCCCAATTATTTTGAAATATACTTTAATTTTTATAATTTTATAGTATTTTTTATGGATATTGGTATGGTCTATAGAATCTATAATAAAAGAAATTAAAAACAATTGAAAATCACTCAAAACTTTTTTCAGGTTAAAATATTTACATGTTCACAAAATGTTAAATAAATCGTCATTTGTCAAATTTAAATTTGTATACAAGTGGGTTATGGCCTAGTGGGTATCACTCTGCTGTACATTAGGTATTGAGTGGGTTGTTAATATTACGGGTGTGTTAAATTTGAATTTAATGATATCATTGTATGCGAAATTGCGAAAAACCACTCTGAGTGGAGACGTCTTACAGCCTTCAATCTTTATCAACAACTATGGGTATTTTATGATGTTTTTTTGATAAACATTAAAATCCTGATTAACTATATTAAATAGGATCAAGAGAGTGATGGATAATTTAATTAGATGGATAAAAAAAAATGTTTAAATATTTTATGGTTATTATACCTATATTAGTTTTAATGTTATACATATTAGCGTATTTGAATATAATAATCTATTAAAATATTTTTGAAAAACATAGTTATTAAGTTTGTTTATATAAATCCCGAATTTTTTGTATGTAACAATACATTATACATAACTTTTTATTTTTTAATGTATAAGATTTTAGAGGGTGTTCCATATTAACCCTATTAAGTATATTTATTTCCAAATATGCAAAAAAGCATATTTTAATTTGAATATAATAGTCAAACTTAAAATAATATATAACTTAAGTCTAAAAACTCTTTAAAGTAATTAATATTATTTTATATATTAATAATGATTTACAATTTCTTTATTTACTTACATATTTTAATATTAAATTATAGGGGGCAATAGATAGGGGAAAAAATCAAATGTTGGTGGGGGGAACTTGCCCACCTTGGTCCCTATGTATCGCTGCCCTTGATCCTATATAACCATTCAATATTTGACGAAAAAATTTTTTAATAATACAAAACTTACAAGAAATAACCGTGGTTTATCAAAATATAAATTCATTTCATTTAAACTTTTTATATCAAGAAAAGAATAGATAAAATTGGTTTTTTGACAGATAACAAGGTATATAACAATATAGTTAAAAATGTATTTTTCTTGCGGGCGAATGTGATTGGTAATTTGTAATTATCAGCGTTTCCAAAAAATATCTAAAATTACAAGTAAAATATGGAAAAAATTCCCCCCCCCCTCCAAAAAAAAAATGAAAAATGTTTTTCAATACAATAATGCCCTTCAAAAATGATCTAAATCGATAAGCAATTTTTCTAGAAATACTAGCTGCGATAGGTAAACTAAGGTTCAACTTTCGGCATTTTTAAAAACTTCTTTATCTTAAATAAACTATTATAATATACAAACAAAATATCAAACTTAGGTAAGGATAATAAAAAAATCAGTATACTGGAAATAAATTCTACCTTGATATCAGGGGCGTTCTCAGGATTTTTCTAAGGGGGGGGTCTGAAAATTTACTTCAATTTAATAGTATATAATATCAAAAGTAGACAAAACGTGTATTACTAAAATGTAAGAAAACAAAGATCCTTGGGGGGGATCTATCCCCCATATCCCCCCCCGTGAGAACGCCAATGCTTGATATGGTTCTAACTAACTAACTAATATTGTTTGTTTGACGTTTCTTAATAAGGCATCACACCCAACAATCGCTGTAGTTAGACGGTATTTATATTTTAAATGTATTATGTAGTTAAATTATTAGTTTTTTTTGGGGGGGGAGGCTAAAGCAATTCTAGGGGAGCTAAGCCCCCTCCCAAGCTCCACTTTATTTGCGCCTATGACATTGTGATAGCTAATAAAATGTGTATACTCGTTAGCGTTATTGCAGTAGTATTATTTGTATTATTATTTATTAGTTATAAGTAATAAGTTATAACTATGGTCTAGATTTAATGATTTAAATGCCCTTAAAACCATATAAATATGCTTTAAAAATAGCCAAAAATACACAATACATTTTTTATACAATTTATTAACTTATAAATAAGCTATAGTTATAATTTTACTAAATAAAATTGAAATTTTAAAAATTTACTTGATGTTAACACGCATATCTTTTAGGGCAGTATTATTCATTCTAAACATAAATTTATTTGCCCGGTAAACTTATTAAACGAATACAACTTAAATATCTATAAAACAATTTAATTTAAAATAATATTTTGAATAGACCAAATTTGTATAGAATATATTGAACGAATATGCATTAAAACTAAAAAAATAACTCAATAATGTAAAAAAAAAAAAAGCGGGTAAGTGAGTATCATTCTGCTGTGCATTAGGGGGTGGGGTGGACCTCGGACTAGGGTAGGTTAAATTTGAATGCAATGATAGGTATCATATTGTATACGAAAAACAATTCTAAACGGAGATGATTTGTCAGTCTGGGGTAAATTACCTATAATTAAATATTGTCATATATTCTATTTTGAAACAAATTCAAACATTTAAGTATAAAAGTTTCAAGATCTTACGTGAAGTAATTTTTTAAAAATAACAAAAATCGAAAATTATTTATTAGTAAAACGTAATTTTACATGTGTATTTTTAATTTCAAATTAAAATTAAAACTTTAAACACTCGTAAAATTTTTTAAATTGAACAATCCTCAAACTTTTTTATAATTATTCTAAGCTTAACTTATGGACAGCATAGTATTAAATTTTCAATTCTAAGCTTTTGATAGAAAAATATTTATAAATTTTTAACTACCAAATAGTGAAAAATATTCATGATTTTGACGAATTTTTGTAAATATTTGAACTTAAAATGCTAATAAAAAAAAATTGTGCCTATGTATTTTTATAATTTTTGAATGAGAGTTAGAACAAGTTATGTGGACCCTTCAATTAAATTTTCAAGTAATTTGTCCCAGCTAATTTTTTTTTATCAACATTTATAAAAAAAAAATTAAAAAAAATTGAAAATTTCAATTGTCTATAAATAGCTAAAAAAAAAGTCAAAATATTTTGAAAATCAAATCACGTAAAGAAAATGGCAATCTAAATAACTGGTAAAATTTTTAAGTATTTACAACTTATACTATTTGAATAACAACAAATATCAAATATCGTTTGAGGCTAAACCGTTATTTAACGCGGTTTTGTAAAAATTTTAATTTCAAACACTCCTAAAAATTGTTTGTATTAGTCAAGTAGAGTTTTTTTTACAGATAGTTGAAGAAAAATTTATGGAGAACGTTGTACCAAATTTTCAAAACTTAGTTAAAAAAGAAAAAATTTTTACGATTTTTCAACCACAAAATTACTTGCAAATTTTCGCAATTTTGACATATTTCGTATAAATTCAAACTTTAAGCACTTATAAAAAAAAATTGTGACTAACGACCTCGGATTTTTTATTATCACTTTAAGAACAACTTATAAGAAATTTTGTATTAAATTTTCAAGATTTTCTGGCCGGCCAAAAATTTTTTATAGTTATTTAAAAAAAAAATACTTTTATTACATTTACAGCCATCCTGATAGTAGTATATCGGCCTTGGAAGAATGCTTCCTAAATTTAAGCTGAGCCTCTGGAATTGTTACGAGGCATCGTTGAATGACCTACCCAAAACTAACAACGCCGTTGAAGGCTGGCATCGATGATTCAGCTCTCTTTTAGGAGCAAATCATCCATCTATTTGGAAATTCATTGAGGGTCTGCAAAATCAGCAGAGCCTAAATGAATTCCAAATCAATCAGTACATTGCTGGATTACCACCAGCACAGGGACGACGGTGTTATCGGGACACAGCATTGCGAATTAAAGAAACCGTTGAAAACTATGAGAATCGCGACACCTCCGATTATTTGCAGGGAATTGCTCATAATTTTCAATTCTAATTGCTAAATGGCCAAGTTTAGGGGGCACTTGTCGTTTTAAAAAATGTTCTTTTTAGGGCATATAAAGGCTCTTTTCAGAGCAAAAAAATATTTATTATTAAAAAAAACTAGGCAACAACGAGTTAGGTATTTTATTTTTAATTAATAAATAAATTTTCGCAATTTTGACATATATTAAATTATATATATATTTTACATATCATAAATTCGAACTTTATGCACTTATACAAAAAAATTGTGACTAACGATCTCGGATTTTTTTTTTATCACTTTAAGAACAACTTATAAGAAATTTTGTATTAAATTTTCAAGATTTTCTGGCGGGCCAAAAAAATTTTATAGTTATTTAAAAAAAAAAACTTAAAAAATAGAAAATTTCAATTGTTTATAAATAGCTCAAAAAAAGTCAAAATACTTTGAATATTTAATTGTGTATAGAGAACGCTAATTTAAACATTTGGTGAAAATTTCAAGTATTTACATCGATTAGTTTTTGAGTTATAGCAAAATCAAAAAATCGATTTTGTCGAAAAGTGGTTTTGCGTAAAAATTCCCGTTTTTCTGTCACTTTTTTTTCTCGATTTTTTTGAAAACTGTTAGAAAATGTTTAATTTTCACCTCTATAATGCACCAAGGATATTCACTTTTTCATCGGAAACCACCCCCCAAAGTTTGAAATTGAAGTATTATTTCGACTAGTTATGCTGTACACAGACACACAAAAAAAAAAAAACAAAAAAAAAACACACATCATTGTAAAATCAATACATTCATCACTCCGTTCAGAATCTAAAAACAAATAAATGTCGCATTTGTACCTTGACACGGGAAAGTGTAAAATTGACTGTTTAAAAATAATAATACCACTGTTATTTAAACGTGGGGCAAGTGAATAAAACTTAGGTAATAATTGTAGCTATAATACTACGTTTTCAAAGCTGTATTTGTCGAAATAGTTTAAAAGTTACAGCTATTTCAAATTTCATTTTTTTTGTTACATATTTGGAGCATACTACAAATCATATCCTAAACATTTCCTTACTTATATTTTATTCATATTACTTCACTCTCCTATTATATATTTACTATTTAGTATTTACTAGTTATGCTGTACACAGACACAAAAAAAAAAAAAACAAAAAAAAACACACATCATTGTAAAATCAATACATTCATCACTCCGTTCAGAATCTAAAAATGTAGCCATTTATTAAAAATCAAAAACTACGTAAATATAATTAAATAATACACTTAAAAACAGAAGAGAGATTTCGAAAAATATTTTAAAATATGTGTTAAATACGTTCATTATATTATTATCCAAAAATCATAATTCAAAAAGAAGATAAAAGACCGCTTCCAAACTTCTTGAACATACTATACGTAGGTTATGCGTGTAATGCATCTATTACGGCAAGAACTAAGTTTTTATAGCATGTTAGCGTGTACCTATTCCATATTATATCGTTTTGATATACCCTCGTCGTATGCTTGAGTATAGAAATATAACTACCAATACAAACGCAGCACTATGGGGTACTACAGGAGGAGTATCACAACGGGACTCTTGAGAAATTTTAACATGTTTTGGTAACTAATTTCATATTTTATTATGAATTAAATATATAACTTTAATTACTATGTACAATATACATATATAAATATATATTATATGTAGCCATATAGGTATTATACTTACGTGATTTAATTAAGCATAAAATAATTTTATAATAATATATTATACCTATAAATAATTTAATATTAGAATATAATTATTATTATTATTATTATTATTATACCAATAGAAATTTTATATACATATCTCATATATATAGAAAACATATTATGTTACTATAGTGGATACACTTGGTCACTACACGACTATATAATTAGGTGCTATGTGTATTAAAATCTAAACAAAAATTATTTGATATTTTCAATTATTCTAAGCATGTAGGTACACAGTGGGTATTTTTTGTTAGGTTATGTTATTCAATTTTAATGTTAATTTTATTATCAATGTTTATTTTTAAAAAGATATTGTAAGTATACCTGATTTTCATAAAATATTTTTGTATATTTTTTATTAAAAAAAGTTCTAATTTTCAAAAACACCCGAAATATTTTTTCGTCATACGTCCCTAAATTATTCATTAAATCATTGTATGGTTTTTTAAATAAATAAAGTAATGATATTAACATAGATTTTACGTGACAATTATTATAAAAGCTTAAAAACGTCTTTGAGGAACAAAAACTCGATATCTACTATTCATCAACAATTGTCTATGATATCTTAAGTGTCTACAGTAAGTACTTTTTTAAATTATCTTCACTTTGCTTAATGTTTTATAGTATAGAAAATTGGATTTATAGTTTGTAGCTTGTACATAGTTATACCTTATACGTTATACAAACTAGTTAGTTAGAAATATCTAGTAGATACTTTTTAAAATAATTACGCAAGTAAAACTAAGATAAAAATGTACAAAAACTAATAGGTATTAAAATAATATAATATTATGATTGAATCAAGATATTTTAGATTCTGAACGGAGTGATGAATGTATTGATTTTACAATGATGTGTGTTTTTTTTTTTTTTATTTTTTTTTTTTGTGTCTGACGACAACATTTGGAGCAGTAAAAATGCTTCGATTTTGGACTTCAGCCCCTCTTTGAAAAGGAAATCGAATCTAGTTGGTACTTTGGGGGGTCAAAAGTTAAAAATTTTCAATATTTCTTAAATGAGTCGGGAAAAACCCTAAAAAAATGACGGAAAAACGGGATTTTTTACGCAAAACCAGTTTTCGACAAAATCGAATTTTTTATTTTGTTATAACTCAAAAACTAATCGATGTAAACACTTGAAATTTTCACCAAATGTTTATATTAGCGTTCACCATACACAGTAAAATTTTCAAAGAACTTTGACTTTTTTTAAGCTATTTATAGACAATTGAAATTTTTAATTTTTTTTAGTATTTTTTTTTAAAATAACGATAAAAACTTTTTGGCCTGCCAGAAAATCTTGAAAATTTAATACAAGGTTTCTTATAAGTTGTTCTTAAAGTGATAAAAAAAAATCCAAAATCGTTAGTCACAATTTTTTTTTATAAGTGCTTAAAGTTTGAATTCAAACGAAATATGTCAAAATTGCGAAAATTTGCAAGTAAGTTTGTGGTTGAAAAATCGTAAAATTTTTTTCTTTTATAACTAAGTTTTGAAAATTTAATACAAGATTCTCCATACATTTTACTTCAATTATCTGTAAAAAAAACTCTACCAGATTCAGACAAAAATGTTTTATGAGTGTTTGAAATTTAAATTTTTGCAAAACCGCGTTAAATAATGGTTTAGCCTCAAACGATTTTTGATATTTATTGTTATTCAAATAGTATAAGTCATAAATACTTGAAAATTTTACCAGTTATTTAGATTGTCATTTTCTTTACGTGATTTGATTTTCAAAATATTTTGACTTTTTTTGAGCTATTTATAGACAATTGAAATTTTCAATTTTTTTTAATTTTTTTTTTATAAATGTTGATAAAAAAAAATTAGCTGGGACAAATTACTTGAAAATTTAATTGAAGGGTCCACATAACTTGTTCTAACTCTCATTCAAAAATTATAAAAATACATAGGCACAATTTTTTTTTATTAGCATTTTAAGTTCAAATATTTACAAAAATTCGTCAAAATCATGAATATTTTTCACTATTTGGTAGTTAAAAATTTATAAATATTTTTCTATCAAAAGCTTAGAATTGAAAATTTAATACTATGCTGTCCATAAGTTAAGCTTAGAATAATTATAAAAAAGTTTGAGGATTGTTCAATTTAAAAAATTTTACGAGTGTTTAAAGTTTTAATTTTAATTTGAAATTAAAAATACACATGTAAAATTACGTTTTACTAATAAATAATTTTCGATTTTTGTTATTTTTAAAAAATTACTAAACGTAAGATCTTGAAACTTTTACTTAAATGTTTGAATTAGTTTCAAAGTAGAATATATTACAATATTTAAGTATTATATATCCTAGACTGACAAATCATCTCCGTTCAGAATCGTTTTTCGTATACAATGATACCTATCATTGCATTCAAATTTAACCTTCCCTAGTCCGAGGTCCATCCCACCTCCTAATGTACAGCAGAGCGATACTCACTTACCCGCTTTTTTTTTTTTTTTCTTTTATAGTGTTCAAATATTATAATAATTATTGCATTTCAGTCCTGCGCGATTCGGCACTGATGGTACGAACACTGCATAATATCTATTATACAAAATGAGTGCTTTTTTACGTTTTTCCGTCATCAACTTGCAGAATTAAAACACGATGACGACCGGCACACTCTGTATTTACATTCACCCACATAATAAAAATAGGCTATGGGTACCTACTACCTACTACCTACATGGCTACATCCGTATGGAAATGCGATATACTATATAGTAATATAAAGTTTAAGTAGGTATATTAAAGCAAACCGGGGTCAACTCGAGTTGAGATAGGTATAATATACTATATACTACAGCCAGCAAAAATAATATACACAAAACATTATTATTATCGCATAATTTCATAACTGCAGTGTATAATGTATATTATATCGGGTGATTCATCAAGCATGTTTACCCCCATTTATTTATTCAATTTAATAATACATTTATTCAAATTCCGATTTTTGTACGGATGCATTTATGAACGAAAATGCAGTCTATGCGGTAAGACCAGAGCCTCTAGCGTCTTCATTATTAATTGTATTTTAAGTTTTTATTTAGAATTAATGATGGAAAGTAATTTTATTCGAAATAGTGCTTTTTTAATATTAGATATTAGAATATCTAAATATACAATATTGTTATCAGCACTATTAACTAAAAATATTTATTAGTTGAAATGTAATAATAATAGGTCCAGTTGATTAACCCCTCTCCTTCGGGAGGCCCTCGATACCCAGTTCACATCTTACGCTTACCATAATACATTTTCCTATATATTATATTAGATCAACCAGAACAAATACAAAAATATTTCTTAGTTTATTTGTATTTATATTAAATTTAGAGCTTTATAAAAACATTTTATAATGTTCATATACCTAAGGTTAGGTTTTTTTTACATTTTTTTTCATTGCATCTTATCTTGAAGTGTTCAAAAAATTAAAATTATATAACCATTTTTATAAATATTTCGATCTCATTTTATCGTATTTTTAACTTATAAGACATAATTTTAGTACCTATAATGTATAGTTGTTTTAGCTATACCTATAAAATTAAATAATATAGCCATAAAAAGGCCGTGATTAAGGGGAGACAGAGGGGCCATGGCCACCGGACCCACGAGAAATAGGAGCCTATAGCCTACTGTATACTGCCCTACAAAGAAAGAGAACAATCTTATGTACAGTTTGTCCCAAAAGTCACGTATTACCCTTAATTAATATTTCCGTATAAAATGAATATATTTAAATGTGGCTTTTTCATAGTAATGTAAAATATGTCTCCCATAAAATTAAATTTTTTTTCAAAAGTTTAAAAATCATCAAAAAAATTTGTTATGCAATTAAGTTTTTTAAATTTTTAAGATTAAAAAAAAATTATAATTGAATAAAAATTAACCAAGGTAGAGCCAATAATATTTTAAGAACAATAATTTTGTTACCAAGCAAAACACAAATTATGTGATTTCATCAATTTCGAAAATAACGTTGATTTTTTCATGACAATTTTTAATCATCATCTAATTTAATTATTCTAATTATAAGTGAAGCTTTCAGTTAAAATAAAAAATTTCGACTTTTATAACCGATATTTTGTATACCAATTCATATAATTTAAGAAAAATTAATTTTTCATATTTCAATAATAAAATATTTGTTTCGGCCTGACAATACTTGTACATATACTTAAAGTTTTGATGTGAATAGAAATAACAATAGCTGATTCGTATCGTTAGGTTAGCTGAAGAGCGAAACTACTAAACTATTAACTTATTTTTAAGTATTATAATAATTAATTATCTTTGTTTCGTTATGATACGTATGATAACGTACGTTTCATTAGTAAATCTAAAATTAAGAAATAGGAATACAAAATTGAATACTATACCATTCAATCGGAATTTCCATACTTAGTACTTTAAAAAAAACCGCTTTTAAATATTTTGATTTTCTACTAATATATTATAAGGTTGATACAGGACTTTATAGGGATATACTGTTTTTATTATTTATCCATGTTAATTATCGCCAATCGGCTTTTATAACAGTACCTATTGATAATATTTTTAATATTTTTCCTAATCCATAAAATAACTTTTACAAATTAAAAATTATATAATTATTTTTTTCATCTCCCACATAATCTAATTATGAAACTTAGACTTTAGTCATTTGTGTATAATATTATTAATACCTGTGATAATTGATAAATGTTACATGATATTATTATAACTAGAGGCCGGATTTATATGTACCTAAACTCTTAAAAGTAATATGTTTTTATGCTTTAAAGTTTCATCAAAATAATCTTTTATAAATACATAAATACTCTTCTTGGAAAAAAATAATTTTTCATAAAAATGTTTTAAATCCTAAAAAAAACAATTTTATTATAAAAGTAACAGTTTGTAAAAATTATAAGATAGTTAAATTAATCCTAATATTTAAAAAGTTATTCATTTAGTCATATTAATTAATCTATACCTACTATATCGTAGTGCTCGAATTGGGAAAAATTAAGTAGAGGAGCTCAATCCAACGATCTACAAACTGTGTTTCAAGTGCACAATTACTTAACACAATGTTTTTAATATATTAAATATATACCTAACTTAATGTAATAATATATATTATAAAAGATAGATGAACACTAATAATTTAATGGAACTATAGTTTTGTTGTTATTAAGTTTTTATTTTGGTTGTAATGAAAAAATTGTTTCAGAAAAAAAATATTGGTTTTATACAAAAAAAAACTTTTAACGGAGCCCTTTAAAAAATGTAGCACCATGGCCACAAACTGGTATAATCCGGGCTTACTATAAAGGTAATAATATAGTATATAGTATAAAACGCTATACTAAAATAACAATTCAAATCATGTTTTTCCATACTAATATACACATAACACATATTAAATATATAATACATTTAAATGGTCATTTCGTTTGTATATAATATATATTATGATTATAGTTATTAGTAACTAGCAAATGATTTTGTGTAAAATGTAGATTTAGCTCAAAAATCTTAAGAATAAAAATTAAAAAAATATACTTTCTTTAAGTTTTGATGGGAAAAAAATTGTTTTTCCGTTGCCAACAAGTGGGCATATGACGATGATTTAAATGTACCATTACATAAACACATATGCTTCGGTGTTAGTATTCCTCCATAAAACATTTACATACGTTGAATATGTATCGAGGAATGAGAAACATTATAAATTAAATTTTTATATATTATAATCATTATTGTTTCTAAATTAGATGTGTTATAATATCTATTGTTTATTTCACATACGAATTTTATAATGCACTATATTTCAATACAATACCAGCCATTTAGACATTTTACACATATATTGATATATACGTACCTATATTTTAAATATTATATTGAATTTATACTTACCTCGCTAGTGACACGGTCTGGCCCACCCGGCTACCAAATGGTATTTGGATATTTTTCAATATTGGAACCCATAGCCAAATGAATGAGTGTATATTTAAATTATTTATGAGTCGTGACTGACATTTCCAATTTTTTTTTGAACTAATGACAAAGTTTAGTTTATTCAACTCATTATGACATTCACATTATACATATTATAGTATTCAAATAGGTACGTTCTTATACACTTCTAAATGCACACAAGTAAATGATTATTTTCAAAACTTAAAATTTAAAAAACCAAACTATGATCTTTATTAAGCCAACAATAATTAAACCCTTTAACGAATTTAACTATATTATTTGTTTGTTAAACAAGACACCATTTAAATTTTAAACAAATATGAAATTACCCACACTGATAAATTAGGATCTTTCGACAATTAATTAAAACTACTATTTTAATAATAATTTATAATTTATAGTTATATAAATTATTTTATTTTTTACAATAATAAGGAATATTATTTTCCATTTTCCATTTTATGTGTGTGTAGTTTAAAAAAAGTATGTAAGGCATTGTTTACTATATTTTATACAACTAATAACAAATAATATTTTAGCGTAAAAACTAGGGCTTGAAAGTTACATGAGCTATAAAATAAGCAAAATATGCACGAATAAATTGAAAATATGCAAACAATTATTCAAAATTCTGAAGAATAAAACATCTGCTGCAATTAATAATAATATGTAGTATGTACAAAGACAAATGGAAAATTAAATGTATAGTTAATATTTAATAAATATAACAGAAAACTGATTGGAACTTTAATATATTTTAAAATTTAAAAATATTTATTTTTTTTAAATACTGTAAATGTTAGTCTTGTACAAAAAATGTACTAACAAATAAACAATAAATACACTATAAGTTAATATTTCGGCATATTAACGCGATATAGATTAAATACAGTCAATACAGATCACTCAGTTGTCGTCAAATGAATATTCAACTGCAACGATAATAATAATAAAAACTATTTCCCAGTGTATTTTTTCCTAGATTCGTTCACCACCCTTATTATGAGTTATGACATCTTATGGTTTACTGTGCGACAATAGTATCTCGTTCTTTCAGATATATTTTTATTTTCAGATGAAAGTGTACGCTGTATAATAATACCTACCCATAGTTCCAAATTGTCCAATGAATATTGTTTATAACAAATTCGTGAGCACGAAATTATAAATCGATAGAATCAAATGGTTCGTGAGTCGTGACACGCACGTTGCAATAATATTATAAAATATATCATGTTCATGCAGAGTTTTAGCGTATAAGAATTACATGCACGTGTACACAAAGCGATGATGAGGACCGATGGGAAACAATATTATTATAAATTATAACGTCGGATACTAGATTTTGAACGGAGTGATAAATGTATTGATTTTACAATGATGTGTGTGTGTGTGTTTTTTTTTTTTTCTGTGTTTGACGACAACATTTGGAGCAGTAATAATGCTCCGATTTTTTACTTCAGCGCCCCTCTTTGAATAGGAAAATTCATCTAGTTGGTACTTTGGGGGGGGGGGGGGGGGGGGGGGTCAAAAGTAAACATTTTCAAACAGTTTTCAAAAAAATCAAGAAAAACAAAAAAAAAAGTGACAGAAAAACGGCAATTTTACGAAAAACCATTTTTCGACAAAATCGATTTTTTGATTTTGCCGTAACTCAAAAACGAATCATTGTAAATACTTGAAATTTTCATTAAATGTTTACATTATAATTATCTCTTTACAGTTAAATTTTCAAAATATTTTGACCTTTTTTAAGCTATTTATAGACAATTGAAATTTTCGACTTTTATAAGTTTTTTTTCTTCAAATGCCGATAAAAATTTTTTGGGTGACCAGAAAATCTTGAAAATTTAATACAAGGTTTCTTATAAATTGTTCTTAAAGTGATAAAAAAAAATCCGAAATCGTTAGTCACAATTTTTTTTTATAAGTGCTTAAAGTTCGAATTTATACGAAATATGTCAAAATTTAAATTAAATTTCATACGCTCATTTTGCGTATGTTGGCCAAATACTTTTTTTTATTAATAAACAGATACTATAAAGTAACTATAGTAATATATAGTAACTATACTATTTGTTTCAAAATAGAATATATGACAATATTTAAATATAATATATCCTAAACTGAGAAATCATCTTCGTTCAGAACCGTTTTTGTATACAATGATACCTATCATTGCATTCAAATTTAACCTACCATAGTCTGAGGTCCACCCCACCCCCTAATATACAGCAGAGCGGGCGTCATTCATTTGGGCGAATAACCCAAAATTTACCTGAGTAGAGTAGATATCATTTGGGCGAGAAATTAACTGATCGTTTAGGCGAATTAATTTATGAATTATATAGGGATATATAATACAGAGAATAATAGGGAAGTAGCATACTTACCTGTACAATAATTTTTATATTCGTATTTACTATACAATGTATTCAACTCAATATTATTATTATATCGTTTCGGCTGATTGGTGATAACTATTTATAAAATTATAACTTTATAAAAATTAATTCTATCAACACAAAAAATCTATATTAGGTACGTAAAAATACTAAAGAAAAACAAAACTATACATTAAAATTTAAAATCATGGGAAGAATATCAAACCAGAACATTAACAATAATCAATTACATTAAAAAAAATGGGCATGAGATACCATGCTAATTGTTAATTATTTTAATTAATTAGGATTTTTAATACAATATATTATTATGATAATATTTATATAAGAATATAATAAATTTTATTAAACAAATGGGCATATGAGATACCATGCTAATAAAAAAAAAATAGTTAAGATAATAACAATACAATGCATTTTTTACCATATCAATTAGAGTTAGCTGAGAGTCCTAAGACTCTAAAAATTCATTTTTATAAAAATATATTTACAACTCGCCCAAACGATATATTGAATAAATTAGAGTCCCGTGTAAATTTCGCCCAAACGATATGTATAAATTCGCCCAAACGATATATTATTTTGGGTCATTCGCCCAAATGAAAACCGCCCAGCAGAGCGATACCCACTTACCCGCTTTTTTATTCTTATAATTTATAATTAATTTATAATTATCTTATAATTTATTTGTCCTTATTAGATATTAGATAATAAAATTAATATAGTGTAGTACCTACTACCTAATGATTTTATAATAAATATATTTTTAAAAGTACTAATTATATTTTATATAACTTTTAGTGTACATATACCTACTACATGTACAACACTATAATATATTATAGATATTTCAATTTCAAACTAATTTTTTTTTCATTTGAATATTATTTCAGAAAAACATTTTTTATATTAAATATTATTAATTAGGTGCCTACATTCAACCTAAACTTTAACATGATAACAGTCAACAGATAACACTATCTTACTTTATTTGTTTTTCTGTTATAATATTATTTAATATTATGTACATACCTATATTTTAATTATTATGTATGTATATATATATAAGAGTACAAGACACAGTGCTTATTACTGTTTACCATATGGTTTATTGTATTATTTAAGAGTACTAACTAGTACTAATTAGTTAGTACGAACTAATTAGTTTTTTCGTAAAATTTGTCAATATTATTAAATAATATCTTCGTGGAATTTAGATAATTTTTTAAATTGTATTAATGAATATAATATTTTAAAGAATACATAAATAGCTTTTAATGTTGTACATTTGTAATACTCATGATTTTTTAAATGTTTTTTGGTATAATTTTAATAATTATTACTTTTATACCCCAGCTAAAACTAACTTTATTGTTATAAATATGGGAGTCTTATCAGGCCCGGATTGAACCGGCGAGCTACCGAGAAAATCTCGGTGGGCCGCGTAAAATTTGGGCCGTTATTATTTTTGGACAATAGTATTCTAGTATTTCTAGATAGTGGTATAGTAAAATATAGATCCAAATACCATTTTATAATAATTATTAATTATATTTCGTATTATTTTTTTGTTACATACAATAAAAATTAAATTTAAAATAAATAAATATTAAAGAAAAATATATTATGTTTAATCAAGGAAAATTTTTACCCCGCGCGATGGAATAGGTACTCATGACCGCGCGACCTACTGAAGGTAAAAAGTAAATTATAAAGTTTATATATGTATATTATGTATAATATATGTGTTCATTTTTACTATTATGTTATTTAATTCTAGTATACTTATTATTTTTTTGGACCATAGGTGATTTCGGGGGGAGGGGGAGTGGGCCGATAGAAATATAAAATCTCGGTGGGCCGAAAACTCTCAATCCGGCGCTGAGTCTTACACCGTAATAAACAATATTGTCTACTAAAATTAAGTTAGAAGTTATATACTAGTTGTTTATAAGTTCGAATAATGTTCCTATATACGTGTTTTTTTTAATAACTTTTTTGGCAGTAAGCACATAGGTATGTGACCTAAATAATCTTAGTGACTGTTTAGTGATCTACATCATATGTTGCAGGCTTACGAAGTATTGTATAGGTGTTTAAAATGTTTAAATATACTTTTATAATTTTATCTAATTGTGTGATTTTTATTGGAAATGTATGATAGGTATAAGCCTATGATTTAATGATTTAATTATTTTAACATTAAAATATAATAATGTCCTTATTTTTTCATCCTCCAATTTTCGTTATAGTAAAATCACATTTTTGACTTTTCATTTTTGATTGGCTATTTGATTTGACTTGTTGAAAAAATCGTATGCATAGAATACAATCACATAAGTTTAATAAACGATAGACTACAATATTTAACGAATAATATTAAACAGCATACATTTATGGTTCACCTACACTCTGTTCATATATTATATTATAAACTTTAAATGCTTTTTAATAAAATACTATTCATTTAATTTTTTTAATGTTAATACGTGAGATTTTAAAAACAAAAATGGAGTGACTCGGTCACCTGCAGCCAAGTATTTATGACAACTTGACGTAAAATTTCAATAAAAAGTAATACAATTTGTGCGTATGAAAAAAAATTTTAAAATATTAAGTTGTTTGAATCATAAGTTGTCTAGCATAAATAATATATAAATATATAATATTATATATAGGCAAATGTTCAAACACATTTTGGTAGGTGTTAACTTTGTCCATTAAAACTGAGATATTTTTTTTAGTTATTATTATTATGTGATTTTGTTTATGCCATGACCTACTGCCTA
The DNA here is from genome assembly GCA_020882235.1 of Schizaphis graminum. Taxonomy (NCBI): domain Eukaryota; kingdom Metazoa; phylum Arthropoda; class Insecta; order Hemiptera; family Aphididae; genus Schizaphis; species Schizaphis graminum. The sequence goes on along the minus strand of CM037033.1, from coordinate 85,741,333 downwards.
TAAAGAATAGAGCAGTAGTGACCAAATCTGGGCCGCGATCATTTATTAACCAACCCGCTATGGCGCTATAGTATTCAAATTAAATCAAAATTTAAAAAAAATAATTTAACATTTCGTCTAAGTTTAAATAACATTGTATTTATCGTTTTGCATGAATACTTAGTCAATATCACTATTGACACCATTCATTAAACATAAATAATTATTTAGTTGCTTCTTGTTATTGTATTGCTATAGTATAGACCAGTAGTTTTCAACCTTTTTAACTATACGGCACACTTAATATCCTACAAAATTTTCGCGGCACACCAATCCGTATAATATGTTAAGCATATTTTATATATATACATATAAATACATACTAATAAAACTATTAACAGATTTTTCGCGGCACACTTCAAGAGCACTCACGGCACACCAGTGTGCCGGGGCACACCGGTTGAAAACCACTGGTATAGACTATAGACAGCCGATAAAGTTGCAGTTCATAATGTTTAAAAAAAAACGAAAAATCGACTCCGATCATCGTATTTTTAAAAATCAATGTAAAACGATTACTTGGTTCGCTAAGATTTTTTTTATGGCCCTCGGTCTCGGTGAAAAAGGATTGGCCATAACTAGATTATAGCTTGGATTTTGATGTAAATACAATTCAAAATATTCCAAAAAAAAATTTTCTAAGATTTTTATTGAATATTTTTACATATATTTCACGTCTTTTCCACATCTTTATACATATAGGTTTACGTAAAAACTCTTACTTTATTCACTAACATTAATCTATAATAAATTAATGATTGATTTTTATAATAATTTATAAACACACGGCTGTAGATTATAACGCCTTTAGGTCATTCACTTTCAAAAATAACTGGCAACTATACCTACATGATTTTACACATAAATTCATAGTTATTATTAAATGCACCAATAATACTTTATACTATATAAATTATATGTATACAGTATAATATTATAATACTTAATTAGTTAATTCATAAATATATCGAAGTATTCTTTATCTGAATTTTTATTTTAATCTTACTTTTGGGCATTAACAAGTAGGTATATTAGATATCTCTAAAAATAAAACATTTTATTTTATGAATTAATAGTGAATAGTGATCGTCGTATAGGCACAATACCTACATTATAGTAAGTATATACTAAGTACTACTAATATGTATAACAGTAATATATATCCGACGAGATATTATATCGTTATTTATAATACCTACCTTCATATATAAACTTTATAGGACAAAATTGTGACAGTAGGAACATACAATTTTAATTATTTTTAAATACTTTTAAAGATATTAATAAACTATCTAGACATTTTATTTTTTCTAAACTGAAAATTAATAATTTACATACGTGTACCTAATCATACACATTTTTATCAAAAAAAAAAATCCAATTTGGTCTAAACAAGTAGGTTAGGTTAGGTGATTTAAAATTTAATAGTTTTCATTTTACCATAACCAAATTATACTCTCTACTAGTCTCTAATATTATTAAAAGAATAATAATAATAATAATATTAAATGTTTTCTCTTTGTGTATAGGTATTGTAAAACGCCAGATACCCGCTATTTAAGAGGTTTAATAATTAATATAGGCAAATTTAAAATTTTTTAGAATAATTAAAATGTTTTAATCTTAAATATATTTAAATAGGTACTAATTTAAAGTATTTAATGTTTTTAAAGTAGACCTGGTTTAATACTAAAATGGTTTTGCTTAGGATACACTTAAGAATTCATTATTTGCAGTGCATTTACCAAACGTTCACACTATACATAAAATGAAACATCATCTGTACCTTAGCATTTTTATTTTTTTGAAAACTAACGAAATAATGTTTAATAAATAACAGATGAAAAAACAAAAAATAAATTAATCTGTATGAATGAATATTTTTGATGTTCATTAAATTATCAAAAGAACAAAAAATCTTCAAGATAAATTAATTTTTCTAAATGTGTGATAAAAATTTGGGAAGGTTGAGGTATACATTTACAGCCATCCTGATAGTAGTATATCGGCCTTGGAAGAATGCTTCCTAAATTTAAGCTGAGCCTCTGGAATTGTTACGAGGCATCGTTGAATGACCTACCCAAAACTAACAACGCCGTTGAAGGCTGGCATCGATGATTCAGCTCTCTTTTAGGAGCAAATCATCCATCTATTTGGAAATTCATTGAGGGTCTGCAAAATCAGCAGAGCCTAAATGAATTCCAAATCAATCAGTACATTGCTGGATTACCACCAGCACAGGGACGACGGTGTTATCGGGACACAGCATTGCGAATTAAAGAAACCGTTGAAAACTATGAGAATCGCGACACCTCCGATTATTTGCAGGGAATTGCTCATAATTTTCAATTGTAATTGCTAAATGGCCAAGTTTAGGGGGCACTTGTCGTTTTAAAAAATGTTCTTTTTAGGGCATATAAAGGCTCTTTTCAGAGCAAAAAAATATTTATTATTAAAAAAAACTAGGCAACAACGAGTTAGGTATTTTATTTTTAATTAATAAATAAATTTTCGCAATTTTGACATATTTTAAATTATATATATATTTTACATATCATAAATTCGAACTTTATGCACTTATACAAAAAAATTGTGACTAACGATCTCGGATTTTTTTTTTATCACTTTAAGAACAACTTATAAGAAATTTTGTATTAAATTTTCAAGATTTTCTGGCGGGCCAAAAAAATTTTATAGTTATTTAAAAAAAAAGCGGGTAAGTGAGTATCGCTCTGCTGTACTAGGGGGTGGGGTGGATCTCGGACTAGGGCAGGTTAAATTTGAATGCAATGATAGGTATCATTGTATACGAAAAACGATTCTGAACGGAGATGATTTGTCAGTCTAGGATATATTATAAAAAAATCGAAAATTATTTATTAGTAAAACGTAATTTTACACGTCGTGTATTTTTGATTTCAAATTAAAATTAAAACTTTAAACACTCGTAAATTTTTTTAAATTGAACAATCCTCAAACTTTTTTATAATTATTCTAAGCTTAACTTATGGACAGCATAGTATTAAATTTTCAATTCTTAGCTTTTGATAGAAAAATATTTATAAATTTTTAACTACCAAATAGTGAAAAATATTCATGATTTTGACGAATTTTTGTCAATATTTGAACTTCAAATGCTAATAAAAAAAAATAGTGCCTATGTATTTTTATAATTTTTGAATGAGAGTTAGAACAAGTTATGTAGACCCTTCAATTAAATTTTCAAGTAATTTGTCCCACCTAAATTTTTTTTATCAACATTTATAAAAAAAAAATAAAAAAAAATTGAAAATTTCAATTGTCTATAAATAGCTCAAAAAAAGTCAAAATGTTTTGAAAATCAAATCACGTAAAGAAAATGACAATCTAAATAACTGGTAAAATTTTCAAGTATTTATGACTTATACTATTTGAATAACAATAAATATCAAAAATCGTTTGAGGCTAAACCATTATTTAACGCGGTTTTGCAAAAATTTAAATTTCAAACACTCATAAAACATTTTTGTCTGAATCTGGTAGAGTTTTTTTTACAGATAATTGAAGTAAAATGTATGGAGAATCTTGTATTAAATTTTCAAAACTTAGTTATAAAAGAAAAAAATTTTACGATTTTTCAACCACAAAATTACTTGCAAATTTTCGCAATTTTGACATATTTCGTTTGAATTCAAACTTTAAGCACTTATAAAAAAAAATTGTGACTAACGATTTTGGATTTTTTTTTATCACTTTAAGAACAACTTATAAGAAACCTTGTATTAAATTTTCAAGATTTTCTGGCAGGCCAAAAAGTTTTTATCGTTATTTTAAAAAAAAATACTAAAAAAAATTAAAAATTTCAATTGTCTATAAATAGCTTAAAAAAAGTCAAAGTTCTTTGAAAATTTTACTGTGTATGGTGAACGCTAATATAAACATTTGGTGAAAATTTCAAGTGTTTACATCGATTAGTTTTTGAGTTATAACAAAATAAAAAATTCGATTTTGTCGAAAACTGGTTTTGCGTAAAAAATCCCGTTTTTCCGTCATTTTTTTAGGGTTTTTCCCGACTCATTTAAGAAATATTGAAAATTTTTAATTTTTGACTCCCCAAAGTACCAACTAGATCCGATTTCCTTTTCAAAGAGGGGCTGAAGTCCAAAATCGAAGCATTTTTACTGCTCCAAATGTTGTCGTCAGACACAAAAAAAAAAAATAAAAAAAAAAAAAAACACACATCATTGTAAAATCAATACATTCATCACTCCGTTCAGAATCTAAAAAACTTAAAAAATAGAAAATTTCAATTGTTTATAAATAGCTCAAAAAAAGTCAAAATACTTTGAATATTTAATTGTGTATAGAGAACGCTAATTTAAACATTTGGTGAAAATTTCAAGTATTTACATCGATTAGTTTTTGAGTTATAGCAAAATCAAAAAATCGATTTTGTCGAAAAGTGGTTTTGCGTAAAAATTCCCGTTTTTCTGTCACTTTTTTTTCTCGATTTTTTTGAAAACTGTTAGAAAATGTTTAATTTTCACCTCTATAATGCACCAAGGATATTCACTTTTCCATCGGAAACCACCCCCCAAAGTTTGATATTGAAGCATTATTTCGACTAGTTATGCTGTACACAGACACACACAAAAAAAAAAAAAAACAAAAAAAAGCGGGTAAGTGAGTATCGCTCTGCTGTACATTAGGGAGTGGCGTGGACCTCGGACTAGGGCAGATTAAATTTGAATGCAATGATAGGTATCATTGTATACGAAAAACGATTCTGAACGGAGATGATTTGTCAGTCTATAGGATATATTATACTTAAATATTGTAATATATTCTACTTTGAAACTAATTCAAACATTTAAGTATAAAATTTTCAAGATCTTACTTCAAGTAATTTTTTAAAAATAACAAAAATCGAAAATTATTTATTAGTAAAAAGTTATTTTACATGTGTATTTTTGATTTAAAATTAAAATTAAAACTTTAAACACTCGTAAATTTTTTTAAATTGAACAATCCTCAAACTTTTTTATAATTATTCTAAGCTTAATTTATGGACAGCATAGTATTAAATTTTCAATTCTTAGCTTTTGATAGAAAAATATTTATAAATTTTTAACTATCAAATAGTGAAAAATATTCATGATTTTGACGAATTTTTGTCAATATTTGAACTTCAAATGCTAATAAAAAAAATTGTGCCTATGTATTTTTATAATTTTTGAATGAGAGTTAGAACAAGTTATGTGGACCCTTCAATTAAATTTTCAAGTAATTAGTCCCAGCTAAATTTTTTTTATCAACATTTATAAAAAAAAAAATAAAAAAAAATTGAAAATTTCAATTGTCTATAAATAGCTCAAAAAAAGTCAAAATGTTTTGAAAATCAAATCACGTAAAGAAAATGGCAATATAAATAACTGGTAAAATTTTCAAGTATTTACGACTTATACTGTTTGAATAACAACAAATGTCAAAAATCGTTTGAGGCTAAACCGTTATTTAACGCGGTTTTGTAAAAATTTAAATTTCAAACACTCATAAAAAATTTTTGTCTGAATCTGGTAGAATTTTTTTTACAGATGTTTGAAGAAAAATGTATGGAGAACCTTGTATCAAATTTTCAAAACTTAGTTATAAAAGAAAAAAATTTTACAATTTTTCAACCACAAAATTACTTGCAAATTTTCGCAATTTTGACATATTTCGTATAAATTCGAACTTTAAGCACTTATAAAAAAAAATTGTGACTAACGATTTCAGATTTTTTTTTATCACTTTAAGAACAACTTATAAGAAACCTTGTATTAAATTTTCAAGATTTTCTGGCCGGCCAAAAATTTTTTATAGTTATTTTAAAAAAAAATACTAAAAAAAATTAAAAATTTCAATTGTCTATAAATAGCTGAAAATTCTTTGAAAATTTAACTGTGTATGGAGAACGCTAATATAAACATTTGGTGAAAATTTCAAGTATTTACATCTATTAGTTTTTGAGTTATAGCAAAATAAAAAATTCGATTTTGTCGAAAACTGGTTTTGCGTAAAAAATCCCGTTTTTCCTTCATTTTTTTAGGGTTTTTCCCGACTCATTTAAAAAATATTCAAAATTTTTAACTTTTGACCCCCCCAAGTACCAACTAGATTCAATTTCCTTTTCAAAGAGGGGCTGAAGTCAAAAATCGAAGCATTTTTACTGCTCCAAATGTTGTCGTCAGACACAAAAATAAAAAAATAAAAATAACACACATCATTGTAAAATCAATACATTCATCACTCCGTTCAGAATCTAAAAAAACACACATCATTGTAAAATCAATACATTCATCACTCCGTTCAGAATCTAAAAACAAATAAATGTCGCACTTGTACCTTGACACGGGAAAGTTTAAAATTGACTGTTTAAAAATAATAACACCACTGTTATTTAAACATGGGGCAAGTGAATAAAACTTAGGTAATAATATTGTAGCTATAATACTACGTTTTCAAAGCTGTATTTGTCGAAATAGTTTAAAAGTTACAGCTATTTCAAATTTCATTTTTTTTTTGTTACATATTTGGAGCATACTACAAATCATATCCTAAAAGTTATTTAAAACATTTCCTTACTTATATTTTATTCATATTACTTCACTCTCCTATTATATATTTTTAATTTTTAATTATTTTGATAAAACAACAAAAATATTTCAAAATTCTTTATTGAGGTCAAGTATAAATATGATACATATTAATTATACTTGTTACCTATACATAACTTAGTATATTGTCTGTTAGACGTTAGTATGTTTGTATTATCAAACATAGTTTGAAATTGAAGCATTATTTCGACTAGTTATGCTGTACATAGACAAGGTTTATAGATTATACAGGTTGCCTCATAGTCCCCTAAATATTTCGATCACCCCGCACCATTCCTTGTCTAGTGACGTCACCCGAAGTATAAAATTTACGGCGGCGTATTAAAAATGCATGTGAACGTATGTATTTTTATTTTTTTATGCTATTATTTTTTATTATACCTAACTGATTTACTGCTTATTATTAAATATCGATGTATTATTATTGAATAATGTATTTTATTACTTAATAATACGCTAAATATGTAATTATTCATTATTTTTCGTTATTCTTTTGAACAGGTTTTAACAACACCCATATAATAATAATATATTTAACTATTTTTTTAAATTTTACAAATCGTGTATAGACATCCAGTTATAGTTACATGAAATTATAAGCAGCTACTCCTGTACTTAAATTTTTTTGTTGATCCAAAATTGTAATTTAACTATTTTAACTGAACTAAAAAGTTTGACTATTATAGCTATTACTTAATAAAATAGAAATGTATATTATATTTATATAATGTGTGTAATTATTTTTTTTATGATATTTAGAGTAGGTAGGTACATTACAGATTAATTCAAAGTCGTATCTGAGGGGGGTCCAAGGGGAAACATTCAAGACAAATTATATAAGTTTTAAGGTTGTAGGAAAAAAAACCAAGGAAAAAAGAACAAAAACAAAAAAAACCAAATGAAATAAAGACTATAGAAAAAAAAACCAAATGAAAAAAAAACCATGAAATTAAAAACCAAATTTTTATATTTTGTTATCATATTTTAGGTAGGTACCTATTATTATAGAAAATTACAAATAAATATCTTGTTAGTAGAATAAAATATAATATAAAAGTTATGGATACCTCATTGTATAATAGAGAACAAACATTAATAAGTTATTTAATAAATTATATAATTATATAAAAATTACAAATAAATATCTTGTCAGTAGAATAAAATATAATATAAAAGTTATGGATACCTTATTGTATAATAGAGAACAGTTATAGGTTAGTTATAGGTAATACAGTTATTTACAGTTTATAGTGTTTATACTTATATTCTATTCTACTGACAAAATATTTATTTGTAATTTTCTGATTTATTAACTAACTCAGTGGCGTACATACGGGGGGGGGGGTTTCGGGTTCAAACCCCCCCCCAGAACAAAAAAAAATTGATATTATTGATGAATTTCTTATTATTAATCATCCGTGTATACACAAACATACATCATGATAATAATATGACTATTGAGTGTACACTATACTTAACCAACAACGAAAAAATATTTCATAACGAAATTATGGATGCCATATTATATCAATCAAAATAGACATTAAATGTCATAAAACTTTGATCGTAGACAGTCAGTTGTGTGCGGACAAAAATACATATTAATATTGTCGTTGTCTCGACCGTCTCGATCGAACAACGGAGAAAAAACTGATTACCTACGTTATAATCGTTGAATTTCGCGTGAACAATAACACGGTGAAATGGATTTTATTTTTATAGCACTATCGTAAATGATCATGTTAAACATTTTCGTTAAATAATATTATGAATGTTTCGTTCATTCTGTTCTATTCTGCAGTTGAAGAAGTTTATGTCAAAAACTAATAACTATTCATTGAACTATTTAAACTCCGCATAAACCATAGGTAAGTATTACGATAAGATTAGTTAGAGTTTATAACATTAAAATTGTTTATTAACAAAACATTAAAGTTTAAAATATTAAAAAAAAGAGACTAGAATTTTTACTATAAGTAATTAATAATATAATATGTTTAATATTCTGCACTGGTATATACTGTATTAAATAGTATTTAACTGCCATGAGTTAGGTATGTAAACTTTTGTATTTGTTTTGTTATTTTTCCTATTAATATTTATACGTGTAATATTGTGTTTGATTGTTGGAAAAATAGATAGTTTTAAAGAGAAGGTTTTAGTGTTGGTTATTTTTTTTAAACCCCCCCCCAGAGCAAATTTGAATGTACGCCACTGAACTAACTCATTCATTTTTGTTCTTTATTATACAACAGACAGAATATCTAAAAAATGATAACAAAATATAAAATTTGGTTTTTATTTTCATAGTTTTTTTTTCTTTTGGTTTTTTTTTCCGTGGTCTTTTTTTCATTTGGTTTTTTTTCCGCACGCCAAGTTTAATGGTGGCTTAACTCAACGGACACTAGATAAATATTTGACAACTATTGCTCACACAATAAAACTATTTTAATTATTTTTTTTAACTTTTTTAAATTTTATTAATTGCATTACATTTGTAATGAATTTTTTGTAACATTGAAAATTTTATTCAATATACAAAAATAAATCCATGTCTTTTTTACAGTTTTGTTTTTAAACGTTTTTGATTATTACGAATATTACGCTTTTGATCAAGGTTTTGAAAAACGTTATTTTTCTATATTGTTTCCAAATATTCAATTTTAATTTTATTTTTCTAACAAAATATTACAAAATAAGTCCAAACATTATTTAAAAATATTCATAATCTGATTTTTTAAGAATGATTTTATTTTTAGTATTAAAACAATAAGTCACTTGAAACATACAAAAACGTATAATTTTTTTATGATTATAAAGTTTATATGTTGTTAAAAAAGATGCTCTATAATTTTTTTTATGTTTATATATTGTTAAAGCAAATGTTACAAAAATGTTTTCTATGTTAAACTACTTAACTTTATAAGAAAAAAAAAAAATTATGTTTCATTAACGAGAATGTAGGTATTTTATTAATTTTTTTATTTAATATTTAGGTTACCTACCTATTGACTTCTTTAAATAATCATATGTACTAAGGTGTTTTTAAAAACCTTAATTAATTAATTGAGTTCCAAGTAGAATGCTCAAAAACATTAAAAAAAACCTTACCTTACTTACATGTCACCTGAAACTCAATGTGATGAGTTAGATCATTCACTTTTTATATTTTTTTTAACCAAGTTATGGTTAAATTTAATTTTTTTTTTTATGCAAATATATTCATTTATACCTTGAACCTTTACCATTTTTTTTTCAAATTAAAAAAATTAATATTGAAGTTGTAGGAGCTTGGGAAAGTTAAAAATCGTGTTCATTTTACCCGTGTTGTATGGGAATAACGAAACAGTTTATACTTCGGGTGACGTCACGGTGTGGCTTCCCCTACTCCCGAAATTTAAAAAATGCGAAATGAGGCAACCTGTATAATCTATAAACCTTGGTACATAGACACAAAAAAAACACACATCATTGTAAAATCAATACATTCATCACTCCGTTCAGAATCTAAAATTATAACAAAATATATTTCTCCGTGATAATATTGCTGTAGTTGTGGTTGTCCTCCTGTTGGAGTTTCCCGGTTTCATAATTCGGATGTGTTCTAATCTCAAACACTTTATAGCGTATACAACTTAAATTTTTGAGGTTATTGTTATTCTACAAACCACGGTCTTATACACGACCGTGCAACAACAAAGTAATAAGTATTATGCAAATTTATGCTTGTCCTTTTATCAAAAGGAACTTTTAATTTCTATAAAAAAAAAAAAATAGTTCTACTTATACTTATTAGTTACCTATTATTATAATTTCTGAATAAGCGCATACATTGGAGACACCATAAGTAAGTTCAATTTCAAAAATCACTATTCATCATTTTATTCTTTAGTTATTTGTTAATAAATATTTTGTTATGTTTTAATGTATTGATAAATTTAAATAATAATATTTTATTCATTGTATCTACATTATTCAAATGTGATGTTAGTTTCATTATATTTTGGATATAGGTATTGATATTGTTATGTTAAATAATATTAATAATATAATGTTGAACTCATTGTTATTTTTGTTGGCATTTGTACATTTATTATTATTATTTTTTTTTTTAGAACAATGTCGACTATTGAATCGCCTATATCCAAAGTGGTAGTTCACCCATTGGTATTGCTGAGTGTTGTTGATCATTTTACCCGACTTGAAAAAATCGGCAATCAAAAACGAGTAGTAGGTGTATTACTTGGTTCTTGGCAGCAAAACAAAGTGCTGGATATTTCTAATAGTTTTGCACTTCCATTTGATGAAGATGATAAAGACAAGTCTGTGTGGTTCCTCGATCATGACTATCTTGAAAATATGTATGGTATGTTCAAGAAAGTAAATGCTCGTGAAAAAGTAATTGGTTGGTATCACACTGGTCCTAAACTCCACCAAAATGACATTGCTGTCAATGAATTAGTACGCCAGTACTGTGTAAATAATACATCAGTTATGGTAATTGTTGATGTTAAACCTAAGGATGTTGGTACACCTACTGAAGCCTACCGTGTTGTGGAGCAAATTCATGACGATGGATCACCGTCATCAAAGACATTGGAACACATTGCTAGTGAGATTGGAGCAGAAGAAGCTGAAGAGATTGGTGTTGACCATCTACTCAGAGATATTAAAGACTCGACTAGTGGTTCCTTAAGCCAACGTATTGCCAACATAGTATTTGGTGCTCGAGGTCTGTTTAAACAAATCGTTGATATTAGAGATTATTTACAAGAAGTTGTTGATGGAAAATTACCAGTTAATCATCAAATTATGTATCAAGTGCAAGAAATATTTAATCTCTTACCAGATGTAGAAAAAGATACTTTGGTTGCTGCAATGCACGTTAAAGTAAATGATCATATGCTTGCTATGTATTTATCAACTACTATTAGGATCATTATCGCATTGCACAATTTAATTAACAATAAAATTGCTAGCAATGACGATGAAAAGAAACAATTAAAGAAAAAAAAGAAGAAAAAAAAGACGAAGTTGCAAAGAAGAAAGAAATCAAAGCAAAATAGACCAATAATATGAAATTATATAATATAATTGTAAATAAACATCTTAATAATATTTTTTTTCTTTTTTTTTGTCTCAAGTTTTGCAAAATCATACACTTAACATTTACATTTTTATTTTATTATAATTATTTTGTTTACGACAGTGTATATTGGTATTTTTTATTATTTTAAATCCTTGTTTTTTTTATTATCGTTATTATTAGTTTATACTATATCAGAGTAACTGTGCCTATTGAAATAACTTTATAACCAAACAAATAAATATATTTTCTTCTACTAAAATCATATATGTTTATGATTTAATTTAAAAATTATGTATTCTTAGCTTGTACATTTTCAAAGTTCAATTAAATATATAATAACATTTATAGTAAATAATTAAATAAGTTTTCTGTGAAGAAATGAAGCTTCAAATTTATCTATAGGATGATCATTATACAACCAAATTTAAGTGAAATATTTAGTAATAGTTCAATATATTATATAGTTTTTTCAAAAATAGATATATATTTCTTTAAATATAACAGCATGTAAATTGAATGTAGTATAAAAGTAGTTTAATCAATATTATAAGATATGAAGTTATTTCAAGTATTTCTAACTGATTATAATTTACTCCAATTGAGTATTTTAATTAACAATTATTTGAATAAAAAAACCACTAATTAATTATTTAAATTAGAATTATAAAAATATAAAATAAAGTTCCATCAATAATCAATGGATGCATCTTTCATCAGTTTTTACCTGTTATACTTTTTATTCACTTACCATAATATATTATACTCATTGTTTGATTTTGACACATTATATGTAAACATATGAATATTATGAAAAATGCATTAAAACTTTGTATAAAAAATATAACTAGGATATGAATTGATTTATATAATGATTTGTATTAATATTGTATTAGTAGGTATTGTCGTTTGTGTACTAAATATTAATTATGAAATACAGCACATTAAGTACCTCTTTATGTATACATATTATATGGTAATAAGATTGTTTATAAACATCTTGCTTTTTAAATCTCTTGTTTGATAAAAAAAATCTTCCAATCCATAATTTATAAAAAAAAAAAAATGATGCACATAATACGTATGCAATATTAATTAATAAAATGTTAAAATACATTAAGTTAAGACTTAATAAATCAATGGATTATTTAAATAATAAATTATCAAAAATTAAATACAATTTTTCCATTATTTATAATATATTTTCAGATAATGTATATAATTTAAGAGAGTTAAAATAGTATTTGTTGATAAATATTGAATTGCATCACATATTATCAATAAAAAGTTACTTAATAAATAGCACATTAAAAAAATAAAGATGTACTGAAGTTTTAGTAAAATTAAAGTATTGTTAATAAGAAAATGTAAAATGTAAATGAAAATTTTTACAGATTCGATAAAATGAAAAAAAAATACAATCTACTTATTTAATTAATTTTTTAACACTAATTAAAAACATAATTTATTCATAAAAAAGATCAATACGACAATACCATTCTTTTAACAGCCCAAATTCAAATAAATTACAAGTAAACATATATAATATTTACTGAATAGTGGATGATATGGAAAATATTTACAATAATATTTCATACTATAAACAAACAAACAAATTGGTGTCACTAAAACAAGTATAATAAAAGTTGGTTATAAATTAAGGATTGAAGTTGAAAAATTAAAGTTTTTTTTATAAAGATAACGAAAAAGTTAGTAATAATATAATTGATTTGGATCTTTTGTTAATAATAATTAGGTTTTTAAAAATTATAATACTTTGTTACAAGAAATTCTATTGGATATAATATCCAATACGGCAATACATAATAATATAATATAATATATTATTTTCTTCCAATTTTAATAATGTAAAAACAATTACACACGGCGTTTCGGGTAGGCTATTACAAATACATCACTGATATGACTTCGTTTTACTTTCATTAAACATTTAGCCAATAGTGAATAGACAATAAGACAATAATAATTATTGTTATACGCCAACTACTAAAAACTATATTTTTTATAGTATAAGCAGTGGCGGCTCGTAGTAATTTAGCACAGGAGTGCGATGAAAAAATTAAAATGATAAAATAAAATAATAAAACTTAACACATCGTGCGTCGTTGCCGTCCGATTTGTGCGACAAAATTTACCGCACATCATAAGATTCTATAGCCGCCGCGCCGTCGTGATGATATTAGTATTACTCATATATTAATATTATACCTATAGTTTATACGGTAAACCGGTATTTTTATGTGCGATTCACAATGTCGCACAAGCTGCAGCGTTGCAATCGTTGCATAGGCCTATATTATAGCTATCCATATACCCGTATAATAACATCATTAACATCGCGAGTTCATATTGATATTCTAATAAACTATGAAAATAATTTTAATAATAATTAAAAAAAAATATATTTAATTGTTAATTTGTTAATGTATAAATTGTATAATATACTATGTACTAAAATATGTACCTATTTATTTTGTAAATATATATGTACTATAAATTGTTAATTTCTGTAGGGAGTGCGACCGCACCATCGCACATATGCACGAGCCGCCACTGAGTATAAGCACTATGTTTACGTTTTTTGTTCCAAAAAGAGTATATTGTCATATTGACCGTATATTTGGTGACAACAAAAGGCATATTGTAACTGAAGTTTCACCATCTATAAAAACACAAAATATTTTAATCGCATACAACTGAAATGCGCTTTATAAGACTGTAACGATGTATCGCAGTTGACCCGGTAACAGATGGTGTTTAAGAATTTTGAATTTGCCAACGCCCAATGCTGTTTGAACTTCCTTTGTTCTGTATGCGCAACTTTAAACGAATTGAATCCAATCGTCGAGCTTATTAAAAATGTATCGAAATTATCAATTCCAGTTTAGAGTAATATAAAATACATAAGTTACCTTATTGGAAATAATTATAACATTGATTACTGGATAACATATTTAAGAGGCTCAATGTTTATCATTGGGGAATAGGTCATTACTATTAATAATATTTATTATGCATTCATGCGTATTCTATACAATACTAATTAAAAACCGTTTAAATTTTGATTATAATATATATAAATATAATGCAATCTATCATACCATTATATTATAAAAAAAAAACTTACTTATTATTATTATTAGTATAATAATATGCAATATTGATATTAATAATTGATAATTGTATAATATTGATCAACATACAATCAGTACCTACCTATACTTGACTATTACAAATGTTACAAAATATTTATTAACTAAGTACCTACTTGGGTACCTACCCATATTTTTGTTTTTCGTATTTTTAAATTTATTATAAAGAGGTGTGCGGTTGCCGGTTGACATACTACAAATACCTTACATATTATTATAAATATTTTCGTATTTTGATATTGTCTTAAATGATATTATTATTTATAAGTAATAGTCGATGTGTGTAAATATGCGTGAATATACAAACAAATTAGATACAATACGTAAATACGTTTCAACATTTTAATTTCATTAATATCCTGATTTTTAATATTTTTTCTAGTTTCGAAAAAAACTTCGGATTATTTAATACGATATAGTGGTAGGTATTATTGTATCAAACACCATGTGGCCTACGTGCTCGTACGAGTCGTACGACCGGCGAACGCTTTCAGTGTTTTTCTTGAAACTAGAAAAATATTAAATATCAGGATTCAGGAGATTAATGAAATGATATTATTTCAGGAAATATCGCAATAGGTAAAACCTCACTGGACACTCTGTATATGAATATGTTATACATATTATATAAATATAAATATATCTATCTATCTACAATATTATTTGTACACATGCTAATTTATTCTGTAATAATAATGATATATCAATTATCAATATATAATAAGAATCTAACCTAATTTCAGAGACGAAGGAAACCGTTTTGAACATCTCTCACTTATCGTTTCCTCTCATAATAATAATTATTATGTACATATTTATATATTCGTTTGTTTATTTATTATTATTGTTATTATTATTATTAATTATTTATTTGTTTGCATTTGTATTTTTCCATTAAAAATATATATTATTCATTGAACAAATAATTTATTATTACATTTTTTTCTACCTTATCTCTATTCTATTATAAAAAGAATAACATTTACCTCTCCAGTGGTTGAATTCAAAATGTAGGACACATAATTTTCAGAAATTAGCAATAACAATAACTACAATATGTAATTATATTATATTATTTGTGTAGCCAAAGAATAGTTATATGATTATAAATTAAATTATAAAAAATAATTTCTTCCCGAGGAAGTTAGGGCGCAGCTAGTTACATAATAAATAGGTAGTAATTAGTAGTTTAATTATTGTTATCATTGAGTATTTGAGTATAATTAAAAATGCATATAAAAATGATCGTTTAGTGTTTACAGTAGGTAACACTAACAATAATGAAATTTAATAAAATAAATCTAATAAATATAGAACGAAAAGAAAAGTTTTATAAAATATGTATTTGAATATTTTTAATAAAATGTATCCTGAATACTTTGTAACGTCACAGAATTTTGTTATTATATAATATTATTACAGTCCCCTGAGCATACCTTTCCCCATGTTATTATATTAATACTGAGCGTACCTGTTGGGTATTAGAATTATTATTATACCAATCAATGTTACATAATACTTGACCCCGACCCCCACAACACCTGCAGTGTCCGTTTGTCGACGAGCCGCCGCCGATGCCGGTCGCCGCCGCCGGTCGCGATTGTCGCGTCCGTCGGTGCGCGCCGACAGAACAATCTGTCATTACCCAATATTATTGTAATTCCCCATATTATGTCAACACTGACCTTCCCCACTACCAAGAAGACGGCCCGGGCCCAACGGCCGAAGACGACCGCCGGCGTCTTATCACTTTTTTCTCGACCACTGAACGACTGAACAATCTGGACGTTCTCATCAAAAACCCTGTCTCCCGGAGTCACCAGCATTGACGTACATCAACTGTTCGGCGTCGTCAGCATTATTATATTCTTTCGTTGGAGCTGTACAACACCGCCATGATGGGCTGAGCAACGCCAGTGGGCCGTGGTGGCCAGATGATCCGGTCATGAATGAGTTTCCGTTCCACTGTGTGTATCGACGTTTCCGACGACCAGGTGGGCCATGCCGGCGACAGTTTCGTCAACCTACCCATATCTTCGGACGTCAATAATCACCTCAACCGTCAGCATCATGAAGTTGTAATGTATAATGCCTTCTCCCCCATACCCCTCGAAATTTTGTTTGCCTTAATATTTTATTTTCTTTCTTTCTATTATTTATTCGTATTGTTCTCCGCGACAGCTCAGGCGGTAACCCTATGGTTAGCTATCTTAAATCATATTATTATATCATATTATTATTTATATTTTAAACATCGTTGGTGTCAAGCGGAACCTCGTGGGCCGACCTGAGTGTCTAAATTATTATTTTTCCCATCATTGCCATGTGCCAAAAAATATTATTTCTATTTAATGAAATTACATTTTATTATACCTCAAAAATTAATTATTACCATATTACCATTATTATTATGTACAATACATATCATTATTATTATTACCTTAAACCCAAATCTTATTTTTTATTGATCACCTTTTTCCCTAGCTTTAAGTGATGAGTTATCCAAATACTATTATTATAAGAAATGGCGTTTCATTACCCCATACTGTGTTAAAACCTACGAGTTCCGCCGCGACGGTCTTAGGATTGTCACGCGGCGCGGCTCGTGGGTCACAATTTGAGTGTTCCCCTCGAGTTGTGGGTGGTTTACGGATACCTAAAAAGCTCCGTATTCTCACAACTTATTTGAATATTTAAAAAAGTATACCTTAGGACATATATTTTTCATTATTAATTTCTTTTAGTTTTATAATAGGTAATATTGGAAATTAACGTTAGCTAGTAACTAGTGTAATATAAAATAGATACATCAATATAATAAATTCTTCGATTTTATTTAATTAATAAGTAATAATATATCTATACAAATTAAAAAGAATACGTGATAAAATACTTTTTTTAAATAGTATCTATTAGAATGACAAAAATTGTTTAAAACTCTTATTTGAATATATTTAACTATTTAAGAAATACTTGATAAAACTATAAAATAAATACCTATAGGTATACGAAAAACAATAATTTAAATAAATATGCAGAGCCAATAAGGAGATATTAATATGAATCAAGACTTACCAAAAATATTGCATATAACTTAAAATAATTTAATACTGATGTCTGATATCCTACTGCAATGTAAAAACGTAGAATTATTATATAAATTTATCATAATAAAAAGTATAAATAATAAATATAGATTAAAATTAGCCAAAATATCTTTAAAAAGTTCGATTTTAAAGCCTTTACGGTTATTACATTCTAAATATAAATTATAATTATTGATTTATTCCAGTTTTCCAGTGGTTTTTCGATAGTGTTTTCTAATTTTTAAGAAAGTTCTAAGAATATCTTAATTTTTATCCACCAAAAAACCAACTAGCAATTACATGAAATTTTCTATTTTAGAATTTTAGAAACCATTCTCAAAGCTGGAGATTGGAAAAAATTTCTAGCTGAAAAACGCTATGACAGATTATACAAAATATAAACATCATATTGTAAAACTAATATACCTACCTATTTTTCGCTTTGCTCAGAATCTAAAATTTCACACGTTTAAACATGTATTGTTGCAATAATAACTTTGGAAGAAATGCAGAATTATTTAAAAATAAAATTATCATAAATATATATATTATATAATTTATATAATATATTGTACTTACGTTTACCATACATATAAAGCATAAATGCATAATATTTTACAACTGTATTTATCTTATTAATTTTATTTAAATATCATATGTTTTTAGACTATAATAATATATAGATGGCTTAAGATTCTAAACTTTAGAATACCTATTTGAGATTATTAGTACGAGATAAATTGTTTCGTGTAAATACACCCAATTACATTATACAACGTTGAAAAAAGTTTCATGCCCATTTAGACTATATTATAATATTATATAGATATAATTATAATAATTTTAATCATGCGACTATGCGGGTGTAGCACAGTGGGTGTAGTGTTCTTTGATAGTCTTGATAAAATAATTATCTTATTTTAGTATAATATTATTATTATGATAATTTTTTCATATAAAGTTATTTGATGTTTGTACCGTATTAATCGTTATATGTGAAAAATATAAAACAATTAATTATTATACAAATACCAAATACGATAATATAACTATAGGTTATAGAATTTTAAATGAGTCACATATTGAACAGATAATCAGCAAAATAGCAGAAGCCGAAAAGTCAAATATTATTATATAATAATTATAGGTAATATGTATGTATTAAAATTAAATGCTACGTTATACTAAAGATTAACAGTCAAAAAATAAAAACACATGCGTACAACTTTTTTGTACAGAAGTAACATATTATTATGTTACACTGCCGCTCGCGAGGAAGCGAGGAATTAAACAGTGAATAGGTAATATATATTATTTAATTAATTTTAAAAAAGCTACGCGTTAAGTATAAAAATAATATTGAAATATATATTAAATCATTTTTTAACATGATTTTCAAAAAATTATAAAATCCACTTTAAAAATATAAAGTTAAATTTTATTCATCGTGTACTCTCATCATGAGTCATAATTTAATATCCTTACATTTCCAAGTGACCCACTCAATTCGAGAGTATTTGCAACGTATCTAATTTCAACAATACGATCAATAAAGCAATGCATCAGTAAAGCGGTTTTGAATAAGTACTAACTAAAATTCAGCGCATGCAAAGTTTACTCGAGATTTTTGAGTTTTTAATTGTATCCCTCTAAATCGAGTAATTATAATTGACAGACTACAAAAATTTATATTGGGCCGTGTTACTAAATATGTTTGTCAAAATATCGTAGTTACTACCATAAAATTGTAATACATACAATTTTATATTATTTTCAGTACAGTCCTATTTCTGTTAATTAGTAATGCCAGTAATGGTGAGATGAACAAAAAGATTTGTATTGTATTTAAAAATGATTATGTAATTATAACAAAATATTATTTTTAATTGACTTTTGTACAATTTTATGGGATAAAAATAAAAATGAAGTGAATTTTATCTTATCGGCCTCCGTGGTGAATTTAAATCTGTTTGAAGGTTTTTACCGATCTAGAAACAAAATAGTCTAAATTATTGAACTTATATAATGATTAAAAAACAAACATAATTTCTTATCTTCTTTAGTAAATATTTTCAAATATTTAAAGTTGTTAGGGTCGGTTTCACCACCAAGAGTTAAAGTCTTAAAGAGCGAGTTATCGATAACTCGGAGTTAGCGCAAAAAAGTAATTTCATGACCTAGAGTTAAGTGATAACTTCAAGTTAATGAAAATCTTTACTCCCAGATTTTAACCCTCAATAATTCGATTATAAAATATATTTATAACCGATTTACTGTTAGGTACCTATCTGTTTTTACTAAACACAATAATATTATAACTATGATAATTATTTAGAATATCCATTTAAAAAGTATTAAAAGTATCTATTTTAACATTTAAGTTATAATTACCACTTAAAATACGATTACTGATTATTAGGAAGTTGATGTATTTTGCATTTCTTTTTGGAAATTTTTAGACAATGCTCTCCTGGGCCCTGGCCACAAATGTGTTGTGTTTCTTTACCATGTGAGTCTGAACAACTAATTTTTTTTTGCATTATTTGGTTAATCAGTGATTATATATATATATAAAGTTAGGTTATTATTAGATATGTACATTTATATATATTACGGGCGTAACCATTTTCCGCCAAAATGATCCTCGACCGTTATCATTTTATCATGTTTACCTACCGTAAAAAAAAAAAATTAATGAATTATTTAAGATTATTTTTGAGAATCTCTTGTATAAGTTATATTCCGCGTTATTTATTTATTTATTTTATTGAAAAAAATCAAACATAAACTACAGATTAGGTATTACGATGAGTTATAGATTTTATTAACTTACTTCGTCTAAGCTTATGCAGATTGTGGTAAAGATAGAGAGATTACTACAAGGTTATTATTATTATTTCATCGCAGCGTTATCCGCGGAATTTGACCATTGTTCGCTATCATTTGAACCTTTCAGTTTAAAATTTAAATCGTGGTCTGCGACAACATAAACGAAAATTTTTAAAAATGTTCAATAATTTCGGAGAATATTGATGTGATATCAAGTAACCGTGGACATATTATAATACTAATACACAATATTTTAAATTTATACATGCATGTTGCGTATACATCTAAAAATAGCATTACTCCAGGGCACGTAGCTATAGAATATTTCAACTAGGAGAGCCAATAATTTTTGGACCTTTTATCATTTTCCATAAATTTTCCCAATGAAATACTTGTAGAGGGCTTTTCCCTAACACTCATCATTAGGCGGTATGCCATATAAAGAACCTTATTAATTTATAATTTATTTTTGGTTAGTTGTTGTTTAAAAAAAAGTGATTTCTCAACAAGTGTACCGTGTACCTATTAAAGTATTACAAAAAAAAAAATAGTGCATGATTAAAAAAAAACCAACGACTATCGATATCTAAAAACTAAAACCAGTAAAATCGACCATTAAATAACATTTTTAGTTGATTGTTTCTGACCTATATTATAAGATTCAAAGTTTATTAAAATAAAAATGACTGAGCTATAGTAGATTCAAAACTTTCAAAGCACTAACGTTTCTGTCGTTTCTGACGCGTTAACGCGTTACGCGTAGGTCAGTTATGTATAGGTAACAAGTATAAATATGTATCATATTTAAAAAATTAAAAATTAAAAATATATAATATGAGAGTGAAGTAATATGAATAAAATATAAGTAAGGAAATGTTTTAAATAATTTTTAGGATATGATTTGTAGTATGCTCCAAATATGTAACAAAAAAAAACGAAATTTGAAATAGCTGTAACTTTTAAACTATTTCGACAAATACAGCTTTGAAAACGTAGTATTATAGCTACAATATTATTACCTAAGTTTAATAAAAATTCACTTGCCCCACGTTTAAATAACAGTGGTATTATTATTTTTAAACAGTCAATTTTACACTTTCCCGTGTCAAGGTACAAGTGCGACATTTATTTGTTTTTAGATTCTGAACGGAGTGATGAATGTATTGATTTTACAATGATGTGTGTTTTTTTTGTTTTTTTTTTTGTGTGTCTGTGTACAGCATAACTAGTCGAAATAATGCTTCAATTTCAAACTTTAGGGGTGGTTTCCGATGGAAATGTGAATATCCTTGGTGCATTATAGAGGTGAAAATTAAACATTTTCTAAAAGTTTTCAAAAAAATCGAGAAAAAAAAAAGTGACAGAAAAACGGGAATTTTACGCAAAACCACTTTTCGACAAAATCGATTTTTTGATTTTGCTATAACTTAAAAACTAATCGATGTAAATACTTGAAATTTTTACCAAATGTTGTTGTTGAAATTTTTAATTTTTTTAGTATTTTTTTTTGAAATAACGATAAAAAAATTTTAGCTGGCCAGAATATCTTGAAAATTTAAAACAAGGTTTCTTATAAGTTGTTCTTAAAGTGATAAAAAAAAATCCGAAATCGTTAAATACTTGGAATTTTTACCAGTTATTTAGATTGCCATTTTCTTTACGTGATTTGATTTTCAAAATATTTTGACTTTTTTTGAGCTTTTTATAGGCATTTGAAATAATCTATTTTTTTTTTGATTTTTTTTTTTTATAAATGTTGATAAAAAAAATGTAGCTGGGAAAAATTACTCGAAAATTTAATTGAAGGGTCCACATAACTTGTTCTAACTCTCATTCAAAAATCATAAAAATACATAGGCACAATTTTTTTTTATTAGCATTTGAAGTTCAAATATTGACAAAAATTCGTCAAAATCATGAATATTTTTACTATTTGGTAGTTAAAAATTTATAAATATTTTACTATCAAAAGCTAAGAATTGAAAATTTAATACTATGCTGTCCATAAATAAGTTAAGCTTAGAATAATTATAAAAAAGTTTGAGGATTATTCAATTTAAAAAATTTTACGAGTGTTTAAAGTCTTAATTTTAATTTGAAATCAAAAATACACGTTTAAAATAACGTTTTACTAATAAATAATTTTCGATTTTTGTTATTTTTAAAAAATTACTAAACGTAAGATCTTGAAACTTTTACTTAAATGTTTGAATTTGTTTCAAAATGGAATATATGACAATATTTAAATATAATATATCCCAGACTGACAAATCATCTCCGTTCAGAATCGTTTTTCGTGTACAATGATACCTATCATTGGATTCAAATTTAACCTACCCTAGTCCGAGGTCCACCCCACCCCCTAATGTACAGCAGAGCGATACTCACTTACCCGCTTTTTACATTTTTAATCGTAAACATTTTTTAAGAATATATTTTACAATTTCAACAGTGGATTTAGATGTACCTAACACTCCCATATTATTATATTGCAATAATCATCATATTTTTAAGTTAATTATTTCACGAGAAATTGACAATTGAAGTCGAACTATTTAAAATTGCGTCGCAGTTACCCCATTTCACCTTATGTCTATCTACATTCTACAACCTATTATTTATATTTTTCAAAAATGTTATCCACGAATACCTATATAAAAATTAATTATTATAATAATAAATAATAATTGTATTACCTAGTAGTAATCACAATAGATTAATTTTAATGTTTACAATCACATTTTTGATAATTGGTAAAAATAATTATATTTTGAATTTTTTTTTTTTGGAGGGGGGGGCTTAGGCCAGAGTATATTTATGGTGGGCCCGGACCACCCAGCTCCCCCTGGCTACGTGCCTACATTACTCAATGCCATCGAAAGGTGCTATAATAAAAAATGCGCTGCTTAAATGTAAAAAAAAATAATTAGGAGTAAGATAAGATATAAATAATAGTTTATGATTAATATACGTGAAACAAGGTGAGTCCCATACATTGTAAATCATAATCATTATTATTTGACGGATTTAAATTAGGGGGTCACTATTTAGGTTAACTAAATGGTTGATTATTTACATTTATTATTTTACCATTGAAAATGGTTTATATTAAATAAATTTAATTATTTTTATGTTAGTTAAAATCGGTAATTGTATGGAAAAATAATCGAATAGACAAGTATTTTGTATAATATGTATAGGTACTGTATAGTCTATACTCAACTTCAATTATTCAATAATTCAATGGCCAACAACTGTACAAAATTAATTAGTAATGAGTAATAACATTGAGTATATATAGTACTATATTATATACTCAATGGTTATAATAACTAATAATATTAGGTACATGTTACATTTATCATTTATGTTACATAGGTACCTATATTGTACAGTGTTATTATCAATAACCTTTAAAATAAAATAATTAAAATGGTTTTTACCATAAAATTATTATAGTTCTTAAAATACCAAACTGCTGTTAGTATGTATGCAATGAGCCTGAAAAACAGCAGGCTGTTAGGAAAAATAATAATTAGTTCGCTAACGGGCTACCCCATTGCAAAGAGCCTAGTCTTTTTGCAAAAAAACTAATTTTCCATATTGGCGATTTCGCATTATGAGCAACGAGGTAACCGCCTGCGGTCGGCGAGAGTAATCAGCCCGTCCGACTGCTCTCACAGACCGCGAACGGTTACCTCGTTGCTCATAACGCGAAATCGCCAATAGCATACAACATATACATAATATATACATCAAATCAACACTCAACACAGACGTTATAATATTGTTATTAATTTTGACTAACTGAATATATAATTGCACATTTGCACAGATAAAAAATTATATATTATTGGTTTATAAAATATTATTAAAATGTAACTCCAATAGAATTTCATATTTCAAGTAGTGGTTTCATAAAAACTGCTTATAAAAACATATAATTATAATAGAATTTTCTATACATATTACATTTTCAGCTTTTTGATCAAAACAATTTTTTATCAAAATGTATAAAAATAAAACTAAAAAATCTTGATTTAGAAATAATAACTACAAATAGTTTAAAATAAGTCTAAATATTTTGAAATTACAATTAGGTACAAAATTATATCTTCTTAATTAAAGTAAGAATGCTGAATGGCGAATGTTTCAAGTTACTATGATTGATCTACGATAATATTATTTAAATTACAATATAATGAATAAAATAACAAAAAATCGTTGGTGGTAAGAAAAATTTAAAAATCTTATATAGGTAAAATTTTTATGCTTTTTAACATAATATGATTTTATATCTACCATTCTTGCCTACTTGCTTAATAATATTTGCAAAATAAAAATAAAAAAGCGGGTAAGTGAGTATCGCTCTGCTGTACATTAGGGGGTGGGTTGGACCTCGGACTAGGTTAGGTTAAATTTGAATGCAATGATAGGTATCATTGAATACGAAAAACGATTCTGAACGGAGATGATTTGTCAGTCTAGGATATATTATATTTAAATATTGTCATTGTCATACATTCTATTCTGAAACAAATTCAAACATTTAAGTAAAATTTCAAGATCTTACGTTTAGTAATTTTTTAAAAATAACAAAAATCGAAAATTATTTATTAGTAAAACGTTATTTTAAACGTGTATTTTTGATTTCAAATTAAAATTAAGACTTTAAACACTCGTAAAATTTTTTAAATTGAATAATCCTTAAACTTTTATAACTAAGTTTTGAAAATTTGGTACAAGGTTCTCCATAAATTTTTCTTCAAATATCTGTAAAAATAACTCTACCGGACTAAGACAAACATTTTTATGAGTGTTTGAAATTTAAATTTTTACAAAACCGCGTTAAATAACAGTTTAGCATCAAACGATTTTTGATATTTGTTGTTATTCAAATAGTATAAGTCGTAGATACTTGAAAATTTCACCAGTTATTTAGATTGGCATTTTATTTACGTGATTTGATTTTCAAAACATTTTGACTTTTTTTGAGCTATTTATAGGTATTTGAAATATTCATTTTTTTTATTTTTTTTTTATAAATGTTGATAAAAAAAATTTAGCTGGGACAAATTACTTGAAAATTTAATTGAAGGGTCCACATAACTTGTTCTAACTCTCATTCAAAATTCATAAAAATACATAGGCACAATTTTTTTTTATTAGCATTTGAAGTTCAAATATTGACAAAAATTCGTCAAAATCATAAATATTTTTACTATTTGGTAGTTAAAAATTTATAAATATTTTACTATCAAAATCTAAGAACTGAAAATTTAATACTATGCTTTTCTTAAGTTAAGCTTAGAATAATTATAAAAAAGTATGAGGATTATTCAATTTAAAAAATTTTACGAGTGTTTAAAGTCTTAATTTTAATTTGAAATCAAAAATACACGTGTAAAATAACGTTTTACTAATAAATAATTTTCGATTTTTGTTATTTTTAAAAAATTACTTGACGTAAGATCTTGAAACTTTTACTTAAGTGCTTGAATTTGTTTCAAAATATAATATATGACAATATTTAAATATAATATATTAACGTATCCTAGACTGACAAATCATCTCCGTTCTGAATCGTTTTTCATATACAATGATACCTATCATTGCATTCAAATTTAACCTACCCTAGTCCGAGGTCCACCCCACCCCCTAATGTACAGCAGAGAGATACTCACTTACCCGCTTTTTTTTTTTTTTGTTTTTCTCGATGTTTTTGAAAACTGTTGGAAAATGTTTACTTTTCACATCTATAATGCACCAAGGATATCCACTTTGCTATCGGAAACCACCCCCAAAGTTTGGAATTGAATCATTATTTTGACTAGTTATGCTGTACAGACCCCAAAAAAACAAAAAACACACATCATTGTAAAATCAATACATTCATCACTCCGTTCAGAATCTAAAAGGCAAGACCTTAAACGATAATACTATAAGACTATAATACCTATGTTTATTAAAAATTGCTGTTTTATTAAGAAAAACACATTAATTAATTTTGAATTGTGTAATAAAATAATTTATAACTTTAAAATTGCAAATAGGTAATTACAAATTGTATGTAGGACTTAATTAAAAATTAGTATGGGAGGCAAAATTCTCCACGGATCTATGTCTAAAATTTGTCCAGCCCCCTAAGTAAAAATTTGTAATTACGATTACGTTAGAGGTCCATCTTAAAAATTAAAGAAGTTTTCGAGGGCCATTAAAAATTCAAAATATAATATTTTGGTAATCCATAACAAAGTAAAACCAAAACATTAAATACAACTTATGAAAATACTTTAAGTGAATTTATTGTATATTTAATTATTTAATTGCATGCATTTAAAAAGTACCTTAATTATATTTCTTATAACATTTGAGTTCAAATTATTGTTTTGTCATGCCACACCTCGGTTTTCTATAAATTTAATAATAATATAACAAAAACAGTGCACTATGTACTATGTACGAGGCACAAATGATCTTCGTCCTACGACTCCTACGGTTATAAATAGCGATAAAACGTCCAACTCGTCCAAGGTCCTGTCATGTATATTGTTTAATAGATATTAAGATATATCGATTATTAATAAGACACTACGACGAA
This sequence comes from Schizaphis graminum, assembly GCA_020882235.1. NCBI lineage: Eukaryota > Metazoa > Arthropoda > Insecta > Hemiptera > Aphididae > Schizaphis > Schizaphis graminum. Next base: position 85,713,884 of record CM037033.1, on the reverse strand, counting down.
TGACGATTATGATTCCTAGTAGAGGTTGGTACTTAGTACTTAGATACTACTACTAAGTACCAGTGGCGTAGCCAGGGGGGGGTTTTGGGGGTTGAAACCCCCCCCTTCGGCCGTATTTTTATCAAAAATATAATTTTTATAACATAAAAATACAATCATTTATTCGTGGTGAAATGTATTCTGTTATGCTCTATTCACGTTATCGACTGCACTGGTGATAATAATCATTATCATTCAATTATTTTATTATTTCAATACGGTTGTAGATTTATTTTATTTTATTACTAAAAAAAAACCCCCCCCTAAAAAAAATCCTGGCTACGCCACTGCTAAGTACTAATACTACCAAACATTTACGTTGTAACTAGGGCAACTAACTGGGCAACTGGTGGTATGGATTATGGATATACAATTTCGGACAATTTGGTAGGTATAAATCAGCGACGGAGACGAGCTGCGATCGAACGCAGTCGAACTGTTTACGGAGGGAATATCGTAACGTAGGACTATGGAGGTAGGTACAGCATCAGCTTGCCGTAGACAGAAGTACCGAACGGATGACGCGATAACAGCAATATTATTGAGCAACTATATTAGATATGTAATTACGTAGTGGTAGTACGTAGTACCTAATACCTATTGTAATTTATAGTAGTAGGGCAATAGTAGTAAGTACCTACCTAGTAACTAATGACTGTTGTGACTTAACTTATTTTGTATTGATACCAACGGATGTCTGATACAGTCCTTCAAAATCGTCATCAATAACTTGTATACTTATTACTTGTCTATAGTTGTCTATGAATTAACCTAGGAATTAACAGTTGTACGTCTGTTGATTAGGTTAGATACGACTTGTCGCGTAGATCGTCCGTAGAACAAAGCGCGTGACGTTTGTTTGTAAGTGTTATTGATATTACGTAATGTCAATTCTTTGTTCATAAAAATTAATTTATAGAGCAAGTACATAACAATATATTATTAATAGGTAGGTTATATTGTTGTTACCGTATCGACAGAAAACATAATATTATATAGTACTACGGTTTTTAAATACCAAGAGCGCAGTACTTATTTTACATCTGTTGTGTAGGTATCGTTTGAATAACAACATACCTATCGTCGGACAAGGTAAAAACATTAAAAGAAACTGTTCCGGTTTTCAACCGACCCATCATTCATCATTATGGAAAATGTGAGTGCATGCAATAATTTCGATTTTCTTTAGCAGCCATCGATTTTTAATGTTTGTGATTATTGTTGCAGGACGGTGAGTGTGCAGCTGTGGTGTCTTTAGAAGGCAGCATCCAGGAGCCAGAGAAAAACAGTGGTGAAGTGGAAGTCTTGGAGCCTGAGGACAAGACCAAATTCAGATTGACTTTGGAGCCTATCATGATGCTATTGCTATTGGGAGTAAATGTCAGCAGTGAGTGCTTTTGTCATTTGACATATTATACATATATTGTTTTAAACAAAAACAGTATTTGAGCTCTGAGGGCTCTGAGTTAATATTATATTATGATATCAGCAGCTCAGCACACCCTATGTTTTCTTTCTTTGGCAACGTATTCACGCAAATTAATTTTTGTTCATGTCTTTTGGTAAAATACAAACATTTTAATGGTATAACACAGGGTTCAACAACCTGTGGCTCTTTCGATCTTAAGTTGCTCTGTAGATCCATGTCTACACGCAAAAATAATTATTTTATTAGGTATCAAAAAAAATGTATATTATTTTATCTAACCTACATAGGCTATCGTAATGAACTAAAATTAAAAGTGTGTAACCAAATTTTCCAAATGCATGCAAAGCCAATGCTCCCATTGATGTTACCATACACAGTAGAAGCCGCTTATTAGAAACACGGATAATTAATACAATCGCGTTATTGAAACAAAATGTACCGGGACGTCCAGCCGTATATTAGAACATTGAAAATAAATTGGATTAATGAAATATCACATCGGTTATTTGAAACAATTGGGCAAAGGTCAGTTGACATATACACCGGTTATCCGTGCAATAACTAATGTAATTTTATTTTATCTTTGCTGTCGTTACGTTTATATGGAGTTACTTGACGCAAAAAAACAAACTTCGATTGATAAATATTTTAAATAATATACATATGCACGCCACATACATAGTTAAATAAATACATATTATATAAATAAATTTTCCGTGTATTTTTCATTTTTTTTTTTTTGTAGTACAAATCAAACAAATCACTTATTAGAAACAATCGTTTAATTGACACATTTCATTTTGTCTCAAAGTGTTTATAATAAGCGGCTTCTACTGTATCTATTATTCAATAACTGTATTATTTAATATTATTGCTAAAAACTTGAATATGTTTTGTCCAAAAATAATTGTATATTTTTGTATGAATAAATATTATTTTGTGTATAAATTAGTTTATTTTAAATCGAAAATCAATTATAATTGTATATAAGCAAATACTAAAATATTGAAACAAACATTTTTAAGGGTTTTTTTAAAACTTGAAAATTATGTAAATTGTAACTTTTGGCTCTGCTATCTCAAAAGGTTGCCAACCCCTGGTAGGTTACGTATTGATGTATTGATTTGTCTAAATATTGTCTCAAAGCAATTTTTAATATTCTATTTAATCGTATTTTTATTTTTAAAGTTGAGTATTAAATCAAATAATAGTTAAATAGAAAACTGATAAGTATTTATGTTGCACATGGGCCTGAGAGATAAAAACAAATACTATGCTGACATCCTCTTAACAACCTTGTCTTGCATTTTCCTAATCTAACCTATGTGGTTTTCAGTGCCGGATTAAGACCAATCATAGCCCTAGGCAAATCATTTTTTTTATAGCCCATTGTAAAAAAAAAACAAAAAACAAAAAACAAAAAAACAAAATTATAAAAATGTTTAGATTTATTTATTTTACAGCTTTTTTCTTGCTTTTTTAGAGCAGAAGTCATTTATTAAATCAGCTATGATAATTATCATGAACAGTACAATTATTATCAAAACCAGCTGCACTGCTGCGGTGGATCGCACTTTTTCGAAAAATCAAAAAAACCATATTAATATTTAAGACATTCACTTCGAAGTGGCACGGACTTCCACAGTGCCACTATTAAAAAAAAATAGCCCCCCTCTGACGGCCACTTTTATCTAGCCCTAGGCACGTGCCTACCCTGCCTATACGTTAATCCGGCACTGGTGGTTTTTGTTCATCAGCCTTTTGCTGTCAACTAGAACTTTTTTGCCCAACTATAAACTCACTTTAATAATGAAAATTGAATTGTTAATACTCACTATACTTCTTAATTTTAATATAATTTTGCAATAACCAAAAACTAGACAAGTTAATGATTTTTTTTTTTTAACTTGATTAAGTTAATAAGAGGACCTGCATGTGTTGTCTTTGTCTTAAAAACCTATAACATGGCACATTTTTGTTCAGTAGGATCAATTTTGTTTGATTAGCTTATCAAACTTAAAGGTGAGAAGATTATCTGTGTTTTTTGTCAGCTTTATACAATATTTTAGTTTTTAAATGAATTATGAGTATTTTACATACTTGTAACTCACTTAAAAATTAAAATATCTTAAAAATCCAAAGAGAGAACGTGATAATCTTCTTACCTTTAAGTTTAATAATTGGTCATTTCAGTCTAATATTTAAGTTGTTACACAAAATTAACCTAACATAATCTTCTTAAGAGGACACCATACCCGCATGTGTTGTCTCTGGCTTACTAACGTAAATCATATCAAATTTTCGTTCAGCAGAATACACTTTTGTGATGTTAGCTTTAATATTAGAGTAAATATACCTATTATCAAACTTAAAGGTAATACTAATATCTAGGGCATCTCATAGGGGTTTATTGTTATCTAAATTTTTAAGTGAGTTATAGTTATGTAAAATATTAAAATATTAAAATTTTAAAATGCTCGTAATTTGCTTAAAAATTAAAATATCAATAAAAGCCTATGAGATGCCCTAGATAATATTATTACCTTTAAATTTGATAATAGGTAAATTTACTCTAATATTAAAGCTAACATCACAAAATGTATTCTACTGAACGAAAATTTGTTATGATGTACGTTAGTAAGACAGAGACAACACATGTGGGTATGGCGTCCTCTTAACAAAAATTTGCCATGTTATATGTTAATAAGACGAAGACAACACATGTAGGTTTTAATATGCATTAATAAGAAAAAATTAATATAATTCTTGGTTAATTAAGTTAAGTTTAAAGTTAATACTCAATATTTTTAACTACAAAAAAAACAGTTCTCACCAAACATTACTTAACATTTTTTAACATGAAAACAAAATCAATTAAATAAACTTCTCCAAATGAAAATTTAATTTGTTGATTTTATGTTAATTAAAAATGTAATTAATAGTTAAATTGATTGAAACCCAAAAGTAATTAGTTAAGTTAATTGTTAAAATAAAATAAACTTTTTAACTTGTTAATATCCAACTTTACAATAACCTAGTAATATTGTAAATACCAATTTTATCTGAAGAAAATAATATGTTAAATGTATTATTTATAATTTTAGTGATGGTGCAGACTAACCTAATTGAAGAACGTGTATGCCTCCATAGTGATCTTGGGAAAAATAAGTCTGTGAATTGTTATAATATGACTGCTGCAGAACAAGAAATAGTTCAACCAGCTGTGGCAGATTTGCAGATGATTAAAAATCTTATCGAAACATTGGTGCCATGTGTAACTGCATTGTTTTTAGGTCCATGGAGTGATATAAATGGTCGTTTGCCTTTGTTTTTAGCAGCAATCTCAGGTGAGAAATAATCTTAAAAAAATTTACTTGTATATTATATTAATTGAAAATATGATCTTTTAAATTAAAGGTATAGTAGTTTCTAACTGTATGTACTGTGTATTTTCTACAATACCTAGTCTACCTCCAGTTATGTTTTTGCTGTGCAGCATACCTGTTGCTATAAGTGGTGGTGGTGGTGCATTATTTATAGCTTCATTTTGTTATATTGTTGACATTACTGATTTCAAAACGAGAGCTTTCAGGTAACAAATTTCATTTATTGAATTAAAAATTTTAGATTTTTAAAGGTTTAACTAACATTTTATAATAATTATAGTATTTATACAAGGGTTCTCAATTGGGGCATGGACCCAGCTTAATAGTGACACAAAATTTCCATCAGGGTCAAATTTCCCATTAGATTTATACAAATAATAATTTTTTTTCTAAAGTTTAAAGTTTCAATGTTTATTGAATTCAGAAACTCAAATAAACTGTATACTTAGTATTTTTCTGTGTACTGTATTCTTTTTCAATAAAATAATGATTCTAAAATATATAGTTAAGATTGTTTATTATATTTATGTCAGGGTGACGCAGTGTTAGATTCTAGTAATTTAAGGTGATTTGAACCAAAAAAGTTGAGAACCACTGTAGTACGTATGATAGTGTATAAAATTGCCCAATTGTAATATTTCAATGACAAAACTATAAATAAGTATAAAGATGATAAATATATCACCAATTCACCATTTATTATTTTTATATTTACATAAAATTATCATAAATTACAAAATACATAATTACAATATTATAGTTAACATGATTATACATTATTATTATGTATATCTATTTTAAGCTAGAAGTTTGTATTAGCGATATAAAGAAAAAAGCGGGTAAGTAGGTATCGCTCTGCTGTATATTAGGGGGTGGGGTGGACCTCAGACTATGGTAGGTTAAATTTGAATGCAATGATAGGTATCATTGTATACGAAAAACGATTCTGAACGAAGATGATTTGTCAGTTTAGGATATATTATATTTAAATATTGTCAAATATTCTATTTTGAAACAAATAGTATAGTTTTTATATGTTACTATGGTTATACTATGGCCAACATTCGCATTATGAGCGTATGAAATTTAATTTAAATTTTGACATATTTCGTATAAATTCGAACTTTAAACACTTATAAAAAAAAATTGTGACTAACGATTTTGGATTTTTTTTTATCACTTTAAGAACAACTTATAAGAAACCTTGTATTAAATTTTCAAGATTTTCTGGCCACCCAAAAAATTTTTATCGGCATTTGAAGAAAAAAAAACTTAGAAAAGTCGAAAATTTCAATTGTCTATTAGTAGCTTAAAAATTGTCAAAATATTTTGAAAATTTAACTGTAAAGAGATAACCATAATATAAACATTTGGTGAAAATTTTAAGTATTTACAATAATTCGTTTTTGAGTTACAGCAAAATCAAAAAATCGATTTTGTCGAAAAGTGGTTTTTCCGTAAAATTTCCATTTTTCTGTCATTTTTTTTTTGTTTTTCTCAATTTTTTTGAAAACTATTAGAAAATTTTAATTTCGACCCCCCTAAAGTACCAACTAGATTCAATTCCCTATTCAAAGAGGGGCTGAAGTAAAAAATCGGAGCATTATTACTGCTCCAAATGTTGGAGTCAGACACAAAAAAAAAAAAAAAAAAAAAAAAAAAAAAACACACATCATAGTAAATGCAATACATTCATCACTTCGTTCAGAATCTAAAAATAATGATTGAGAAATTATATGAATGTAATTAAAAAAGACAAAACAGCAAAAAAAGTAAAAATGAAATAAATAAATAAAATAAAATAAACAAAAAATATATAACCAAAAGTAAAATAAATATAAATCTAAATCTTAATGACTTAAACTAGATGTGAAAATAACCAGTTTTAAACAATTTTTTAACATTACTGTTGGAATTGTGAATATATTTTATAATTGAAATGGCATGGAGTTGTAAAACATAGGCTCTAAATATTTAACAAAGAATTTTCAGGTATATTTAATGGAAATAATGTATAGTCCACTTTCTTTTTTTTTTTTCAAAACATTTGCAAGTTTTACCCCTAATTACATTTTTAAAAATGTAGCAAAGTGGCAACTTTTTTAAAGAGAAATTTAATATGTAGTTTAAAATACTCCATATTATTTAGTTTTGTAGATCTTTGTATTGACCACTTATTTAGAGAAATTCTAATTATATTATTCTGGTTTATTTGCAATTCTAAACTAAAAGTTCTCAACATTTTTATGGTACGGACTTTTAGAAATTTTTTAAATTCTGGCGATCCGCAATAATAGCAAATACCTTTTTTTTATATAATGTTTAAAAAATTGTATTATTTAAAAGTATAACATGACCTACTAAAAATATAATCTTGACAAGAGAATTAATCTAATTTTAATTATTATTTTTTTAATATCTTCGCAAAATTATTGAGTAAGGATATTGGTCTATAATTATTAACATTTTTACAATCCCCAGCTTTGAGAATAGATTTGCTACTTTAAGATGTTCTGGAAAGATACATTAAAAATATGTACTAGCAGAATTATAATAAGTTCAATAATGAGTTGTTTTCAAAATTATCAACTAAGCTTATAATATCTAAGTTTTCTATTTTTTTTTTTAGTAAACAAAATAAATATTTTTAGAATCATAGAGTTGTAACAATATTACGTCATTTTTAGTCAAAAAACTAGAGATCTCAGCTATCTTCTTACCTACATTGAAAGAATTCATTGAAAATATTAGCCATCCACTTTGGATTTTTGTTAGCATCATATAGCTCACTATATACTTGTAGGTTGTTAATTATTATTTTGATTATATGTTATTATTATTAGTTTTAGCATAAGTGATTTCATTTATGAGTAACCAGGTAGCTTTGAGATTATTGGAGATATTTTGCAAATCTTACACTATACATTATAATTATTTTTATATTTTTTATAATTTAAGGCTGATTTCTTAATATTCAGGTTGTTTTGCATTTTAAAGATAGGAACTGTTTATTGTGCATAAAGCATAATAGACCAGTACTCATACATTGAGTTAAATTTTTAGGGAAATTATTTTCTAAAACTCAAAATAACACTCATTTACATTATATTTATCATTCAATTCAATTAATTTTTCTTATATAGTATGTTTTTAGTATATTTAATGTATATTTTAATTTTATCATGACGAATTTGAGAAACAAATCTACTATTAGATATCTAGGGAATCTGTGGGTATAAAAAAAGCAAGTAGTATAATTATCAATAATTCATGTCTGTAATATACTTGCATATATTAAAGTAATTAAGTTTTCACTATTGTGAATAAATATATGATCGAGACATGAATGATTCTGGTCATTTGTTAGCCTAGTATATAAGTTTATAAAAAATGCTAAACTATTTTCTTTTAATAAATCTAAATTATTTAGTGCATTGTCCCCAATTATATTTACGTTTGTGTGTAGTTATTAATAATAACTTATTATATACTATTTAGATACTAATATCAGATGAAACTATAAAAGTGACCTATCACCTATACAAACATAAAGTAATAAAGTAGGTTAACATAGATCTTTAAGAGAGAGCTTAACAGTATTAGTTTCAAATGTTTCAATGTATATTCCTGTATAATATAAGAAAAAAATAAATTAAAATGGTACAAAATTTCTTGACTGATTTCTGTTTATAACAAAGTTTATAAAATACCTCACTAATAAGTAAAGAACAAAAAACTGCTCTACAGGCCCCAGGGGATCTCTGCATTCTCCTTATGCACTTATCTCAAAAATAAATTAGATAATGAGATTAGAAACAGAAACAGATAAACAAGTGAGAAAACATACAAAATTTGTCTCCAATAATCAACTCCCAAAAGATTACTGAATTACCATTACATTATAAGCATTTTTAAATTATACTATTTAAATGTAGTTTACTTTTATTATTAATAATAATAGCCCTCGGCAACATAGGCCATTAGTTTACTTTTAAATAACAACTTATATGTAATATAATAATTTATTTTCATCTATAGATTAGGTGTATTACAAACATTTATATCTTTGGGCTCAATTATTGGATCAATACTAAGTCCTATGTTAAACAGTAAATCGTCCACCTATGCTTTTGCCTTAAGTGCAATGTCCACAATCGCTGGGCTTCTTTACACATCTCTATTTCTCAAAGAAACTGTTATCATAAAAAAAGTATGTTTATCAATTTTAATATTTTTATTTTCTAAATTAAAAGTAGAAATTAAGTTTTATTTGAAATATTTTATTGAGAAATTCTATACTTGGTAAAAAATATATAGTTTTATAATTATTGCGTTTTTAATTTTATCTTGTTTATTTTCAGGGTATAAATACAAAACTTTTCAATCTCAGTCTAGTAAAAAATATGTGGGAAACTGTTGTGAAAAAAAGATTTGGATATTTGAGATGCGTAATTATTCTTTCTGCTGTGGTATTAACTTTTAATATAGCTATTGTATTAGGTTAGTACTTAGCTTATTTATTTATTTACAATCAATTAATATAAAAAATATTCTTACACTTAAAACAAAATTGTTCTATATAAATACCAATTAAAAATCATGTTGAAAAATATACTTATATTCAACATTAATATTGTATTTTATTTTAGGTGAAGATTCATTGATGTATTTGTACCTACAAAAACAATTTTCATGGACTTTAGAAAATTACACTTTATTTAATGCTTATGCAACATTATTAAGTGGTTTGTATTGTTTTTAATGTATTTCAGTCAATATTTTATGAACTATAATGCATCAACAAAGCATTTATTTATTTTTTAGCTAGTATTCCTGCGATTGGATTGTATGTATTGAGCACTAAACTTGAAATACCAGACATGTATCTTGCTACAGCTGCTACAGGACTACGAATCATAGAAAAAGTTTGTTTAGCTTACTCACAATATACATGGCAATTTTATTTAGCAAAGATTTTTGGTTGTGTGGTATTGACCAGTGAACCATTAGTTCGGTCTCAATTATCCAAGAGTTTTCCATCAGAAGATTTAGGTAAACTACAATAAATAAATAATAAGCCATTTTTAAATTTATTTTTTGTTTATTATAGTAATAATAATTTACAGGTAAAATATATGCGTTCATAAGTGTGATCGAAGGTTTTGGTACATTAGTTGGTTCTCCGATATATACTACGGCGTATAATATGACAATCCATAATTTTGCAAATTTTATATTTCTCCTATCATCAGTATTTGGCACATTTGTTTTAGGCTTATACATGTAAGTTATTTTAAATTTAAATAATGAACAATAAATGATTTTCTTTATTATTATTCTTTGTAAAAAAAATGTTGAAAATATTCTAAAAATAATATAATTTAACTATAACTATAAAAATAATATTTTTAATAATATTTTTATAGTTATAGGGCTCGGAACTTAATGCACTAAAAAAGTATTAAATATGCATGCACTTATGCGCTTAAAAATGTACAAATATGCTTTAAAAATATGCACTTATGTGCATAAAAAAGTACAAATATCCTCTAAAAGTATGTACTTATATTTTATTTTAGATTCTGAACGGAGTGATGAATGTATTGATTTTACAATGATGTGTGTTTTTTTTTTTTTTTTTTGTGTCTGTCGACAACATTTGGGGCAGTAAAAATGCTTCGATTTTTGACTTCAGCCCCTCTTTGAAAAGGAAATCGGATCTAGTTGGTACTTTGGGGGGTCAATAGTTAAAAATTTTCAATATTTTTTAAATGAGTCGGGAAAAACCTTAAAAAAATGACAGAAAAACGGAATTTTTTACGCAAAACCAGTTTTCGACAAAATCGAATTTTTTATTTTGCTATAACTCAAAAAATAATAGATGTAAATACTTGAAATTTTCACCAAATGTTTATATTAGCGTTCTCCATACACAGTTAAATTTTCAAAGAATTTTGACTTTTTTTGAATTATTTATAGACAATTGAAATTTTTCATTTTTTTTAGTATTTTTTTTTAAAATAACGATAAAAACTTTTTGGCCTGCCAGAAAATCTTGAAAATTTAATACAAGGTTTCTTATAAGTTGTTCTTAAAGTGATAAAAAAAAATCCAAAATCGTTAGTCACAATTTTTTTTTATAAGTGCTTAAAGTTTGAATTCAAACGAAATATGTCAAAATTGCGAAAATTTGCAAGTAATTTTGTGGTTGAAAAATCGTAAAATTTTTTTCTTTTATAACTAAGTTTTGAAAATTTAATACAAGATTCTCCATACATTTTACTTCAATTATCTGTAAAAAAAACTCTACCAGATTCAGACAAAAATGTTTTATGAGTGTTTGAAATTTAAATTTTTGCAAAACCGCGTTAAATAATGGTTTAGCCTCAAACGATTTTTGATATTTATTGTTATTCAAATAGTATAAGTCATAAATACTTGAAAATTTTACCAGTTATTTAGATTGTCATTTTCTTTACGTGATTTGATTTTCAAAACATTTTGACTTTTTTTGAGCTATTTATAGACAATTGAAATTTTCAATTTTTTTTTATTTTTTTTTTATAAATGTTGATAAAAAAAATTTAGGTGGGACAAATTACTTGAAAATTTAATTGAAGGGTCTACATAACTTGTTCTAACTCTCATTCAAAAATTATAAAAATACATAGGCACTATTTTTTTTTATTAGCATTTGAAGTTCAAATATTGACAAAAATTCGTCAAAATCATGAATATTTTTCACTATTTGGTAGTTAAAAATTTATAAATATTTTTCTATCAAAAGCTAAGAATTGAAAATTTAATACTATGCTGTCCATAAGTTAAGCTTAGAATAATTATAAAAAAGTTTGAGGATTGTTCAATTTAAAAAAATTTACGAGTGTTTAAAGTTTTAATTTTAATTTGAAATCAAAAATACACGACGTGTAAAATTACGTTTTACTAATAAATAATTTTCGATTTTTTTATAATATATCCTAGACTGACAAATCATCTCCGTTCAGAATCGTTTTTCGTATACAATGATACCTATCATTGCATTCAAATTTAACCTGCCCTAGTCCGAGATCCACCCCACCCCCTAGTACAGCAGAGCGATACTCACTTACCCGCTTTTTTTTAAAATAACGATAAAATTTTTTTGGCTGGCCAGAAAATCTTGAAAATGTAATACAACGTTTCTTATCAGTTGTTCTTAAAGTGATAAAAAAAAATCCGAAATCGTTAGTCACAATTTTTTTTTATAAGTGCTTAAAGTTCGAATTTATACGAAATATGTCAAAATTGCGAAAATTGGCAAGTAATTTTGTGGTTGAAAAATCGTAAAATTTTTTACTTTTATAACTAAGTTTTTAAAATTTGGTACAAGGTTCTCCATACATTTTTCTTCAAATATCTGTAAAAAAAATTCTACTGGATTCAGACAAAAATTTTTTATGAGTGTTTGAAATTTAAATTTTTATAAAACCGCGTTAAATAACGGTTTAACCTCAAACGATTTTTGATATTTGTTGTTATTCAAACAGTATAAGTCGTAAATACTTGAAAATTTTACCAGTTATTTAGTTTGCCATTTTCTTTACGTGATTTGATTTTCAAAACATTTTGACTTTTTTTGAGCTATTTATAGACAATTGAAATTTTCAATTTTTTTTTATAAATGTTGATAAAAAAAATTCAGCTGGGACAAATTACTTGAAAATTTAATTGAAGGGTCCACATAACTTGTTCTAACTCTCATTCAAAAATTATAAAAATACATAGGCACAATTTTTTTTTATTTGCATTTGAAGTTCAAATATTGACAAAAATTCGTCAAAATCATGAATATTTTTCACAATTTGGTAGTTAAAAATTTATAAATATTTTACTATCAAAAGCTAAGAATTGAAAATTTAATACTATGCTGTCCATAAGTTAAGCTTAGAATAATTATAAAAAAGTACGATGATTATTCAATTTAAAAAATTTTACGAGTGCTTAAAGTTTTAATTTTAATTTGAAATCAAAAATACACGTGTAAAATATCGTTTTACTAATAAATATTTTTCGATTTTTTTATAATATATTCTATACTGACAAATCATCTCCGTTCAGAATCGTTTTTCGTATACAATGATACCTATCATTGCATTCAAATTTAACCTATCTTAGTCCGAGGTCCACCCCACCCCCTAATGTACAGCAGAGCGATACTCACTTACCCGCTTTTTTTATATAAAATTATTATTTGCAGAAATATTTTATAAAATATTATAAACATGAAAAAGCAAAACAAAAAAAAAAGCTGGTAAGTGGGTATCGCTCTGCTGTATATTAGGGAGTGGGGTGGACCTCGGACTATGGTAGGTTAAATTTGAATCCAATGATAGGTATCATTGTATACGAAAAACGATTCTGAACGAAGATGATTTGTCAGTTTAGGATATATTATATTTAAATATTGTCATATTATATTCTATTTTGAAACAAATAGTATAGTTTTTATATGTTTCTATGGTTACTTTATAGTATTTGTTTATTAATAAAAAAAATATTAGGCAACATACGCATAATGAGAGTATAAAATTTCATTTAAATTTTGAAATATTTCGAATAAATTCGAACTTTAAGCACTTATAAAAAAAAATTGTGACTAACGATTTTGGATTTTTTTTTATCACTTTAAGAACAACTTATAAGAAACCTTGTATTAAATTTTCAAGATTTTCTGGCCACCCAAAAAATTTTTATCGGCATTTGAAGAAAAAAAAAGTCGAAAATTTCAATTGTCTATAAGTAGCTTAAAAATGGTCAAAATATTTTGAAAATTTAACTGTAAAGAGATAACTATAATATAAACATTTGGTGAAAATTTCAAGTATTTACAATGATTCGTTTTTGAGTTACAGCAAAATCAAAAAATCGAAAAGTGGTTTATCGTAAAATTGCTGTTTTCTGTCACTTTTTTTTTGTTTTTCTCGATTTTTTTGAAAACTATTTGAAAATTTTAATTTTGACCCCCCCAAAGTACCAACTAGATTCAATTACCTATTCAAAGAGGGGCTGAAGTCAAAAATCGGAGCATTATAACTGCCCCAAATGTTGTCGTCAGACACAAAAAAAAAAAAAAAAACACACACACACATTGTAAAAGCAATACATTCATCACTTCGTTCAGAATCTAAAATAATTCTGATTTTTAATTTTCAATAATAATTTAAAAAAAAAAAATATTCGATACAAGAATATCTAATAATATCTCTCAATATTAATGTATTTATTTTTTTATTTACAAATTTTCATAGTAAATCTTCATAAATTATAAAATATGCTCTAAAAAAATTTTAAAATTAAGAAATATGCTCTAAAATCAAAAAATCACTAAATATGCAAAAATATGCACTATAAACTTTTGATATGTTTTTCGTAGTGTCTTAGAACAAATTTTAAGCTCACTTAGCAATAAATCTAACGGTTCAAAAAAAACATGCAAATGCAACAACTTCCGAGCCCTAGTTATAAGACAGTTACAGCATTGTCCCTGATTAATTATATTAGCTAATCAATTTTTTTTTTAAATTATCTGAGCAATCAAATCAAACCTATTTTATTAAATGTATTGTACAGCAATGGAAAAAATCAAATAATTTTTGAATAGTTTTTATCTTCAGAAAAATCTTGTTAAAAGTAGTGAATGAAAATATTTGATTTAGCATTATATATTTTTCAATTTCTATGACTTTTATTCTTTTATTACTGTCTACTACCTATTAGTATTTAAATTTTCTATACAAATGACAATGTAAAGTTTTTTTTTTCACTCGAGGTGGATTAAATTTTTATTTTATTTATTTATTTATTTCAGCCAAATTTCATTACAATTATATGATACAATTAGTAAATTATTACATTAAGAATACATTAACAATAGCTGATACGTATACCAACTGAGCTAAGCTCGTATCTGGTATACGGAGTTTATATAAATTAAAATTCTTATAATAGTAAAAAAAAAAAATTTAAAAAAAAGATACTTATACAATTATTAAAGATATGACTTAATTAATCAATATTATACAGTAGTAAAAAATTTAGTGGAATATATTTTAGTAACACATTTAACATATACACATTCTGATAAGATATTATAATTATTATACATATTATTCACTTTTTAAAATTTCACTTATACACACATTCTCATCTAGTTCATTAACTATTTTATTTATAGCCTTTTTTATTTGATTTTTATTAACTGTATCATTGGTATTATTTGGTTGGTTTTCACATAAACTTGTTATTAGACTCTTCGCATCGTTACTTAAATTGTTGAATATAGTTTTCCCCATGTGATAGGGGGAGTTTCTTGAAATTGTTAAAAACGTATATGACGGTTTAATGTATTTATCTGTTCTTCTGTCCATTATTTCTATAGCATTTATTGTGTTGTTTTGTATAGATTTTATTAAAATTTGTCTAATGTATAATTTATAGATAGGTAATATATTTGTATGTTTGAATAATTCACCTGACGGGTATTTTAATGGCAAGGAGTACGCTACTTTTATTATCATTTTCTGGGTTATATGTAATGAATTTATGCCTGTTCTATTAGAGCCTCCCCAACATGTTATACCGTATAGTAGTATTGAATCACATAATGCAATGTATATTTGTCTTATGATTGATTTATTAAGAAATCGAATTTTGTAGAATAAAGCAGTTAAGCTCCTTATTTTATTTTTATATTTTGGATATGTTCAGACCATTTTAAATTAAAATCTTTTATTATTCCTAAATATTTGAATGATAGAACCATTTTAATTGGTTTACAAATGCAATTTATCGTGCCTGTTCCACAACTATGTATTATAAAGCTGTATCCAACAGGAAGCTGTGAACGCGTTGTAACTATTGGCATGCAGACCGATTTATTTATATTAATTGATAATAAGTTTTTTTTTCACCCAGTTGTACATATACCGTTAATCTATTTCGACGGTTTGTTTTAATTTTTTCCAATTATCTTTGAAATTAACTAGTGCTATATCATCAGCAAACATGAATAATTTTCCTTTAATAATGATGCAGGTACAGAATTAATATATAATCAAAACAATATGGGGCCTAATGATGTACCTTGAGTAACTCCATAATCTTTGACATAGCAAAAATTACTATGATTAGATCCGATGGTGGTTAGTTGTTGTTTATTACTAAGATAACTGGTGTACAATTTTAATGTATTTTCATCAAAGCCTAATTCTTTTAACTTGTTGAGTAATAATTGTTTACTAATTGAGTCGAATGCTTTTTCTAAGTCCAAGAACGTAATTAGAATTTTTTTTTTACCATCTCTTTTGTTATATAGAAAGTTATTTATATTAATTAATGCGTCTTCTGTACCTAACTTTTTTCTAAAGCCGTATCGTCCATGATATATTATTTTATTTTTTTCCAAGTAATTTAATAGTTGATTTTTAATTATTTTTTCAAGGATTTTAGCTAAAATTCCTACTATTGATATAGGTCTATAATTAATAAAATCTGTTTTATCCCCTTTTTTATGAATTGGTACAATTCTTGCTACTTTCAGTTCATCAGGTACTACACCGTTTGTTATACTACAGTTTATTATGTGGGTCATAGGAAATATCACATTGTCTCCTATTTGTTTAAAAAATGATGCTATATAACCATCAGCTCCAGGTGCCGAATTATTATTCAAATTATTTAAGATATTGGTTACTTCATAAGTACTAATGGTATTTAAATTGAAGACGGGGTTTGAGTTTAATATGTTATATTAGTATTTATTCCTTTTTTAAAATTAGGATATTGAGTACTGTTTGTATTACTGGGAAAATTGTGTTCTACTAATCTACTTCCTGTTGTTGCAAAATATGAATTTACTATGTTTAAGTAGTCTTCTTTAGGCGTAATAGTAGGATATTTTACTTCTATTATTTCATTAATTGGAAGCCCTGCAGAATTAATTTTTCTCCCTGTTAGTTCATTGATCTCTTGCCAGATATCTCGTCCATTACCTTTACAAGTTTCTATTTTATTCGTATAATATTGTTCTTTTGCCTTTTGAATAAGTATCGTTAATTTATTTCTATATGTTTTGTAATAATTTATTAATTTAAGATTAGGTGTATCCTTTTTAATTTGCAAATTAATTTTATCTCTATTTTTTATTGATCTTACAAGACCACTGGTAATCCATAGTTTTATTTTATTATGTTTATTTTTTTAAATATGATTTGATACAATACAATTGTTGATAGTGTGAGTGTCTAGTATAGTTTTATTAAATATGTCTAATGCAGTATTAGTATTATTGGTTTCAAAATATAATCCAGTCCATTCGATACAAGATAACAATTTAACTACCTTATTATAATCAATATATGATATTGTATTTGAGTAATTATCTATGTGTTTTTTATTAATTTGTAAGTTTTTTATACTACCTATAATTGTGTAATGGTCTGATATACTGGTTTTAATTACTGCAGGATTAAGATTAATATTTCTACTAAATATGTGATCAATACATGATCTAGTATGGTAGCCCACTCTAGTATGCGTATAGATTTGGGAAGTAAAACCATTTGACGATAGTATATATTTAAATAGTTTTCGGTTGTAAGAGAAGTATTTTTTTCTAATATGTCAATATTAATATCGCCAATCCATATACAATTATTGTGAACTTGACCCTGAGGTCATTAAGGTAGATAGTTCAGATAAGAAAATGTTTATATTAGATTGTGGTGAGCGATATGCGGCTATAATTGTAATTGGCTTATTATTTACATTTAAGTTTATTTTTATACAACTAGCTTCAGAGAACAATTGCAGTTGATTAATAGATATATTATATTTATTGTTCGTATACGTATATTAGTACTCCATCGTTTTAATTAAGATTATTTTCACTTTTGTAACTTGAAAACCCGATTATATTTTTTTTTGGGGGGGGGGGGGGGTAAACCCCGTGCTGTTCCAAGTTTCACTAAGAATAATGATGTCTAAGCAATTAATTGAGTCATTTATCATGCACAAAAACTCATCTATATTTCAACACCACTAATTTCGACATAACAAGATTTCTCATTTTGCTCCCAAGTATTGATCTTATATTCCAGGTTTTAAATTACTTTATCTTTTTCTTTCAATGATTTTACTAGTTCAATGATACGATTGCTAAGAGTTTCTAATGTATTATTAGTAGTTACTTGGTTTCTCAGTACCTCATCTAGCCTATTGATAATTGATTTTGTATCTATTTCCAATGTTGAAGGTAGCATTTTTTCTTTTGTTTTGGTATTGGCTTTAATCAGGGTATCATCATGTCGTCCATTTTTTGATTGGCTGACACACCATCTCAATTGTATTTTTGGCCAATACTTTTAAGATATTCAAGACTATCTTTATCTATTTTTGAGCATTTCATATGTATTACTGTATTACATGTAGCACATTGTACACTGTCTTCTTTACGAGCGATAGATATTTGACACTTAGGACACAACGTCATATTATAACACGTTAGTAAAAACAATTATTAATGAACACGCACACGTCTTTACTCATCGAATAACACCATAGAACTAAAAATTAAATCGACATTGTTTCTATCCATATTGTTACTTTCACTACTATTATATATTTGTATAAATAATTTCACTGATTTGTTCTTGTAAAATATGATGTATTCACAATTAAGTTTATTAAACAAAAAATGCCTGTAAGTGTAAACTATTTTTATTTAGCTTGACTGCCTTTATTATTCTTTTATCATTAATCAATTTTACTCTTATAAATAATCAAATAATCAATATTGTCTGCGGTTACCATTTTATTTATCAACGTAATGCAATTTTTATTTTTTCAGAATTATGTTATTCTTACTTTCAAAAAGTTTCAAAACAGAAGATTTATTAATTGTAAACTAATTATCGAACAAAGAAAATACATTTTTTTTTTTTTTTTGTAACAAGTTTACCCAAGCATTTTATATTGTATATTTAATGAAGATTTATTTAATTTAAACAAATTGAACACATTTATATTATAGTTGAACTCTTACTTTATATTTAAATACATGTTTAAAAATTGTATTTATTTATTTAATGATATTAAATTTTGAAGACTAATGATAATATTATTATCAAAGATTATGCATGACAACCTATAATATATATATTATAAAAATTCTCAAATTTTGATACTCATGATAATATGTTTTATATGATATAGTATCTGTGATCTTTTTAAACTTTTTATGAATTAAAATGTATGTAATATATATATTTTTAATTATTTTTCTATTGTATCTTATATCATTGTTATATTGTATATTATTTTATTTTTTATTAACTTAGAAATTAAAATTAAATAAGTTTTATTATAAGTCTTTTAATTATTAATTATATAATATTTTAGATTCTGAACGGAGTGATGAATGTATTAATTTTACAATGATGTATATATAATCTTTTTTTTGTGCCTTAGAGCAGAGGTTCTCAAAGTCAAATGAATCACGGACCCCTACCTAAAGATCTACAGTCTTCGAGGACCCCCGGTTAGGTTGGGTTGGGTTCCAGGCGTACATTTTTTTTTTGCTCATCATTATTTTATTTTTCGGAAAACAAGCAAAAAAAAGATCTTCAAAAAAAAATTTTCGTATAGAATCTATACATAGATATAGATATAATATAGATTATAGAAAGTGCTTTCAAACACAAAATAATGTTTATTAACAGCAACCTATATTTAGGTTGGGTTGGGTTTGGGTTAGCTCCGCGGACCCCCTGATATGGGCTCGCGGACCACACTTTGAGAAACTCTGCCTTAGAGTAGTAATAGTGCTTTGATTTTTGACTTCAGAACTTCTTTGAGAAGGAAAATTAATCTAGTTTTGGTAATTTTTTTTTTTTTTTTGGGGGGGGGGGTCAAAAGCAAAATAATTCCAGTAATTTTCAAAAGCGTCAGGAAAAATCTTAAAAAAGTAACGGAAAAACGGGAATTCTTATGCATAATCAGTTTTCGCCAAATCAATTTTTTGAACTCCACATGATCTTGTTGGTAGAAGCACCATCAGAAGTTAATCCGATTACTTCTCCTTTTAAATCTTCAATTAGTAAAATTGCTTTGACAAATAACTTGGCCAGATCAACTATGTATAATCAAATCTATATTAAACAATTATTTTTAGTCATTAATATAGTGTTTAGCATATACAGGACCATGTGAAGTAAAAACAGCAATAGGTTGTGCCACATTTTCACCAAAACTTTGCCACATAAAAACTAATACATTATTAGCGTTCATGTCGCTTTTTTGTTTTGACTCTATTTCATCGCCACAGTCTAAAAAATTAAATCACGTTGACATTTAGGAACATTACTGTTTTCCAAAATTTGCATCTGATACTTTTAGAGTTTTAGATTCTGAACGGAGTATATATTGATTTTACAATTACAATTATGTTTTTTATTTTATATTTTTTATTTTTTTTATGTCTGTCATTACGTTTTGGAGTACCTAGTAATAGTTCTTTGATTTTTTTACGAAATTGAATAAAATAACTATATATTACAATTCAAATATAGGCAATAAATTATTAATAAATAATATAATATATCCTATACTAATTATACTAGACTGTCAAATCATCTCCATTCAGGATCGTTTTTCGTATACAATGTCATTGCATTTAAATTTAACACATCCATTATAGTGACCTGCTCACCTACTCATCACCATCTCTACTAGCCACTGGGTACCTTTTATTAAAGTTTTAATTATTCATCAAATATATCTTTTAATTTTTGTTTAAACATGAATTAATTTTTTGTTGAAGATTAGCTAAAATTATAAAACAATATATAACTCGTTAATATTTTATAAGTTATTATTATTATTATTATTATTTTAGTATAATTACTATTATTTAAAATCAAATAAAAAAATCTGAGTTTGATGCAGGGTGTAGAATATTGTGGTTTATCAATTAAAAAGAAATTATATGAAAATATTCAGTTGTCAACGAGTTATCCATATTCCCATGAAGTCATTTTTGTCCAATGAAACGCCCAAAACAGACAATTAAATATTTCATAAAATATAGAATATGGGTCAATTGGTGCTAATACTAATATTTTATAATATTTAAGTAGGTACCTTTACTACGTATAACATAACCATATTAAAATCTTAACTATAAATAAGTGATAACTTGAAAATACAGATAATTAAACTTATTTCAGATTCGGTTATATAAAAAAATATATATTTTTTAGCATTTTGCATCAAAAACTGATAAATCTTGCTTAAAAACAAAAAAACACAAGTAATGCACTTATAAATAAAAATAGTAAAATATGCAATTATATGTAAAATAAAATTTTGATATTCGATTATAGATATCATGAAACACATTTCTATATAGAAATGGAAGCTATTGGTCAACATAAAAAAATATGCAAAATCATAAACATCCTAACCATAGACTAGCTATAATTACTAATTGCCGCCTATGGCCCATGTCATCTTTCTTACTCCTTTAAAACATAGCTATATAATTTATTGTATTTTTGTCTATTGTTAATATTACTATAAGTACCTATAATCAATTGATATATTATTAGAATATCATTTATATATGTTTGTGATACAGTTTTTATATGGTTACTATTAGGCAATAGTATTCTTTTAAGAGTAGGTCTGTAGGTACAATAGGTACATGTACTATTATGAACTCTTAAAATTTTTGTACTCCAACTTTTTTTATATTGGCGACAATGTACTCTATTTTTCTATTTCTATTTAATTCTGAAAATATCGAATTGTAACAAGTTTTAATAAACTAATCTAATAAAGTAATAACATTTTCACTAAATTACATCGTCTTATGTTTTTCGATTCAGAAGTAGCATTCAAAATTTCTTCAGCTAGAACTAAAACTGAAGCTATTGTTAATAATTTCTTAGCTTATGATCATGGTTTGTGTTGTTTGAAAATATGGAAAGCCGGTTTCGATCAATTTAAAAGTCTAAAATGGATGTCTTTAAACACCACACCTTTGCATTGGCGGAAATCGGGGGGGGGGGGGGGGCTTGAGGGGGCTTAGCCCCCCAAAAGCCCACCAAGCCACTCAAACATTCTTGCAAACATAAAAATGTTGTAGTTTCATATTTATAAATTATATTCTTAAAAAACAAGAAATATAACTGTTCGATCCTTTTGTCTAAAACTGTTTACCGCCGGTCTTGGACAGGGGTCTGATAAGTGACCGCGCTTGGTCACTCGCGCTGTTGGCAGCGCTGACATGCCCGTCGCCCCGATCCGGGTAACGACGCATACGCCGCCGCCAACGGTCATGACTGTTGTTACGTTGTGTTCTGTTCCGTTCGTCGTTACGTAAAACCCGCGTGCTCCCACGTTAACGGCCATCTTGCCGTACGAAGTGTGCTCTCACTCGCAATATCGTGAAATATTGTGTGCATTATAATCTGTTCCGATTAACTATATTACGTGTACATCGCGCTCCCGATCGAAGGCGTAATAGTTTTACGTTCCGTTCTGTTCCGTTCGCTGTTACGTATAACCCGCGTGCTCACGCGTTAACGGCCATCTTGCCGTACGAAGTGTGCTCTCACTTGCAATATCGTGAAATATTGTGTGTTTTATAATCTGTTCCGATTAACAGTATTACCACGTCGAGCTCCCGGTATAAGTATAATACGTAATTATTACGTGCAATTGTCAATACGACATTTACGTCGCGTGTGCGTAATAACGGTGTTCTCCGTCATCCACGTGTTCCAGCCAGATTCAGATCCGAATACCCAGCAGCTCCGCCGTCGTTCACCAGCAGTTCCGCTAAGCCACAGGCTGTTCCGCCCAACAACATTGAGTGCTCCCTCAGAGCGGTGTTCCCCGCCCCCTTTATTACGCTCTACGCGTTCGTAGTCGCGTACCGTTATATACATATACAGGGTGTCCCGCCAGCGTATTAGGAAACCCAGGACGCCACAGCGCGGCTCTTTAATGTCGTGTTCTCATTGGCCCAATTCAAATTTCGCGCGTTTTTCTATCATTATTATTAATTTTCACATTTATATATCACTGATATTGATTTAAACTCAAAATTTATGATATACCTACCTACTTACACAATAAGTTATGCACATGTAGATGTAGCTAGAACAACTTATAAGAAACCTTGTATTAAATTTTCAAGATTTTCTGGCCACCCAAAAAATTTTTATCGGCATTTGAAGAAAAAAAAACTTAGAAAAGTCGAAAATTTCAATTGTCTATTAGTAGCTTAAAAATGGTCAAAATATTTTGAAAATTTAACTGTAAAGAGATAACCATAATATAAACATTTGGTGAAAATTTCAAGTATTTACAATAATTCGTTTTTGAGTTACAGCAAAATCAAAAAATCGATTTTGTCGAAAAGTGGTTTTTCCGTAAAATTTCCATTTTTCTGTCATTTTTTTTTTGTTTTTCTCGATTTTTTTGAAAACTATTAGTAAATTTTAATTTTGACCCCCCTAAAGTACCAACTAGATTCAATTCCCTATTCAAAGAGGGGCTGAAGTCAAAAATCGGAGCATTATTACTGCTCCAAATGTTGTCGTCAGACACAAAAAAAAAAAAAAAAAAAAAAAAAAAAAAAAAAAAACACACATCATAGTAAAAGCAATACATTCATCACTTCGTTCAGAATCTAAAAGTTATAATTTTATAAATAAGTCATCATTACATATTTATTTTAATGGAAAAAAATATAAAAAAATTTTTAGTGACCTCTACCATGGGATTTTGCATTGGATTGTCCTAAATTAATGTTTTTTCCAATGTTGTGTTTTTTTTTGGTGGCTTTATTTTGAGATATTGATGTTGGAGGTCTTCCAGCAGGAATTTTTCGAGATCCACGAGTTATACCTTGTCTTCGACGTGCTATAGAAGTTGGTTGAACCTTTATTTGTCCCTTTCTTTTAGTCACAATACTCAGTCCTCGGCAACATGTCCCCATTAATTTTGTCATCTGTTGTGCATTTTTTATAACATTTAATTTTTTTGTTAATTTTTGACGTATGTCTAATGGCACATCATTTAAAAATTCTTTTACTCTTAAAAACTCTTTTTCAAGTGCATCATTTGTATTGTCACTTACAACTTGATCATCAATTAATGGTTGAAGGAGATTGGTGTTATTTTTATTTGAAATGTCTTTTGATTTATGGAAGCACTCAATTTGAATATTATCTTGGCTTACATAATCAATGTCAGTAATGTTACTATGGTGACCTTTTTCTTGAAATTGAATACCATCTTCATTTTCTTTTAAACTCAGGAACCATGACTGAGAAGGGCACTTGTCACCAAGGGCAAGTTTTCCAAGTGCATATCTTTCAGTGAAAGTTATAGATGGTGCATTAGGCAAGGATAAATTTAAATATTTGTGTAAAAAGGCTTGGTGTTTGCAAAATGCACCAGTGAACCCAACGTAACAATCACAAACACCAATCTCAATATCTATAGTATAAACTGAATTCTCAGTTTTAGAACTTGGCACTGAGTAACATGTTTCACTTATTACAGTTACTTGATCAATATTAAAATTTGACGTTTGAGAACAAAGTTTATTATAATTTCGTTGAATATTATCCCGACGATTATGAGCATGGTCTAGTATTCTAAGAATTAAATACTCTTCCCACACATAACAAATAAATTCAATAAGAGCTACTACATTATATGCCTTAGTTCTGTTTAAAATAATTTCCTTCAATATTCGTATACATGCTTCAGCATAGTTATTGGTATTGTTTCCTCTTGTTATAATATCACGTCTAAACATTAAAACCCACTCATTTTTTCTCTTGAAATAATTTTCAAAGCGTTTAACAAAATTAGAAAATTCATCTTTTAAATTCAAAATATTGGAAGTAGCTTCATTTAAACTGACCTCATCTGTAGCATATAATACCTAAAATTAATAATATAAATTGTAAGCCCATATTTCCTGGACAAAATCTATAAATTTATGTATTTATATACAATTTAAAATTTAATGCATGGGACTATGAATAGCTTTTATACTATATTTCAAGTGTTATTATTATTATTGTATCAATTTTTTTAATGTCAATGAATAATTAAATAAATAACAACTATAATATATTCAATATGCCAATTAATTAGTAACTACTCACTTTTTGGAACATTCGCATTAAAGGCAAACGTTTCTCTTTCAACACCATATTTTTAGTTTCATGTAGCCAACCCCATTCTTTTTGTAGTACATGAAATGAACACAAGAGTAATCTAGATGATGGCCAAAGTTTCTTTAATGCTGATTGTCTGCAGCAGAGTCATCGGTCATAAAACCAATAGGTACCTATAATATTAATAAGAATGACTAAGAACTTTAACCATATTTTTAAATACATTTTTAACATTTATTTAAAAAAAAAATATACTACAATGAAGAATGTAATAAAAACAAATTTTTGTTTATTTACAGTACCTCACTACCACCAAAGCATAATGGGTAATGTTTTTTCAAAAGCCCAAAAGCATTTTTATAGCTATCACATGATTGGCCCTCATGCATGAGCATTGCTATGGGAACTGCTCCAGCATTTGACACTGCAAGAACTGTTGTGAGAGTAGTCTCCATAGTGTCGCAGCTACTTGTGCTATCACAAAAATTTAATTCTTTTGCAGATGACAAATGCTGGACTCTTTTCATGAGTGGAGTAACTACCAAGACTGCCCATGGTTTTTCTTCATGTATTATAATTGAAATACCTAAAAAAACAACAAAAACATATTCTAATTTTGTATTAATACAAAAAATTAATTTAAATGGCATAGTCAAATTTTACCAGAGTATTAGTTAATGTTTAAAGTTAATATTGGTATTTTAAAATAATTCAGTTTATTTATGAACAAATATTTTACCTTTTTCAGCATATGATTGAAGCTTTTCTTTTAATTTTTCTAATGGGTTATTTACACAACCAAAATTTTTTTGTCTCCATTTTTTGTGTAAATAGGCTACGGTTTCTTTAATAGGATTTTTGGAGCCATTTGCTAATGTCTCCCAGCAATTATCTTCCAATAATATTTTACTTTCATGTAATCGTACAGCTTCAGAAGCACCCATACCATTATTAAAATATTCATAGAAGGCTTCTTTCACCTTAAACAAATGTATAAGAACTATCCATTTAAATGTGTATCTTAAGGGTAGTGTGACATTTTTAAGAACATATAAATAGATTTAGCTGAAATTCCATAAATAATTATATGAATTATTACAATAAAATTAATATTTTATATTCTGAAATGACCAAGGACAATTATAATTAGGACCAAGGTTATAGGACATACTTAAGTTTTGTGTTTATAAATTTATGTTTGAATATGTCAACTGCACTTATATATTATATGGGTAGGCATATTATTCAATTTTATGAAATATATATAAATCTAAATAAATCTAAATTATATTATATACCTAATACCTAATCTAAACTATAAAATATTTTCAAAATATTCGAAAATAGCCAACTTGTGAATCTAATTTAAAAAAAAATTTAGATGGTAAAAACATTTATTTAAGTCCAGTGGCTGATTTTTTTTAAATTTTTTTAAATACCAATATTTTTGTTAAGTAAATTACGATCTAGTTTATGTTAAAAACATTATTTAACATACTTTATAAAAACATTTTTAAATAGGTGCATGTTAAAATCTAACTATTTTTTTATTGTTTTACATAAACTAAATCGTAATTTATTTTAACAAGAATATTGATATTTAAAAAAATTTAAATTAAATCAGCCACTGGACTTAAATTAATGTTTTTACCATCTTATTTTTTTTTTTAATTAGATTCACAAATTGGCTATTATCGAATATTTTTGAAATTTTTAAGTTTTTTATTTTCGGTATTACAAAATAAAAAATGTAGTGCAAGTGCCTATGAATTATATTTAAAAGAAATTTTATGAAAAATATTAATTAGAACAAAAGTTATTTCATTATTTAGATCTCCATGGGACACTGTATATTAAATATATACAATGTATTTACGTATATATGTATTTATTTTATGTATACTATAAAATATATTGTGTATAGCTAGTGTATGTATGTAAATAAATATAATTACCTCATGTGTTATTCGTAAAAATTTAATCGAACCACTTGTATTTACTGAGTGGTTATGGTTTTGATACAATGATATTTTTGCACAAAGTGGGGGGTCCCTTTGTAAAAATGTATCATTCCTTCGAGTATTGCGGTTATTTTTTTTAATTAAGATGTCGATTTTGGCATCACACAATGTGTTTCTAACAGTTTTGGTATCTTTTGTTTTGTTTACTTTACTGTGCTGACATGCCCAATACTTATGGAATACAACTCTGAAAAAAACTTAAAAATTACTACCGAGCAATAAAAATTAATTTTACTGAAGCACTTACCTTGATGGATTATCTAGTTGTCCAATACGAATCCACTGCGTTTTTGTAAACTCTTGATAGAGCATGATAAAATTTTCAACTTCCTTAACATTATTAATGTTAGCTCTAAGTATAAAGGCTTCCGAAATTTTGGTAGACAATAATTCATCGGATATAACAGCAACGATATTATGATCATTTAAATAATTTATTAACTTATCCATTATTAATTAAATGAGAATAATTGACTAATAAGTAATAATGTACCGAAAGCGTAAAGAATATAGGTATTAGGCAAATATGATATAATTATGAAAATATTTAATAAACACTGAACGCGTACAAGTCAGCGACATATAACAAATGACAACTAAAAATAATAACTATCAAATTATAATCGCTAAAATAGAAATAAGAAAACAAATAAATACGTGTAGCAGAAGAAACCTATTCTATAAATAGAATATATACAGTAGACGCCGCTTATAAGACTCACTTTGGGACCAGAACAAAGTGAGTCTTATAACCGAATGAACCTTATAGGCGAAGTGGAAAAAAAAATGAATTACGTATTTATAAATTTTATTTTACTACATATTTTGCTTTGATTTTAATACATTAACACATATTACATATTACATACTTTATTATTGAATAAATTTAATAATCCCGATAAATAAAACTAAAATAATTAAACGTGCATAAATAACGTGTAATAAATATAACTGTGCAGCCGCCAGATAATCAGTACACTATAAATAACGATAATCGTTGCGATAAATGTGAACTTTTATCTGCGACAAAAATTATTATACGTTATAAGGTGGTAGTAGGTACGAACAGAAACTAGAAATAATCAACACGAATATTATTTAATTTTTCAATACCAATTTATTTCTAAATTATAACCAAAAAAAGCGGGTAAGTGAGTATCGCTCTGCTGTACATTAGGGGGTGGGATGGACCTCGGACTATGGTAGGTTAAATTTGAATGCAATGATAGGTATCATTGTATACGAAAAACGATTCTGAACGGAGATGATTTGTCAGTCTAGGATATATTATACTTAAATATTGAAATATATTCTACTTTGAAACAAATTCAAACATTTAAGTAAAAGTTTCAAGATCTTACGTTTTGTAATTTTTTAAAAATAACAAAAATCGAAAATTATTTATTAGTAAAAAGTTATTTTACACGTGTATTTTTGATTTCAAATTAAAATTAAAACTTTAAACACTCGTAAAATTTTTTAAATTGAACAATCCTCAAACTTTTTTATAATTATTCTAAGCTTAACTTATGGACAGCATAGTATTAAATTTTCAATTCTTAGCTTTTGATAGAAAAATATTAATAAATTTTTAACTATCAAATAGTGAAAAATATTCATGATTTTGACGAATTTTTGTCAATATTTGAACTTCAAATGCTAAAAAAAAAAAAATTGTGCCTATGTATTTTTATAATTTTTGAATGAGAGTTAGAACAAGTTATGCGGACCCTTCAATTAAATTTTCAAGTAATTCGTCCCAGCCTAATTTTTTTTATCAACATTTATAAAAAAAAAATAAAAACAAATTGAAAATTTCAATTGTCTATAAATATTTCAAAAAGTCAAAATATTTTGAAAATCAAATCACGTAAAGAAAATGGCAATCTAAATAACTGGTAAAATTTTCAAGTATTTACGACTTATACTGTTTGAATAACAACAAATATCAAAAACCGTTTGAGGCTAAACCGTTATTTAACGCGGTTTTGTAAAAATTTAAATTTCAAACACTCATAAAAATTTTTTGTCTGAATCCGGTAGAGATACTTAGTTAATATTAATAAAAACGAATTACAACTTTTAATATTTGTATACCATATAAATATATTAGATACTTTTCTTAAAATTTAGTTTATACTATTACAAATATGTTTAATATATTATTTAATTAATTACAATTTAATGTGTAATTGTATATATTGAAATATACCTATCACCTATGTACCTATGCATGAGCAATATGACAAGTTATTTTAAGCAACGCATACACAAAACACTATAGGTAAGACGTAGCTATACATTGTGATGTAATATTATACAGTTATTAGTTACTATAAATTATATGTCATCTTGTTTTAATATAAGTAAAAATAGGTATTAGATAACTATTTATAATTTACAAATATTTAAACAAATTAAAGATAGATTAAAATAAAATAAAATAAAAATAAAATATAATGAATATAATAAATTCTGTAACATATTTTATATATTATTAGCCATTATTTAAATTTTTATTTAATATTCATAGTCGTTTAATTCCTAATTACAGTACAACCTAAAAAAATACACTAAAAAACAAGAAAATTTTTAATTTTCAGAAAATTTTAATAAAAAAAAAATTGCAATTGACCATTTTCAAGCTTACATTATCTGTAAGTAATTGTAATAGGTATACGTGTATACGTACCTATACCAAATGTTCACATATTATACCAAATTACTATATGTATATTATATATAATTACTGACAATACTGTAAATATGTTAAAACAGTATTTGAAATACAATATTAAAACAAATGAAAGATAGTATTTGGATAAAGAAATTTATTCTTTATTATTAAAATATAAAAAAGGCAATTTAAATTAAATTACAGGCAATTTGTAGTTTTATTCAGAACTATAAATTTAAGTAATTATTTCGTAGTCTTGATATCAGCATTGTTATTTGTGATTTATGACAATACTATATAGTCTACATACAATAACTAAGCCAATATATAATACAGTAGACGTCGCTTATAAGACTCACGGATATAAGGTTCAGTCGCTTATTAGACTCAAAATCGCCTGGAACGGTCCGGAAGTATCCAAATATATTTAAAAAAAAAATCTGTTATAAGACTCAACACTTCGGTTATAAGACTCAAATTTCGTAAAATAAATAGAAGAAAATAAACTTTTAGATTCTGAACGGAGTGATGAATGTATTGATTTTACAATGATGTGTGTTTTAGATTCTGAACGGAGTGATGAATGTATTGATTTTACAATGATGTGTGTTTTTTTTTTTTTTTTTTTTTTTTTGTTTTTTTTTTGTGTCTGTCGACAACATTTGGGGCAGTAAAAATGCTTCGATTTTGGACTTCAGCCCCTCTTTGAAAAGGAAATCGGATCTAGTTGGTACTTTGGGGGGTCAAAAGTTAAAAATTTTCAATATTTTTTAAATGAGTCGGGAAAAACCCTAAAAAAATGACGGAAAAACGGGAATTTTTACGCATAACCGGTTTTCGACAAAATCGGATTTTTTATTTTGCTATAACTCAAAAACTACTCGATATAAACTCTTGAAATTTTCATCAAATATTTATATTAGCGTTCTCCATACACAGTTAAATTTTCAAAGAATTTTGACTTTTTTTGAGCTATTTATAGACAATTGAAATTTTCAATTTTTTTTTATTTTTTTTTTATAAATGTTGATAAAAAAAATTAGGCTGGGACGAATTACTTGAAAATTTAATTGAAGGGTCCACATAACTTGTTCTAACTCTCATTCAAAAATTATAAAAATACATAGGCACAATTTTTTTTTTTTTAGCATTTGAAGTTCAAATATTGACAAAAATTCGTCAAAATCATGAATATTTTTCACTATTTGATAGTTAAAAATTTATTAATATTTTTCTATCAAAAGCTAAGAATTGAAAATTTAATACTATGCTGTCCATAAGTTAAGCTTAGAATAATTATAAAAAAGTTTGAGGATTGTTCAATTTAAAAAATTTTACGAGTGTTTAAAGTTTTAATTTTAATTTGAAATCAAAAATACACGTGTAAAATAACTTTTTACTAATAAATAATTTTCGATTTTTGTTATTTTTAAAAAATTACAAAACGTAAGATCTTGAAACTTTTACTTAAATGTTTGAATTTGTTTCAAAGTAGAATATATTTCAATATTTAAGTATAATATATCCTAGACTGACAAATCATCTCCGTTCAGAATCGTTTTTCGTATACAATGATACCTATCATTGCATTCAAATTTAACCTACCATAGTCCGAGGTCCATCCCACCCCCTAATGTACAGCAGAGCGATACTCACTTACCCGCTTTTTTTGGTTATAATTTAGAAATAAATTGGTATTGAAAAATTAAATAATATTCGTGTTGATTATTTCTAGCTTCTGTTCGTACCTACTACCACCTTATAACGTATAAAAATTTTTGTCGCAGATAAAAGTTCACATTTATCGCAACGATTATCGTTATTTATAGTGTACTGATTATCTGGCGGCTGCACAGTTATATTTATTACACGTTATTTATGCACGTTTAATTATTTTAGTTTTATTTATCGGGATTATTAAATTTATTCAATAATAAAGTATGTAATATGTAATATGTGTTAATGTATTAAAATCAAAGCAAAATATGTAGTAAAATAAAATTTATAAATACGTAATTCATTTTTTTTTCCACTTCGCCTATAAGGTTCATTCGGTTATAAGACTCACTTTGTTCTGGTCCCAAAGTGAGTCTTATAAGCGGCGTCTACTGTATATATTCTATTTATAGAATAGGTTTCTTCTGCTACACGTATTTATTTGTTTTCTTATTTCTATTTTAGCGATTATAATTTGATAGTTATTATTTTTAGTTGTCATTTGTTATATGTCGCTGACTTGTACGCGTTCAGTGTTTATTAAATATTTTCATAATTATATCATATTTGCCTAATACCTATATTCTTTACGCTTTCGGTACATTATTACTTATTAGTCAATTATTCTCATTTAATTAATAATGGATAAGTTAATAAATTATTTAAATGATCATAATATCGTTGCTGTTATATCCGATGAATTATTGTCTACCAAAATTTCGGAAGCCTTTATACTTAGAGCTAACATTAATAATGTTAAGGAAGTTGAAAATTTTATCATGCTCTATCAAGAGTTTACAAAAACGCAGTGGATTCGTATTGGACAACTAGATAATCCATCAAGGTAAGTGCTTCAGTAAAATTAATTTTTATTGCTCGGTAGTAATTTTTAAGTTTTTTTCAGAGTTGTATTCCATAAGTATTGGGCATGTCAGCACAGTAAAGTAAACAAAACAAAAGATACCAAAACTGTTAGAAACACATTGTGTGATGCCAAAATCGACATCTTAATTAAAAAAAATAACCGCAATACTCGAAGGAATGATACATTTTTACAAAGGGACCCCCCACTTTGTGCAAAAATATCATTGTATCAAAACCATAACCACTCAGTAAATACAAGTGGTTCGATTAAATTTTTACGAATAACACATGAGGTAATTATATTTATTTACATACATACACTAGCTATACACAATATATTTTATAGTATACATAAAATAAATACATATATACGTAAATACATTGTATATATTTAATATACAGTGTCCCATGGAGATCTAAATAATGAAATAACTTTTGTTCTAATTAATATTTTTCATAAAATTTCTTTTAAATATAATTCATAGGCACTTGCACTACATTTTTTATTTTGTAATACCGAAAATAAAAAACTTAAAAATTTCAAAAATATTCGATAATAGCCAATTTGTGAATCTAATTAAAAAAAAAAATAAGATGGTAAAAACATTAATTTAAGTCCAGTGGCTGATTTAATTTAAATTTTTTTAAATATCAATATTCTTGTTAAAATAAATTACGATTTAGTTTATGTAAAACAATAAAAAAATAGTTAGATTTTAACATGCACCTATTTAAAAATGTTTTTATAAAGTATGTTAAATAATGTTTTTAACATAAACTAGATCGTAATTTACTTAACAAAAATATTGGTATTTAAAAAAATTTAAAAAAAATCAGCCACTGGACTTAAATAAATGTTTTTACCATCTAAATTTTTTTTTAAATTAGATTCACAAGTTGGCTATTTTCGAATATTTTGAAAATATTTTATAGTTTAGATTAGGTATTAGGTATATAATATAATTTAGATTTATTTAGATTTATATATATTTCATAAAATTGAATAATATGCCTACCCATATAATATATAAGTGCAGTTGACATATTCAAACATAAATTTATAAACACAAAACTTAAGTATGTCCTATAACCTTGGTCCTAATTATAATTGTCCTTGGTCATTTCAGAATATAAAATATTAATTTTATTGTAATAATTCATATAATTATTTATGGAATTTCAGCTAAATCTATTTATATGTTCTTAAAAATGTCACACTACCCTTAAGATACACATTTAAATGGATAGTTCTTATACATTTGTTTAAGGTGAAAGAAGCCTTCTATGAATATTTTAATAATGGTATGGGTGCTTCTGAAGCTGTACGATTACATGAAAGTAAAATATTATTGGAAGATAATTGCTGGGAGACATTAGCAAATGGCTCCAAAAATCCTATTAAAGAAACCGTAGCCTATTTACACAAAAAATGGAGACAAAAAAATTTTGGTTGTGTAAATAACCCATTAGAAAAATTAAAAGAAAAGCTTCAATCATATGCTGAAAAAGGTAAAATATTTGTTCATAAATAAACTGAATTATTTTAAAATACCAATATTAACTTTAAACATTAACTAATACTCTGGTAAAATTTGACTATGCCATTTAAATTAATTTTTTGTATTAATACAAAATTAGAATATGTTTTTGTTGTTTTTTTAGGTATTTCAATTATAATACATGAAGAAAAACCATGGGCAGTCTTGGTAGTTACTCCACTCATGAAAAGAGTCCAGCATTTGTCATCTGCAAAAGAATTAAATTTTTGTGATAGCACAAGTAGCTGCGACACTATGGAGACTACTCTCACAACAGTTCTTGCAGTGTCAAATGCTGGAGCAGTTCCCATAGCAATGCTCATGCATGAGGGCCAATCATGTGATAGCTATAAAAATGCTTTTGGGCTTTTGAAAAAACATTACCCATTATGCTTTGGTGGTAGTGAGGTACTGTAAATAAACAAAAATTTGTTTTTATTACATTCTTCATTGTAGTATATTTTTTTTTTAAATAAATGTTAAAAATGTATTTAAAAATATGGTTAAAGTTCTTAGTCATTCTTATTAATATTATAGGTACCTATTGGTTTTATGACCGATGACTCTGCTGCAGACAATCAGCATTAAAGAAACTTTGGCCATCATCTAGATTACTCTTGTGTTCATTTCATGTACTACAAAAAGAATGGGGTTGGCTACATGAAACTAAAAATATGGTGTTGAAAGAGAAACGTTTGCCTTTAATGCGAATGTTCCAAAAAGTGAGTAGTTACTAATTAATTGGCATATTGAATATATTATAGTTGTTATTTATTTAATTATTCATTGACATTAAAAAAATTGATACAATAATAATAATAACACTTGAAATATAGTATAAAAGCTATTCATAGTCCCATGCATTAAATTTTAAATTGTATATAAATACATAAATTTATAGATTTTGTCCAGGAAATATGGGCTTACAATTTATATTATTAATTTTAGGTATTATATGCTACAGATGAGGTCAGTTTAAATGAAGCTACTTCCAATATTTTGAATTTAAAAGATGAATTTTCTAATTTTGTTAAACGCTTTGAAAATTATTTCAAGAGAAAAAATGAGTGGGTTTTAATGTTTAGACGTGATATTATAACAAGAGGAAACAATACCAATAACTATGCTGAAGCATGTATACGAATATTGAAGGAAATTATTTTAAACAGAACTAAGGCATATAATGTAGTAGCTCTTATTGAATTTATTTGTTATGTGTGGGAAGAGTATTTAATTCTTAGAATACTAGACCATGCTCATAATCGTCGGGATAATATTCAACGAAATTATAATAAACTTTGTTCTCAAACGTCAAATTTTAATATTGATCAAGTAACTGTAATAAGTGAAACATGTTACTCAGTGCCAAGTTCTAAAACTGAGAATTCAGTTTATACTATAGATATTGAGATTGGTGTTTGTGATTGTTACGTTGGGTTCACTGGTGCATTTTGCAAACACCAAGCCTTTTTACACAAATATTTAAATTTATCCTTGCCTAATGCACCATCTATAACTTTCACTGAAAGATATGCACTTGGAAAACTTGCCCTTGGTGACAAGTGCCCTTCTCAGTCATGGTTCCTGAGTTTAAAAGAAAATGAAGATGGTATTCAATTTCAAGAAAAAGGTCACCATAGTAACATTACTGACATTGATTATGTAAGCCAAGATAATATTCAAATTGAGTGCTTCCATAAATCAAAAGACATTTCAAATAAAAATAACACCAATCTCCTTCAACCATTAATTGATGATCAAGTTGTAAGTGACAATACAAATGATGCACTTGAAAAAGAGTTTTTAAGAGTAAAAGAATTTTTAAATGATGTGCCATTAGACATACGTCAAAAATTAACAAAAAAATTAAATGTTATAAAAAATGCACAACAGATGACAAAATTAATGGGGACATGTTGCCGAGGACTGAGTATTGTGACTAAAAGAAAGGGACAAATAAAGGTTCAACCAACTTCTATAGCACGTCGAAGACAAGGTATAACTCGTGGATCTCGAAAAATTCCTGCTGGAAGACCTCCAACATCAATATCTCAAAATAAAGCCACCAAAAAAAAACACAACATTGGAAAAAACATTAATTTAGGACAATCCAATGCAAAATCCCATGGTAGAGGTCACTAAAAATTTTTTTATATTTTTTTCCATTAAAATAAATATGTAATGATGACTTATTTATAAAATTATAACTTTTAGATTCTGAACGAAGTGATGAATGTATTGCTTTTACTATGATGTGTGTTTTTTTTTTTTTTTTTTTTTTTTTTTTTTTTTGTGTCTGACGACAACATTTGGAGCAGTAATAATGCTCCGATTTTTGACTTCAGCCCCTCTTTGAATAGGGAATTGAATCTAGTTGGTACTTTAGGGGGGTCAAAATTAAAATTTACTAATAGTTTTCAAAAAAATCGAGAAAAACAAAAAAAAAATGACAGAAAAATGGAAATTTTACGGAAAAACCACTTTTCGACAAAATCGATTTTTTGATTTTGCTGTAACTCAAAAACGAATTATTGTAAATACTTGAAATTTTCACCAAATGTTTATATTATGGTTATCTCTTTACAGTTAAATTTTCAAAATATTTTGACCATTTTTAAGCTACTAATAGACAATTGAAATTTTCGACTTTTCTAAGTTTTTTTTTCTTCAAATGCCGATAAAAATTTTTTGGGTGGCCAGAAAATCTTGAAAATTTAATACAAGGTTTCTTATAAGTTGTTCTTAAAGTGATAAAAAAAAATCCGAAATCGTTAGTCACAATTTTTTTTATAAGTGTTTAAAGTTCGAATTTATACGAAATATGTCAAAATTTAAATTAAATTTCATACGCTCATAATGCGAATGTTGGCCATAGTAACCATAGTAACATAATATAAAAACTATACTATTTGTTTCAAAATAGAATATTTGACAATATTTAAATATAATATATCCTAAACTGACAAATCATCTTCGTTCAGAATCGTTTTTCGTATACAATGATACCTATCATTGCATTCAAATTTAACCTACCATAGTCTGAGGTCCACCCCACCCCCTAATATACAGCAGAGCGATACCCACTTACCCGCTTTTTATTATATTATTTTATAATTACCACTTGTTAAATAAAATAAGCCTGAGTTTAAAGTTGTTACTTTATTCAATTATAAAAAAAATTGAATGGTTCATTTTACAATACCTGTTATTATAAACTATACAGGAACTTGAAACGCCTATAAAGTAAGTATTATCAGTTTAGTCAAATTATTGAATTTTGTTTATATATATATTTTTTTATGATATAACTCCTACCTACATCTGTCTATATAGTATATAGTAAACATGTATGTTTTATTTTTTACCTATCTTAGTATTTGTGTATATTGAATGACATTTTAAATAGGTTGAATTAATTTGATTGGTTATACCAAATTATTAAATTACACACACACACACACATATTTATATATACACATATAGTTAACATATTATATGTGCATACTGCATGTGTGTCAGTGTCACAGGTAGTGTATACGTATAATACATCCCTAATTTTATTAGATTATAAAATGTAAGTTAGAAATTAAAATAAAACTTATAATACATGCATTAATATTACATATTACAATATTATTATAATAATAAAGTAATGTAAAGTTAGATAAGTATAACTATTAAATTGTGTGTTAATACTTAAAATAAAAAAAAAAAAACTATTATTATTTATTTGTATGCCAAAAATCTATTAATAACTTCCCCCCAGCATAATTAATTGAAATTAAATTACATTAAAAACATTAAATTGTAATTAATTAAATAATGTATTAAACGACTATGAATATTAAATAAAATTTAAATAATGACTAATAAGTAATAATATATAAAATATGTTACAGAGAATACTATTTTATTTTATACTATCTTTAATTTGTTTCATGAAATTAAAACTCTATGTTTTCATTCAAAAAAGTAAATTAAGTGAAAAAAATATATTAGGATAAAATATATTTAAAAATATACATTTTTAATAGAAACGTTGTTTTTTTTAACAACTTGAAACTATGTAAAAAAATGTTTTCAAAAACATGAATACTTTTTGAAATAATAAGTGTTTTATAATAAAAGAGTCACTCTATAATATATCGTATTTCCAAATTAATATAATTGTATATATTTTGTTTTCTTCGACAGATAATAAAACAAATCACTATAGGACAGTGTTCCAACTCATAATTTTAATTTTCGTATAAAATATTGTGTTAAATATTATACAAACAAATTTATAATATAAAAATTATTATGTGTTATTATTTGTACCAACGAGCCTTTTATCAAGGTTGTCGTCGGGCACACGGTCCTCCGGAGCCTTGTGAGAGATAGGTAACACTTATTTGTAGTAAGGAATAACAGATTTTAAATAACAACACAATTCATATATTTTACATGTACATGTAATAAAAGGCTCGTTGGTACAAACAATAACACATAATAATTTTTATATTATAAATTTGTTTGTATAATATTTAACACAATATTTTATACGAAAATTAAAATTATGAGTTGGAACACTGTCCTATAGTGATTTGTTTTATCGTCTGTCGAAGAAAACAAAATATATACAATTATATTAATTTGGAAATACGATATATTATAGAGTGACTCTTTTATTATAAAACACTTATTATTTCAAAAAGTATTCATGTTTTTGAAAACATTTTTTTACATAGTTTCAAGTTGTTCAAAATAAACAACGTTTCTATTAAAAATGTATATTTTTAAATATATTTTATCCTAATATATTTTTTTCACTTAATTTACTTTTTTGAATGAAAACATAGAGTTTTAATTTCATAATCCAAAGCAGACTAATTTTCTGAGTATTTTGATACATAAAAATCGAATTTAGGGCGAGTAGTTAATGAGTTATACGTATTTTAAGTATTGACAAACGGGTGGTAGTGGATAGACATTTTGCAGGGTAACCCCGAGCGTTCACTCCACTTCGCGCATCTAAACTTTAAATACTTATAACTCATAAGCTACTCGCCCTAAATTCGATTTTTATGTATCAAAATACTCAGAAAATAATTCTACTTTGGAATATGAAAATAAAACTCTATGTTGTCATTCAAAAAAGTAAAAATCTTAAAAAATATTTTCAAAATTTCAAAAACATGAATACTTTTTGAAATAATGCATGAGTATTTTATGATAAAAGAACCACCGAATAATTTAACACAGTTAAAAAATAGTTATTTTTTGCTAGATTTTCATTTAGAGTGGTAGATTACCGAAACTATGAAGGGTTTTGTTATTTGGGGTCTTGTTAGATTAACTTAGTCTAGGAGAAGTGCTGTGAAGATTTTCAGAACTTTATCTTCAATCGTTAACTCATTACAAAGTTATAAAGCTGAACACATAAAAAAAAAACTCCCGATAAAATGTGTTTTAATTTTATTTTGATGCTCTGTAGTGAATTAATTATAAAATATAAAGTTCTGGAAATCTTCACTGCACTTCTCCTAGCCAATATGAATCTAACAAGACCCCAAACAACAAATTCCGCTCTACGGTTTCAGAGATCTATCTCACTAAATGAAAATGAAAATAAAATCCATTATATACACATATTGCATACAATTAATAAATTTCTAACGGCCTTGGTTTATGAGAAAAATCGTAGCCTCCCTAACTTTTTCAATGGATTTCCGCCTACGCACCTTTGTGGATTGATATAGAAAATAGCATTTTATTTTTAAATAAATATTGTGATCTACAATTAAACGACTATTTATTATTTGATCAATCTCAAAACTTAGGTAATTTGTTTTTGTCACAAATGGAAAAAAATGAAGATTTTTCATCATTATTATCAGATAAAAAGTGGGTGAAATATTTTGAACAAAGAAGCTATGATACATCTTCAGAACTATTAAAAATATGCACGTTTTACTTTGCCATTCATGCTTAAAATGCCAATGTGGATGGAATATTTAGTCTTATGAAAGTACAATGGACTGATGATAGAAATAGATTTCTACCCGATTCTGTAAAGCATTTGTTGATGACACAAAACAATTTTAAGCATTTTGACTGTAGATTTGTACAGTGGCGTGTTTACAGGGTAGGCCGACTAGGCCCGGGCCTACCCAATTTTTATTTGACTGTTTGGTTTTTTTTTATCAAAAATAAAAATGTTACCTAATAATATAAGTAATATATTTTATTATTGAATATTATTATCATACCTATATCCCATGTGGAAGGATAAATCTTCCCTAATAGTTATGAACACACTTACATATTATACAGTCTTACAGAACAAAACTGGCCTACCCAATTATTTTGTGCTGAACACGCCACTGCAATCGGTACTCAAATTTATGATTATTGTATTAAAGACAAAAGTTTGATATCAAAAATTCGAAACAGTAATAAATATTAAATACTTATATATCTTAATCAAATACCTATAGGTACAATTAAAATTATAAATAAAAACTAATTATTTACCAAATATATGATAATATTATGTATTTTAGTATTAAGTATTTCATACATAATTTAGTACATATATAAAATGTCTTGTTAATTAAATAAATACTAACTATGAAAGTAGATTTTTTATATTACCTTTATGGCTTTATATATTATGTACTCTTTTCAAAGATACAATATGGCATAAATATT
This sequence comes from Schizaphis graminum, assembly GCA_020882235.1. Taxonomy (NCBI): domain Eukaryota; kingdom Metazoa; phylum Arthropoda; class Insecta; order Hemiptera; family Aphididae; genus Schizaphis; species Schizaphis graminum. Next base: position 85,673,281 of record CM037033.1, on the reverse strand, counting down.
ATTTATAACCTAACACTAAGTTTTTATCAAAATATGGTAGATTTTAGATTCTGAACGGAGTGATGAATGTATTGATTTTACAATGATGTGTGTTTTTTTTTTTTTGTTTTTTTTTTTATTATGTCTGTGTACAGCATTTAGTCGAAATAATGCTTCAATTTCAAACTTTGGGGGTGGTTTCCGATGGCAAAGTGGTTATCTTTGGTGCATTATAGAGGTGAAAAGTAAACATTTTCCAACAGTTTTCAAAAAAATCGAGAAAAACAAAAAAAAATGACAGAAAAACGGGAATTTTTATGCAAAAACAGTTTTCGACCAAATCGATTTTAGATTCTGAACGGAGTGATGAATGTATTGATTTTACAATGATGTATGTTTTTTTTTTGTGTCTGTGTACAGCATAACTAGTCGAAATAATGCTTCAATTTCAAACTTTGGGGGTGGTTTCCGATGGCAAATTGGATATCCTTGGTGCATTATAGAGGTCAAAAGTAAACATTTTTCAACAGTTTTCAAAAAAATCGAATTATTTATTTTGCTATAACTCAAAAACTAATCAATGTAAACACTTGAAATTTTCATCAAGTGTTTAAATTAGCGTTCTCCATACACAGTTAAGTTTTCAAAGAATTTTGACTTTTTTCGAACTATTTATAGACAATTGAAATTTTCAATTTTTCTAAGTATTTTTTTTTTAAATAACGATAAAAATTTTTTGGCCTGCCAGAAAATCTTGAAAATTTAATACAAGGTTTCTTATAAGTTGTTCTTAAAGTGATAAAAAAAAATCCGAAATCGTTAGTCACAATTTTTTTTTATAAGTGCTTAAAGTTCGAATTTATACGAAATATGTCAAAATTGCGAAAATTTGCAAGTAATTTTGTGGTTGAAAAATCGTAAAAATTTTTGCTTTTATAACTAAGTTTTGAAAATTTGATACAATGTTCTCCATAAATTTTTCTTCAAATATCTGTAAAAAAAACTCTACCGGACTGAGACAAAAAATTTTTATGAGTGTTTGAAATTTAAATTTTTACAAAACCGCGTTAAATAACAGTTTAGCCTCAAACGATTTTTGATATTTGTTGTTATTCAAACAGTATAAGTCGTAAATACTTGAAAATTTTACCACTTATTGAGATTGCCATTTTCTTTTACTGATTTGATTTTCAAAATATTTTGACTTTTTTTTTAGCTATTTATAGACATTTGAAATAATCAATTTTTTTAAATTTTTTTTTTATAAATGTTGATAAAAAAAATTTAGCTGGGACAAATTACTTTAAAATTTAATTGAAGGGTCCACATAACTTGTTCTAACTCATTCAAAAATTATAAAAATACATAGGCACAATTTTTTTTTATTAGCATTTGAAGTTCAAATATGGACAAAAATTCGTCAAAATCATGAATATTTTTAACTAATTGGTATTTAAAAATTTATAAATATTTTACTATCAAAAGCTAAGAATTGAAAATTTAATACTATGCTGTCCATAAGTTAAGCTTAGAATAATTATAAAAAAGTTTGAGGATTATTCAATTTAAAAAATTTTACGAGTGTTTAAAGTTTTAATTTTAATTTGAAATCAAAAATACACGTGTAAATTAACGTTTTACTACTAAATAAATTTCGATTTTTGTTATTTTTTAAAAATTACTAAACGTAAGATCTTGAAACTTTTACTTAAATGTTTGAATTTGTGAATTTGTTTCAAAATAGAATATATGACAATATTTTAATATAATATATTCCAGACTGACAATAAATCATCTCCGTTCAGAATCGTTTTTCGTATACAATGATACCTATCATTGCATTCAAATTTAACCTACCCTAGTCCGAGGTCCACCCCACCCCCTTATGTACAGCAGAACGATACTCACTTACCCGCTTTTTTATATAATTATATGTGTAAATATAATATAGGTAGTTACACACAATCTTTATGTTATGCAATACATTTTTTGGAACCATATATTTTTATATAATCTTTAATTAATATTTATAAGAAGAAAAAAGAACACTTGTTAAAGTGTAGTTATATTTTAATAATAATATTATACTGGTCACTGGGTGGTGTGCCTTCACATTATATTTTTAGGCTTTTTAAAAATAAATCATCATCATTATATATGGCCCTTGAGCCTTATGCCCTTATGGGTTAAGAATCCTAGTTGCGGCACTGAATACAAGTGGTGTAATAATTTTTATAATTGTAATGATTTTGAATACTATTTTTATTATGTTGTATATTTTGTGTTGTCGCCGTGCGTTGTACACGTCGTCATTTTTTACAATATAATATATTTTTATTATTTTTAATATTATCTTGTGTACGTTGTCGGCGTGTGTCGGAACACTCGGAACTGTCGACCGACGATTCGGACCGACCACGGCGACAACAGAGACCGATTAGTTATTTTACATTTTTTAGCACTTTAGCAGTTTAGTCTCTCAGCTCTCTGCACCATTCGCCGAGTTGGGTGCGTAGAATTAATATAAATATAGATGTATTATACGGTTGTTGTTGTTTTTCTTTTCATTTAAAATTTAATTTAATATTTTGATATTTGATAAAATCGAATGATGAAGGTAACCACCACACTCCCATCATAATATTTATTTTTCACAGAAACGACATTATTTAATTTGGTGAATAACAAACATATTTTAAAATGGACCAAACGAAATACGGTGACATTAATAAAATAATAAATAGTAGTACAAACCACAAATTCTGTAATCTGTAATACAATTCAGTAGCATAAATCACGGATTTTAGAATTTCCTCCACAAGAGTTTAAATAATTACCTCCATAAAAGAGTTTATTTATTACCATCATATTCGTCGACAGCAACAAAACGATTTATAACCATGATAACGATAGAACAGACTTTTGTCATTCTACTACAACACCAGTCTCTTTTTACGTCTTAATGATTACACGTTTTTACTGCAATACGACTAGTTTGTAATAAAAAAGATCGCTATTATTTTACATACATAAATTATGCTTATTAGAATATATATGTTAGATTTTGTTGCATATTGAAAAACCAACGGGTCGAGACATAGATAACGGCGTACGACGATCATAGAACGTATCTTGTTAAGTAAGTACCACGAGACATTAGAATCGTTTTAGGGTCTATGATCTGCAGTCTGAGATTATGTAGTATGTTATGACTGTAATTATGAATTGAACTGAGATTTTAAAAAGTCGATGTGCACAGTCTCTCATAACTCGAGTTTTTAAGTTATTTGTATTTGTGATGTGGAGCATAAGTCTAGTTTAGCGGCCACGCGAATTTTTCGATTTTTTTTTCGGAAATCTATGTATATCAACGAGTTTAAAACAATATTGTAAAAATAAATTTGCGGAAATCATTAGTTTTGAAGTTATAGACTTACGAAGTTCACGATTTTCGGTGTTTTACTCATGCGCGTGACTGGATATTGTCGATTTGCGGAGCGGAGCGACGGCGCCGAGGAGCGCAGCGACGAGTGCCGCTAACAAGGCATAACTGCCCATACTATACGACATAACTTACCCTGTGACCTACTTGAGGTTGTGTTGCATAGCAAGTCGAGGGAAATTTTTTTTGTTTGTTTTTTTTTTATACTGAAAACAATATAAGGATATAAACGAAACCATACATTTCATATTTTATCTTATTTCATAATTTTTATTTATCTGAATACTGTGTGTTTATGGGTTTTAATATAAACTGAAAACTTCGTTTTAAACTAGTTGAAATACATAAGTTTCCGAAAAAAAAATCGAAAAATGTGCGTGGCCGCTAAACTAGACTTGTTCTGCGAATAGAAAAGAAAGCAATAAACAGCCTAATAATCTAAAATGATAAATGCTCAAAAAAAAAATTATTATTTTATTGATTGATTTAACAAAGACTTCTAAATGATGTAATATTTTATGTCTCTTACAAGATTTTGCTTTAATTATGTTTTAAATTTAAATGCATAATAAATTGCTTATTATTTGACAACTATAAATGTTAATTATTTACCAACAAATACAATGTTTAATGTTTTATAAATTTAAGACACTTTATTGTTTGTAGATAAATTATTTTACTCATGTATTCATCATTAATTCATAGCCTTATAGGTCGTGTAAAGTATTTAATTGATTTTACTTTTTTAGTTTATGCTATATTGCCAAGTTAAAGGCACATACTTTTTTTTTTTTTAAGATAATGCTTTACGGATTTACTCTTGTAATTTTAACTCTGAAATAAGATTGATATTTAATATTAAAGAAAAAATAGGTTATAACTAGTATTCGGGACTTACAACACAAAAAACATTTAAATATGTACTTACATAATGTGTACCAATTAACTTAAAAATGTAAAAAAAAAAAAAAATAGATAATTAAAAATGTTCAGTTTAATTTTACAATTTAGGAAACATGATCAATTATTTTTAAATTTTTCGTTTTAATTGTAAGTTATAATTTATTAATATATTAATTATTATTGTATGCAGTATTATACTTTTTTACAATATAACAGTAAAACTATAGAATTCATAAAAAATATATATAAACTTATTTTTTTTTAATGTATTTATGTATAATATAATATAATCACTGTTATGGTCTTGTTATTAAAATATAGAAACATATTTTTAATAAAAGAAATAACAAATAAACCGAGAAATAAACTGTTCAAAATTTCTTTATACTATACAATAAAAACAAACTTTTAGCTATATACAACTGTAAATAATAGCATTCTTGATTCAATTAATTGTCTCATCTGATGTTGAGTTTCTTTTACATTAAGTTCATCATCAGAAGATGATACACGTATTATATGTGTTATTAGCTTTAATATTGCAAAGAATTGACCTATTATCTAATTTATATAAAGGAACATTAATTGTAATTTCTCCTTAGCTTTTTATACAATTTTAATTTTGAAGTCAGTTTTAAGCATTTAATATTTTACATACTCGTTTCTCATTTTAAAATTAAAATAGAGATACTGGAATACTCCCGGGAATACTAAATCAGATTCTTTTTCTGGTAAATGAGAGCTATTATATTAAGAATTTGATATATATTTGTTCAAAATGTGGTGTTGTAATACTATAATAGTCATGTTAAATTTATCCAAGTTTTACATTCTTACTTGTATTACATTTTTTTTAAAATAAAATCTTATACATTTTTCCAAGTATCAATTGCCTCACTCAAAGATGCAAGAACTTTTTTTATTTTAGTAAATGAGCCTAATATGGTATAAAAAATTATTAGCTATTATCAATAACGCCCTTGTTTTAAAATGAAAAATTAATATAATGTAGTAAAAATAATGTTAGGTAACACAATAGTTTTATTGTACAATAAACAATGCATTTGAGATGGAAAATAATACTATCTATTACAGTTTTTTCATCTTGTACTATTGATAAAATAGTTAATAATATTATTTTAATAATTAACAGTCGTTGCCAGAAAAATTAAAAAGGCTGCTGCGGCGCTTCTCAGTAAGTGTATGCCAAATTAGTCACGGTCTGTTATTATTATTATTATTATTATTATTATTATTATTAATTAATACAATTTTTATTTTTTATTATAAAATAAAATAATAATTAATTATTATCAGAATATTTGATTTTAAATTCATAAAGTAAAATCAGTTTTAAAATGTATTACAACTATTATTGATATATTTTCGGTAATAATATTTAAATACAGAGAACCCCTAGTTTTTCATTATTGCGCTGCCGCCACCGTCTCAATTTATCTGGCAACGACTGTAAAATAATTATATTTCTGTATGAATACTGTATAAATCTGTGATATATTGTATATTATTTTTATTTTAAATTAAACACTTTATTATTTTTTACTTTTAGTATGTAATGTGTTTAATTATAACAAGAAAAAACAATTAAATTATGTATTAATTTTTATAATTTTAGTTTGTGGACAAGTACATAATACTTATAAAATATGGCTAACAGCAAAGGTTTTTCAAGTACCCAATTTTATCTAAATGACAAAGTTATAAATGATTATATGGATCTAATTAATAAACGTTATCCACATGTATATGTATTTAACACATTCTTTTATTATAGTCTTAGTGAAAGAGGATATAATTTCGTTAAACGATTGCCTCGAAAATGTGATATATTTTCAAAGAAAAAAGTTATGATTCCTATACATATACAAATTATTAGTCATTGGGTCTTGGTGTGTGTGAACTTTGAGACAAAAGAAATTCAATATTATGATAGTCTTGGAAGGCATAATTTTGAAGCTCAAAATATTATATTCAACTATTTGAATAATAAGTATTTAGACCAAATTGGATCGTCATTATGTGCAAAAGATTGGAGACTGGTTACTGTAGAAAATATCCCTCATCAAGAGAATGGCCATGATTGTGGAGTTTTTGTATGTACCTTTGCTGAATATTTAGCAAGGGGGGCTGTGTTCAACTTCACTCAAAAAAACATGAAGTCATTTAGACAATTGATTGCATATGAGCTAACAGTGAAAAGGTTAGTGGATGTAGATGTTGATGCAAAAGATATTGATTCGTTCATTATGAATGTTATAAACTCATGATAAAAAAATCTGTTTTTAAAATCAATGTTTATATCCAATGATGTTTACTGCAGTGGCGTGTCCAGAACTTTTTTTGTGGATGGGCCACAAAAGTTAAGTTCAGAATGGTTTTACTCCCTCCTCATATTATAATTTGATCTATTTAAGTTTTAGTATTTTTATTCTAAATGACTAATTTTTATATTTTTATAATAAATGGTAGCTTACCTTTTATTAATACATAAACTCTTATTTAAATATTTAAATCTTTCATATTTATTGAAATACCTAATCTAATCATAACCAATTTTTTTTCTAACTAACCATTATATAAAAATGTGGGTGTGCACTTGCCTACCAGGCCCACCACCTAAACACGCCACTGGTTTACTGACACTTAATATGCTTAAAATTGTCTTCACACTCTAAATGATTAATGTATATTTTTGGAAATTTTGAGTATGATACTATATAATTGTACTCAGTAAATTTTCAGTTTCGGTACATGCAATTATTATAGGTAAGTTAAAACCATTCTTTTGACAAGAGATATCAAACATACTATAAAATACCATTCTAAATTACAATTAAATAAAATGTTACGCATAATAGGATCCAATGATTATTGTTTTTAAATTAATAGGAAAAGCTTTTTTTGTTTAAAATATATCAGTTTATTTTGTCCATCGTGAATAGAGGAATAAGTTTGCTTTCAGTGAAATTAAAATAACAGATGTGTCAAAAAGCATATATAGTGTTTGGAATATATGTTGTTATCAGTTCCATGTAAATGTTTATTACATAAAATTTAGATAAAAGCGTATTCCACTAACGATATTAACTAGAAAAACTAGCCTGTCACTTTCACGAGTCAAATTTTTCGTCAATGGTCATCATAACGGTAAGAATAATATGGAATTCATTTATTCAAATACATATTATTATTATGATTCAATTTCTTTATTAAACTTGTTCCAGATGTTTTGGGCATTTCATACTTCTAAATGTTATGAAGTCAACACATGCAGGATAATAAGTTTATTCTGAGAACTCATGGTTACTAGTCATGGGATGGTGCCAGTATCACAGACCAATTTTCATGTTGTGGAGACAGTACAGCAAAGAAAACAGTAAATTTTAATTCACTTTCTTTTTTATTCGTTATGGTATGTTATACCATAACATATGTGTTATATGTGTTTTCATATTATTAATTTTTATAAAAACCTTCCTATAGCTGTGATAAGAATTTAAAAAATGTATGCTTAACTGACAAAATTTCTTGACTGATTTCTGTTTATAACAAAGTTTATGAAATATCGCACAACAAGTAGTAAAGAACAAAAAAACTGCTCTACAGGCCACAGGGGATGCCATGGCCTACCCTGCATTTTCCTTAAGCACTTATCCGAATAATAAAGTAGATAATGAGATTAGAAACAGAAACAGATAAACAAATGAGGAAACGCACAATTTGTTTCCGATAGTCAACCCCCAAAAGATTACAGAATTATCATTAAATTATAAGCATTTTTAAATGTTAGTCAAATATGCCAATTATACTATTTAAATGTAGTTAACTTGTAAATAACAACTTATAACTTATGTAGTGGGCCAACAGCTTGTCGCAAAGATATAGGTAATGATGGAATGAAGTAGTCGAAATATTACTAAGTGTTTTATTAAAACTGGTTGAAAATATTCTAAGTTCAAATAATTAAATTAATTGAAAAATAAACTAAGTCCAAATGAACGATTTCTGGTGTAAAGTGACGTGAAGGTGCTTGCTCTAGCTCTGGAAAATCACGTCTGCGGGAGTCCTCTTCTGGGCCCCCTTATATAGTCAGTGTCCCCTGATCTCCTACTCATGTCCCTTCTGGCCTATTCGTATTCAGGTCATTCGCTTCTCACGCTATTACTCATTTCAGAAGCTGCGCGTGCGATGATGACGTCCGAAGACCATCCGCTCTTTCAGGATGCGCGTGTGTGATGACGTCCGGTGACGATATCCTACGCGCCTGTGGTCAGCCTCGCTCGAGATTCTCAGAACTCGAGATTAATATTTTATATTTATAAATATGATTGACAGTTATATTATAGGCCTACAATGTATCGTTGAGTTCTTTCATCTCCGATTTCCGAAGGTCAATTTAATAGGTGGCTATTCTTTATTGTGACTAGGCCTAATATATTACCTCTCAGGTATGTAAGTATTTGCTCCCCATTATATATTTCTAAGTATTCCCACGTCGTACTATTCTTATTACCAGTCATGGTTTTGTAATATATGGTTGATTACTATCCTATTACTTAGGTTCTCACTGTATCGCCCCCTCTATGTATTATATTATGGGTATAGGACATCAGAGCACGTAGCACTTATAACTATTTTTGGGGAATTCTGTGCTTGGTAAAAAATATATAGTTTTGTAACTATTGCGTTTTATTTGCAGGGTACAAAACTTTTCAATCTCAGTGTAATAAAAAATATGTGAGAAACTGTTGTGAAAAAAATATTTGAATATTTGAGATGCTTAGAATGCATAGAATATTCTTTCTGCTGTGATATTAATTTTGAATTTAGCTATTGTATTAGATTAGTACTTAGTTTATTTATTTATTTACAAACAATTAATGTAAAAAAAAATATTCCTAGGTACACTTAAAACAAAATTGTTCAATATAAATACCAATTAAAAATTATGTAGACCAATATGCTTATATTCTACATTAACATTGCATTTTATTTCACTTTCACTATTCAACTTGTTTCAGATGTTCCAGGAATTTTAAACTTTTAAATTCAAAATCAAAATATGCAGGGTAATTATTTTATTCTAAGAACTCATGGTTACCATTCATGGAAATTTGCTGGTGTGATGGACCAATTTTTATGTTGTGGAATACCTATATTGTATTGTTTTTAATTGTAAATAATATACTATGTGTTATATAATTTTTTATGAAATATTAAGTATTTATCTCAGGAATCCAGATTAAATATTATAGTATGTAATGAATAGTTTTTTTGTATTGTGTAATTATTATTTTAAATATGTTTTAACAAGGAAATAATATTTATGTATAATTGATTATGTAATTTGTTAAGTAGGTACTTTGTAAATTAAATAGCATAATAAATAAAATCAATTGAGTATATTACAATATTATCAAATAAATAATCCTTGTTTGTGTATTTAAAATGTCATTCTTTTGGTTTAATTGTATTTATAAGAAATTAAATTAAAATTGTAGAAAGGAATATAGAAAAATGTAAGGTTTCTGCTATTTCTAGAACAGTAAAAAAGAACACACAATTTTATGTTTGATAAAATATCAGGTACATCCATTAGGTAGAAACCGTTCGACATAGAAAAAATGAACTTGGCACTAGCGTGAGAACGACGAGATTATAATATCATAGGTTAGGTTATAGACTATAGATATATAATAATATTTAAATGTGATCAAATGAGTGAATTATCTTATCGTAGGTGATCAATTTTTAACATTTTTGTATTATATTTTAAAGCCAGAAAACTAAATAAATAGAACAAAAGAATTAGATACATCATCAATTCATAAGTGTTCAATTTTATGAAATAGTACTTACATCTTTCAACGACGTGTTAAAATAATAGGTAATAATTAATGATTATTACTTGTTAAAATTTCAAACATAATACTTTTAAAAATTAATGTTAAAACTTTTATTATTATTGTTATACCTTATGAAACAAATATGAATAAACCTTTCTCAAAATCTGAAATACTCGGTTATTAAAATTTTATTCCAGGTAAATTTGTTAATGAATATCAATTTTAATACAACAAATAGAAATAACAAAAATTATGTCAAAGTTTGTAAGAAAGTTTTAAATTTTACTTTAAACTTACTTGTGACTTGTGATCACAGTATTACTCTACTTCACTTCACTATTTTTCAATGTTCTGTATTCTGTACATGAACATTAGAGAAAGGATGCCGAACATGGTCCGGAATTATCGCATTCCACCAGAATACGCGTCGGACCGCAACGATTGAACGATGGCGTTTTATGTCTGTGAAGATAGCTCCATAGAAAAAAGATGGGTCGACTCGTCCGACCAACGTTACCATTTTCGATACGTAAATTATACCTTTTTATTATATTCGTTTTTAACATTTGAATTATATTCATTTTTATATTTTTACATGTATTCGACGGTCGAACCATTGTGGATTTTATATATTATGTTTATATCGATGCGACGCAGCGATCACGTCCCCACTCCGCGCGGTACGCGCCAAATCGTCTCGCGAAATGCTACGACACCTTTCGCGAAGGCAAGCCCTTCCTCTTTGCTCCCGACTAGTGATGGGCAAATATTTTAAACAATCGATGTTCGATTGTTTTCGTGTATGAAGCTATCGATGTTTTGTCATAAGAACACCGATTGTTTAAAATATCGATGGTAAAAAAAAATCAAAATTTAAAATTTAATACTCATTAAATTTTGTAAAATAGTAGGGATTTGGATGTTTAAAATTTCTTTAAACTTAATAGTGAACACGGATTTATATTTAGTTGGTAATAAACAAAGTTACTTAAATGAAATATATTTACTTTACATACAAATTGTATATCACATTGAAATTAATTTTAAAATATATACTATACCTTGTACCAAATAAGAGCGCACTGGGCGGCCACAGACAAAACCGGTTTTGTTACGTAAATTTGGTGGGCTCTTATTTGGTACAAGGTATAGTAAGCTTTAGGTACAATTACTTTGAGTCCAGTACTCCAGTGGCGTAGCCAGGAACTTTTTAAGGGGGGGGGGGTTCAACAAATTTAAACTTACCACACTTTACTTCATGGTATCGGATATTTATGTTCATTGTAAAAATATAACATGTCGAAATAATTAAATTCATCAATTTATTAGTTTTAAACAAATACAACCTATTAAATATTGTTAATAAAATACATAATAATTTTTTATAATTTCAAAATGCCTGCAGGGTTAAAATAATATCACCTACAATACAATATAATTACAATACTAAATCAATTTTTTTTTTCTTTTTGCCAATTTATCCAACACTACTTCTGGATCAACTTCAATTGTCCTGTGAATATTCAGTTGAACTAATCCATTTAAACGGTTCTCTGGCTCTCTGCCATGGTATTTTTGAGATAAGTTTTTAATCGTCGCAATGTCGAAAATGACCTTTCTGCAGTAGCTGTTGTAATGGGTAAAGTTGCCATGATTTTTAACAGTTTGTAGACATTTGGATAATCATTTTCATTACAATTATTAAGTAATTCTGATAAATTAGATGGCATTTTAGACAAATTTTGTAGAGAAGTGCACCATAACCTATGCTCTGCAATAACTACTAAAGGAGAAAAAGATGGTAATAATTTTGAATATTTTTTTACTAAATCTGTTAAGTCATTTTCAAAATTATCTGAAATATCTTTCTCTTTGATTGGAAACAAACAATTAAAGCTCTTCAACAAAGATTTATGTTTTAATGAACGATCATTTATCATTGTTATAAAATCATCTAAATATGGAACTTAAACAGCCCATAAATTACACTTTTTTTCAAGAAGCCATCAATCAATTTGAACTTGAGCATCAATTTTCAAAAAAAAAGGTTATTTATACTTGTCTATAGTAGATATATTATATTACATAGTGTAAAATAAATAATAAAACTAGTAAGTAGGTACTATAAAAAAAAAAAAATTACAAAATATATAATTAATATGTATTATAATTATTACCTAATTTACAAGTTCATAATTTTTTTTAATTTTTTGTTTTTGACTATTTCAAAAGAAGGCATGTTGTTCCATTTTTTTATGAAAGAATTTATACTTACATTTAATATTTTATCTACTAATAAAAACTTAAAATTTAAACAAATATTTGGTTTTATAGCTATATAAAGATTAATTAATTCAATCATTTTGATTTTAACTCCAACCTTACTTTTTTTTAATAAACTATTAATATTGTTTTTAAATAGACATATTATTTTACTTACAAAAATAATTGTACTTTTAAATGGATATAGTAAATTACATTCATCATACTCTTTCATATAGAAATAAAAGTATTTTCTGCAACAATACTAATATTATTTTTATCATTTGTAGCTAATTTATCAAGGCATTCAAGATGATTTAGTTTAGAACATGCCCAATGCAGCTATATACGCAATAGAATTTTCTTCGTGCAACTCCAACTGTATGAATGCAATGTTCATGGCACTCAAATTGTCATCAAACGTCGAGTCTATTTCATTAGCTACCTAGTGAATATTCATTTTCCAAATGTTTTAATTTCATATTAAATTTTTGTTTATTCTGCAATAAGTCATTGCACTTGGTTAAAAACTCACAAGCTTCTATTTCACAATTTCCAGATGTGGGTGGAAGGTGGAACTAGAAGTTGTTGTGCAACGTACATTTGTATAGCCGAGTAAAACTTAGACGAATCTGGCGCAACATTATTTCCACCTTTTGCTCGTATTACAGAAAATAAACTTTCTATACAATCTTGGGTCAGTCGTCTGGTAAGCAAATATTTAAATTCAAAATTATTTTGTAAATCATTAAACAGCATTTTTAAACTACTTTATATTTTTAATATGTAATAAAGTAATTAGTAAGATAAACATTTTAAATACGAAAATCGTAATAGGTATATACATACATACATAAATAAATTTTCCGCGTATTTTTCAATTTTTTTTTCATAGTATAAATCTAACAAATCGCTTATTAGAAACAATCGGATAATTGACACATTTCACTTTGGTCCCAAAGTGTTTCTAATAAGCGGCTTCTACTGTATTAATATTTGAAAGCCAGCCACTAATACACGGTGGCTGTTTTTTTTTGGAATTTTGAATTTCTAATTTTGTTAGAATTTCATAAGAATTATTTAAAGAGACCCAATGCTTTGAATTGTCAGTTAATGGTTTTCGAAATATTTTTGGTTCATCAAATGAACAACTATTGAACACATCAAACAAATCATCTATCATCTTCACAAATTTTGCAGTATTTAAAGCTTTTGAATTCATTAAATTATTTGCGATTAATGTAAACATAGCTGAACTTACAGATTGACTGAAAGTTTAAGTAGCTAGGCATACTCCATTGGTGAAAAAGGTGGTAATTGTATGTGTTGTTCTTTAAGCTTTGGTGCTAACCGTGGAGTTTTATTTTTATCAATGTTATAAAATTGTATTATATCTGACCACGAGTATACTTCATTTTTGTATATAAAATCATACTTTTTTAAATTGTTCCGTATTTGGAAATATTGATATTGGAATTCTTACAAAATATTTCTGCTCTTTCGTATATTAATTTAAATTCTTTTTCAACATTTTTTCTCATTTCTTTTAAAACATTTATAGAATTATCAGCCATATTAATAACATGAGATAAATCAAATCCAGGCGTTTGTTAAAGTTTACTTAGTGGTAAACTAACAGCAAATACTGTTGATATTATGTGCATAGTAATCTGGAACTCAAAGTTATTTATCACAAAATGCAATTGATTTGCTGATGAAGATGTATTTTTATCGGGCCAACTGCTTATTTTTTCTAGAACATCAATCACAGCATTTTGTAACTCTAGGTAAATTATTACAGAGTCATGGCACTGAACCCAACGTGTTGGACATAATTGTTTTAATTTTGTATGAGATGAAATAGGTACAATATTTTGAATAGAAGTAGTTAAAATATTTTGTCTTTTTGGTTAGTTAAAAAATTATAAATTGACTCAACACTTCCTAAACAGTTTCTTATTGAAGTAATATTACATGCATCAGAAATAGCAAGATTCAGACTATGAGATGCACAATGTACGTATATTGCTAGAGTGGACATTTTTCTTGGACATAAACGTGGGCACCATGAAATACACCACTCATTGCGGCGGCACCAACATACCCTTGGCCAATCATGTAATTGTAATCTATCCCAATCAAATCAAGTGAAGCTAACAATGTACTAGCAAGGCCTTTTCTGTGACATCAGTTACCGGAACAAAGAGTAGTAAGTCTTCATTAATTTGACCATTATTAAAATAATTTAAGTGGTTTGTAATATTGTAAATATAATATGGGGTAATATGTAGGATTAATTTGTAATTTTGATTCAAGTTGTTTTTAATTAACATAAGTGAAAAAACGTTGTACAATTAGTATGCATTTAAAAAATACAATATGCTAGATGTTTACTTATAGGTTAGGTACTATATTATGTATATTTAAAATTATGATTATTGACTTGTTACAGTTAACTCAAAACTAATGTGAAGTAGTTTTTAATAGAAATTTTAAAAAAAAATAAACCTTTTACAAGGTAAATCATAAAAATGAGACCTATCAGTTATATACATATGTATATGTATGCCTACAATACAAGTTAAAGTAAAATTTAAGATAAATATTGTATTGAAAAAATTTAGTTGATAAAATAATGTTAAATTGTGAGAATAATATTTTCAATATGGTTCAAGTCACCTCATGTTATATGAATTTAATTACATTTTTAGACTTTTATTAGTTGTATCATAAGGTATATAAAATAAATTCTTAGGTAGCTTTGTGTGCGCCTTTTAAGAGATTTTACAAAAGAGTAATGATCCCCTTTAATTTGTCATAAACCATCTGAAATGTTGGTGTACACCTGTATTATATTATGTTATTAAAAAAAAAAATTATCATTTACTAGTCTATT
Source organism: Schizaphis graminum (assembly GCA_020882235.1). Classification (NCBI taxonomy): domain Eukaryota; kingdom Metazoa; phylum Arthropoda; class Insecta; order Hemiptera; family Aphididae; genus Schizaphis; species Schizaphis graminum. The sequence goes on along the minus strand of CM037033.1, from coordinate 85,657,932 downwards.
ATTTACTAGTAATTATTTATTAGTCTCTTACTAAGTTTTATAGCTATTAAGTATGTTGTATATATTTATACATCGTTCGAACCACAAGATAAATATAAAAATTATTGTGTTCAAATGTTACTAAGGATAATTTCATAGGGGTTAGGAAAAAAAAGCAAGTGAATAAAAAGCAAAGGAAAAAAAGCAAGTAAAAAAAAGCAAGTGAAAAAAAAGCATATGGAAAAAAAAGCAAATTGAAAAAAAAGCGAATGAAAAAAAAGCATATGGAAAAAAGCGTATGGAAAAGAAAGCAAAAATAAATTATTATTATTATAGGTATAAATTATTACAAATATTTTGTTAAAAAGTGTATTACAATTTACTATTATGGAAAAGCTAAACTAAAATAGCACAATTTGATATAGGTAATTTACAACCAAAAAAAAAAAATATATATATATGAAAATATGCAAGAAAAGTTATTTTTACTGTGTACAAAATATAATAATAATAATAATGATGATAATTATATCGAATATTTCTTAAACGCCATAGCCTATCATATACGTTTTAAATAAATAAATTTGTTAGATTTTTTTTTTTAACTATTTGTAATAATTCTTTGTCAATTTTTATAGTAAAATATTATACACTTATGACTTATTAAAATACTAGTAGTATATATTTGTATGTTCTGAGCACTTTTGAGCAGGGAGATTTAAAAAGTTTAAGGCGGACTTTCCCCCTCAAGCCATTTTTTTTTCCCTGTAACACGAAAAAACACTGTTTTTTCAAAAACCATAATGTATGTTCTGAGCACTTTTGAGCAGGGAGATTTAAAAAGTTTAAGGCGGACTTTCCCCCTCAAGCCATTTTTTTTTTCCCTGTAACACGAAAAAACACTGTTTTTCAAAAACCATAATGTATGTTCTGAGCACTTTTGAGCAGGGAGATTTAAAAAGTTTAAGGCGGACTTTCCCCCTCAAGCCATTTTTTTTTCCCTGTAACACGAAAAAACACTGTTTTTCAAAAACCATAATGTATGTTCTAAGCACTTTTGAGCAGGGAGATTTAAAAAGTTTAAGGGAGACTTTCCCACTCAAGCCATTAATTTCCATCCTTGTATATTATACATGTTGGTTACACTGTATTTTTTTTTTTTTTTAAAGTTATAAATTGTTTATTTAATACACTTTAGTTCAGTTAGTAATAATCCTTCGTATGATCAAGTTCTGTTTTTTTTGTTTCAAATTTTTTCTTAGTAAGTGAATATTTTCAGTTTAAAAAATGAATTTTCAAAAATTTAGCAACAATTTTTGTTCACTTGTTACTTTAGTACGAAACAATGTATATCCTGCACATCCACAATATACTACATTTTCATCAAGATTGAAAACATTCAACTTATTTCCACTAACTTCATCTCAAGATAAATATTCATTAGCTGAATGCGGTTTTATATATTCAGGAAAAAAAGATATCGTTGAATGTTTTTGCTGTGGACTTATCTTACATAATTGGGAAAAAGATGATAATCCATGGATCGAACATTCAAGATGGAATCCGAAATGTATATATGTACTATTATCAAAAGGAAATCAGTTTATTGAAAATGTGATAAAAAAATACGGTAATATTAACAACATTTGTGAATGTAATTGTGAATCTAGGTCATATGATACTGTTTGCTAACAAATTGTATGATTAATTCTAACTTTTTTTATGTTATGATAAATAAATATTTTATTATTATAATAAATAATTTAAATGTGTTAATACATGATTTAATACCTCGTGAACATGTGGCCTAGTGGGATAACGCGTCTAATTTAAATTAAATATGTTAATGTTTCTAAAATTTCAGGTTCTATGGTTAGGTAAGTAGGTAAATATAATAACCCTTTACTCGCTATCTGACTGGGTCATATGTTCACATTTTTTTTTTTTAATGTCTATCCCCCCCCCCCACAGGGTTAGTATATAATATGTAGAAGTATATAAAAATTACTAGTTTAAGCTAAGCTCCCTACTGATCATATTCAAACTTCAAAACAATACCGGTTTACTACATTTTTTTTTATTTTTTTTTTAATATTTTAGAAAATTATTGTTGTTCAAAAAGTGTTCACCATTGATAGAACTCATCGTCATATAATATGAATCCATCACTCGTTGTATCAAAATCAGTGTTCGATATCCGTCCTTTTAGCAAGAAAAGTGTGACGGTTGGACTTTTAGTTAATAAACAAATTTCAATTATTATATTATTAGAATGTAAATTAACTAAAAAAGTTGTAACGCTTGATCTAGAACAGTGGTGTACATTAATGTGTGAAAACAATTTTAATACAATTATTAATAATTTACATACTCGATGTAAACGTGTTAGAATTTCAGACAACTTTTTCTACTCTGTTAACGTAAACCAATCAACTATTGTTTTATATTCTAATGATAACTACATAACATTATCTCATGTTGATCTTCATCGTTTAAAACAATTACAACATTGTATAGACTTGTATATAGTTGAAAAACAGAAAAAGTTGGAATCATACCAAAAAACATTCGATACAGCTTACGCGTTAATCAAGGCTGACGTAAACGGGTTACCATTGTCTTGCCAACGAAACGAATTTACAAATCAATATATTCAAAATTATGATTTCAGCTATAGTAATATACAAAGTGATGATATTTCATTCATGTACGAGCTATTACAATTTCATTTTAATTCTTTATCAAACATGATTTTGCAGGATTTAATAATATTGTAAAATATATATATATTACCTAACTGTTAGTAATAATTTTTATATTATTTTTTTTATTTTAACCTATAAATGTATTATTTGATTTCTATTTAAATAAAAAAACAAGACATATAATATTGTAATCAAAGTTTTATTATTTATTTAAATGATTTCCAGCCACCACTATTATAAACATAGTTTATTTATAATACATATCAAATTCGTGTAATTTTTTTCTTCGAATCTTTCATGAAGCGGTCGAAAAGTATTTGAACCAATTCGTTCAGCTCACTCGATATTGTTTGATCCTTTACCTGATCGGTTATTGCAAGCTTCATTGAACATTCAGCATGTTTCCATCTGTAAAAATTATTTTTATAATAATATCTTACTTAAAAAATAAATAACTATAGTATTATTATTGTATATTATATATTATTGTATACTATAGTTATTTAGTTATATTTGAAGCGCGATAATAAAGTAATATAATATATTTTACCTGTCCTTGGAATCAACATGCTCAATGTTTTTCGTTTTATAATGTGACAACGTCCAATAGTCAGTAGATTTTTCGTCAGCAGGTGCCTTTATAATCAAAATCCCGTCGTCTTGTCGAATGCTCATTGAATTTGTAATTTCCAATCCAATTTTCTGATCTTTCATCAATTTTCCAATTTTTTCTCGATAAGAAATATTCTTTAAAAAAATAATTTAATTATAATTTTGTTCACTTGATCGGTTATGTAAAATCACTCACTTTTTTTGATTTTTTTACATTGTTTTTCTTCTCGTAGGCCCTCTTTTGACTACCCGGTTTTATTCCTGTTTTTTTGTCTTGCGTGTCTATCATATCAACCTATAACCATAATAAGCGATTAGTTAATGTTTTTTTAGTTTATAAACAGTTTTAATTAAATGTTTAATAATTTTAACATTTAAAAAAATTATAGTAACATTATATTTATCTTTACAAAGTATGACTTAATATTTGATTCTATTAAAAAAAAATAAAAAGATATATTTTTTATTTATACTTACATCGCTTACAGCAAAGGATTCTTCATCATCACTCCTGAATGAATTGACCGACATTATTTTATTTTTGAAAAAAATTTAATTTATTAAAAAATAGAAAACTATTTGTATAAACACATGGACTTGCTGTAGACTCGTTGAAGTAGACTGAAAATATTATATCAAAAGGCTTACTTATATACGTGTTCTCTCCTGGTCTCAAGTAGTCTGAAGTTCATTATACGACCACACCCTTGTTATTACATTTTTCAAAAAAAAAAAACAGGTTTCTAATTTTTTACCTATTTAATACATTAAGCAATAATAACCTTTTCTTATTTATAGATAAGCAGATCTCATACTTTAGTATATAATATGCAAATAACTCAAATTAATAATAGTCATGAGAATTGGCAGTATTTTCGAAACATGTTTGTCAATGTTTTTATTTTAAGTTCATTGTACGACCACGATTTCGTCACTATATATTCTTTAAACCTAGGGTTTTTATACCTATTTAATATATTTGGCAATAATAACCGGTTTTTTTTATAAAATTCATTAAACGACCTCGACATCGTTACTATAATCTTCAAACCCAGGATGTTTTTATCTATTTAATATACTTTAACATTTAGCAATAATAACAGGTTCTTATTTGCAGAAATGCGGATTTCATAGTTTAGTATATAATATGTAAATAACTTAAATTAATAATAGTTCTGAGAATTGACAGTATTTTCAAAACGTGTTTGACAATATTTTTATTTTAAGTTCATTGTACAACCACGATCTCGTTACTATATAATATTCTTTAAACCCAGGGTTTTTATACCTATTTAATATATTTGGCAATAATAACCGGTTTTTTTTATAAAATTCATTAAACGACCTCGACATCGTTACTATAATCTTCAAACCCTGGATGTTTTTATCTATTTAATATACTTTAACATTTAGCAATAATAACAGGTTTTTATTTACAGTAATGCGGATTTCATAGTTTCGTATATAATATGCAAATAACTCAAATTAATAATAGTTCTGAGAATTGACAGTATTTTCGAAACGTGTTTGACAATATTTTTATTTTAAGTACATTGTACAACCAAAATCTCGTAGCTATATAATCTTTAAATCTAGGGTTTTTTTTTTTTACCTTTTTAATATATTTGGCAATAATAACAGGTTCTTATTTGTAGAAATGCGGATATCGTGTTAATTATAACCTCCGACTCTGTGAATATAATACGAATATCATAAAAAAATAGTATACTTTCTATTAACTCAATTGATTATAAGATTTTAAAGAGATGGAAAATTGGATACTATTTAATAAGGAATCCATTTTTTAAAAACCCTCAGTTTTATTGTGAACACAAGTGTACGCAGAACACCAACATTTTTTTCAAACATAATATCTACAGAAACCAAAATGTAAGTAATTTTTGTTATTATTTCAATTTTTAATTCTATTATATAAAATTATTTATAATGAATCTAAAATTTATCTAAAAAAAAAAATAAATAGTTAGATATAATATCAACTTTTATCATAAAAACGCTACAGTAATGTACCTATTTTGCCTATATTATACGCCAGGTTACATTTTATTTAAAAAACAAATTTGATATTTTTCGTTCTTAAACAGTGATATGAACTTGGTTTTATTATTAAGGATAAAAGAAATATCTATAATATTATAACCATTAAAATAATTTTAAAATGATCTAATACAAGTTTTTTTATTTTTTAAAATTTTTTTTTTATCGGTCTATTTTAGTTAAATATTGTCTATTAATAAAATAAAATAAATTAAAATTTTTTAACTATTTATATTACTCATAATAGTTCCAATCTATATGTAACAATAAAAAAAAAAAAAATATAATATAAATACTTATAAATTATAGAATAATACAATGGATTCTCAAATTGAATATGTCAACACACTAATCGAGGAAATATTAAATCAAAGACAGCAAAATGATGAATTTTCAGATAGGGAAGAAGAAACTAAAAAAGAAAAAATTAGAATAATTAATAAAAAAATTCGTCAGGCATATAAACGGAAAGTACTGAACCCAGTAGAAATAATAAATTTAAGAGATGAAAAAAATAGTATTTTAAGCGAGTACAATCATTTTAATTTTATTGGTTTACAATGCGATAAACGCATACGTAGACAATTATCAAATTTGTATGATCAATTAAATGATCTAAAAAATGGTAATTGTGAATTTGTTTCTATATTAAATTATAATCACCCGATTTCAGATCACTGATTATTCAATTAGCCATATTTAATTTAGTTTTATTTTAATGTTATTATTATTATCACTGTTTAAGCTATTATTAATTGTTATTTTATAAATAAAAATAAATGTATCAACATTCTGAATTTATTTTTTTTACCTTAACAAATGAAGAATATTAGATATACACTAAACCTAAACAAAAAAATCTTTGCTAATGAAATGAAACTGTTTTAACATAAATAATTATAAAGATAAAAATAAAAAGTTTTTTTTTGAAAGCAGAAATTTAAGTTAATCACGCAATAATGTATACTATTTGTATCATTAATAATAAAAATATTAAATATTATAATTATGTTTTTATTTTTTTTAAAATACTAACAGAACGATGACTATACCAGATGAGGCAATGTATTCATGTGTCATTCCATACGAGCTATGGCGGGTTATGGCATATCCATTTGCGTATAGCGAAAGAGATCTGTTAGATTTGTTTAATAATTCGAATTATATACTAAAAGAAGTATATGTTGAAATTACAATAAATCATAGATCTAAAAAATCATATTGTTCTATGTTTTGCGTACTCAATGATAACAATCATGGTAATATAAATAACATTTGTCTCGTTGGTTATCATAGACAGTTTCTAACAATTATGGGATTACAAACATATTGTCAATTCCATAGGTGTATGAAATGTTCAAAATATTTAACAATAGTTGACTTATATACACAATTTCCATTAGCAACCAATCCATTTACGACATATACATTTATACCGACACATGGAGATTTGATTAATACCGTTCATTCATAATATATAACATGTAATACATTAATTTTTAATCATAACTCGTCAACTATTGATATGAATAAGACAAGTATTGTTTTTGTAAATAGTTCATATATTCGTAAAATTTTCATAGAAAATGACCTTCTGTAGATGTGGTCGGTTGTATGAATCAATGAATCTAGCGTACAGATGGCAAAGCTCCAGTGACTTTTATAGTTCCACAATACACTCGTTTTGTGTGTCGCATAGATGATTCGTTAACATTTATAACCGACCCGAATCCGATAATTCGGTGGCTACAACGGTGTGGAATAACATATGAAACTATTTAAAAACTAAGTTTTATTCAAATCAATAACTGATTTGTAAAATATATTTTTTTTTTTTTAAAGTTTTCATATTTTTTTTTTCGGATAAAATATATAATAATATAAAAAAATAATTTTTATAGAAAAAATGGATTTAGAAATGGATTATTCACAGGATTTATTCAATCACATCAAAAATGAAATTAAAAGACTAAAACAGCAAATGGTTGAAAACGAAGAACGAGAAGTACAAGACCAAAGAGAAAAAAGAAATTCGCTAAGTTTAATTAAAAGAGATTTAAAAATGTTAAAATATGAAAAATATTTAGCAAAAACAATTTCATTTGATCCGGAAAAAATAAAAAATATAAAAGAAAGAATAAAAAAATTAAAGGAAACACAACAGCTTGTAAAAAATTATTATGCCTTTTATTCTCAAACAAGTTTTGAAAGAGATCAATCCACTTATAACCTACACAACAAATTTACTGTATTGTTACGCGACTTAAAATTATTAACAGAACCGTATGAAAGTATATATTAAGTATATAAGTATATAAGTATTAAATTTATATTACTTGAAATATTAGATATTATTTATTTTACCTAATGATTTTTTTTATTTAATAAAAATAAAAATATACATATATATTTAAAGAAAAAAAAATATATGTTTTTTTATTATAGCCTCATTATGAAAAGAAAAGTAATAACAAAATATCAGCGTATGAATACGTCGGGAACTGGACTGATTGAAATCGAGAGATTTAAAAAATGTGCAAAAACTTACATCATCAAGAACTATAAGAAATATACAGATTATAAATCATTTTTTAGTTATATTTCAAATAAGCTAATTTGTAAGTTGAAACAATCATGTCTAAATACATCCATAAAATTTAATATACATGTTGACGCTGTTTACGAACGTCCAGTAACCCATGATATTCAGGATATGGCTTTTAAAACTTCAAACATTTTAGCATGTAGTTCATCTGATTTTACTATTTTATTGAACAGAATGTTTAATAAAATATTAACTGAGGAATCAGAATTTATTGCAAAAGGTTCAGGTTGGTCACTTGTATCAATAGATGGGTTACAATTAAGAATTAATTTAGTAAACCCTTTTAAAGGAAGTTCATATCTTGATTTACCTATATTTATAAAAAAAAAAAAAGCCATAATAAATGTTAGAAATAAAGATGTATATTGTTTTAAATATTCTATACTTAGCAAATATGATCAACGTTCGAATAAATCACGATTTAACCAAACGTATTTCAATATTCTAGAAAAAAAAAGTGGATTAAATTTTAAATGTATTGATTTTCCGACACCAATAAAACAAATAAAAAAATTTGAACGTCTAAACAATGTTTCAGTTAATGTTTATAGTTTAAATAATAAAAGTAATATTTTTCCTTTATGTATAAGTAAAATAGAAAGAAAAAATCATTTTGATCTATTTTTATATAATAACGATAAAACATCGCATTATTGTTATATTAAAGATTTTTCAAGATTTATTAGAAGTCAGAAAACTAAAAATTGTTCTAAGTTAATTATTTGTAAGAGATGTTTTACAACTTTTGGGAATAAACCGTGTAAAAGTAAACTTTGGGGTGAAGAAGGATTGATTAAACATAAGCAAATGTGTGATAAGAATGAATTAGGAAGACCAATAATGTTTGAAGAAGGAAAAGATGATGAATTCATATATTTTAAAAGTTATAAAAAAACCAATAGAATACCGTTTGTTATTTATGCTGACTTTGAATGTATTTTGAACCCTAAACAGACTATAGAGTTGAATAAAAGTAGTAAAAAATCTAAGGTTTCTAAAACCTATATTACTCATTTACATGAAATTATGAGTTATGCGTTTTATGTAAAAGTTGATTATAACAGTATAACAAAAAAGCTATTGCATCAATTTAAAATTCCAACAAAGATAATAATGTATAGAGGTAAAGATGCAGCAAAAAAGTTTATGGAAAATATGATCGATATTGGAAAAAAGATAAATGATGTATATGAAACTAATATACCAATGGCTACATTGACTGAAAAGGAAGAAAAACAATTTCAGAGAGCGGAGGTTTGTGAAAAATGTTTATTATCTTTTAAAAAAAATAATTTATTAAAGGTTAGAGATCATTGTCATTTTACTGGTAAATATAGACAATGCCTTTGTTTTAAATGTAATTTTGTAATAACTAATCCATCATTTGTTCCAATTTTTTTTCATAACTTATCATATGATAGTCACTTTATAATTCGAGAACTTGGTTGTGATGATAATGATATTCACGTTATTCCGAATTCATCGGAAAAATATGTATCCTTTAGCAAAGAAATTGTTCCCAGATTTAGTATAAAGTTTGTTGACACATTCCGTTTTATGGCCTCCTCATTAAGCGAACTTGCACAAAATTTGTCTGAAGATAAATCAAGATTTAGAGAGACTCTAAAAATATTTTCTTATAAAAACTTAGATTTAGTCACACGAAAAGGGGTTTTCCCTTATGAATATATCGATAGTTGGAGTAAATTAAATGAAACTCGTTTGCCTCCAAAATCTGTATTTTATAACTCTTTAAAAGATGAAGAAATTAATGATGATGATTATTCTCATGCTGAAAAAATATGGAAAGTATTTGATTTAAAAACTTTGGGTGAATATAGCGACCTTTACTTGAAAACTGATGTAAGTATATTAACGGATGTATTTGAAAATTTTAGAGATTTATGTTTATCTACTCTTAAACTAGATCCTGCTCATTATATGACTGCTCCAGGATTTGCTTTTGATTGTATGCTTAAATATACTAAGGTTAAATTAGAAAGATTAAAAGACTTTAACATGCTTTTGTATTTCGAAAATTCAATCCGAGGTGGAATAACTCAATCAACTAAAAGATATGCTAAAGCAAACATACCAAACATTAGAGGTTTGAACTATAATCCGAATAAACCAATTACATGGATAACGTATCTCGATTGTGTAAATTTATATGGAAAGTCGATGTTAACTGAACTACCTTTCAAAGATTTTGAATGGGTTGATGACTTAGATATAGATGTTACAAAAATTCCAAACGATTCAAAAGTTGGTTATATATTAGAAGTCGATATTGATTACCCTAAATATTTACATAAAAAACATAACGATTTTCCATTTTTACCTTTAAACGAATGTCCCCCAAATTCAAAAGTTAAAAAATTAATTACTACGTTATCACCGAAAAAAAATTATATTATACACTATAAAAATTTAAAACAAGCAATTGCTAATGGACTTAAATTAAAAAAAAATTCATAGAGCTATCCGATATTTTCTCAGAGTAAATGGATGGCTTCATATATTGAACTCTGTACATATATGAGAGTAAAAGCTAAAAACAACTTTGAAAAAGATTTTTGGAAGTTATTAATTAATAGTGTTTTTGGTAAATGTATGGAAAATGTGCGTGCTAGAATTTCTTTAAAATTGGTTTCGTCAGCTAGAAAAGCAAGTAAATTAATGATGAAAACTAACTTTAAAGATAGAACTATATACTCTGAAAATCTTATGGCTATTCATCAACATAAGGAAACTATTAAATTCGATAAAGCAATTTATGTAGGATTTGCAATTTTGGATGTTTCAAAAACATTTATGTACGATTTTCATTATAATGTAATGAAAAATAAATATGGTAACAAAATATGTTCTTTATACTCGGATACAGATTCTATGGTATATGCTATTCGAACACACAATTTTTTTAATGATATAAAATACGATTTATCATCGTTTTTTGATACATCGAATTATCCTATCAATCATTATTGTTTTAGCGAAATTTATAAAAATCAGCCCGGTTATTTCAAAGATGAAATGGGAGGAAAAATTTTAAAAGAATTTGTTTCATTAAGACCAAAATTATACGCTTACAGAACTGTGGACGATGTTGAGGTAAAAAAAGCTAAAGGTGTGAAAAAATATGTAATTAAAAAACACATGCAATTTAGACATTATATAGAAATATTAAATGCATACATAAACCATAAAAATGTTGATGATAAACAAACACGTAGAAACATGAATTTTATTCAATCGAATAAACATATTGTTCATTCTAAAACAATGAATAAACTTGTACTAAGTGCTAACGATGATAAACGTTATATAATGAATGATGGGATTAAGACACTAGCGTATGGACATTATAAAATTAAAAAAATAAATAATAGTAATAAATAAAAATAAATTACATACATTAAAAAATCTTTATTTTAAAACATCTGTAGACGATATCCACGAATTATGACTTGAATCGAAACCCATCCATTTAACAAGCATTTTATCTTTAACTTTTTTTATAATACGCTCAATTAAAAATGTGTTCGGGAAATCAGTTAATTTAATTTCTTGTTCATAAAAACCTCCTAGAATTATATTATCTGATTCATCCTTTAGTTGATAAGTTATCGGGTTTGTATGTAAAACTTTTGATATTGTAAAAATTTCCGTTGTCCAATTCGGTGTATATCCTTTACTAAATATATGTTTGTATTTTGATATTCTTACTTTATCATTAATTTTAAGTTTTGGTTTATGAAATATTTTATTATATATTTGTACATTTGATTTAATTTTACTTGTATTCATTCGAGCTTCATATGGTGTACACTTAATTGTTCTATGTTTTGTATGATTATAATTATTAATAATTTTTGATATTGTATTATACCAATTCCATGTACCTGTCGCAGTAAAATGTTTATATATATTATTTTTAAGTGTTCGTATAACACGTTCGCCAATTGAACATTTGATAACGCTATACGAACTGTAATGTTTAATTTTATATTTTTTCATTAAATCTTGAAATTGATTATTATAAAATTCTGTACCATTATCTGTTTGTAATAATTTTGGATTAGCTTGTTTTAATATATTAAGCATACCTTTTGTACATTCTTTTCCTGTTTTATTTTTCAATGATTCTACCCATACATATTTTGTGTATGTATCTATAACAACTAAAATGTATTTAAAACCAAGATTTTGATTAGAATGGGATTGCATGTCCATTAAATCAGCTTGCCAGAGGTCATCTTTAAATCGTGTTATTACACTACGTCTGGGAAATATTTTTCTTGCAGGTCGATGTAGCTCATTAGCTATACACTCTAATGTAGACATTATACTATTATATTCCTTTCACGTAATTCTTCTAAAATAGATATGATTTCATTATTTACACCAGTATTACCAGCAATTTGAGATGATGTTATAAGATTCAATCTAGTAACTAATTCATTCGGATCATCATAGTACACTAATTGTGTTTGAGGTATTACATCTTTATATAAACCAGAACCTTTCTTAGTTGTCGGCGATAAACTAAATTTAAATAGCTGACCTGTTAGAGGTTCTGTAATTTTAGAACTATTCATAGGAGAAGAAAAATCAAATGGATCATTCCTTATGCTCGAATCATCAATAACATTTCTTCGTTTAGTGCTTGAACTAGATAAAAAGTTATCGAATTGTTTTAAATTGAATTGAGGAGGAGTTTTAATTTTTGCGTTATTAATTTTTAATAATTCCTCGTTTAATTGTTTTTCTTCAGTTTTCATTCGTTCATAAAGAGGTTTTACAACGTTCATCCATTTGAAATATCCTGAGGTTTTAGGTTTTCCATCTGCTTTTAAAAAGACTTTAGTTATTTTTAAAATATTATAATATGATTCCATATCTTCCATAGACATATTTTTTGGTACTTTTTCACATAATAAAGACCAAAGTCCTTTAGTCCTGATAATAGTAACTGATTCACCCAACGTTAGATAATACTATGTAGATGTTAACACTGTTACAACTGTATTTATATTATTATTTTATTTTAATGAAAGAATGGAAACCACATCTATATCTACCTTCATTCATTTCACGTGTTTTGTCTATAACCATAAATCCATAATCATTATGATTCCAACACAGATGAGACATTTTTCGAAATTCAGAGAAATCCATATCTGCTGATGAATGGTCATTGAAGATATGTCGTAAATTCGTATCATCTTGTTTAAGTATTATTAAAAAGTTTGAGTTATCTCTTACTAACTGTTTTGGTATTTTAGAATATGTTTGCGCTAAATAAAATACAGAACTAGCACCTGAATGTCTACACATTGAGAAGAATTCTCTAATTACAGATTGTGGATCACAAATCACGTCATCAAAAATTATAATAGAATTTTTCTTAGTTAAGTTTGGTTTAATAACTTTATCAGCACTTGAAAAAATGAAAAAATTGGCACCTTTAATATCATCTATTATTTTTTTTAATAAAACATATTTTTCTTGATTAGAAGTTTTAGAGTATAAATAGATATTCTCAAATTTTAATCCGTTTTCATGTGTGATTAGGTTATACATTATATTTGTTTTACCTGAACCACTAGGACCAACTATAATAGCACGTATAGTATCAGGTAATAATGGTCCGTGTCTTGATGGTTTCTTTATTATTTGAGCATCTACGTTTAAAATATCTAATTTATCTTTCTGTTCAATCAAATCCATTTTCTTATAAATACTCTAGAATTTTCAAATTATAATCAGTTATATGTGATGTGTTCAACCCGTAAGTGGGAATCAGATAAGACTGGTAAAGGTTTCGTAAATTTCCTTATAAATAGTCTCCCGTTTGAAGCCCATGTTCCAAAATATCAGTATTGTGGACCTGGTACGAAATTAAAAAAGAGGTTAGATCGTGGTGATAAAGGAATAAACCCATTGGATACTGCATGTCGTGATCACGATATTGTGTATGCAACTAGTAAAAATTTAGAAGATAGACATAACGCTGATAAGGTGTTAGAACTCCGTGCTTGGGAAAGATTTAAAGCAAAAGATACACCTAGAAAAGAGAAAATTGTAGCGTACGCAGTAGCTAACACAATGAAAGCTAAAAGAAAAATAGGTATGGGTTGTAAAGGTAAACGGGGAAGTGTTAATAAAATTAAAAATGGGACACGAGCTGCGATAAAAAAAAGAAAGGTTAAGAAAAATTATAGAGGTAAAAGACTGATTTTAACACCAGGTCAGACAGGTGGTGCAATTCCCTTAATACCTATTTTCGCAGGATTATCGGCACTTGGTAGTTTAATGTCTGGAAGTGCTAGTGTGTATAATGCAATCCAAAATTCTAAAAAAAAAAAAGGTAACGGATTATATTTAAAAAATAAAGGATCGAAAAAAAAAAACTGATGAAAACGCTACCTAACAGACCACTTACATCTAGAGATATTATAAAATATGTTACAAAGTTTAATATCAGTCATTTCCGTGGCGTCTTTTCACGAGATGACTTACCTAAAAAACCTTATCAGATTGAATGTGGTATATTAAACTTGGACGTATCTTCAAGTGATGGAAGTCATTGGGTAGCGTTTTATAAAAATAAAGATAAAGTTATATATTTTGATAGCTTCGGTGATTTACCTCCACCAATTGAATTACAAAAATATTTTAAGGGAAACAAAATTATATATAACTATACAAATTATCAAGATTATAACACATTTAATTGCGGACATTTATGTCTTGATTTTTTACAATGTATGAATCGATCACATTAAGTTTGACAGGTAATGATACAACATTATCTGCAAATTATTTTCCATCTCTAAACGTTAACGAGGACTCGGAAATAGCTTTGATATGCTTACAAACGTTTAATTCATTTCCGAACATAAATTCAACTAATAACAGATTGGAAATAGAAGTTATCGGAGATGGGGATAATAAATTTATTCAAGATGCGAAATTTAAATATGAATTTGAAGAAGGATATTATGATATTCAAGATATTAACAATAAAATTGCTAAAGAGTTATTAACCTTTAATAAACTAAACGGAACATATTTATCATTCAATATAATTATGGATCAAATAGATTTTAGATCATATATAAAATGTGATGGAATACTACATTTTGATATTTCAAACAGTATATGCTCTGTATTAGGGTTTGAAAAAAAACAATATTTTTCACGCAATGATATTCACCGATCAGAAAAAGCTGTAAATTTGAATACAATTAATTCTATAAAAGTGATGTGTAATATAGCTCAAGGATCATTCAACAATCATCTTCAAAGTCATTCGATTTATGAGTTTTTTCCGACCGGTAAAACAGGAACAAAAGTGACTCAATTACCACTAAACCTTATATATTATAAACTTAACAAAATAAATATTGATTCAATAACTATTCAATTAGTTGATCAGAACAATAAACCGATTGATAATTTCAGCGAGACATTAACAGTTGTTCTACATATTAAACGTCACGGATCTTAAAATTAAATTAAATTTAAAGGTTTTCTAGAAATAAATATGAATGAATCAATCACATTGAGTATAACTGGGAATGAAACCACATTATCTTCAAATTATTTCCCGCCTCTAAACGTGTACGAAGATTCTGAAATAGCTTTGTTATGTTTACAAACATTCAATTCGTTTCCAAACATAAATTCTTCTAATAACAAACTTGCAGTGAAAGTAATGTCTAATAATAATAATGATGAAGGTATATGTTATATTGCATTAAAAACGGGATGTTACGAAATTGCAGATATTGACCGTCAAATTAAGAAGCAAATAAATTCTTACAATGAAAAATATGGTACAACTTTAAAATTCGATATTTCAATTGACCATAATGATTTTAGATCATACATAAAATGTAATGGTATAATTATGTTTGATATGGTTAATGGAATAGCACCTATATTAGGATTTGAAAAACGAGACTATTTTCCAGAGTATGAAACTCATCGATCGGAAAAAGCTGTAAATTTAAACACAATTAATTCTATAAAAGTGATGTGTAATATAGCTCAAGGATCATTCAACAATCACCTTCAAAGTCATACGATTTACGAGTTTTTTCCGAGTGAAAAAATTGGGACAAAAGTTGTTCAATCACCGTCAAATTTAATATATTATAAATTAAATAAAATAAATATTGATTCAATAACTGTACAATTAGTTGATCAGGATTTTAATCAAATCCAAAATTTTGGTGAGACATTAACAGTCGTGTTACATATTAAACGTTACGGTTCTTAAGATGGGGTTAAAGTTCAATATAAACCCATTACTTCACATTAATCGAGCTAGTCATACGACTAAAGCGTTACCGATAACATCGACTAAAGTAAAAAAATTAACGGTGAAAAATAAAAAAATTCTAAAGGCTCTTGGTTATAAACTAAATAAAAATGCCTGAAAGTGATATTTTGGATATAAGTTCACGGTTTGAAACAGATTCTAAAATTACAAAAATTGAATATCATTCATATACACCGTATACGACTTCATTTAATAATAATGATGAAATACGTATATCAATCCAGCAAACGGATGTTTATCCATATCTACATGATAGCTTTTTATATCTAGAGGGAAAAATAACAGAAGCTGGTAAAGTAGTACTTTCTAATAATGGTTTTTCATATCTCTTTGATCAAATACGGTTAGAAATCAATGGTATAGAAGTAGATAGTACACGTGTTCTTGGTATCACTAGCTCCTTGAAAGGATACTTATCAGGTACCCCAGTTGACTATTATTGTTATGAAAATGCAGGTTGGACTTTTAAAAATGATACAAAGTCTACGAATAATGTTGGTGAATTTAGTGCATGTATTCCGTTAAAATATTGGTTAGGTTTATTTGAAGATTTTAAAAAAATATTAGTTAATTCTAGATTAGAACTAATATTAACACGAAGCCATAGTGATTTAAATGCTATAAATGTAAAAAGCGAAGGAAGTGCCACCACAGGTACAGTCGATTTACAAAAAATAGTGTGGAAGGTACCACATATTACTGTTGACGATGAAGAAAGGTTAAAATTATTTAAAATTGTAGAAAAAGAAAAAAGTTTGTTTATTCCTTTTAGATCATTTGAAACATTTGAGTACCCCGAACTGGGAACCACTACCAAAGCTGTGTGGAACTTAAAAACTGCTTCAAAATTAGAAAAACCACGATTTATTATAGTGGGTTTACAAAAAGGTCGAAAAAATCAAATAGCAAAAGATTGTAGTGTATTTGATAACTGTAACCTAACAAACTTGAAAGTATTTCTCAATTCAATAGCTTATCCGTATGATAATTTAAATGTAGATTTTAACAAAAACAATTTTTCAATATTATATGATATGTATGCATCATTTCAAGAATCGTACTACGAAAAAAGTATACGCAATCCACTGTTGAGTCCTTCAACATTCCTAGAAAATGCTCCTATAATAGTTATCGATACTTCAAAACAGAATGATTCAGGTACAGCCTCATCAGTAGATGTACAATTGGAGATTGAGGCATCAAAATCACTTACAGGTGTAACTGCTTATTGTTTATTAATTCATGATCGTATTGTAGAATATGTACCTTTCACTAGGGAAGTAAGAAAACTAGTATAAATAATTTAGAATTAAGGTTACATAATATTTAATGAAACAACATATATTAATAAATGATTTTTTATTTTAATCAAACAGTGTTCTTATTCAATTATTTTTTTTAAAAAAAGTGTGTTTTCAGATGTTTTTTTGTGTTACAGGGAAAAAAAAAATGGTTTGAGGGGGAAAGTCCGCCTTAAACTTTTTAAATCTCCCTGCTCAAAAGTGCTCAGAACATACATTATGGTTTTTGAAAAACAGTGTTTTTTCGTGTTACAGGGAAAAAAAAATGGCTTGAGGGGGAAAGTCCGCCTTAAACTTTTTAAATCTCCCTGCTCAAAAGTGCTCAGAACATACAAATATATACTACTAATACTATACATAATATATTAATATATTTAATTAATTAATTAATTAGTTTGTTTAATTTTTTTTTTTTACAAACTATTTGTAATAATTTATACCTATAATAATAATAATTTATTTTTGCTTTCTTTTCCATACGCTTTTTTTTTCAATTTTCTTTTTTTTCCATATGCTTTTTCTTACTTGCTTTTTTTCCTTTGCTTTTTATTTACTTGCTTTTTTTTCCTAAACTCATTTCATAAGACCTCAAATAACAATTTATTGTTTATTATACCTAGTATATTTTTTTAGAAGGTAATTATATGTATGTGCAATATATTATGTTACATGTTTATGTTTATTGTACAATAGGTACCTTATTGATTTTTATTATATTTTATTGTTATTAAATGTTTTTATTACGTATGCATACAACAGTGTGAATATGTAGATATGTTGGTAATTTAAAAATAGGTATATATTCTAAAGGTGTACTAAAATAATAAAATTTTATGATTGTAGGTTAAAGTTTATTTAAAATAAAATCATACATTTTTCTATTAATTAATAGTTCATATTATTCAAGTTAAGTTTTATTATTATTAGTTATATCTTACGAAAACACCAAAACCATTATACCATAAAGATGGGAACTATCAAACTATTTGATGATAGTTCACTTTTCATTTAAAGAGTTTGAATACTTTTTTATTAATAAAAATTTGTTATCATTCGAAATTTGAATTAAGACTTATCAAACTCAAAATATTATACAATAATGTATAATATTATTTGGTGCATACCACTAATACCACCCTTGCCTAGCCTTGGTATATGTAGGTATACCAAAGAATAAGTAATGAGCAACTTTTGGGGAAAACCTAAACTATCATGAGAAAAGTACACACCATTTAAGATAGAACTATCTTATTATCTTAAATCGTACATAGATGATAGTCACCAAAGAAACGGATGTGAAATAGGCAATAGTACATTTGCAACTTACTTGAGTTACTACTTAGTGTAGTGTAAACCTCCACACTAATGAGGATTATTAATATTATTCTAAATTGTAATTCATATTAAAATAGTAAAATGTAAAATGTAATATTTTATTTTTATTTAAGGGGATTGGAAGCGTTGATTTTCTGTCTTTGTCTTACACACGTGGAATATAGGAAAAATAGCTATACGCGCCTGACAAAAATTAAGGTACTTCTAGTTGTTCGATTTAAAATATGTAAAGATGATTGAATTGATATACAAGTTTACTTTGCATCAGTCGAAATATATTTGTAATATTTTCAATATACATTTAGTAATAAAAATTGACAAATTTATTAAATTTAAAATATTTATTCTCATCAAAATATTTATTTTAAAAAATAAAACAATCGAAAAAGTGCTTCGACCGATGTAAAGTAAACTTGTATACCAATTAAAACATCTTTACATATTTTAAATCGAACAACTAGAAGTACCTTCATTTTTGTCAGGCGTATAGATATATTCCACGTGTGTAAGACAAAGACAGAAAATCACCGTTTTCAATCCCCTTAACTAAAATACACAATTAATATTAATTTTTAATATGTTTCTTCATTGTCGAAAATATCATACAAATGGGTCTTAGAATCCTTGGATGTTTCTGGTGGCTGATCTCCCACACTTTCTTTTGATGTTGACATAGGTCCCTTCGGAAGGCTTACTGGCCCCCTTTGTCAGTTTTTGGCTTAAAAACTCAGAAAAACACTTCGGAGGAACCGGGTGCCTATCGACACCAGTTTTGCGGTCCAGGACGCATATAAGCATACCATACATTGCTAGAGACCCATAGCCAAATCGCGAGCTCTGATTGGTTAAATTTAACTGGTGATAACAATTCAAATTTGGAGCACTGATAAGTGACGGAACAAGAATAGTGTTACTAGTGTTAGCATGACAAAATATACAGGTATGTCAGCAATATTCCGGTTTTTGAAGCGAATCGCGCATCCACCCTCCGCCCATCTTTATACTGTGACGTGAGCATTTCTCTGTTTCTCATTGGTCTGCCGTCGCCACAGCCGTTATAGTCGCCGCCGCCGATGACTCCACCACCACTCCACCGCCAATCTAGTCGGAGAAATTGCTACGTCACGGACCTGCGTATCACGAGCTGCTGACATACCTGTATATTTTGTCATGAGTGTTAGTGTACTGTACTTAGGGTTTCTAGTCTTAGTATATTAGTATATTATTAAATAAGTAGATACAAGATCTAAGTATATTATAAGTATATTATTAATATTAGCACTACTTTTATTACTCTAAAATGTACTATATCTTATAAATTATTATGCTAGTAATTGTATACTAATATATAATAACTTATTTATTGTTATTTTGGTTAAGTTAGCTACTTGTTAGTAGGCCATTCATATTATGTATTATGTATTTAATTTCTATTAAATGGCGTTGGACAAGGAAAGGTGAAAGAGCGTGTTAAAAGCAGCGATGGTTCTAAATGGACCACTATAATAGTGGAAGAAGAAGACTCGGCATAATTGCAGTTTAGCACCCCCTCGCCATTTTGAATTTTTTTTATCGAAACTTATGTAACTCATCGAGTTAAGAACGATGGTGCAATCAAAAATTGTCGCTCTCACTTAGTTTCGAAGTTATGGCCTTCCAAAGTTTTCGATTTTATGTTTATACGCATGCGTGCATCACTACTATAATGCCGCTCATTGGGTAGGTGTTGCATAGCAAATCGAGGGATATTTTCGTTTTTAACTGTCCGAGCGAGCGCAGCGAGCGAGTGACCCAGCCCGGTGATTTAATACAGCTTATTCTATTATTATAAAGATACTTTAAAATGCATATAAGTAATAATATACAATTTAGTAATAATAAGATAGGTACTTAACCTTTTTTAAACACACTGGTCATTTGTATGACCCATCAGCAATACTTGAAACACAACATAATGACGAAACTACAAATTCTAATTCATACACTGATAGCGAAGACAATATTGAATTGTTTTAATGTTGTAAACTCTTAAATTTATTATATATTATGTGTTAAATAAATATATTATTATTTAATTGATATTAACTTTATTCTATAATTATTATTCTTGATTATTTTTGATAAATTATTATTGCACTATCGTTTTAAACGGGTTAGAATACGTAAGTACAAAAAAAATAACAAAAATGGTCCTCCGCGCGGCATTATAGTAGTGTTGTGCGCATGCGTATAAACGTAAAATCGCAAACTTCGGAAGGCCATAACTTCGAAACTAAGTGAGAGCGACAATTTCTGATTGCACCATCGTTCTTAACTCGATGAGTTACATAAGTTTCGATAAAAAAAATTCAAAATGGCAAGGGGGTGCTAAACTGCAATTGTTCCGAAGACTCCATTACGAAGATATAATATACTGTAAGTAAACAAAAATAAAAACATAATATTAAAAATACTACCATAAAGTAGTTTGGAATTATCTTTAAATACAAAAATTAATAAAATATAGGTTTCCCAGTCATAGTATTAGTTAGAAATCACTTAAGTGTAGTAATTAATAATTAAAATTTAAAATTGAGGTCAGTTAAAAATATTATGATAAAAAATAAAAATCAATTATAAATACAAATAATAATAATAATAATACAAAATTCCTTAATATAATTACAACTACACAAATAATAATTAAAATAATTCAAAAATGAATGTCAGTTATAACATATAGTAAATCAAAAACAATAGTACACATTTTTATAAAATAAACAGTAATTATAATGATCCATGGCTCTTAGCATTTGGCTGATTCGAATTTATATTAAGTCCTAAATTTCTTTTCCTTTTTTTTGGAGGATTTTCACCTTTTGGAGGTCTTCCTCCTAATAACCTTTTGCTTCCCCTAGTTACACCTACAGCTCTCCTTGCGATTGTAGTGGGCTGTACTTTAATTCTAGCACCATCTCGATGTCTTGTTGATATACAGTTACCAGCTGTGTGTAAAAAATTTTCTCATTGGCCTTGAGTTTTAATTTTTTTAGTTTTTCTTCTAATTTATTAATACCACTTAGTGACGACCCATATGAAGCGTTACAAAAATTGAATAAATTCATCACATTTTCAAATTTATTATTATTAGTAGTAGTTGTCTCTTGAATGTTATTTGTTCTGTGTTGTTTAATTTTATTCTGGCTTTTATAATTTTCTTTGTTGTCAATGTTATCTGGTACATTTTCTTTTTGTGTTTCCGTTATAAATGGATCATAAAATGACTTTTCTAAAACTTTATCTCCAAAGGCAATTTTAGCTATATTGTAACGGTCCAATGAAGTTATTAAAGGAAAATTAACCGATTTTATATTAAAAAACTTTATATATAGCATACTGGTGTTTACAAAATTTCCCTGTCAAGGCGGAAGGGCATGAACAGATTCCACTTTTGATGTCTACATAATATAACAAACTTTGTTCATTTTCACTAGGCACTAAAAACTCATGATCATTTTCTTGGATAATCATTTCTTTATTTAAAAAAGTAACTTTTTTCATCATTTTTCGAAGAGTTAATCTAGTCGATGAAGTTCTACTGTCAGCATATTCCCTTAATCTTCGCTTATAATAACTTTCTAAAGCTGTACTTGTCAAATCAATTAAAGCTATAACGTTATAAGCTTTTACTCGTCCTAAGACATGATCTTTGTAAAGTCTTACAGCTACTTCACAATAATTATTTGTCACATGTCCCCTAGAAGTAGCATCCCTATAACACAAACACCAATCTTCTTTATAAGACCAATAATTTTCTAAGTATTTTTTCCACTGAGAAAATTCATCGTTCTCAATTCCTTGTCTATATGCACATTCTGCTTCAACGACACTTTCTGCGTACAATATGTTTTGAAAGGTTTTCATTAAGGGCTTGCGTTTTTTCTTTGGAATTTGGTGATTAGTATCCCACAACCAACGCCAAACTGCCTGCAATATGTGAAATGTACAAAGTAGAGTTTTACTTTTAGGCCAAACTTGGTTTATTGCATTTATTTCTGCTGCACTTTGATCGGTAAGAAATATATTGGGATACCCCCGACCACAAAAACTTTCCGGAATAACTTCATTTATTAATTTAAACCCCTCGCAATAACATTCATAAGTTTGACCCATTGTTATAATTATTGCCAGAGGTACTGCTCCTGCTGCACTTGGGCACATAAGAAATGTAATAGAATGATTTAGTGGGTCACATGCACTAGTGCTATCGATAAATATTATTTCTTGAGCCTCTTTCATTTGGTGAGCTCTTCTCATAAACGGAGTTACCACAATTACAGAAAATGGATTTTCTTTAAATAAAACGGTTGTACCATTTTCACTGTACACTTTTTGTTTCTCTTTCAGGGTCTGAAAAAAATATTTGTAAAATCTCATAGTAGTAAACTAATTATTCATATAAAGTAATTTTGTACCTATATTCTTTTACCCAATACATTTAGTTAGAATTATTAAAAGATTACCTCAATTAATCCTTTGCCAATACGTGGTCCCAAATTAAAATTTCTCCATGTATCATGCCAGTTTCGAATTGTTCTGTAGCATGGATTTATACTACCATTCGCTAAACTTTCTAGCATAAAGTCCTCTTTGAACTCTAATAACTGCTCATGATATTTTTGCGCTTCTGCTATACCCATTCCGCTGTCAAAATATTCATTGAAAATGTCTCTGACATTGCTATCTGCTGGAATGAATCTCAGGCTCTCAGCCGATTTTATAGTGTGTGTATGGTGATCATTTATTTCAATACAACAAACTAAACCTCTCTGAAAGATGTATATTAAGTAACTACAAAATATTGATGAAAAAATGAAACACATTAGGCGTAACTTTGTAGGTTTTATTATTGGTCTATCTATATTTGTAATATTTTATAACCCCTTGTTTTTTGTATAAAATGTACCTACACTTAATTATTTAATTTGTTTTGTTATGTATAAAAATGTATGTAAATATTATAGCTATTTTTATTTATTTTTATATTATATCATAGTCTTATTATTGAATTTATACTGTTGTTTTTAAAGTTTCTTTTGTTTAATATAACGTTAAATTGTTTTTAAATAATTTAGAAGCTCAAAGACCAACAACGGCAGATGTACCACAGCCACCAACACCTGAGCACCTTCACGACACTCAGCCACTTCTTAAATTAATTACATATATTTTATTCTGTACGTAATAAAGCATTAATCGTTAAAGAGTTGTAACTTTCATTTCAAATATCATCTTTGAGTCAAGTTTTGATATTGGCACGCAACAATTGTAATTATTTTTTTTTTCTATAAAACATGTATGTATTATGTATATTGCATATAAAATATAACTCACAAATTCACATAGACAAATATTTATTCACAACATTATTCTATACCAATTATTGAATTATTATAAAATAGTATTGTTCTTTCTAAAATTTGTTTAAAAAAAAAAAAACCATTTACACATTAAATACTAAGACATTTTTAAATGTATCCACATTATTTATTTTGTTGCTACTTAATTTGAAAATTTATATTTTATACAACTTCTCTATAAACTAAGTACATTAAAATAATCACAATACAAACATGTAATTCACATTTGTTTCCATTAAACCAAATTCTCCAAACATTCAAAGCATTGTCCCGTTGACGATGTTGTTTATAATTGATGAAGTATGAACAAGGACACCAGTTTTGTAGTTTTGAAACATAAACATTTTTTTAAAAAAATAAAACAATTAATAAGATAAAATAAAAATAAATACAGTTTATACAGAAGATAAACAATGACATTATGGTTTACGAATATAAGTGGTAGTTATAATATTAAGTGTATCCCTTAGAATACACAAACAAATTTTTACTAGATCAGAGATGTTTAGTTAATTTAATAGTTTATTTTACTCAACCTTAATGAATGGATCCTTTTTTCTAGTAGATATAGTGTCTAATTTTACTGTTGTCTTTATAGTTGCTGGGCAATCAGCATTTTTTGAGAGGCCTTTTTTGTTGTCATCTCTACTAGGCTTTTGAAATGCACTATGATGGCAAACAAATTTTTTTCTACAAAATAATTTTTATTTGAATATCTATACAATATCGTAAGATGCTATTGTGTAAGAATAATAATTCATTACTTCGAACACACTATTCTTGTTCCGTTTGGAACACTAGATCGGAAGTTCCAATGGGTATTATTTAACTTCCCAAACTCACTAACCCAAGTATTTATTTCATCTATTGATTTGGCATTACATCTTAATTCTACACAAGTACCATGAGTTTTGGTGATTTCATACTCAAATGATGCTGGGAAAATCATTTTTTCAAAATTCAAATTCAATAGATGGTTAAAAGTTAAAAAAATTAAAAAATTTTAAATTCAATTGGTATTTGCCATTTGGTATATCAATTATCACTTATCAGTGCTCCAAATTTGAATTGTTATCACCAGTTAAATTTAACCAATCAGAGCTCGCGATTTGGCTATGGGTCTCTAGCAATGTATGGTATGCTTATATGCGTCCAGGACACAACATCTGATCTAATAAACAGTTGAAAATTGTGCAAGATAATAAGCAAAGGAGATAAAGGACACTTAGTTCAAGACTTAGGTATCTACGTTTTTTTTTATTTATTAGCTAGGTAATTATTTTAATTATTTTTTTTTTAATTGAGATGACAGAAATGTTATAATTTATATCTTACCTTTGATTCAGTGACCCAATACTTCTGCCGTATAACTGCCAGTCGCAACGCCTGCTTCTCCTCCAAAGTAGCTGGAACTAAAAAAGGCAAATCTTGCTTCAAGCTGCTGTGTTTAGGGCACCACCATGAATTACACGTCTAAAACATAAATCTAATTATGGACTAATAGTTGGTTCATTACCATCAATATAACATATGATTGTTCCATCGGTGTAACTAAGTTTTTGTCTCTAAATCTCTAACTCACAGGAGTTAGGTCCATAATTTATGCCATAAACCCGCTCCCCGACATTCTCTATCATTTAAAAAAAATTTGAGCCAAATCGGCCCAGCCGTTCTCAACAATCTCAACTGATGCAATTTCGAATTTTTTGTCTCCATTTTTATATACGATATATAGATAGATTACAAACAATTATTGTTAATTCAAAAATTTAACAAAATAAAAGATACAATTTTCCAGGAACTAAAAGTTAAAAATTTAGCATAATTATTTTAGAAAATAACGATATTTCATATTCATCAGTACAACGTGTGGCAAAGCGTTATAACTTATAAGTATTGTTGTATACTCCGATTGCTCGAAATATACAATAAAATAACACACGAAATATTTAATAATACTTTATTTAACACGCGGTGTTCAGTGGTGATCGAGTCACACGATCACCACCACTGACCCCTTTCTTGGAGTTTCCATCCTCTTTATATATTAATTACATTATGTTTTTGCCTGTCTTAACCTAGTTATCTTATTGATTAAGCATAAATTATATTATTGTTTTCTTATTCTAGTTACAAAATGTTATATTGAATTGTTATAATTGTTATTTTAATCTACTTGCGCGTTTGTTTAACTTAATAGAAATAGTTACGCAATTTTACTTATTACCTATGGCTCTCTACTAATAGGCCAATAACCTATGATTGTTTATTTAATCTAATTCTTAAATACTAACATTTCTTATTTAAATATATTTTTACTTTAAAGCTTAATACAACAGTATTGTAGTAATAACTAATAAGTGACTTTGTTTATAAATAAAATAGTAATGTAGGCCAGGGAAGCGAATGTGCTGAGGCAGTTAATTTGTAAACTAGATATAAGGCAAAAATATAGTAAGAGGAGGCAGTCGCGGTATATGAATACTGCGATACGTTTGATGATGAATTTTGTGTTTTTGAATAAAAGTGTTTCCGTCTTGAAAATTATATGTTTTGATTGAGTAGCCACACAAATCTAAGTATACTCTTTGAATCTGATCTGTAACCGGTTAATTTATGGTCTTTGAAGATTAAAAGTCTAAACAAGTAAGGTAGCGATATCGATATATTGAGGACCAAATTGAAACTGGTTAATTTATGGTTTTTGGTTACTCAATTATCGGTAAAGGTATATCACTTAAAAAGTGCATATACGACAGTGGCGCCCAACGACATTCGTAATCCACGACCCGAATTTTTTAACATTTGTGTTTTGTTTGTTTGCGTTTTAATTTGTTTTTACAAGTAAAATTTTGTGTGTCACACATATCGTGTTTTATACATTTTTCTACCAGATTGAACATTTACGGCGAGAAGACTACGAGCAATTAGGTCCATCATTTTGGTGTTCAACACATACTCGAGGTGAATATTGGTGTATGGTTATATTTTATATTTTTGTATGTATGCGATCTATATCTTAAGAATATTTTTGTTTAACCGATTTTTTTTTTTTTCGATCATTCATTTATATTTAAATTTAAGAAGGAGTAAAATTATTTAGTTAGGTTTTTTTTACAATAAAATTAATAAAATGTCTTAATAATTTAAATTGGTAGGGATTTTAACAATAGTATAAAGTAGGTATATAATTTTAGTTAATTGTAGATAAATATAATTAAAAACAGTTGAAATGACTGGGTATAGATTTAGGATTATTTAAATTAATTTTTCAAATTTCATAAATTAATGAATCAACTTAAAGACCCTAAATCGGATCTTTCTATAACAATAAATACTGCAACAGAAATCTATACTTTCAAAAAACCATTTCTTATTAAATATTGCGAAAATAAAAAATTAAAATCAACAGGTACAACTAGTGAATTAAGAGCTAGACTTAGTAGATACTTATAAGACACCATAACATTAGACGACATAGATAACACATTAAGTAAAGAAGAATGCGATTCAATTTTAATCAAAGCAAAAGCTAATAAAATTGATTTTAATAAATTAGAAAAAGAAGCAGGAATATTCGATTCGAGCGATTCAAGCCCTGACACAAATAAAATTAATAAATTAACTCCAGACAGCTTTTCAGAAATATCAAAAGATAAGTTAAGATTATACGATAATCTTAATGCGAGTACAAGCACATTTGTGAATAATACCGAAAATATTCTAGGAAATTCAGATATAACTTATCAAAATTGCCAAAAGGAAAGTTCTGAAACTTATGAAAATATATTAAAAGATTAATGATAGTTCTAATAATATTTATGAGGAAATAAAATTAAAAAATCAACCAGAAAATAGTGAGATTATTGGAAATAAATTAATAGATCTTAATAATTCAACAACTATTGATTTTAATAACACAAGTGAAAAACCAAAACTCAAAAACGAAAACACAGCAATAATAGTAAATAAACAAAAAGGAGATAACCTAAACTCTGAAATTCATTCTACTCCGTTAAATAAACAAACACAGATAATGACCGAAAAAATGCTAATGATTAGGCCAGAACAGTTCTCAGGTAATGAGGACGTAAGGAAATATTTCAAACAATACGAAAAAGCAGCAGATGTAAACGGTTGGAAGGACGAAGATAAAGTAAGATTATTATCGGCATTTGTAAAAGGTACAGCAAGCACATTTTTGGAAAATTTAGAGGACAAAAATAATAATTGGACATGGAATAATTTGAAACAGAAGTTTCTCGAAGAATTTCAACCAATCGGTTACAATACAATTTTAAAAACTAAATTAGAAAATAGACGACAAGAAGATACAGAGTCTATAATGAGTTTTGTAACAGAAATTGAAAATATATGTAGACAATTAAATAAAAATATGCATGAAGATGAAATTTGCACTTATATTTTAAAGGAATTAAAAGGGACAGTCTTACATGCAATTTCATTACATGACAATAGCAACCTAAAAGAGCTAAAGAAAAATTTAAAAAAAGCGGGTGAGTATCGCTCTGCTGTACATTAGGGGGTGGGATGGACCTCGGACTAGGGAAGGTTAAATTTGAATGCAATGATAGGTATCATTGTATACGAAAAACGATTCTGAACGGAGATGATTTGTCAGTCTAGGATATATTATACTTAAACATTGTAATATATTCTACTTTGAAACTAATTCAAACATTTAAGTAAAAGTTTCAAGATCTTAAGTTTAGTAATTTTTTAAAAATAACAAAAATCGAAAATTATTTATTAGTAAAAAGTTATTTTACACGTCTATTTTTAATTTCAAATAAAAATTAAAATTTTAAACACACGTGAAATTTTTTCAATTGAACAATCCTCAAACTTTTTTATAATTATTCTAAGCTTAACTTATGGACAGCATAGTATTAAATTTTAAATTCTTAGCTTTTGATAGAAAAATATTTATAAATTTTTAACTACCAAATAGTGAAAAGTATTCATGAATTTGACGAATTTTTGTCAATATTTGAACTTCAAATGCTAATAAAAAAAAATTGTGCCTATGTATTTTTATAATTTTTGAATGAGAGTTAGAACAAGTTATGTGGACCCTTCAATTAAATTTTCAAGTAATTTGTCCCACCTAAATTTTTTTTATCAACATTTATAAAAAAAAAATAAAAAAAGCGGGTAAGTGAGTATCGCTCTGCTGTACATTAGGGGGTGGGATGGACCTCGGACTAGGGAAGGTTAAATTTGAATGCAATGATAGGTATCATTGTATACGAAAAACGATTCTGAACGGAGATGATTTGTCAGTCTAGGATATATTCTATTTAAATATTGTAATATATTCTACTTTGAAACTAATTCAAACATTTAAGTAAAAGTTTCAAGATCTTACGTTTAGTAATTTTTTAAAAATAACAAAAATCGAAAATTATTTATTAGTAAAAAGTTATTTTTCACGTGTATTTTTAATTTCAAATTAAAATTAAAACTTTAAACACTCATAAAATTTTTTAAATTGAACAATCCTCAAACTTTTTTATAATTATTCTAAGCTTAACTTATGGACAGCATAGAATTAAATTTTCAATTCTTAGCTTTTGATAGAAAAATATTTATAAATTTTTAACTACCAAATAGTGAAAAATATTCATGATTTTGACGAATTTTTGTCAATATTTGAACTTCAGATGCTAATAAAAAAAAATTGTGCCTATGTATTTTTATAATTTTTGAATGAGAGTTAGAACAAGTTATGTGGACCCTTCAATTAAATTTTCAAGTATATTGTCCCAGCTAATTTTTTTTAATCAACATTTATAAAAAAAAAATTAAAAAAAATTGAAAATTTCAATTGTCTATAAATAGCTCAAAAAAAGTCAAAATGTTTTGAAAATAAAATCACGTAAAGAAAATGGCAATCTAAATAACTGGTAAAATTTTCAAGTATTTACGACTTATACTATTTGAATAACAACAAATATTAAAAATCGTTTGAGGCTAAACCGTTATTTAACGCGGTTTTGTAAAAATTTAAATTTCAATCACTCATAAAAATTTTTTGTTTTAGTCCGGTAGAGTTTTTTTTGCAGATAGTTGAAGAAAATTTTATGGAGAACTTTGTACCAAATTTTCAAATCTTAGTTATAAAAGAAAAAATTTTTACGATTTTTTAACCACAAAATTACTTGCCAATTTTCGCAATTTTGACATATTTCGTATAAATTCGAACTTTAAGCACTTATAAAAAAAAATTGTGACTAACGATTTCGGATTTTTTTTTATAACTTTAAGAACAACTTATAAGAAACCTTGTATTAAATTTTCAAGATTTTCTGGCCGGCCAAAAAATTTTTATTGTTATTTTAAAAAAAAATACTTAAAAAAATTGAAAATTTCAACTGTCTATAAATAGCTCAAAAAAAGTCAAAATTCTTTGAAAATTTTACTGTGTATGGAGAACGCTAATATAAATATTTTGTGAAAATTTCAAGTGTTTACATCGATTAGTTTTTGAGTTATAGCAAAATAAATAATTCGATTTTGTCGAAAACTGGTTTTGCGTAAAAATTCCCGTTTTTCTGTCATTTTTTTTTTGTTTTTCTCGATTTTTTTGAAAAATGTTGGAAAATGTTTACTTTTCACCTCTATAATGCACCAAGGATATCCACTTTGCCATCGGAAACCACCCCCAAAGTTTGAAATTGAAGCATTATTTCGACTAGTTATACTGTACACAGACACAAAAACAAAAAAACAAAAAAAAAAAAAAAAAAAAAAAAAAACACACATCATTGTAAAATCAATACATTTATCACTCCGTTCAGAATCTAAAAATTTGAAAATTTCAATTGTCTATAAATAGCTCAAAAAAAGTCAAAATGTTTTGAAAATCAAATCACGTAAAGAAAATGGCAATCTAAATAACTGGTAAAATTTTCAAGTATTTACGACTTATACTGTTTGAATAACAACAAATATCAAAAATCGTTTGAGGCTAAACCGTTATTTAACGCGGTTTTGTAAAAATTTAAATTTCAAACACTCATAAAAATTTGTTGTCTTAGTCTGGTAGAGTTTTTTTTACAGATAATTGAAGAAAAATGTATGGAGAACCTTGTATCAAATTTTCAAAACTTAGTTATAAAATAAAAAAATTTTACGAATTTTCAACTACAAAATTACTTGCCAATTTTCGCAATTTTGACATATTTCGTATAAATTCGAACTTTAAGCACTTATAAAAAAAAATTGTGACTAACGATTTCGGATTTTTTTTTATCACTTTAAGAACAACTTATAAGAAACCTTGTATTAAATTTTCAAAATTTTCTGGCCGGCCAAAAAATTTTTATCGTTATTTAAAAAAAAAATACTAAAAAAAATTAAAAATTTCAATTGTCTATAAATAGCTCGAAAAAAGTCAAAATTCTTTGAAAATTTACCTATGTATGGAGAACGCTTATATAAACATTTGGTGAAAGTTTCAAGTATTTTCATCTATTAGTTTTTGAGTTATAGCAAAATAAAAAATTCGATTTTGTCGAAAACTGGTTGTGCGTAAAAAATCCCGTTTTTCCGTCATTTTTTTTTATGTTTTTCCCGACTCATTTAAAAAATATTGAAAAATTTTAACTTTTGACCCCCCAAAGTACCAACTAGATCCGATTTCCTTTTCAAAGAGGGGCTGAAGTCCAAAATCGAAGCATTTTTACTGCTCCAAATGTTGTCGTCAGACACAAAAATAAAAAAAAAAATAAAAAAAAAAAAAAAAAAAAAAAAAAAACACACATCATTGTAAAATCAATACATTCATCACTCCGTTCGGAATCTAAAAATTTGAACTGATGCAATTTCGAATTAATAACAGAGGTCCAGAATTAAGTGATTATACAGAAATTCTTAATGAACATGTATCTCAACTAAACCAAAAAACAAAAGAAAAAGGAAGAAAAATCGATGAACTAAAAACACAGTTAATAGATAGAGATAGAGAATACAAATAGGAGATAAACCAGTTGAGGGAAAATATTCAACAAATCAACATTATCCGAAAAAGAAATAAATCGGTAAATTTCGATGATGAATAAATAGATAATCGATATAATAATAAAGATTATAACTATAATGAGGATAGGAGCAGAAGTTATAATAGAGAAACAAATTATCGAGGACGACAACGAGAATACAGAGATAAAAGTCCATACCCAGGAAGTTTTAATTACAGAAGTAGAGAATCTAGCAGAAATATACAATATGGTAGAGACAGATCACAGTCCAGAGAGAGACAATATTACGATAAAATACAAAACAAAAATAATACAAATCAAGATTACGAAAGAAATCCAAGTCATAGATATGATTCAAATAATTACGAATAGAGATAACTCACGCAATAGAGAAAATAACCTAAATACAGTCACCTAACCTAACCTAACGGCAGAGTTTATAGAAACAGATCACATTCAAGAGATCGAGACAATAATGGAAATTACAATTACAGTCACAGGCAACAATACAGCAGAGAACATAGTCGAGAAAAAACTCCAGAAAGATACAGGGGAGACCGCTATAATAAAGAATCGGAAAGAGTTACATGCTATAGGTGTAATGAAAGAGGTCATTATGCTGATAAGTTTACAAATACAAAAAACTAGAAGGTACCGAGTTGAAAAAAAAATCGGATTGTTTAACTCGGGGATATAATCGTAACAATTTTAATGACACAATAGATATAGAGAAAAATAATTATATACACTACGTAAAAAACTGGCACAACACACAAGAAACGAAGAAATGCATAATCAACAATTATCAGATCATCGACCTACTAAGAGATCATAACAAAACTGACATAATAAACAAAATCGAAAAATACAATTCAGCAATTAAATATAATACTCCAGAAAAACATCACAAAAACGAAAGTGATGACGAAATTGAAAGTAAAATTAAACATACCGCTGGCTCATTCATAAATATACAGGAAGTACCAGCCGATTGAGATTGTGGTGCACATTCACTACGGATTTGTTTACTACAACATGAAATAAAATAACTACCTTAGAAATAATTAACATGCTGACTATTGATAAAATAAAATCCGGTTACAATTTTAGAGACGACGATTTAGCGTATGTTTGCGATCATTTTGACATGAATTTATTTATAATAGCTGAAAATAATAACACTTCAAATGCTATAATTTATTGGAAAAAAAACAGGCCAAATATAGGCATTTTTTATAAAAATAATCACTGGATGCCGGCAGTCGAAATAAAAACAAATGAACCACAAATATTTTCAAGTATAATAGTAAACACAATTTTTCCCGAACGTAACATTATCATTGAACATGTACAAGACTACATGAATAAATATGTAGACCATACAAAATGCACAGAGACAAGCACAAACACCGGAACTCAATATGATAATAAACATAGAGTATTTTCAATAAATGTAGAACACGAAGGAATTGAGAAACACGCCATAGTTGATACAGGATCAAATATTTCATGTATAAATGTTTCGCTAATCAAAAACCTTCAATGCATAAAAAACAAAGAACAAGTTACGATAACAGGTGCAAACAATTCAAAATTGGATCAAGTGGGAAAAATTAATTTAATGATTAAAATAAATAATCAGTAATATTTTATTGATGCATTTGTTATTATAGGGCTAAATTGCGAAATATTATTGGGGAACAATTTCAATATTAAAAATAATTTAATAATAAATTTTAAAAACAAAAACATAAAAATCAATAACGATGTCATAACGATGAACGTAGTATGGTACAACTATTACAAAGAGAATAATTCAAACAACAGAGAAATCAAATATAACATAGCTAGCATAAATTATAATACAAAATATATTGGAAAAATCATATGTAAAGACAATATAACGATATCACCAAAAAGTAGAATAAATATAAAAACAGAAAATATGTATATAGACACAAAAGAACCAAACAAAAGCTATGTAATAGAACTTAAAGACAGTTTAAGCAAAAATAAGTATTTAAAATTGGAATCAACATACTTTAATAATAATGACGAAATTACAATTTACAATTTTTCAAAATTATATAGTAACATACCGAGAGGAATGACGATACCAAATTTAATAAATACTAACACACTAAGAGTACAAGACAATACAGTATGTGTGCAAATAAACATCACGAATAAGACACCAACAGAAAACTATAATGACGATAACATGGAACAAATTATGGATAAGCAAGGAAATGTTATTAAAATATCACAGGAATTAAACACTGAACAAAGAAAAAAGGCTTTAAGACTTATAAACAATTATAAACATTTAATTACATCAGATTCTTTAGACATCGGTTGTGCCAAGGTAAAACCATGTGAAATTAAATTAAAAACAGATAAAGCAATATTCCAACCGCCATACAGAGTTTCACTTGCCCAAAGACATAAATTGAGAATTCTAATTGAAGAAATCATAAACGCAGATATAATAGAACCTAGTAAAAGTAATTACGTTGCTCCAGTATTTTTAATTCCTAAGAAAGAAAAAGGGGAATATTGATTCTTAGTAGACTATAAGAAATTGAACAACGAAACGATACCCGACAAACACCGAATTCCACGATCACAAGATCTTTTCAGAAGCCTGGAAGGGGCTCAATATTACTCTTCTATAGACATGGCTCAGGGGTATTTTCAAATTCCGATAAAACAAGAGGACCAAAATAAGACAGGATTCATAACAGATTTTGGACTTTTTAATTTTAAAAGGATACCACAAGGGTTTAAAAATTCAGCACCAATCTTTCAAAGAATAATAAATAATGTATTCAGTGACTATCTATACAGAACAATGATAGCCTACCTAGATGACATATGTTGTTTCGGAAACAATTTTGAAGAAGCGCTAACTAACTTAAAAAATATATTCAGTAGACTGGAAGAAACGGGTCTAAAATTAAAAACAAATAAATGCAATTTTTTTAGTTCAAATATTGAATTACTTGGACACTCAGTATCAAACATAGGAATAAAACCATTAGAGAAAAATGTTGAAGCGATTACTTCATTTTTAACTCCAAACAAAATAAAAGACGTAAGAGCCTTCATTGGACTTACAAGTTATTATAGGAAATACATAAACAATTTTGCAAAAATAGCAAGCCCATTAACAAGTTTAACAAAAAAGGATAATAAATTTGTTTGGAGAAAAGAACAAGTAGAAGCTTTTGAAATTTAAAAAAAGGCCATAACCACAGCACCAGTTCTGGCGCATTTCGAAGATGGATACCCAGTCTTTGTTACTACTGACGCTTCACTAGAAGGATTGTCTGGTATACTGGAACAAGAAGACAACAACGGTAAAAGGTACCCTATAGCCTATGCTTCTAGAAAATTAAAAGGTGGTGAAAAGAATTATACAACAACAGAATTGGAAATGTCGGCTGTAGTATTTGTGACAAACCACTTCAGAGAATATCTCTTAGGGAGAAAAATAACTGTGTTTAGCGATCATTCCAGCTTACAGTATTATCAAACGATGAAAAATCCATCATCTCGTATTACAAAATTTATTTTTAAACTATTAGAATACGATCTTGAAATAAAATATCGCCCAGGTTCATGGAACACGGCTGCAGATTGTCTCTCGCGTTACCCAGTTAATATAACGAAAATTGCTGATATGTTAAACAATGACAACGACGAAGAAAAAAAAACACACAATTAATTTCGACACAATACAACCTGAGACGCTGAGAATATTACAGTCAACAGACGAATATTGTAAAAACATAATTTTATCCTTATTAGGAAATACTAAAAATAAATACTATAAAAAATCCAGGAAATATATTACTAAAGACAAACTACTATACTTCAAAAATTGCTCACCACATGGCATAAAATATTTATTAGTTCCAACTAAATTGGTAAATACTGTCTTAAAATCCTACCACGAATCCGTTTTTTCGGCACACTTTGGTGTTACGAAAACCTTATCAAAATTAAAAGAAAAATATTACCGGCCAACCATTATACAAGATACTTATGCTTTTATAAAAACATGTACGTCATGTCAGCTTTCCAAAAAACCTCCAGGTAAAAGCAACGGACTACTACAACCAATACCTTTAATTTCGAGAAAACCATTACAACGACTAACATTTGATTATCTAGGTCCATTACCAACGTCCAACGGAAAAAAATACATTATTGTAGCAACCTGCAACGCATCAAAGATGGCCTTTGCTAAAGCAGTTACGAATGCAAACGGAGGAGCCACAATAAATTTTCTTATGGAACTAGTAACATCCTACGCAGTCCCTAAATATTTTTGCAGTGACAGAAGAACTCACTTTAAAAACAAAGAAGTAGAGTATGCATGCAAAAAACTAGGAATTGAACAAATATTCTCAAGTGCCTACCATCCACAAACAAATGGTATGACTGAACTAATGAATAAAATTATTTGTAGTAGCCTAACCCACTACGTAAATGAAAATCAAAAACAATGGTCCTTATACTACAAAATGGTAGTTTTTGCATATAATACTTGTCCTAGCTCAAGACTAAAAATCAGCCGGTTTTATTTATTACATGGCATGGAAGCCAATCAACCATTGGACAACAAATTAATGTCTGGAGAAAATGAAACATTTAATCTTACAAAATCTCTAAAACAATTACAGATAATTAGAGAAACTATACCAGAAATAATAAAAAAGGAACAATCAATTCAGAAAAAGTTATATGATCAAAAACACAAAAACATTAACTTCAAACCGGGACAGAAGGTATTAATAAAATTCGATTTTCAGGAACCAAACAAAACAAAAAACTTAGCTAACAAATATAGAGGTCCTTTTACGATTGTTGAAAAATTAACAGAGGTAAACTATAAAGTAGAATTAATTCTAAATAAGAAAAAGGTATTAGACGTTATACATGTACAACGAATAAAACCTTTCCATGAGAATTTATAAATTTAAATAAAAATTATATTTACATTCTTATAAGAATGAAATTACAATATTAAACCAATTACTAATCAATGATCTGTTCTAGATGTTATCCAAATATATTTTAATTCTCATAGCAATTACCAACGCATGTGCTGTGGAAGATATGGCTATAACTGTGTCAACCGGAGCATTTTTCGAAGAAATCCAAGAAACCATCTTGTATGACAAAAGTATTCCACTGATATACATGCAAGAAATCCAAGATAACAATTCAAACAACATCAATTATAGCTGGGGGGTAGAAAAATATTGTACAAATTAAAACACCAATTATTGTAATATTATGAAAGAAACATTAGAAATCCTAACTACCATAAATAAAAATATAGAGGACAACGACAAAGATGTATTAGATATCATAAACCTCAACCTTAAAAATAATAAATCAAAAAGAGGCATACAATTATTCGGGAACCTCTATAATTTCTGTTGCAATATAGCTACTGAAAAACAACTGAAAAATGTTTATACAAACGAAGAAGCACTAAATCAACAAATTAATAAATTTAAAGATGTTTTCGTGTCAGACCATAGGGATTTAATTAATATTACAACCGAATTAAACAAATATACTAAAAATACAAATAATAATATACAATTATTAAAAGATAACTTCATCAAATTCACAAATGAGGAAAAGACCAATAATTTATTAGAAAAAACAAATCACGAAAATACAATACAAGGCATATAAGAGATGATATACAACCTCATGAGAATAATATTAAAATTCACGAATTATGAAAGAGATACTAGTACCCACTTACATTGTAAGTTACAAAAAATACCACCAAGAATAATAGAGTCCAAAACATTGTATAATGATCTCATAAAACTAGAAAACACAATAAAAAAAGATGGGTACGAACTGACCATCCCATGGGAAAATCTTTCTGCGTATTATAATTTACCTGTAGCTGAGTGTTAATTTTCAAAATCAAAAATTCTAATAAAATTAAAAATACCAATCCAAAAAAGATTTGCAAAATGGAAATTATACCAATACATACCGATACATTTCAAATTTCATGACTCTGTCTGTCTTATACATTCAGAAAAACATATATTGCAAATAATCATATAAATGACGAACATAGGATTATTTCAGGAATTGGATTACAACATTGTGATCCACCCATTACTGATTTATGTTACATCCCAAAATTCTCGTCCGATATCACCCTCTCACCAAAATGTGTAGAAGCAATATTTAAGAACCTACCATTAGACGTAATTAATCAATACTGTTATTTTCAATGTGTTAAACAACAAGCTGATGATTCTACAATAATTAAACAAATAGGAATACACACCTATGCACTAACAAACCCACAGCCAACTCTAAAAATAAAAATTGAAAAGTTGAATACCACAATTATAAAAGAACTCAACATAAACTATAACTATCCAGGGTTAATTGAAATATCATTCCCATGTAATTATGAATTATTAAAGGACGAAAAGATTTTAATCCCAAAAATGTACCCATGTGAATCTAATAATA
Organism: Schizaphis graminum; assembly: GCA_020882235.1. NCBI lineage: Eukaryota > Metazoa > Arthropoda > Insecta > Hemiptera > Aphididae > Schizaphis > Schizaphis graminum. The sequence continues at coordinate 85,619,057 of CM037033.1, read as the reverse complement.
TAAACAAATTCAAAATTAATAGAATATTACCAGGATCTTGGACAAAAATTAAGTCATTAAAAACCAATTATGAAGAAACCAAAGATAATAATATGTACGTCACCAATATGTCAGAAATATTAAATACAGATTGGATCAAAGAAATACCAAAATTTCACGTCACTAAACAAATACCAAACATAGAAAAATACTTAAATGATATCATCCTAAAAAAAAATAACAAACAATTTGTAGACGAATTCTTAGGAGACATCATATACTTAACATGGCTAACAATCCTCACAATCACAATAGGTTTCATTATTTACAAATTTTATCCTGTAATAATTAAAACCGAATTTATGACCTTGCCACCACCTATTCAACCCAGAAAGGAATAAAAAAAAAAAAAAAATTAATAAAATATCAATACATATTATATATAATATTCATAAATATTTATATCCATTTATTTAGAAAAAAAAATACTGTAAATTATACTGCATATGAATAATTGTAAACTAAAAGTTAAATTAAATATTATATATATATATATATAATATATATACATAGGTATACAAAAAAAAAAATGTGTATAACTAATTATAATTTATATTGTATCATCGGCAAAACATCAACAAACCAATGCACTGCACCCAGGATAACTGTATAACAGACAGCAGAAGGAATTTATTCAAGACGCTCTTCAAACAATAAGGAAGCTCACAAAATACATGATTTAAAATCTCTTCCTGATACTTTGCATTTCATTCCCGACAAAAAAAAAAAATGGGCATAATTCTAGTTTAGCAACCTATCGATTTTAAAAAATTTTTTTTTTCCAAAATGTGTGTTTTAGGGTGCTTTATAAGAATGTAAAAAAAAAACCTGGACAAACTTAGTTTTGAAGTTATAGATCAAAAACTTCAAAAACTTCATTTTTTGTTACGCGCATTTTTTTTAAAAAAAAATTTAGAATTGAATATTTTTAGATTTTTTTTTTCGAAATGTGTGGTTTTTAACGCTTAATAGATTGGTAAAATCAAAACTTGCCTAACATAAGTAGGATGATTTGGACAGTTCTAGAACGTCCTCCTCCTCTACGGCGGCCGCCGCCGCCACCCCCCGTACCTACCCGCGTCATAGCCCGCCGCCGTAGAGGAGCACACCCCCGTACCTACCCGCGTCATAGCCCGCCGCCGTAGAGGAGCACACCCCCGTACCTACCCGCGTCATAGCCCGCCGCCGTAGAGGAGCACACCCCCGTACCTACTCGCGTCATAGCCGGCCGCCGTAGAGGAGCACACCCTCGTACCTACCCGCGTCATAGTCCGCCGCCGTAGAGGAGCACACCCCCGTACCCACCCGCGTCATAATCCGACACCGCCGCCGCCGACGCAGAGAATCATAGACGGTACATCGTACATGATAGTAGTTCCGACATCCCACACGTGAAGGCGCTGATCAAGATAGTGCATGTACACTACACAAGAACCATGTGATTGTACCTTAGATCATATACTATGGATGTAGTTATGCGTTTACTAAATTGTGTCCAACATCATCCCCACCACCTTCAAAATTTCACGGTACACGACAGAAATGCGCATGCCCAGATATCTATACGAATGATACTGTTATACTGATAAGTGATGATAACGTTAAACGTTGAAATTTAATAAAAAACCAAATTGTTGACTTTTAAACTTTTTATTAAATTTGCTTCTAATTTGACACCTACATTTTACATAAAATAATTATTTTTTGTTCATCAATATGGGGAGAGTGTGTTGTTTTTATTGCCAATCAACACCATCCAAAATTTCTGGCTTAACACTGCATACGTAAGTTATAAATTTATGACTATTGTTGTATTATAGAATTAATACTTAGCTGGTACTTTTACTAATAGGTATTATTTTATAAATCATAATTACATTTCCAGGTTACCTGCTGATAAATATTTACGAAATGCTTGGCTTAAAGCTTGTGGATATAGTGAAAACGACTATTCTCCAGATAGGAGAATATGTTCTCTTCATTTTGAAGATGATTGTTACAAGGCCACTGCAAGAAAATTATTAAAACCTGGCTCAGTTCCTACAAAATTTCACAAGATTAGACAATATTTATACGTTAACAAGCCTAAGTAAGTATATATGGTTTTCTTTTAATGTGCTTATATTTTTAATAACTTTATTGTCTTGAAACAGAAAGCAAATGATTGAAATAACTGACTGTGAACCGTCTTGTTCACATAACGACAAAAGTCAAAATATTAATGAAAGTAAGAATAATTATTAATTAATTATATTTTATTTTAATTGAAATCGTTTTATACTTTATTTTAGTACTTGAAATAACTGACAGTGAACCGTCTTGTTCACATAACACAAGTCAAAATATTAATGAAAGTAAGAATAATTATTAATTAATTATATTTTATTTTAATTGAAACCGTTTTATACTTTGTTTTAGTACTTGAAATAACTGACAGTGAACCGTCTTGTTCACATAACACAACTCAAAATATTAATGAAAGTAAGAATAATTATTAATTAATTATATTTCATTTTAATTGAAACCGTTTTATACTTTGTTTTAGTACTTGAAATAACTGAATTAAATACAAAGCGAAAAATATCACAAACAAATTCTACACCATCTGAATGCTTTATTGGTATATTAATAATTTATATTTTTATAAATTTTAATTTATTAGTGTTATTTATGTCATCATGAATGATTTCATTTCAGAAACTCCAAAACGAAGGAGGAATCGTTATGTTGGTGATGTGACTACTCCAGATTTGAGTACTCCTAAACGTGCGAAAGAAAATTTTAAAGTGGCAAAGTTAAAAATTATTAAACAGAGAAGGAAAATTAAAACATTAACACAAAAAATTAATAGGTTACAAAAAAAACTGTCATCGTTGAAAACTTTGTTCGCATATATGAAGAAACAGAATTTATTGAGTGAAGTAGCCCATGATAATATTCTGGTAATGTATAAACTATATAAATCATTGGAATCAATTAATTAATATTATTTCTTGAAATTTTGTTATTTGTCAAGCTAATATTAATACATTTTTTTGTTTTTGTGAATTTCAATCATCTTGATTTAATGGATAAATAAAATCAAAATCAAGTTACTATAATAGTATGAACAATACATTCTGGTAATGTATAAACTATATAAAACTAACTTTATAAATCATTGGAATCAATTAAATTAATATTAACTGTTGAAATTATGTTATTTGTGCAGCTAATATTAATACATTTTTTTGTTTTTGTGAATTTCAATCATCTTGATTTAATGGATAAATAAAATCAAAATCAAGTTACTATAATAGTATGAACAATACATTCTGGTAATGTATAAACTATATAAAACTAACTTTATAAATCATTGGAATCAATTAAATTAATATTAACTGTTGAAATTATGTTATTTATTTGTGCAGCTAATATTAATACATTTTTTTGTTTTTGTGAATTTCAATCATCTTGATTTAATGGATAAATAAAATCAAAATCAAGTTACTATAATAGTATGAAAAATACATTCTGGTAATGTATAAACTATATAAAACTAACTTTATAAATCATTGGAATCAATTAAATTAATATTAACTGTTGAAATTATGTTATTTATTTGTGCAGCTAATATTAATACATTTTTTTGTTTTTGTGAATTTCAATCATCTTGATTTAATGGATAAATAAAATCAAAATCAAGTTACTATAATAGTATGAACAATACATTCTGGTAATGTATAAACTATATAAAACTAACTTTATAAATCATTGGAATCAATTAAATTAATATTAACTGTTGAAATTATGTTATTTATTTGTGCAGCTAATATTAATACATTTTTTTGTTTTTGTGAATTTTAATCATCTTAATTTATTGGACAGATAAAATCAAAATCAAGTTGTAAGTCTAGTATGAACAATTCAACAATAAATAGTTTATAAATAACAAGATACGTAAATAAAAGTTGTGATTTTCTAATTAAATTGTGTTTTTTGTGAATTCATTAATTTGTTGTTATTATTGTTTCAATATTTTTACATCAATTACACTTTAAGTGGTTAGTACTATTTTTTTTTTTTTTTAGAGCACTACTTCTGAGCCTATTAAAGATATTTTAAATAGAGCATTAAAGTCCCGTAATAGTAAATATTCACCGTCTATTCGAAGTTTTGCCCTGACATTGCAATTTTACTCTTCAAAGGCATATATGTTTGTCAGGAAAACTTTTAAAAATTTATTACCCCATCCAACAACTTTAAAAACTTGGTATTCAGTAGTTGGTGGTGACCCTGGATTTACAAAAGAAGCTTTTGAAGCTATTAAACTACGTGTAAAACAATCTCCTCAAACAGTAATATGCAACATTTGTATTGATGAAATGTCAATAAGAAAACAAATATCCTATTTAAACGGTAAATTTTATAGACGGGTGGACTTGGGTACAAATGCTGGGGAAGACAATGATGATTTTGATAATGCACAAGAAGCAACAAATGCTTTGATTTTCCTTGCAGTTTGCATTAACGGTCATTGGAAAGTACCTCTAGGCTATTTTTTGATACATAGCTTATGTGGGAGTGAAAGAGCCAATCTCCTGACTAAGTGTTTTGAGCTTTTGCAAGAAACTGGTGTAATCTGCCATTCCATAACATTTGATGGCGCTCCCAGCAATTTATCTATGTGCACTTCACTGGGATCAAATTTTGATTATTATTCTGAAAACTTTAAGCCATGGTTTAATAATCCATCCACTCCATTACAATTTAATCCCATTTATGTATTTTGGGATGCATCTCATATGCTAAAACTTGTAAGAAATACTTTAGGAGATAAACAAATAATACAAAATGATAAAGGAAAAATAATAAAATGGAATCATATTGTTAAATTACAAGAATTACAGGAGTCTAAAGGTCTACATGCGGCCAATAAATTAAAAAAACCACATATACGCTATTTTGAAAACAAAATGAATGTGCGCCTAGCAGCACAGACATTAAGTCAAAGTGTAAGTAGTAGTTTGTTGTTTTGCGAAGAGCTTAAATTATTATCAGAAGTTGAACCAACAGCAGAATTTTGTAAAATTATAAATAATGTATTTGATTTATTAAATTGTCGTAACAAATTAGGAAAAGGAAATTACTACCGTCCAGTGAATGAAGAAAATAAACAATATATATCAGAGTTTTTAATTTATTTTAAAGAATATATTGAAAACCTTGCATATGTCAACAACACTAACAATACAAATAATGAGTATTTATTGAAAAGCCAGCGTAAAACTGGATTTTTAGGGCTAATTATATGCTTAACAAATCTTTTAAAATTGTATGAAATTCTAAAACCTTATGGTATTTTATACTTACTTTCATATAAACTTAGCCAGGATCATTTGGAAGTGTTTTTCAGTGCGATGAGAAGCCGTGGTGGATTTAATAATAACCCAAATGCCATTCAATTTCGATCGGCATATAAAAGGTTACTTGTACGTCACGAAATAAATGGTTCAGAATTTGGAAACTGCACTCTTTTGGACAGCTCTACCATTCTATATGTGAGTGCAAATAAGAGGACTGATGCTGATGCAATTTTTAATTTTAACGATAATGATGAATCCCGATATTTTGATGAGTTCGATCACGACTACGAGTACCAAAGACCTTCTTTAGAAGATTATGTAGTAGATGTTGTTAAATATACCAGTGGCTTTATAGTCCGTAAAATAAAAAGACAAAAAAATATTTGTACAATCTGTGAATCCCAATTAGTTAATGAAAACAATGAATCCATATCATTATTGCTAAAAATAAAAAATAAAGGAAGATTAATTAACACATCTGCAGATGTACAAAAAATATGATTAGCTACAGAACATGTTATTAGAATGAATAATCATCTAATTCTTACCAAAAAAAATATAAGTCAATATTTATGTATTAAATCCATGAATGAAGTTTGTTTTGAAACATCTATCTTTAATAGTGACATAATGAAAAATCATATACTAGACCAAGATGTTTTCAATAGTCATAGATCACAATTAATACATTTAATAATTCGCCATTATGTCACAATCAGACTGCATCATTTTGCTAAAATGCATACTTTATCAATCACCAAAAAAAATATTCGAAGGAACATGACAAAGTTAATTTTATTCAAAAATCAGTAAACAAAAATTTTATAGGTTTGATATTGTATTTAGTATTGTATTAATTGTGTTATTAGAATTTTTATTTTTATGTAATTAAGAAATGTGATTATTATTATTATTATTATTATTATTTATTAAAATGTGGAATAACTTTTGTTGACTAATTTTATTATTGTTTACTATTGTAAAATGAAAAGTATTGTTAATTATAATTTTCACTATGCAATATGCATGAGTATTAAAAATTATTATTAAAAACAATAAAAACGTGTTATTACTTATCAGTTGGCATTGTTGATACTGATTTCTAGACTTCGGGCATGCGCATTAGCGTCGTGTACCGTGAAATTTTAAAGATAGTGGGGATGATGTTGGACACAAATCGGTGCTAGAGCAATTATACGCATGACTACATCCATAGTATATGATCTAAGGATTGT